>CP136060.1:149798428-152198428 GCA_032464435.1 Aegilops umbellulata | reverse complement strand
GCGACTGTTTTGTGCTTGCCACTCCGGAGTCGATCCTCCTCTTCACCATTAGCATACTTGGTGGAAATCTCCATCATCCGACTCAGAGACATATCCCCGGTCCAACCGAACTTCAGGTTCAATTCTCGATACTTGACAACTTCCTTGAAGGCACAATCTGCTTAGTGATCTGACACATTCTGCACTGTGTGGTGCAATGCGATCCATCTCTGGATATAATCCCTCAAGGTTTCATTTGGTTTTTGCACACAGGATTGCAACTCTGTTAACCCTACTGGCCATTTGCATGTACCTTCAAAGGTTCTAACAAACACTCAGGCGAGTTCATCCCAACTATATATGCTGCCAGGTGCTAACTGATTCAACCACGCTCTGGCCGAGCCTTCCAACATCAGAGGAAGGTGTTTCATGGCCACTTCATCATTGCCACCACCGATCTGCACAGCCACTCGGTAGTCCTCAAGCCAAGTGTCAGGCTTGGACTCACCGGTGAACTTGCTGACTCCAGTCGCCAACCTAAAGTTGGGAGGAATCACTGCTGCTCTGATGGCCCTGCTGAAACACTCGGGGCCCGAAACATGTACTCTACTGCCAGTCGGATAATCTGCATCATCGCCCTCCCTATGCGCTATGTTCCTGTCAACCAGACCTTCAAGGAGAATATATCTCGCATCAAAGCCCGGCTCTCTAGGGTCGACTAGAATCCTTAGTCTGCCACTGTGAGGGCGTCTGTCATCGTGTTGCCGAGGCACATATGACCCACTCCCGGGGGGAGGTGTAGGCACTCGACGACGGTCATCGTGGTCGAGTCGGTGATCATACTGCTCATAGTTTCTGTACTGATATCGCCGGTCTCCACGTCCCTCACGCCTCGGAGGTGATCTTAGGCTATGAGCCGACTGAACTGTGTCTGCCATCACAGATCTGCTGTGGATCCTATTCCGCGATTGAGATGCTGCTGTGTTCTGCTCTCCCGCAGCTCGGAGTAATGCCCGGATCTGCATCAAACCTCTGCCAGTTTCCGACTGGGAAGCTGAATCGACTCTACTATTCGGGCTGCGGCTGTGAGATTCTGAATCAGAGTTCGGTATATCTAAGTTGGAGGCGGAAAAAGTTGTCGTCGACTGGATTCAGGAATCTGCCGCCGAGCACGCTCGTCGAGTGCGTGCTGGAGATTCTCCAGTCGAGTGCGCTCAGCCAAGTTGGCCAGGCGCGCCTCCTCCAAGGCCCGGGCCTTGGGAGTTTCTCCAACGATAGGAGTGTGAAGTGCATCCATATTGCGGCGGCGAAGCTCTTCCCTCTGCTGCAAAGAGAGGGGCTCGGTTCGGTACTCCTCGTGGACCCGCAACGGTTCACTGCCACCATCGACGCTGTTGCCATGGGGGAAGCCAGGAGGACTACATGGTCCGTTGACCATTAGGACTTCTGTTGCAGGATCGCTGCTATCGCACTCGGGTGCAGTCTCGACGGAGCCAGTCGAATAGGCCGAATAGAGTTTCGTCGGGCTCCATTGCCGCAACTTGCGGGGTGGCCGATTGGCGGGCCACCGCGTGCCTCACCCACCGCTGGAGCCGCGACCGACCGGGACGCTTGCGCTGGCAAACAGCAGGGAGCGAGGACGCCACAGGAGCCGACCGATACTGAGTCGACAACTGTCGAAGAAGGACGCCACGGACGCATGCGCGAAAGTGCATCGCCCCGCGGACGGGGAGCGCCTCAACGTCGAGTGGAGCCTCTTCGAGCCAAGCGGAGTCGTCGACGACGAACACAAGTGCTTCGAGACGGATCTCGCGGCCCTCGGTCAATCCTCTGCTGGAAACCATGATGATGGGGATCGAAAAAATCGCAACTTCTCTAATAAGTAGCTAAGACACCAGCCCCACGGTGGGCGCCAACTGTCGTGGTACTAAGACTGACAGTAGAATAGGGGGTAAGTATGGAGAGGCAAGATCCTAGCTATGGCGAAGTTGTACACACGAGTTTTACGAGTTCAGGCCCTTCTCGGAAGAAGTAAAAGCCCTACGTCTTGGAGCCCGGAGGCGGTCGACTGGATTATGTATGTGTGTGTTTACAGGGGTGCGAACCCTTGTCCCAGAGGAGGGGGCTGGCTTATGTAGAGTGCGCCTGGACCCTAGCTCCCCTCCATTACACAGGGTTCAATGTTCATAAAGAGAGAGCGTTACAGGTAACGTCCCTAATAAAGTGCTATAAATTATCATTAAGTATATGAGTAAACGCCCGACCGTTGCTGCGCGGAGTGGCTTTAGGTCTTCTGCATGTCGAGTGGTTTAATGGTCGAGTGACCTAAATAAGGAGGGGTCTCCGAGTGAATGGTAGGTCGAGTGGATTGGACTCAACACCTTTGTTGGGCCCCCTCTATTTACTCTTGAACTTCTTTGCTTCTAGGACAAGGACCTTAGGTAGGACGTATAGGTCAGGCCTATTACCCTACCCCAGGTCTATGTCCTCATCAGTTCTCGTTTCTCAATGCGTACTCCGGGTACCACCAGATCTGAATGTATGGTCCCGATGAAATAAAAACAATGTTCATCACCCAATTCGGGTGTTTTTTCTATATCACCATGCCATTCAGATTAAAAATGCAGGGGCCACGTTTCAGTGCATGATCCAAAAGTACCTGTGGAAACAAATCAGTTGGAATATGGAAGCCTACATGGATGACATCATGGTCAAGTCCATGAAAGGTTCTGACCTCCTGTTTGACCTCGCCGAGACCTTCACAAATTTGCGCACTTTCGGAATCAAACTCAACCCAGCTAAGTGCACATTCGGCATACCCGTAGGAGTTACTTGGTTTCCTCGTTTCCTAACGTGTGGTCGATGCCAATCCCGAGAAGATTGGAGCCACTATCCGAATGAAGCAACCAGAATGTCTGCACGACGTGCAACGCCTCATAGGCTGCCTGGCTGCCCTGAGCAGATTCATCTCAATACTCCGTGAGAAAGCCCCGCCGCTTTACCGATTGATGAAGAAGACCGATAGATTCGAGTGGAGTCCAGAAGCGCAGGTCGCGTTCCAGGAACTTAAAGCCCTGCTTTCCACCCAGCCGGTGCTAGCTACTCCGGGCAGCAAAGAGCCTTTGCTCCTATATACTGCGGCCACAGGCTGAGTTGTTAGCACGGTCCTCACCATGGAATGGGAAGAACAAGGAAAAACCTTCAAGCTCCAGCGACTAGTTTTCTACATCTTCGAAGTCCTGGCCCCTTCCAAGCAAAGGTTGCCGCATTGTCAGAAGCAAATATATGGAATTTACCAAACTGCAAAGAAGGTGGTGCATTACTTTCAAGAACAGTCGGTCACAGTGGTAAGCGATTCCCTTCTGTCTGAGATCAGGAACAACAGAGATGCCACTTGCTGAGTGCCTAAGTTGGCCATCGAGCTCCTTTCGCTGGACACCAACTTCAAAGCGAAGAAAGCCATTAAGTTGCAAGCCATGGTGGATTTCCTTGCCAAATGGACTAAGCAAGAGCAACCTGTCCCGAGTGTTCCTGAGCACTAGACGATGTTCTTTGAGGGATCCAAGATGCACCATGGCTCCAGGGCCGGAGTGGCCTTGGTGTCTCCTAAAGGCGACCGACTCAGTTATGTGCTTCAGATTCACTTCGACTCCTCCAACAACGGGGCCGAGTATGAAGCGCTCCTATAGGGGCTGTGAATGGCAATTTCTCTAAGCTTAGTACCAGTTTTCGCCTATGTTAAAAAAACAATCCGACTAAGGATCTGCTTCACACTCAGGGGCTTAGCTGTGAACCAGCCTTCGCCTAAGTTAAGAAACGAGCCGAGTGAGGATCCGCTCGACACTCAGGGGCTTAGCTGCGAACAACCTTCGTCTAGGTTAAAAAAGAATGCGAGTGGGATCTCGTCCGCACTCCGGGACTTACCTGTGAACCAGCCTTCGCCTAAGTTAAAAAAATGATCTGAGTGAGGATATGCTCCACACTCGGGGGCTTAGCTACGAACCAGCCTTCGCCTAAGTTGATGAGGACATCAATACCATTGTTACACCCACAGCCCCTACTGCTACATATACTGGACCAATTACTAGAGCTCGCGCACGCCAATTAAATTTTCAAGTACTTTCGTTTCTTGGTAATGATTCTAATGTTCATGAGAATATGATGCTGCCTAAATTGGATACATTTGTTTTGCTTACAAATGAAGGGCCTGACATGGATAAGAGGGATGAACACTGGAGCAAGACCAAGCATGGAGAGGATGGCATGCGCAAGGGGAACAAGAACGGAGTTACAACTGATGATTTCAGGACTTTGAAGCCACCATAATGAGTGCATGAAGCCTTGGACAAAATATACAAGATGCCACTTCATAAATGTCGTCCAAAGGCTATTTTAGGTGCTGCGTCACCTTATTATTGGGCCAGGCCCATGTAATTTCGAAATAAATAAGTATACGCTATTTTTAGAGCCCGTATGTGTGGGGAAACAAGAGATAGGGTTGATTTCGGACCCCTTACCCAAGGGCCACGAAATTCCCCCTCTTCCTCCATATATATAGCCCTTAGGGCACCGTTTAGACTTTGGGCTTTGTTTAGATTAAAGTTCGCCATAGCTGCAACTTCGCATACTTCGTTTGTGTTCAACGACCAGACAAAGGCGTCACAGAACCCCACCTTGATCAATAAAGCTTTCCTCTTATATTCGCAATATCCAGATTGCAATCTTAGTTTCTTGCTTGTTCTTCGTTTGCCTGCAGGAAACAGACCTTCGTGGTCAGGTTGATCGTGCTCCGGCAAGGTCAATAACCTCTCGGAGTTGGTTTAGTGATTGTAAAGGCGGGACGTCCTCGCACGCTCGTAGTCGGGTCGTCAAAGTCGACTTCCTCCAAAACGATAGCCACCATCTTATCGAAAGATGGGACACCTTTGCCTCAATCAAGTGGTATCAGATTTTCAGGTTGCTTTGTGAGATTTTACAGTTTTTCGTAGTTTAGATCGAGTCTGTTCTTCATATATACAGTCCACAAAAAAGCCACAAAAAAATTAGGGTTAGTTCATCATATCCGAACCAGTCTGAGCCTTTGCATGGTCTTTTCAGTATCTTTCTTTGTTGAATTTGAGGTTACATCGTCGTGTCAAGTTGCTGGTCTTAGCGTCTAGTTTCCCTTAGAGTTTCGAGTTCTGTTCACAAATTGTCACGCCGTCACCGCACCATCGTCATAGCTCCTGCCATATACCACCACCACCAACATATTCCTTACCGTTGCCATATACATCACCCTGTCCACCACCAATCAGATCCACATATACAACCAATCCGAGTCCACATGTACATCCGCCTGTCTACCACCCATCCGAGTCCACATATACATCTACCTGTCCACCACCAACCGAGTCCTTTCCATATTAGGTTTGCTTTCGAGATACTTTTATTTTCCGATTCGTGTTTCCTTGCTTGAGTAGGTTTCGGAAAAAAAAGTTTGGAGACCCCGGGCAGTTTTTAGGCCAAAATTTCGGCGACCAAAAATATTTTTTCCCTATCCTATTTTTAGGCTTTTCCGAGTCTTTTGAGCCACGTGCCATCATAGTGATTTTTTGTCGCACTTTTTCGTCATCGCTGCCCTGATTTCCGAAAAAATAAACAAAAAAATCCATGCCCATCCTGTCATTTTGACCTGGGAAGAGTTTTGAGACACTCGCCATTATAGTGATTTTTTGGAAAAAAAAACAAGAAAAGAGGAGCACAAAAAAACAGCGCAAAAAAAACAGAGCGATTTTTTTTCCAGAGTGTGCTTTCCCCTTGTTTACGTGCAGCGCCGTGATCTTGTTCGTGTTCTAGGCTCGGGTCTCTAGTACGGTCTAGCCTAGGACCAGCACAGTAGCGTCGTTGAGCGTTTATTCAACTTTGCATCTTTGAATTGATTATTGCTGACCCTTTTTGCTACCATATTATAAGCCTTCCTAGGTCCACATACATCTACGTCGTGCGTTTGACTCTCCCTGGTAATCGCTCTATCCAAGCTTTGAGAAGTTTGACTACAACGGTTGCCGATCACCACCTGCTGCTTGGTAAGAACTGGTCAGAATTTGAGATTTGCTTGACGGATTTGTGATGCCCCACCACCACCATTTTCTAGTAGTCTGTAGGATCATATTATTGTGTGTTTCTATTGCTGCTAACCATGTCAGGATCACAAGTCGATGAGACTGACTGGAAGAACATGACGAATAAGGAGTTGCATGATAAATTTCAGCAAATGATGATTGAACAGGTGCAAGATGTGCTGAACAATTTTGAAGAGGCCATGGATAAGATAACTGGCTTTGAGAAGACGTTCGAAATAAAGCTCGATAACAAATTTAATAAAGTCCTTGCGCGTCTTCCACAACCACCACTGGCTGCACGTGCCGCACCTCTGCCACAATAACAACAACGACGACTACCTCCACGTCGCGAAACAGCCCTCCGCCAAGCGAGCCGTGTCCCTCTTGAGCCTAGACAAACTGTTGGTGCTGCTGTTGATACTTCTGTGGCTCCTGCTGCTGATGAGGAGGATGATTTTGCGGGAGATTACGAGGATGAAGTTGATCAAAATCAGAACTACGTGCAACCACCAGCACCCGGTCATCCACATGCGAAATGGTAGGGCTGCATTACGAGCTCAGGTACGAGATCATGACCATCTTCCTAAACTGAAATTAAATATTCCACCATTTGAGGGTAGATATGTTCCTGATATATATCTTACTTGGGAGTTAGAAACCGAACAACGTTTTATATGTTTAGAATATCCCGACGAGAGACGTGTTGCTTCTGCACTTTGTGCTTTCACTAGTTTTGCTTGTGTGCGGTGGTCTGAACATCATAGATTATATCTGAATAATATTCCAACTACTTGGGCTGCTTTGAAAACTTCTATGCGTACTCGTTTAAGACAAGTTGCTTGAAAAATTGTAGCGTTTAAGACAAGTAAATTTTTTTATAGAGGAATATTATAAGGAATTACAAACAGGCATGATTAGATGTGGTATTGTTGAGGATAATGAAGCTATGCTTGCACATTTTATGGGTGGATTAAATAGAGAGATTCAGACCATTCTAGAGTATAAGGAGTATAATAATATCACTCATTTATTCCATCTTGCTTGTAAAGCTGAATATGAAGTGCAGGATCGACAGGCATTGGCACGAACTAACTTTTCTGTAGGTCGACCTTCATCATGGACACCACGTGCATCCTCTACTTCCACTGCACCATCACATCCATCAGGTGCCACCTCCAACCGTGATACAAGAAAGCAGGCACAACCACCACTATCTGCCAAGAGCACACCTGCCGGGCCTGCACATAGCTCTTCTTCTTCCATGGCATCAACAGGGCACACAAGTGATATTATTTTTTGTCATTGTAAGGGAAGAGGACATTATGCGAGAGAATGCAAATCTCAGCGTGTGATGATTGCTACCGAGGATGGTGGTTTGAGTCCGCTAGTGACTATGATGAAGAGACTTTGGCTCTTATTACACGTGAAGAACACGGTGGAGATGATTCTGATCATGAGACGCAATACATGGCTCCTGAAGATGCTGACAAGTATAAATGTTTGGTTGCTCAAATTGTTTTGAGTGTGCAGGTTACACAAGCTGAGCAAAATCAGAGGCATAATTTGTTCCACACAAAGGGAGTTTTGAAGGAACGTTCTATTCGCATCATCATAGATGGAGGGAGCAGCAACAACTTGGCTAGCATGGAGATGGTGGAGAAGCTATCTCTCACCACAAGACCATATCCACATCCTTACTACATCCAATGGTTTAACAACAGCGGCAAGGTTAAGGTAACTCGTACTGTTCGTGTGCATTTTAGTATCTCTACATATGTTGATTATGTTGATTGTGATGTGGTACCTATGCAAGCATGTTCCTTATTACTTGGTAGACCATGACAATTTGATAAAAGTTCTGCACACCATGGTAGAAACAATCAGTATACTCTTGTTCATAAGGATAAAAATATTACTTTGCTTCCTATGACTCCTAATTCCATTTTGAAAGATGATATTAATAGATATAATAAAGCAAACCAGGAGAAAAATAAGAGCGAAAATCAGATTGTGGCAAAATAATTTGAGCAACAAATGAAGCCTAAAAATAAACCATTTAGTCTTGCTTCTGAAATTAAATTGAAAAGGGCATGTTTACTTGCCACCAAATCTGATACTAATGAGCTAGATTTTAGGAAATCTATTTGCTATGCTTTTGTGTGCGAAGAGGCATTATTTTCATTCAAGGACGTGCCTTCCTCTTTGCCCCCTGCTGTCACTAACATTTTGCAAGAGTTCGCTGACGTCTTCCCACAAGACGTGCCACCGGGATTACCACCTATTCACGGGATTGAGCATCAAATTCACTTAATTCCCGGTGCATCGCTACCCAACCGTGCACCATACCATACCAATCCAGAGGAGACGAAGGAGATTATGCGTCAAGTACAGGAGCTGCTCGACAAAGGTTATATACACGAATCTCTTAGTCCTTGCATACTAGTGACTAAAAAGGATGGTACGTCTCGTATGTGTGTTGATTGTAGGGGCATTAATAATATTACTATTCGTTATCATCATCCTATTCCTAGGCTAGATGATATGCTTGATGAATTGAGTGGCTCTATAATATTCTCCAAAGTTGATTTGCTTAGTAGATACCATCAAATTCATATGAAATTGGGAGATGAATCGAAAACAACATTTAAAACTAAGTTTGGTTTATATGAGTGGTTAGTCATGCCTTTTGGGTCAACTAATGCACCTAGTACTTTCATGAGACTAATGAACGGAGTTTTACGTGCTTTCATTGGACGATTTGTGCTAGTCTATATTGATGACATACTGATTTATAGAAAATCTTAGGAAGAACATTTGGAACATTTACGTGCTGTTTTTATTGCTCTACGCGATGCACGTTTGTTTGGTAACCTTGGGAAGTGCACCTTTTGCACTGACCGAGTATCTTTCCTTGGCTATGTTGTTACTCCACAGGGAATTGACGTTGATAAAGCAAAGATTGAAGCTATTGAGAGTTGGCCGCGGCCCAAAACGGTCACACAAGTGAGGAGTTTTCTTGGACTCGCTGGTTTCTATAAGCGTTTTGTGAGAGATTTTAGCACCATTGCTACACCTCTCAGTGAGCTTGAAAAGAAGGATGTGCCTTTTGTTTGGGGTACCGCACAGGAAGAAGCATTCACGGTATTGAAAGATAAGTTGACACATGCTCCTGTACTCCAACTTCCTGATTTTAATAAGACTTTTGACCTTCAATGTGATGCTAGTGGAATTGGCTTAGGAGGTGTGTTATTACAAGATTGCAAACCTGTTGCATACTTTTCTGAAAAATTGAGTGGGACTAGTCTGAATTATTCTACTGATTACATAGAATTATATGCTCTTGTTCGGACTTTAGAGACATGGCAACATTATTTATGGCCCAAAGAATTTGTTATACATTCTGATCATGAATATTTAAAACATATTAAAAGTCAAGCTAAACTGAATCATAGGCATGCCAAATGGTTTGAATTCATTGAGACTTTCCCTTATGTCATTAAACACAAGAAGGGTAAAGAAAATGCTACTGCTGATGCATTAACTCGTCGCTATACTATGCGTTCACAACTTGACTTTAAAGATGTTGATTTTAACATGTTTTAGAATATCCCGAGGAGAGACGTGTTGCTGCTGCACTTTGTGCTTTCACTAGTTTTGCTTGTGTGTGGTGGTCTGAACATCGTAGATTATATCTGAATAATATTCCAACTGGTTGAGCTGCCTTAAAAACTGCTATGCGTACTCGTTGGGTTCCACCATATTATCAACGCGAATTACTTGAAAAATTGCAGCGTTTAAGACAAGGAAAAAATTTCTGTAGAGGAATATTATCAGGAATTACAAACTGGCATGATTAGATGTGGTATTGTTGAGGATAATGAAGCTATTCTTGCACATTTTATGGGTGGATTAAATAGAGAGATTCAGACCACTCTAGAGTATCAGGAGTATAATAATTCACTCGTTTATTCCATCTTGCTTGTAAAGCTAAACGTGAAGTGCATGATCGACAGCCATTGGCGCGAACTAACTTTTCTACAGGTCGACCTTCATTATGGACACTACGTGCATCCTCTACTTCCACTGCACCATCACCTCCATCAGGTGCCACCTCCAACTGTGATACAAGAAAGCAGGCACAACCACCACTATCTGCCAAGAGCACACCTGTCGGGCCTGCACAGAGCTCTTCTTCTTCCATGGCATCAACAGGGCACACAAGTGATATTAGTTATCGTCGTTGTAAGGGAAGAGGTCATTATGCGAGAGAATGCAAATCTCAGCATGTGATGATTGCTACTAAGGATGGTGGGTATGAGTCCGCTAGTGACTATGATGAGGAGACTTTGGCTCTTATTACACGTGAAGAACATAGTGGAGATGATTCGGATCATGAGACACAATACATGGCTCCTGAAGATGCTGACAGGTATGAATGTTTGGTTGCTCAACGTGTTTTGAGTGTGCAGGTTACACAAGCTGAGCAAAATCAGAGGCATAATTTGTTCCATACAATGGGAGTTGTGAAGGAACGTTCTGTTCGCGTCATCATAGATGGAGGGAGCTGCAATAACTTGGCTAGCATGGATATGGTGGAGAAGCTATCTCTCACCACAAGACCACATCCACATCCTTACTACATCCAATGGTTCAACAACAACGGCAAGGTTAAGGTAACACGTACTGTTCATGTGCATTTTAGTATCTCTACATATGCTGATTATGTTGATTGTGATGTGGTGCCTATGCAAGCATGTTCCTTATTACTTGACCATGGAAATTTGATAAAAATTCTGTACACCATGGTAGAAACAATCAGTGTACTCTTGTTCATAAGGATAAAAATATTACTTTGCTTCCCATGACTCCTGATTCCATTTTTTTCGGAAGTACGCCAACAACGTACCATGTTTTCATAGAAGATGAAGAGAGCATAATTACAAGAAGTGTGGCTCAAATGCGAACATTCGGCACACACGGTTACACCAACACCAACACCACCCAAACTACATCTAAGCTAACTCCTCATAAACCATTGTAGACCACCAACACCACCTGCCGCCTGCGACCACTCAGCTACCTCAATTAACGTACAAGTAACAAGATCCAGAGGAGTTTTTTGTTGATCTACCCTATTGAAGACTCTTGCATTCCTCTGTTTCCACAAAGCCCAGAGAACCGCCGTGACTGTGGTGTCGAAACCTCTCCTGTCCGCCCCTAAGAAACTTCTACATGCTCGTAACCACCACTCTAGGGTATTCTCATTTGCGAGTGATTGAGGAGTGTTAATCTGCAGGGTGTCTCATGTCCTATACCAGACCTCCCGAGCATATGGGCACTGCAGAAGAATATGATCAGCATTATCCTTAGCCTGCAAGCACGTGTAGCATGCTGAGCTCCCATCCTGAAGCCCATGCCTAGCCCTCCTGTCTGACGTCCATATCCTGTACTGCATTGCGGGCCAAACACAGATTTTGCACTTAAGAGGGGACCAACTTCTCCAAACACACTTTTCCAGGGGCGATTTAGGCCATCCATTGCAAAGGCTTGAATAGACTGACTTGGCTGAGTATTGTCCAGAAGATGAGCAAGTCCGGGTGAAGACATCATGCTCGGTCTCACGTCTGTCAACTGTCGCCACCGCATGGCAGAGATGCATGCATTGCATTTGAGCCATGAAAGAGATCTCAATTTTACAGTCCTCCATCTATCTGTTGTTGAGCAATGCCTGCTGTACCATTCTTGTATTGATCACCCTTGTGTGGACCGTCATAAGTAGGAGTGGAGCAATGTCAGCTACTGCATATCCATGTATCCACTGGTCCCTCCAAAACAGAACGCTATCACCCAGCCAACTTGAATATGAACCAGACTATCAAACACCTCCCTCACCAATCTATCTTTGATCATAGGTAATCCCTGCCAAGGCCTCGGTGGCTCCGTACGCTTTAGCCATTCCCACCTGACCCTTAGCGCCAAAGATTGAAGTTGCAAGTTCTTCACTCCAAGCGCACCATGGCACTTAGGTCGACAGATTTTGTCCCATGCGACGAGGCATTGTCCACCATTAACCTTGTCCTTGCCGGCCCAAAAGAAGGATCTCATCCACTTGTTAATCTCCTCAAACACCCAGACAGGGGTGTCCACAATCATTAGGTGATGGATCAGCCTAGCAGAGATGATAGATTGCACCAGGATCAATTGGCCAGGTCTTTGAATCAACCCTCTTTGCCAAGAAGGGACGAAGTACCTCACTTTATCCAACATGGGTTTCCATTCCGCGTGAGTCAAGTTCTTGATAGCAAGCTGTAGGCCAAATTACCTACATGGGAATTCCGCTAAGTCACACTGGAGTAGTGCAGCCACCCTTTGTCTATCCTCCACGTCCCCTCTAATCACTATAGCCGACGACTTCCGGTAGTTCATATTATGCCCAGAAGCTTCACCAAAAGCTTTTAAAGTCTCCTTCATAAAGCTCAAATCGATGACTGTAGGTTTGATAAACAAGGCTACGTCATCCACGTATATCGAGATCCTTTGCATGGCTGTGATCCCATGGAATGAGCTTAGCACACCAGACGCCATAGCTCGCTGAACGAGTCTTGTCAGAACATCCATTGCGATGACGAAGAGCAGAGGCGAGATAGGATCCCCCTGGCGCAGCCCGCACGCGTGCCCAAAGCTCTTCCCAGCCACGCCATTAACAATCACTTTGGTGGTTGCAGTTTGCAGCGGGATCGCCGGCCAAGTCATCCATATCGTACCAAACCCTTTGGCAGTCATGACTTGAAAAATGAACGGCCATGACAAGGAGTCGAAAGCCCTTGAAATATCAAGTTTCAGGAACACTCCGGCCGATTTGCATGCATGAATCCTCCTTGCCACTTGTCTAACTAGGAGGAAGTAATCATGTAGGTGCCGACCTTTGATGAAAGCAGATTGATTGGCTTCAACGATCATGTGCATCTGTTTTCTGAGGCGATTGGCAAGGACTTTGGCAAATAACTTAGGCATGCTGTGTGTCAAACTTATTGGCCTGAAATCCCCAATTTCTTCCTCATCCGGTTTCTTGGGTATGAGAATGATATGTTCTTTGTTCAGCTTCCCAAAACCCCTCCCATCTCCCACGTAGAGCTTCAACATGATAGCCATGACATCCTTCTTTGTGATTGGCCATGCCCTTTGATAGAAAGCTGCAATGTATCCGTCAGGTCCAGGGGCACGATCAGGGGGGAGTTCCATGATGACCTCCCAAACCTCCTCCTTGGTTATGATATTCTCCAGCTCTCGAAGGTCATGACTCTGCACCTGAAGGAATTGCAAGTCCAAGGTATGCTCTCTTGCCGTATCCTGCCCAATCATGCTCTCATACGCTTGGAAAAAAGCCTCTTCCTTCTCCTTCTGATCCGTGATGATGACTCCCTCTCTTTTGATGTGTGTGATGAAGTTCTTCGCACGCGCCCATTCGCGAAGGCCTGAAAAAGTTTTGTGTTGGCATCTCCCTCCTTCAGCCAGTTCATTCTCGATCGTTGGTGATCAATGGTACGTTCTAACGCGGCCAATCCTAAGAGAGCTTGCTTTAAGCTTCAGCGCAGCCACAGTTCCTCACTTCCCAACAACCGTCTCTCTTGAGCTATGTCCAGTTTGTGAATCACCCAGTTAGCCGCCCTCATCAACAGCTTGACATTGCTGACCTTTTTCTGCCCCCAGACCTGCAAGTAGCTCGCAGTATTTCTGAGCAGGGCGTTGAGTCTCTTGTACAGATCCACCATGTCATCGTTGCACGTCCAGGCCTCCCTCACCGCCTCATCAAATCCTTCAAGCTTCGTCCAAAACTACTCGAACCGGAAGCGCCGCTTGGGGCAAAAACTAGCACTAGTCGTGAGAAGTAGCGGTGTGTGATCCGAGACCCCAGTGGAAAGTGCCTGCAGCAAGCAGTCCGTGTTCTCGAGCTCCCAGTCCACTGTTGTGAAAACTCTGTCGATCTTTGTCAAGGTTGGTGTTTCCCTCTCGTTGGACCATGTGTATCTCCATCCGTGCATGTACATTTCCTTTAGCTCATGATCATCCACGAAGTCTCTAAATCTTACCATCATCCTTCTATTAATGTTGGAGTTACTTTTTTCCGCAGCTCTTATGATCATTTTGAAGTCTCCAAGCAACATCCAAGGCCCTGGACACCCCAAGCGCCAGTCCCTGATCTCTTGCGAAAAGATAGTTTTCCTTTCATTGCCTTGTGGTCCGTACACCACCGTGATCCACCAGGGTTCCCCCATCTTGACATGCACCCTGCCTGTGAGGAAGTTGGCATTGAGCATGATGTTGTCCACCTTAAGCACCGCGCTATCCCAAGCCAAAAGTATACCTCCACAAGTGTCCACCGCCGGCACATAGGCAAAGCCGTCAAACGACGGCCCCAAGCATTGTATTACAACAAATTGGTCCATTACATCCATTTTAGTTTCTTGGAAACAAACCAAGTTAACTTTCACCGCTTCCACAAACTCCCGAACGGCCTTCCTCTTGGCGGGATTGTTGAGGCCCCTCACATTCCAGCACAACACATGCGGGTGTATATCCATGAAGGACATATACACCAACCTCCAAGCTAGCTCTCTAGTGTGAGCATAGCACGGCCTCATTGTTTCCCTCCATGTCTTGCAATGTTGGCACTGCCTTGCCAAATAGCCCCGCGATGATCCTGATATGTTGCTCCAGCAGTAGGGAATCAAACAGGGCCTGAAGTTCGTGCACCATCCCATCATCCACCACCATGTCTTTTGGCACCATCCCAAGCGCATGAAGTAGCATGTTCTTTGTCGGGTTATCTCTGGACCGGCTGGTGGAGGCCGTCTTCTTCGTTGCTCGCGTTGTGCGCTTAGGGGTAAAAGGTGTCGCCTCCGGCCTCAGCTTGGCCGCTTGTATCTCCTTCAGTAGTGGCGGCGCCAGCTTCTTGATAATGTTGGAACAAAAGCCCTTGCGCTTGTTGTATGCCACTGCTTCCTGCGCAGTCATTCCCACCGTATCTTCCGGGCCACTATGAAAAATCAATGCTTGCTGCTCCGTTTCCTCATTTGCAAGGATAGTGTTTACGTGCCCATTTCCCGTGCATGGGGGCGTCCCGTCATGCATGGGCATGCATGCACAGCCAATTGGGCGCACAACTGGGAAAGATTCCCTAGGCTCCTATTGCTCGGTCCCACTGCCGCTGGCCACATCCGCAGCTTTGTCCTCATCCTCCATCGAACCTCCCTCATGCATGTACTTATCCCCTTCCTTGGAGACCGGGTCCGCCCTTTCTGTGCGTGGATTGTTGGGCGCCACCCCCAAGTCAGTGGCCTGCCGGGGCCTGGGCTCCACCTGCTCCCCAACCGCAACAGCACACCCACCCAACAACAGTGGTTCCTTGGGATCGCCACCTCTCCCAACTATATGAGTCTTGATTCTGGCCACTGCATCACGGGCCCCACCGTATCAGCAGTCGCTATCCTATCTGATCCTCGCACGACCTGGTCCACCTGTGTTTTCGCGCCTATCCCTTCCAGCCACAAAGACCGCGCTATCTCCACCTGCACAACGGTCCTCTCCGGATTGGCGATGGGTGCAATGATTGCTGCCAGCTGGCTCCCCATCGCACCACCACTTTCATCAAATCCCACCCCTCTGTTCAAACTCTAATATTGCCTTGGTGATCCCATTGGCTGCGCAGCTGACGGTCTAGTCAAGCGGTCAAAAGCAGATGGTCTGGTGGAGAGACGCTCGTGCACTGAGCCGAATCTGCAGGGTGGGCCCCCCGGCACGGGCTGCATGTGAGGGATTTTCCAATCCTGCCCTTCGCGGGACATCTCTGCGGCGGCCGACGTACTCCGTGCACCACCACCACGGGCAATGCCTCCTCGAGCTCCGGCGCCGCCCCTCTCGTCCCGCACTCCAAAACACCAGACTTTACGCGATTTTGCAGGTCCTCGACCGCTGAAATATGATATTAATAGAGCTAATAATGCAAAACAGGAGAAAAATAAGAGTGAAAATCAGATTGTGGCAAAAGAATTTGAGCAACAAATGAAGCCTAATAATAAACCGTCTAGTGTTGCTTCTGAAATTAAATTGAAAAGTGCATGTCTACTTGCCATCAAATCTGATATTGATGAGCTTTAGCAAATCTGTTTGCTATGCTTTTGTGTGCAAAGAGGCATTATTTTCATTCGAGGACATGCCTTCCTCTTTGCCCCTTGCTATCACTAACATTTTGCAGGAGTTCGCTGACGTCTTCCCACAAGAGGTGCCCCCAGGATTACCACCTATTCGAGGGATTCAGCATCAAATTGATTAAATTCCCAGTGCATCTTCCCAACCGTGCACCATACTATACCAATCCAGAGGAGACGAAGGAAATTATGCGTCAAGTACAAGAGTTGCTCGACAAAGGTTATATACGCGAATCTCTTAGTCCTTGTGCTGTTCCTATTATACTAGTGCCTAAAAAGGATGGTACGTCGTGTATGTGTGTTGATTGTAGAGGTATTAATAATATTACTATTCGTTATCGTCATCCTATTCCTAGGCTAGATGATATGCTTGATGAATTGAGTGGCTCTACAATATTCTCCAAAGTTGATTTGCGTAGTGGATGCCATCAAATTCGTATGAAATTGGGAGATGAATGGAAAACAACATTTAAAACTAAGTTTTGTTTATATGAGTGGTTAGTCATGTCTTTTGGGTTAACTACTACACCTAGTACTTTCATGAGACTAATGAACGAAGTTTTACGTGATTTCATTGGACGATTTGTGGTAGTCTATTTTGATGATATACTGATTTATAGCAAATCTTTGGAAGAACATTTGGAACATTTATGTGTTGTTTTTATTGCTCTACGTGATGCATGTTTTTTTGGTACCTTGGGAAGTGCACCTTTTGCACCGACCAAGTATCTTTTCTTGGCTATGTTGTTACTCCGCAGGAAATTGAAGTTGATAAAGCCAAGATTGAAGCTACTTAGAGTTGGCCGCAGCCCAAAACGATCACACAAGTGAGGAGTTTTCTTAGACTCGCTGGTTTCTATAGGCGTTTTATGAGAGATTTTAGGACCATTGCTGCACCTCTCAATGAGCTTACGAAGAAGGATGTGCCTTTTGTTTAGGGTACCGCACAGGAAGAAGCCTTCACGGTATTGAAAGATAAGTTGACACATGCTCCTTCACTCCAACTTCCTGGTTTTAATAAAACTTTTGAGCTTGAATGTGATGCTAGTGGAATTGGATTGGGAGGTGTGTTATTACAAGATGGCAAACCTGTTGCATACTTTTCTGAAAAATTGAGTGGGCCTAGTCTGAATTATTCTACTTATGATAAAGAATTATATGCTCTTGTTCGGACTTTAGAGACATGGCAACATTATTTATGGCCCAAAGAATTTGTTATACATTCTGATCATGAATCTTTGAAACATATTAAAAGTCAAGCTAAACTGGATCGTAGACATGCTAAATGGGTTGAATTCATTGAGACTTTTCCTTATGTCATTAAACACAAGAAGTGTAACAAAAATGTTATTGCTGATGCATTGTCTCGTCGCTATACTATGCTTTCACTACTTGACTTCAAAATATTTGGTTTGGAGACCATCAAAGATCAATATGCGCATGATGTTGATTTTAAAGATGTACTGTAGAATTGTAACGAAGGAAGAACATGGAACAAGTTCGTTATTAATGATGGCTTTGTGTTCCGTGCTAACAAGCTATGCATTCCAGCTAGCTCTATTCATCTTTTGTTGTTGTAGGAGGCACATGGAGGAGGATTAATGGGACACTTTGGCATGAAGAAGATGGAGGATGTACTTGCTACACATTTCTTTTGGCCAAAGATGAGACGGAGTGTTGAGCATTTTGTTGCTCGCTGCACTACAGGTCAAAAAGCTAAGTCACGTCTCAATCCTCATGGTTTATATATGCCTTTGCCTATACCTAGTGTTCCTTGGGAGGATATATCTATGGACTTTGTTTTAGGTTTACCTCAAACAAAGAAGGGGAGGGATAGCATATTTGTTGTGTTCTTGAAAATGGCACACTTTATACCATGTCATAAAAGCAATGATGCTGTTAATGTTGCTGATTTGTTCTTTCGTGAAATGTTCGCTTGCATGGTGTGCCAAATACTATTGTTTCAGATCGTGATACTAAATTTCTTAGCCACTTTTGGAGATGTTTATGGGCTAAGTTGGGGACTAAACTGCTTTTTAGTACTACTTGTCACCCCAAACTGATGATCAAACTGAAGTAGTCAATAGAACATTGTCTACTATGCTTAGGGCTGTTTTGAAGAATAATAAGAAAATGTGGGAAGAATGCTTGCCTCATATTGAATTTGCTTATAATCGTTCGTTGCATTCTACTAGTAAGATGTGCCCCTTTGAAATTGTGTATGGTTTCCTACCTCGTACACCCATTGATTTGTTGCCTCTTCCATCTTCGGAGAAGGTTAATTTTGATGCTAAACAACGTGCTGAATTGTTCTTAAAAATGCAGGAGTTAACTAAGGAAAACATTGAGCGTATGAATGCTAAATATAAACTTGCTGGAGATAAGGGTAGAAAACGTGTTGTCTTTGCACCTGGAGATCTTGTTTGGTTACATTTACGTAAGGATAGATTTCCTGATTTTCGCAAATCAAAGATAATGCCATGTGTTGATTGTCCTTTTAAGGTGTTAGAGAAAATAAATGATAATGCATATAAACTTGAGCTGCCTGCAGATTTTGGGGTTAGTCCCACTTTTAAAATTGCAGATTTGAAGCCCTATTTGGGTGAGGAAGATGAGTTTCCGTCGAGGACGACTTCATTTCAAGAAGGGGTGGATGATGAGGACATCAATACCATTGTTACACCCACAACCCCTACTGGTACGTATACTTGACCAATTACTAGAGCTCGCGCATGCCAATTAAATTTTTAGGTACTTCGCTTCTTGGTAATGATTCTAATGTTCATGAGAATATGATGCTGCCTAAATTGGATACATTTGTTTTGCTTAGAAATGAAGGGCCTAGCATGGATAAGAGGGATGAACACTGGAGCAAGGCCAAGCATGGAGAGGATGGCATGCGCAAGGGGAACAAGAACAGAGTTACAAGTGATGATTTCAAGACTTTGAAGCCACCATAATGAGTGCATGAAGCCTTGGATGAAATATACAAGATGCCACTTCATAAATTTCGTCCAAAGGCTATTCTAGGTGCCGCGTCACCTTATTATTGGGCCAGGCCCATGTAATTTCGAAATACATAAGTATAGGCTGTTTTTAGAGTCCGTATGTGTGGGGAAACAAGAGATAGGGTTGGTTTCGTACCCCTTTCCCAAGGGCCACAAAATCCCCCCCTCTTCCTGCATATATACAGCCCTTAGGGCACCGTTTATACTTTGGGTTTTGTTTAGATAAAAAGTTCACCATAGTTGCAACTTCGCGTACTTCATTTGTGTTCAACGACCAGACCAAGGCGTCACAGAACCCCACCTTCATTAATAAAGCTTTCCTCCTATATTCGCAATATCCAGATTGCAATCTTAGTTTCTTGCTTCTTCTTTGTTTGCTCGCAGGAAACAGGCCCTCGTGGTCAGGTTGATCGTGCTCCGGCGTGTTCAATAACCCTCGGAAGTTGGTTTAGCGATTGCTAAGGTGCGACGTCTCGCACGTTCATAGTCAGATCGTCAAGGTCGAATCCCACAGAAAATGATAGCCACCATCTCATCGAAACATGGGGAATCCTTTGCCTCTATCACGCGGCAGACTGCTCGCATGTGTCCCATCAACTCACGCCTGCTCACACACCACACGGGTCGCACGGCGGCACGTATATTTTTTTTCTATTTTGATGATTAATATTGCCGCTTTATTGCTTAACCGAAGCATGGCACGTATCCATTGTTGGTCTAACGCTCACGGTTCGAATAAATAATCCGTTTGGGATATTGGTTCCCAATTATTAATAATCTCCCTGCTGTAATTAGATAAAGATTACATCAAAACTGGTCTCAAATTTGACAAAAAAAAGTATAATGCCACTTTGTATTGGTGTCCATATGACAACACAATAAGTTTCATGAACTTCAAATAAGTTTTGGATGTACTAGAATTTAAAAATCAAGATTCTCAATGTTTGAAAATTGTTGCACGGGGAGTAAACATGCACCCAGTGAGACACATGTGTTTTTGCAATCCATTTAGGTGCACTGTCATGTGTGCATGTAGCTCAAATTTGATTTTTGCACATTATACACGTAGAAAATCAATCAATCAATTTCCTAAAACGTCTTAATGATCTCTGTGATTTTTTTGAAATTAAAACATCCCTCCTTTGGTAACATGTATGTTCACCGCGGGATAATTAATTTAACATGCATCGTAGTTGCAGTGGATTCGCGGTGTGTGTGTGTGGGTGTGTGCGTCTGGGGTGGCGGGTGGCTCGCAGTGCACTACGAGTTGTGAGCCACTGAGTGGGTTGGCCGTTTTGTTAGGCAGGCCGGTGCCACATCAGAGTCGTGTAATCGTTATTTAAAACATTACACAACCCTTTCATACATAAATGTTTTGTCCCCATGCAGTCGATGGTTGTTTGATACGTCTCCAATGTATCTTTAATTTTTTATTGTTCCATGCTATATTATATTATGTTTTGGACATTATTGGGCTTTATTATACACTTTTATATTATTTTTGGGACTAACCTATTAATCGGAGGCCCAACCCAGAATTGCTGTTTTTTGCCTATTTAAGAGTTTCGCAGAAAAAGAATATCAAACATAGTCCAAACGGAATGAAACCTTCGGGAACGTGATTTTCGGAACGAACGTGATACAGAGGACTTGGACCCTACGTCAAGACCTCAACCAGGAGGGCACGAGGTAGGGGGGCGCGCCCTCCAGCCTCGTGGGCCCACTTTGCTTCACCGACGTACTCCTTCCTACTATATATACCTACGTACCCCCAAACTACCAGATACGGAGCCAAAAACCTAATTCCACCACCGCAACCTTCTGCACCTGCAAGATCCCATCTTGGGGCCTGTTCCGGAGCTTCGCCGGAGGGTGTTGGGGATCGTAGCAGAAATTAAAATTTTCCTACGCATCACCAAGATCTATCCATGGACTATTCTAGCAACGAGGGGATAGGAGAGCATCTACATACCACTTGTAGATCGCAACGGAAGCGTTCAAGAAGAACGTGGATGATGGAGTCGTACTCGCCGTGATCCGAATCACCGATGACCTAGTGCCGAACGGACAGCACCTCCGCGTTCAACACACGTACGGTCGGGATAACGTCTCCTCCTTCTTGATCCAGCAAGGGGGAGGAGAGGTTGATGAAGATCCAGCAGCACGACGGCGTGGTGGTGGATGCAGCAGAATTCCAGCAGGGCTTCGCCAAGCGTCTACGGAGAGAGGGAGAGGTGTAACAGGGGAGAGGGAGGCGCCAAGGCTGCAGGGTGCGGCTGCCCTCCCTCCCCCCTTTATATAGGCCCCCTAGGGGGGGGCGCCGGCCCTGGAGATGCATCTCCAGGGGGCGGCGGCCAAGGGGGGATCCTTGCCCCCCAAGGCAAGTGGGGCGCCCCCTGCCCTAGGGTTTCCAACCCTAGGCGCAGGGGGAGGCCCATGGGGGGGCGCACCAGCCCACTATGGGCTGGTTCCCTCCCCACTTCAGCCCATGGGGCCCTCCGGGATGGGTGGCCCCACCCGGTGGACCCCCGGGACCCATCTGGTGGTCCCGGTACAATACCGGTGACCCCCAGATCACTCCCGATGGCCGAAACGACACTTCCTATATATAATTCTTTACCTCCGGACCATTCCGGGACCTCTCGTGATGTCCGGGATCTCATCCGGGACTCCGAACAACCTTCGGTTTGCTGCATACTAATATCTTTACAACCCTAGCGTCACTGAACCTTAAGTGTGTAGACCCTACGGGTTCGGGAGACATGCAGACATGACCGAGACGATCTCCGGTCAATAACCAACAGCAGGATCTGGATACCCATGTTGGCTCCCACATGCTCCTCGATGATCTCATCGGATGAACCACGATGTCGAGGACTTAATCAATCCCGTACTCAATTCCCTTTGTCTATCGGTATGATACTTGCCCGAGATTCGATCGTCGGTATACCGATACCTTGTTCAATCTCGTTACCAGCAAGTCTCTTTACTCGTTCCCGTAACACATCATCCCGTGAACAACACCTTGATCACATTGAGCTCATTATGATTATGTCTTACCGAGTGGGCCCAGAGATACCTCTCCGTCATACGGAGTGACAAATCCCAGTCTCGATTCATGCCAACCCAACAAACACTTTCGGAGATACCTGTAGTGCACCTTTATAGTCACCCAGTTATGTTGTGGCGTTTGATACACCCAAAGCACTCCTACGGCGTCCGGGAGTTGCATAATCTCATGGTCTAAGGAATGATACTTGACATTCAGAAAAGCTCTAGCAAATGAACTATACGATCTTTGTGCTATGCTTAGGTTTGGGTCTTGTCCATCACATCATTCTCCTAATGATGTGATCCCCTTATCAATGACATCTCCATGTCCATAGTCAGGAAACCATGACTATCTATTGATCAACGAGCTAGTCAACTAGAGGCTTACTAGGGACACATTGTGGTCTATATGTATTCACACATGTATTATGATTTCCGGACAATACAATTATAGCATGAACAATAGACGATTATCATGAACAAGGAAATATAATAATCCTTTTATTATAGCCTCTAGGGCATATTTCCAACAGTCTCCCACTTGCACTAGAGACAATAGTCTAGTTACATTGTGAGGAATCGCACACCCATGGAATTTTGGTGTTGATCATGTTTTGCTCTAGGGAGAGGTTTAGTCAACGGATCTGCCACATTCAGGTCCGTATGTACTTTACAAATATCTATTTCTCCATTTTGAACACTTTCACGAATGGAGTTGAAGCAACGCTTGATATGCCTGGTCTTCCTGTGAAACATGGGCTCCTTCGCAAGGACAATTGCTCCAGTGTTGTCACAGAAGAGAGTCATCGGGTCCGACGCATTGGGTATGACTCCTAGGTCGGTAATGAACTCCTTCACCCAGACTGCTTCTTGTGCTGCCTCCGAGGCTGCCATATACTCTGCTTCACATGTAGATCCCGCCACGACGCTTTGCTTGCAACTGCACCAGCTTACTGCCCCTGTTGGGGAACGTAGCAGAAATTCAAAATTTTCCTACGTGTCACCAAGATCTATCTATGGACAAACCAGCAACGAGGGGAAGAAGAGTGCATCTACATACCCTTGTAGATCGCTAAGCGGAAGCGTTCAAGTGAACGGGGTTGATGGAGTCGTACTCGTCGTGATCCAAATCACCGATGACCAAGTGCCGAACGGACGGCACCTCCGCGTTCAACACACGTACAGCCCGGTGACGTCTCCCATGCCTTGATCCAGCAAGGAGAGAGGGAGAGGTTGAGGAAGACTCCATCCAACAGCAGCACGACGGCATGGTGGTGGTGGAGGAGCGTGGCAATCCTGCAGGGCTTCGCCAAGCACCGCGGGAGAGGAGAAGGACTTGGGAGAGGGGGAGGGCTGCGCCAGCACCTTGGTATAGCTGCCCTCCCAACCCCCACATATATATAGGGGCAAGGGAGAGGGGGGGCCGGCCCCCTCAGATCCAATCTGAGGAGGGGGGCGGCGGCCAGGGGGTTTTCCTTGCCCCCCAAGGCAAGGGGGCGCCCCCTTCTAGGGTTCCCCCAAACCCTAGGCGCATGGGCCCTAGGGGGGAGGCGCCCAGCCCACTAAGAGGCTGGTCCCTCTCCACATACAGCCCATAGGTGATGAGGACATCAATACCGTTGTTACACCCACAGCCCCTACTGTTACATATGATGGACCAATTACTAGAGCTCGCGCACGCCAATTAAATTACCAGGTACTTTCGTTTCTTGGTAATGATTCTAATTGATAGAGGCAAAGGTGTCCCGTCTTTCGATGAGATGGTGGCTATTGTTTATGATGAAGTCGACTTTGACGATCCGACTACGAACGTGCGATGACGTCGCGCCTTAGCAATCGCTAAACCAACTCCGAGAGGTTATTGACCACGCCGAAGCACGATCAACATGACCACGAGGGTCTGTTTCCTGCAGGCAAACGAAGAACAAGCAAGAAACTAAGATTGCAATCTGGATATTGCGAATAAAAGAGGAAAGCTTTATTAATGAAGGTGGGGTTCTGGGACGCCTTGGTCTGGTCGTTGAACACAAACGAAGTACGCGAAGTTGCTGCTATGGCGAACTTTTGATCTAAACAAAACCCAAAGTCTAAACGACGCCCTAAGGGCTGTATATATGGAGGAAGAGGAGGGAATTTCGTGGCCCCTGATGGTGGGGTCCGAAACCAACCCTAACTCTTGTTTCCCCACACATACGGACTCTAAAAATAGCCTATACTTAAGTATTTCGAAATTACATGGGCCTGGCCCAATAATATGGTGACGCAGCACCTAGAATAGCCTATGGACGAATATTATGAAGTGGCATCTTGTATATTTCGTCCAAGGCTTCATGCACTCCTTATGGTGGCTTCAAAGTCCTGAAATCATCACTTGTAACTCTGTTCTTGATCCCCTTGCGCATGCCATCAACTCCATGCATGTTCTTGCTCCAATGTTCATCCTTCTCCAAGCTAGGCCCTTCATTTGTAAGCAAAACAAATGTATCCAATTTAGGCAGTATCATATTCTCATGAACATTAGAATCATTACCAAGAAACGAAAGTACTTGGTAATTTAATTGGCGTGCGCGAGCTCTAGTAATTGGTCCAGTATATGTAACAGTAGGGGCTGTGGGTGTAACAATGGTATTGATGTCCTCATCACTAATGTTCATGAGAATATGATGCTGCCTAAATTGGATACATTTATTTTGCTTACAAATGAAGGGCCTAGCTTGGAGAAGGATGAACATTGGAGCAATAACAAGCATGGAGTTGATGGCATGCGCAAGGGGAACAAGAACGGAGTTACAAGTGATGATTTCAGGCCTCTGAAGCCACCATAAGGAGTGAATGAAGCCTTGGACGAAATATACAAGATGCCACTTCATAAATTTCGTCCAGAGGCTATTCTAGGTGCTGCGTCACCTTATTATTGGGCCAGGCCCATGTAATTTCGAAATACTTAAGTATAGGCTATTTTTAGAGTCCGTATGTGTGGGGAAACAAGAGTTAGGGTTGGTTTCGGACCCCACCATCAGGGGCCACGAAATTCCCTCCTCTTCCTCCATATATACAGCCCTTAGGGCGTCGTTTAGACTTTGGGTTTTGTTTAGATCAAAAGTTCGCCATAGCAGCAACTTCGCGTACTTCGTTTGTGTTCAACGACCAGACAAAGGCGTCACAGAACCCCACCTTGATCAATAAAGCTTTCCTCTTATATTCGCAATATCCATATTGCAATCTTAGTTTCTTGCTAGTTCTTCGTTTGCCTGTAGGAAACAGACCTTCTTGGTCAGGTTGATCGTGCTCCGGCGTGCTCAATAACCTCTCGGAGTTGGTTTAGCGATTGCTAAGGCACGACGTCCTCGCACGTTCGTAGTCGGATCGTCAAAGTCGACTTCCTGCAAACAATAGCCACCATCTCATCGAAAGACGGGCCACCTTTGCCTCTATCAAGTGGTATCATATTTTCAGGTTGCTCGGTGAGATTTTACAGTTTCTCATAGTTTAGATCGAGTCTGTTTTTCATACCTACAGTCCACGAAAAAGCCAAAAAAATTAGGGTTAGTCATCCTATCCGAACCAATCTGAGCCTTTGCATAATATTTTCTGTATTTGCTTTGTTGAATTTGCGGTTGCATCGTCGTGTCAAATTGCTGGTCTTAGCGTCTAGTCCTTTAGAGTTTTGAGTTCTGTTCACAGGTTGTCACATCGCCGCTACCATATATCACCACCGCATCATCATCATCACCGCTGCCATATACCACCATCGTCATCACCGCTGCCATATACCACCATCGTCATCGCCGCTACCATATACCACATATCCACCGCCATCACGCTAATCCGAGTCCACCTCCATCACAAATTCGCCACCAGTCCGTGTTCCATCGCCCTGCAAATATCCGCCACCAGTCCGAGTTTCCACCAGATTCATCTCCGCCACGAGTCCTAGTCCGAGTCCAGTAATTGTTGCTTTGTTCCTGATTTCCAGATCACACGATACTCTGATTCGTGACAGCGAAGGACTCCCCAACTTTCGTGCTACCCGCAGAAGTCTGGAAAATTCTGGCTAGGCAGTTTTTAGGACATTTGTAGACTTTTTCGAAAAAAAATTGTTCCGGAGCAAAAAAAAAAGGAAAAAAAGTGCAAAAAAAAGTGAAAAAAAGAAAAAAATAATTCAGAGTGTGCTCCTCCCTTGTTTACGTGCAGCGCCGTGATTTTGTTAGTGTTCTAGGCTCGCGTCTCTAGTACGGTCTAGCCTAGGACCAGCACAGTACCGTCGTTGAGCGTTTATTCAACTTTGCATCTCTGAATTGATTATTGCTGACCCTTTTTGCTACCATACTATAAGCCTTCCCAGCTCCACATACATCTACGTCGTGCGTTTGACTCTCCCTAGCAATCGCTCTATCCAAGCTTTGAGAGTTTTGACTACAACGGTTGCCGATCACCGCCTGCTGCTGGGTAAGAACTGGTAATAATTTGAGATTTGCTTAAGGGATTTGTGACTGTTCACCACACCACCACCACCACTTCCTAGTAGTATGTAGAATCATATTCTTGTGTGTTTCTATTGCTGCAAACCATGGCAGGATCACAAGCCGACGAGATTGACTGGGAGAACATGACAAACAAAGCGTTACATGATAAGTTTCAGCAAATGATGCGTGGACAGGTGGAAGATGTGCTAAATAGATTTGAAGAGGCCATGGAGAAGATAGATGGCATTGAGAAGGCGTTCGAAACAAAGCTTGATAACAAGTTCAATGAATTGCTCACGCGTCTACCACCACCACCACCGGCTGCACCTAACGCACCTCTACAACAGCAACAACGTCTACCTCCACATCGCGAAATAGCCCTCCGCCGAGCGACCCGTGTCCCTCTTCAGCCTGGCCAAACTGCTGGTGCTGCTGTTGATACTTCTGTGGCTCCTGCTGCTGATGTGGGGGAGGATGATTATGTGGGAGATTACGAGGATGAGGTTGATCAACATCAGAACTACGTGCAACCACCAGCACCACAACCACCAGGTCGTCCACATGCAAATAATGGCAATGTTAGGGCTCCCCCTCAGGTACGAGATCATGACCATCTCCCTAAACTGCAATTGAATATTCCACCATTTGAGGGTAGATATGTTCCTGATATATATCTTACTTGGGAGTTAAAACTGAACAACGATTTACATGTTTACAATATCCTGAGGAGAGACGTGTTCCTGCTGCTGTTTGTGCTTTCACTAGCTTTGCATGTGTTTGGTGGTCTGAATATTGTAGATTATATCCTGTTCCAGCTACTTGGGCTGCTTTGAAAACTGCTATGCGTACTCGTTGGGTTCCACCATATTATCAACGTGAATTACTTCAAAAATTGCAGCGCTTAAGACAAGGAAAAAATTCGGTAGAAGAATATTATCAGGAATTACAAACTGGCTTGATTAGATGTGGTATCGTTGAGGAGAATGAAGCTATGCTTGCACGTTTTCTGGGTGGATTAAATAGAGAGATTCAGACCATTCTAGACTATAAGGATTATAATAATATCACTCGTTTATTCCATCTTGCTTGTAAAGCTGAACGTGAAGTGCAGGATCGACAGGCATTGGCGCGAACTAACTTTTCTGCAGGTCGACCTTCATCGTGGACACCACGTGCATCATCTACTTCCACACGTTCTGCTACACCGGCACCTCCGTCAGCTGCCACCTCCAACCGTGATACAACAAAGCAGGCACAACCACCACTATCTGCCAAGAGCACACCTGCCGGGCCTGCACAGAGCTCTGCTTCTTCCATGGCGTCTACAGGGCACACAAGTGATATTATTTGTCGTCGTTGTAAGGGAAGAGGACATTTTGCGCGAGAATGCACATCTCAGCGTGTGATGATTGCTACTAAGGATGGTGGGTATGAGTCCGCTAGTGACTATGATGAGGAGACTTTGGCTCTTCTTACACATGATGAACATGGTGGAGATGATTCTGATCATGAGACGCACTACATGGCTGCTGAAGATGCTGATAGGTATGAATGTTTAGTTGCTCAACGTGTTTTGAGTGTGCAGGTCACGCAAGCTGAGCAAAATCAGAGGCATAATTTGTTCCATACAAAGGGAGTTGTGAAGGAACGTTCTGTTCGCGTCATCATAGATGGAGGGAGCTGCAACAACTTGGCTAGCATGGAGATGGTGGAGAAGCTATCTCTCACCACAAGACCACATCCACATCCTTACTATATCCAATGGTTCAACAACAGCGGCAAGGTTAAGGTAACACGTACTGTTCGTGTGCATTTTAGTATCTCTACATATGCTGATTATGTTGATTGTGATGTGGTACCTATGCAAGCATGTTCCTTATTACTTGGTAGACCATGGCAATTTGATAAAAATTCTGTACACCATGGTAGAAACAATCAGTATACTCTTGTTCATAAGGACAAAAATATTACTTTGCTTCCTATGACTCCTGATTCCATTTTGAAAGTTGATATTAATCGAGCTAACAAAGCTAAACAGGAGCAAAATAAGAGTGAAAATCAGATTGTGGCAAAAGAATTTGAGCAACAAATGAAGCCTAATAATAAACCATCTAGTGTTGCTTCTGAAATTAAATTGAAAAGTGCATGTTTATTTGCCACCAAATATGATATTGATGATCTAGATGTTAGCAAATCTGTTTGCTATGCTTTTGTGTGCAAAGAGGCATTATTTTCATTCGAGGACGTGCCTTCCTCTTTGCCTCCTGCTGTTACTAACATTTTGCAGGAGTTCGCTGACGTCTTTCCACAAGACGTGCCACCGGGATTACCACCTATTCGAGGGATTGAGCATCAAATTGACTTAATTCCCGGTGCATCATTACCCAACCGCGCACCATACCGTACCAATCCAGAGGAGACAAAGGAGATTATGCGTCAAGTACAAGAGCTACTTGACAAAGGTTATATACGCGAATCCCTTAGTCCTTGTGCTGTTCCAATTATTCTAGTGCCGAAAAAGGATGGTACCTCGCGTATGTGTGTTGATTGTAGAGGCATTAATAATGTTACTATTCGTTATCGTCATCCTATTACTAGGCTAGATGATATGCTTGATCAATTGAGTGGCTCTACAATATTCTCCAAAGTTGATTTGCGTAGTGGATGCCATCAAATTCGTATGAAATTGGGAGATGAATGGAAAACAGCTTTTAAAACTAATTTTGGTTTATATGAGTGGTTAGTCATGCCTTTTGGGTTAACTAATGCACCTAGTACTTTCATGAGACTAATGAACGAAGTTTTACGTGCTTTCATTGGACGATTTGTGGTAGTCTATTTTGATGATATACTGATTTATAGCAAATCTTTGGAAGAACATTTGGAACATTTACGTGCTGTTTTTAATGCTCTACATGATGCACGTTTGTTTGGTAACCTTGGGAAGTGCACCTTTTGCACCGACCGAATATCTTTTCTTGGCTATGTTGTTACTCCACAGGGAATTGAAGTTGATAAAGCCAAGATTGAAGCTATTGAGAGTTGGCCGCAGCCCAAAACGGTCACACAAGTGAGGAGTTTTCTTGGACTCGCTGGTTTCTATAGGCGTTTTGTGAGAGACTTTAGCACCATTGTTGCACCTCTCAATGAGCTTACAAAGAAGGATGTGCCTTTTGTTTGGGGTACCGCACAGGAAGAAGCCTTCACGGTATTGAAAGATAAGTTGACACATGCTCCTTTACTCCAACTTCCTGATTTTAATAAGACTTTTGAGCTTGAATGTGATGCTAGTGGAATTGGATTAGGAGGTGTGTTATTACAAGATGGCAAACTTGTTGCATACTTTTCTGAAAAATTGAGTGGGCCTAGTCTGAACTATTCTACTTATGATAAGGAATTATATGCTCTTGTTCGGACTTTAGAGACATGGCAACATTATTTATGGCCCAAAGAATTTGTTATACATTCTGATCATGAATCTTTGAAACATATTAAAAGTGAAGCTAAACTGAATCGTAGACATGCTAAATGGGTTGAATTCATTGAGACTTTCCCTTATGTCATCAAACACAAGAAGGGTAAAGAAAATGTTATTGCTGATGCTTTGTCTCGTCGCTATACTATGCTTTCACAACTTGACTTCAATATATTTGGTTTGGAGACCATCAAAGATCAATATGTGCATGATGCTGATTTTAAAGAAGTAATGCAGAATTGTAAAGAAGGAAGAACATGGAACAAGTTCGTTGTTAATGATGGTTTTGTGTTCCGTGCTAACAAGCTATGCATTCTGGCTAGCTCTGTTCGTCTTTTGTTGTTGCAGGAGGTGCATGGAGGAGGATTAATGGGACACTTTGGCGTGAAGAAGACGGAGGACGTACTTGCCACACATTTCTTTTGGCCAAAGATGAGACGGGATGTTGAGCGTTTTGTTGCTCGCTGCACTACATGTCAAAAAGCTAAGTCACGACTCAATCCTCATGGTTTATATATGCCTTTGCCTGTGCCTAGTGTTCCTTGGGAGGATATATCTATGGACTTTGTTTTAGGTTTACCTCGAACAAAGAAGGGGAGGGATAGCATATTTGTTGTCGTGGATAGATTCTCAAAAATGGCACACTTTATACCATGTCATAAAAGCGATGATGCTGTTAATGTTGCTGATTTGTTCTTTCGTGAAATTATTCGCTTGCATGGTGTGCCAAATACTATTGTTTCAGATCGTGATACTAAATTTCTTAGCCAGTTTTGGAGATGTTTATGGGCTAAGTTGGGGACTAAACTGCTTTTTAGTACTACTTGTCACCCCCAAACCGATGGACAAATTGAAGTAGTCAATAGAACATTGTCTACTATGCTTAGGGCTGTTTTGAAGAATAATAAGAAAATGTGGGAAGAATGCTTGCCTCATATTGAATTTTCTTATAATCATTCATTGCATTCTACTACTAAGATGTGCCCTTTTGAAATTGTGTATGGTTTCCTACCTCGTGCACCTATTGATTTGTTGCCTCTTCCATCTTCGGAGAAGGTTAATTTTGATGCTAAACAACGTGCTGATTTGATCTTAAAGATGCATGAGTTAACTAAGGAAAATATTGAGCGCATGAATGCTAAATATAAACTTGTTGGAGATAAGGGTAGAAAACGTGTTGTCTTTGCACCTAGAGATCTTGTTTGGTAACTTGCATAAGGATAGGTTTCCTAATTTGCGCAAGTCAAAGCTAATGCCAAGTGCTGATGGTCCTTTTAAGGTGTTAGAAAACATAAATGATAATGCATATAAACTTGAGTTGCCTGCAGATTTTGGGGTTAGTCCCAATTTTAACATTGCAGATTTGAAGCCTTATTTGGGTGAGGAAGATGAGCTTCCGTCGAGGACGACTTCATTTCAAGAAGGGAAGGATGATGAGGACATCAATACCATTGTTACACCCACAGCCCCTACTGTTACATATGATGGACCAATTACTAGAGCTCGCGCACGCCAATTAAATTACCAGGTACTTTTGTTTCTTGGTAATGATTCTAATGTTCATGAGAATATGATGCTGCCTAAATTGGATACATTTGTTTTGCTTACAAATGAAGGGCCTAGCTTGGAGAAGGATGAACATTGGAGCAAGAACAAGCATGGAGTTGATGGCATGCGCAAGGGGAACAAGAACGGAGTTACAAGTGATGATTTCAGGACTCTGAAGCCACCATAAGGAGTGAATGATGCCTTGGACGAAATATACAAGATGCCACTTCATAAATTTCGTCCAGAGGCTATTCTAGGTGCTGCGTCACCTTATTATTGGGCCAGGCCCATGTAATTTCGAAATACTTAAGTATAGGCTGTTTTTAGAGTCCGTATGTGTGGGGAAACGAGAGTTAGGGTTGGTTTCGGACCCCTTCCTCAAGGGCCACGAAATTCCCCCCCCCCCTCTTACTCCATATATACAGCCCTTAGGGCGTCGTTTAGACTTTGGGTTTTGTTTAGATTAAAAGTTCGCCATAGCTGCAACTTCGCGTACTTCGTTTGTGTTCAACGACCAGACCAAGGCGTCACAAAACCCCACCTTGATCAATAAAGCTTTCCTCTTATATTCGCAATATCCAGATTGCAATCTTAGTTTCTTGCTTGTTCTTCATTTGCCTGCAGGAAACAGACCTTCGTGGTAAGGTTGATTGTGCTCCGGCGTGGTCAATAACCTCTCGGAGTTGGTTTAGCGATTGCTAAGGCGCGACGTCCTCGCACGTTCATAGTCGGATCGTCAAAGTCGACTTCCTCCAAACAATAGCCACCATCTCATCGAAAGACGGGACACCTTTGCCTCTATCAATAGGGCCCTCCGGGGCAGGTGGACCCCCGGAACCCCTTCGGTGGTCCCGGTACAATGCCGGTATCCCCCGAACTCTTCCGGTGACCGTATGATGACTTCCCATATATAAATCTTTACCTCCGGACCATTCCGGAACTCCTCGTGACGTCTGGGATCTCATCCGAGACTCCGAACAATATTCGGTAACCACATACAAACTTCCTTTATAACCCTAGCGTCATTGAACCTTAAGTGTGTAGACCCTACGGGTTCGGGAAGCATGCAGACATGACCGAGACGTTCTCTCGTCAATAACCAACAGGGGGATCTGGATACCCATGTTGGTTCCCACATGTTCCACGATGATCTCATCGGATGAACCACGATGTCGAGGATTTGATCAATCCCGTATTCAATTCCCTTTGTCCAGCGGTATTGTACTTGCCCGAGATTCGATCGTCGGTATCCCGATACCTTGTTCAATCTCGTTACCGGCAAGTCTATTTACTCGTTCCGTAACACATCATCCCGTGATCAACTCCTTGATCACATTGTGCACATTATGATTATGTCCTACCGAGTGGGCCCAGAGATACCTCTCCGTCACACGGAGTGACAAATCCCAGTCTCGATTCGTGCCAACCCAACAGACACTTTCGGAGATACCCGTAGTGCACCTTTATAGGCACCCAGTTACGTTGTGACGTTTGGCACACCCAAAGTATTCCTACGGTATCCGGGAGTTGCACAATCTCATGGTCTAAGGAAATGATACTTGACATTAGAAAAGCTTTAGCATACGAACTACACGATCTTGTGCTATGCTTAGGATTGGGTCTTGTCCATCACATCATTCTTCTAATGATGTGATCCCGTTATCAATGACATCCAATGTCCATGGTCAGGAAACCGTAACCATCTATTGATCAACGAGCTAGTCAACTAGAGGCTTACTAGGGACATGGTGTTGTCTATGTATCCACACATGTATCTGAGTTTCCTATCAATACAATTCTAGCATGGATAATAAACAATTATTATGAACAAGGAAATATAATAATAACCTATTTATTATTGCCTCTAGGGCATATTTCCAACAGTCTCCCACTTGCACTAGAGTCAATAATCTAGTTCACATCACCATGTGATTAACACTCACAGGTCACATCGCGATGTGACCAACATCCAAAGAGTTTACTAGAGTCAATAATCGAGTTTACATCACTATGTGATTAACACTCAATGAGTTCTGGGTTTGATCATGTTATGCCTGTGAGAGAGGTTTTAGTCAACGGGTCTGCAACATTCAGATCCGTATGTACTTTGCAAATCTCTATGTCATCTTGTAGATGTCGCTACTACGCTATATTTCAAACAACTGTTCTACTATACGAATCCGGTTTACTCTACTCAGAGCTATCCGGATAGGTGTTAAGCTTGCATCGATGTAACTCTTTACGTCAAACTCTTTATCACCTCCATAACCGAGAAACATATCCTTATTCCTCTAAGGATAATTTTGACCGCTATCTGGTGACCTACTCCTAGATCACCTTTGTACCCTCTTGCCAGACATGTAGCAAGGCACACATCAGGTGCGGTACTCAGCATGGCATACTGTATAGAGCCTATGACAAAAGCATAGGGGACGACCTTCATCCTGCCTCTTTCTTCTGCCGTGGTCGAGCTTTAAGTCTTCACTTCATACCTTACAATTCAGGCAAGAACTCCTTCTTTGACTGATCCATCTTGAACACCTTCAAGATCATGTTAAGGTATGTGCTCATTTGAAAAGTACCATTAAGCGTTTTGATCTATCCTTATAGATCTTGATGCTCAATGTTTAAGTAGCTTAATCCAGGTTTTCCATTGAAAAACACTTTTCAAACAACCCTATATGCTTTCCAGAAATTCTACATCATTTCCGATAAACAATATGTCAACAACATATACTCATCAGAAATTCTATAGTGCTCCCACTCACTTCTTTGGAAATACAAGTTTCTCATAAACTTTGTACAAACCCAAAATCTTTGATCATCTCGTCAAAGTGTACATTCCAACTCTGAGATGCTTACTCCAGTCCTTAGAAGGATTGCTGGAGCTTTGCATACTTGTTAGCATCTTTCAGGATCGACAAAATCTTCTGGTTGTATCACATACAACCTTTCCTCAAGAAAATCGTGAGGAGACAATGTTTTGACATCCTATTTGCAAGATTTCACAAATAATGCAGTGACTGCTAATATAATTGCAACAGACTCTTAGCATCGCTACGAGTGAGAAAGTCTCACCGTAGTCAACTCCTTGAACTTGTCGGGAAACATCTTAACGACAAGTCGAGCTTTCTTAATGGTGACATTTACCATCATTGTCCGTCTTCCTTTTAAAATCCATCTGTACTCAACAGCCTCACGATCATCGATCCGTTCTGCCAAAGTCTATACTTTGTTTTCATACATGGATCCTCTCTCGGATTTTATGGCCTCGAGCCATTCATCGGAAACCGGGCCCACCATCGCTTCTCCATAGCTCGTAGGTTCATTGTTGTCTAGCAACATGACTTCCAAGACAGGATTACGTAGCACTCTGAAGTAGTACGCATCCTTGTCGTCCTACGAGGTTCGGGAGTGACTTGATCCGAAGTCTCATGATAACTATCATAAGCTTCCAGTTCAATTGGTGTAGGTGCCATAGGAACAACTCCTGTGCCCTGCTACACACTAGTTGAAGTGACGGTTCAATAACCTCATCAAGTCTCCACCATCCTCCCACTCAATTCTTTCGAGAGAAACTTTTCCTCAAGAAAGGACCCGATTTCAGAAACAATCCCTATTGCTTTCGGATCTGAGACAGGAGGTATACCCAACTGTTTTAGGTGTCCTATGAAGATGCATTTATCAGCTTTGGGTTCGAGCTTATTAGCCTGAAACTTTTTCACATAAGCGTCGCAGCCCCAAACTTATAAGAAACGACAACTTAGGTTTCTCTAAACAATAGTTCATACGGTGTCATCTTATCGGAATTACGTGGTGCCCTATTTAAAGTGAGTGTGGTTGTCTCTAATGCCTAACCCATGAACGATAGTGGTAATTCGATAAGAGACATCATGGTATGCATCATATCCAATAGGGATGTTCGGACACACCATCACACTATGGTGTTCCAGGCGGTACTAGTCGTGAAACAATTTCCACAATGTCTCAATTGTGTACCAAACTCGCAACTCAGATATTCATCTCTATGATCATATCATAGATATTTTATCCTCTTGTCACGACGATATTCAACTTCATTCTGAAATTATTTGAACCATTCAATAATTCAGACTTGTGTTTCATCAAGTAAATATGCTTAGTATCTACTCAAATCATCTGTGAAGTAAGAGCATAACGATATCCACTGCGTGCCTCAGCACTCATTGGACTGCACACATCAAAATGTGTTACTCCCAATAAGTTGCTTTCTTGTTCCATTTTACTGAAACCGAAGCTTTCAGTCATCTTGCCCATGTGGTATGATTTGCATGTCTCAAGCGATTCAAAATCAAGTGAGTCCAAACGGTCCATCTGCATGGAGTTTCTTCATGCGTATATACCAATAGACATGGTTCACATGTCTCAGTCCTTTTCAAAAATGAGTGAGTCAAAGATCCATCAACATGGAGCTTCTTCATGCGTTTTATACCAATATGACTTACATGGCAGTGCCACAAGTAGGTGGTACTATCATTACTATCTTATATCTTTTGGCATGAACATGTGTATCACTATGATCGAGATTCAATAAACCATTCATTTTAGGTGCAAGACCATTGAAGGTATTATTCAAATAAATAAAGTAACCATTATTCTCCTTAAATGAATAATCGTATTGCGATAGACATAATCCAATCATGTCTATGCTCAACGCAAACACCAAATAACAATTATTTAGGTTTAACACCAATCTCGTTGGTAGAGGGAGCGTGCGATGCTTGATCATATCAACCTTGGAAACACTTCCAACACATCTCATCAGCTCACCTTTAGCTAGTCTCCGTTTATTCCGTAGCTTTTATTTCGAGTTACTAACACTTAGCAACCGAACCGGTATCTAATACCCTGATGCTACTAGGAGTACTAGTAAAGTACACATTCACATAATGTATATCCAATATACTTCTATCGACAGCCTTCTCATCTACCAAGTATCTAGGGTAATTCTGCTCCAGTGGTTGTTCCCCTTATTACAGAAGCACTCAGTCTCGGGTTTGGGTTCAACCTTGGGTTTCTCCACTAGAGCAGCAGCTGATTTGCCGTTTCATTAAGTATCCCTTCTTGCCCTTGCCCTTCTTAAACTAGTGGTTTCACTAACCATCAACAATTGATGCTCCTTCTTGATTTCTACTTTCGCGGTGTCAAACATCGCGAATATTTCAAGGATCATCATATCTATCCCTGATATGTTATAGTTCATTACGAAGCTCTAGCAGCTTGGTGGCAATGACTTTGGAGAAACATCACTATATTATCTGGAAGACCAACTCCCACTCGATTCAAGTGATTGTCGTACTCAGACAATCTGAGTACAAGCTCAACGATTGAGCTTTTCTCCCTTAGTTTGTAGGCTAAGAAAATTCGTCGGAGGTCTTATACCTCTTGACGTGGGCATGAGCCTGAAATCCCAATTTCAGCCCTCGAAACATCTCATGTGTTCCGCGACATTTCAAAAATGTCTTCGGTGCCTCAATTCTAAACCATTTAACATTACCAAACTATCATGTAGTCATCAAAACGTGTATGTCAGATGTTCGCAACATCCACAGACCACGTTCGAGGTCCAGCACACCGAGCGTTGCATTAAGGACATAAGCCTTCTATTGTCCGCATAATTGCTACTGTTAACTTTCAACAATATTTTCTCTAGGAACATATCTAAAACAGTAGAACTAAAGCGCGAGCTACGACATAATTTGCAAAGATCTTTTGACTATGTTCAGGATAATTAAGTTCATCTTATGAACTCCCACTCAGATACACATCCCTCTAGTCATCTAAGTGATTACATGATCTTAGTCAACTAGGCCGTGCCCGATCATCACGTGAGATGGACTAGTCATCATCGGTGAACATCTCATGTTGATCGTATCTACCATACGACTCATGCTCGACCTTTCGGTCTCTTGTGTTCCGAGGCCACGTCTGTACATGCTAGGCTCGTCAAGTCAACCTAAGTGTTTCGCATGTGTTCCGAGGCCATGTCTGTACATGCTAGGCTCGTCAACACCCGTTGTATTCGAACGAAAGAATCTATCACACCCGATCATCACGTGGTGCTTCGAAACGACGAACTTTCGCAATGGTGCACAGTTAGGGGGAACACTTTCTTGAAATGTTAATGAGGGGTCATCTTATTTACTACCGTCGTTCTAAGCAAATAAGATGCAAAAACATGATAAACATCACATGCAATCAACTAGTGACATGATATGGCCATCATCACTTTGCTCCTTTTGATATCCATCTTCGGGGCTCCATGATCATCATCGTCACCGGCATGACACCATGATCTCCTTCATCATGATCTCCATCATCGTGTCTTCATGAATTTGTCTCGCCAACTATTACTTCTACTACTACGGCTAACGGTTAGCAATAAAGTAAAGTAATTACATGACGTTTATGTTGACACGCAGGTCACAAATAAATTAAGACAACTCCTATGGCTTCTGCCGGTTGTCATACTCATCGACATGCAAGTCGTGATTCCTATTACAAGAACATGATCAATCTCATACATCACATATATCATTAGTCACATCCTTTTGTCCATATCACATCACATGGCATACCCTGCAAAAACAAGTTAGACGTCCTCTAATTGTTGTTGCATGTTTTACGTGGCTGCTATGGGTTTCTAGCAAGAACGTTTCTTACCTACGCAAAACCACAACATGATATGTCAATTGCTATTTACCCTTCATAAGGACCCTTTTCATCGAATCGATCCGACTAAAGTGGGAGAGACTGGCACCCGCTAGCCACCTTATGCAACTAGTGCATGTCAGTCGGTGGAACCTGTCTCACTTAAGTGAACGTGTAAGGTCGGTCCGGGCCGCTTCATCCCACAATGCCGCCGAATCAAGATTGGACTAGTAACGGTAAGCATATTGAACAAAATCAACGCCCACAACTACTTTGTGTTCTACTCGTGCAAAGAATCTACGCAACAGACCTAGCTCATGATGCCACTATTGGGGAACGTAGCAGAAATTCAAAATTTTCCTACGTGTCACCAAGATCTATCTATGGAGAAACCAGCAACGAGGGGAAGAAGAGTGCATCTACACACCCTTGTAGATCGCTAAGCGGAAGCGTTCAAGTGAACGGGGTTGATGGAGTCGTACTCGTCGTGATCCAAATCACCGATGACCAAGTGCCGAACGGACGGCACCTCCGCGTTCAACACACGTACAGCCCGGTGACGTCTCCCATGCCTTGATCCATCAAGGAGAGAGGGAGATGTTGAGGAAGACTCCATCCAACAGCAGCACGACGGCATGGTGGTGGTGGAGGAGCGTGGCAATCCTGCAGGGCTTCGCCAAGCACCGCGGGAGAGGAGAAGGACTTGGGAGAGGGGGAGGGCTGCGCCAGCACCTTGGTATAGCTGCCCTCCCAACCCCCACATATATATAGGGGCAAGGGAGAGGGGGGCCGGCCCCCTCAAATCCAATCTGAGGAGGGGGCGGCGGCCAGGGGGTTTCCCTTGCCCCCCAAGGCAAGGGGGCGCCCCCTTCTAGGGTTCCCCCAAACCCTAGGCGCATGGGCCCTAGGGGGGAGGCGCCCAGCCCACTAAGGGGCTGGTCCCTCTCCACATACAGCCCATAGGGCCCTCCGGGGCAGGTGGACCCTCCCGGTGGACCCCCGGAACCCCTTCGGTGGTCCCGGTACAATGCCGGTATCCCCCGAACTCTTCCGGTGACCGTATGATGACTTCCCATATAAAAATCTTTACCTCCGGACCATTCCGGAACTCCTCGTGACGTCTGGGATTCGGTAACCACATACAAACTTCCTTTATAACCCTAGCGTCATCAAACCTTAAGTGTGTAGACCCTACGGGTTCGGGAAGCATGCAGACATGACCGAGACGTTCTCTGGTCAATAACCAACAGCGGGATCTGGATACCCATGTTGGTTCCCACATGTTCCACGATGATCTCATCAGATGAACCATGATGTTGAGGATTCGATCAATCCCGTATTCAATTCCCTTTGTCCAGCGGTATTGTACTTGCCCGAGATTCGATCGTCGGTATCCCGATACCATGTTAAATCTCGTTACCGGCAAGTCTCTTTACTCGTTCCGTAACACATCATCCCGTGATCAACTCCTTGATCACATTGTGCACATTATGATGATGTCCTACCGAGAGGGCCCAGAGATACCTCTCCGTCACATGGAGTGACAAATCCCAGTCTCGATTCGTGCCAACCCAACAGACACTTTCGGAGATACCCGTAGTGCACCTTTATAGCCACCCAGTTACGTTGTGACGTTTGGCACACCCAAAGTATTCCTACGGTATCCGGGAGTTGCACAATCTCATGGTCTAAGGAAATGATACTTGACATTAGAAAAGCTTTAGCATACGAACTACACGATCTTGTGCTATGCTTAGGATTGGGTCTTGTCCATCACATCATTCTTCTAATGATGTGATCCCGTTATCAATGACATCCAATGTCCATGGTCAGGAAACCGTAACCATCTATTGATCAACGAGCTAGTCAACTAGAGGCTTACTAGGGACATGGTGTTGTCTATGTATCCACACATGTATCTGAGTTTCCTATCAATACAATTCTAGCATGGATAATAAACGTTTATTATGAACAAGGAAATATAATAATAACCTATTTATTATTGCCTCTAGGGCATATTTCCAACAGCCCCTCCATTCAAAATATACACGTATCCGGTTTGTGACTTGGAGTCATCCAGATCTGTGTCGAAGCTGGCGTCGACGTAACCCTTTACGACGAGCTCTTCGGGACCTCCATAAACGAGAAACATATCCTTAGTCCTTTTCAGGTACTTCAGGATGTTTTTAACCGCTGTCCAGTGTTCCTTGACGGGATTACTTTGGTACCTCCCTACCAAACTTACGGCAAGGTTTACATCGGGTCTGATACACAGCATGGCATACATAATAGACCCTATGGCTGAGGCATAGGGGATGACACTCATCTCTTCTATATCTTTTGCCGTGGTCGGGCATTGAGCCGTGCTCAATCGCACACCTTGCAATACAGGGAAGAACCCCTTCTTGGACTGATCCATTTTGAACTTCTTCAAAATCTTGTCAAGGTACGTACTTTGTGAAAGACCAATGAGGCATCTCGATCTATCCCTATAGATCTTGATGCCTAATATATAAGCAGCTTCTCCAAGGTCCTTCATTGAAAAACACTTGTTCAAATAGGCCTTTATGCTCTCCAAGAATTCTATATCATTTCCCATCAATAGTATGTCATCCACATATAATATGAGAAATGCTACGGAGCTCCCACTCACTTTCTTGTAAACGCAGGCTTCTCCATAAGTCTGCATAAACCCAAACGCTTTGATCATCTCATCAAAGCGAATGTTCCAACTCCGAGATGCTTGCACCAACCCATAGATAGAGCGCTGGAGCTTGCATACTTTGTTAGCATTCTTAGGATCGACAAAACCTGTAACGCCCTTGATGCGGCTATATCTCCCACGTGTCGAAGCACGACTTAGAGGCATAACCGCAATGAAAGCAATGTCGCAAGTAAGGTAATCTTCACACAACCCATGTAATACATAAGGGAAAGAGATACATAGTTGGCTTACAATCGCCACTTCACACAATACATGAGTAAAGCATTACATCAAACAAATACAATCAAGGCCCGACTACGGAACCAAAATAAAAGAAGACTACCCCAAATACTACACAGATCCCCGATCGTCCCAACTGGGCTCCACTACTGATCAACTGAAATGAAACAACACAAAGAACAAGATCTTCATCAAGCTCCTCCTTGAGCTTGGGTGCGCCACCTGCACGATTTCATCGGCACCTGCAAACTGGTTTTGGAAGTATCTGTGAGTCACGGGGACTCAGCAATCTCACACCCGCGAGATCAAAACTATTTAAGCTTAATGGAGGTTAAAGGTATGAGGTGGAGCTGCAGCAAGCAACTAGCATATATGGTGGCTAACATACGCAAAAGAGAGCGAGAAGAGAAGCAAAGCACGGTCGAACAACTATGATCAAGAAGTGATCCTGAAACTACTTACGCCAAGCATAACTCCAACACCATGTTCACTTCCCGGACTCCACCGAGAAGAGACCATCACGGTTACACACGCGATTGATGTATTTTAATTAAGGTCAACTTCGGGTTTTCTACAACCGGACATTAACAAATTCCCATCTGCCTCATAACCGCGGGCATGGCTTTCGAAAGATAATACCCTGCAGGGGTGTCCCAACTTAGCCCATTATAAGCTCTCACGATCAACGAAGGATATTCCTTCTACCGGGAAGACCCGATCAGTCTCGGAATCCCGGCTACAAGACATTTCGACAATGGTAAAACAAGACCAGCAAGACCACCCGCTGTGCCGACAAATCCCGATAGGAGCTGCACATATCTCGTTCTCAGGGCACACCGGATAAGCGAAACATACATGTACCGATGTAACCCAAGCTGCCAAGGGATGGTCCCGCACGGTGCTCTAGTTTGGACCAACACTCGAAGGAGCACTGGCCCAGGGGTTAAAATAAAGATGACCCTTGAGTCTGCAGAACCCAAGGGAAAAAGGCTTAGGTGGCAAATGGTAAAACCAAGGTTGGGCCTTGCTGGAGGAGTCTTATTCAAAGCGAACTGTCAAGGGGGTCCCATAAATCACCCAACCGTGTAAGGAACGAAAAATCCGGGAACATAACACCGGTATGACGGAAACTAGGGCGGCAAGAGTGGAACAAAACACCAGGCATAACACCGAGCCTTCCACCCTTTACCAAGTATATAGATGCATTAATTAAATAAGATATATTATGATATCCCAACAAGTAAACATGTTCCAACGAGGAACAACATCTCCATGTTCCAAGAAGGAACAAACTTCATCTTCACCTGCAACTAACAACGCTATAAGAGGGGCTGAGCAAAGCGGTAACATAGCCAAACAACGGTTTGCTAGGGAGGATGGTTAGAGGCTTGACATGGCAATATGGGAGGCATGATAAGCAAGTGGTAGGCATCGTAGCATAGGCATAACAAAAGAGCAAGCAATCTAGCAAGCAAAGATAGAAGTGATTTCGAGGGTATGGTCATCTTGCCTGAGATCCCGCAAGGAAGAAGAACGAGTCCATGAAGAAGACAAATGGATGTAGTCGAACGAATCCTCACAACTCCGGAACAAAACCGAAGCTAATGAGAGAAGCAACCCGGAAAGAAACAAACAACATAGTAAACAACCATCACATAAACATGGCATGATGCACAAACAAGTATGATGCATGTCTGGTTTAAATATGCATGGCATGGCAAAGTGCAACAAACAACACTACAAATTAAATGGAGCTCAATATGCAACGAGTTGCATATTGACGAAACACAACATTCCAGTTATTTAGTTCGCTCTCGTTTATGTACCCAACAAAGTTAAATGTTGATTAACATGGCAAGAGGTGAAGCATAAGAAAACTAACTATTTAGGCAAGTTTAAATGAGGCCGGAACAACAAACAACAAGTCCGGAGAATCCTCATATCCATATTTTAGATTTGGTACTGTTCTGCCTACAACCATATTTTATTGTTGTTAAACAGGAAAATAAAGTGCAACATGTTAATCTATGCATTTTTCCACCCCATTTACATATATAGTTTATTTAAAACCGAGTTACGGTTAATTAGTTATGAATTAAATCATTTTTACATGGCATATGAGCAAATTTTATCAAACAACATTTTTAACTTTCTAAGCATGCATGAAAGCAGCATATTATGAAACTAGATGAAATTCTAAGCATTTTACATATCTAAAACATTTTAATATAATGCACAGTTCATGAGTTATTATATGCATGAAGATGAGGGTTTTTCTGTAAATATGCAGTTTTTGGGATAATTGGACAAATTCGCAGCAGCAGAAAAAATTAACTACGAGCCGGATCTGACTGGCCCAACATGCACAGGGGGGTTTGGGTGGCTGCTCACATCGGGCCTTGGCCCAGGTCGGTGGAGACCGCAGGCCGCGGGGGAGAGATGGGCCGGCTCCAGATCCAGGCGAGGCAGGGGATCGAGCGGGCGAGGTGCTGCTGCTTGTTTCTGAAGAACAGAAATAGCAGCAGGGGAACAGCAGCACGATGCAGGGACTCGGTGCGGACGAGTTGAGGGACTTCGGCGAGGTCTTGGGCGGCAGAACGGACGGATCCGGGAGGTCTTGACGACGGTGAGCCGGTTCCCGGCAGTTGGAGCGCGGGACGGCTCGAGGCGGCGAACTTGAAGGAGGCTGCTGCGGCGCTGCTCCTCGAGGTGCTCCCATGGCTGTCCTCCTGCGAGGGGCGGTGCTGCTTGCTGGTCTTCGGGAGGAGCTCGTCTCCCTGCGTCGACGAGGAGAGCGGCGACGAAGGACGACGGCTTGAAACAGTTCCAGCGAGGAGCGGCACAGGAACGGCGGGGCGTGAGTCTCCAAGGCGGCGGATCCAGGCGGTGGGGAGCTCGCCAATGGTGCGCCCATCCATGGCGTCGGGAAGAGCCTAGGGCGGTGCCATGGCTCGATCTGTTGCAAGCAGAGGAAGAAAGGTGAGGAACAAGGGGAAGTAGAGGAAGGGGAAAGGAGAGCAGGGCGCGAGAGAGAGGCCTGGTGTCGTCGGGTTGGTCGCCGACGTGAGGAGGCAGGGAGCGGGGGAGCCTCGGGTGCTGCTGCTTTTGCCACTGACGGCGGCGAGCTCTGTCTCGAGGAGAAGGCCGAGGCGCTCGGGAACAGGGAGGTGAGGTGGTTCGAGGTGGAGGCGCGCAGGAGAAGGGCTGGAGGGCTCCTGGTGCTCCGGTGGCTTGTGGTGACGGGGGAATCGGGCGAGCGGTGCTGGTTGGATGGATCGAGGGAGGAGGCCTGCGGGCTGATTGGAAGAAGAATGGGGTTGGATCCCGAGAGAGAAAGGTGGGTGGATGGCGGCGGGGGAGGACAAACCTCCTAGATTTTAGGGTTTGGGTCAAAATAGACTAGGTATGAACTATATATATGCAAAAGGGGGACGATTTGGATCCTCCGATCGTGATCGGGCGATCTGAAATAAATAGGTTGGGGAGTCCAAAAGAGAAATCGAAGATAAATAGGGGATGTTTGGGGATGATCCGGATCCATCGGTGACGACTGGCCGGGTCGGGTTCGGGACGGCTAGACGCGCACGCAAATGGGTCTATGCACTAATCAGAGAGACTCCGATTTAGTCAAGAGGGCAAAAGAAGAACAAGGTTGGTCTCGGAACGGTCAACGAAAGCAAGGGGGACACGGCAACTACGAGCGGGTGCAAGTTTTATAAAAACATGCAAATGCAATGCGCATGATGCTATGAGATGAGATGCAACAAACAAATAAAACAAACGGCGGTAACGCAAAACATGGAAGGCGTCTGGAGCGTCGGTCTCGGGGCGTTACAACACTCCACCACTACAAGAGGATCTCGTCCCGAGATCTAAGAATGGCACCGGAGAGAAACGGAAGAACAAGAGGTAAAACAATGTTGCTTCTTTGACAAAAGAGTGAAACCATGAACCTTGAGAGGTTGCACAAAGTGAAAGAAAGAATACAATGGAGAAGACGAGATTGCAAACACTCTGTTATCAAAGAGGAACAAGGAACATTACGGGAACCTTGTAGTTGAAAGGCATGAAACAAGAGCTTAACGAACCAAAGAGAATATGCAACCACCGGTATATTGTGATAGCCAAGGAACAAGAATGATAGAATAATTTGGACAGCACTCCGATAGAAAAGAGAAGGAAAACTTGATAAGATGAGACGATATTGAACAGATGATACAACACTCTGGTTGGAAATGGAGGAATAGAATTTGAACTTGGAAAAATGAAAGCACTTGGATGAGACTCCGGTTAAAAGAGGAATGATAGACACAACACACCGGTTAAATGGATAAGCAAGAAAAAGAACATGATCTTTACAAAACGAGGTGATGGGTGAAAAGAGCAACATCACAATGCCTCCGAAAACAATGCATGATAGTTAGATAGTTGGAACGAATAGAACGAAGGATGAAACCAACATCTCCTACCATAGATGAATTTTAAAGAGCATCCTTACAAAGTAGGATTGAACGGAGTTGTTTGAAAAACAACTGTGGTAAGGATAAGCTTGTTGTGGGCTTATGGAAACAACTCAAAACTTAGAGGTGAATACATGCCACTACGGAAAACAATTGATTGCTTGAGAGCAACACAGAGGTGAAAACATGATTCGCCGAGAGAATAGGAGAAAAACTTGGATCATTGATAAGCACCACGAATAGCAACATTCCCAAAGGAAGGCTCTAGGTGAAGCATGACACAAGATAAATCCAACGAAGAGATTGGTGGATTTACAATACCTCATTCTTGACAACTTGTGAATCATGAAACTCGAAGGAAATTGTCAAAATGACATAACACCATCTCAAAAGATAAGGTAGAAATAATTGCACTTTGGAATGAAGGAAGAAGAATATTTGAGCTCCTCTTGGCGAACACTTCGAGAACGGATTAAATCCTTGATGAACCACCATGTAGAGCCTCCATGAAGAACTCCGATAATAGAAGGATGATAGACAAAAAAGAAGTTGAAAGACCAAGGTGAAGTCTTGCAACGATTTAGATGGAGCTTCAGGACAATATAATGAGAAAACTTTGAGCTCCGGAAAGAAAAGATGAACAACATATAATTGAGAAATGATATCATGAACAACTCCGAAATAAGGAATTAAATCACCTTGAGGAAAACAAGAATAAGATTTATTGTATGTTTATCCTTCATCAAATTAAATTGATGACAAGCAACGGATTTGGCATACTACTTATTCTCGTAGAAAGGATTAAGAGAGATATGGTGCAAACTTGAGAAGGTCTTCAACGAACCACCAGTAGGATTGAAACAACGATTAAATTGATATGATAACCAAGAAAGAGAACTCTTGAACAAACCACCGTAAGAAATTTAAATGAACGAAGAAAATATAAAGAAACACCGTGAAGAATTATGAAAAGAACGAAGATACTTTAGAGAATTTAGATACATGAGAACGAAGAGATCATGAACTGATTAGAGGATATTTGACCGATGCACCGGTAAGATTTGGAGAACAAGATCTGAAATCTGAGAATGAATAATATTGAGATGATGGCTCCGGAGAATCAAACTGAAAAGACTCCTGCATTGCTCCGGATGGGTGAAAATAATTCTCACAATCTAAAACAATCATGAGAGGATGGCATCAAGCTTGAACTTCGCATCTTTGGAAGAACGGGTAAGAATTAAAGAGGAACTCTTCTTCAGTCTTCAAATGTAGAGAATGATGATGAGAAACACCACCATGAATTGTTGAGGCACTCCGGAATGAAAATTGGAAAGGTTGAACCAACGATGAAAAGAATTTGAAAGATCTTGGAGAAAGAATATGACTGGTGAAAATTCATTCTTATGTCAACTTTGAAAAGAATTTGAGAATCGCGCCGGGAAATTAGAAGAGTCAGGTAAGATCCTGGAAAACGACCTGCGGGTTAGGGCCCACTCAAAAGAAACATCGTTCAACGATTTAAAAGATAGATTGCGCCGGTTGAATTAAATGGCTTGAATGAGATAGCATCCTCAAAAGAACTTGAGTGAATTGAGAATGGAAACTTGAATCTTCTGAGATATCTTCATCACTCCGGAACAATTGAATAGCGAGAAGTGGATGATTAAGAGGTGCACCAACATGAGAAAACATTTGAAAAGAGGAAAAGGGATAAGATCAGCACCGAAATCTTGAATTAAATCCACCGGAGAATAAAATTAGAATGGAACAATGATAAAGTTGAAGCTTCCTTAGCGTCTTCATGAGAAATCACCGGATAAAACCATTGAAGGAAAAGAATGAAGAAACTTCACTCAATAAAATGGAAAGTTGGTTAGGGATATGTGAGTCCTTGACGAAAAGGGTGGGAGGGCGGGAAAACAAAGCAACTTGGGTCAGATGAAACGAACACCGTTGAGAAAAAAACTTAGAATTGATCTTGCGAATGTTGGAATGATCGGATTTACTTGAAGAGAAACACACCGGTTGGAAAGGATTGAAAAGACAACCTTGATGATCAAGAAGGATTAGCATCCACATAAAAATATGAGAACACTGCTTAGAAAAGGTATGGAATCAACATTTGACTTCGAAGCAACTCGAATACCACAAATAAAACAAAACAAAGGATTTGGCTTGCAGAATAAGCCGGAAACAAACATATGATAGATCCCATATCGTATCATGTGTGTGTTGGAAAGATATCCTACGAGATACTTGAATTCCCACCTATAAACTCCCGAAACTTTCTGGTTATGCAATCTGGTGTTGGGGATACAGGGGACACAAAATATATCACCCAAACTAACAATACCTAGATCCAGCTGTATCCATCCTTCAACACATAACCAAGAAACCCTCGGAAATCGTTTACCTCAACCTTCGAAAAGCATCCGTTATACGAGTTATGGCAATACTCCCGCACTCGCCTCAGTACTGGGCTATCAGGGTTATCTCACTAACAACTGTACAAAAGAGATTTTCGATGTCGGCGTACTAAACTCAGGTATTCCAGAACTGCAACGATAAAATTATGACGACAACACCTCAGAGCTCAACTCCCCGGGACACTTCCACTAAACCCCTGACAGGAGGCACCAAGACAATGTTCTCATCACAAAACCATCGGAACGATTCTAAGATACTCGCGTGATCCTAAATTTTTTTTTAGTGAAATTTGAGAAGAGAAGAGTCAAAACTCTACGTCAGGATGCCTTACCAGAGCGATGAGGAGACTGGGAAGTAAAAATAATTCCTAAACTCTCCGATACATAATTCCTAAATGACTCAAAACATTTTTCTAGACACAACTCGGCCGCTAAAAACGATCAATCAGTGGGGGCTCCTAAGGTCGGGGAAGGCTCTGATTACCAACTTGTAACGCCCTCGATGCGGCTATATCTCCCACGTGTCGAAGCACGACTTAGAGGCATAACCGCATTGAAAGCAATGTCGCAAGTGAGGTAATCTTCACACAACCCATGTAATACATAAGGGAAAGAGATACATAGTTGGCTTACAATCGCCACTTCACACAATACATGAGTAAAGCATTACATCAAACAAATACAATCAAGGCCCGACTACGGAACCAAAATAAAAGAAGACTACCCCAAATGCTACACAGATCCCGGATCGTCCCAACTGGGCTCCACTACTGATCAACTGAAATGAAACAACACAAAGAACAAGATCTTCATCAAGCTGACTCACAGATACTTCCAAAACCAGTTTGTAGGTGCCGATGAAATCGTGCAGGTGGCGCACCCGAGCTCAAGGAGGAGCTTGATGAAGATCTTGTAGTACAGGGTTGCCGTACCACTCTGGTGCGGAACGTGTCCTTGTGGACCTACGAAGTTCAGTAGGAGCTTGATCAGAAGTATCTTGATCATCATCATTAACCTCCTCTCTAATCGGTGCAGGCACCACAGGAACATTTTCCTGAGCTGCGCTACTCTGATTTTCAAGAGGTAGTACTTCATCAAGCTCTACTTTCCTCCCACTTACTTCTTTCGCGAGAAACTCTTTCTCTAGAAAGGACCCGTTCTTGGCAACAAAGATCTTGCCATCGGATCTGAGGTAGAAGGTATACCCAACTGTTTCTTTGGGATATCCTATGAAGACGCATTTTTTCGATTTGGGTTCGAGCTTTTCAGGTTGAAGTTTCTTGACATAAGCATCGCAACCCCAAACTTTCAGAAACGACAGCTTGTGTTTCTTGCCAAACCATAATTCATACGGTGTCATCGCAACGAATTTTGACGTAGCCCTATTTAAAGTGAATGCGGCAGTCTCTAAAGCATAGCCCCAAAATGAGAGCGGTAGATCGGTAAGAGACATCATAGATCGCACCATATCCAATAGAGTGCGATTACGACGTTCGGACACACCGTTACACTGAGGTGTTCCAGGCGGCGTGAGTTGTGAAACGATTCCACATTTTCTTAAGTGTGTGCCAAATTCATGACTTAAATATTCTCCCCCACGATCTGATCGTAAGAACTTAATTTTTCTGTCACGTTGATTCTCAACCTCACTCTGAAACTCCTTGAACTTTTCAAAGGTCTCAGACTTGTGTTTCATTAAGTAGACATACCCATATCTACTCAAATCATCAGTGAGAGTGAGAACATAACGATAGCCTCCGTGAGCCTCAACGCTCATTGGACCACACACATCTGTATGTATGATTTCCAACAAGTTGGTCGCTCGCTCCATTGTCCCTGAGAATGGAGTCTTGGTCATTTTGCCCATGAGGCATGGTTCGCATGTGTCAAATAATTCATAATCGAGAGACTCCAAAAGTCCATCAGCATGGAGCTTCTTCATGCGCTTGACACCAATGTGACCAAGGCGGCAGTGCCACAAGTATGTGGGACTATCGTTATTAACTTTACATCTTTTGGTATTCACACTATGAATATGTGTATCATCACGTACGAGATTCATTAAGAATAAACCATTGACCATCGGAGCATGACCATAAAACATATCACTCATATAAATAGAACAACCATTATTCTCGGATTTAAATGAGTAGCCATCTCGAATTAATCGAGATCCAGATACAATGTTCATGCTCAAACTTGGCACTAAATAACAATTATTGAGGTTTAAAACTAATCCCATAGGTAAATGCAGAGGTAGCGTGCCGACGGCGATCACATCGACCCTGGAACCATTCCCGACGCGCATCGTCACCTCGTCCTTCGCCAGTCTCCGTTTATTCCGCAGCTCCTGCTTTGAGTTACAAATATGAGCAACCGCACCGGTATCAAATACCCAGGAGCTACTACGAGTGCTGGTAAGGTACACATCAATAACATGTATATCATATATACCTTTGGTGTTGCCGGCCTTCTTATCCGCTAAGTACTTGGGGCAATCCCGCTTCCAGTGACCATTTCCCTTGCAATAAAAGCACTCAGTTTCAGGTTTGGGTCCATTCTTTGACTTCTTCCTGGCAACTGATTTACCAGGCGCGGCAACCTCCTTGCCATCCTTCTTGAAGTTCTTCTTACCCTTGCCTTTCTTGAACTTAGTGGTTTTATTCACCATCAACACTTGATGTTCCTTTTTGATCTCCACCTCCGCAGATTTCAGCATTGAATACAACTCGGGAATGGTCTTTTCCATCCCCTGCATATTGTAGTTCATCACGAAGCTCTTGTAGCTAGGTGGGAGCGACTGAAGGATTCTGTCAATGACCGCCTCATCCGGGAGATTAACTTCCAGCTGAGTCAAGCGGTTGTGCAACCCAGACATCTTGAGTATGTGTTCACTGACAGAGCTATTTTCCTCCATCTTGCAGCTAAAGAACTTGTCGGAGACATCATATCTCTCGACCCGGGCATGAGCTTGGAAAATCAATTTCAGCTCCTCGAACATCTCATATGCTCCGTGTTGCTCAAAACGCTTTTGGAGCCCCGGTTCTAAGCTGTAAAGCATGCCGCACTGAACGAGGGAGTAATCATCAGTACGCGACTGATGGGCGTTCATAACGTCCTGGTTTTCTGGGAATGGTGGTTCACCTAGCGGTGCTTCTAGGACATAATCTTTCTTGGCTGCTATGAGGATGATCGTCAGGTTCCGGACCCAGTCCGAATAGTTGCTGCCATCATCTTTCAGCTTGGTTTTCTCTAGGAACGCGTTGAAGTTGAGGGTGACATTAGTGTGGGCCATTTGGTCTACAAGACATATTGTAAAGATTTAGACTAAGTTCATGATAATTAAGTTCATCTAATCAAATTAATGAATGAACTCCCACTCAGATTTGACATCCCTCTAGTCATTTGAGTGATACATGATCTGAGTCAACTAGGCCGTGTCCGATCATCACGTGAGACGGACTAGTTATCATCGGTGAACATCTCTATGTTGATCGTATCTTCTATACGACTCATGTTCGACCTTTCGGTCCTCCGTGTTCCGAGGCCATGTCTGTACATGCTAGGCTCGTCAATCCAACCTAAGTGCATTGCGTGTGTAAATCTGGCTTACACCCGTTGTATGCGAATGTAAGAACCTATCACACCCGATCATCACGTGGTGCTTCGGAACGACGAACCTTAGCAACGGTGCATAGTTAGGGAGAACACATTTTTGATATTTTAATGAGGGATCATCTTATTTATGCTACCGTCGTTCTAAGCAAATAAGATGTAAAAACATGATAAACATCACATGCAATCAAATAGTGACATGATATGGCCAACATCATTTCGCTCCTTTGATCTCCATCTTCGGGGCGCCATGTTCATCGTCGTCACCGGCATGACACCATGATCTCCATCATCATGATCTCCATCATCGTGTCTTCATGAAGTTGTCACGTCAACTATTACTTCTACTACTATGGCTAACGCTTTAGCAATAAAGTAAAGTAATTACATGACGATTTAAGTTGACACACAAGTCATAAATAAATAAAGACAACTCCTATGGCTCCTGCCGGTTGTCATACTCATCGACATGCAAGTCGTGATTCCTATTACAATAACAAGATCATCTCATACATCACATACATGATTCATCACAACTTCTGGCCATATCACATCACAAAGCACTTGCTGCAAAAACAAGTTAGACGTCCTCTAATTGTTGTTGCAAGTTTTTAAGTGGCTGTTATAGGTTGCTAGCAAGAATGTTTCTTACCTACATTAAAACCACAACGTGAATTGTCAATCTCTATTTACCCTTCATAAGGACCCTGTTCATCGAATCCGATCCAACTATAGTGGGAGAGACAGACACCCGCCAGCCACCTTATGCAACTAGTGCATGTCAGTCGGTGGAACCAGTCTCACGTAAGCGTATGTGTAAGGAAGGTCCGGGCCGCTTCATCCCACAATACCGCTGAATCAAGATAGGACTAGTAACGGCAAGAAGAATTGAAAATTCGATGCCCACAACTACTTTGTGTTCTACTCGTGCATAGAAACTACGCATAGACCTAGCTCATGATGCCACTGTTGGGGATCGTAGCAGAAATTAAAATTTTCCTACGCATCACCAAGATCTATCCATGGAGTATTCTAGCAACGAGGGGATAGGAGAGCATCTACATACCACTTGTAGATCGCAACGGAAGCGTTCAAGAAGAACGTTGATGATGGAGTCGTACTCGCCGTGATCCGAATCACCGATGACCTAGTGCCGAACGGACAACACCTCCACGTTCAACACACGTACGGTCGGGATAACGTCTCCTCCTTCTTGATCCAGCAAGGGGGAAGGAGCGGTTGATGAAGATCCAGCAGCAGGACGGCATGGTGGTGGATGCAGCAGAATTCCGGCAGGGCTTCGCCAAGCGTCTACGGAGAGAGGGAGAGGTGTAACAGGGGAGAGGGAGGCGCCAAGGCTGCAGGGTGCGGCTGCCCTCCCTCCCCCCTTTATATAGTCCCCCTAGGGGGGGCGCCGGCCCTGGAGATGCATCTCCAGGGGGGCGGCGACCAAGGGGGGATCCTTGCCCCCCTAGGCAAGTGGGGCGCCCCCTACCCTAGGGTTTCCAACCCTAGGCGCAGGGGGGAGGCCCATGGGGGGCGCACCAGCCCACTATGGGCTGGTTCCCTCCCCACTTCAGCCCACGGGGCCCTCCGGGATGGGTGGCCCCACCCGGTGGACCCCCGGGACCCATCTGGTGGTCCCGGTACAACACCGGTGACCCCCAGATCACTCCCGATGGCCGAAACGACACTTCCTATATATAATTATTTACCTCCGGACCATTCCGGGACCTCTCGTGACGTCCGGGATCTCATCCGGGACTCCGAACAACCTTCGGTTTGCTGCATACTAATATCTTTACAACCCTAGCGTCACCGAACCTTAAGTGTGTAGACCCTACGGGTTCGGGAGACAAGCAAACATGACCGAGACAATCTCCGGTCAATAACCAACAGCGGGATCTGGATACCCATGTTGGCTCCCACATGCTCCTCGATGATCTCATCGGATGAACCACGATGTCGAGGATTTGATCAATCCCGTACTCAATTCCCTTTGTCTATCGGTACGATACTTGCCCGAGATTCGATCGTCGGTATACCGATACCTTGTTCAATCTCGTTACCGGCAAGTCTCTTTACTCGTTCCCGTAACACATCATCCCGTGAACAACACCTTGATCACATTGAGCTCATTATGATGATGTCTTATCGAGTGGGCCCAGAGATACCTCTCCGTCATACGGAGTGACAAATCCCAGTCTCGATTCATGCCAACCCAACAAACACTTTCGGAGATACCTGTAGTGCACCTTTATAGTCACCCAGTTACATTGTGACGTTTGATACACCCAATGCACTCCTACGGCATCCGGGAGTTGCATAATCTCATGGTCTAAGGAATGATACTTGACATTCAGAAAAGCTCTAGCAAACGAACTATATGATCTTTGTGCTATGCTTAGGTTTGGGTCTTGTCCATCACATCATTCTCCTAATGATGTGATCTCGTTATCAATGACATCCCCATGTCCATAGTCAGGAAACCATGACTATCTATTGATCAACGAGCTAGTCAACTAGAGGCTTACTAGGGACACATTGTGGTCTATATGTATTCACACATGTATTATGATTTCCGGACAATACAATTATAGCATGAACAATAGACGATTATCATGAACAAGGAAATATAATAATTCTTTTATTATTGCCTCTAGGGCATATTTCCAACAGAGGGGGCATCGATCACGGAGGGCTTCTACATCAACACCATAGCCTCTCCGATGATGTGTGAGTAGTTTACCTCAGACCTTCGGGTCCATAGTTATTAGCTAGATGGCTTCTTCTCTCTTTTTGGATCTCAATACAATGTTCTCCCCCTCTCTCATGGAGATCTATTCGATGTAATGTTCTTTTGCGGTGTGTTTGTTGAGACCGATGAATTGTGGGTTTATGATCAAGTTTATCTATGAACAATATTTGAATCTCTTCTGAATTCTTTTATGTATGATTGGTTATCTTTGCAAGTCACTTCGATTTATCAGTTTGGTTTGGCCTACTAGATTGATCTTTCTTGCAATGGGAGAAGTGCTTAGCTTTGGGTTCAGTCTTGCTATGTACTTTCCCAGTGACAGTAGGGGAAGCAAGGCACGTATTGTATTGTTGCCATCAAGGATAACAAGATGGGGTTTATATCATATTGCATGAGTTTATCCCTCTACATCATGTCATCTTGCTCAAAGCGTTACTCTGTTCTTACGAACTTAATACTCTAGATGCATGTTGGATAGCGGACGATGTGTGGAGTAATAGTAGTAGATGCAGGCAGGAGTCGGTCTACTTGTCTCGGGCGTGATGCCTATATACATGATGATACCTAAATATTCTCATAACTATGCTTAATTCTGTCAATTGCTCAACAATAATTTGTTCACCCACCGTAATACTTATGCTCTCGAGAGAAGCCACTAGTGAAACCTATGGCCCCCGGGTCTATTTTCCATTATATTAATCTTCCAACACTTAGTTATTTTTATTGCCTTTTATTCTACTTTGCATATTTATCATAAAAATACAAAAAATATTATCTTATCATATCTATTAGATCTCACTCTCATAAGTGACCGTGTAGGGATTGACAACCCCTTATCGCGTTGGTTGCGGGAATTTATTTGTTTGTGTAGGTGCGAGGGACTCGTGCATTGTCTCCTACTGGATTGATAGCTTGGTTCTAAAAAACTGAGGGAAATACTTACGCTACTTTGCCGCATCACCCTTTCCTCTTCAAGGGAAAACCAACGCAGTACTCAAGAGGTAGCAAGAAGGATTTTCTGGCGCCGTTACCGTGGAGTTTACGCAAAAGTCAAGACATACCAAGTACTCATCACAAACCCTTATCCCTCGCATTACATTATTTGCCATTTGCCTCTCGTTTTCCTCTCCTCCACTTCACCCTTGCCGTTTTATTCGCCCTTCTTCCGTTCGTCCTTTTGTTTGCTTGTGTTACCATGTATCTTCTTTTTGCTTGCATCTTCGCTTGCTAAAAGTTTATGGATCCTCATCCTATTGCTAATTTCTTTAAGAGATCCAATTATGATGAACCTATTGCTAGTGAGTTTTGTGCACTAGATTATCTTTATGAGGTTTTGCTTGAAATTCGTGAATCTGAAAATTGTGATGAAGAAATTTATAAAGATATTCAAGATAGCTACTTGAATAAAAAGCATGATTGCAATGATTTTACTATAAATTCTCTTGATGTCAATTGTGCTAATAATATGCAAAACCCTAAGCTTGGGGATGCTAGTTTTGCTATGTCTACTACTTGTTCCAATGTACATGATTGGGGTGATTCTTCTTATGATCTTGAAAATTTATTTAATCCCCATGATGAGTATGAGATTGACAATTGCAATAATACTGAAAGTGTGTTTGGAAGAGTGTCACCTTTAGATCCCACATATTTGGAGAATATTCAATCTTATGAAATTTTTGATAAAAGTGGGTTTGGAGAGGTCATGACTTTAGTTAATGTTAATCCCACTATTTCGGAAGAGTGTCAACTTTGCATGCATGTGGATCATGTTTTTTGAAAAAATAGTGGCACCGCTAAGTTCATCAAGCATATCATCTAGGCATGGAATGGGGTACCTATAGTGAACAGTGACAGCATTGATAGGTCTGCAATCGGAACACATGCAAAAGCTACCATCTCTTTTTTGCACAAGAATGACCTGTACATGTCCATGATCTATGAGATGTGTTACTTGCCTTTGTATTTCTCTGGTTTCTTCAAGGTTGACGCGGTATGGGTCCTTGTTTGGAAGAGGTGCTTCGGGGATGAGGTCGATGTGGTGCTCGATGCCTCGTAGTGGAGGTAGACCCGGAGGTAGCTCGTCGGGGAAAACATCTTGGAATTCTTGCAATATAGAAGATAACACCAAAGGTAAATTGTGAGTGGTGTTAGTTTTTGGTGCCTCGTCCTTGCACAATAGGACATAGTGTAGGACACTTGATGGGTTCTCACACACTTCTCTCATCTCACGTTTGGTGGAAAATAGAAATAAGTTTTTCTTGTCGCTCATCGTGGAGGCACTTAATTTTGGCTTGTGGCTCTCACTCTCTATTTGGTGGTTCACTCTCTCACTATTCTCTCCACGATGGGTGGCTTGCTTGTCGACGAGCACTTGGCTTGGAGACATAGGTCGTAGCACAAACTCCCTTCCTTTCATCTTGAAGCTATAGAGGTTCGTGCGTACATTTAGGTTGACACCTCGATCAAATTGCCATGGCCGTCCAAGAAGGAGGTGGCAAACGGTCATCAGAAGGACATCACACTCCAAAGTGTCTTCGTAAGCTCCGATATTGAAAGAAACTTTTACTCTATGCTCGACTTGGATGGTGCCATTTTTGCTTAGCCATTGAACTTTGTAAGGGTGTGGGTGCTTCATCTTGACCAACTGGAGCTTGGAGCATAGTTCTTCGCTTGCTAAGTTATGGCAACTCCCTCCATCGATGATGACCTTGACGGACCTTCCATTGATGCCAGCCTTGGTGTGGAAGATATGGCATCTTTGATCTTCTTCTTGTTCATGTTCAAGAGTCAAGACCTTAGAGACAACGAGAGCGGGTCTCGAATCTTCATCACAAAAGACTTGATCATCTTCATCTTCGTTCGTGCGCCGGTGCATGGCCACTTGGTCAAGGGCTTCCATCTCCTCTTCACTCATGGAGTCATAGGTTCCGTCGTTGTTTTAGATCATGGTGCACTTGTTTTTGCAATCTATAGACTTGTGGCCTCGGCCGCTGCATGTGAAGCATTTGAAGGAACTTGTCTTGATGGTCTCATCGGCTGGGGTAGATGATGATGAAGCTCTCGGCTTGAAGTTCCTTGTAGTAGGACGACGACTTGGGGTTGTCGAAGTTTTCTTGTAACTTGACTTGTCGCTGTTGCTTGTAGATGGCTTGGTTGAGGTAGAAGGTGTTGGAGTCGGTGACGCTTGATTATTGGAGAAGCCATAGGACTTGGATGAGTACTTGGCATACTTGAAGTCATCTTGCACTTGTCGTTCCGCTTTGGTAGCTTGGTGCACTAGCTCGATGATGTTCGAGTATGGTTGGAAGTCGGCAATCTTCTTGATAGGATGATTGAGTCCATTCAAGAAACGTGCCTTAGTTTTCTCATCATCTTTCGTTACATTGGCTCGTATCATGGCAATCTCCATTTCCTTGTAGTACTCTTCAACGCTCTTGGTTCCTTGCTTGAGTAGTTGGAGTTTCTTGAAGAGGTCGCGGTTGTAGTAGTTAGGCACAAAACGTGCTCTCATGACATCCTTCATTTGCGCCCAAGTTGTGATGGGTGGTTCACCTTTGGCCTCTCGGCGCTCAATGACTTGTTCCCACCAAATGAGAACGTAGTCTTGGAATTCAAGGGATGCCATCGTGATCTTCTTCTCTTCTTCGTAGTTGTGCAAGTGGAATATTCTGTCAACCTTCAATGCCCATGAGATGTACTCTTCGGGGTCATTGCTTCTGGTGAACTTGGTCATGCTGAACTTTAGCTTGCCATATCGTTTCTCGTCATTGTGTTGGGGTCGGGGATAATGACGCCCATGTCGGTGAGGATTGACAATCTCATGTTGCTCTTGGCGAGGAGGGTTGTCGACCTCATGTTGCTCTTGTCTTGGAGGATTTCCACTGTCTTCATGCTCTCGATGAACTTGGTGTTCTTGTCGAGCTTGAGGAGGCGCTTGTCAATCTTGACGAGGAACTTGACGGTGCACACGTGATTGATAAATCCTTTCTTGGACTTCATCACGAAACGCTTCTTGTTATTCACGAGCTTGTCGGCCTCGGTTGGCTACGGCACGACTATAATCACGAAGGGCACGTTGGGCCTCAAGTGCTTGAGCTTCATGTAGTTGTTGTTCTTGACGTTGTGCCTCGACGTCTTGTGCATCTTGATGTTATCGCGCACGCTCCTCTTGTTCTTGTTGTCGTTGGCGTTGCCATTCTTGTGCTTGCGCGAATGCAACTTGGGTTTGACGGTGTCGATGCCCTTGAGAGTCAGTGTCGTGTAGAGGATTGTGGTTTGCTTGACGATCTTGACGTGCGGAACGACGAAGAATGTTCGATGTCGGGGTACTTGAGCCAGAGATAGTGTCTTCGGAGTGTCGACTCGAGCGGCTCCTTCTTGAGTAGGACGAAGTGGTAGAAGAGCGGTTGACCAACAAGGCACGAATCTCGTCCAATCTTGCATCATTCTTGTGCTTGTGTTCATCGAGCATGTTTTCGAACTAGTCTCTTGTACATTGCTCGGAGAGTCGCAAGTCGGTGGCGACATTGTTGATGCGGTCGCTCATTGCTAGTTGCTCTTCATGCAAAGCTCGTTGTGCACCAAAGAGATGGCTCTTTGTGACGTAGGATGACATGTCGTTGTCTTGCTCCAAGAAAAGTGGGTTGGTAGAAGTACTTGGCCTATCCATCATTCAAAACAAATAAATGTGAGTGGGAGAAAGAGAAGAACCAATACCAAATTTACCTTGACCGATGTTGCAGATAGATCAAAGATCACTCCAATGTGTAACAAGGAAGTAGCACAATTGGTACCAATTCTTGTCGGTTTCTCACACCTACACAAGTAAAATCTTATGGTGGAGATTGGTTAGGATGCTGGCACAAAATTTGATGCAATTGTTAGTGAGACTCAATAATGTTGGAAAACATTCACAAATTTGCAAATGCAACAAGTAGACCAATAGAAAGATAAGGTACACAGAAACACACACGCAAATAGATAAGTGGGGTCGTGCAACCAAGGGTGAGCCAAAATGTGGAATCCACAAAGATGCTCTTGTTGCACAACACTAGAGAGACACTAGCATGATTGCACAATAGGCGCATACGAACTTGTGCACAACCTACTAAGCAAAAAGGCAACGACTTCTATCCCAAGTATGCTATATGTATGGTATTCCGATGATATGATCCAAGATGATCGACTATGACAATCTTAATGTAGTATGATGCTATGGTTCTTTCTTATAAGCTCTTTGCTTATCTTCCCATTTTGCTTAAAATCTTGTTTGGCTCTTTGTGTGTGAGCTCTTTTCTCATGCAATGTTTCACGAACCAAGATAGCAATTGTGTATGCGATGACAACTTTGTGACATCAGAGATGATACCAAGATATGCACCACGATGATATGGTATGTATGCTATGGGAAGTATGATCACTAATGTGCACAAGTCACATTGCCGGCAATGCTCAAAGGCTAGTCTCGATGGGTAAGCTGCACAAAAGTAAGGCTATGGGGTTATCAATGCAATTGCGAGAATGTATGATGATATCACGATACCGAGATAAGGTTACCGATAATGACGAGTCCATGGCGAAGATGAGTGGCGGTGATGTCAATGTCGAACCGTACCTAGATAGTTGAAACACAAAAGGACATGGTTACCACAACTCAAATTCTTAAAGACCAAAACATGTCAAAATCGTTGGAGTTGGCTAGCGGAAAAGCTATGGTGGTGGTATGCGGAAGTGGTGGTGGTATAGGAAGTTGTATGCAAAAGTGGTGGATGTGGCTGAAATTTTTTGGGAAAAAATATTCAATTTCGTCAGGGTATTACGGACGTCCGGGGAATTTCGATCATCCGGTCGTCGGACGTTCGGAGGATGTCGGACGTCCGGTGCCTGGGTGATTTCGGGCACGAGATGAACTACTATGGTTCATGGTGGAAGTGGCGAAATTGGTCAAATCCGGGTGATTTTGTGGATGGAAAAGGTGGAGAAGATGGGGGAAAGCTAGATCCACTCAAGGCAAAGAAAATACATGGATCAAATCCAACGTGTCTCATGATACCAAGATGATGTAGGGTGGAACCCTATACGGCCGATCTTTCACGAAAGGAGCGGATACCAACTAAGAACACAAAGAACACACGGGGAATCACAAGGGAAAACACAAGAGGAACTCTCAAACCAACAAGATATAGTCACACATATGCTAGATCCTCTGAACACAAGAGGAGATACAAGATCCACAATCAACAAGGTACGATACAAAGTGTAACTCGTTCTTCTCCGTGAGGAGGTCTTGATTGGGCCACCCAAGAGGGGGTCTTAAATCCAAGGGGATCTTCTCCGTAGAGGGGCCGCGGTCACTCTCGTGGAGTAGATCCGTAATGGATGAGCAAAGCTCTATCTCACATATGAGATAAACCAATGCTAACCCTAACTAGGAGGAGGTTGAGGTCTAATTATAGTCTTTAGTGCAAAGAGGGGCGAAGTGGACGCAGCCAGGGTTCGGACGTCCTTAAGGCGCCGGTCGTCCGGAGGCTCGTGGGGCTCCGGACGTCCGTAGATCTTCGGATGTCCGTAGAGTAGGCTCGTGGGGGTCCGATCGTCCGTAGGTGTCCGGTCGTCCGGTCTTCCTCGGACTTCCGCTAATTTCGTTCTGTTGGTGTAGCGTCGGTCGTCCGGAGGGGTTCGGTCGTCGGAGCCTGGGAGTCGCCGGACGTCCGGTCTTGGTCGATCATCCGGCCGCTGTAGCTTTCGTAGGCTTGAGTTCCCTAGGCTGGCGTGACCTTCAGGCGTTGGACGTCCGGGATGGACCGGTTGTTCGGAGCCTGTAGCTTCCATGGTAGCTCTTCTTCTTGTCCTTCGCGCTTGGTGTCCTTGCCATCTTTTCCATTGGAAGTAGATGTTCCGTGGCTTTCCTCGAAGTACTGAGCACATATAGTGTTTCCGTTTGAGGTAGTAGCCATGTCTCATGTTTTGAAAGTGGTAGTTCGGAGAGGAGTGAGTTCACCTTATCTTCGGTAGCCTTTGCTCGGGCTCTTGTCGTTGGTCCAAGTGGAGTCGTAGGAGATGTAGATGCGTCCATGGGGATGATTGTGGGATGCTCCGCATCACCCATGATTTGTTTTGTCGGGTCCCTTTTGTAGTGTAGTGAGAATATGTCCAGTTTTAATTGCTATATCTGGTATTTTGCAGTATGCCTTGTTTACTTCAGTTGTTCACAATGTGATGCTCTGTATGTGCAATTATTTACTGTGCAGTACATTTCATCAATCCAGTTTTAAACATACCGATAGGAATGCATATATTTGCTTGATGTTAAGCCTGTTATAGCTAGCATATGCCTATTTTAAAGTTTTTTTATTGTTTGGTTGTTTGTAGTTAGCATATGTTCAGTTTCAAATGCTATCTTTGGTTGTTCATAGTATGCCTTGTTCATTCCAGTTATTCACAATGTGATGTTCTATATGTGCAAGTATGAACTGTGCAGTTCAATTTCATCAGTACTGTTTCAACAATACCACTATGAATGACTACATTTGGTTGTTGCATCTTGTAGTAACATGCCTTTCCATTTTTATTTAACCATAACCAGTGTACTTAGACCGGCACAATACCAGTTTGAATGACTATGTTTGCTTGTTGTTAAATGTTAGGCCTGTTGCAGTCCGCACACTGAAGCTATCTTTTGGAGATTATTTTGTCTGCCGTGTATAATTTTGGTTAATGTTTAGCCTGTTATGCTTAACATGCTTCTCGATGTACCTACACATGACAATTTTGGGAACGACTGTTGTTTTCCATCGAGGTTAATTTCATCCCATGGCTTATATCTGTTCACTGTTCCGGATAACGGTAGTTGGTACCATATAAGCCGGCGGCTGATAAGGGACTAATCGGTGAATCGGGCTTTTAACTGAATATATCTGTAACCCATTTTTTGTTAAGTTAACTAGGGACATATGTAATATATCTCAGGCTACATAGCAACATGCACTGTACTTAATGTCTAAATATGCAATTCTAGGCTACATAACGACATGCACTGTACTTAATGTCTAAATATGCAATCCTAGGCTACATAGCAACAAGGAAGAGTGTTACATTAATGTTCTAATGATGTCTAGATATACGTAGAAGAGCAGCAGGAGCAACAACAACAACACAACCCTGTTGGGATACTCAACTTATCTAGAGGTTAGAGTTAGTTTGTAGCTCATTACTAACCCTGAACTAACTCCATCCAAAGAGTTGTTTGGATGGCATGGTTAGATTGACAATAAATGCACTAGGAGAACTAGCTCCAATTAGCACCTCCTGGGTTGGATAGTTTTTTTGGGTGGGTTATAGATGCAACTAGCTCAAACTAGCCCTCTTGATTAGATATACTTTAGGGCTATTTGAGCCCGAACTAGCTCAAACTAACTGTAACCCATGGATACCACAGCAGTTAATCAGTCGATAATTTGTTAGAATGAACTAAACTCCTTCCGGCCGATTATATAAGATGTTAATTCATCTAATACGTGAGTATATTGCATGTAATAAGATACTCCCTCCGTTCCTAAATATTTGTCTTTTTAGAGATTTCAAATGGACTACCACATACGGATGTATATAGACATATTATAGAAGAGTGTTGTACTACATCATTGTGCAATTGTTGTTTAGCTTCTAATATTAACTTGGTGCTTTTAAGTACATATGCCATTAGTAAAGATCCGCATTTCGACCCTTACTGCATATGGGGCAATGAGATATCGATGAACCAGCATCAAGTGAGGAAGCTGATAAAGATTGTTAGTAAAATGGGTCCAAGAAAACAGCGAACTGCAGGATGGTAAGTAAGAACTCTGTAGCCTTCTTTTTACTGCCCATAATGAGTTGTGTTAGATGACAATGTCTGAATCTTTTTCCTTTGCAGTGGTTGCCAAAGTAGTTTACTCAAGATTACCTCTCAAACTACATGATTTGTGGGCATGCAAAGGTTAAAGTATTTCTACCAGAACACGATGATTATCTAGATCTTTTCATGAAGACCGTGAAGGATAGACGGTCGGCCATCACAAGGGGCTGGACTAGAGTCGTGCGTGCCTTCTGCATGGAGGAGGGCACAATATGGGCATTCCGCTTCACCTTGTTCAGCAACCAGAATACATTTCGCCTCTTTCTTTACCGTCTTTAATAGTACAAGTATAGAACTGTGGTTCATCATTCTTTATTTGGTTCTTATGTAATTCTTGAACATATGTACCTATGAATCGAATAATGCATTGGTTGTTTGAACCTGATGGATATGAATAAAGTTGTAGCATACATTCAAACTCAAATTCAAATCCAAATCTGGTACAATCTGGAAAAGCAGCAATTAAATTATGGTGAAATTACGCTCTCCAGGTTGTTACGGCACACACAGTTGGTAAAACACAAACGTTTGCAATATGCACCATAATCCGAGACGGTTCACAGAGAGGAAACGTGTGCAAGCATGCACACAATTGCCGTTTGCAAAGCGTGTGCAGTGTCAGACAATATCACAAACGGTGCGGGCAAACTAAACGTTTGTGTTAGTTGCCTTATCGTACACGATTCACAACCATGAACTGTTTCTGATGAAGTATGCATCGTAAACGTTGCACCACAGAATAGCGTGTGCGATAGTTGTCGTGTACGACGATGTTATGACGGTCCGACGTTTCGTAATCCTGTCCGACACTCGTAAGACGATTAGCTAATATTCTTAACGGTGAACCGTTTGTGATGGGCCGCGCATCATACACGTTCTGTAATAGTGAACCGTTTATGATGGGCCACATCATAAATGTAGCACCACAGAATAGCGACTACGATGGCAATGCGAGCAGAAACGAGTAGGAGTACTATAGGGGCCCTATCCCTGACGGTTTCTGGGTCGTGTGGGAAGGACCCCCCTATCGCCCACACTCACTTGGCGACGGTTCCAAATGCCGTCGCGGAAAGGGGTTAAAAACCATTTGTTTAGGACTGACGCGTACCAGTGAGATATGCACCACTAAGATATGGTATGTATGCTATGGGAAGTATGATCACTAATGTGCACAAGTCACGTTGCCGGCAATACTCAAAGGCTAGTCTCGATGGGTAAGGTACGCTATGTGGTTATCAATGTAATGGCAAGGAGTAGACAAAGATGTCGTCGAGATTACCGCCTGTGGTATGTCGGGTGTAAGCAAGCACGAATGATGATGAGGTTGTTGCCGAGTCTGTGGCGAAGTTGCTGGTCTTAGCGTCAAGTTGCTGGTCTTAACTTGACACGACGATGCAACCGCAAATTCAACAAAGCAAAATACTGAAAAGACTATGCAAAGGCTCAGACTGGTTCGGATATGATGAACTAACCCTAATTTTTTTGTGGCTTTTTCGTGGGCAGTAGGTATGAAGAATAGACTCGATCTAAACTACGAAAAACTGTAAAATCTCACCGAGCAACCTAGAAATCTGATACCACTTGATAGAGACAAAGGTGTCCCGTCTTTATATGAGATTGTGGCTATCGTTTTGGAGGAAGTCGACTTTGACGATCCGACTAAAAATGTGCGAGGACGTCGCGCCTTAGCAATCGCTAAACCAACTCCGAGAGGTTATTGACCACGCCGGAGCACGATCAACCTGATCACGGAGGTCTGTTTCCTACAGGCAAATGAAGAACAAGCAAGAAACTAAGATTGCAATCTGGATATTGCGAATATAAGAGGAAAGCTTTATTGATCAAGGTGGGGTTCTGTGATGCCTTTGTCTGGTCGTTGGACACAAACGAAGTACGCGAAGTTGCAGCTATGGCGAACTTTAATCTAAACAAAACCCAAAGTCTAAACGATGCCCTAAGGGCTGTATATATGGAGGAGAGAAGGGGGAATTTTGTGGCCCTTGGAGGAGGGGTCCGAAACCAACCCTAACTCTTGTTTCCCCATACATACGAACTTTAAAAACTGCCTATAAACAAGTATTTCGAAATTACATAGGCTTGGCCCAAAAATAAGGTGACGCAACACCTAGAATAGCCTCTGGATGAAATTTATGAAGTGGCATCTTGTATATTTCGTCCAAGGCTTCATGCACTCATTATGGTGGCTTCAAAGTCCTGGAATCATAACTTGTAACTCCGTTCTTGTTCCCCTTGTGCATGCCATCATCTCCATGCTTGAACTTGGTCTAAGGTTCATATTTATTGTCCAAGCTAGGCCCTTCATTTGTAAGCAAAACAAATGTATCCAATTTAGGCAGCATCACATTCTCATGAACATTAGAATCGTTACCAAGAAACGGAAGTACCTGATAATTCAACTGGCGTGCGCGAGCTCTAGTAATTGGTCCAGTATGTATAGCAGCAGGGGCTGTGGGTGTAACAATGGTATTGATGTCCTCATCATCTTTGTAGAATATGTAGGAACCAATATGAGCATCCAAGTTACGCTGTTGGTTATTGATTGGAGATGTGTCTCGGTCATGTCTACATAGTTCTCGAACCCGTAGAGTCCGCACGCTTAACATTCAATGATGATTTGTATTATGAGTTATGTGTTTTGGTGACCGAAGATTGTTCGGAGTCCCGGATGAGATCATGGACATGACGAGCAGTCTCAAAATGGTCGAGAGGTAAAGATTGACATATCGGACGATAGTATGCGGACACCGGAATGGTTTCAGAGTGTTTCGGATATTTATCGGAGTACCGAGGGGTTACTGGAAGCCCCGGGGGAAAGTAATGGGCCAACATTGGCCATAGGGGAGATAGAGGGCAGCCCACAAGGGGTGGCGCCCCCTCCCCAATGGGCAACCCGAATTGGACAAGGGGAGGGGGCGCGCCCCCCCTTTCCTTCTCCCTCTCCCTCTCCTTCCCCCTTTCCCACTCCGAAAGAAGGAAGGGGGCGACTAGGACTAGGAGTCCTAGTGGGTTCCCCCCCACTTGGCGCACCACCTAGGGCCAGCCTCCTCCCCTCTCCTCCTTTAATACGGGGGCAGGGGGCACCCCAAAGCACATCAATTGTTTCTTAGCCGTGTGCGGTGCCCCCTCCACTGTTTACTCCTCCAATTATATTGTTGTAGTGCTTTGGCGAAGCCCTGCACGGATCACATCACCGTCACCGTCACCACGCTGTCGTGCTGACGAAACTCTCCCTCGACACTTTGCTGGATCAACAGTTCGAGGGACGTCATCGAGCTGAAGGTGTGCAGAACTCGGAGGTGCCGTACGGTGCTTGATCAGTTGGATCGCGAAGATGTTCGACTACATCAACCTCGTTAAGCTAACACTTCTATTTTCGTTCTATGATGGTACATGGACACACTCTCCCCCTCTCGTTGCTATGCATCTCCTAACTAGATCTTGCATGATCGTAAGAAATTTTTTGAAATTGCATGCTACGTTCCCCAATAGTGGCATCCGAGCCAGGTCTATGCGTAGATGATATGCACGAGTAGAACACAAAGGGTTGTGGGTGATCATAGTCATACTACTTACCACCAATGTCTTATTTTGATTCGGCGGTATTGTTGGATTAAGCGGCCCAGACCAACCTTACATGACCACGTTCATGAGACTGCTTCCACCGACAGACATGCAACTTGTTTTGCATAAAGGTGGATGATGGTGTTTGTTTCTCCAACTTTAGTTAATTCGAGTTTGACTATGGCCGGTCCTTGTTGAAGGTTAAAACAGCACACTTGACGCAACATCATTGTGGTTTTTGATGCGTAGGTAAGAACGGTTCTTACTAGAAGCCCGTAGCAGCCACGTAAAACTTGCAACAACAAAGTAGAGGACGTCTAACTTGTTTTTGCAGGGCATGTTGTGATGTGATATGGTAAAGACATGATGAGATATACGTTGTTGTATGAGATGATCATGTTTTGTAAAAGTTATCGGCAAGTGGCAGGAGCCTTATGGTTGTCATTTTATCTTATGAAATGCAATCGCTATGTAATTGCTTTACTTTATCACTATGCGTTAGCGATAGTTGTAGAAGCAATAGTTGGCGAGACGACAACGACGCTACGATGGAGATCAAGGTGTCAAGCCGGTGACGATGGAGGTCATGACGGTGCTTTGGATATGGAGATCAAAAGGCACAAGATGATGATGGCCATATCATATCACATATTTTGATGGCATGTGATGTTTATCTTTTATGCATCTTATTTTGCTTAGTACAACGGTAGCATTATAAGATGATCCCTCACTAGATTTCAAGGTATAAGTGTTCTCCCTGAGTATGCACCATTGCGATAGTTCGTCGTGCCGAGACACCATGTGATAATCGGGTGTGATAAGCTCTACATTCACATACAACGGGTGCAAGACAGTTTTTCATGTGCGGAATACTTGGGTTAAACTTGACGAGCCTAGCATGTACAGACATGGCCTCGGAACACTAAGACCGAAAGTTCGAACGTGAATCATATAGAGATGTTCACCATTGAAAACTACTCCATCTCACATGATGCTCGGACATGGTTTAGTTGATATGGATCATGTGATCATTTAGATGACTCGAGGGATGTCTACATAGTGGGAGTTCTTAAGTAATATGATTAATTGACCTTAAATTTATCATGAACTTAGTCCTGAAAGTTTTTGAATATCTATGTTGTAGATCAATGGCCCGTGCTACCGTTCCCTTGAATTTTAATGCATTCCTAGAGAAAGCTAACTTGAAAGATGATGATAGCAACTACACGGACTGGGTCCTTAACTTGAGGATTATCCTCATTGCTGCACAGAAGAATTACGTCCTTGATGCACCACTACAGGAGAAACTCTGGACGTTATGAAGGTCTGGCAAGCTAAATCTGATGACTACTTGATAGTTCAGTGTGGCATCCTTTATGGCTTAGAATCGGGACTTCAAAGACGTTTTGAACGTCATGGAGCATATGAGATGTTCCAGGAGTTGAAGTTAATATTTCAAGCAAATGCCCAAGTTGAGAGATATGAAGTCTCCCACAAGTTCTATAGCTACAAAATAGAGGAGAATAGTTCTGTCAGTGAACACATACTCAGAATGTCTGGTTACCATAACCACTTGACTCAGCTGGGAGTTAATCTTCCGGATGATAGTGTCATTGACAGAGTTCTTCAATCACTGCCACCAAGCTATAAAGGCTTCGTGATAAACTATAATATGCAAGGGATGAACAAGACGGTTCCCGGTCTCTTCGCAATGCTCAAGGTTGCGAAGGTAGAAATAAAGAAGGAACATCAAGTGTTGATGGTTAACAAGACCACTAGTTTCAAGAAAAAGGGTAAAGGAAAGAAGGGGAACTTCAAGAACAATAGCAAGCAAATTGTTGCTCCCGGGATGAAGCCCATGTCTGGACCTAAGCCTGAAACTGGGTGCTTTTGATGCGTAGCATCCCACGTTCATCCCCATGTACACTCCGACTACTCTCCAAGCCCCAAGGATACATATGACAAGACCTCGAACATACGCCATTGGACTCAAGGTGAACTCGCTCCTCTCCGAACCTTCACTTTCTACATGTGAGACATGGCTACTACCTCAAACATACGTGCTGTGCATGACCAGGAGCCAAGAGGGAGACCATGGACAAGACGGCGAGTACACCAAGCGCGAGGAGCAAGAGAGGCAAGTACCAGACATCCGACACACTCCAGGCGCCGGACGACCCAGCGCCACCAGACGACCGGTGCCACTGCGACAGAAGTAAAATAGAGGAAGTCCGAAGACTTCTGGACGACCGGCCCTTCGTTAGCCTCCGAACGTCCGACATCCACCGGACGTCCGACGCATGCCTGTGCGCACCCGCGGGCCTTGGGCCTTGTAACTCTCCCCCACTTACCCCTTTGTGGCTCTATACTATAAATAGACCTCCCCCTCACCCTTTCTAGGGTTAGCGTTGGTTTAGCTCATATGTGAGAGAGCTTTGCTCATCCATTACAGATCTACTCCATGAGAGAGACCCCGGCCCCTCTACAGAGAAGATCCACCTTGGATTCAAGACCCTCTCACAGGTGGCCCCCATCAAGACCTCCTCACGGAGAAGAACCAGTTACCTATGTATCGTCCTTTATTGGATTTGGATCGTGTATCTCTTTGTGTTTCGGGGATCTAGCACATGTGTGATCGTTCTTGTTGGTTTGAGTGACTTCTCTCGCGTTCCACCTCGTGTTTTCTCCCCGTGTTCTTCGAGGGATCCAACTCCAATCGTGAAAGATTGGTCTAGACCGGGTTAGCCCCATATCATATGGTATCATGAGCCACATTGATCACGTATTTGGAGTCCCTCCCACCGTTTCTAGCCTTGTTTTGTTGTGTTCTTCCCCAAAATTCGAAAATCCCCACCAAAAATAGCCCCAATTTTTTTTGTGATTTGTTGGTTTGAAGAAGTTTTGTTGATTTTGATCCATGGATTTGCTTGGTTTCGAGTGTATCTAGCATTTCGCCAAGTTTCCGCATCTTTCATCTACAAAATCTCCTCAATTTTGCGCCCAAGATCCCCATTTTCTGCCCAATATCGCGCCCCGGATCTGAAATTTCGCGTTGACCCCGACCCACCGAACGATCGGCGTTTTTACGGACGTCCGGACCCCCCTCGAAGCACCAGACGTCCATCATCCACCGGATGACCGGAACCAGCCAACAGAACAGAATTTACGGATTTTCGGGCCCGAACGGACGTCCGACGACCGGACATCCGTCCATTTACGGACGTCCGACACCTGTAGATATAAACTTCGGCTGATTTTTGTTTCGGCCGTAACTAATTCATCCGAACTCGGATTTTGACGTTCTTTAGCTCGTTTTGAAGCTCTTGACATCCTCCTTCTCACAAAAATACCACCAACATCATTTGACTCCATCAAATTTTGACAACTTTGGCAAGTTTGCCTAGGCCCACCACCATATCATCTGCATAGCCACCACCGACTTCGGCAACCTAACCCATTTTGTTCCCCATTGCATATGTGGTTGCTTGAGTAGTGATTCGAGTCTCCTAAGGTGTTTCGCCTACTTAGGGATGGTTGCTTCCTCATCAACCACCACCACCACCTCCGCAATGCAAAGTGCAAAACTTCCACTGCTTTCCGCTACCACCATTTGACATTTGACATTTGAGATTTTGAGTTCGCGGTTTTTCCGTTTCCTAAGGTGTTTTGGCTACTTAGGGACGAGTCTCCATCATCTTGGTATCAACATTAAGAACACCGCCACTCATCATCGCCAAGGACGGTAACCTCGACGACATCATTGTATATCTCCCTTGCTAGTGCATTGATAACCGCTAGCCCATTTTGTGTCACTTGCCTATCGAGACTAGCCATTTGAGTATAGCGGGCAGTGTTAATTGTGCACATTAGTGATCTACACCTTCCATTGCATACATACCATACCATATCGGTATCATCTTGGTATCATATCATCTCGTGTGCCTCAAGTTTGTTCCCGCATATACACAATTGCTATGTTGGTTTGTGCATTGTGCAAAAGTGGCCATACACACAAAAAAAAGAATACAATTTTAAGAAAAAAAAGAAAGAGCAAAGAGCTGGTAAGCAATAGCCATAGCATCATACCACATTGCATAAGATTGTCATATCCGATCATCTTGGATGAAACATCGGGAACCAAACATACATAGCATACTTGGGATAGAAAGTTTATCCATTTTGCATATCATAGGTTGTGCACAAGTGTCATATCCGCCTATAGAGCAATCGTGCTAGCGTCTCTCTTGAGTTGTGCAACACGAGTGTTTTCCGTGGATTCCACATTTTGTGCTCATTTCTTGTTTAGACGACCCCATTTATCTATCCGTGTGTGTGTTTCCGTGTGCCACATATTGCTATTGGTCTACTTGTTTCACTTGCGAATTTGTGAATCTCTTTCAACATTATTGGCTCTTGCTAACATTTTGCATCAAATATTTTGTGCCACTATCCTCACCGAGCTCCACCATAAGCCTTATTTGTGTAGGTGTGAGAAATTGACAAGAACGGTACCGATTGTGCTATTTCCTTGTTACATTATTGAGTGATCATTGATCCATCTTCAACATAGGTCAAGGTACATTTGGTATAGTTCTTCTCTTTCTCCCACTCATATTTGCTCGAGTCTTGTGATGGATAGGCAAGGCATTTCATCTCCGGCTTTCGACAACGACGACGTGAACAACTACATCACCAAAGCGTCCATCTTTGATCTACAACGACAAATGCAAGGCGCACAATCAAGATTGCGAGAGCGCATCAAGAACCTTTCCATCGACATTCGTCACTCCTAAGCAAGGAAAAGGGACTACATTGACTACAAGCTTTCCGCACAAAAGGGGGAACAAGTTACAAGGATGGAGAAGATTCGGGCCTTGGTCAAGTCTACTTCCCCTTCGTCATCTTCAAGGTGGCGGCGAGCAAGTCGATCATCTTCGGAGCGCCCATGCGATGCAAGCGCAATTCGTCCACGTCCACATCTACATGGCGACCATCATCACATTCATGATCCACATCGTCATGAAGGGCAAGTCACCTCCATGCATCATGTGCACGACGACGACGAACGACATCTACTACAAGCTCAAGTGCGACAATGACACCATCATCATGAAGATGCTCCACAAGCGCAAATCCACAAGTCCCAACAAGCCCTACTTCACGCCAAGGACAAGCTTCATGAGCAAAAGGGAAGACCACGAGACGAGCACCACCATGATGGAGCTACGGCTACACCAAGCACTTAGGCATCTTCGCCAAGTGCTATAAAGGCATCTTCTCCTACTTCCCATGAGTTCGCCTACACCGACATCATCAACAAAAAGGCGACCACCTACGAGCGAGGGCAACACTTCCATCTTTGGAAGCCCCTCAAGGAAGATGGCCGAGCATGGGAAATTCCCTTCGGTCGTGGAGACGAGCTATGAGGTGCCACATCATATGGGCCACCAACAATAAGACGGTGACAAGAAGGTTGAGCATGGGACTATCCCTTCAACCAAGGCGGCGATAGGAGTTGAGCATGGAGACATTTGCACCAACATCTCTCCGACACCAACATATCATGAGATGACCCAATTGCCATGTGAGGAGAGCCACCAACGCATGAGTGAGATGAGTGACTCCACCATATATGACATTGATTGCATTTCCTATGAGAGGATGAGTGTGAACACCACTAGCCCCACACAAGTGAGAGCATCCTTGAGGGAGTGAGTGAGCCACAACACTTAGTGAGTAAGGTAGTTGACATGGCACGTGGGGCCACTATGATTTCTAATGACTTAACCTCTACTCCGAGTGTGTTTTCTTTGGTGCTAGGTCTCCTACATGATGACATGCTTACCCTCGACGATTCCATACCTCCAATGGAGATGACGATGGGCATGGTGGAAGAAGATGCACCACCCACATGGCACCATCAAGTTGCAACCTCACCTACAACACATGAGCGACGCTCCAAAGGTAACATATTTGACAATGCTTCTCTCGTCCCACTAGTGTACTATCTCACCAATGATTGTTTGCATGATGTTGATCCGCATATTCCCATGCTTCAGGCTAGTGCGACTTCCTCATGTCATGACTTACCAATTTATGATGAATATGATGATGAGCATGTTGAGTTGCCTAGTTGTGATGCTATGCTCCATAGGATATCATGTGAAAATTCTATTGGTCACTTCATGTTTGATAATCATTTGAACTTTTCATATGCTATGAGTGAGATCTCCCATATTGCATCATTTCAATCTCAACATAGTAAGTATGCATGCCCCATTGAAATAAATCCCATTTGCACTTATGGCATAGATGACAAGATGATGGTCGTTGGCTTTTGTTTTTCATGCGATGATATTGCTATGCTTCCTTTACATGATTTGCGCAATTCATCTACTATGCCATGCCATGATCACATTATTCCAAATATGCATTGTTTTGGATGTTGTCAATATTCTCCATGTGATGTTTCCATTAATGCTCATGAGGAGACCCCCATAGTTTCCTCATACATATTAGGATATTTTGATGCATTCCATACTTTGCGTGATTCCCATAATTGTGTGCACCATATGCATTACATTAATAACAATGCTCAACATATTTCTCGTGATGCACTACACAATTTGAGTCTCCATTATGCTATACATAACAACAAACCTATCATGATGGATGACATGTTTCTATATCACGCAACTCATTTATTTGAGCATTGGATATTTGGTGCTAACCAACACAAGCACGCATGCATCTTGATGGATTATGTGTACATATACCACGCACACACAATTTTCCCGTTGTCTTTGTTTTGTGTAGGTACTCACGTATACTCATCAACCTCTCAATCCCAAGAGTTGACAAAACGAGCTCTTGATTGCAACGACGATTTGGGATCCCGTGGACTATCCTTACCAGCATTCCCTTTGCGCAAGCACTACGCGCATCTCTTTTACTTGTCTCTCACATGGCTATGGGCTATTTACCATTTGTCACCTTATGCTCATTTTCCCGTGTTCACTTTGCATGTTATGCTTGCTTCTCTGCCTTTGACGTGCAATTGTGACCCTTCCTTGCACTTACCCATGATTCCTCATTTTACTACTCCTATGTGTATTTGCATCCTTGGTGGAGATGCTTGTTGCTATTGCCATGTTTATCATGTGCCTCATGCTATTGTTGATTCTTGTGTTGGGAGAGTCATGATGTTCCATTGCTATTTACATAGGACTTCTTGCCAATACAATGATGATACATTTCTCATATCTTGCTTTCATGCTTGTGATATGTCATGTGCATTATATATGCCCACTATTTGCACCAATGACATGCTTGCCATGATTCCTACTAGTATGTTGCATCTTCTCACTACTAGCTTGCATGACTTGATTCATATGATTACTTGCTTTGATGCATCACCCATGTTCCATTCTTACTCGCTTTCTTGGGTTGATGACATATATGGTCATGCCTCTCACTTGATTTGCCATGATCATTGTCTCTTGTCTCCATTAGTGGTATCTCTCATATCCTCTTGTATAGAGTGCCAACTTGCTATGCTTATTGATCATGGAGACTTGGACATATTACTTGTGACACATGCTTGTTTCATTGAGCCTATTGTATTTGGTTGTTCTCGCATCATATGCCTCCATACTATGAAGTGCTCCCTTGTTCTTTCTTATGATGAACATGATGCATACACTTGTGGGGTATCTTCCCACACGAATGATAGGTTTTGCATTTCAGCTAATCTCATTTGTTTTTCCGAGTGTTTGTCATGTTCTTTCATTTTGAAGGATTCACAAGGTGGTACCATCATGAGACATCTTAGTTATGAGAAGGCATACAAGATGCGCAACTCCATCATCCTTGAGAAAATCCTAAAGGTGACCTCCTTCTCTTTGAGCCATCCTCAAATACGCATATTGGATGGGCCATTCTTTCATTGTTGTTTCCTACTTGTTGTCTACATGATACATCTATTGGATGGAGGACCGACATTGGAGATGGACCCTATGGACCTTCAAGTTGAGGAGTGCTCGGACTTAGTGGATTCACCAATGGACCACCATTTCTACCACGACATTGATCCATGGTACAACAATTCCCATAAGAAGTTTGCACTTTATACATGGATTAACTTGCATTATGATTGCCTTGCTGCATCTTGTATTTCTATTTCATCCGTGATATTTGATCTTGAGCACTTTCTTAGAAAATTTGTTGTGATCTTTCTTGATGGCATCTTAATACATAATGATCACATTGCCTACCATCAATTGCATGATCACATAGTCACATTGAGCAACAATTACCATGTTCATGCTTTTGATAAACCGTCCCATTATGAAATCATTTTTCACAATGGTTGCATTGATCACATTCACAATACATTTGTGTGCACAATGAATGACTTTGCTCCCATGAATGCTTCGCATTTCATTCTAGATCATCTTGATAAGCTTCATGCGCTTTGTCACGAACAATCTTGCCTCATGGACTCATTCTTCTATGATGGACACTTTGCGTGCGCTAACCATCGTATTTCCAAGTGTAGTTTGTGTTTTCTCATTTTGCATGTACCACATACCAGAGACACCTTGGAGTACTTGGATTGCGCCATGTTTTCAACTCCGTCCAACTACAAGTTCATCCGCGACAACCATTTCCATGGTGATGAGGATCATGATCCAAGGTCGGATCTTTCCCAAGGCGGAGGGAGATGATGTGGAGCATCCTACGTTCATACCCATGTACACTTCGACAACTCTCCAAGCCCCAAGGATACATATAACGAGACCTCAAACATACACCATTGGACTCAAGGTGAACTCGCTCCTCTCTGAACCATCACTTTCTACATGTGAGACACGAGTACTACCTCAAACATATGTGATGTGAATGACCAGGAGCCAAGAGGGAGACCATGGACAAGACGACGAGTACACCAAGCGCGAGGAGCAAGAGAAGGAGCTGCTCGGAATCTTCAGCCACCGGACGACCGGACAACGCCGGACGTCCGCCGCCTAGACACTCAGCCAGCCAGAAGAGGTAGCTGATGAAAGCTACAACGACCGGACAACCGACAAGTACTGGATGTCCGACACACTCCAGGCCTCGGACGACCGAGCGCCACCGGACGACCGATGCCACTGCGACATAAGTCAAATAGCAGAAGTCCTAAGACTTCCGGACGACCGGCCCTTCGTGAGCCTCCGGACGTCCGACATCCACCGGACGTCCGACGCATGCCCGTGAGCAGCCGCGGGCCTTGGGCCTTGTAACTCTCCCCCACTTACCCCTTCGTGCCTCTAGACTATAAATAGACCTCCCCCTCATCCTTTCTAGGGTTAGCGTTGGTTTAGCTCATATGTGAGATAGAGCTTTGCTCATCCATTACGGATCTACTCCACAAGAGAGACTGCGGCCCCTCTACGGAGAAGATCCACATTGGATTCAAGACCCCCTTCGGGTGGCCCCCATCAAGACCTACTCACGGAGAAGAACCGGTTACCTATGTATCGTCCTTTGTTGGATTTGGATAGTGTATCTCTTTTTGTTTCGAGGATCTAGCACATGTGTGATCGTTCTTGTTGGTTTGAGTGATTTCTCTCATGTTCCTCCTCGTGTTTTCTCCCCTTGTTCTTCGTGTTTTTCGAGGTATCCCACTCCAATCGTGAAGGATCGGCCTACACCAGGTTAGCCCCGTATCACTTCTACTACAAAGGGCCTGGTCACTGGAAGCGGAACTGCCCCAAGTATTTGGCGGATAAGAATGATGGCAAAGTGAAAGGTATATTTGATATACATGTTATTGATGCGTACCTTACTAATGCTCGTAGTAGCGCCCGGGTATTTGATACTGGTTCTGTTGCTCATATTTGCAACCCGAAACAGGGCTACGGATTAAACGAAGATTGGCTAAGGACGAGGTGACGATGCGCGTCAGAAATGGTTCCAAGGTCGATGTGATCGTCGTTGGCACGCTACCTCTATATCTACCTTCGGGGTTAGTTTTAGACCTGAATAATTGTTATTTGGAGACATCGTTGAGCATGAACATTATATCTAGATCTTGTTTGATGTGAGACAGTTATTCATGTAAATCAGAGAATAATGGTTGTTCTATTTATATGAGTAATATATTTTATGGTCATGCACCCGTGATGAGTGGTCTATTTTTGTTGAATCTCGATCATAGTGATACACATATTCATCATATTGATGCCAAAAGATGCAAAGTTAATAATGATAGTGCAACTTATTTATGGCACTGCCCTTTAGGTCATATTGGTGTAAAGCGCATGAAGAAACTCCATGCAGATGGGCTTTTGGAATCACTTGATTATGAATCGCTTGATGCTTGCGAACCATGCCTCATGGGCAAGATGACTAAGACTCCGTTCTCCGGAACAATGGAGCGATCCACTGACTTATTGGAAATAATACATACTGATGTATGCGGTCCGATGAGTGTTGAGGCTTGTGGCGGGAATCATTATTTCCTGACATTCACAGATAATTTGAGAATATATGGGTATATCTACTTAATGAAACATAGGTCTGAAACATTTGAAAAGTTCGAAGAATTTCAGAGTGAAGTGGAAAATCATCGTAACAAGAAAAGAAAGTTTCTACGATCTGATCGCGGGGGCGAATATTTGAGTTACGAGTTTGGTCTTCATTTGAAGCAATGTGGAATATTTTTGCAACTCACGCCACCTGGAACACCACAGCGTAATGGTGTGTCCGAACGTCGTAACCGTACTTCATTAGATATGGTGCGGTCTATGATGTCTCTTACCGATTTACCACTATCGTTTTGGGGTTATGCATTAGAGACAACTGCATTCACGTTAAATAGGGCACCATCTAAATCCGTTGAGACGACACTGTATGAACTATGGTTTGGCAAGAAACCTAATCTGTTGTTTCTTAAAGTTTGGGGTTGTGATGCTTATGTGAAAAGGCTTCAGCCTGATAAGCTCAAACCTAAATCAGAGAAGTGTGTCTTCATAGGATACCCAAAAGAAACTGTTGGGTACACCTTCTATCACAGATCCAAAGGCAAGATATTTGTTGCTAAGAATGGATCCTTTCTAGAGAAGGAGTTTCTCTCGAAAGAAGTGAGTGGGAGGAAAGTAGAACTTGATGAGGTAATTGTACCTTCTCTCGAGTTGGAAAGTAGTTCATCACAGAAATCTATTCCAGTGATGCCTACACTAATTAGTGAGGATGTTAATGATGATGATCATGAAACTTCAGATCACGTTACTACTGAACCTCATAGGTCAACCAGAGTACGTTCCACACTAGAGTGGTATGGTACTCCTGTTCTGGAAGTCATGCTACTAGACCATGACAAACCTACGAACTATGAGGAAGCGATGATGAGACCAGATTCCGTGAAATGGCTTCAGGCCATGAAATCTGAGATGGGTTCCATGTATGAGAACAAAGTATGGACTTTGGTTGACTTGCACGATGATTGGCAAGCCATAGAAAATAAATGGATCTTCAAGAAGAAGACTGACGCTGATGGTAATGTTACTGTCTACAAAGCTCTACTTGTTGCGAAAGGATTTCGACAAGTTCAAGGAGTTGACTACGATGAGACCTTCTCACCCGTAGTGATGCTTAAGTCTGTCCGAATCATGTTAGCAATTGGCGCATTTTATGATTATGAAATTTGGCAAATGGATTTCAAAATTGCATTCCTTAATGGATTCCTTAAAGAAGAGTTGTATATGATGCAACAAGAAGGTTTTGTCGATCGTAAAGGTGCTAACAAAGTGTGCAAGCTCCAGCGATCCATTTATGGACTGGTGCAAGCATCTCGAAGTTGGAATATACGCTCTGATAGTGTGATCAAAGCATATTGTTTTATACAGACTTTTGGAGAAGCCTGTATTTCCAAGAAAGTGAGTGGGAGCTTTGTAGAATTTCTAATATTATATGTGGATGACATATTGTTGATTGGAAATGATATAGAATTTCTGGATAGCATAAAAGTATACTTGAATAAGTATTTTTCAATGAAAGACCTCGGTGAAGATGCTTATATATTGGGCATCAAGATCTATAGATATAGATCAAGACGCTTAATTGGACTTTCACAAAGCACATACCTTGATAAAGTTTTGAAGAAGTTCAAAATGGATCAGTCAAAGAAAGGGTTCTTGCCTGTGTTACAAGGTGTGAAGTTGAGTCAGACTCAATGCCCGACCACTCGAGAAGATAGAGAGAAAGTGAAAGTCATTCCCTATGCCTCAGCCATAGGTTCTATCATGTATGCAATGCTGTGTACTGACCTGATGTGTGCCTTGCTATAAGTTTAGCAGGGAGGTACCAAAGTAATCCAGGAGTGGACCACTGGACAGCGGTCAAGAACATCTTGAAATACCTAAAAAGGACTAAGGATATGTTTCTCATTTATGGGGGTGACAAGAGCTAGTTGTAAATGGTTATGTCGATGCTAGCTTTGACACTGATTCGAATGACTCTAAGTTGCAAACCGGATACATATTTATATTGAATGGTGGAGCTGTGTGTTGGGGAAAGTTGCAGAAAATAAAAAATTTCTACGCTTCACCAAGATCATTCTATGGAGTCATCTAGCAACGAGAGAGAGGAGTGCATCTACATACCCTTGTAGATCGCGAGCGGAAGCGTTCAAGAGAACGGGGTTGATGGAGTCGTACTCGTCGTGATCCAAATCACCGATGACCATGTGCAGAACGGACGACACCTCCGCATTCAACACACGTATAGTTGGGAAGATGTCTCCTCCTTCTTGATCCAGCAAGGGGGAGGGAGAGGTTGATGGAGATCTAGCAGCACGACGGCGTGGTGGTGGAAGTAGCGGGATCCCAGCAGGGCTTCGCCAAGTGCAAGCGGGGAGGAGAGGTGTTACGGAGGGAGAGGGAGGCGCCAGCAGCAAGGGTGCGGCTGCCCTCCCTGCCCCCTCTTTATATAGTGGCCTTGGGGGCGCCAGCCCTAGGAGATGCAATCTCCAAGGGGGGCGGCGACCAAGGGGGTGGCTTCCCCCCAAGCCAAGTGGGCCGCCCCCACCCCTAGGGTTTCCAATCCTAGGCGCAGGGGAGGCCCAAGGGGGCGCACCAGCCCACCAGGGGCTGGCCCCCCTCCTACTTCAGCTCATGGGGCCCTCCCGGATAGGTGGCCCCACCCGGTGGACCCCCGGGACCCTTCTGGTGGTCCCGGTACAATACCGATGACCCCCAAAACTTTCCCGATGGCCGAAACTGGACTTCCTATATATAAATCTTTACCTCCAGACCAATCCCGGAACTCCTCGTGACATCCGGGATCTCATCCAGGACTCCTAACAACTTTCGGGTTACCGCATACTAATATCTGTACAACCCTAGTGTCACCGAACCTTAAGTGTGTAGACCCTACGGGTTCGGGAGACACGCAGACATGACCGAGACAACTCTCCGGTCAATAACCAACAGCGGGATCTGGATACCCATGTTGGCTCCCACATGCTCCTCGATGATCTCATCAGATGAACCACGATGTCGAGGATTCAAGTAACCCCGTATACAGTTCTCTTTGTCAATCGGTACGTTACTTGCCCAAGATTCGATCGTCGGTATCCCAATACCTCGTTCAATCTCGTTATCGGCAAGTGACTTTACTCGTACCGTAATGCATGATCCCGTGACCAAACACTTGGTCAGATTGAGCTCATTATGATGATGCATTACCGAGTGGGCCCAGAGATACCTCTCTGTCATACGGAGTGAAAAATCCTAGTCTCGATCCGTGTCAACCCAACAAATACTATCGGGGATACCTCTGGTATACCTTTATAGTCACCCAGTTATGTTGTGACGTTTGGCACACCCAAAGCACTCCTACGGCATCCGGGAGTTACACGATCTCATGGTCTAAGGAAATGATACTTAACATTGGAAAAGCTTTAGCAAACGAACTACACGATCTTGTGCTAGGCTTAGGATTGGGTCTTGTCCATCACATCATTCTCCTAATGATGTGATCCCTTTATCAATGACATCTAATGTCCATAGTCAGGAAACCATGACTATCTGTTGATCAACGAGCTAGTCAACTAGAGGCTCACTAGGGACATGTTGTGGTCTATGTATTCACACATTTATTACGATTTCCAGATAACACAATTATAGCATGAACAATAGACAATTATCATGAACAAGGAAATATAATAATAATCATTTTATTATTGCCTCTAGGGCATATTTCCAACAGTCTCCCACTTGCACTAGAGTCAATAATCTAGTTACATTGTGATGAATCAAACACCCATAGAGTTCTGGTGTTGATCATGTTTTGCTCGCGGAAGAGGTTTAGTCAACGGATCTGCGACATTCAGATCCGTATGTACTTTGCAAATATCTATGTCTCCATCTTGAACATTTTCACAAATGGAGTTGAAGCGACGTTTGATGTGCCTGGTCTTCTTGTGAAACCTGGGCTCCTTGGCAAGTGCAATAGCTCCAGTGTTGTCACAGAAGAGAGTGATTGGCCCCGATGCATTGGGTATGACTCCTGGGTCGGTGATGAACTCCTTCATCCAGATTGCTTCATGCACTGCCTCCGTGGCTGCCATGTACTCCGCTTCACATGTAGGTCCCGCCACGACGCTTTGCTTGCAACTGCACCAGCTTACTGCCCCACCATTCAAAATATACACGTATCCGGTTTGTGACTCAGAGTCATCCAGATCTGTGTCGAAGCTAGCGTCGACGTAACCCTTCACGACGAGCTCTTCGTCACCTCCATAAACGAGAAACATATCCTTAGTCCTTTTCAGGTACTTCAGGTTGTTCTTGACCGCTGTCCAGTGTTCCATGCCGGGATTACTTTGGCACCTTCCTACCAAACTTACGGCAAGGTTTACATCAGGTCTGGTACATAACATGGCATACATGATAGACCCTATGGCTGAGGCATAGGGGACGACACTCATCTTTTCTCTATCTTCTGTCGTGGTCGGACATTGAGCTGTGCTCAATTTCACACCTTGCAATACAGGCAAGAACCCCTTCTTGGACTGATCCATATTGAACTTCTTCAATATCTTATCAAGGTATGTGCTTTGTGAAAGACCTATGAGGCGTCTCAATCTATCTCTATAGATCTTGATGCCTAATATGTAAGCAGCTTCTCCAAGGTCCTTCATTGAAAAACACTTGTTCAAATAGGCCTATGGTGTCCAAAAGTTCTATATCATTTCCCATCAAAAGTATGTCATCCACATATAATATGAGAAATGCTAGAGAGCTCCCACTCACTTTCTTGTAAACGCAGGCTTCTCCATAAGTCTGCATGAACCCAAACGCTTTGATCATTTCATTAAAGCGAATGTTCCAACTCTGAGATGCTTGCACTAGCCCATAGATGGAGCGCTGGACCTTGCATACCTTGTTAGCATTCTTAGGATCGACAAAACCTTCCAGCTGCATCATATACAATTCTTCCTTAAGAAAGTCATTGAGGAATGCCATTTTGACGTCCATTTGCCATATCTCATAATCATAGTATGCGGCAATTGCTAACATGATTAGGATGGACTTCAGCTTTGCTACGGGTGAGAAGGTGTCATCATAGTCTGTCGGCGTTCTGGGAACGGGGGTCCCCAGACTTGCCTGCCTGCGGCCTGCGACGTGGCTCAAAGGGGGGCCCAGCATGGCCCATCTTCGTCCACACAGACCCAAGACCCTCGCGAGGGGCCAAGCCTCGCGGGGCGGACGACACGGAGCTTCCTCAGGCACGGCCTCATCAGGCTGGCTCGCGAGGAGGCGGAGAGATCAAGGCGGGGTACCTCACGAGGTGCCCGTGACGCAAGGCATGACGACCAAGGGCGCCAGGCGGGCGCCAGCCCGCTCAGTGTCCTCCTTTCCTCTTTGGTGCAAAGGGAGCAAGCGCAGGCGAGAGCATCAAGCAAAGGCACCTGTTTCGGTGCAACGAGACCAAGACCAGCCCAACGGCAGGGAGGAAGTCATTGTGGAGCCCAAGCCAGCGTCACCACCAGAGCCTTTGACAGGCGAGGACCAACTTTAGTCAAGATAAGTGTACCAGATGTTCCCCTTCAAAATGGCCAATTGTTGGCGCCCTTCCCGCTCAATATTTGGGAAGAGGCTCAGGGCCTTTGCCTATAAATAGGACTAGCCACCCCCAGGGTAGAGGCAATCGGCCAATCCAGAAACAAGCTGGGATCGGATTGAGTAGCATCACACAGAGAGAGAGAGAGAGAGAGAGAGAGAGAGAGAGAAGGGTGACTGAACTCCTCCTAACAGTTCATCGCCCCAGCCAAGAACAGATCCTCGCGAGGCTGTTCTTCCTTGTATTGCTCATCATCATCAGCCCAAGAGGCAATCCACCACACCACAAACTAGAGATGGGTATTACACCACAATGGTGGCCCGAACTAGTATAAACCCTATGTCTCTTGTGCTATTCTTTCCATAGCTTAGATCTTAGTGAGGTGGTGGGTGCAGGTAGGTAGAAGGCGAAATCTCCGCGCGCACCCTAGTGTTCGAACCTCAAGGGTCTGCCGGAACCCGAAATCCGACATTTTGCGCGCCAGGTAGGGGTGCACCGGATTTTTCCCTTCCGCCACCGCCATGACCTGCCTCGCGATGAGTAGCGCGTCGCCCGCTCCGGCCGCCGGCGCCAGCACACGGGCCAGGGGCTCCGAGCCCTGGCCCCAACCCTGCAACGGGTACGGTGGCCGGACAAGTTCAAGCCAACGACGTCGCCGCGCTACAGCGGCACGACTGATCCGCTGGCCTTCTTGCTGGCGTACGAGGAGGCCATCCTCGAAGCTGGAGGTGATGATAGGGTCATGGCCAACTGGCTTCCCGTGGTCCTCACCGGTGCTCCGCGCGCATGGCTGCTCCACCTGCCGGCAGCCTCCGCGGCCTCTTGGAAAGAGCTCCGCGGCCTCTTCCTCGCCCACCACGCTACACCAACACCCCCGGTCGTCGCGGCCCTCCTGGGCGGCTCGCAGGCGCCGCCTACAAGTCACCACGCCAAGACGTTCATCCGCCGGGTCAGCGCGGCTTCCACGCGGCAGGGGGCTCTCCCGGACCCGGCGGTGCCCAAGGCCGGCCTGACCTTCAGCTCGAAGGACCACCCCTCCAACTCGGCCTGCTCGGGTGCGCTCCCCATGCTGTGCACCCCCACCATCTGCCAGGTGGCCGTCACCAGAACTCTCATCGATGGAGGCGCAGGCCTCAGCGTGCTCTCGGTTGAGGCCTTCAACCTCCTCTGCATACCCCTGGAACGGCTGCAACCCAGCCGGCCCTTCTCAGGCGTTGGGGGCGGGTCATCCAGCTCCTTGGGACAGATTCGACTCCCGGTAACCTTCGGCACCTATGACAACTTCCGCATGGAGCTGGTCAACTTCGACATCGCCCTCATCGGCCTCCCCTACAACGCCATCCTCGGCTATCCAACGCTAGCCCAGCTCATGGCCGTGATGCACCCGGTGTACAACCTCATGAAGATGCCCGGGAGCAGCGGTGTCCTCACCGTGCACGGGGACACCGGAGACGCGCTGCGAGTGCTCAAGCTCGCCTTCAAGACGGCGGCGTCGGCACAGCCCGCCGACTCGGAGACCCCCGAGCCCAAGGGGGTTGCACCCGCCAAGAAGAAACAATTGTTCACCCAAGATAAGGCAGAAACCAAGCAGATACCCGTCGATGAGGACGGGTCCACCAACGCCACTTTCACCATAGGAGCCAACCTCGAGCCCGAGCAGGAGGAGGCCCTGGTCAAGTTCCTGCGCACGAACAAGAAGGTATTCGCTTGGGAGCCTGACCAGTTGGCGGGGATCCCTAGGAGCGTAATCGAGCATCACCTCAACGTGTGCCCCAACATGCGCCCTGTGAAGCAGAAGACAAGGCGGCAGTCCACAGAAAAGCAGGCCTTCATCGTCCAAGAGACCCGCAAACTAGAGGTCGCTGGGGTCATTCGCGAGGTCCGATACCCCGATTGGTTGGCCAACCCTATCGTTGTGCCAAAGAAGGGAGGGAAGGAGCGCATGTGTGTCGACTTCACCAACCTCAACAAGGCATGCCCGCAAGATCCGTTCCCGCTCCCCCGCATCGACCAGATCGTTGATTCCACCGCAGAATGCGACCTGCTATGCTTCTTGGATGCCTTCTCTGGGTATCACCAGATCAAGATGGCTGTAGAAGACGTCGAAAAGACAACCTTCCTAACCCCGTGTGGGGTGTACTACTACACATGCATGCCATTTGGGCTACGTAACACAGGGGCGACCTTTCAGCGGCTGATGCACATCACCTTGGGCCCGCAGCTCGGGAAGAATGTTGAGGCTTACGTCGATGACATTGTGGTGAAGTCTCGGGAGGCCAGGACCCTGATACAAGACCTGGAGGAAACCTTCGCGAGCCTCAACGGAGTGAACCTGCGGCTCAACCCAGAGAAGTGTGTGTTTGGAGTCCCCTCGGGCAAGCTCTTGGGTTTCCTCGTGTCCCACCGAGGCATCGAGGCTAACCCGGAAAAGGTCAAAGCGGTCGATGACATGAGCCCGCCAAAGACCCTCAGAGAAATGCAGAAGCTCACTGGGCGCGTGACCGTGCTAGGGCGCTTCATCTCCAAGTTGGGGGAGCGAGCGCTGCCCTTCTTCCAGCTAATGAAGAAAAGGGGGCCCTTTGAATGGACTGAAGAGGCCGACAAGGCGTTCCAAGATCTCAAGAGATACCTGACCAGCCCTCTGGTCATGGTGCCTCCGCGCCCTCAAGAGCCCCTGGTGCTTTACCTCGCCGCCACTCCCTACTCCGCCAGCGCAGCCCTGGTGGTGGTTAGGGAGGAGCGTCGAATCAGAACCACAGCAGCAGCCTGGGACAAGGCAAAACAGGAACAAGGAAGGCCCACAGAAGCCGCCACCGCGGCTGGGGAGGATAAGCCGCCGCAGAGGAGTGCACCGGAGGCGGAAGAGGCCCCTCTCCCAGATGGCCAGCCTACGGAGGCCTCATCGCCTCAGGAGGCGCCATGGTCTCCAGAGGGCGCCACCAGCACTGACGCACCCAACCTCGTAGAGCACCCAGTGTACTTCGTCAGCACGGTGTTGCGGGACGCGAGGGCACGGTACCCCATGCCTCAGAAGCTCCTCCTCGCGCTACTGGTGGCCTCGCGCAAGCTGCGGCACTATTTTCAGGGTCACCCCATCAAGGTCGTCTCGTCATACCCCTTGGAGAGAGTGCTCAGGAGCCCTAACTCAGCCGGGAGGGTCTCTGAGTGGAACATAGAACTGCAAGCGTTTCAGCTCGAATTCAGCACGACCAGAGTCATCAAGGGAGCAGCATTAGCGGATTTTGTGGCAGAATGGACGGAGGCACCAAGCCTCAAGGCCGACGAGGATCGATCCCTCTCCCCGGGAAGCGAGGCGCCAGAAGGCTGGGTCATGTACTTCGATGGGGCGTTCTCCAGGCATGGCGCTGGGGCTGGGGCGGTGCTTATATCGCCCACTCAAGCCAAGCTCTACTACGTTGTACAACTCTGTTTCCAGCAAGGTGAAAAGGTCTCCAACAACATAGCGGAGTATGAAGGTCTAATATCGGGCTTGAAGGCCGCAGCTGCCCTGGGGGTGAAACGCCTCACCATCAAGGGTGATTCACAACTCCTTGTCAATTTCTCCAACAAGGTGTACGAGCCGAAAGATGAGCACATGGAAGCCTAGCTTGCGGAGGTCCGCATGATGGAGAAGCAGTTCTGGGGGTTGGAGTTGCAGCATGTGCCCTGTGGCACCAATCAGGAGGCCGATGACATCGCCAAACGGGCGTCCAGGTGGTTACCTTAGGAGCCTGGCGTCTTCGAGGAGCGGCTCTTCAAGCCCTCAGCCCTACCGTCATTGTGAAACACGGCTCAGCCTCGGGAGGAGCTCCCCCAGCCACCTGCCTCAGGAGCCCCGGTCTGTGGCCCGGTCTCAGGAGCACGCCTGCTCCTGACGATGGAGCCTCAGCAGGGGTACTAGATCACGGAGCTCCGGAGTTACTTAACACAAGGGACCCTGCCGGAGAAGGAGGAGGAAGCGGAGCGTGTGGCACGGCTGGCCACGACATACTGCGTCAAGGATGGAGAGCTCTACGGGAAGCGACCAAACGATGTATCCCTGCGCTGCATCTCCAGGGAGCAAGGAAAGGAACTGCTGGAAGATATACACGGCGGAGACTGTGGACATCATTCATCATCACGGACCCTCGTTGGCAAGGCGTTCCGCAGTGGGTTTTATTGGCCCACCGCACTCAATGACGCCGCCGAACTGGTGAAGGCTTGTGAGGCCTGCCAGTTCCACGCCAAGCAGATCCATCAGCTGGCAGGAGGCCTACAGACTATACCCCTTTCGTGGCCATTCGCAGTCCGGGGGCTGGACATCCTGGGCCCGTTTCCTCGGGCGCCAGGGGGCTACCGCTACCTCTACGTCACCGTGGACAAGTTCACCAAGTGGGCTGAAGTAGAGGTTGTCCGCACCATCCCCGCGGGTCCCGCGGTCAAGTTCATCAGGGGCATCGTGAGCGGGTTCGGGGTGCCGAACCGCATCATCACAGACAACGGTTCGCAGTTCACTAGTAACCTCTTCAAAACATACTGTGCTAACCTTGGAACGCAGATATGCTACGCTTCGGTGGCGCACCACCGAAGCAACGGCCAGGCCGAGCGAGCCAACGCAGAGATCCTGAGGGGCCTCAAGACCAGGACGTTCAACAAGAAGCTGGAGGCCTGCGGCAGAGGTTGGTACGATGAGCTTCAGTCCGTGTTGTGGTCCATCCGCACAACCGCGACCAAGCCGACTGGAGAGACCCTGTTCTTCCTGGTCTACGGAGCCGAAGCGGTCCTCCCTCACGAGGTCAGACGTTGCTCCGCACGGGTCCTGGCGTTCGACGAGGCGCAACAGGACGCTATGCGGGGGATGGACCTTGTGCTGGGGGAGGAACGTCACCGAGAAGCCGCGCTGCGAGCGGCGAGGTACCAACAAGCACTGCGACGATATCACTGCTGCAACATCCGCCCCAGAACTCTCGAGGTAGGAGACCTCGTGCTCAGGCGGGTTCTCTCCAAGGAGGGACTGCACAAGCTCTCTCCCATGTGGGAGGGCCCGTTCAAGGTTGTTCATGTTTCTAGGCCGGGCTCCGCGCGCTTGGAGACTCAGGAGGGGGTGCCGGTCCAGAACGCATGGAACATCCAGCACCTCCGGAGGTTCTACCCCTAAAGAGGCCCAGAGCCTGTGAAGAAGGCGAATGCCTGTGAAGATTATCCTTTTTGGAAAAGGCCCAGGGCCTATGAACAAGGCATGCCTATGAAGATTATCCTTTTTGGAAAAGGCCCAGAGCCTGTGAAGAAGGCGAATGCCTGTGAAGATTATCCTTTTTGGAAAAGGCCCAGAGCCTGTGAAAAAGGCGAATGCCTGTGAAGATTATCCTTTTTGGAAAAAGCCCAGAGCCTGTGAAGAAGGCGAATGCCTGTGAAGATTATCCTTTTTGGAAAAGGCCCAGAGCCTGTGAAGAAGGCGAATGCCTGTGAAGATTATCCTTTTTGGAAAAGGCCCAGAGCCTGTGAAGAGGGCAAATGCCCGTGAAGCTTGCTTCCCCCAAGAAAGGCCCGGAGCCTGTGAAGAGGGCAAATGCTCGTGAAACTTGCTTCCCCCAAGAAAGGCCCGGAGCCTGTGAAGAAGGCCAACGCCTGTGAAGCTCTCCGCCCGTGACACTCTCACGTAATAATGAGTTGGGGCTGTACACGCCCCGGAGTCTCAGGAGCGCCGGCCTCAGGCCCTGGGGCTCCTTCCCACGCCCAGTGGCAGCACTTAGCTCCGCACTGGTGAGAAGACGTCGAAGACTAGATTAGGTGCCGGACGCGGCTCTTTCATTTGCTTTCCGCAGTTGGCTTGTTCATTCTCATTCGAAGTTTTGTTGAAGTTGTTACCGTCTTTGACTTGTGGTTCTTCGCCTTTTCACTCTCCTGCCTCGATTTCTCTTATGCAAGGCCTCGCGAGGGGGGCAGCCGAGCGCCCTCGCGAGTGTTTCTGTCCTAGTTGATCAATGGTTCCGCGACCTGGGTCCATTACAGGAGCACCCCTCTAGTCCGTGCCCCACAGGCAATTCGACACGAACACAGGGCATGGGTCGGTCGCCCCCCCACGGCTGGGGCCGGGAACTATCCACGTGCGGGTACGTAACCGGAAGGCACGATAACTAAAGCAAAGCGATGATTAACAGCAATAACCCAAACACGCCCCCGCGGGGCTCCACGCTACTGTCTTTTTACGCAGGAAAAAGGGAAAGAAAGAGCAAATCAGGCGCAGCTCGCCTCACACCAGCCTGCAGGGAAGACTCGAGCTGCCCCTGGGGCTCAAGCACACTCCCTCTCGCGCTTCACCGAGGCGCGACGGCGGGCAGACACGCTACCACCTTCCAAGCAGGTACGATGGCGTGGAGGCTGACCGCGGCCACTACTAGAAGAGTCGCCGCCTGAAGAAGAACCGGTGAAGCTTGGGGAACCCTGAGTGCCGCCAATCATGCGAGCGCTGTCCTCTCCGTCATCGCCGGGGTTGGGTCCCCGGCCACAGTCATTGTCCTCAGGGCAGCACCCTGCGCGACGACCATCTTCCCCGAACACCCTCACGTAGAGGGTGGCATCGCCGTCAAACTTGAAGTGCAGGGTGCACCGACGGCTCAGGCCACGCGCGCGGGCAAACGTCTGCCAACCGCGGGTCAAGGCCAGGCTCCCGGCTTCGGAGACCTCTAGTGAAGCCCATGAGGCCCGGCTGCAGCAGCCGTCTACCTAAAGCCAGAGGCCGCCCAGGGCGCCGGTCGGGAGCTCGCCGAGGAGGAAGCGAGGAAATTGAAGCCGGGCGCTAGTCGGCTCCGCCGACCACACAACAACCTCCGGCAGCACCTCTGCAGCACGAAAGTGCGGCCTAGGGGAACGCGAGACTGAAGCGCGCCCCCCGGCCACAGCTGTCCACCCGTCACCGTCCTGGAAATCATCTCCACGGCCGCGGGGAGCTGCCGTGGTGGCCACAGGATGTTTGCGAGGGCGCCCTCGGCTGCTCTTGGGCGGGGGATAGGCAGGCTCAACCTGGCGAGCCTTCCCCTTCTCTGCGGCCGAGAACCTCCTCGACGGAGCCGTGAAGAAGAAGGAGAAGCAAGAAGAGATGGAGTGGAAGGGCGCGTGCCGTTCCGTACTTATGGCCGGCGAAGGCCAATCGCCGACCTCCATGATCACAGGTAATCATGAACCGCTTTGCATGCAGGGACTTGTCCAATCCGCGCAGTTGCCGAGGCGTCGTGGGGAAGCGGAGATGCCCACGTCCAATCAACCGCCACGCGGCGCCCAAGGCCGTAGGCTGTTAGGGCGCGCGGCGCTTTGCTCTTGCCCTTTTGCCTCCCTGCACGGCCAAGTCCGGGCATGCCTTGGGCCCGGGGGCTACTGTCGGCGTTCTGGGAACGGGGGTCCCCAGACTTGCCTGCCTGCGGCCTGCGGCGTGGCTCAAAGGGGGGCCCAGCACGGCCCATCTTCGTCAACACAGACCCAAGACCCTCGCGAGGGGCCAAGCCTCGCGGGGCGGACGACACGGAGCTTCCTCAGGCACGGCCTCATCAGGCTGGCTCACGAGGAGGTGGGGAGATCAAGGCGGGGTACCTCACGAGGTGCCCGTGACGCAAGCCATGACGACCAAGGGCGCCAGGCGGGCGCCAGCCCGCGCAGTGTCCTCCTTTCCTCTTTGGTGCAAAGGGAGCAAGCGTAGGCGAGAGCATCAAGCAAAGGCACCCGTTTCGGTGCAACGAGGCCAAGACCAGCCCAACGGCAGGGAGGAAGTCATTGTGGAGCCCAAGCCAGCGTCACCACCAGAGCCTTTGGCAGGTGAGGACCAACTTTAGTCAGGATAAGTGTACCAGATGTTCCCCTTCAAAATGGCCAATTGTTGGCGTCCTTCCCGCTCAATATTTGGGAAGAGGCCCTGGGCCTTTGCCTATAAATAGGACTAGCCACCCCCAGGGTAGAGGCAATCGGCCAATCCAGAAACAAGCTGGGATCGGATTGAGTAGCATCACACACAGAGAGAGAGAGAAGGGCGACTGAACTCCTCCTAGCAGTTCATCGCCCCAGCCAAGAACAGACCCTCGTGAGGTTGTTCTTCCTTGTATTGCTCATCATCATCAGCCCAAGAGGCAATCCACCACACCACAAACTAGAGTAGGGTATTACACCACAATGGTGGCCCGAACTAGTATAAACCCTGTGTCTCTTGTGCTGTTCTTTCCATAGCTTAGATCTTAGCAAGGCGGTGGGGTGCAGGTAGGTAGAAGGCGAAATCTCTGCACGCACCCCAGTGTTCGAACCTCAAGGGTCTGTCGGAACCCGAAATCCGGCATAGTCAACCCCTTGAACTTATCGATAACCCTTAGCGACAAGTCGAGCCTTATAGATGGTGACATTACCATCCGCGTCCGTCTTCTTCTTAAAGATCCATTTATTCTCTATCGCTCGCCGATCATCGGGCAAGTCTATCAAAGTCCATACTTTGTTTTCATACATGGATCCTATCTCAGATTGCATGGCTTCAAGCCATTTGTTGGAATCTGGGCCCGCCATTGCTTCTTCATAGTTCGAAGGTTCATTGTTGTCTAACAACATGATTTCCAAGACAGGGTTTCCGTACCACTCTGGTGTGGAACGTGTCCTTGTGGACCTACGAAGTTCAGTAGCAACCTAATCTGAAGTTTCATGATCATCATCATTAACCTCCTCTCTAGTCGGTGAAGGCACCACAGAAACATTTTCTTGAGCTGCGCTACTCTCCCGTTCAAGAGGCAATACTTCATCAAGTTCCACTTTCCTCCCACTTACGTCTTTCGAGAGAAACTCTTTCTCCAGAAAGCACCCGTTCTAGGCAACAAAGATCTTGCCTTCGGATCTGAGGTAGAAGGTATACCCAATGGTTTCCTTAGGGTATCCTATGAAGACGCATTTTTCCGACTTGGGTTCGAGCTTTTCAGGTTGAAGTTTCTTGACATAAGCATCGCATCCCCAAACTTTTAGAAACGACAGCTTAGGTTTCTTCCCAAACCATAATTCATACGGTGTCGTCTCAACGGATTTAGACGGTGCCCAATTTAAAGTGAATGTAGCTGTCTCTAGAGCATATCCGCAAAATGATAGCGGTAAATCAGTGAGTGACATCATAGATCGCACCATATCCAATAGAGTGCGATTACGACGTTCGGACACACCGTTATGCTGAGGTGTTCCAGGCGGCGTGAGTTGTGAAACGATTCCACATTTCCTTAAGTGCGTACCAAATTCGTGACTTAAATATTCTCCCCCATGATCTGATCGTAAGAATTTTATCTTTCGGTCGTTGATTCTCTACCTCATTCTGAAATTCCTTGAACTTTTTCAAAGGTCTCAGACTTGTGTTTCATCAAATAGACATACCCATATCTACTTAAGTCATCAGTGAGAGTGAGAACATAACGATAGCCACCATGAGCCTCAACGCTCATTGGACCGCACACATCAGTATGTATAATTTCCAATAAGTTGGTTGCCCATGAGGCATGGTTCGCACGTGTCAAATGATTCAAAATCAAGAGACTCCACAAGTCCATCTGTGTGGAGCTTCTTCATGCGTTTGACACCTATGTGACCAAGGCGGCAGTGCCACAAGTATGTGGGACTATCATTATCAACCTTACATCTTTTGGTATTCACACTATGAATATGTGTAACATTACGTTCGAGATTCATTAAGAATAAACCATTCACCAGCGGGGCATGACCATCAAACATATCTCTCATATAAATAGAACAACCATTATTCTCGGATTTAAATGAGTAGCCATCTCGCATTAAACGAGATCCAGATGCAATGTTCATGCTCAAAGTTGGCACTAAATAACAATTATTGAGGTTTAAAACTAATCCCGTAGGTAAATGTAGAGGTAGCGTGCCGACGGCGATCACATCGACCTTGGAACCATTCCCGACGCGCATCGTCACCTCATCCTTCGCCAGTCTCCGTTTATTCCGCAGCTCCTGTTGTGAGTTACAAATATGAGCAACCGCACCGGTATCAAATACCCAAGAGCTACTACGAGTACTAGTAATGTACACATCAATTACATGTATATCACATATACCTTTAGTGTTGCCGGCCTTCTTGTCCGCTAAGTATTTGGGCCAGTTCCGCTTCCAGTGTCCCTTTCCCTTGCAATAAAAGCACTCAGTTTCAGGCTTGGGTCCATTCTTTGGCTTCTTCCCGGCAACTGGCTTACCGGGCGCGGCAACTCCCTTGCCGCCCTTCTTCTTACCCTTGCCTTTCTTGAACTTAGTGGTTTTATTCACCATCAACACTTGATATTCCTTTTTGATCTCCACCTCCGCTGATTTCAGCATTGAATATACCTCAGGAATGGTCTTTTCCATCCCCTGCATATTGAAGTTCATCACAAAGCTCTTGTAGCTCGGTGGGAGCGACTGAAGGATTTTGTCAACTACCGCGTCATCCGGGAGATTAACTCCTAGCTGAGTCAAGCGGTTGTGCAACCCAGACATTTTGAGTATGTGCTCACTGACAGAACTATTTTCCTCCATCTTACAACTGTAGAACTTGTCGGAGACTTCATATCTCTCGACCCGGGTATGAGCTTGGAAAACCATTTTTAGCTCTTCGAACATCTCATATGCTCCGTGTTGCTCAAAACGCTTTTGGAGCCCCGGTTCTAAGCTGTAAAGCATGCCGCACTGAACGAGGGAGTAATCATCAGCACGCTGCTGCCAAGCGTTCATAACGTCTTGGTTCTCTGGGATGGGTGCTTCACCTAGCGGTGCTTCTAGGACATATTGTTTCCTGGCAGCTATGAGGATGATCCTCAGGTTCCGGACCCAGTCCGTATGGTTGCTGCCATCATCTTTCAGCTTGGTTTTCTCTAGGAATGCGTTGAAGTTGAGGTTGACATTAGCGTGGGCCATTTGATCTACAAGACATATTACAAAGATTTTAGACTAAGTTCATGATAATTAAGTTCATCTAATCAAATTATTTAATGAACTCCCACTCAGATTAGACATCCATCTATTCATCTAAGTGATACATGATCCGACTCAACTAGACCGTGTCCGATCATCACGTGAGACGGAGTAGCCATCATCGGTGGACATCTCCATGTCGATCGTATCTTCCATACGACTCATGTTCGACCTTTCGGTCTCTTGTGCTCCGAGGCCATGTCTGTACATGCTAGGCTCGTCAAGTCAACCTAAGTGTTTTGCATGTGTAAATCTGGCTTACACCCGTTGTATGTGAACGTTAGAATCTATCACACCCGATCATCACGTGGTGCTTCGAGACAACGAACTTTCGCAACGGCGCACAGTTAGGGAAAACACTTTCTTGAAATTATTGTGAGGGATCATCTTATTTACTACCGTCGTTCTACGCAAATAAGAAGCAAAAACATGATAAACATCACATGCAATCAAATAGTGACATGATATGGCCAATATCATATTGCTCCTTTGATCTCCATCTTCGGGGCGCCATGATCATCTTCGTCACCGGCATGACACCATGATCTCCATCATCATGATCTCCATCATCGCGTCTCCATGAAGTTGTTCGCCAACTATTACTTCTACTACTATGGATAACGGTTTAGCAAAGAAGTAAAGTAATTACATGGCGTTATTCAATGACACACAGGTCATACAATAAATAAAGACAACTCCAATGGCTCCTGTCGGTTGTCATACTCATCGACATGCAAGTCGTGATTCCTATTACAAGAACATGATCAATCTCATACATCACATATAATTCATTCATCACATCCTTTAGGCCATATCACATCACAAGGCATATGCTGCAACACCAAGTTAGACGTCCTCTAATTGTTGTTGCATGTTTTTACGTGGCTGCAATAGGGTTCTTCCAAGAACGTTTCTTACCTACGTCAAAACCACAACGTGATATGCCAATTTCTATTTACCCTTCATAAGGACCCTTTTCATCGAATCCGATCTGACTAAAGTGGGAGAGACAGACACCCGCTAGCCACCTTATGCAACTCGTGCATGTCAGTCGGTGGAACCTGTCTCACGTAAGCATACGTGTAAGGTCGGTCCGGGCAACTTCATCCCACGATGTCGTCGAATCAAGATAAGACTAGTAACGGCAAGTAAATTGACAAAATTGACGCCCACAACATCTTGTGTTCTACTCGTGCATAGAAACTACGCATAGACCTAACTCATGATACCACTGTTGGGGAACGTTGCAGAAAATAAAAAAATTCTATGCTTCACCAAGATCAATCTATGGAGTCATCTAGCAACGAGAGAGAGGAGTGCATCTACATACCCTTGTAGATCGCGAGCGGAAGCGTTCAAGAGAATGGGGTTGATGGAGTCGTAGTCGCCGTGATCCAAATCACCGATGACCAAGTGCCGAACGGACGGCACCTCCGCGTTCAACACACGTACAGTTGGGAAGACGTCTCCTCCTTCTTGATCCAGCAAGCGGGAGGGAGAGGTTGATGGAGATCCAGCAGCACGACAGCGTGGTAGTGGAAGTACCGGGATCCCGGCAGGGTTTCGCCAAGCGCAAGCGGGGAGGAGAGGTGTGACGGAGGGAGAGGGAGGCGCCAGGAGCAAGGGTGCGGCTGCCCTCCCTCTCCCCTCTTTATATAGGGGCCTTGGGGGGTGGCGGCCCTAGGAGATGCAATCTCCAAGGGGTGCGGCGGCCAAGGGGGTGGCTTCCCCCCCAAGCCAAGTGGGGCGCCCACACCCATAGGGTTTCCAACCCTAGGCGCAGGGGAGGCCAAAGGGGGCGCACCAGCCCACCAGGGGTTGGCCCCCATCCTACTTCATCCCATGGGGCCCTCCGGGATAGGTGGCCCCACCCGATGGACCCCCGGGACCCTTCCGGTGGTCCCGGTACAATACCGATGACCCCCAAAACTTTCCCGATGGCCGAAACTGGACTTCCTATATATAATTCTTTACCTCCAGACCAATCCAGAACTCCTCGTGACGTCCAGGATCTCATCCGGGTCTCCGAACAACTTTTGGGTCACCGCATACTAATATCTCTACAACCATAGTGTCACCGAACCTTAAGTGTGTAGACCCTACGAGTTCGTGAGACACGCAGACATGACCGAGACAACTCTCCGGTCAATAACCAACAGCAGGATCTGGATACCATGTTGGTTCCCACATGTTCCTCGATGATCTCATCGGATGAACCACGATGTCGAGAATTCAAGTAATCCTGTATACAATTCTCTTTATCAATCGGTACGTTACTTGCCCGAGATTCAATCGTCGGTATCTCAATACCTCGTTCAATCTCGTTACCGGCAAGTCACTTTACTCGTACCGTAATGCACGATCCCGTGACCAAACACTTGGTCACATTGAGCTCATTATGATGATGCATTACCGAGTGGGCCCAGAGATACCTCTCGGTCATACGGAGTGACAAATCCCAGTCTCGATCCATGTCAACCCAACAGATACTTTCGGGGATACCTGTAGTATACCTTTATAGTCACCTAGTTATGTTGTAACGTTTGGCACACCCAAAGCACTTCTACGGCATTCGGGAGTTACACGATCTCATGGTCTAAGGAAATGATACTTAACATTGGAAAAGCTTTAGCAAACGAACTACACGATCTTGTGCTAGGCTTAGGATTGGGTCTTGTCCATCACATCACTCTCCTAATTATGTGATCCCGTTATCAATGACATCTAATGTCCATAGTCAGGAAACCATGACTATCTGTTGATCAACGAGCTAGTCAACTAGAGTCTCACTAGGGACATGTTGTGGTCTATGTATTCACACATGTATTACGATTTCCAGATAACACAATTATAGCATGAACAATAGACAATTATCATGAACAAGGAAATATAATAATAATCATTTTATTATTGCCTCTAGGGCATATTTCCAACACTGTCAGTTGGTGCAGTTCCAAGCAAAGCGTCGTGGCGGCATATACGTGTGAAGCAGAGTACATAGCTGCTTCGGAAGCAGCAAATGAAGGAGTCTAGATGAAGGAGTTCATATCTGATCTAGGTGTAATACCTAGTGCATCAGGTCCATTGAAAATATTTTGTGACAATACTGGAGCAATTGCCTTAGTGAAGGAATCCAGATTTCACAAGATAACCAAACACATCAAGAGACGCTTCAACTCCATCTGCGATCAAGTCAAGGAGGGAGACATAGAGATTTGCCAAATACATACGGACCTGAGTGTTTCAGACCCGTTGACTAAGCCTCTTCCACGAGCAAAACATGATCAACACCAAGACTCCATGGGTGTTAGAATCATTACAATGTAATCTAGATTATTGACTCTAGTGCAAGTGGGAGACTGAAGGAAATATGCCCTAGAGGCAATAATAAAGTTGTTATTTATATTTCCTTATATCATGATAAATGTTTATTATTCATGCTAGAATTGTATTAACCGGAAACTTGATACATGTGTGAATACATAGACAAAACAAAGTGTCCCTAGTATGCCTCTACTTGACTAACTCGTTAATCAAAATATGGTTAAGTTTCCTGACCATAGACATGTGTTGTCATTTCATGAACGGGATCACATAATTAGGAGAATGATGTGATGGACTAGACCCATCCGTTATCTTAGGATAATGATCGTTAAGTTTTATTGCTATTGCTTTCTTCATGACTTATACTTACTCCTTTGACTATGAGATTATGCAACTTCCGAATACCGGAGGTACACCTTGTGTGCTATCAAACATCACAACGTAACTGGGTGACTATAAAGATGCTCTACAGGTGTCTCGGAAGGTGTTTGTTGGGTTGGCATAGATCGAGATTAGGATTTGTCACTCCAAGTATCGGAGAGGTATCTCTCGGCCCTCTTGGTAATGCACATCATGATAAGCCTTGCAAGCAATGTGACTAATGAGTTAGTTGCAGGGTGATGTATTACGGAACGAGTAAAGAGACTTGACAGTAACGAGATTGAACTAAGTATGAAGATACCGACGATCGAATCTCGGGCAAGTAACATACCGATGACAAAGGGAATGACATATGTTGTCATTGCAGTTTGACCGATAGAGATCTTTGTAGAATATGTAGGAAGCAATATGAGCATCCAGGTTCCGCTGTTGGTTACTGATCGGAGATTTGTCACAGTCATGTCTACATAGTTCTCGAACCCGTAGGGTCCGCACGCTTAACGTTCGATGACGATTTGTATTATGAGTTATGTGTTTTGGTGACCGAAGATAGCTCATAGTCCCGACGGACATCACGGACATGACGAGGAGTCTCGAAATGATCGAGAGGAAAAGATTGACATATTGGACGATAGTATTCGGACACTGGAACGATGTCGGAGTGTTTTGGATATTTATCGGAGTACCGAGGGGTTACCGGAACCCCCCAGGGAAAGTAATGGGACAACGTGGGCCATAGGGGAGAGATAGGGCAGCCCACAAGGGGTGGCGCGTGCCCCCCCCATGGGCAGTCCGAATTGGATAAGGGGAGGGGGCGCGGCCCCCCTTTCCTTCTTCCTCTCCCTCTCCTTCCCAGTTTCCCCCTCTGAAAGAAGGAAGGGGGCCGACTAGGACTAGGAGTCCTAGTGGGTTTACCCCCACTTGGCGCGCCCCTAGGGCCGGCCTGCTCCCCTCTCCTCCTTTATATACGGGGGCAGGGGGCACCCCAGAGCACATCAATTGTTTCTTAGCCGTGTGTGGTGCCCCCCTCCACCGTTTACTCCTCCGGTCATATTGTCGTAGTGCTTAGGCGAAGCCCTGAGCGGATCACATCACCATCACCGTCACCACGCCGTCGTGCTGACGAAACTCTCCCTCGACACTTTGCTGGATCAGGAGTTCGAGGGACGTCATCGAGCTGAATGTGTGTAGAACTCGGAGGTGTCGTACGTTCGGTTCTTGATTGGTTGGATCGCGAAGATGTTCGACTACATCAACCGCGTTAAGCTAATGCTTCTGCTTTCGGTCTACGAGGGTAGGTGCACACACTCTCCCCCTCTCGTTGCTATGCATATCCTAGATATATCTTGGATGATCCTAGAATTTTTTTTGAAATTGCATGCTACGTTCCCCAACATTACACTCACCATAATCTCTCGGATCTTCTTCCAAATGAGTGCCACATCCGGAGTCTGATTTTCGCGTTCTTTAGCTTGTTGAGTAGCTATTGACATCCCCCATCCACATACATAGGTTCCAAAACGGGGCTAACCCGGTGTAGGCCAATCTTTCATGATTGGAGTGGGATCCCTCGAAGAACACGAAGAACACGGGGAAGAACGGAGAGAAATCACAAGAACAAGTCCAATCAGACATCCACTAGACAATCAAACACACAAGATCCACAAGGTACATGAACAACAAAGGGAAAGATACAAGGTAGAGTTCATCGACCGCCAAGTACAACGACTCGCGACCAAGCTCAACGTCAACAAGGAAACCATGATATTCAACATTGGCGGTCTTGTGTGGCTACACCTTCGCAAGGACCGTTTCCCCAACGAACGCAAGTACAAACTTCTACCATGAGCCGATGGACCCTTCAAGGTGCTTGCACACTACAACAACAACGCCTACAAGATCGACATCCCACGCGACAAGTACAACGTGAGCTACGTCTTCAACGTCAAGGATCTCTCGCCCTACCATGGTGATGAAGATTTCGATCCGAGGTGGGATCTTTCACAAGACGGGGGGGGGGGGAGATGATAGTAGCATCCCAAGGCCATACCCATGGACCTACCTACATCTCCCACAACACCACTTGGACCAATGACAAGAGCCCATGCGAGAGCCATCAGGAACGAGGTTAACTCTCTCCTTGTTGAACTCTCCTTTGACCCACTTGAGACATGGCTACTACCTCAAAGGGAGATGATTTGTGTGCTTAGGTACCATGGAAGCAACCAAGGAGAATTTATGGTGCAAGATGGACATCAAGAGCATGAAGAACATCTTCCCAGCGCAGAAATACCGGTACAACCGCCCAACTACCGCCCAACCGGTACAACCGCCCAACTACCGCCCAACCGGTACAACCGCCCAACTACCGCCCAACTACCGGTCGACCTTCTGCAATCAAGTGGTGCAAGGCCGGTACAGCCTCGGTTTATACCGGTAACAGCCAAAAGACAGGTAGTACCGCCCCAAGCACCGGTACAACCGCTGAGCACCTTCCGAAACACCTCTAGGAACCAGTGCAACCGCCCCCATGACCAGTACTACCGGCCTGCCAGTGCGCTGTGAAAGGGTCAACGACCCGTGTAACCCCCAACATACCCCTTGGACTATAAGTACTCGTCCTCTAGCTCCAAATTATGGTTAGCATTGGTTTAGCTCATATGTGAGATAGAGCTTTGCTCATCCATACGGATCTAATCCTTGCGAGAGACCGCGGCCCCTCTACGAAGAAGATCCATGTTGGATTCATGACCTCCTCACGGAGAAGACCCCCATCAAGACCTCTTCACGGAGAAGAATCGTTTATCTCTTATATTCGCCGCATTTTCTTGAATTTACAACCAAATAGGATTCCCCGAATCATATAGCATGTGCAGACTGCAACGTTTGTCCTTACCAGAAGGGCTAATGTTGACACTCACCATAATCTCTCTTATTTTGTTCCAAACGAGTGCCAATGGTTTAAGAAACCTATGTAAAAAGCAGCGGCGAACGATGTTATTTGACTTTCAGGGGAAAAAATCCTGCTGAGTGGCCGAATTTGACGGTCCTCCAGGACTCCTAGGACAAGCCGAGAGCATTTTCTATATTCCCATGCTCGCCGCAAGCATTTTGAGTACATGTGGGTCTAAAAAGGACTACGAATGACCAAGTTATGACCGTTTTAGTGAACACCGGTCCTTTATATGGCAGTTCTTGAAAGAACTTCATTTTACCGTGACGCGTTCTAGCGCGCCTCCCTGAAATTTTGTGTCCTCCATAGTCGAGATATTGTTTCCACATATATATTGATCGATGCCAGGAATACCCTCTTGTTATTTGCTGTCGCCCACATAAGTTACGGCATGCCACACGTCGAAAACAAGGAGAATAAGGCTTATAGTCGCCGTATTTTCTTGAATTTAAAACCAAATAGGATTCTCGTGATCATATAGCATGTGCAGAATGCCACGTTTGTCCTTACTAGGTGTACAAAAGTTTACACTCACCATAATCTCTCGGATTTTCATCCAAACGAGTGTCAATGGGTTCAGAAACTTGTGTGAGAAGCAGCGGCAAACGATGTTATTTGACTTCCAGGGGCAAAAGGTCCCAATTAGGAGCCAAATTTGACGGTCCTCCAGGACTGCTCGCGCAACAGGGGAGTATTTTCTAGATTCCCATGCTCTTCACGAGCATTTTGAGTGCATGTGGGTCTGAAACGGACTCCGAATGACAAAGTTATGACCGTTTTAGTGACCACCAGTCCTTTATATGGCACTCCATGAAAGAACTTCATTTTCTCGTGATGCGTTCTGGCGCGTCGGCCCAAAATTTTGTGTCCTCCATGGTGGACATATTGTTTCCACATATGTATTGATCGATGCCAGGAATGCCCTCTTGTTATTGGCTGTCGCCCACATAGGTTACGACATTCCACACGGCAAAAACAAGGAGAATAAGGCTTATGGTCGTCGTATTTTCTTAAATTTACCAACAAATAAGATTCGCCGGATCATATAGCATGTGCAGAATGCAACGTTTGTTCTTACCAGGCGGAGTAGTGTTTACACTCACCATAATCTGTCGGATTTTCTTCCAAACGAGTGCCAATGGTTTAAGAAACTTGTGTGAAAATCAGCGGCGAAGAAAGTTCTTTGACTTTCAGGGGCAAAAAGTCCTGCTTAAGGGCCGAATTTGATGGTCCTCCGGGACTTCAAGCACAAGGTGGGAGCATTTTCTATAGTCCCTCGCTCGTCGCGAGCATTTTGAGTACTTGTGGGGTCTGAAACGGACTCCAAATGACAAAGTTATGACCCTTTTAGTGAACACCGGTCCTTTATATGGCAGTCATTGAAAGAACTTCATTTCCCATGACGCGTTCTGGCGCGCCGCCCCGAATATTTGTTTCCTCCATCATAGATAGTTCCACATAATTTTTGGTCGATGCCAGGAATGCCCTCTTGTTATTGGCTGTCACCCACGGACGTTACGACATGCCACACGGCGAAAACAAGGAGAATAAGGCTTATACTCACCATATTTTCTTGAATTTACAACCAAATAGGATTTCCCGGATCATATCGCATGTGCAGAATGCAACATTTCTCCTTACCAGGTGGAAAAATTTCACACTCACCATAATCTCTCGGATTTTGTTCCAAACGAGTGCCAATGGTTTCTGAAACTTGTGTGAAAAGTAGCGGCGAACGATGTTCTTTGTCTTTCAGGTTCAAAAGGTCCTTCTTAGGGGCCGAATTTCACGGTCCTCCTGGACTCCTGGCACAAGCGGGGAGTATTTTCTAGATTGCCAAGCTTGTCACGGGCTTTTTGAGTACTTATGGGTCTAAAACGGCCTCTGAATGACAACGTTATGACCGTTTTAGTGAACACTGGTCCTTTATATGGCAGTCCTTGAAAGAACTTCATTTTCCCTTGATGCGTTTTGGCGCACCACGTCAAAATTTTGTGTCCTCCATGGTGGAGATATTGTTTCCACATACGTATTGATCAATGCCAGGAATTCCCTATTGTTATTGGCTGTCACGCACGTACGTTACGATATGCCACACGGTGAAAGCAAGGAGAATAAGGCTTATAGTCGCCGTATTTTCTTGAATTTCAACCAAATGGGATTCCCCGGATCATATAGCATGTGCAGACTGCAACACTTTTCCTTACCAGGAGGCTAATGTTGACACTCACCATAATCTCTCGTATTTTCTTCCAAACGAGTGCCAATGGTTTAAGTAACCTGTGTGAAAAGTAGGGCCAACGATGTTATTTGACTTTCAGGGGCAAAAAGTCCTGCTTTGGTGCCGAATTTGACGGTCCTCCACAACTCCTAGTGCAAGCCTGGAGCATTTTCTATATTCCCATGCTCGTCGCTAGCATTTTGAGCACATGTGGGTCTAAAACGGACTTCGAATGACAAAGTCATGACCGTTTTAGTGAACACTGACCCTTTATATGGCAGTTCTTGAAAGAACTTCATTTTCCCGTGACGCGTTCTGGCGCGCGCCCTGAAATTTTGTGACCTCCATACTCGAGATATTGTTTCCACATATGTATTGATCGATGCCAGGAATACCCTCTCGTTATTGGCTGTCGCCCACGTACGTTACGGCATGCCACACGTCGAAAACAAGGAGAATAAGGCTTATAGTCTCCGTATTTTCTTTAATTTACAACCAAATTGGATTTCCCGGATCATATAGCATGTGCAGAATGGAGCGCTTCTCCTTACCAGGCGGACTAATATTTACACTCACAATAATCTCTCGGATTTTCATCCAAACGAGTGCCAATGGGTTCACAAACTTGTGTGAAAAGCAGCAGCGAACGATGTTCCTTGACTTTAATGGGCAAAAAGTCTTGCTTAGGGGCCGAATTTGATGGTCCTCCGGGACTCCTGGCGCAAGCGGGGACAATGAAACGGACTCCGAATGACAAAGTTATGACCGTTTTTGTGAAGATCGGCCCTTTGTATGGCAGTCCTTGAAAGAACTTCATTTTCCCGTGACCCGTTCTGGCGCACCGTCCCAAAATTTTGTGTCCTCCGAGGTGGAGATATTGCTTCCACATATGTATTGATCTGTTCCAGGAATTCCCTCTTATTATTGGCTGTCATGCACGTACGTTATGGCATGCCTCACAGCAAAAAAAGGTGAATAAGGCTTATAGTTGCGGTATTTTCTTGAATTTACAACCAAATAGGATTTCCTGGATCATATAGCATGTGGAGAATGCAACGTTCGTCCTTACCAGGCGGACTAATGTTTATACTTACCATAATATCTCGCATTTTCTTCCAATCAAGTGCCAATAGGTTCAGAAACTTGTGTGAAAAGCAGTGGCGAACGATGTTCTTTAATGTTCAAGGGAAAAAATTCATGCTTAGGGGCCGAATTTGATGGTCCTCCAGGACTCCTGGCTCAAGCGGGGAGTATTTTCTAGATTCCCATGCTCGTCGCGGGTATTTTGTGTACCTGTGGGTCTAAAACGGACTCCGAATAACAAAGTTATGACCGTTTTTGTGAACACCGGCCCTTTGTATGGCAGTCCTTGAAAGAACTTCATTTTCCCGTGACGGTCTGGCGCGCCGCTCCAAAATTTTGTGTCCTCCATGGTGGAGATATTCTTTCCACATATGTATTGATCAATTCCAGGAATGCCCTTTTGTTATCGGTTGTCACGCACGTACGTTACGGCATGCCACCCAACAAAAAAGGCGAATAAGGCTTATATAGCATATGCAGACCCAAAGTTTGTCCTTACCAGGCTGGATAATGTTTACACTCACCATAATCTCTCGGATTTTCTTCCAAACGAGTGCCAATGGTTTCAGAAACTTGTGTGAAGAGAAACAGCGAACGATATTCCTTGACTTTCAGGGCAAAACAATTACTGCTTAGGGGCCGAATTTAATGGTCCTCCAGGAGTCCTAGCCCAAGCCGGGAGTATTTTCTATATTCCCACGCTCGTCGCGAGCATTTTGAGTACATGTGGGTCTTAAACAGACTCTGAATGACAAAATTATGACCGTTTTAGTGAACACCGGTCCTTTATATGGCAGTCCTTGAAAGAACTTCATTTTCCCGTGACGCGTTCTGGCGCACCGCGCCTAAATTTTGTGTCCTCCATAGTGGAGATATAGTTTCCACATATGTATTGATCGATGACAGGAATACCATCTTGTTATTTGTTGTCGCCCACGTACGTTACGACATGCCACACATCGAAAACAAGGATAATAAGGCTTATAGTTGCAGTATTTTCTTGAATGTTCAACCAAATAGGATTTCCCGGATCATATAGCATGTGTAGAATGCAACATTTGTCCATACCAGGCAGATTAAGGTTTACACTCACCATAATATCTTGGATTTTTTTCCAAACGAGTGCCAATGGGTTCAGAAACTTGTGTGAAAAGCAGTGGCGAACGATGTTCTTTGACTTTCAGGGGCAAAAACTCCTTCTTAGGGGCCGAATTTGATGGTCCACCGGGACTCCTCGCGCAAGCAGGGAGTATTTTCTAGTTTCCTATGCTCGTCGCGAGCATTTTGAGTACGTTTTGGTCTGAAACAGACTCCGAATGACAAAAGTTATGACCGTTTTAATGAACACTGGCCCTTGAAAGAACTTCATTTTCCCGTGAAGCGTTCTAGCGCGCTGCCCCGAAATTTTGTGTCCTCCATTGTGGAGATATTATTTCCACATATGTATTGATCGATCCAAGGAATGCCCTCTTGTTATTGGCTGTCACGCACGTACGTTACGACATCCCACACGGCAAAAACAAAGAGAACTAGGCTTATATTCGCCGTATTTTCTTGAATTTACAACCAAATGGGATTCCCCGGATCATATAGCTTGTGCAGAATGCAACGTCTGTCCTTACCTGGCGTGCTAATGTTTACACTCTCCATAATCTCTCGGATTTTCTTCCAAATGAGTGTCAATGGTTTTACAAACTTGTGTGAAAAGCAACGGCAAACGATGTTCTTTCACTTTCAGGGGCAAAAAGTCCTGCTTTGGGGCCGAATTTGACGGTCCTCCGGGACTCCTGGCGCAAGCCGAGAGCATTTTCTATATTCCAACGCTCGTCGCGATATTTGTTCCACATATGTATTGATCGATCCCAGGAATGCTCTCTTGTTATTGGTTGTCACGCACGAACATTATGGCATGCCACACGGCAAAAACAAGGAGAACAAGGCTTATAGTCGCCGTATTTTCTTGAATTTACAACCAAATAGGATTTCCCGGATCATATAGCATGTGCAGAATGCAACCTTTGTCCTTACAAGGCGGGCTAATGTTTACACTCACCATAATCTCTCGGATTTTCTTCCAAACGAGTGGCAATGGTTTCATAAACTTGTGTGAAAAGTAGTAGTGAACGATGTTCTTTGACTCTCAGGGGAGAAGAGTCCTTCTTAGGGGCCGACTTTGACAGTCCTCCATGACTACTATCCCAAGCGGGGAGTATTTTCTAGATTCCCATTCTCGTCGCGAGCATTAGAGTACTTGTGGGTCTGAAACGGACTCTGAATGACAAATTTATGACCGTTTTAGTGAACACTTGCCCTTTATATGGTAGTCCTTGAAAGAACTTCATTTTCCTGTGATGCATTCTTGCGCCGTCCTGAAATTTTGTGTCCTCCATGGTGGAGATATTATTTCCACATATGTATTATTCGATGCCAGGAATGCCCTCTTGTTATTGGTTGTCGCCCACGTACGTTACGGCATGCCACACGGCGAAAACAAGGAGAATAAGGCTTATAGTCGCCGTATATTCTTGAATTTACAGCCAAATAGGATTCCCCAGATCATATAGCATGTGCAGAATGCAATGTTTGTCCTTACGTGGACTAATGTTTACACTCACCATAATCACTCGGATTTTCTTCCAAACGAGTGGAAATGGGTTCAGAAACTTGTGTGAAAAGCAGCAGCGAACGATGTTCTTTGACTTTCAGGGGCAAAAAGTCCTGCTTAGGGGCCGAATTTGACGGTCCTCCGGGACTCCTGGCGCAAGACGAGAGCATTTTCTATATTCCCACGCTCGTCGCGATATTGTTTCCACATATGTATTGATAAATCCCAGGAATGCCCTCTTGTTATTGGTTGTCACGCACGTACGTTATGGCATGCCACATGGCAAAAACAAGTAGAACAAGGCTTATAGTCGCCGTATTTTCATGAATATACAACCAAATAGGATTTCCATATCATATAGCATGTGCAGAATGCAACCTTTGTCCTTACCAGTGTGAAAAGCAACAGTGAACGATGTTCTTTGACTCTCAGGGGAGAAAAGTCCTGCTTAGGGGCCGACTTTGACAATCCTCCATGAATCCTAGCCCAAGTGGGGAGTATTTTCTATATTCCCATTCTCGTCGCGAGCAATTGAGTACTTGTGGGTCTGAAACGGACTCTAAATCACAAACTTATGACCGTTTTAGTGAACACCGGCCCTTTATATGGTAGTCCTTGGAAGAACTTCATTTTCCCGTGATGCATTCTGGCGCGCCATCCTGAAATTTTGTGTCCTTCATGGTGGAGATATTGTTTCCACATATGTATTGATCGATCCCAGGAATGCCCTCTTGTTATTGGTCTTCACGCACGTACGTTATGGCATGCCAGACGGTAAAAACAAGGAGAACAAAGCTTATAGTCGTCGTATTTTCTTGAATTTACAACCAAATGGGATTTCCCGGATCATCTAGCATGTGCAGACTGCAACGTTTGTCCTTACCAGGCGGGCTAATGTTTACACTCACCATAATCTCTCGGATTTTCGTCCAAACGAGTGGCAATAGTTTCAGAAACTAGTGTGAAAAGCAGCAGTGAACGATGTTCTTTGACTCTCAGGGGAGAGAAGTCCTGCTTAGGGGCCGACTTTACAGTCCTCCATGACTCCTAGCCCAAGTGGGGAGTATTTTCTATATTCCCATTCTAGTCGCGAGCATTTGAGTACTTGTGGGTCTGAAACAGACTCTGAATCACAAACTTATGACCGTTTTGGTGAACGCCGGCCCTTTATATGGTAGTCCTTGAAAGAACTTCATTTTCCCGTGATGCATTCTGGCGCGCCATCCTGAAATTTTGTGTCCTTAATGGTGGAGATATTGTTTCCACATATGTATTGATCGATCCCCGGAATGCCCTCTTGTTATTGGTTGTCACACACGTACGTTATGGCATGCCAGACGGCAAAAACAAGGAGAACAAGGCTTATAGTCGCCGTATTTTCTTGAATTTACAACCAAATGGGATTTCCCGGATCATCTAGCATGTGCAGACTGCAACGGTTGTCCTTACCACGCGGGCTAATGTTTACACTCACCAAATCTCTCGTATTTTCTTCCGAACGAGTGCGAATGGTTTCTGAAACTTGTGTGAAAAGTAGCGGCGAACGATGTTCTTTGACTTTCAGGGGCAAAAACTCCTCCTTAGGGGCCGAATTTGACGGTCCTCCGGGACTCCTGTGGAAAGCAGGTAGCATTTTCTATCTTCCCACGCTCGTCGCGAGCATATTGAGTACATGTGGGTCTGAAACAGACTCTGAATGACAAAGTTATGACCGTTTTAGTGAACAACGGTCCTTTATATGGCAGTCCTTGAAAGAACTTCATTTTCCCGTGACGCGTTCTGGCGAGCCGCCATGAAATTTGTGTCCTCCATGGTGTAGATATTATTTCCACATATGAATTGATCGATCCCAGGAATTCCCTCTTGTTATTGGTTCTCACGCACGAACGTTATGGCATGTCACACGGCAAAAACAAGGAGAACAAGGCTTATAGTCGCAGCATTTTCTTGAATTTACAACCAAATAGGATTTCCCGGATCATATAGCATGTGCAGAATGCAACCTTTGTCCTTACAAGGCGGGATAATGTTTACACTCACCATAATCTCTCGAATTTTCTTCCAAACGAGTGGCAATGGGTTCAGAAACTTGTGTGAAAAGCAGCGGCAAACGATGTTCTTTGACTTTCAAGGGCAAAAAGTCTTGCTTAGGGGCCGAATTTGACGGTCCTCCGGGACTCATGGCGCAAGCCGTGAGCATTTTCTATATTCCCATGCTCATTGCTATATTGTTTCCACATATGTATTGATCGATCCCCGGAATGCCCTCTTATTATTGGTTGTCACGCACGTACGTTATGGCATGCCAGACGGCAAAAACAAGGAGAGCAAGGCTTATAGTAGACGTATTTTCATGAATTTACAACCAAATAGGATTTCCCGGATCATATAGCATGTGCAGAATGCAACCTTTGTCCTTACCAGGCGCGCTAATGTTTACACTCACCATAATCTCTCGGATTTTCTTCCAAACGAGTGGCAATGGTTTCAGAAACTAGTGTGAAAAGCAGCAGTGAATGATGTTCTTTGACTCTCAGGGGAGAAAAGTCCTACTTAGGGGCCAACTTTGACAGTCCTCCGTGACTCCTAGCCGAAGCGGGGAGTATTTTCTAGATTCCCATTCTCGTCGTGAGCATTTGAGTACTTGTGGGTCTAAAACGGACTCTGAATGACAAACTTATGACCGTTTTGGTGAACACCGGCCCTTTATATGGTAGTCCTTGAAAGAACTTCATTTTCCCGTGATGCATTCTGGCGCGCCATCCTGAAAATTTGTGTCCTCCATGGTGGAGATATTGTTTAAACATATGTATTGATCGATCCCAGGAATGCCCTCTAGTTATTGGTTGTCACGCACGTACGTTATGACATGCCACACAACAAAAACAAGGAGAACTAGGCTTACATTCGCCATATTTTCTTGAATTTACAACCAAATGGGATTTCCCAAATCATATATCATGTGCAGACTCCAACGTTTGTCCTTAGCAGGCGGGCTAATGTTTACACTCACCTTGATCTCTCGGATTTTCTTCCGAACAAGTGCCAATGGTTTCTGAAACTTGTGTGAAAAGCAGCGGCAAACGATGTTCTTTGACTTTCAGGGGCAAAAAGTCCTGCTTAGGAGTCGAATTTGACAGTCCTCCAGGGATCTTGACGCAAGCCAAGAGCATTTTCTATATTCCCACACTCGTCGCGGGCATTTTGAGTACATGTGGGTCTGAAACGGACTCTGAATGACAAAGTTTTTACCGTTTTGGTGAACACCGGTCCATTATATGGGAGTCCATGAAAAAACTTCATTTTCCCGTGACGTGTTTTGGCACGCCGCCCCGAAATTTTGTATCCTCCATAGTGGAGATATTATTTCCACATAAGTATTGATCGATGCCAGCAATGCCCTCTTGTTATTGGATGTCGCCCACGTACGTTACGGCATGCCACACAGCGAAAACAAGGAGAATAAGGCTTATAGTCGGCGTATTTCTTGAATTTACAACTAAATAGGATTTCCCGCATCATATAGCATGTGCAGAATGCAACATTTGTCCTTATCAGGCGGGCTAATGTTGACACTCACCATAATCTCTTGGATTTTCTTCCAAACGAGTGCCAATGTTTTCAGAAACTTGTGTGAAAAGCAGCGGCGAATGATGTTCTTTGACTTTCAGGAGCAAAAAGTCCTGCTTAGGGGCCGAATTTGACGGTCCTCCATGACTCCTGGGGCAAGTTGGGAGCATTTTCTAACTTCCCACGCTCATCGCAAGCATTTTGAGTACATGTGGGTCTGAAACAGACTCCGAATGACAAAATTATGACCGTTTTATTGAACAACGGTCCTTTATATGGCAGTCCTTGAAAGAACTTCATTTTCCCGTGACGCGTTCTGGCGAGCCGCCCCGAAATTTGTGTCCTCCATGGTGTAGATATTGTTTCCACATATGTATTATTCGATGCCAGGAATGCCCTCTTGTTATTGGCATTAGCCCAGGTACGTTACGGCATGCCACACGGCGAAAACAAGGAGAATAAGGCTTATAGTCGCTGTATTTTCTTGAATTTACAGCCAAATAGGATTCCCCGGATCATACAGCATGTGCACAATGCAATGTTTGTCCTTATCAGGTGGACTAATGTTTACGCTCACCATAATCTCTCGGATTTTCTTCCAAACGAGTGCCAATGGTTTCTGAAACTTGTGTGAAAAGCAGCGGCGAACGATGTTCTTTGACTTTCAGGGGCAAAAAGTCCAGCTTAGGGGCCGAATTTGACAGTCCTCCGGGACTCTTGGTGCAAGCCAAGAGCATTTTCTATATTCCCATGCTCATCGCAAGCATTTTGAGTACCTGTGGGTCAGAAACGGACTCCGAATGACAAAGATTTGACCGTTTTGGTGAACACCGGTCCATTATATGGGAGTCCTTGAAAAAACTTCATTTTCCCGTGACGCGTTTTGGCGCACCGCCCCCAAATTTTGTATCCTCCATAGTTGAGATATTATTTCCACACATGTATAGATCGATGCCAGGAATGGCCTCTTTTTATTGGATGTCGACCACGTACATTACGACATGCCACACGGCGAAAACAAGGAGTATAAGTCACATAGTAGCCATATTTTCTTGAATTTACAGCCAAATAGGATTCCCCGGATCATATAGCATGTGCAGAATGCAATGTTTGTCCTTACCAGGTGGACTAATGTTTACAGTTACCATAATCTCTTGGATTTTCTTCCAAACGAGTGTCAATGGGCTCAGAAACGTGTGTGAAAAGCGGCGACAAGCAATGTTCTTTGACTTTCAGGGGCAAAAAGTCCTGCTTAGGAGCCGAATTTAACGGTCCTCTAGGACTTCTGGCACAAGCAGGGAGTGTTTTCTAGATTACCATGCTCTTCATGAGCATTTTCAGTAAATGTGGGTCTGAAATGGACTCCGAATAACAAAGTTATGACCGCTCTCGTGAACACCGGTCCTTTATATGGCAGTCCTTGAAAGAACTTCATTTTCCCGTGACGCGGTCTAGCACGTCGCCCCGAAATTTTGTGTCCTCCATAGTGGAGATATTGTTTCCACATATGTATTGATCGATGCAAGGAATGCCCTCTTTTTATTAGTTGTCGCCCATGTACGTTACGACATGCCATATGGCGAAAACAAGGAGAATAAGGCTTATAGTCGCCATATTTTCTTGAATTTACAACCAAATAGGATTTCCCAGATCATATAGCTTGTGCAAAATGCAACATTTGTCCTTGTAGGCGAGCTAAGGTTTACACTCACCATAATCTCTCAGATTTTCTTCCAAACGAGTGACAATGGTTTTATAAGCTTGTATTAAAAGCAGCACTGAACGATGTTCTTTGAATTTCAGGGGCAAATAGTGTTGCTTAGGGGCCGAATTTGACGGTCCTCTGGGACTCCTGGCACAAGCCAGGATACTTTGAATATTCCCACACTTGTCGTGAGCATTTTGAGTACATGTGGGTCTGAAATGGACTCCGAATGACGAAGTTATGACCGTTTTAGTGAACACCGGTCCTTTATATGGCAGTCCTTGAAAGAACTTCATTTTCCCGTTTCATGTTCTAGCACGCTGCCCAGAATGTTTGTGTCCTCCATAGTGGAGATATTGTTTCCACTTATGTATTGATTGATACCAGGAATGCCCTCTGGTTGTTGGCTGTCACCCACATACGTTACGACATGCCACACAGTGAAAACAAGGAGAATAAGTGATGTAGGGTGGAACCCTATACGGCCGATCTTTCAGGAAAGGAGCGGATCCCAACGAAGAACATGAAGGACACGAGGGGAAACATGAGGGAAAACACAAGAGTATCACTCAAACACTAGAGTTAGTCACGCATATGCTAGATCCAAGAACACATAGAGATCACACGGTCCAAATCCAACAAGGGACGATACATAGGTAACCGGTTCTTCTCTGTGAGGAGATCTTGATGGGGCCACCCAAGAGGGGGTCTTGAATCCAAGGGGATCTTATCCATAGAGGGGTCGCGGTCTCTCTCGTGGAGTAGATCCATAATGGATGAGCAAAGATCTATCTCACATTTGAGCTAAACCAATGCTAACCCTAACTAGGAGGAGGTGGAGGAGTATATATAGTCTCGGGCCACGAAGGGGTAAGTGGGAGAGAGTTACAAGGCCCAAGGCCCGCGGCTGTGCACAGGAAGGCATCGGACATCCGGTGGACGTCAGACGTCCGGAGGCTCACGAAGGGCCAGTCGTCCGGAAGTCTTCGGACTTCCGTAAATATCATTCTATCTTTGTGGCACCGGTCGTCCGGTGGCGCTCGGTCATCCGGAGCCTGGGAGGTGTTGGACATCCAGCTCGATCGATCGTCCGGTCACTGTAGAGTTCCTCGGCTGTAGCTGCTCTGGCAGGCGGAACCTCTGGGCGTCGGACATCCCGCGTTGTCGGGTCGTCCGATGGCTGAAGACTTCGTGCAGCTTCTTCTCTTGGTCCTTGAACTTGGCGTCCTCGCTAGCTCGTCCGTTGGATATGGTGGCTCCGTGGCTTTCCTCTAAGTACCTGATCATGCATAGCACACACGTTGGAGGTAGTAGCCATGTCTCACATGTAGAAAGTGAAGGTTCGGAGAGGAGCGAGTTCACCTTGTGTCCAATGGCGTATATTCGAGGTCTCGTCATGTGTCCCCTTGGCGTTTGGAGAGTAGTCGGAGTGTACATGGGGATGAACGTGGGATGCTCCGCATCATCTCCTCCCCCTTGGGAAAGATCCGGCCTCGGGTCGTGATCCTCATCACCATGGAAACGGTTGCCGTGGATGGACTTGTAGTTGGACGAAGTTGAAGACATGGCGCAATCCAAGTACTCCAAGGTGTCTTCGGTACGTGGTACATGCAAAATGAGCAAACACAAGGTACACTTGGAAATACAATGGTTAGCGCACACAAAGTTTCCATTAAGTAAGTATGAGTCCGTTTGGCAAGATGGTTCGTGAAAAAGTGCATGAAGCTTATCAAGATGATCTAGAATGATATGCAACGCGTTCATGGGAGCCAAAGCATTCATTGTGCACACAAATGTGTTGTGAATATGATCAATTCAACCACGGTGCAAAATGACGTCATACTAAGACGGTTTATCAATAGCATGAATATGGCAATGGATGCTCAATATGAACAAGTTATCATGCAATTAATGGTAGGCAATATGATCATGATGTATGAATATGTCATCAAGAAAGTGATAGAGGCAAAGGTGTCCCGATGTTTCGATGAGATGGTCGCTATCGTTTCTGTGGGAGACGACCTTGACGATCCGACTACGAACGTGCGAGACGTCGCGCCTTAGCAATCGCTAAACCAACTTCCGAGGGTTATTGACCACGCCGGAGCACGATCAACCTGACCACGAGGGCCTGTTTCCTGCGAGCAAACGAAGAACAAGCAAGAAACTAAGATTGCAATCTGGATATTGCGAATAAAAGAGGAAAGCTTTATTAACGAAGGTGGGGTTCTGTGACGCCTTGGTCTGGTCGTTGAACACAAACGAAGTACGCGAAGTTGCAGCTATGGCGAACTTTTGATCTAAACAAAACCCAAAGTCTAAACGACGCCCTAAGGGCTGTATATATGGAGGAAGAGGAGGGAATTTCGTGGCCCCTGATGGTGGGGTCCGAAACCAACCCTAACTCTTGTTTCCCCACACATACGGACTCTAAAAATAGCCTATACTTAAGTATTTCGAAATTACATGGGCCTGGCCCAAAAATAAGGTGACGCAGCACCTAGAATAGCCTATGGACGAATATTATGAAGTGGCATCTTGTATATTTCGTCCAAGGCTTCATTCACTCCTTATGGTGGCTTCAAAGTCCTGAAATCATCACTTGTAACTCCGTTCTTGATCCCCTTGCGCATGCCATCAACTCCATGCGTGTTCTTGCTCCAATGTTCATCCTTCTCCAAGCTAGGCCCTTCACTTGTAAGCAAAACAAATGTATCCAATTTAGGCAGTATCATATTCTCATGAACATTAGAATCATTACCAAGAAACGAAAGTACCTGGTAATTTAATTGGCGTGCGCGAGCTCTAGTAATTGGTCCAGTATGTATAGCAGCAGGGGCTGTGGATGTAACAATGGTATTGATGTCCTCATCATCCTCCCCTTCTTGAAATGAAGTCGTCCTCGACGGAAGCTCATCTTCCTCACCCAAATAAGGCTTCAAATCTGCAATGTTAAAAGTGGGACTAACCCCAAAATCTGCAGGCAGCTCAAGTTTATATGCATTATCATTTATTTTCTCTAACACCTTAAATGGTCCATCAGCACGTGGCATTAGCTTTGATTTGCGCAAATTAGGAAACCTATCCTTACGCAAATGTAACCAAACAAGATCACCAGGTGCAAAGACAACATGTTTTCTACCCTTATCTCCAGCAAGTTTATATTTAGCATTCATACGCTCAATGTTTTCCTTAGTTAATTCATGCATTTTTAAAATCAATTCAGCACGTTCTTTAGCATCAAAATTAACCTTCTCCGAAGATGGAAGAGGCAACAAATCAATAGGTGCACGAGGTAGGAAACCATACACAATTTCAAAAGGGCACATCTTAGTAGTAGAATGCAATGAACGATTATAAGCAAATTCAATATGAGGCAAGCATTCTTCCCACATTTTCTTATTATTCTTCAAAACAGCCCTAAGCATAGTAGACAATGTTCTATTGACTACTTCAGTTTGTCCATCAGTTTCGGGGTGACAAGTAGTACTAAAAAGCAGTTTAGTCCCCAACTTAGCCCATAAACATCTCCAAAAGTGGCTAAGAAATTTAGTATCACGATCTGAAACAATAGTATTTGGCACACCATGCAAGCGAATAATTTCACGAAAGAACAAATCAGCAACATTAACAACATCATCGCTTTTATGACATGGTATGAAGTGTGCCATTTTCGAGAATCTATCCACGACAACAAATATGCTATCCCTCCCCTTCTTTGTTCGAGGTAAACCTAAAACAAAGTCCATAGATATATCCTCCCAAGGAACACTAGGTACAGGCAAAGGCATATATAAACCATGAGGATTGAGTCGTGACTTAGCTTTTTGACATGTAGTGCAGCGAGCAACAAAACGCTCAACATCCCGTCGCATCTTTGGCCAAAAGAAATGTGTAGCAAGTATATCCTCTGTCTTCTTCACGCCAAAGTGTCCCATTAGTCCTCCTCCATGCGCCTCCTGCAACAACAAAAGACGAACGGAGCTAGCTGGAATGCATAGCTTGTTAGCACGAAACACAAATCCATCGTTAACGACGAACTTGTTCCATGTTCTTCCTTCTTTACAATTCTGCAACACATCTTTAAATTCAGCATCATGCACATATTGATCTTTGATGGTCTCCAAACCAAATATTTTAAAGTCAAGTTGTGAAAGCATAGTATAACGACGAGACAATGCATCAGCAATAACATTTTCTTTACCCTTCTTGTGTTTAATGACATAAGGGAAAGTCTCAATGAATTCAACCCATTTAGCATGTCTACGGTTCAGTTTAGCTTGACTTTTAATGTGTTTCAAAGATTCATGATCAGAATGTATAACAAATTCTTTGGGCCATAAATAATGTTGCCATGTTTCTAAAGTCCGAACAAGAGCATATAGTTCTTTATCATAAGTAGAATAGTTCAGACTAGGCCCACTCAATTTTTCAGAAAAGTATGCAACAGGTTTGCCATCTTGTAATAGCACACCTCCTAATCCAATTCCACTAGCATCACATTCAAGCTCAAAAGTCTTATTAAAATCAGGAAGTTGAAGTAAAGGAGCATGTGTCAACTTATCTTTCAATACTGTGAAGGCTTCTTCCTGTGCGGTACCCCAAACAAAAGGCACATCCTTCTTTGTAAGCTCGTTGAGAGGTGCAGCAATGGTGCTGGAATCTCTCACAAAACGCCTATAGAAACCAGCAAGGCCAAGAAAACTCCTCACTTGTGTGACCGTTTTGGGCTGCGGCCAACTCTCAATAGCTTCAATCTTGGCTTTATCAACTTCAATTCCCTGTGGAGTAACAACATAGCCAAGAAAAGATACTCGGTCGGTGCAAAAGGTGCACTTCCCAAGGTTACCGAACAAACGTGCATCACGTAGAGCATTAAAAACAGCACGTAAATGTTCCAAATGTTCTTCCAAAGATTTGCTATAAATCAGTATATCATCAAAATAGACTACCACAAATCGTCCAATGAAAGCACGTAAAACTTCGTTCATTAGTCGCATGAAAGTACTAGGTGCATTAGTTAACCCAAAAGGCATGACTAACCACTCATATAAACCAAACTTAGTTTTAAAAGCTGTTTTCCATTCATCTCCCAATTTCATACGAATTTGATGGTATCCACTACGCAAATCAACTTTGGAGAATATTGTAGAGCCACTCAATTCATCAAGCATATCATCTAGCCTAGGAATAGGATGACGATAACGAATAGTAATATTATTAATGCCTCTACAATCAACACACATACGCGAGGTACCATCCTTTTTCGGCACTAGAATAATAGGAACAGCACAAGGACTAAGGGATTCGCGTATATAACCTTTGTCGAGTAGCTCTTGTACTTGACGCATAATCTCCTTCGTCTCCTCTGGATTGGTACGGTATGGTGCGCGGTTGGGTAATGATGCACCGGGGATTAAGTCAATCTGATGCTCAATCCCTCGAATAGGTGGTAATCCCGGTGGCACGTCTTGTGGAAAGACGTCAGCGAACTCCTGCAAAATGTTAGTAACAGCAGGAGGCAAAGAGGAAGGCACGTCCTCAAATGAAAATAATACCTCTTTGCACACAAAAGCATAGCAAACAGATTTGCTAACATCTAGATCATCAATATCAGATTTGGTGGCAAATAAACATGCACTTTTCAATTTAATTTCAGAAGCAACACTAGATGGTTTATTATTAGGCTTCATTTGTTGCTGAAATTCTTTTGCCACAATCTGATTTTCACTCTTATTTTGCTCCTGTTTTGCTTTATTAGCTCGATTAATATCATCTTTCAAAATGGAATCAGGAGTCATAGGAAGCAAAGTAATATTTTTGTCCTTATGAACGAGAGTATACTGATTGTTTCTACCATGGTGTACAGAATTTTTATCAAATTGCCATGGTCTACCAAGTAATAAGGAACATGCTTGCATGGGTACCACATCACAATCAACATAATCAGCATATGTAGAGATACTAAAATGCACACGAACAGTACGTGTTACCTTAACCTTACCGCTGTTGTTGAACCATTGGATGTAGTAAGGATGTGGATGTGGTCTTGTGGTGAGGGATAGCTTCTCCACCATCTCCATGCTAGCCAAGTTGTTGCAGCTCCCTCCATCTATGATGACGCGAACAGAACGTTCCTTCACAACTCCCTTTGTATGGAACAAATTATGCCTCTGATTTTGCTCAGCTTGCGTGACCTGCACACTCAAAACACGTTGAGCAACTAAACATTCATACCTGTCAGCATCTTCAGCAGCCATGTATTGCGTCTCATGATCAGAATCATCGCCACCGTGTTCTTCATGTGTAAGAAGAGCCAAAGTCTCCTCATCATAGTCACTAGCGGACTCATACCCACCATCCTCAGTAGCAATCATCACACGCTGAGATGTGCATTCGCGCGCAAAATGTCCTCTTCCCTTACAACGACGACAAATAATATCACTTGTGTGCCCTGTAGACGCCATGGAAGAAGCAGAGCTCTGTGCAGGCCCGGCAGGTGTGCTCTTGGCAGATAGTGGTGGTTGTGCCTGCTTTCTTGTATCACGGTTGGAGGTGGCAGCTGACGGAGGTGCCGGTGTAGCAGAACGTGTGGAAGTAGATGATGCACGTTGTGTCCATGATGAAGGTCGACCTGCAGAAAAGTTAGTCCGCGCCAATGCCTGTCGATCCTGCACTTCACGTTCAGCTTTACAAGCAAGATGGAATAAACGAGTGATATTATTATAATCCTTATAGTCTAGAATGGTCTGAATCTCTCTATTTAATCCACCCAGAAAACGTGCAAGCATAGCTTCATTCGCCTCAACAATACCACATCTAATCAAGCCAGTTTGTAATTCCTGATAATATTCTTCTACAGAATTTTTTCCTTGTCTTAAGCGCTGCAATTTTTGAAGTAATTCACGTTGATAATATGGTGGAATCCAACGAGTACGCATAGCAGTTTTCAAAGCAGCCCAAGTAGCTGGAACAGGATATAATCTACAATATTCAGACCACCAAACACATGCAAAGCTAGTGAAAGCACAAACAGCAGCAGGAACACGTCTCTCCTCAGGATATTGTAAACATGTAAATCGTTGTTCAGTTTCTAACTCCCAAGTAAGATATATATCAGGAACATATCTACCCTCAAATGGTGGAATATTCAATTTCAGTTTAGGGAGATGGTCATGATCTCGTACCTGAGGGGGAGCCCTAACATTACCATTATTTGCATGTGGACGACCTGGTGGTTGTGGTGCTGGTGGTTGCACGTAGTTCTGATTGTCATCAACCTCATCCTCATAATCTCCCACATAATCATCCTCCTCCGCATCAGCAGCAGGAGCCACAGAAGTATCAACAGCAGCACCAGCAGTTTGGCCAGGCTGAAGAGGGACACGGATCGCTCGGCGGAGGGCTGTTTCGCGATGTGGAGGTAGTCGTTGTTGCTGTTGTAGAGGTGCGGCAGGTGCAGCCGGTGGTGGAAGACGCGCAAGCAGTTCATTAAATCTGTTATCGAGCTTTGTTTCAAACGTCTTCTCCATGCCATCTATCTTCTCCATGGCCTCTTCAAATCTGTTTAGCACATCTTGCACCTGTCCACTCATCATTTGCTGAAACTTATCATGAAGCTCCTTGTTCGTCAAGTTCTCCCAGTCAGTCTCGTCGGCTTGTGATCCTGGCATGGTTAGCAGCAATAGAAACACACAAGAATATGATCCCACAGAGTACTAACAAGAGGTGGTAGTGGTGTCACAAATCCGTCAAGCAAATCTCAAATTCTTACCAGTTCTTACCCAGCAGCAGGCGGTGATCGGCAGCCGTTGTAGTCAAAACTCTCAAAAGCTTGGATAGAGCGATTGCCAGGGAGAGTCAAACGCACGAAGTAGATGTATGTGGAGCTGGGAAGGCTTATAGTATGGTAGCAAAAAGGGTCAGCAATAATCAATTCAGAGATGCAAAGTTGAATAAACGCTCAACGACGGTACTGTGCTGGTCCTAGGCTAGACCGTGCTAGAGACGCGAGCCTAGAACACCAACAAAATCACGGCGCTGCACGTAAACACAGGGAAAAGCACACTCTGGATTTTTTTTTCGCCCTGTTTTTTTTTTGGCACTCTTTTTTTTTTTGGCACTCTTTTTTTTTTTTGCTTCTTCTTTTTTTTTTGCAAAAAATCACAATAATGGCGAGTGTCTCAAAACTCTTCCCAGGTCAAACTGACAGGATAGACACGAATTTTCTTTTTGCGAATTTTTTTTTTCGACTGCCCGGACCCAAAAACTGGAAACGGCTCAAAAAAAACTTTCAATAACGGCGACTGTCTCAAAAGGCTAAGAAACACCTAAAAATAGGATAGCCAGAAATTTTTTTGTCAAGTGCGTTTTTGGAAAATTTTGGGCCTAAACGGAGGGTGGTTTCTAGACTCTTTTTTTTTTTTTTTTGGAAACCAACCTCTTCTACGTACGGCAAAAGATTGATGGAATCCTAAACCTACTCAACCAAGGAAACACGAATCTGGCAACAGATGGATCTCAAAAGCAAACCTAATATGAGATGGACTCGAAGTGACGGTGATATATGGATACGGATCGGTGGTGGTATATGGACTCGGAGCGGTGGTGGTATATGGACTCGGAGCTCTGATACCACTTGATAGAGGCGGGGGTGTCCCGATCTTTCGATGAGATGATAACTAACGATTTGGTGGAGTTGACTTTGACGATCCGACTATAAACGTGCACGACGTTGCGCCTTAGCAATCGCTAAACCAACTCCGAGAGGTTATTGACCACGCCGGAGCACAATCAACCTGACCACGAAGGTCTATTCCTGCAAGCAATCGAAGAACAAGCAAGAATATGATAAAAGCAATCTGAATATTGCGAGTATATATGAAGTATTGATAAAGGTGGGGATCCGTAAGCGGTCTTAGTCTGGTCGTTGGACACAAACGAAGTACACGAAGTTGCAATGGCTAACTTTTAACTAAACAAATCCCAAGGAAAAAGCTACTAGATGGATCTACTTATATAGGAGCAAGGGGTGGCGGCCAAGGAGGTGGGAGGACGTCCCAAGGCAGCCTAAAACCAACCCTAGGTCGTACAAGGCTCATGGGCCCAAGTGGAGGTGGTGCAACACCTTTGGACTTGTTGTTTGATTCGGATTCTGCTGCAGCGTCAGATTGTTTCGTCCATATCTCAATGCTCCGGACGAATTTAAAGGTGATTCCAATTGGAGTGGAAAGAGGACGAAATCTAGTTTCCAAAAAATAAAGAATCACCCAATTCGGAGTCCGTATGAAAAAGTTATTGCCGTTTTGATTCAGGTATGTCTGTGCAGTCCGAATCTGAATCCAGAACGTGAGAGACTTGGACTCTATCTTCTCTTGGACCAAAAGTGACGTGAAAGAACTTTTTGAACAGCAAGTAAACATCTCTTTCTCCCTTATCTTCATATGTGTGTTGTACAAATATCCCATACACCTGCAATTAGACAAAACACAAAAGTGTGTGAAGTATTTTTGTTCTGGATAACAAAAATAGATTATTGAATAGTTTGCACTAGAAATCACCTGACAAATATGCATGTATGCAATATTTTTGGTCGTATCCAAGGTAGTCATGTCCTCATCATCCTCCCCTTCTTGAAAACAAAGCCGTCCTCGGCGTTGCTTAATCTGAAATGTGTCTAACAAAAGAGACAAGGTGTACATGTTGTATATGTATATGTCATCCATTTTTACTTCCCTTGGTTTTTGCACATATGACACATGTATAGATGAGTAACTTGCATAGTTCATAAAATCTGAAGCCAAAATATTATCACTAGAAGTAGAAGACATGAAAATATTGCAACTCAATTTGCACATATAAGTGATGCTCTTATTCATATCAAAAGATTGACAATGTTCATCATTAAACCATCCCAACATTGGTGAATAAACCTTACTTGCATCTAATTTACATGCTACAACATGCTTAAATAGGCAAACATGCAATAAGTCTTTGGTCACAGAATCATCACCAAGATTAGAGGTCATATCAAAATGATTAAACATTGAGTCTTTTGCATCAACAGTTAACTCAATGGGTGCACTCAAAATTGTTGGTATTTCAGTTGTTTGATCACATGACGCATTCATGACAGTATCAAGATTCTCTAAAATAGGTGTTGTGCTCAAATCACCAGGTAACTGAACACATGATGCATTTAAGTTAACTAGGGATGCATCATTCTCATGTGAAGTTATATCATCAATATCTTTACTGTTACCTTGTCGCAAAGACGTAGCTGATGTAGGTACGGACGTTGACAATGCACCATACTCTTGAGATGATGCCGCGCTCACAATCCGAGGTGGGGCTGCTCTAGTAGGTGCAACTGTGGAGGAACCAACCGGCGGCGGTGAGCACGAACTGGAATAGTAGTCGTTGTAGTCACCCAATGCATCCTCCTGCATCTGTCTCTCAAAGGTACAAGCACGAACATACATACCAGTAATGCAACGGGGAATATACTGAAATCTTGCCTGAATATCATGGTTCAAACCACCAAAAAATCTATTCATTGTATCATCCTTAGATTCTTCTATATCACAATGATGCATATAAGATTTGAACTCTTGGTAGTAAGCATGAACAGTGTTGTTGCCTTGTTTAAATTGTTCAAATTTGCGAAGCAATTCACGACGATAGTAAGGAGGGAAAAAATGTTGTCTCATTACATCTTTCAAATCTTTCCAAGTTGTGGGTTGGTTATCAATGTTTTTCTTACAATGCACATTCCACCAAACAGAAGCAAAACCAGTAAATGCTCTAGTGGCAGCTCGTACTCGCTCAAGTTCAGAAAAGTCATGGTGACTAAAAACTTGTTCAACTTCAAGCTCCCAATCTAGATAAATAGCAGGATTAAATCTACCCTCAAATGACGATAAAGAGATAACCTGACCATGTGCTTGTGTGTGTTGTCCCAACTCTCGTGATGGTGATGTTGTGTCCGTCGTCCAAGAACTTCTGTCTCCGGAACCTGTCATGATTAGTAGAAAAACAAGAAACAAAATCCGAGAATAATGTTCCTATGAACTACTAGGATGTGGTGGTAAAACGCTCACAGTATAGCAAATATCTAAGTCTTACAAGTTCTTACCATGCAGCAGGTGGTGACCGGCAACCAGCGGTGTCAAATAACTCCGAAGATTGAGTAAAGCGATTGCCAGGTGAGCGTATGTATACACGGTGTAGAAATATGTGGAGCTTGGAAGGCCAATATATGGTAGCAAAATATCAGCAATAATCAATTCAGAGATGCAATGTTGAATAAACGCTCACCGACGGTACTGTGCTGGTCCTAGGCTAGACCGTGCTAGAGACGCGAGCCTAGAACACTAACAAAAATCACGGCGCGACGCGTAACAAAGGCGGAGCACACTCTGAATATCTTTTTTTTTCTTCTTTTTTCACGGAATTTTTTCACTTTTTTTCTCTTTTTTTCTCTTTTTTTTCTTTTTTTCTCTCTCTTTTTTTTTCTTTCTCTTTTTTTTTTTCACAAACAAGCTAGATAAGATGCAGATTGGATCTAGTGATGACGCTAACGGCCTGAAGTATGATTATGACAATGAATGATGGGGAGTACGTGGTCGAAATTGATGGATGGCGGTGGTGGACAACGGATGCAATAATGACGCGGTGGTGGTATATGGCAATGACAATGAAGATGGTGCGGCGGTGGCGTGACAAACTGTGAACAGAACTCGAAACTCTAAAGGACTAGACACTAAGACCAGCAACTCGACACGACGATGCAACCGATAATTCAATAATGCAAACAATGAAAAGAAAATTGCAAAGGCTCAGACTGGCTTGGACAAAAGGATGAATAGATCTAACTTTTTTTTGTGGCTTTTTCTTGGACAATAGGTAAGAAAAATAGATCTAATCTAGGGAAAACTGGAAATTCTCACCGAGCAACCTGAAAACTGATACCACTTGATAGAGGCAAAGGTGTCCCGATGTTTCGATGAGATGGTCGCTATCGTTTCTGTGGGAGACGACCTTGACGATCCTACTACGAACGTGCGAGACGTCGCGCCTTAGCAATCGCTAAACCAACTTCCGAGGGTTATTGACCACGCCGGAGCACGATCAACCTGACCACGAGGGCCTGTTTCCTGCGAGCAAACGAAGAACAAGCAAGAAACTAAGATTGCAATCTGGATATTGCGAATAAAAGAGGAAAGCTTTATTAACGAAGGTGGGGTTCTGTGACGCCTTGGTCTGGTCGTTGAACACAAACGAAGTACGCGAAGTTGCAGCTATGGCGAACTTTTGATCTAAACAAAACCCAAAGTCTAAACGACGCCCTAAGGGCTGTATATATGGAGGAAGAGGAGGGAATTTCGTGGCCCCTGATGGTGGGGTCCGAAACCAACCCTAACTCTTGTTTCCCCACACATACGGACTCTAAAAATAGCCTATACTTAAGTATTTCGAAATTACATGGGCCTGGCCCAAAAATAAGGTGACGCAGCACCTAGAATAGCCTATGGACGAATATTATGAAGTGGCATCTTGTATATTTCGTCCAAGGCTTCATTCACTCCTTATGGTGGCTTCAAAGTCCTGAAATCATCACTTGTAACTCCGTTCTTGATCCCCTTGCGCATGCCATCAACTCCATGCGTGTTCTTGCTCCAATGTTCATCCTTCTCCAAGCTAGGCCCTTCACTTGTAAGCAAAACAAATGTATCCAATTTAGGCAGTATCATATTCTCATGAACATTAGAATCATTACCAAGAAACGAAAGTACCTGGTAATTTAATTGGCGTGCGCGAGCTCTAGTAATTGGTCCAGTATGTATAGCAGCAGGGGCTGTGGATGTAACAATGGTATTGATGTCCTCATCAGAAAGATAACAAAAAATTTGCTAAGAAAGTGCACAAGCTCATATATCATGGATGACATGGTAATACAAGATGCAATAAGGAAATCATAATGTGATTCAATCCATGCATAAGATGAAAAATCGCTATGGGTATGATATGTCCATCGAGCATGACATGTGTGAGCACAATCAACAAATATGTATGTGTTGGTACAAAAAGTCAAAGGAGTGTTGATGTACCAAAGCTCGATGTCGTGGCATGAGTGGAGTTCTGAAGGTGCATCCAATAAGTGTGAGCGCTCCTCAATGTAAAGGTCCATAGAGCCAATCTCCAATGTTGCTCCTCCGTTCGCGAGATGTATCATGTAGACAACAAGAAGGAAACAACAATGAAAGAATGACCCATCCAATATGCGTATTTGAAGAAGGCTCAAAGGGAAGGAGGTCACCTTTAGAAATGTCTCATGGATGTTGGAGTTGTGCATCTTGTATGCCTTCACATAACCAATATGTCTCGTGATGGTACCACCTTGTGAATCCTTGAAAACGAAAGAACATGACAAACACTCAGAAAAACAAATGAGGTTAGCGGAAGTGCAAAATCTATCATTCGTGTGGTAAGAGACCCAACAAGTGTAAGAATCATGCTCATCATAAGAAAGAACAAGGGGGCATTTCGTAGTATGGAGGCATATGATGCGAGAACAACCAAATACAATAGGCTCAATGAAACAAGCATGCTTCACAAGTAATGTGTCCAAGTCTCCATGATTAATAAGCATAGCAAGTTGGCACTCAAAACAAGATGATATGAGAGATGCAACTAATGGAGACAAGAGGCAATAGTCAGGACAAATCAAGTGAGAGGCATGAATATATATGTCGTCAATCCAAGAAAGCGAGTAAGGATGGAACATGGGTGATGCAACCAAGCAAGTAATCATAGTGATCAAGTCAAGCAAGCTAGTAGTGTGAAGATGCAACGTACTAGAGGTAATCATGGCAAGCATGTCATGTGTGCATATAGTGTGCATGAATAATTCACAAGACATAGCACAAGCATGAAAGCAAGATATGAGGAAAATATCATCATTGTATTGGCAAGAAGTCCGACGTAAATAGCAATGGAACATCATGACTCTCCCAACACAAGAATCAATAATAGCATGAGGCACATGATAAACATGGCAATAACAAGGATCTCCACCAAGCATGCAAATACACATAGGAGTATCATAATGGTGCATCATGGGTAAATGCAAGAAAGGGTCGCAATTGCATGGCAAAGGCATAGAAGCAAGCATAACATGCAAAGTGAACACGATAGTATGGGCATAAGGTGAAAAGTTGTAAATAGACCATAGCCGTGTAAGAGCCAAGTAGAATAGATGCACGTAGTTGTTACGCGAAGGGAATGGTGGGAATGGTAATCCACGGGATCTCAAATCATCGTTGCTCTCAAGAGCTCATTTCGTCAACTCTTGGGACTGAGAGGTTGACGAGTGTATGTGGGTACCTACACAAAACAAAGGCAAATGGAAAATTGTGTGTGCATGGTATATGTACACATCATCCATCATGATGCACACGTGCTTGTGTTGGTTAGCACAAAATATCCAATGCTCAACTAAATGAGATGCGTGATATAGAAACATGTCATCTGATAGAGGCAAAGGTGTCCCGTCTTTCGATGAGATGGTGGCTATCGTTTTGGAGCAAGTAGACTTTGACGATCCGACTACGAACGTGCGAGGAAGTCACGCCTTAGCAATCGCTAAACCAACTCCGATAGGTTATTGACCATGCTGGAGCACGACCAACCTGTCCACGAAGGTCTGATTCCTGCAGGCAAACGAAGAACAAGCAAGAAACTAGGATTGCAATCTGGATATTGCGAATATAAGAGGAAAGCTTTATTGATCAAGGTGGGGTTCTGTGACGCCTTTGTCTGGTCGTTGAACACAAACGAAGTACGCGAAGTTGCAGCTATGGCGAGCTTTAACCTAAACAAACCCCAAAGTCTAAATGATGCCCTAAGGGCTGTATATATGGAGGAAGAGGGGGAATTTCGTGGCCCTTGGATGAGGGGTCCGAAACCAACCCTAACTCTTGTTTCCCCACACATACAGACTCTAAAAACAGCATATATTAAAGTATTTAGAAATTGCATGGGCCTGGCCCAAAAATAAGGTGACGCAGCACTTAGAATAGCCTTTGGATGAAAATTAGGAAGTGGCATCTAGTATATTTTGTCCAAGGCTTCATGCACTCATTATGGTGGCTTCAAAGTCTTGAAATCATCACTTGAAACTCTGTTCTTGTCTCCCTTGTGCATGCCATCAACTCCATGCTTGTTCTTGCTCCAATGTTCATCCTTCTCCAAGCTAGGCCCTTCATTTGTAAGCAAAACAAATGTATCCAATTTAGGCAGCATCATATTCTCATGAACATTAGAATCATTACCAAGAAACGAAAGTAACTGGCAATTTAATTGACGTGCGCGAGCTCTAGTAATCGGTCCAGTATGTAGAGTAGCAGGGGTTGTGGGTGTAACAATTGTATTGATGTACCCATCACCTGGTAAGGACAAAATGTTGCAGTGTGCACATGCTATATGATCCGGGGAATCCCATTTGGTTGTAAATTCAAGAAAATACGACAACTACAAGCCTTATTCTCCTTGTTTTCGTCGTGTGGCATGCCAAAACGTACGTGTGTGATAGCCAATAACAAGAGGGCATTCCTGGCATCGATCAATACATATGTGAACAATATCTCCACCATCCAGGGCACAAAATTTTAGGGCGGCGCGTGAGAACACATCACGGGAAATGAAGTTCTTTCAAGCACTGCCATATAAAAGAGCGGTGTTCACTAAAACAGTCATAACTTTATCATTCGGAGTCCATCTCAAACCCACAAGTACTCAAAATACTTGTGACGAGCATGGGAATCTAGAAAATTCTCCCCGGTTGTGCTAAGAGTCCCAAAGGACCGTCAAATTCGCCCCCTAAGCAGGACTTTTTCCCCCTGAAAGTCAAAGAACATTGTTCGCCGTTGCTTTTCACACAAGTTTCTGAACCCAATGGCACTCATTTGGAAAAAATCCGAGAGATTATGGTGAGTGTAAACATTAGTCCGCCTGGTAAGGACAAACGTTGCAGTCTGCACATGCTATATAATCCAGGGAATCCCATTCGGTTGTAAATTCAAGAAAATACGGTGACTATAAGCCTGATTCTCCTTGTTTTCACCGTGTGGCATGCTGTAATGTACGTGTGTGACAGCCAGTAAAAAGAGGGCATTCCTGGCATCAATCAATACATATGTGGAAACAACATCTCCACCATGGAGGACACAAAATTTTGGTGCGGTGCGCCAGAACACATCACGGGAAATGAAGTTCTTTCAAGGACTGCCATATAAAGGACCGGTGTTCACTCAAACGGTCATAACTTTATCATTCAGAGTCTGTTTCAGACCCACAATTACTCAAAGTACTTGCAACGAACATGGGAATCCAGAGAATTCTCCCTGCTTGTGATAAGAGTCCCGAGGGACCATCAAATTCGGCCCCTAAGCAGGACTTTTTGCACGTGAAAGTCAAAGAACATTGTTCGCCGCTGCTTTCCACAGAAGTTTTTGAACCCATTGGCACTCGTTTGGAAGAAAATCCGAGAGATTATGGTGAGTGTAAACATTAGTCCGCCTGGTAAGGACAAATATTGCATTCTGCACATGCTATATGATCCGGGGAATCCTATTTGGTTGTAAAATCAAGAAAACATGGCGACTATAAGCCTTATTCTCCTTGTTTTCGCGGTGTCGCATGTGGTAACGTATGTGGGCGACAGCCAATAATAAAAGGGCATTCCTAGCGTCGATCAATACATATGTGGAAACAATATCTCCGCCATCTAGGACACATAATTTCGGGGCGGCGCGCCAGAACACATCACGGGAAATGAAGTTCTTTCAAGGACTGAAGTATAAAGGACCGATGATCACTAAAACAGTAATAACTTTGTCATTCGGAGTCCGTTTCAGACCCACAAGTACTCAAAATACTCGCGATGAGCGTCTGAATCTAGAAAGATCTCCCCTCATGTGCAAAGAGTCCCAAATTACTGTCAAGTCGGCCCCTAAGCAGGACTTTTTGCCCCTAAAAGTCAAAGAACATTGTTCGCCGCTGCTTTTCACACAAGTTTCTGAACCCATTGGCACTCGTTTGGAAGAAAATCCGAGAGATTATGGTGAGTGTAAACATTAGTCCGCCTGGTAAGGACAAATGTTGCATTCTTCACATGCTATATGATCCGGGGAATCCTATTTGGTTGTATATTCAAGAAAATACGGAGACTATAAGCCTTATTCTCCTTGTTTTCGCTGTGTCGCGTGCCCTAACGTACGTGGGAGAAATCCAATTACAAAAGGACATTCCTTGCGCCGATCAATACATATGTGCAAACAATATCTCCACCATCGAGGTCACAAAATTTCGGGGCGGCGCGCCAGAACACATCACGGGAAATAAAGTTCTTTCGAGGACTGTCATATAAAGGACCGGTGCTCACTAAAACAGTCATAACATTGTCATTCGGAGTCCGTTTTAGACCCACAAGTACTCAAAATGCCCACGCTGAGTGTGGGAGTTGAGCAAAGACTACCCTCTTGAGCCAGGAGTCCCGGAGGATAGTCAAATTCGGCCCCTAAGCAGGAATTTTTGTCTGTGAAAGTCAAAGAATATCGTTCGCCGCTCCTTTCACACAACTTTCTGAACCCATTGGCACTCGTTTGGAAGAAATCCAAGAGATTATGGTGAGTGTAAACAATAGTTTGCCTGGTAAGGACAAACATTGCAGTGTGCACATGCTATATGATCCGGGGAATTCCATTTGGTTGTAAATTCAAGAAAATACGACGACTAGAAGCCTTATTCTCCTAGTTTTCGACGTGTGGCATGCCGTAACGTACGTGCGTGACAGTCAATAACAAGATGGCATTCCTGGCATCGATCAATACATATGTTGATCTCCACCATCGAGGACACAAAATTTCGGGGCGGCGGGGCAGAACACATCACGGGAAATGAAGTTCTTTCAAGGACTGCCAGAGGACCGTCAAATTCTGCCGCTGCGCAGGAATTTTTGCCCCTAAAATCAAAGAACATCGTTCGTGGCTGCTTTTCACACAAGTTTCTGAACCCATTGGCACTCGTTTGGAAGAAAATCCGAGAGATTACGGTGAGTGTAAACACTAGTCCGCCTGGTAAAGATAAACATTGCATTCTGCACACGTTATATGATCCCGGGAATCCTATTTGGTTGTAAATTCAAGAAAATACGGCGACTATAAGCCTTATTCTCCTTGTTTTCGCCATGTGGCATGCCGTAACGTACGTGGGCGACCACCAATAACAAGAGGGCATTCCTGGCATCCATCAATACATATGTGGAAACAATATCTCCACTATGGAGGGCCCAATATTTCGGGGCGGCGCACCAAAACGCGTCATGTTAAAATGAAGTTCTTTCAAGGACTTCCTTATAAAGGAGCGGTGTTCACAAGTACTCAAAATTCTCGCAATGAGCATGGGAATCTAGAAAATTCTCCCTGCTTGCGCCAGGAGTCCCGGAGGACCGTAAAGTTCAGCCCATAAGCAGGACTTTTTGCGCCCGAAAGTCAAAGAACATCATTCGCCACTGCTTTTCACACATGATTCTCAACCCATTGGCCCTTGTTTGGAAGAAAATCCGAGAGATTATGCTGAGTGTAAACATTAGTACGCCTGATAAGGACAATCCTTGCAGTCTGCACATGCTATATGATCCAGGGAATGCCATTTGGTTGTAAATTCAAGAAAATACGACGACTACACTGCTCATGCCTCAAAAACACAAATACTGCTCGAGCTGCTTGGTCCCAGCTGTCGGCCGCACCTTGTGCAATTCTCTCATTTATATTGACTACATAGGTTGACAATGGTGTGGGACCGTGATGTCAGGAAACCAGGAGAAAGCAACAAAAAATATAGTTGTACATAATAAGGAGGCACTTGCGTACGTACGGCTATGGCCCTAGTGGGTCCCTAGTGTCATCCAGTCAAAATAAAGTCATCTCCTGAATCCTCATGTTCGTTGACTATGTTAACAATGCTCGGCGCCACGGCGAGCGCAACAACTTGAAGGACAACGGAGAGGGCCTCGCGGGCCCTACGGATGGTCTGATACAGCGCCCGTTGCTCATTCAGGAAGCTAGGATCATCGGACACCTATGAGCACCTTCGAGAAACTGATACGGCATGAAACGGTAAGGCCGCGCTTGGGAGCTCTGGTTTATTTCAAACCTGTATTAACATACAAGTTTAATTTACTCGTCATCGGAAACAACGCATAAAATACAGGCGTAATGAAACTGAGGGCCCGAGGTCTGTAAGTAAAATCGGCGGGTTACACGTGTAATTTGAGAGACCAGTGTATATTTTATAAGCACTTCTATATGGACGACATTACCAGACGATACATGCACGACGTGCGTATCATGCCATCCATGGGCAAGGCTGAAATAGCAGCTAACGGCTGGATTAGCAATCATCCGAGTGTCGTTCAGCGTTTTTATCATGTGTGAAGTACTTCCGATATTTTACTAGTCGAAATCGACCAACCAAGCGCCTTCGCTCGAGACCATCTGCTTTAATTTACAAGCGTCAGTTTTACAACCGGTTTGGTTGGAAAACGATGATCCAATCACGGCCTAATATCATGAGTTGGTCGGAATATCATATGGTTTCACGTCTAACCTACCTGACTTGTCGTATAGGCTATGAATGAAACATCAGACGATGAACTTCTTAAGCACGGAAACAACAGAAGAGGATGATCTTCTTAACAAGCAAATCACTGGCATTAGATCGACATGCAAAACAGTACGAAGCATTATTCACCGGAGGCATGGTGAACAGCTCGTGATGCCGCATGCCACATCATTCCAAGCTCAACTTTGCAATCAAACACAAGGCCTGGCATTACATACACAATATTCAGAACAAACTCTTAACACAAGAATATATCAGCAGAGTAACTATTTACTTCTAAAATGAACACAAGAATAGGAAAAAACACTCGACGCTTCTCACAGCAAGGGCGTCCCACTCAAAAATATCAAATGCATGTCTTCTGGCTAACATCAATTAGCAAATTTTGACAAGGTTTTCCAATTCCAATATATTAAACTAACGTCTTATTGCTAACATCAATGATTAAACTTTGACAAGCTTTTCCCATTCAAAATATGTAATGCCTATGATCGTGGAATCCTGTCGTAGCTTCTTGTACTTGTTTGGGCACTTTTTGCCCAAGGCACTCCACGTGTTGTTAAATTGCCAATGGTCTCTGCAGACTAGTCATGTCACCAGTGTCTAATAATACTATGTAAAGCTTCTCGGTCATTCCTTCTGTAATGTAGCGCAAATAGTGACTGCTTCTTTCTGCAAAGTGGAACGACCAACTAGACCCAGTAATGCAGCAGTTTGCCTTGGACACATTGGCTCCTTTTGTGTAGTTCAACTAAAATCGAAGTCGGAATAAAACAAAGCTTTAATTTTGATATCCCTGTAAGCAACACTAGGTATAAGGGAAACAATTACTAAGAAATAACGGTTGATGACTTGTACTCCCAGAAGAAAAGCATCTACTGATCTAATTTATCTTAATGGGAAACAAAGCAAGAGAGTAGGAATTCTCCATCAGTGTGATTCATTCATATTGACTGAGACATTATCCTAACAATGCCTTGTTTCAACATGTATAAAGAACGACAAAATAGAAAAGTACCATTCCTAAAACAATGCAACTGATACATTTTAACAGAGGCATTATCTTACCAATACCTTGGTTAAACATGTAGAAAGAACTACAAAGCAGGATAGTACCATTCCTAACAAGTGTTGCAGTTTTGAACAAAGATTCAGTAGTTAATTAATTCTGAGAGTGGCATTGCTTAATTTTACCAGCGGCATTAGATTAACGAAAAGCATAAACAGTTCTAGGGGAGAGTGGGCGCAACAACAATATGTGATTCCATCTACTTATAAAGGGGGTGATGCAGAGTTTGTTGTAACAAAGCAACAAGCATCATGTCTGGGTTGGTCCCATTTTTGTTCACTACTTAATGGGAAAAGACAACAATACAATAGCTTCAATTCAACATTTATTTAAAACAGTACCAATACAAGTAGAATAACATCTCAAAGCACACTGCACAATCATGTGGATGAAGGCCTGTACTGACCTTTCATGAGACAGACAAGATAAAATACGAATGTGCCAACACGAATAGGAAATCCAATCTTGTTTTGTGCAGTTGCACTGAAATCAAGCAAAGTGTTTCGCGTAGCGAAGCAAAATGTCGCAATAGCAACAAGTTGAATATATATCCCTGTTTAAATAGAGGCAAAAAGGAATCAATTACTGGCTAATAAAGGAGGATGAAACATGTGGCCACAAAAATGGTAATCCCGCCAATCCCTAACAAGTGTTACAGTTTTGAAATAAGATTCAGTAACAAACAAGGGTTAGCAACGACATCTCAATTGTCAATAAGAATTAATGAAAAGTACACCAACAAACAGAAGCATCATAATTATATTGATGGGAACTAAACAAGGATACCCGAGAAAAAAAGCATTTCTTCATTTAACCAGTGATAGTACTACCACCATATGGACAATGACCACACAACCACCATGTACTTTTTGTCGAAACAGCATGTATACCTCCACGGAGGCATAAATCAGGAAAACTTTTCGAGTGCATTTCCTCTATAATAGTACTAGTAGGTGATGTTGGACCAGCCGACGAACCCTAGCTACTACGCATGGGGATCTGGGGAGTAGTCGCATAGAAGAAAACCCGCACGCAACGACCTGGGGAGCTGGACCAGTACAAGAAGTTATACCTCAGGTGGGCGAGATGTCGTTTAGGCGGGCGTGCGGGATCTGCTCACACGACATCAGCGAACAAGGGCGCAGAGGATCTTCGTCCGCGCCAGCGCCGGCTCCGAGAGGATGGTGCGCATCGGCTTCCTCCGTCGCCGACGGCGACAACGTCAACGCTGCACCTCCTCACCTCCCGCAGCGGACGGGATTCAGCCAGATGTGTGACCGCCGGTGAGGAGAGAGATAGAGTGGACACTGTCATCTTGTTTTGATATGGAGAGGGTGAGAGAGCGAGACGCGAGAAACTCTATCAAATAAGAGGCTATAATGGAGTAAAAAAAATCTCTCCATAGCAGTGGTTTTAAATAGAATACGCGCGTTCATGGAAAAAAAGAAAAGAAAACTGGCGGACAATTTTTTGAGTCTCTCTAGGACACATCTAGATGTGACATAGTTATGTCACATCTAAGTTGATGTCCACTCTGTTTGTGGTCTATTTTTTCCTAGTTTTTTTTTGTTTCTTGTTGCTACATTATATACTTGTGGGAGCTTAGATGTGATATCCTTAAATAACATCTATATGTGAATTAGACAAAATGATTTTCTAACATACCAAGAAACAAAACTCGATCAAAAACACGCCCCCGCTTCCAGGTCGCGAAAGTCGTCGCGCACACAGACATAGACATAGACATGCATATCCGTGTTTACGTAAAATTCCATTTCCATCTCCATATCCAATCATATTTGTCCAACTGGCACATTATTTACATTGTTAATTATATAAGCACCAATATTAACGTACAACATCTCTTGTTTGCGCACGTCCGGACCGCTGCCACGGCCGGTCCTGACCAACCCGAACCCTCTTCATCACCCGTGCGTGCTTCCCGCCCGAAACGGTCAGTGCCGCATTCATGCCCGCCCAGAGCGGATGCGACCTCTCACTGGCGCCGACATTGAAGTGGCGCGCCAGCTGAGAGAGCGTCGCCCGCGCCGCTTCTGGGTGCACGCGGCTGCTCCGCGTTCAAAGGTCGCAATAGCCGGCTACAACATGCATGTAAAAAGTTCTTGGGAGTCTGTGCTACAGCTAGCTGTCCTCCCCCAACTCGTGAATCTCTTCCAGTAGTGCTAGTACTCCATGGCGCGATCCATCGACAAGCAGGCAGGAAAGTTATCGTATACTCGGTTTGCGGTGACTGGCATGCTGAGCGACCGTGTGGGATCGAGTCATGGAGGAGGGTGAGACACGAACACGACAGACATGATTTAAATGTTTGTTTTGCTCGATGGCGCGATCCAACGAAACGAAACATTGGTTTCTCTCCGTTTCCATTTTTTCTCTGAAAAAACGGAAACTTTCCACTCCATTTTCATTCCTATTCCAAGGTTGCCCCGTTACAACATTCCATCAAATACAAAGGAAAACTAACACGCATGCTGATGCATCTCAATGATTCCCAGATCATAGCCAATATTTACTTCACAACTAAACAAAAAAGTTGTGAGAGCGTGTAGGAAAGAAAAACTACTGATGGGGTCACTACGACTTAAACCCTAAACCCTAAACATGATTTAATTTCCTGGCCAGGTAGAACCTGTCGAAGGAAAGACGGCTGGCACCCTCGGATCATATGATGCTTTTGTGCAGTTCCACTAAAATCGACCTGAGCATCCCTCATGGCAAAGATATTGAAGAAGTGTGATTAGAATAATAGTACTAGCACTAGTTCATGAGACATAAACTCATCACAAGTAGAAGCCAATAGAAGTAGAGAAAGATCGACATGGAGATGGAGCTACGGCAATGGAGCAAGCCGGCTCCAAAAGGAAGATGGACTATTTGGGACGTCGGGTTGTAGCTAGAAGGGCAGTTGGGACGCGGCATACCGTGCTGACCCCCGATTGGGACGCACCGACTGTGGGTTTTCTCCCTCGCCGATGTCGACGACGTCTACGCAGAACATTGTTCCCTTCCCCCAGCTACGGGATCAGGCCCGTCGTTCTATGATTGTGAAGAGAGCAACCTAAGCAAGCAGGCTTGTAGCTTAGGATCCTGCTAGTGTATATATAGTGGTTTTCTTTTTCTCTCCATATCAACCATTTTATATTGCGTACGTGTCATTCAAGAGTGAAATGATGGTTGCTTCTTCTGACTAACTTACTTTGTGATTTGACTGCTCCTTAGTGGCCCCTACACGTACTCCCCCTACGTGTATGCAACACTCACACGTACACATGGACGCAAAAACGCGCGCGACGCCCTAATGCATGCATGTCCGAGCACACGATGGAACAAACATGGTCACACTCAAGTGCTTAACCTACACGTGCATGCACACACATACTCAGTGAGGGTGAGCTAGTGACCGTATAAACACCGGAATATATATATTGAGCGCAATGAGCGTATTATGAAGTCCACTGACCGCATTTTTACAAATATACTGTGACATACAATGTATTTATCTCGTTTTAAATTAAGCCATATTAACCGGAGAGGAGGCAGTATGGACTAGCATTACTTTGTTGTGTCCCGTCAACTTGCCGAGCGAGGAGAAGGTTGCAGGACGGAAGAAGCTTGCGCACGGTGGCTCGCAAGACAAGGAGAAACTTTTGACTAATGCAAGCTCTCCCTTGCTCAGGCGGTGGACGTGCAACAGTTAATTCGGTGCCAGATTGCCAGAAACATACACTATACTACTAGTGCTATTATTGTTCGACTTCCCGAATAGGAGAACAGCCAAGCGCAAAGTTTACTAGTACTACTACTATAGTCTATGAAGGTACGTACTATACTAGTACTAGGAACCGGATGGAGGAGCGTCTGCACTCTTACTATAATTTTAAAATGTGATAAAGCAATCTTCAACACATTTGGTTCTCCTCGAGGGTTCTCGCATGTGATAATGGAAGTTGATTGCATGGAACACTCGCCACAATTCACGCATAATTCTGGCTCATATCATGTTACAAATAGTAGCACTCGGTAATATTTCCTCTTTTTTTGTTATTCAGCATGTAAAAATGTCAGCAAACCTTGCGGCGCATCTTCGTGTAAACCGTGCTTGCTGCACTTTGAATGTGGCCGAGAGCTGGCTTGATGAAACAGCTCGCTTCCTACTTCTTTTTTGGCAGGGTACCTCGCTTCCTAGTGACCAGTGTCTTGGCTGATCGTCCTAAGAATGCTTATATATGAATAAAGCTCTCTCATTTACCCGCAAAAAAGATTAAGCCATATTAACCGGAAAGGAGGGAGTATGGACTAGCACTACTTTTTGGTGTGTCCCGTCAACTCGCAAAATGAGGAGAAGCTTGCAGGACAAGGTGAAGCTCGCTTACGCCTTTTGACTAATGCAACCTACCCTCGGTGGACATGCATCAGTCCATTCGGTGTCAGATTGTCAGAGGCATACACTGTAGTACCCAACATGCGGAGTACCATCATTGTTCGACTTCACGGAGAGGCGAAGAGCCAAGCGCAGTAGTACGAGTAGTACTACTACTAGAACCGCATGATGGAGTGTCTGTACTCTTATTTTTTTATCTCTGATAAAGTACACGTCTATTCCGGAGAAGGGCGGAAAATGGCAGCCCAACATGTAATGAATGATATCGATCCACCAACCATGCTCGAATATATCTTGGCCTCCGTGCGAGCCCGTCTGTGTGTTCTCGCTCCTCGTCTCTCTCAAGGAACGGCGGGTTGGCTCTTTGCCGTCAGTTGAGATCGGTTTGCTCACACTCCTGTCCCACATGTCAGTGATATGCCAAGAGGAGGTGCGTTGACCGACTGGCCATACGCGTACTTGGTTTTGCACCTTCGTACTACTCCTCCCCCCGTCACAGTTTACAGGGCGCGCTTCATTATGATGCATTTCTCTCAATGCATTTCCACCACCAGAGATACTTTAGACGCATTCGGTTTAATGCTCAATTAATTAGGGCGTGGTAACCGCAATCAAGTCCACAATTTTCTCTCCATGTACTCTACTACTACGGAGTGGAGTATGTGCATGCATGTGTGTACCCGGGGTGGATGGACTGCATGCATGTGTGTATGCATTATTCCCTCTAGTAATAGACACCGTGCTATAACTACCAATGCTATTTTTCAGGCCGATCGCTAGTCGCCATAGTCCCACAGATTTTTTTTTCTTTTTTCTGAATCGCGCTGTATAAATAGTGATGGATGGAGTAGTATGAGCGGATTCAAAGAAGAGCGTATTGATGGTTGCTTCTTCAGAGCAACTTACAGTGGGAAAGGTGGGGCTTATGATTTGACTGCTCATTACTCACTATTAATGCGGCGCAACGACCGGGCTGAGTCTCCCATGCGGTTGTGCACTACCCCCTCGGTTCTTAAATATACTCCGAAGTATTTGTCTTTCTAGAGATTTCAACGAGTGACTACTCAAATATTTGTCTTTTTAGAGATTTCAAATGGACTGGCACATACGGATGTATATAGACAAATTTTAGAGTGTAGATTCACTCATTCTGCTCCGTATGTAGTCACTCGTTGAAATCTCTAGAAAGACTAATAGAATATTTAGGAACGGAGGGAGTACACAGACGAAGCAAAATCAGTGAATCTACACTCTAAGATATGCCCGTTTGAAATTTGTAAAAAGACAAATATTTAGGAACGAAGGAGTATAATTTTGTGCATGGCACATGGACACGGATGATGAAGAGGCTTATGGCAGTGCTATCAAGCTTCCATCATTTGTTTACATAATTGACGTACTATAGAAATAATTTTCCAGCGGCATGAAATTGTACAATGGTCTGAGCTTTCAGCATTTGTTTCGCGTGTCTTGCCATCGATGCTCTTTCGGAAACAATAAAAAACTAACTTCCTTTCTAATGGATGTCAATTATTAGCAGATCAGAGCTAATAATTACATCACAACTGAAGACAGAGTTGTGAGAAGGTGTTAAATTAAAATTGATCCATGCTTTCATTGGCAGCAACGTCCCCCCAGCTCTGTCTAAATCAACAAGGCATGTTGGGAAAAAAACTAGTTGTCTGGAGCATGCAACATTTCCATCATTTTGTGCAGTTCCACTAAAATAGAGCTGAGCGTCCTTGTTCCAAAGATATTAAGTGTGATTACGATAATAGGGGACTGCTGATGAAACAATAAACACACAAATAGAAGCCAGTCACCTTTGCAGTCTCTCTTAAGACTAACTAGTTGGAGAAGATTAGGCTCGGAGTTGGATGAGGAGGATAGAGCAAAACCAATCTCCCTTTGTGCATTCACACTGAAATGTAGAGACGTTGCCCGTGTGACATTTTAGTACAACTGCACAAAACACTCTTAAGAAAAAAGTGATTTGTGCAGTTCACCAAAAGGTCGCAATAGCAACAAGGTGAAATGTATTGCCCTGTTTGCAACAAAGAGGTAGAAAGGAAACAATTACGGGCCAATAACAGTTGATGACACATGCGACAACAAAAAAGAAGCATATTCCTTCTCCTAAGGGAAGATAACAACACGGTTGTGTTTGTCTAAAACGGTGTGAGGACAAGAATGCAATATGGAAAGTATGCCGGACGAGCTACGTTTTGGGCAAAGAACTATGGAAGATCCACATGCAGCGACGTGGGAAGACGGGCAGTGGAGCAAGGCCGGAGGGGATACCTGGAGGTCGTTGGGATGTAACTAGGTGAGCGGCGGCGGGCGGGATCTGCGAGCAGGTGGCGTAGGCCCTGCCGCATCGGAGCTTGGTCAGAGAGAACGACATGTACTACAGATCGGGACGTGCTGCCTTGGCGCCGTCAAATGGAGAAACGATGCACTTCCTCCCTTTCCCACGGCGGACGGGATGCGGCCGGATCAGTGACCAACGGTGAGAGAGAGAGAGGCCATCGCACTCCCTTTCCCACGGCGGACGGGATGCGTCCGGATCAGTGACCAACGGTGAGAGAGAGAGGCCACCGCAACCTTATGTGAGATACTCTGAAGAGCGACAAACTAGGCAGGCAGGCTCCATTGTATATAGTGAGCGGACTACCTTTTTCTCCATAAAAATCGTTTTATATTCTGTGTACGTGCCATTGAGTGCTATAAACTTATTTAAAAATAACGCGGCAACGCGTCAAGTTGAACTTTGTTTCATGCACGCGTGGTACATGACCTCCCTAGGTAAACAACAGCTACATGCGTTCAAATTAGCACGTGGGCTTCCATTTCATAAAGAAATGAGCTCCACCGTGTACCCGCGTGGGTGTGGCTGGGCACGAAGCGTGAGTACATGCACGGTGCACCTATTCTCTTCTTGTATACGTACACCACCTACGTGGGGTTGTGTGAGAGAGATACAAACCTAGAGAGATATAGTGTGTGGGTTCTTGAGAGTTTTATTGGGGGGGGGGGTCAATCAAAAAATGTAACATATGCAATGTGTGTGAAATAGAGTCCTGGATATAACATATATATAGAGGGGGTGATCCACGAGAAGAGTGTGGAGGTATCATCGGCTTGAGGTGTCCATAGAATCAAAGAGAGGGATGATGTGTGTGTGTGCGCGCGCGATCGATAAAGAGTGCCATAGAATTTGTGTGTGCCCACATCAAAGATATAGAGTGGCTGGCCTACTGGAACGTGAGATGGGACATGTGCAGTTTGCCTGTGTGGCATGGATACCTACCTGCAGCGCTCGACTATTGGTGTGTGGTGGGGGAAGAGGGAGGCCCAATTAACTATAGAGGTACAATGGCTGGTATATGTGTGGAGGAGGAGAGAGGCCTACCTCATGTATTAAGGAGATTGATCTGCCTCATGTATTAAGGGAGATCGATCGGCATCCATGCATATGTGTGGGAGAGGAATAGGGTTGGGAGAGAGACAGAGCTAGAGTGTTGGAGGGGGTGGTAGTGGAGTTGCTTCTAACAAATGGTGGGATAGGCTTGCTAGACAAACGGAGGGCACGCCCGCAATATCAATAAGGGAGGAGATGGCTGCTTGTTGTCTGTGCACGTGCGTGTGAGAGACGGGTTAGGAGGCATGCACGAATGATGAGGGGGGACGATGTGGCTGTGGTAAGCAGACGTAACTACATAGGAAGATCAATCGCACTTTGTTAGAGAAAGGAGAGACATAACTTGTGAGGTACGTCAATCGATGGGGGGGGGGTAGTTAAAGTCGATCTAGGTATATGTTGGGAGATCGATCGGTATACATGCACGTGTGTGTTAGAAGCAAATGACGCACGAGGAGAAGGATAGAGAGAGAGGGATGCATGTAGGAGGTGGTACGAGAGGCATACTATATCGAGGGGGGAGGAGTGTGCGAGTACGAAAACGATGAAAAGAGTGGTGGGAGTGAGGCATGGATGGTGACAAGAGAAGAGGGGAATCTTGTGTTTGTGCTAGGCACACCTGGCTAGAGAGGCATATCAATCGATGTGTGCCGTAAAGAAGGAGCTGGGGGGCCTACACACACCGTGGGTGAACGACCTAAAGTGAAAAGACGAATTTGCGCGATGGAGCTAGAGAATGCTGAGGGAGGGTGAGAGGGATGCGGGTGTGTGCATGGACAAGAGAAAATTAGCTCTAGCTACAAAGATAAGAGGGTTATGTGGGTGTAGAAGATGAATAGAGATCATATATACTTCATTATAAAAAGCGAATTCGGATATTTGAAGAATTTATCGTAGTGTTTCAAACCGACGCATGTGTGAATATATATATAGGTGATACACATGGTGTGGTTATGAACATGTTATACTACATTTAATATATTTTATCTCTACTCTTATAAAAAAACGGAGTTGTTGATGATGGTGTGCCTGCCATCCTGCATTATAGGCCGTCCGATTTATATCTGGCGGATAGCAAGGAAACTATGATGGTTGAAGTTGGCAACAATCATGATTGTAGATTCTTATTGAAATAGAGAAACGAATTCAAATTTAGTTCGAATTGCAGCGGTAGTATAGACATTTGGAATGCACTAAATGTTGGTATGAGTAGGTTACATGCATTATACAGCAAGCGAAAGAAAATTAATCGGACATAACATGGATTCATACTCCCTCCTTCCATCTATATAGGGCGTAATGATATTTTTAAGACCGCCTTTGACTATTGACAAGATTAATAGTACATGACAGGCACAATGTGAAAATTATATCATTGAAAGAACCTTTCACAGACTAATTTAATGGTGTGCTTTGTGTAAGTTGCATGTCATATATCATTGCTCTAATATTTGGTCAAAGTTAGCATCGAAAAACGCATTAGGCCCTATATATATGGAAGGAGGGAGTAGCTTTGAATAGCATTTGTATAGTAAAACGGGGCAAGACTCTCTCTTTGTGTGGTGTGAATAGTTTTATTTTTTCATTTTCTTTTTGGTTGAGGGAAGTGCGAATAGATTTGGTACGTACAAGTACAATATTACTACACGTTAGGCTTGTCCCTAAAATTCAACCCGCGTCTTGTTATATCCTGAAAATTCAGATATCGTGCTCCTGAAACTCGCGCCTTCACAACCCACGCCTTGCTATCCCAAAACTACAACGCGCGCGAAAACTCCCTCCAGCTGCCAAATCCCGACACGCGAAATCCCCCTTCTAACCCTAAGCCGAAAGGGCCGCTAGTTCAAATTGGTGGGGGGTACTTTTGTAACACACCCTACATTTTGGACAAGCGCGTCCCTAAGTCATGCTTCACCCCCTCCCATCGCCCCCTTTTCGCCATTCGAAATCCCAGGCCGCCATAACCTCTCCGCTCCACCCGCGAAACCCCACCCTCCTCCGTCCGCCACGTCACCGCTGCCCAGCCAGAGCCTCTTCCCCGACGACGTCGTCCACCGCAATAGCTTGACGTCCGTCGTCCGCCTCCCCAGATGAGGATCCGTCGTCCATCTCGTCGTCCCGCCGGTTCAGCCGCCCCGTCCTCCACCTCCAAGGAGCTGCTCCGACGATCGCCTCGTCCATCGCGGCTGCTCCATCCCCACAGCGCCGCCTTAACCTGCTCCACCGGAACCGCAACATCCTCACCGACTCCTCGGACGAAGCCGAGGCCTACTCGGCGCCACCAAAGAGGTTGTATACTCATCGCATCGCACCTTCTCCTTAACTCGACCTCCCGATGCCGACGGTGCTCCATCCCACACCCCCATGGAGCGGCTACCTTGAAGCCGGCGCCGCCAGCGACATCTCCACGGCGGCTCTCCCCCAGTGCGAGGCCCCTTCGGCGGCAGCATCCATACCAGCCGGATCTGCTGCTGCTGCTGTGGCTCTCGCTCGCTCGCTCGCGTTGCTGCTGCTGCTCCGGCTCTCGCTCGCTTGCCCAGCTACTGCTCTCCCCCTCGCTCGTGCTGCTGCTTTGCTCCGATTAAGCCACACTTCAGTCGACTGAATCGACTTTTGGGTCAGTCGATTTTCAGGGGTTGGGGGTCTCGCCGGAGTTAAGGAAGAACCACCCGCAACGGGGACGGGGGCTCGCCGGAGAGGTACCCCACTATCTATCTTAGGGTTCAGGGTGGGGGGCGGGAGGCCTAGAGAGCTAGCCAGGGCGGCGGTGGCGAGTTGTTTTGGGGCGGCGAGGCGGCGCTGGGGCCGGCGGTTCGGCCGGTGGTGGCTGGCGGCTCAAGGGGGTGTAGGTTGAAGATGAACTGCAGGCCCTCCCTAAACTACATATCAAGTGCCTCTCTACTACCATTGCGTTCAGTTTCGACAGTAGCATTCAGATTCCACTTTAAATTTCAGTTTCGATAGTTAAGTTCAGAGTCAACAGTTTTTACCTCATCTATTGTAGTCAGGTGGTTTTTGGTGTTAATTTTACATCCATTTTACATCATCTATTGGAGATGCTATTAGAATCCCACTTGAGATTGTCGATGTCTGTCTTGTGCTGCTTCTCCTTGGCGTCTTACGGCTCACCGGAGCTACTCCAACGACAGAACGATCCATCACAACAGAGCAGTGCCCTGGACTCCGTCTACAGATTCCTCAGATCTTCCTCCACACCCCTGACAGACACCTCTGCCTCAACTGCTTCAGCGACCAACCCAATGATGCTGAGGTCAACACGGCTACGGCAAAGAGGTTGTACACTTGTTGCACCACTTATTACTATACATTCACGTCGATCCATTAGGGCTATTTTGGTTCAACGGAAAAACGTCGATCCACTGGTTGTTACCATCACTCTAAATTTTTGCATGCTCTCCTTACATAATCTCACCATATTTTTTCGTATGCATGTAAGATATTGTACACAGTCATGCTGAACATGTAAAGAAAAAGAGAAGAGTTTTGCGTGGCAATACAAATGTCACGGAGACATCGCTCCATGGTGGGTTCAATGGCAAACCCTCCCCACCCCTCTCCAGATTGTAATCCAGAGGAAGATATCTTTTCTGAGGTGGATTCAGACGCCGCTGACCACTCCTATTTACCCCCAAGGTGTTTGCTCTATCTTGGCATGATGATGTTAGTCATATCATGCATATGTTGCCTTGCAGTGCCTACTTTTGACATCATATATGTCATCTGCTTAGTTTAGACATGTTTTGTAATGCCACATGTTTAGTTTCTATATCATATATGGGAATTATGCAGTCTCATGTCTTTTAGCCAGCCATAATATATGTGAAATGTGCAATGTCATCCTGTTTATCCAGGAATCATATATTTGAATGATATCTTTCCCATCCTTTTCTTCATTACATTTCCATTGGTCGACAATGTTTGTACATTAAACTACTCTTCCTGTGAATCAGCCATTCGGGTGGGAAATGAAAAAATCTGGAGTGAAAACAAGGTCTTCAGAGCAGACAGTGCTACCTGTCAAAGCAGATCTCTTGTTGGGTCCCGATAGCTCCTCAGAAATGGATACACAGACAGATGACCAGTCCTATTCCCCCACTGAGGTGTATGCTCTAACTTGGCACGGTTATACTGCTCATATCATGCATATGGTGTCTTGCATTGCATAGTTTAGACATCATATACACAATATTCAACACCATGTTCTTAGTTCAGACATCATATCGAAATCCCTCTGTTTAGCATATAAATCACATATGTGAATTAAATGATGCGATCCTGATTACTTAGATAACATGTAGGTGAATTATGTCATGCGATCCTATTTAGTTATTCATCATATCTTTGAATTATGTTATGCTATGCTATCCAGTTTAGATAGACATCATATATGTAAAATTATGTCATGCTATCCGTTTTAGTTAAACAATATACATGTCAACTATTTCATGCCCTCTTTTTTCCACACTATCTATTGCATCTGTCTCTCATACAATGTCTGTACATTCAACTATGTTTCTTGTTTATCAACCATTTGAACTGGGGCGGGTGATGCCAGTATCTAGCGGACTAAAAATACGGTCTTCAAGTAAAACAGTGCTACCTCTTGGTGGAGATAGCACCCCGGTTGTACATGCACAAGAACCAGCCCTACCACACATAACCCAAACTCTCGCAGATTGTACCCCTATTGCGATGGACAGAGAACCAGCTTCACCCAATCTAACCCCAACCCCAGCCGATAGTAACCCAGTTCCTGTTGACACAGCACCATCTCCACCACAGAGCTCCCAAACAAGAGCAGTTAGTAAGGCAACTCCAGTGCCCAAAGGGCCAGTACTATCACGGCGAACCCCAACTCCACCAGTTAGTACGCCTATTCCTGTGGAGGAAGCACAACCAGCTAGTCGTAGTTTAGCATCTATCGCATTTGATGTTGTTAAATCGTATGTGCGTATCTTCCCATCTTGGAAATATTATACTGAAGATGAAGGAAAATGCCAGTTGCAGGTGTTTGTCCAGGAGTTATGTGTAAGTAATGTTATTCAAGGCAATTACTTTGCTTAGTCCATACATCCTACCTCCATGATGGTTATAATACAACAAATTTCCCCATTTTTGTCTATAGAGAGGGACCGATTTGGAAACTCAGGATGAGGTAACCTGTGCTAATACCTCTGCTATCTTCAAGAATGCTTGGTGGCAGTATCGAAATTACCTAAAGAAAATGTACTTCACCGGCAAAGAAACTCATCAAATTCCCTTACGTTCTCCTGAGACACATTTACTGGACGATGACTGGGAACGCTTTTCTGTACTGGTCGCGAACCAAGAATGTGGTAAAGTCTATGAGCTCATTTTCTATTTTTAAGTATTATATTCTTGTGTCTTACCGTGCTTGCCGTCGAGGGATCCGACGACACCAGCCCCGCCAAGAAGGCCAAGGCAGACGACCCCGCCAAGGAGATTGCCGGGTGTGCCGCTTGCTAGGCCTTGGCAACTACTGACAAGCAGTACTGCAAGATCCACCGTACCAAGGGCCACGACCTCCAGAACTGCCAACAGGTCGAGCTGCTTGCCGAAAAGCAAAAGGCCGAGTATGAGAGGCGGGACAAGGAGAAGGGTCAAGACGGTGCCGAAGGATCCATCAAGAATCATGGCGGCCAAGGAGGCCGCCACGACAAGGATAACCAGCAAGAGAGGCCCGCCCGGGGCCGCGACAAGAAGCAAGAAGATGTTGATCATGACGAGGACGACAAGTCCGGCGAGCGAGAGTTTTAGAAGGCTACGAAGGCCGTGTGCGTCCATGGTGGAGCCTCGCTGCACACTTCTCACCGCCAGCTCAAGCAATGGGCGCATGAGATCACAGCAGCGGATCCATCATTCGAGGCCTAGAAGCCGCTGAAGTGGTCCAGCATGCCCATCATCTTTGACGCCAAGGACCACCCTGATCGCACCACTGCAGTCGGGTGTTTGCCGCTGTTGGTCTCACCAACGATACGCAACCTCAAGGTGAACAAGATGCTGGTTGACGATGGAGCCGGTCTGAACTTAATCTCGCCCGTTGTGATCAAGAGGCTGCAAATTCCCGACGGAGACCTCAAGGAGACGAGCATGTTTCAAGGGGGCAACCCAGGAAGAAGCCAGCCGAAGGGGAAGGTCACATTGCCTGTTACATTTGGAGGCGAGTTGAACTACAGGACGGAGAGGATTGTCTTCGACGTAGCCGACATCCCCTTGACCTACAACGGGATCCTCGGCCGCCCGGCGCTAGCCAAGTTCATGGCGGCGTCGCATTATGCCTACAACACGCTGAAGATGCCTGGGCCAATGACCAGCATCACCGTCCCCTATGACAAGAAGGATGCGCTGATCTGCGCCGACTTACTCTACCAGGAAGCAGTTGCAGAAGCTGTCACCAAGGCACTTGCTCCTGCCGCTGAAGCCCAAGAGGAAAGGAGAAGCCTGACAAGACCTCTCGCACCCACTCCGGCAAGCACACCTCTTCGGAGTGTTGTGCTACCGTCGAGGACGTGCCAGAGAGCTCCACCTGCAAGAGCAATAAATCTAGAGTTGTGCCACCATAGACCAAGAAGGTGTCCGTTAGGGAGGATGGCACGGGAGGGGCTTTCACCATAAGCTCCACCCTCGACAGCAAATAGGAAGGCACGCTCGTTACTTTCCTGCGGGCGAACGTCCACCTGTTTGCATGGCAAGCATCCGATATCCCTGATGTTCCCAGGGAGTTGATTGAGCACCACCTAGCTGTCTGTCCTCATGCGCGGCCCGTCAAGCAGAAGGTCAGGAAGCAGGCTCTGGAAAGAAAGAGTTTATCACGGAAGAGATCAGGAAGTTGGAAGCAGTAGGCATGGTGAGGGGAATGCTCCGTCCGATGCGGTTGGCCAATCCGGTGGTGGTGCGCAAGGCGAACGGGAAGTGGAGACTATGTATTGACTACACGGGTATAAATAAGGCTTGCCCTAAGGACCCCTTCCCTTTGGCGCGCATCAACCAGATTGTTGACTCCACGGCCGGGTCATTCCTCGACGCCTACTCGGGCTACCACCAGATCTTCATGGCAAGAGATGACGAAGAGAAGACAACATTCATCACCCCCATGTGGTACGTATTGCTTTTTACGGATGTCTTTCGAGTTGAAGAGTGCTGGCTTAACATTTACAAGAGCGGTCCAAATTGGTTTTGAACCCCAGCTACATAGAAATATGGAAGTATACATGGATGACATAGTGGTCAAAATCAAGGACAAAGCAACTCTTGTACAAGACCTAGAAGAGACGTTTGCCAACCTGCGCAAGATCAACCTCAAGCTGAATCCTGAGAAGTGTGTCTTTGACATTCCGTTCGGCAAACTTCTCGGGTTCTTTGTGTCGCAGCTTGGGATCGAGGCAACCCCAGACAAGATCAAGGCTATCAAGCATATTGAGGCACCCTAGAGGATCAAGGATGTGCATCGGCTCACTGGCTGTGTTGCCACCATGAGCCGTTTCATCTCCAAGTCTGCCGAGCGCGCCCTTCCTTTTTTCAAGATTTTGAAAAAGGCGGGCCCAATAGAGTGGACCCCGGAGGCCGACACGACACTTCAGAACGTGAAGAAATACCTATCCTCTACACCAGTGCTGGTGGCACCTAAACCACAAGAGTCGTTGCTGTTGTACCTGGCGTCGACGAATCAAGTGGTCAGCGCCGCGCTGGTGGCGCGGAGGGAGGTCGACAAAGAGGAAGTGGAAACGGAAGGACCGGCGGATGGCACGTCAGCAATCCCCCCGGCAAGGCCTGGTGTCGGCAAGGCAAGGCCCCCGGTAGAATCTGACGCCATCGGGACAGGGCCCACGCAACCAAGTGAAGTGGTGCACAAGAAGATGATGATGCAGCACCCGGTTTGCTTTGTCAGCTCCCTCTTGCAGGGGGCTAGGTCAAGGTACTCCGGTGTGCAGACATTGCTCTTCGACCTCCTTATGGCCTCGAGGAAGCTGCGTCATTACTTCCAAGCTCACAAGATCACTATTGTCACCCACCTCCCATTGCAACAGATACTGCACAACCCAGATGCAACCGGAAGGATTGTGGAGTGGGCCTTGGAGTTGTCAAGCTTTGGGTTGAAGTTTGAAAGTACTTCGACAATCCAGAGCAGAGTCTTGGCGGAGTTCATTATAGAATGGACCTCAACGCCCGACGAAGAAATCCAGGAGACCGCTCTCCCCGGCAAGGAAGCAAGTCGCAACTGGATCATGTACTTTGATGGGGCCTTCTCTCTGCAAGGCGCCGGTGCCGGTGTGCTACTTGTCGCACCCACCAAAGAGCACCTCAAGTATGTGATCCAGATGCACTTTCCCAGGGAGATGTCCACAAACAACACTGCTGAGTACGAGGGGCTGCTTGCCGGTCTCAGGATCGCGGCAGACCTTGGGGTGAAGAAGCTCATCGTCAGGGGTGATTCGCAGCTTGTCGTCACACAAGTCAACAAAGATTATCAGAGTCCTTTGATGGAGGCCTACGTAGATGAGGTGAGAAATCTGGAGGAGTGCTTCAACGGTATACAAGCGGAGCACGTTCCGCAAGCGGAGAACAACATTGCTGACTACCTGTCAAAGCACGCTGCATTCAAGATACCTGTGGAACCAGGTACCTTTTTGCTTCGGCTAACTCAACCATCCGTCGAACCATCAACGGAGCAGAACAAGCAGAGGAAATCAGGCCCCGACAAGTACTTTCCCGCCGAGCCCCCAGGGGCCACCGACAAGGGTGTTGCTGCGGATTCCGAGCCTGCCAAGGGGCAGCTAACTCTGGTAGGGTGCCAAGCCCTGGCCGTAGAGACGGCTGCCCCCGTGGCAGAAGAGATGCCTTTGGTCCTTGGCATCGAGCCCCAGGCTCTGGCATGGGCACAACATACCGTATGTTTCCTCCAGACAGGGGAACTTCCTGAGGAGCAGGAAGAAGTGGAAAAAGTAGCCCGCCGGTCTGCCTTGTACCAGTTCGTCGATGACGTCCTGTACAGAAAAAGACTGAACGGTGTGAAATTGAAGTGCATCCCTGGGAGGAAGGACTGGAGTTGTTAGCAGAGATACATGGAGGCATATGTGGCGCCCACATAGGGTCGAGGGCCCTTGCCGGCAAGGCTTCTTCTGGCCCACCGCCCTCCAAGATGCGACGGCACTAGTAACCAAGTGTGAAGCGTGCCAGTTCCATTCGAAGAAGCTTCATCAGCCAGCTCAAACTAGACCTTCAAACAATCCCTCTCTCCTGGCCGTTTTCGGTCTGGGGGCTCGACATACTGGGCCCTTTCCCTCGCGTTGTCGGGGGCTTTGAGTACTTGTCGGGGGCTTTGAGTACTTGTCGGGGGCTTTGAGTACTTGTCGGGGGCTCGACATACAAGTTCACAAAGTGGCCGGAGGTGGAGGCAGTGAGGAAGGTTACCGCACAGTCAGCCATCAAGTTCTTCAAGGGGCTAGTTTGTCATTTTGGTGTACCAAACAGAGTCATCACCGACAAGGACACGCAGTTCACAAGCCACACCTTCATGCAATACATCCAAGACCTCGGCAGCAAGGTTTGTTTTGCTTCCGTGGCACACCCGCGGAGCAATGGTCAGGCGGAGAGGGCAAATGCTGAAGTGTTGCGAGGCCTGAGGACGAAGACTTTTGACAGGCTGCACAAGAGCGGAAGGCTCTGGATTGATGAGTTGCCGACGGTTCTTTGGTCGATCAGGATGACGCCAAATCGAGCCACCGGCCAGACACCCTTTGCCCTTGTATATGGGGCAGAAGCAGTTCTCCCCACGGAACTCATATACGGGTCACCTCGAGTGCTTGCTTATGACGAGCTTAAGCAAGAGCAATTGCGGCAAGATGACGCAACACTCCTTGAGGAAGATCGTCTTCGGGCGGCTGCGAGAGCAGCGCGCTACCAGCAAGCCTTGCGCCGCTATCATAGCCGCAAGGTTCATGCCCGAAGCTTTGAGGAAGGTGACCTTGTTCTTCGGCGCATTCAGTCGGCCAAGAATTCCAACAAGTTGACGCCAAAGTGGGAAGTCCCTTATCGGGTAATACGAGTCACCAAGCCCGACGCAGTCTGCCTGGAGACCGAAGATGCCGTCCCAGTGAGCAACTCCTGGAAAATTGAACATCTTCGCAAGTTTTACCCATAAGGCGCGGCTACCCGGCCTCCCGGCAGGCCACCTTTTGTACAAGCTTTGCCGGCAAGGCATGTAACCCTCTGTGCAAAGCCAGGCGCAGACCCTGAGCATAAATAAATGAAGCACTGGTGCCCTAAGTTTTAGCATGCATGCTAGGTTAACTCTCTCCCTCTGTTAGGGTTGATAGTGCTTAGTGGTGACTAACCCCTAGCCTAGAGGTCGAGTGTGCATCTTTCTGTTCTCTTTGGTTCGCAGGGCACATGGACACTTCTGCCGAGCCGCTTGGGAGAAAGGGAACAGACCAGTGCTCCAGCCCCGGCAAGCCAAGACTGCCGGGGGCTGAAGACACAAGGATCCAACCACGGCAAGCCAAGGTTGCCGGAGGCTGCGGATTCAGATAAGTCTTTTAGCCCCCCTGTTATGCATTTCCGTATAGAAATGGGACATGTGAAACCTCGTTTATGTTCTTAAATCCACTGTTCTCCCCCTTTCCTGTACCCAAGAGCTACCTCCTGGGTCAGAATTTGGTCGTAGTCGCGGTGGCAAGGAAATGAACGAGGGGCCTAACTCTACTTCGCCCCTGCCTACGCCAAGAGCGCGAGAATGGTCGACTGAAGTGGAGAGACGGCAAGGCCTGTTGCCGGACGACAATGTTTATCTTAAAAATAACAAGGATTCGTCCTTGGCATGGGCCTCGCTCACGCACAAAGAACCCAACAAACACCCTTTTTCATTAAAAACATCCCATACAGGTACAGTTCATACGGAATTAAAAACTTGAGCAAGGGGATTACAAGTACCAAAATTAACAAGTGCCCGCAGGCTTACAAACTAAAAAGTGACAAGGTGCCCGTAATCCCTTTCTTGTTCCTCTCCTCACGAGGTGGAGCAAGGCGGAGGGAGGTCAAAAAGAGCGCCTAGGCAAGGTACGAGGAGCAGAAGGCACCAAGAGAACATCTTGGTGCCGGGAAAGGAGCTGGAAGACGAGGTAGTGGGCCGGCAATGCACGACGAAGGCGTCGGTGCCGGCGTACTCCGACTTGACGGCCGCCACCCGCCTTCTTCGCCTTCTTCGGCCTCCTACGCTAGCCGCCCAAAGAGACGACGGGGAGCGCCCCGATGGAGAGCTTGGCGAGGAAGACCCTCGGCAGGGCGCGTGGCCGAGCGAGGGGCGGCGCGGTCAGTCAAAGTCAGAGTCGGCATCCTGCCACTCGACACCCTCGTCGTCGCTGCCGCTGTCCTCCTCGTCACTCCCGCTTGAGGATGAACCTTCATCGTCGGAGGAGCTCTCCACGCAGCATTTTAGGCAAGTTCCAAGATCTCCAAAGACCTGGACGGAGAGCAGGCCGCCCTCCATTAACTTGAAGTAGAGGACGAGCCCCGCCGTCAGGCTATGGATGCGAGCGAAAGTCTTCCATCCATGACAGAGGTACATGACATGAGGAGCGGGGAAGTCGACGTTGACCCGCGTGCCGCCGTTCCCCCGCAGCCCCTCATGTGCAACCCGAGGGTCTGGGGCGGATCGAGCTCCATCTCCCGAGCGAAAGGGGTGGGGAGGCGCAGACGATGACGCGGTGGTCGGTGCAACCTGATGAAGAACTCGCGGGGCTGGTCCCGGACGTGGCCCTCCATCGCGGGAGGCATCGCTGGCGGAGGCACGGCCATCGCGCCGCCTCGTCCCCCTCTCCCCCGACCGCTGCGGCGACCTCGGCCTCGCCCCCTCCCCCTTCCTCTCGTAGCCGGCTTCACCGCCGCGAGCTCGTGGGAAGGAGGGATGCGCTGTCGAGCGGGGACCCTCGCCCCCACCTTCGAAGGGCCTGCACCCCCTCTCGCCATGACGGGTGGAAGGAAGGAGCGGAAGTGGAAGAAGATGGATGCTGGGAGAATGTTTGGTGACATTCCCCTCCCCCTCCTTACAAAGACGCGGGGTCGAGGCTCGGCTGCCCCACTCGACCAATCCAGCCATCAGTGGCACTGGGAATCAGGACCGACCCGCTGCCCCAATCAGCAACAGCCCGGTTCCCGCCTCCACAGCCTGCCACCTGCATGGAGGACGCGTGGCGAGCGAGCAGAATCGAGGGGACGGGCGAGGCGACCGTTCCCCGCCCCGTGATCGTGGGGGAGGGGGTGAGCGCCTTGAAGACTGCAACCCGAGCCCACCCAGTAAATGAGCCGCGCCTCCACACCTCCCTCTTTTTATGGGGAAGGCGCGAGCCGCCTCTTTACCACGATGTGATGCATGCATGCGGAAACCGCCCCACGCATGACCCTCACGTCACGCACGACCCTCCACGTCGCACGCAGATCGTGGGGAAGTGCGGCGGACGAGAAATTACTGCGGTAAAATCCCGCCCCGACTACCCGCGCACCGTTTTGGGCCTGGCCCAACAACGAGTCGCGCTTATGTGTGGCCCAGGTCCGGGGGCTCCTGTTGGTGTACAAAAGTAGGGGCACTCTTTTTGACCGCTTTATTTGTCCACGGACAGTCGGAGCCGCGCCCGCGGCCACACTTAGCAGGGCAAAACAGGGAAGCCGGAGAGAAGTCGAAGCACAAGAGAAACAAGGCAACACCAAGACCAGAAACACAAGACAGCAGAGGGGCAAGGTGGAGTTCCCCGGCAAGGCCCTTGCGAGGCGGTCTCCGCGGCCCCGGCAAGAGCCTTGCCGAGGCAGCTTTCCCAACACCAACAGAGTGAGCCACCCATGAGCCCACGGGTTCCAACCCAACCAACTACATTGGGACCAAGGCTCGGGAGGTGCCTCCGTGGTGGCATGCAGATCTTTGTCAAGATCATAAACACACAAGATCAGATGAGGATCAGAAGACGACGACCCTCGGTGGGGTCCTCGCCTAGGAAATCCACAAGACCCCCGACAAGCGTCTTGCCAGGGATGACTGCGACACCACGGCAAGACCCTTGCCGGGCCCCCGTCAAGGCCCTTGCCGAGGGCGCCAGCAGGGCCACTGCCTGGCCCGCACCAGCCAAGACTCCGCCGCCGTTCGCATGCAGCTACCAGCCCAACCAGCTGGGCAGGCGCCTGCGTGGCAACATGCGGCTTCCATACCAAATCAGCAAGCACCTGCGTGGTGGCATGCGAATCTTCATGAAGACCCTGCCACTGCGCCACCTTAGCAGCCTGCCTGCCTACATGGCGCTGCATGCATCGCTGGCCTGGGCACGTGTCGAAGCGAGGAGGAGCAGCGACGGATGGGACAGGCCTCGTTCCCGTCCCCGGTAAAGCTAATGGACACCTAAGTAGCGCATTTAATGCACTTAGTCCCGTAATGCCGTGCGATAAGCTCATGCACTATAGGCCTTTCCACCTCCTGTGTGCCACCATGGCAACCCCTTTTTTCTATAAAAGGAGACCCAAGGTGACCAGGAGGGGGATTCGGCTTTTTGGAACTACACAACACCGTAGCTAGTTCGAAAGTTCAAGAACACTCAATACATCCACCAAAGCAGGACTAGGGTTTTACGCATCCTCGCGGCCCGAACCTGGGTAAACGACCCGTGTGCTAGCTCCTTAACCTGCTCCTCTCACGACCCTGCGCCCGCCGACCGTAGAAGGGATCCTAGTGATCCCATAGGTGTCGTTCCCACCGGCGCTATATGATCTGGGGAATCCTATTTGGTTGTAAATTCAAGAAAATACGGCGACCATAAGCCTTATTCTCCTTGTTTTTGTTGTGTGGCATGCCTTAACGTTCGTGGGCGACCACCAATAACAAGAAGGCATTCCTGGCATTGATCATTACATATGTGGAAACAATATCTCCACTATGGAGGGCACAAAATTTTGGGACGACGCGCCAGAACGCGTTGTGGGAAAATGAAGTTGTTTCAAGGACTGCCATATAAAGGACCGGTGTTCACTAAAGCGGTGATAACTGATAACCCACAAGTATAGGGGATCAATTGTAGACTCCTTCGATAAGTAAGAGTGTCGAACTCAACAAGGAGCTAAAGGAAGAACAAATATTCCCTCAAGTTCTATCGACCACCGATACAACTCTACGCATGCTTGATGTTCGCTTTACCGGAAACAAGTATGAAACTAGAAGTACTTTGTAGGTGTTGTTGGATAAGCTTGCAAGAAAGTAAAGAGCGAGTAAATAAAAGCTAGGGGCTGTTTAGATAAAGACACAACTAAATTAGTTTTAGTAGAGAGATTTTTGTTACAAGAAAGTTATTTGTCCCTAGGCAATCGATAACTAGACCGGTAATCATTATTGCAATTTTATTTGAGGGAGAGGCATAAGCTAACATACTTTCTCTACTTGGATCATATGCACTTATGATTGGAACTCTAGCAAGCATCCGCAACTACTAAAGATCATTAAGGTAAAACCCAACCATATCATTAAAGTATCATGTCCCCTTTATCCCATACGCAAACAACCTACTTACTCGGGTCTGTGCTTCTGTCACTCACGCCACCCACCATAAGCAAATCATGAACATATTGCAAACCCTACAGCGGGGATCCCTCATGCTTGCGCGACACGGAGAGCACCATAGGACAACACCAATAATAAAAACATGCAACTCAAACCAATCTTGATCATCAAATAACCCATAGGACAAAACGGATCTACTCAAACATCATAAGATAGCCATACATCATTGGGAAATAATATATAGCGTTGAGCACCATGTTTAAGTAGAGATTACAGCGGGTAAGAGAGAGGTTACACCGCTACATAGAGGGGGGAAGATTTGGTGATGATGGCAGTGGAGTTGTTGGTGAAGATTGCAGTGATGATGATGGCCACGGCGGCGTTCCGGCGCCACCGGAAGAGAAGGGGAGAGAGGGGGCCCCTTTGTCTTCTTCTTCCTTGACCTCCTCCCTAGATGGGAGAAGGGTTTCCCCTCTGGTCCTTGTCCTCCATGGCATGGGAGGGGCAAGAGCCCCTCCGATATTGGATCTATCTCTCTGTTTCTCTCTGTTTCTGCGTTCTCAGATCTGGCCTTTCACCGTTTCTTTTATAACCGGAGATCCGTAACTCCGATTGGGCTGAATTTTGTACACGATCCCTATTCCGAAATTAGCTTTCTTGCGGCAAAAGAAGGGCACCAACCACCTTACGGGGTGGCCACGAGGGTCAGGGGCGCGCCTAACACCCTAGGGCGCGCCCCCTGCCTCGTGCCCCCCTCGGGCATCCTCTTGCGATGATTCCACTTCCCAAAATTCAAAAATATTCCAAAATAAATCTCCGTCAGTTTTTATGCCATTTGGACTCCGTTTGGTATGGGTTTTGTATGAAACAAAAAACATGCAACAAACAGGAACTGGCACTGGGCACTAGATCAATATATTAGTCCCAAAAATACAATAAAAAGTTCCCAAAAGTATATGAAAGTTGAATAATATTGGCATGGAACAATAAAAAATTATAGATACGACGGAGACGTATCTGCATCCCCAAGCTTAATTCCTGCTCGTCCTCAAGTAGGTAAATGATAAAAAGATAATATTTGATGTGGAATGCTACCTAGCATAATCTTGATCATATGTCTAATCATGGCATGAATATTAAGACACGAGTGATTCAAAGCAATAGTCTATCCTTTGACATAAAAACAATAATACTTCAAGCATACCAACCAAGAAATCATATCTTATTGAAATAACATAGCCAAAGAAAACTCATCCCTACAAAATGATATAGTCTGGCTATGCTCCATCTTCACCACACAAAATATTCACATCATGCACAACCCCGATGACAAGCCAAGCAATTGTTTCATACTTTTGACATTCTCAAACCTTTTCAACTTTCACGAAATACATGAGTGTGAGCCATGGACATAGCACTATAGGTGGAATAGAATATGATGATGGGGGTTATGTGGAAAAGACAAAAAAGGGGAAAGTCTCACATCAACTAGGCGTATCAACGGGCTATGGAGATGCCCATCAATAGATATCAATGTGAGGAGTAGGGATTGCCATGCAACAGATGCAATAAGAGCTATAAGTGTATGAAAGCTCAAACTGGAAACTATGTGGGTGTGCATCCAACTTGCTTGTGCATGAAGACCTCGGGCATTTGAGGAAGTCCATCATCGGAATGAAAATTCCCACTAGTATATGAAAGTGGTAACTCAAGAGACTCTCTATATGAAGAACATGGTGCTACTTTGAAGCACAAGTGTGGTAAAAGGATAGTAACATTGCCCCTTCTCTCTTTTTCTCTCATTTTTTTGTTTTTTTGTTTTTTCTTTTTTTTCTTTTTTTTTCTTTTTTTTCTTTTTTTGGGCCTTCTCTTTTTTTGGCCTTTCTCTCTTTTTTTTGTCCGGAGTCTCATCCCGACATGTGGGGGAATCATAGTGATGTAGGGTGGAACCCTAGATGGCCGATCTTTCACAAAAGGAGCAGATCCCTATGATGAACACGAAGAACACAAGGGGAAAACGAGGGGAAACACGAGAGAAAAACTCAACCAATAAGAAATAGATCACACATATGCTAGAACGATGAACACAAAGAGATGCACGATGATCCAAGGTCAACAAAGGACGATACAAAGTAACCGGTTCTTCTCCGTGAGGAGGTCTTGATGGGGGTCTTCTCTGCAAAGGAGGTCTTGAACCCAAGGTGGATCTTCTCCGTAGAGGGGCCGCGGTCACTCTCGAAGAGACGATCTCGTATGGATGAGCGAAGCTCTATCTCACATATGAGCTAAACCAACGCTAACCCTAGCTAGGAGGCGGGGGAGGAGTATTTATAGTGCTAGTACAAGTTGGGACGAGTTGGAGGGGTACATGGGCCCTTGGCCCGTTCACTATGCGTAGACAAGCGCGGATGTCCGGGCTGGGGGCCGGATGTCCGGGCGTTCGCGGGAGGCCGGATGTCCGGTGCACGGGCCGGATGTCCGGGCTGGTGTGGCAGGTCTCGGGGCTCTCTGGATAGCGGGGTCCGGATATTCGGGCTGGGGGGCGGATGTCCGGGGCGTCGCGGGAGGCCGGATGTCCGGGCTGAGGTGGTCAACCTACGGGTGCCCTTTGGCGTTGATGCCGGATATCCGGGCTGGGGAGGCCGGATGTCCGGGGGTTCCGGAGGGGCCGGATGTCCGGGCTTGGGGGCCGGATGTCCGGGCCCTGTAGCCTTCTTCGCCTCCTTCCGATGGTCTTCTTCATTCGTGGACTTGGCGGCTTGTCCGTCTTCACGTACATCTTCGGGAGGCTCCTCTTGACACCTGATCATGCATAGCATATCGGACTTAGGTAGTAGCCATGTCTCGAGTGGATCATATGTGATATCACTAAGGAAAGAAGTCACCTCGTTCTCGAGAGCTCTAGCTCGTGCTTGTGTCATGGGTCCTCTTGGCTCTTGATGAGACGGTTGTAGGTCCATGGGGATTATCGTGGGATGCTCCGCATCATCTCCCCTCCCTTGGGAAAGATCCGACCTCGGATCGAAATCCTCATCACCATGGTACGGGGAGAGATCTTTGATGTTGAAGATGTCGCCCACGGAGTACTTGTCGCGTGGGATGTCGATCTTGTTGCATTGTTGTTGTAGCGTGCAAGCACCTTGAAGGGTCCATCCGCTCGGGGTAGTAGCTTGGACTTGCGTTCATTGGCGAAGCGATCCTTGCGAAGGTGTAGCCACACAAGATCTCCAACATGGAACATCATGGGTTGCTTGTTGACGTTGAGCTTGGACGCGAGTCGTTGTACTTGGCGCTCGATGGTGTTCCTTGTATCTTCATGCATCTTCTTGAGGAAGTTGCCTCGGGCACTCGCGTCCATGTTTGTGCGCTCTTGAAGCGGTAGAGGTAGGATCTCCAATGGGGACAATGGGCTGAAGCCATAGACGACCTCGAAGGGGGACTTGCCGGTAGTCGAATGTCTTGCTCGGTTGTAGGCGTACTCGGCGATGGGTAGGCATTCTTCCCACTCCTTGATGTTCTTCTTTATCAACATGCATAGGAGGGTGGAGAGCGTACGGTTGGTCACCTCCGTTTGGCCGTCGGTTTGTGGATGGTATGCCGAAGAGAACAAGAGCTTGATTCCGAGAACTTGACGTCGCGGTCCGAGACAATCGTCTTTGGCACTCCATGAAGGCGTAAGATTTCCCTACAAAACAAATTTGCAATATGTGAAGCATCGTCTATCTTGTTGCAAGGAATAAAGTGAGCCATTTTGGAGAAACGGTCAACAACAACAAAAACAGAATCTTTGCCATTTCGAGTTCTAGGCAAACCAATTACAAAGTCCATGCTAATATCTTCCCATGGTTGATATGGAATTGGAAGTGGCATATAGAGGCCATGAGATTGTGCTTTGGACTTAGCTTTGCGACATGTAGAACACCGGTTGGTGAAGCGATTGACGTCGCGGTGCATCTTGGGCCAAAAGTAATTCTTGGAGAGCGTAGCAAATGTCTTGTCGCGTCCAAAGTGTCCCATGAGTCCACCGCCATGATATTCCTGCAAAAGCAACAAATGCAAAGAGGACTCGGGGATGCAAAGTTTGTTAGCTCTCATAAGATATCCATCTTTGATGTAGTATCGATCCCAAGAAATATGCATCAAACAATTCTTTGATATGCTCAAAACCAATGACATTTAACTCAAGAGTAGTGACAAGCATGCATATACGGGAAAGCGCATCCGCCACAACATTTTCTTTACCCTTAATGTACTTCATGACATAAGGAAATGATTCAATAAATTCACTCTATTTAGCATGACGCTTGTTCAACTTAGTTTGACCCTTAAGGTATTTAAGTGTTTCATGGTCGGTATGGATGATGAATTCATGTGGGCGAAGGTAATGTTCCCATTCATGCAAAACTCGCACTAAAGCATATAACTCTTTGTCATAGATGGGGTATTTGAGTTGCACTCCAGAGAGTTTCTCACTAAAATATGCAATGGGGCGCTTCTCTTGCGTTAACACACCTCATATGCCATTACCACTAGCATCGCAATGAATTTCGGAAGGTTTGTCAAAGTTTGGTAATGCAAGCACGGGGGCATGAGTAAGCAAATTCTTAAGCTCATTGAAAGCAATATCTTGAGATGTTCCCCAAACAAACGGTGCATTTTTCTTACTAAAAGCATGCAAAGGTGAAGCAATGGTGCTAAAATCCGTCACAAAATCTACGGTAGAAACCGGCTAAACCAAGAAAACTATGCACTTGTTGCAAATTGGTTGGTTGGGGCCAAGTTTTAATAGCATTGATCTTAGTTTCATCAACATGAACACCCTTAGAAGAAACTACGAAACCCAAGAAAACAAGTTTATCAACACCAAATAGGCATTTTTCCATATTAGCATAAAGTTGCTCTTTTTGAAGAGTTTGTAGCACGGTGCGAAGGTGGGTGACATGCTCTTTGAGAGATTTGCTAAACACAAGGATATCATCAAAGTAACAAATTCACCAATGTAAGGGCGAAAGACGTAATGCATAAGACGCATGAAAGTACCGGGTGCTTCTGATAAACCCATAGGCATGACTAGCCATTCATATAGACCAAAGTTTGTTTTGAAAGCGGTTTTCCATTCATCACCCTCTTGTATGCGGATTTGATAGTAACCACTTTTAAGATCAATTTTGGAAAAGATAGTGGCACCACTAAGTTCATCAAGCATATCATCAAGGCGTGGAATGGGGTACCTATATCTAACGGTGATAGCATTGATAGGTCTACAATCGGAGCACATGCGAAAGCTACCGTCACGTTTTGGTACAAGAATGACCGGTACGGCACAAGGACTCAAACGTTCACGCACATGTCCATGGTCTATGAGATGCTTTACTTGCCTTTGTATTTCTTTGGTTTCTTCAGGGTTGACGCGGTATGGTGCTTTGTTGGGAAGCGGCGCTCCGGGGATGAGATCAATTCGGTGTTCAATGCCTCGTAATGGAGGTAGACCCGGAGGTGGCAAACGGTCATCGGGAGGACATCACATTCCAATGTGTCTTCATAGGCGCCGATCTTGAAAGAGACTTGTACTCTATGCTCGACTTGTATGGTGCCGGTGTCGCTTAGGCATTGAACCTTGTAGGGGTGAGGGTGGCTTCATCTTGACCAATTGGAGCTTGGAGCAAAGTTCTTCACTTGCTAACTTGTGGCAACTACCTCCATCGATGATGACCTTGACGGAACGTCCATTGATGCCGGCCTTTGTGTGGAAGATATGGCATCTTTGATCTTCGTCTTGTTGATGTTGAAGAGTCAAAACCTTGGAGACAACAAGTGCTGGACTTGAATCTTCATCGCAAAAGACTTGGTCATCTTCATCTTCATTGTTCACTTGTCGGTGCATGGCCACTTGCTCAAGAGCTTCCATTTCTCCTTCGCTCATGGAGTCATAGGTTCCGTCGTTGTTGAGGATCATGGTGCGCTTGTTTGTGCACTCAAAGGATTTGTGGCCTCGGCCTCCGCATGTGAAGCATTTGATAGAACTCATCTTGACGGTCTCATCGGGTGGAGTAGATGATGATGAAGCTTTCTTGAAGTTGCTCGTAGTAGGAGGACGACTTGAACTTGTCGAAGTTTTCTTGTAACTTGACTTGTCGCCGTTGGTTGTAGAAGGCTTGGTAGAGGTAGAAGGTGTTGGAGTCGTTGAAGCGTGATTGTTGGAGAGGCCATAGGACTTGGATGAGAACTTGGCATACTTGAAGTCGTCTCGTACTTGTCGTTCCGCTTTGGTAGCTTGGTGCACTAACTCGATGAGTGTCGAGTATGGTTGGAAGTCGACGATTTTCTTGATAGGATGATTGAGTCCATTCAATAACCTTGCCATAGTTTGCTCATCATCTTCCTTGACGTTGGCTCGTATCATGGCAATCTCCATTTCCTTGTAGTACTCTTCAACGCTCTTGGTTCCTTGTTTGAGTTGTTGAAGTTTCTTGAAGAGGTCGCGGTTGTAGTAGTTTGGCACAAACCATGCTCTCATGACATCCTTCATTTGTCTCCAAGTGGTGATGGGTGGTTCACCTCTTGCCACTCGGCGCTCAATGACTTGTTCCCACCAAATGAGGACGTAGTCTTGGAATTCTAGGGATGCCATTGCGATCTTCTTCTCTTCTTCGTAGTTGTGCAAGCGGAAGATTTTGTCAACCTTCAATGCCCATGAGATGTACTCTTCGGGGTCATTGCTTCCATTGAACTTGGGCATGGTGAACTTTAGCTTGCCATATCGTTGCTCTTCATTGTGTTGGGGTCGGGGATGATGACGCCCATGTCGTTGCGGATTGACATTGTTATCGTGCTCATGGCGAGGAGGATTGTCGACCTCATGTTGCTCTTGTTGAGGGGGGTTGTCCACCTCACGTTGCTCTTGGCGATGATTGGGTCCATTGTCTTCTTGCTCTCGATGGACTTGACGTTCTTGTCGCGCTTGAGGAGGAGCTTGTCTATCTTGACGAGGAGCTTGTCGATGCACGCGGTCTTGGTAAATTCGTTCTTGAGCTTCATCGCGAAGTGCTTCTTGTTGGAGACGAGCTTGTCGGCCTCGATCGGCTACGGCACGACTTGAATCACAAAGTGCACGTTGCGCCTCAAGTGCTTGAGCGTCACGGAGTCATTGTTGTTTGCGTTCCGCCTCGTCATCTTGTGCATCTTGATGTTGTCGCGCTCGCTCCTCTTGTTCTTGTTGTCGTTGACGTTGCCGTTCTTGTGCTTGTGCGAAAGCGGCTTGGTTTTGTCGATGTCGAAGCTCTTGAGAGTCTGCGTCATGTAGAGGATTGCGATTTGCTTGACGATCTTGACGCGCGGCACGACGAAGAGTGTTCGATGTCGGTGTACTTGAACCGGAGATGGTGTCGTCGGAGTGTCGACTTGAGCGGCTCCTTCTTGATGAAGTCGAAGGAGACGAACGAAGCAACAAAGCTCGAATCTCGTCCATTCTTGCGTCATTCTCGTGCTTGTGTTCGTCGAGCTTGTTGTCAAAGTAGTACCTTGTACGATTCTCGGATTGTCGTAGATCGGTGGCGAGATTGTCGATGCGGTCGCCCAAAGCAAGTTGTTCTTGATGCAAAGCCCGTTGTGCACCAAATAGTTGATTCTTGGTGACGAAAGAAGACATGTCGTCGTCTTGCTCCAATAATAGTGGGTTGGTAGAAGTACTTGGCCTATCCATCATTTCAAACAAAGATATGTGAGAGGGAGAAAGGAAAGAACCAATATCCAATGTACCTTGACCGATCTTGACAATGGATCAAAGATGACTCCAATGTGTAGCAAGGAAATAGCACAATTGGTACCAATTCTTGTCGGTTCTCATACCTACACAAGTAAAAGCTTATGGTGGAGCTCGGTTAGGATGGTGGCACAAAATTTGATGCAATTGTAAGTGAGACTCAATAATGTTGGAAAAGATTCACAAATTTGCAAATGCAACAAGTAGACCAATAGCAAGATATGGTACACGAAAACACACACGCAAATAGATAAGATGGGGTTATGCAACCAAGGATGAGCCAAAATGTGGAATTCACCACGATGCTCTTGTTACACAACACTAGAGAGACGCTAGCACGATTGCACAATAGGCGGATACGAACTTGTGCACAACCTACTAAGCAAAAATGCAACGACTTCTATCCCATGTATGCTATATGTATGATGTTCCTATGCTTTGATCCAAGATGATCGAGTATGACAATCTTAATGTAGTAAGATGCTATGGTTCTTGCTTATAAGCTCTTTGCTTATCTTTCCTCTTTTGCTTAAAAGCTTGTTTGGCTCTTTGATGTTTGAGCTCTTTTCTCATGCAATGCTTCACGAACCGAAATAGCAATTGTGTATGTGACAAAACTTTGTGACACAAGTGATGATGCCGAGATATGCAACACGATGATAGTATGTATGCTATGGGATGTATGGACACTAATGTGCACAAGTCACGTTGCCAGCAATTCTCAAGGGCTAGTCTCGATGGGTAAGTGACGCAAAAGTAAGGCCATGGGGTTATCAATGCAATTGCAAAAGAGTATGATGGTATCACGATACCAAGTTAATATCCAAGGTGAAGGTGATACCAAAGTGATGTTGATGTACCAAGATGATGTAGATACCACGATGATGTAGCCGTTCGTAGTAGTCCTTGTCGAAGATGAGCGGTGGCGATGTTGATGTTGAACCGTACCTAGATAGCCGAAACACAAAAGGACACGGAAACCACAACTCAAATTCTCAAAGCAAAATTTGGTAAAATTGTCGGAGTTGGTAGCGGGAAATGCTATGGTTGTGCTATGCGGAAGTGGTGGAGTTATGCGGAAGTGTATGTGGCACCGGGACAAAATTTGGCGAGGATTTGTCGGGAAAAGGATGGTGGATAGGTGTTTTTGCTGCCAGGGGCCGGATGTCTGGGGTGATGGCCGGATGTCCGGGGTGCCGGATGTCCGGGCTGCTCGGGCCGGATGTCCGGGCTGATGATCCGTCGACTTTTTCGAAGAACTCTGCGTGGAGAGGTCAAATTCGAGCAAAATTGCGACGATTTTGTGGATGGAAATTGGGGAAAAGGTGGGGGAAAGCTAGATCTACCTGCAACACACGAAATCCGCGGATCAAATCCAACAAAACTTCATCACACCAACAAATCACAAAAAAAAATTGGGGTTATTTTTGTGGGGCATTTTTCGGACTAGGACGAAAAACAACAAAATCAAGCTAGAAAACAAAGAGAGAGGGCTCCGAAATCGTGATCAACGTGGCTCATGATACCAAGATGATGTAGGGTGGAACCCTAGATGGCCGATCTTTCACGAAAGGAGTGGATCCCTACGATGAACACGAAGAACACTAGGGGAAAACGAGGGGAAACACGAGAGAAACACTCAACCAACAAGAAATAGATCACACATATGCTAGATCGATGAACACAAAGAGATACACGATGATCCAAGGTCAACAAAGGACGATACAAAGTAACCGGTTCTTCTCCATGAGGAGGTCTTGATGGGGGTCTTCTCCACAAAGGAGGTCTTGAATCCAAGGTGGATCTTCTCCGTAGAGGGGCCGCGGTCACTCTCGAAGAGACGATCCGGTATGGATGAGCGAAGCTCTATCTCACATATGAGCTAAACCAACGCTAACCCTAGCTAGGAGGCGGGGGAGGAGTATTTATAGTGCTAGTACAAGTTGGGACGAGTTGGAGGGGTACATGGGCCCTTGGCCCGTCCACTGTGCGCAGATAGGCGCCGGATGTCCGGGCTGGGGGGCGGATGTCCGGGCGTTCGTAGGAGGCCGGATGTCCGGGGCACGGGCCGGATGTCCGGGCTGGTGTGCCAGATCTCGGGGCTCTCTGGATAGCGGGGTCCGGATATCCGGGCTGGGGGGGCGGATGTCCGGGGCGTCGCGGGAGGCTGGATGTCCGGGCTGGAGGGCAGATGTCCGGGCTGAGGTGGTCAACCTACGGGTGCCCTTTGGCATTGATGCCGGATATCCGGGCTGGGGAGGCCGGATGTCCGAGGGTTCCGGAGGGGCCGGATGTCCGGGCCCTGTAGCCTTCTTCGCCTCCTTCCGGTGGTCTTCTTCATCCGTGGACTTGGCGGCTTGTCCGTCTTCACGTACATCTTCGGGAGGCTCCTCTTGACACCTGATCATGCATAGCATATTGGACTTAGGTAGTAGCCATGTCTCGAGTGGATCATATGTGATATCACTAAGGAAAGAAGTCACCTCGTTCTCGAGAGCTCTAGCTCGTGCTCGTGTCATGGGTCCTCTTGGCTCTTGATGAGACGGTTGTAGGTCCATGGGGATGATCGTGGGATGCTCCGCATCACATAGTCTCCATCATCCTTTCCTCACTGGGGCAATTCTCTAATAATGATGATCATCACACTTTTATTTACTTACAACTCAATATTACAACTCGATAACTAGAACAAAGATATGACTCCATATGAATGCCTCCGGCGGTGTACCAGGATGTGCAATGATCTAGCGTAGCAATGACATCAAAAAACGGACAAGCCATGAAAACATCATGCTAGCTATCTTACGATCATGCAAAGCAATATGACAATAAATGCTCAAGTCATGTATATGATGATGATGGAAGTTGCATGGCAATATATCTCGGAATGGCTATGGAAATTCCATGATAGGAAGGTATGGTGGCTGTTTTGAGGAAGATATAATGAGGCTTATGTGTGATAGAGTGTATCGTATTACGGGGTTTGGATTCACCGGCGAAGTTTGCACCAACTCTCGAGGTGAGAAATGGCAATGCGCGGAACCGAAGAGGCTAGCAATGATGGAAGGGTGAGAGTGCGTATAATCTATGGACTCAACATTAGTCATAAAGAACTCACATACTTATTGCAAAAATCTATTACTCATCAAAACAAAGTTCTATGCGCATGCTCCTAGGGGGATAGATTGGTAGGAAAAGGCCATCGCTCGTCCCCGACCGCCACTCATAAGGAAGACAATCAATAAATAAATCATGCTCTGATTTCATCACATAACGGTTCACCATACGTGCATGCTACGGGAATCACAAACTTCAACACAAGTATTTATACAATCCACAACTACCCACTAGCATGACTCTAATATCACCATCTTTATATCGCAAAACTATTGCAAGGAATCAAACATATCATATTCAATGATCTACAAGTTTTATGTAGGATTTTATGACTAACCATGTGAATGACCAGTTCCTGTCATCTCTCTAAATAGATGTAAGTGAAGCATGAGAGTTTAATTCTTTCTACAAAAGATATGCCCACACTCTAACAAATATAAGTGAAGAAAAAGAGCATTCTACAAATGGTGGTTGTCTATGTAAAGAGAAACATGCAATCCAAGCTTCAAATGACATAAGTGAAGCACATGAAGCATTCTATAAAGCCATACTCAAAAGATATAAGTGAAGTGCAAAGAGCATTCTATAGATCAACCAAGGACCATCTCATACCAGCATGGTGCATAAAAGAAAAGTGAAAACTAAATGCAAAAGACGCTCCAAGATTTGCACATATCACATGAATGAAACGAATCCGAAAACATACCGATATTTGTTGAAGAAAGAGGGGATGCCTTCCGGGGCATCCCCAAGATTAGAAGCTTGAGTCTCCTTGAATATTTACTTGGGGTGCCTCGGGCATCCCCAAGATTGAGCTCTTGCCTCTCTTCCTTCTTCTCACATCGAGACCTTTTCGATCATCGAACACTTCATCCACACAAAACTTCAACAGAAAACTCGGTAACATCCGTTAGTATAATAAAGCAAATCACTACTCTAAGTGCTGTTGCAAACCAATTCATATTTTGTTTTTGCATTTTTTCTACTGTAATATAGCTTTTACATGGCTTAATACACTAATATAAGTTTATAGTTTCATTAAAACAAGCAAACTATGCATAAAAAATAGAATCTGTCAAAAACAGAATAGTCTGTAATAATCTGAACATTCACCGTACTTCTGATACTTGAAAAATTCTACCAAAATTAGGAAAAATAAACAATTTGTATAGAAAGATAGTGCAAAAACAATCAGAACCATTTGACGTTCCAGTAAAAAAATGTAAAATTGCGCACTACAGCCACAGTTTCCGCCCTGCACCATACAAACCATCAAGCATTGTAAACATCCTAAAGGCAAACCTTAGCACATTATTTTTATTCTTAAAATTTATAAAAGCACACAACAGAAATAAATGACTCTCTAAAACTTCCGGGTTGTCTCCCTGGTAGCGCTTTCTTTAAAGCCATTAAGCTAGGCATATAGTGCTCAAGTAGTGAATCCACCCGGATCCCAAGGTATATCAAAGCCAATTTTAATTAGCAATGATTTGGCATTTAGTAGTGAGCACAAAGCAACATATATCATGCAACAACGAAGTCTAACTCTCTTCCTATGCATCGACATGTCATAAAAGAACAATTCATGCACACCTAGTAAAGGCCAATGCATAGTATAAGCAGTTTCTTGCAATTTTATTTTGTTGGAAACATAGAGAGTTGGAGATATAGTTCCTCTCTCATAATAATTGCAAGTAGGAGCAGCAAGCACATGCATATTATACTCATCAAAATCATTATGTGCAACGGTAAAAGGCAACCCATCAATATAATCCTTAATAAAAGCAAACTTCTCCGATATAGTGTAGTTGGGAGAATTCAAAAAGATAATAGGACTATCATGCGTGGGTGAAATAGAAACAATTTCATGTTTAACATAAGGAACTATGGCAAGTTCATCTCCATAAGCATAATTAATATTGGCATCTTGGCCACAAGCATATCAAGCATCATCAAAAAGGGATATTTCAAAAGAATCAAAGGGATCATAACGGTCATCATGGCAATCATCCTTCGGTAAGCACGAAGGGAAATTAAACAATGTATGAGTTGAAGAGTTACTCTCATTAGAAGGTGGGCACGGGTAGCTAATCCGCTCTTCCTCCTTTTGTTCTTCGCTCTCCTCCTCATCTTTTTCATCCAATGAGCTCACAGTTTCATCAATTTCTTCTTCCATAGATTCCTGCAAAATATTAGTCTCTTCTTGGACAGCGGAGACTTTCTCAATAAGTGCATTAATATCAGAATTGTATTCATAATTTTCATAGCAATATTTAAGGATAGCTAATTTTCAGGTCTATAAGCATCATCATCAAAATCTTCAAACCCTTTAAACATAGATTCAATTTCATAAGCACCCATAAAAGCAACAAATTCTTCTATTTGTTCCACATCATAGTAATCATATATACCATTAGCATAAGAAGCTAAGGTTTTATTATCATTAAATTTGCATGAAAAGGGAAGGTGTGGAGCCTTCATCCTAGAGCAACAAGTATAATCATAACTCAAGAATAGTTGCATAGCATACCACTTCAATATATGAATTTGATCCCATAATAGTTTCCCTTTTTGTGTCAAGCGATGATCCCTAAAGTATTCACGTTGATCCAACGTTACTCCCATTACATAATTGAATGGGGTTTTCTCAGGATTATTAAAGTAGTACATAATATCTTTCACATAACCAGCATCGAGGGTTTTAGGAGGTTCCCCATCTCCATGAACAGCAAGTACACCTAACTTTTTTGGTATTTCGTGTTCCATTTCCATAACTAAAGATCGAGAACAACTAAGAACAGCAAATAAAAATTACTTAGTGATAAAGCAAACAAGGACACACGAGAATATTCACCCCACGCTATAACTCCCCGACAACGGCGCCAGAAAAAGGTCTTGATAACCCACAAGTATAGGGGATGAATTGTAGCCTCTTTCGATAAGTAAGGATGTCGAACCCAACGAGGAGCTAAAGGTACAACAAATATTCCCTCAAGTTCTATCGACCACCGATACAACTCTACGCATGCTTGACGTTCGCTTTACCGGAAACAAGTATGAAACTAGAAGTACTTTGTAGGTGTTGTTGGATAAGCTTGCAAGAAAGTAAAGAGCGAGTAAATAAAAGCTAAGGGCTGTTTAGATAAAGAAAGAACTAAATTAGTTTTAGTAGAGAGCTTTTTGTTATGAGAAAGTTATTTGTCCCTAGGCAATCGATAACTAGACCGGTAATCATTATTGCTATTTTATTTGAGGGAGAGGCATAAGCTAACATACTTTCTCTACTTGGATCATATGAACTTATGATGGGAACTCTAGCAAGCATCCGCAACTACTAAAGATCATTAAGGTAAAACCCAACCATATCATTAAAGTATCAAGTCCCCTTTATCCCATACGCAAACACCTACTTACTCGGGTCTATGTTCTGTCACTCACGCCACCCACCATAAGCAAATCATGAACATATTGCAAACCCTATAGCGGGGATCCCTCACGCTTGCGCGACATGGAGAGCACCATAGGACAGCACGAATAATAAAACATGCAACTCAAACCAATCTTGATCATCAAATAACCCATAGGACAAAACGGATCTACTCAAACATCATAAGATAGCCATACATCATTGGAAAATAATATATAGCATTGAGCACCATGTTTAAGTAGAGATTACAGCGGGTAAGAGAGAGGTTACACCGCTACATAGAGGGGGGAAGAGTTGGTGATGATGGCGGTGAAGTTGTTGGTGAAGATTGCGGTGATGATGATGGCCACGGCGGCGTTCCGGCGCCATCGGAAGAGAAGGGGAGAGGGGGCCCTTCGTCTTCTTCTTCCTTGACCTCCTCCCTACATGGGAGAAGGGTTTCCCCTCTGGTCCTTGGCCTCCATGGTGTGGGAGGGGTGAGAGCCCCTCCCAGATTGGATCTATCTCTCTATTTCTCTCTGTTTCTCTCTGTTTCTGTGTTCTCAGATCTGGCCTTTCACCGTTTCTTTTATAACCAGAGATCTATAACTCCAATTGGGCTGAATTTTGGACACGATCTCGATCCGAAAATTAGCTTTCTTGCTGCGAAAAAAGGGCACCAACTGCCTTACGGGGTGGCCACGAGGGTCAGGGGCGCGCCAGACACCCTAGGGCGCGCCCCCTGCCTCGTGCCCCCCTCGGGCATCGTCTCGCGATGATTTCACTTCCCAAAATTCATAAATATTCCAAAATAAATCTCCGTCAGTTTTTATTCCGCTTGGACTCCGTTTGGTATGGGTTTTGTGCGAAATAAAAAACATGCAACAAACAGGAACTGGCACTGGGCACTAGATCAATATGTTAGTCCCAAAAATAGTATAAAAAGTTGCCAAAAGTATATGAAAGTTGAATAATATTGGCATGGAAAAATAAAAAATTATAGATACGACGGAGACGTATCAATAACTTTGTCATTCAGAGTCCAATTCAGACCAAAAAGTACTCAAAATGCTCGTGACGATCGTGGGAACCTAGAAAATACTCCCCGCTGCACCAAGAGTCCCGGGGGACCGTCAAATCCGGACACTAAGCAGGACTTTTTGCCCCTAAAAGCCAAAGAACATCGTTCGCCGCTGCTTTTCACACAAGTTTCTGAACCCATTGGCACTCGTTTGGAAGAAAATCCGAGAGATTACGGTGAGTGTAAACATTAGTCCGCCTGGTCAAGACAAACGTTGCATTATGCACACGTTATATGATCCTGGGAATCCTATTTGGTTGTAAATTCAAGAAAATACGACGACTATAAGCCTTATTCTCCTTGTTTACACCGTGTGGCATGCCGTAACGTACGTGGGCGTCCACCAATAACAAGAGGGCATTCCTGACATCCATCAATACATGTGTGGAAACAATATCTCAACTATGGAGGGCACAAAATTTCGGGGCGGCGCCCCAAAACGCGTCATCGGAAAATGAAGGTTTTTCAAGGACTTCCTTATAAAGGACCAGTGTTCAGTAAAATGGTCATAACTTTGTCATTCGGAGTCCGTTTCAGACCCACAAGTACTCAAAATTCTCGCGACGAGCGTGGGAATATAGAAAATTCTCCCTGCTTGCGCCAGGAGTCCCGGAGGACTGTCAAATTCGGACCCTAAGCAGGACTTTTTTCGCCCAAAAGTCAAAGAACATCGTTCGCCACTGCTTTTCACACATGTTTCTGAACCCATTGGCACTCGTTTGGAAGAAAATCCGAGAGATTATGGTGAGTGTAAACATCAGTCTGCCTGATAAAGACAAATGCAGTCTGCACATGCTATATGATCCAGGGAATCCCATTTGATTGTAAATTCAAGAAAATACAGCGACTATAAGCCTTATTCTCCTTGTGTTCGCCGTGTGGCATGTTGTAATGTACGTGCGTGACAACCAACAAAAAGAGGGCATTCCTGGCATCGATCATCACATATGTGGAAACAATTTCTCCATGGAAACAATTTTGGGGCGGCGCACCAGAACGTCTCATGGGAAAATGAAGTTGTTTCAAGGACTGCCATATAAAGGACCGGTGTTCACTAAAGCGGTCATAACTTTGTCATTCAGAGTCCGTTTCAGACCCACAAGTACTCAAAATGCTCGCGACGAGCGTGGGAACCTAGAAAATACTCCCCCTTGCGCCAGGAGTCCCGAAGGAACATCAAATTCTTCCCCTAAGCAGGACTTTTTGCCCCTGAAAGTCAAAGAAACTCGTTCACCGCTGCTTTTCGCACAAGTTTCTGAACCCATTGGCACTCGTTTGGAAGAAAATCCGAGAGATTACAGTGATTGTAAACACTAGTCCGCCTGGTAATGACAAACGTTGCATTCTGCACATGTTATATGATCCCGGGAATCATATTTGGATGTAAATTCAAGAAAATATGGCGACTATAAGCCTTATTCTCCTTGTTTTGGCCGTGTGGCATGCCGTAACGTACGTGGGCGACCACCAATAACAAGAGGGCATTCCTGGCATCCATCAATACATATGTGGAAACAATAGCACAACTATGGAGGGCACAAAATTTCGGGGCGGCGCGCCAACACGTGTCATGGGAAAATGAAGTTCTTTCAAGGACTTCCTTATAAAGGAGCGGTGTTCACTAAAACGGTCTTAACTTTGTCACTCGGAGTCCATTTCATACCCACAAGTACTCAAAATTCTTTCGACGAGCGTGGGAATCCAGAAAATTCTACCCGCTTGCGCCAGGAGTCCCGGAGGACTGTCAAATTCGGACCCTAAGAAGGAATTTTTGCGCCCGGAAGTCAAAGAACATCGTTCGCCGCTTCTTTTCAAACATATTTCTGAACCCATTGGCACTCGTTTGGAAGAAAATCCGAGAGATTATGGTGTGTGTAAACATTAGTCCGCCCTGCAAAGGACAAAAGTTGCAGTATGCACATGCTATATGATCCAGGGAATCCCATTTGGTTGTAAATTCAAGAAAATCCGGCGACTATAAGCCTTATTCTCCTTGTTTTCGCCGTGTGGCATGCCATAACGTACGTGCGTGACAACCAATAAAGAGAGGGCATCCCTGGCATCGAGAAATACATATGTGGAAACAACATCTCCACCATGGAGGACACAAAATTTTGGTGCGGCGCGCCAAAACGCATCATGGGAAAATGAAGTTGTTTCAAGGACTGCCATATAAAGGACCAGTGTTCACTAAAGCGGTCATAAGTTTGTCATTCAGAGTCCGTTTCAGACCCACAATTACTCAAAATGCTCGCGACGAGCGAGGGGACTTAGAAAATACTCCCTGCTTGCACCAGGAGTCCTGGAGGACCGTCAAATTCTGCCCCTAAGTAGGACTTTTTGCCCCTAAAAGTGAAAGAACACCGTTCGCCGCTGCTTTTCACCCAAGTTTCTGAACCCATTGGCACTCGTTTGGAAGAAAATCCGAGGGATTACCGTGAGTGTAAACACTAGTCCGCCTGGTAAAGACAAATGTTGCGTTCCGCACACGTTATATGATCTCGGGAATCCTAATTGGTTGTCGATTCAAGAAAATACGGCGACTATAAGCCTTATTCTCCTTGTTTTTGCTGTGTGGCATGCCGTAACGTTCGTGGGCGACCACCAATAACAAGAGGGCATTCCTGGCATCGATCATTACATATGTGGAAACAATATCTCCACTATGGAGGGCACAAAATTTTAGGGCGGTGCGCCAGAACGCGTCACGGGAAAATGAAGTTGTTTCAAGGACTGCCATATAAAGGACCGGTGTTCACTAAAGCGGTCATAACTTTGTCACTCAGAGTCCGTTTAAGACCCACAAGTACTCAAAATGCTCGCGACGAGCGTGGGAACCTAGAAATTACTCCCCGCTTGCGCCAAGTGTCCCGGAGGACCATAAAATTCTGCCCCTAAGCAGGAATTTTTGCCCCTGAAAGTCAAAGAACATCGTTCGTCGCTGCTTTTCACACAAGTTTCTGAACCCATTGGCACTAGTTTGGAAGAAAATCCGAGAGATTACGGTGAGTGTAAACACTAGTCCGCCTGGTAAAGACAAACGTTACGTTCTGCACATGTTATATGATCCTGGGAATCCTATTTGGTTGTAAATTCAAGAAAATACGGTGACTATAAGCCTTATTCTCCTTGTTTTCGTCGTGTGGCATGCCGTAACGTACGTCGGCGACCACCGATAACAAGAGGGCATTCCTGGCATCCATCAATACATATGTGGAAACAATATGTCCACTATGTAGGGCACAAAATTTCGAGGCGGCGCCGCAAAACGCCTCATGGGAAAAATGAAGTTCTTTCAAGGACTTCCTTATAAAGGACCGGTGTTCACTAAAATGGTCATAACTTTGTCATGCGGAGTCCGTTTCAGACCCACAAGTACTAAAAATTCTCGCGACGAGCATGGGAATCTAGAAAGTTCTTCCTGCTTGCGCCAAGAGTCCTGGAGGACCGTCAAATTCGAACCCTAAGCAGGACTTTTTGCGCCTAAAAGTCAAAGAACATCGTTCGCCGCTACTTTTCACAAATGTTTCTGAACCGATTAGCACTCGTTTGGAAGAAAATTCGAGAGATTACGGTGAGTGTCAACATTAGTCCGCCTAGTAAGAACATACTGCTTTTCACACAAGTTTCTGAACCCATTGGCACTAGTTTGGAAGAAAATCCGAGAGATTACGGTGAGTGTAAACATTAGTCCGCTTGGTGAGGACAAACGTTGCATTCTGCACATGCTATATGATCCGGGAATTCTATTTGGTTGTAAATTCAAGAAAATACGGCAACTATAAGCCTTATTCTCCTTGTTTTTGTTGTGTGGCATGCCGTAACGTTCGTGGGCGACCACCAATAACAAGAGGGCATTCCTGGCACCGATCATTACATATGTGGAAACAATATCTCCTCTATGGAGGGCACAGACTTTTGGTGCGGCGCGCTAGAACGCGTCACGGGAAAATGAAGTTGTTTCAAGGACTGTCATATAAAGGACCGGTTTTCACTAAAGCGGTCATAACTTTGTCATTCAGAGTCCGTTTCATACCCACAAGTACTCAAAATGTTCGCGGCGAGTGTGGGAACCTAGAAAATACTCCCCGCTTGCACCAGGAGTCCCGGAGGACCATCAAATTCTGCCCTAAGCAGGAATTTTTCCCCCTGAAAGTCAAAGAACATCGTTCGTCGCTGCTTTTCACACAAGTTTCTGAACACATTGGCACTCGTTTGGAAGAAAATCTGAGAGATTACTGTGACTGTAAACACTAGTCCGTCTGGTAAAGACAAATGTTGCATTCTAGACAAGTTATATGATCCCGGGAATCCTATTTGATTGTAAATTCAAGAAAATACGGCGACTATAAGCCTTATTCTCCTTGTTTTCGCCGTGTGGCATGCCGTAACGTACGTGGGCGACCACCAATAACAAGAGGGCATTCCTGGCATCCATCAATACATATGTGGAAACAATATATCCACTATGGAGGGCACAAAAGTTCGAGGCGGCACGCCAAAACGCGTCATGGGAAAATGAAGTTCTTTCAAGGACTTCCTTATAAACGACCGGTGTTCACTAAAACGGTCATAACTTTGTCATTCAGAGTCCGTTTCAGACCCACAAGTACTCAAAATTCTCGCGACGAGCGTGGGAATCTAGCAAATTCTCTCTGCTTGCGCCAGGAGTCCCGGAGGACCGTCAATTTCGGCCCCTAAGAAGTTTGCGCCCGAAGGTCAAAGAACATCATTCGCCGCTGCTTTTCACAGATGTTTCTGAAACCATTGGCACTCGTTTGGAAGAAAATCAAAGAGATTATGGTGAGTGTAAACACTAGTCCGCCTGGTAAGGACAAACATTGCATTCCGCACATGCTATATGATTCGGAGAATCTTATTTGGTTGTAATTTCAAGAAAATACGGTGACTATAAGCCTTATTCTCCTTGTTTTGTCAATGTGGCATGACGTAACGTATGTGAGCCACTGGCAATAACAAGAGGGCATTTGTTGTAGGTGGAACCCTAGATGGAGATCTTTCACGAATTGGAGGTGGAATCCCCAAGAACATGAAGAACACGAAGAACACAGGAGACACTACAAAAAAATGACACATCCGTGACATTTTGGGCCGAACGAATTTTTTTTCTGTCATACATAAGACACTTCTATGACGATAATTGTGACAAAACCTGGTATTATCATAGATGTGGTGGGCTCCTACTTCTATGACAAAAAATCATGACAGAAAATGGGCTTTTCGTCCTGGGCCGGCCGGAGACGCAGTTGCATGACTTTCTTTGGGCCGTCCATGACAGAAAAAACCGTGGTAGAAGCAAGGGGGAGGAAAATTATGAGGAGTTCCCGGTTACGGTGGGAGGTCGGGGGCCGAGCGATGCGCGTTTCTCTCATACATGTACGCGCGCGTGTGCGAGGCGTAGGCTCTAACTGAACCCGGGTGAGGCGTTGGGTTCTAACTGAACCTGAGCGATTACACTGCAGGCTACGCGTTACTGAACCCGAGTGATCGATCGATGGCTGTTAACTGAAACCGATCGAGCGATTCCTTCGCTACTGCTGCTAACTGAAGCCGATCGATGGGATGAACAGTGAGTGTTGCGGGGGGCTTTGGATGAACAGTGAGCGATGGCGTTGCCTCTGGATGAACAGGACCCCATGGTGTGGTGGAGGGCTGGATGAACAGTAGACGATGGAGGGGTGCCCGTGGAGGGATGATTGAACAGGACCCCATGGTGTGGAGGGCTGGATGAACAGTAGACGGTGGAGGGGTGCCCGTGGAGGGGTGGTTGAACGGGACCCCGTGGTGTGGAGGGCTGGATGAACAGTAGACGGTGGAGGGGTGGTTGAACAGTAGCCGGTGGAGTAGCGCGCGGTGGAGGCTAGATGAACAGGAGCTCGTGGAGGCTGGAGGAGGTCGACGGTAGCGCGTGGAGGCTGGAGGAGGTCGACGGTGGAGATGAACAGTATCCCGTGGAGTCCCGTTTTGCGGTACGCCACACCCCTCCCGATGAATAGGACCTCGTTTCGACCGTAGCGCTCCAACACAAGTCCGTTTCCTCCGTTTTGCGGTACGCCACAGCCCTCCCGATCAACAGGACCCCCATTTCGACCGTAGGTGGTCCGTTTCCTCCGTTTTGTGGTATGCCAGAGCCCTCCCAATGAACAGGATCCCGTTTCGACCGTAGGAGGTCTGTTTCCTCCGTTCTGCAGTACGCCAGGACTCGTTTCCATCGCCTGTTCCGTCCAAGCCCTCCCAATGAACACGACCATGCATTTCGTTTCGACCGAGCCGGTTGGCTCCCACGCGTTCTGTTGCCTCCCGATGAACACGAGCATTCCGTTGCCTCCCCATGAACACGACGCATTCCGTTGCCTCCCCATGAACACGATGACGTTGTTTCTCCATTCCGACCCAGCCATGTACACGAGCCCTCGCCGTACGTATGCGTGAGTAGGCGTTCGAGACGCTGCCCATATGTACACATACGTGGACGTATTTTCTTTCATGCACCTTGGCCGTTGTACGTACGTGTACATGCTACGTGCGCGCCTCTACTACGACACGTGCGCGCCTCTATATCGACCAGTATGTACGTACACGTTCGCGACCAGAATGACAATGCTACGTACGCTTCGACCAGCTGGGTCCCGACTGTCAGGCACTTCTTTGCCTGCGAAGATGTAGCTGGTGGATCCTAGCAGTCAGGGGGGAGAATTGTTTTTTTTGCCCGGACACACTTCCTTGTGTGCGAAGGTGTAGCTGGTGGGTCCCAGCAGTCAGGGGGAAACATTTTTTTCATGAAATACGTTGGCCCGTCCGGTGGGTCCCCGCTGTTAGGTGGAGGAATAATTATTTTGCGCGTAATAAGGAGGCACTTCCTTGCTGCAGCCGTGGACCCAGCTGTTAGCGTCTCCACGCAGAGTACTCTTCCGATGGAAGTCGGTTGTTGACCACATTGACCATGCCGTGCCGAGAGCACCACGGTGGTGGACGACGGCGAGGCCTAGGAAGGGGACGACACGGAGGCATGGAAGACTTGGCAGTTGTTTCCTACATGGAGGGGAGTACGACTGTATGAGGGTTTACTGGTTCGTCTGCCGTCGCCGGAGAATAACAGCAGGTGTGGGTGAGTAGAGGGATGGCTAGGCCAGCGATGGGGGTACGGTGGGGCGGTGAGGCCTGCGTGGCAGCACAGCCGGCCGCGGGGAGGAGGGAGCAGGTAGTCCCGCTGGTGCTTTTTTGAGCGGCTGGAGCAAGAAGAGAAGAGATTGAAGAAGCACGACGGCCGTTGGATGGACATCCAACAGTCAGTGCTTGTGCGTCAACATTTTTTTAGCAAAGCCTCAAATCTGTGGAAAACAGCATACTGCCCATCTGCCATTATTTCTAATAATTTACTGCCCATTTGCTAAATCTTAAGGTTTTTTTGGAGCCCATATTCTTTTTGTTAGCATTACAGTCCATATTGTGGCCATGGTTAAAAAATTATATGAAATTTTGCATATTTTGGTGCGGTCCGAACTGCCTTTAATCCCGAAATTTGGACTCACATTCAAACTTATTTTAAAAATAAATGTATATCAACATAAAATCCAACAAATTCTCCAGGTATAAAAATTAATGTAATTTAAAATCTTGAAATAAAAAAAGATATTTGAAACTAATTGCCGGTTTGATGTGTTTTAAAAATGTACAGCCCATTTCTCATTACTGATGGGCCATTTTCTCGGCCAGCCGAATTAAAGCTCTCCTCGTCTTGAAAGATTTGCAGCCCAACAGGCCTGACAAAGCGACTTACTTGGCAAATCACAAAAAACTGGGTCGTGGTCTTGGACCCAGCTGTCAGCCTCTCCACATACAGTACTCTTCCGATGGAAGTCATTCCTTAACCACGTTGACCACGCCGCGCGGAGAGCACCAGGGCGGTGGACTACGGCGAGGCCTAGGAAGGGGACGACGGGGAGCCGGGGAAGACACGGCAGTGGAAGCCCGCGCGGAGAGGAGTACAAGGGTTCACCGGTTCGGCTGCAGTGTGAGGCCGCCGTCGCCGCAGGGCCTAGCCGACGGTGGGAATAGAAGGGGGCGGTGAGGCCTCCGCGGCAGCACAACCGACCACAGGAGGCAGGAGCATGCGTCACGACCGGCGCTACTTTGGTCGGTTGGAGCAAGAAGACCAGAGGTTGAAGAAGCACTACGGCCGTTGGATGGACATCGTACGGTCACTGGAGCTAGAATCGTTCATATTGACTAAGTTGACAAAGCCCTCCGTCCCCGTCAACTTAGTTGGCCCACAAGTCATCCTCCCACTATGGTGGGTCCCAGCTAGCAGGGGGGTATTCATTTTTTTGTGCGTGATAAGGAGGCACTTCCTTGCGTGTGAAGATATAGGTGGTGGGTCCGACATGTCAGCGTGGGGAACATTATTTTCGCGAAATACAGATGCCCTTCCGGTGGGTCCCAGCTGTCAGGTGGAGGAATCATTATTTTGCGCGTACAGTCCACGGCCGATGGATGTCGTTCGTTGACCATGTTGACCAGGCCGCGCCGAGAGCACCATGGCGGTGGACGACGGCGAGGCCTAGGAAGGGAATGACACGGAGCCGGGGAAGACTCGGCAATGGTTGCCCACGCGGTGGGGAGTACAAGGGTTTACTGGTCCGGCTGCCGTCGCCGGAAAATAATAGGAGGTGTGGGTGAGTAGAGGAATGGCCTAGCCAGCAATGAAGTAGGGTGGGGCGGTGCGGCCTGTGCGGTAGCACAGCCGGCCACGGGAGGCGGGAGCAGGCAGTCCCACCGAAGCTGGTTTGGGCGGTTGGAGCAAGAAGATCAGATATTGAAGAAGCAGCACGGTCGTTGGATTAACATCCAACGGTCACTGCTGCTAGAATCGTTTGTGGACTAAGTTGACAAAGCCAAAGTACACGTCAACCTAGTAGACCCACAAGTCAGCCTCCAAATCTGTCCCAAACAGCATATAGCCCAAAATTTCAAGCCAGGTTCAAATTAATTTTAAATCTAAATATACCTTAATTTTAATTCAATGAAACGCGTGGACTGTATTTTCGCGAAATACAGATGCCCTTCCGGTGGGTCCCAGCTGTCAGGTGGAGGAATCATTATTTTGCGCGTACAGTCCACGGCCGATGGATGTCGTTCGTTGACCATGTTGACCAGGCCGCGCCGAGAGCACCATGGCGGTGGACGACGGCGAGGCCTAGGAAGGGAATGACACGGAGCCGGGGAAGACTCGGCAATGGTTGCCCACGCGGTGGGGAGTACAAGGGTTTACTGGTCCGGCTGCCGTCGCCGGAAAATAATAGGAGGTGTGGGTGAGTAGAGGAATGGCCTAGCCAGCAATGAAGTAGGGTGGGGCGGTGCGGCCTGTGCGGTAGCACAGCCGGCCACGGGAGGCGGGAGCAGGCAGTCCCACCGAAGCTGGTTTGGGCGGTTGGAGCAAGAAGATCAGATATTGAAGAAGCAGCACGGTCGTTGGATTAACATCCAACGGTCACTGCTGCTAGAATCGTTTGTGGACTAAGTTGACAAAGCCAAAGTACACGTCAACCTAGTAGACCCACAAGTCAGCCTCCAAATCTGTCCCAAACAGCATATAGCCCAAAATTTCAAGCCAGGTTCAAATTAATTTTAAATCTAAATATACCTTAATTTTAATTCAATGAAATTTTACCCGCACAAAAACAATGAAATTTAAAATATCAAAATCCGAAAGAAAACAGTATTTTGGAACTAATTGCCTGTTTGCTGTATTTTTTCATTTTACAGCCCATTTATTATTACTTATAGCCCATTTTCTGGGCAAAATGCACCCCTCCTCGTCTTGAAAGATTTCCAGCCCAGCAAGGCGCAGAAAAGCAAGTAGGCCTACATTGGTTATTCTGCAAAAAACAATAGCTGACTAGCCATTTTCAGAAAGGAAAAAAACAAACTAGGCTGGTCATGTGCTAAACATATGAAATAAAATCCTGGGCTAGACGGGCCACGGGTCCTGCACAACCTAGTTGATACCCTTCTCCGTCCCGAAAAAACAAAATTACTACACGCGCTGCTGGGTCCCTACTGTCATCCTCACCATCTACAGTCATCTCCTTATTCCTCACGGTTGTTGACCATGTTGACAACACCGGAGGGTGGCGCCGTGGCGAGCGAACCAAGGAGGAGGACGATGGTGAGGCCTCGGACGGTAACGAACAGGAGTCGGGGAAGATCACAACCAGCCGTGGGAGGTGGGAGCGGGCGGTCCCGCCGGCGCTGGTTTGGCTTTGGCGGCTCGAGGAAGAAGAGACTGAAGAAACGCGACAGACGTTGAATGTCAATCCAATGGTCAAGGTTGGCACAATCGTTTGTTGACTAAGCGAACACCAAGTAGCATACTTTTTTATATATAGGAAGAAAACTGCGAGGAAAATGCGTTCGTGTGCTGTCCTCCTCACAGGGAACGTTTGCCACATAAGTGACTAGCACCCTTGTTTTTCAACCAAGAGGTCTTGGGTTCGAGTCCCAAGAACTCTCAATTTTGCCCTCCTTCCTTCCTCGCAAAAAAGGGAAAGAAAATCAAAGACTTGGGAAGGCGTACAGAACAAGCTAGTGTACTAGTAGCTGTAGCTGGTTCGAATCCAAACCTAGACTGTGACTATATACGGTGGTATGCTAGTATGCAAGTAATGAAACTGACATATCCAACGTTCGCTTCTCCTCTTCTCTACTTACTCTACCTAGCATCAGAATCTCTGGCCGCAGCAACCATATCCGCCGGATGCTCATCCACCTGCTGTTCAGCAGGCAACAACCAGATATGCGCCAAGTCGCCACCCGTACCATCGCATGTGGGTCTCATCACACCCCCGCCGGCACGCGCACCGCAGCCGATTGCTCATCGCAACCCGCTGCCGTTGGTGTGGTGCCACTGCTGCAAATCACGCAGAGTCATTCGTCGTGTCTCAATCACAATCCGCAACCCTGGCCGAGTCTTCTACAAATGCCCGAATCATGGGGTAATAATATGTTTAAGTGTTGTTCTGCTGCTTTCAGTTGCTGTTTTTTTAATAGTTTGGTTGATGATCTTCCAATTTGATTCGTGCAGAAAAGGGAAGATTCGTGTGATTTGTATTTCTGGGAAATTGCTGATGTGGGGGAATGCAACTACGCTGATTATTTGGTTAGCCGAGGAATCCCAATACCAGCAGGTTGGGGTGTTGGACAAGTAACTGAAGGAACGGCAGAAGAGGAAGATGCAGAGCAGAAGGTTAAAGATGCAGTTCCTCTAATCATGGCCAAGCAACAGCTGCTGAACGGCCTTGACAACAATGAGGAGATGAAAGAGCTTGTGAAGATAATGGGAAAAATCGATGTGCTCTGTAGGATGATTGACTCTTTATTTGTAGTGTATGTAGGACTCATGATGTATTCAGTGGCTACGACATGAGCACTTTGCTAAATCTAGTAATGAATGAAACCTGTGTAGCATGCTGGGCGTAGTGTTGTGAACATCTAATGATTTCTATTAACGGAAATCAGGGGGTATCCCCTTTTGCTCATATAAATAAATAAATAGTAGAGGCCCTATCGGGTCAGCTTTGTTGTCATTTGAAGACGTCAAGCAAATTGTAGTCCAACAACAAACTATGTCATCAAATTCAAGTTTCACAGCCAAATATGAGTACAACTAAACAACAATGTCATCATGTTTTAGTTGTCATACAATCACCAAACACAAATCAGCATATATAACAAGTGATGTTCTCACAGCAAAATACTAAACAACATGTTCATGAGGTTTCAGTTGTCATAGCAAACACAATTTTACATAGTAGATAAAAAAAACGTCTTCTGACAGGAAAATACGACAAAAGCAATGTAATCATCATCCGCAGCAGCAGCGTCAACATCTTCGCCATGTGTATCAGTCTGAATCGTAATTCCCCACGGTGTCATCTTCTTCTTCGTCCTCAACATCCTCGAACGTTGGCTTCTTCTTGATAAACTCTTGTATGTCCATAGCACAACAGGAATCTTTTCGCCGACGTCATTGACGTGATAGTTCTCAAAGATATTAGGAACATCTGTGTTATCTTGTATATCAGAAGAAGTGTAAGCATCATCTTGTTGTGCAACTTCATTAAACGAATTCCTCTGCTCAAACCTTTGCAATACTCTCCAGTCATCGCTACGTGCAAATGTGTCTTCCAAGAAAAATATCTGTGTTGCTTGATTTGCCAAAATAAAAGGCTCGTTGGTCTGGTACGCCGCCTTGTCATTGATGGATTTGAAATAATCATCAGCTCTGGTTTTGCGATCCTGGAAAATAGGTTATACCAACGACAGCACAACAGAACCACACACCGATGATCCTCGAAACTGGAGATATACTGCAACTGAACAATGTCTGTTATGTTAGCATACATTTCAGTTGTCTCTTTGTCATACGTATCCGTGCTCATGATGGCACTGTTTTGTGTCTTCCTACCTTCGTCTCGTGCAAGGGTGTTGTAGCGCACATCTCCAACAATGCAAGATTCATAATGTCTTACCTGAGTATCAGGACCCATTGCTAGTGAGTAAAGGGCATCATCAACTGCCTGCCCATCCTCCCGCATCTTCTTAACCTATGGTTAGAAAATAGACAAGCTGATCATCTTACGTACTCAATATATTAAAAAAACTGATAGTGCACTTCAAAAGCTTACATGGTTCTTGAACCATTTCACAAATCCTGCCATAACCAGTTTGTCAATGTTTCTTGGATTTTGTGGCAGTAACTCCTCTTTTTAGATGCTGCACAACATAGTGATCGCGTCAAACATCTAAATATATAAGAATGTGCTACAAGTTTAGTAGATTACGATGTATATGCTGCAGTACTGCACTTACTTGATATAAGGTAGTATCTCAGGACAGTTATTCAACACATACCAAACCATTTTGTCCAAATCTTTAGGTTTGTCCTCTTGTCGACTCTTCCTTGTAACTCGAACAGAATAATTGAAAACATTGAGCCCGGGATTGTCTTCACCCACCTCTTTGCTAAGCTGATCAGCTGTTTCAATGTATTTTGAGCAGAATGTCAACGCTTCTATAGCAATGTAGGCCTCTACAATGGAACCCTCGGGTCTAGCTCTGTTCCTAACATAGCCCTTGAAAGTGCCTAGCCGCCTTTCAATAGGGTACATCCAGCCATACTGTACTTGTCCTCTAAGTAGTGCCTCATCAGGTAGATGAACAACCAAATGCACCATCACATCAAAGAAGGTTGGGATATATCTTCTCAAGGTCGCATAGGATAGTTAGTATCTTGTCTCTAAGACGCTCCAAAGCATCTATCCTGATATTCCTACTGCAGAGTTCCCTGAAGAATTGTCCCAACTCTGCAACTGCTCTGTATAAGTCAGGGCGGCCCAATCCTCTAAGGATAACAGGTAAAACCCTTTGAAGTAGGACGTGGCAGTCATGATTTTTCAACCCTTGTACCTTGTTTCCATATGCCCTGACTCTCCTTTCAGGGTTGGAAGCAAATCCATGTGGGAATCTCACACGTCACAGGACCTCGCAGAATTATTTTCTTTTTACCTTGTCCAAGACGTACATAGCTGGTGCCATATCCTGTGGTTTACCTTCATCTTGCACCTGCAAATCCTTTCTCATCCCCATGTGTGTCAAATCAATCCTAGATTTTAAGGTATCTTTTGTCTTGCCTTCAATATTAAGAAGTGTGCCGATAATGCTATCACATATATTTTTCTCGATGTGTATCACATCAAGATTATGCCGCAGATCCAAATCTTTCCAATACTCCAAGTCCCACAAAGTGGACCTGCGGGTAAACAATAATCTCTCTTCTACCCTGCCACGCTTCCTTTTCCCGCTACCATTACCAGGATGGTTTCCTGGTGTAATATGCCTGACCTTCTCTAATTCCACTTGCAACTCATCGGCGGTGAGCCTCTTTGGCGCATCACAGTTTTCATGCTTTGCATTGAACACATGTCTTCGGTATTTTCTAGGATGCGGCTTGTCCTTGGCAAGGAAACGACGATGTCCAATGTAACAGATCTTGCTAAGTATTGCGTATGACAGCGGATTCCTGTCACAGCGAACACATGCATTGTAACCATGTGTCGTTCACCCTGACATAGTGCCCAAAGCCGGATAATCATGGATGCACCAAATTATAACAGCACGCAGAAAGAAATCAGCTGGTGGGCTGCTATATAGGTCTCGAGTGCGAACACCCTTCCATAGATGTTGAAGTTCCTCCACAAGAGGCTCCATGAACAAATCAAAATCCTTTCCAGGACTTTTTGGACCTGGGATGAGCAAGGCCATCATGTAGTTTGATTCTTTGGTGCATACATTTGGAGGCATGTTGTATGGGATAACAAGCACTGGCCACATGCTATATGTGGCGCTCTGGTGGCCAAATGGGTTAAATCCATCTGAAGCTAAGCCAAGTCTAATGTTTCTCGGGTCAGCAGCAAACTCTTCGGGTTTATCATTGAAGCTTTTCCACTCACTACCATGAGATGGATGGCTCATTACATTCTGATCTCTGTACTCCTGGTTCCTAGAATGCCACAGTACATCCTCTCTTGTTTCAGCATCATGAAACAACCTCTACAAACTTGGTGTAATTGGAAAATGTCTCAGAACATTATGAGGAATCCTCTTAACAGCATCGCCATCTTTCCATCTTGATGATTTGCATTTCGGGCATTCACTTAAGTTGGCATAATCCTTCCGGAACAGAACACAATTATTCTTACAAACATGGATCATATCATATCCAATTCTAACTGCATGAAGGAAATTCTTCATTTTACTGTAGGTGTGTGGCAGCTCAGACGCATCTAGGAAAGATTCGCGGAAAGCAGCCAACATCGCATCGAATGATTTATTGGTCATCCCCTCAGATGTCTTCACCTGAAGAAAGGTGACCATAGCTGAGAATACTGACAGCTTATTTCCTGGGGTGACAACAACGTTGCATTGTTCCAACATGCGGGCCCACCGTTTTTCTTCTGCAGGTGAAAGTTCACAGAATGCACGAGCATTTCGTAGCATTGTTTCAATGTTGGTCAAACTCACTGGCTCCGCCACCACCACCTCCTCCTCCTCTTCCACCTGAGCATCAGGCAGATCAAGCTGGTGATCTGCTGCTTCCACGTAGTCAATAACATTGACATTCACAGCTTCACCATGATGAACCCACCTAGTATATGTGACCGACATCCCATACAAGTGTAGATGATTTTGCACAGTCGACTGGGGTCTTCTAACTGAATTCATACAACTGCTACACGGGCAGAGCACATCTGATTTCGTACCACCGTACTCAGCTCTGATAAAGTTCATGAAGTTTTCAACCCCCTCGACATATGCAGCGGAGAATCTTCGAGCAGAAGTTAGACATAAAAATTAGTTCTTCTACTAGATATTACACGAAAAACATATATGCTTTTTTATGAAGTCCAGAAAAAATACCTAGGTCGATGTCTAAAGCTATGGCAAGATATTTGGACGAGCAGATCTAAGTAACGAAATATATGTAAAGCTAATTCAGCAAACAGATTTGAGTGCCCAATTATGGCAGGTTGTTTCAGCAGTCAATGAGGCCGAGCACACAACCATCAAACTATCGAAGGCCATCGCAACAACAAAGATCGAGTATAAAACGGTGTAGAGCTATTTCACCTAACAGATTGGCTACTAGACCATGGCAATCTATGTCACAATAAATATATGGCAGGATATTTTAGCAACTTATCGGCCTTGGCATGCCATCTCAGCTAAGCAGATTGAGTGCAGAATAGGGGAAGGAAGCTTCTTAAGCAGAGCATATTGACAGTAAACTACTTCGGCAAATAATGAGATTAACAACATCTATTAGCTAACATTCAGCGCTACACCGACATGAACTGGGCCTTAGTCTAGAATGCGCGTATCGTGGGAGAAGCTGACCGCCGTGCGTCTCCACACAAACGTCACCAGCGGTGGCGGCGCTGACCGCCGTGCGCCTCCGCAAGAACGTAGCCAGAGGTGGCGGCACGGCTAGAGGACGGCAGTCTACGGGAGCGTACTGTGGGAGTGAGAGGATCGCCGAACCGCAGGACGTATCGACGCGGCGGGGACGGCGGCTTTGGCGGAGCGAATGAAGTGGAGGGGGACAGGGGGGTTTGGGGAATATTATTGGCTAGTTGGCCGAAGGGCAGTTGAATTGGATTTGGGGGGAATTTTTGGGTGTGGCGGGGGGGATTTTCGCGCAGTGGACGGGGGGAGTTTTGGCGCATGGTCGGTTTCTCCAAATGCAGTCCCAGGTGTCAGTGAAGAGGCAAGTCGAAGCGCGTTCCGTTTGCGTGGGCCGTGTGCAGGACCGAACGTGTGTGGGGTGCAATGCGACCGCGATAGGAGTTTTGTGAGTGTACCGCCTTTTTTCCTTTTAAACTAGGTGCTTCGCCCCCTCAAAAAAATTGTTGCTTTGTGCGATCCATCGATACTACTACTAGTAATTCGGTAATGCCGACTAAAACGGTGCGGCCGGGTCTTTTCCCGCACGATATGCTGGGAGGTTGGCTTAGTTAGGTTTTTTAGGACTAGTAATGCTACACCTATGTAATCCCAGTTACGGAATTAACATAATGTGAAACGTGTGAGTTGTTGATTGTAGATTGGGGGAGGAAGGGGCCCACCACCATGAAAATCAGGGGAGGAGAGAGAGGCAATTTACGTTAACCCTTTCGTAGGTTCCCGTAGATGTAGAAAGATGTGAAATGCGTGAATGTGTAGTGCACGTACTATTGGAGTGCCTAAGATAATTTGTGTATGTATAGACCCTATGTGTTTATTTTACTTCGCATGTTAGATTTGTCTCGGTTCAATAAAAAGCAGAGTTGGTGATGATGGTGTGCCTGTCATCTTGCAATATAGGCCGTCCGTTCGATATCTAACGGATAGGAAGGAAACTATGACAATATACCCGCACTCCTCTCCACATTTGCAGATGAGGCTTTCCATCATTCATCCTTTTCTCCCACAAGATCTTGATCTTCCATGCAACGCACGGGCCTCTTGCTAGTACTCCTACAATATGTATATTATTGTGAAAGTTCATATACACCGGCCGATATTAATGCAAACACGGTAGATTTTCATTACATTTCGAACTTTTATAGGACAGAAAAATAAAAGAAACCCGACCCTAAACCTATTCTACGGTGGCGACCGACATCCTCCATCTGCGATCTCTATGTACGAGGGCGGGGTTCAAGACCCGTGAAGTGAAGGTGCGGTCTCCGGCGAGGAAGAGTAGAACACCGAATATGGACCGGCCAGTTGGCACACCATGCCCTGCCGTCTCCCATGCCCTACTCATCCTCGGAGGAGTCCCCGACCTCGGCGGTGCCAGACGTTGGATGGCGGTAAGTAGGACGCGTGGCTGACGGTGCTCCCGTCGTCGGCCGCCAGCGTGGCCACCGTTTCTGCGGCCGCGTCCGCGTCCGGCTACGCCCCTATTGCGTCGTGAGAGGCGACTTGAGCGAGGGCGGCGACCTCGAGCTTCATCCCCGAAGACAAGCTCTCCCGCAGAGCGTTCGCACTTGCGGTCATGGCAGATGTGGTGCCAAGTAGGAGGACGATGCGCTATGGTGTGGAGGTTAGCTGGGCGTTGCCGCTTTAAGTAGCGCACTCCGGTGAGGCCAAGCGTCCGGGTGCGTCATTAAGTCGCCGGAGTTGGTTCCTCGGGCACCGAGCCTCTTAACGATGACATACGAACGGACGACATGAATGTGGGCAGCTGGCGCCGGCTGGGAACGCACCGCGCGACGGCGCGAGGGACGAGGGTTTTGGTGTGCCAGGGTAGTCAGCTGTGGTCGTGGCAACGTTGGAGATGCCCTTTGCTAACATGCGATCACTGCATGTCATTGAAAAAGCAAAACGACCCGGCATGGTCTCAGGTCCAGAGGATGCAGTTGGCCGCGCTACACCACTCCGCGGACGCGTCACGGCGCCCCGTGCATCCTCGACGAGCCGGGTCTTGGGTGTGTTTGGATTGTGGCCAAAGTGCACCTTACCAAAATTTTGGTCATGACCCAAAGATTGGTCTTTGTTTGGATGGTTGCCATTTTTTTGGCATGCCAATTAACTCTAGCCAACTCTAGTTCATTTCTCTTGCCAATGTCTGCCAAATCATGGGGAACCAATACCTCAACAGAAATTTTGGTCATGACCCAAAGATTGGTCTTTGTTTGGATGGTTGCCATTTCTTTGGCATGCCAATGAACTCTAGCCAACTCTAGTTCATTTTTCTTGCCAATGTCGGCCAAATCATGGGCAACCAATACCTCAACCAAAATTTTGGCTACCCAATGATTTGATGGGGCAACCTTGGGCACAAACCAAACATATTGTTGGTCGTGCCACAGCACTAACGCCACCCTCGGCACACTGAAACCGACCGTGTCTAGCGACGATATGAGCGTGTCGCTCACCGCAGTCGCCGTGTCCAGAGGCGATGCTAGAGCTGCGCCCCGTTGTTGGCCCCAACGACCCACATGAACGTTTGTCGGTGGCGAGGAGGTCGTGGGCCAGCTCCTCCATTGGACTAGTCTGCGCTACGTCATCCCGACGGGTGTTCCCCACATGTAGGTTTCCCTGTTTTCCCGGCCATATTCGAGCGTTAATGCTCCGCGTTGCGCATTAGGCCTTTCACTATGTAGGCCAAGCGAGACAACTTATTATTTGTTTGAGCCGTTCAAGTATAATCATGTGGCATTTGCTTATTTCTCATTCCTCTCCAACCCTGTTCTCCATCGATCATGTCGCCCTCCAGTCGAGTCCATCCTCCAGCATGCCTCATTTGAACATTCCGCCGAGTATAATTCGCATGTACCAACCCTAGTCCTCTTTCAATAGACCTCCGGACCCCGAGATGAAATCGAGGGGGAACGAGTGGGGGCACGTGATACCTAAGGCGGATTCAAAAATTTTAACTAGTGATCATAGCATCCGCAAATCATATATAAAGGGTATTCAATGTTCGTTTCGTTTTTGAACGTACAATATACTCCCTCCTATCCTTTCTAGTTTACATATAAGTTTTATGTGTAGTCAAAGTATCTCTACTTTGATCAAAAAGGTATCAACATTCAACAACGCCCAATCAATATTGTTAGATTCGTACGTACTCCTAGATTTGTACTCGAGATGGTTTCCAATTTGACTATTGACAAGATTAATAGTACATGAGATGTATAATGTGAAAATTATATCATTGGAAACTCCTTTCGCATACGAATTTGACCATATGCTTTGTGTAAGTTGCATGTCATATATTATTACTCTAACATTTGGTCAAAGTTAGCCTCGAAAAGCGCATTAGACCATGTATGCTTTGTGTAAGTTGCATGTCATATATTATTACTCTAACATTTGTGTAAGTTGCATGTCATATATTATTACTCTAACATTTGGTCAAAGTAGTATAGTGGAAGTGGATCCTCTAACGTAGGTATCCCTGCCCCCTTTCGGTCACTTACTGGCGGACCCCATGCTTGCTAGGCCACGCATGTCAGTTACTCAATGGGTTCGGCCACGTTAGGGGATCCTCATCTGTAGTATACTCCCTCTGTTTTTATTTACTCCGTTTAAAACAGAGGGACTGGTGGTCTCAAATGCGGTCCCACAAGCGAGCGAAAACGCAAGACGAAGCATGTTCCATTCGGTGAGCGACGTGGAGGGTCCAGCGTGCCGGGCTGCAACGCGAACGCAAAAAGAGCGATGTACAGTCAAAACCGATTGATCGGTCGTCACCAGAACCACTATTCACACCAGAACCTTCGCTGCTCGGCCTACGCCAGCCACTGCCCTAAAACCACACCAAATCTCCAGCCCATTCCCCCACCTTTCGATCCCCTAGCCCGCATCAAGCGTCCCCTAGTTCGCCGGAAAGCCATGGTGCGCCGCAAGATCACTTACTACAAGATGCTGACGCCGGAGAGCCGCGCAGAAATCGCGGCGACGGTCGGCGCCATAGACCTCCATTCCCAAGCTCCCTTTGCGGCAGGCCAATCCCCGAGTTCTCTGGAGCCAAGCTGCGAGGAGGAGGAAGCCGATCCAATGTTCATGGCGGAGGTCGCGGCACAGAAGGCCCCCGGTGGGTATGAGATGATGGACGCCGACTTCGTGCCGGCGTCCGAGTCCCCCATGGTGCAGGCGGACCAGCGGTTCAACATGGCGATACTAAAGGAGGACCGGGAGGCAGAGGGTCAACTCGACATGGAGCGCGCGCATGCTGCTGCCATCGAGGCTCTCCTGCAGGCAAAACTGGATGTCGTGGATGTGAACCAGGCGGCGAAGGCTCAACTTGAGGCAGAGCGCTCGGATGTCGCTGCCATCGAGGCCCTCCTGCAGGCGGAACCGGACGTCTTGGACTTGAACCGGGCGGCAGAGGCTCGACTCGACGTAGAGCGTGCGGATGCCGCTCTCATCGACGCCCTCCTGCAGGCGGAACCAGACGTCCTGGACTGGACCCTCGGCGGAGGCTCGACTCGACGCAGAGCGCGCGGATGCCACTACCATCGAGGCCCTCCTGCAGGCGGAACCGGACGTCCTCGACTTGAACCAGGTTGTGCTCTCGTCTGTGCAGAGCGCCCGCACGCTCCGCTTGAACGTGTAGCTGGAGGCCGAGGACAACCACAGTGCGGAAACACACGTCGGCAGCGACGGATGGTTCGCGCCGGCAGCCAAAGACGACGAGGCAGTCTCTTTCCGCGAGCAGTGATAGTTTTTCTTTATGTTGTTGTTTATATTGATCTTTTGCTGTGTAAAAACATATATTTGTTATGCAAGTCGCCTAACTTGGGTCAGTCTACCATTTCAGGCGGTTGGATGAATATTCTACGTCTCCTAACCCTTCTTTCCTTCTTCCTCACCTCTTCTTCTTTCCCAACAGACCACCGCATGGGCCGTACGGATACTTCCCAACATGCGGTTGGATAAACATACTTTATGAACGAAAATTATGTGTCAGCGATAGGATGGCTGAGTTTGGTTTGTTCACATGCGACAGCACATGTCAGTGAGGGTGCATTCCCTTGGTTGGGTTTGCGGTGTGCAGGAGCGACTATGTGAGGGTGCGGTGCGACCGCGGCATGCAGGAGCGACCATGTGAGGGTGCGGTGCGACCGCGACAGCCGTGCGTAAGTGTACCTCCTTCTCATTTTGAAAACTTTAGGCAAGCTTGGCAAAAACGTGTGGCGAAGTTTGGCAATGCAAGGCCTAGACCCAAACAAGATAAGTACGTATGTACTAGGAGTACTAGTGTTAAAAAAGAAAGGCGGGGTTTTCCTTCGCGGGATTTAATCGATACAAATCCTCGTTTCATGTGTCAATTAATGCGTATTTTTTTCTCCAAAGACCAAAGAGCTAACCATCTCACTCCTCATCGCTTGATTAATGCAGCGCCATGCAAACCAACCTTCTCACTTTCGCATGCATGCAGGGTGATGAGGACATCAATACCATTGTTACACCCACAGCCCCTACTGTTACATATGATGGACCAATTACTAGAGCTCGCGCACGCCAATTAAATTACCAGGTACTTTCGTTTCTTGGTAATGATTCTAATGTTCATGAGAATATGATGCTGCCTAAATTGGATACATTTGTTTTGCTTACAAATGAAGGGCCTAGCTTGGAGAAGGATGAACATTGGAGCAAGAACAAGCATGGAGTTGATGGCATGCGCAAGGGAAACAAGAACGGAGTTACAAGTGATGATTTCAGGACTCTGAAGCCACCATAAGGAGTGAATGAAGCCTTGGACGAAATATACAAGATGCCACTTCATAAATTTCGTCCAGAGGCTATTCTAGGTGCTGCGTCACCTTATTATTGGGCCAGGCCCATGCAATTTCGAAATACTTAAGTATAGGCTGTTTTTAGAGTCCGTATGTGTGGGGAAACAAGAGTTAGGGTTGGTTTCGGACCCCTTCCTCAAGGGCCACGAAATTCCCCCCTATTCCTCCATATATACAGCCCTTAGGGCGTCGTTTAGACTTTGGGTTTTGTTTAGATCAAAAGTTCGCCATAGCTGCAACTTCGCGTACTTCGTTTGTGTTCAACGACCAGACCAAGGCATCACAGAACCCCACCTTCATTAATAAAGCTTTCCTCTTATATTCACAATATCCAGATTGTAATCTTAGTTTCTTGCTTGTTCTTCGTTTGCTCGCAGGAAACAGGCCCTCGTGGTCAGGTTGATCGTGCTCCGGCGTAGTCAATAACCCTCGGAAGTTGGTTTAGCGATTGCTAAGGCGCGACGTCTCGCACGTTCGTAGTCGGATCGTCAAGGTCGACTCCCACAGAAACGATAGCCACCATCTCATCGAAACATCGGGACACCTTTGCCTCTATCAAGTGGTATCAGATTTCCAGGTTGCTCGGTGAGATTTTACAGTTTTTCGTAGTTTAGATCGAGTCTGTTCTTCATACCTACAGTCCACGAAAAAGCCACAAAAAAAATTAGGGTTAGTTCATCATATCCGAACCAATCTGAGCCTTTGCATAATCTTTTTAGGGTTTTTGCTTTGTTGAATTTGCGGTTGCATCGTCATGTCAAGTTGCTGGTCTTAGAGTCTAGTCTTTTAGAGTTTCGAGTTCTGGTCATAAGTTGTCACGCCGCCGCCGCACCATCATCATCGCCTTGCCATCAACCACCGCTGCTTATCCGCCACCGCTCTGAATCTGTATCCATATACCACCACCAATCCGTATCCATATATCACCACCATATATCCACCACCAATCCGAGTTCTTATCATATTAGGTTTGTTTTGAGATCCATCTAAATTCCGATTCGTGTTTCCTTGCCTGCGTAGGTCTTGAAAAAAAAAAGAGTCTCGAGACCCCCGGGCTGTTTTTAGGCCAAAATTTCGGCGACCGAAAATATTTTTTCCCTATCCTATTTTTAGGCTGTTCTGAGTCTTTTGAGACACTCGCCATCATAGTGATTTTTGGTCGCACTTTTTCGTCGTCGCTGCCCTGATTTCTGAAAAAAAAATTGTCAAAAAAATTTCGTACCCATCTTGTCAGTTTGACCTGGGAAGAGTTTTGAGACACTCGCCATTATAGTGATTTTTCGCAAAAAAAAAGAGGAGCGCAAAAAAAAACAGAGTGAAAAAAAATCCAGAGTGTGCTTTTCCCTTGTTTATGTGCAGCCCCGTGATTTTGTTAGTGTTCTAGGCTCGCGTCTCTAGTACGGTCTAGCCTAGGACCAGCACCGTACCGTCGTTGAGCGTTTATTCAACTTTGCATCTCTGAATTGATTATTGCTGACCCTTTTTGCTACCATATTATAAGCCTTCCTAGCTCCACATACATCTACGTCGTGCGTTTGACTCTCCCTGGTAATCGCTCTATCCAAGCTTTGAGAGTTTTGACTACAACGGTCGCCGATCACCGCCTGCTGCTTGGTAAGAACTGGTAAGAATTTGAGATTTGCTTGACGGATTTGTGACTGTCCACCACACCACCACCACCACTTCCTAGTAGTCTATAGAATCATATTCTTGTGTGTTTCTATTGCTGCTAACCATGGCAGGATCACAAGCCGACGAGACTGACTGGGAGAACATGACAAACAAAGCGTTACATGATAAGTTTCAACAAATGATGAGTGGACAGGTGGAAGATGTGCTAAATAGATTTGAAGAGGCCATGGAGAAGATAGATGGCATTGAGAAGGCGTTCGAAACAAAGCTCGATAACAAGTTTAATGAATTGCTCGCGCGTCTACCACCACCACCACCAGCTGCACCTAACGCACCTCTACAACAACAACAACGACTACCTCCACATTGCGAAACAGCCCTCCGCCAAGCGACCCGTGTCCCTCTTTAGCCTGGCCAAGCTGCTGGTGCTGCTGTTGATACTTCTGTGGCTCTTGCTGCTGATGTGGGGGAGGATGATTATGTGGGAGATTATGAGGATGAGGTTGATCAACATCAGAACTACGTGCAACCACCAGCACCACAACCACCAGGTCGTCCACATGCAAATCATGGCAATGTTAGGGCTCCCCCTCAGGTACGAGATCATGACCATCTCCCTAAACTGAAATTGAATATTCCACCATTTGAGGGTAGATATGTTCCTGATATATATCTTACTTGGGAGTTAGAAACTGAACAATGATTTACATGTTTACAATATCCTGAGGAGAGACGTGTTCCTGCTGCTGTTTGTGCTTTTTTTTGACTATAAACAGTAGGGTAAACACCCCACTGCAACTTTTATTAAGGTAGATGAAACAGAGTAGTCTTATGGGCTTGAGGTAAGCCTAGGAAAACAAATAAACAGGAAAGAAAAGAAAAGAGAAAGAAAAGAAACTAAAAAAACTAAAAAAACTAAAAAATTACAGACAAAAGAAGAAGTAAAAGAGATTACAGCAGAGAATCCAGCCAGTTAGAGAACATTCTCTCATGCTTAGTCTTCATTCTAAATTTCAGAAGTTTGAGTTCCTCTAAATATATGCACTTCCAGCCTTGGAAAGTTGGAGTAATATTCTCAAATATCTTATTGTTGCTGTTTGTGCTTTCACTAGCTTTGCATGTGTTTGGTGGTCTGAATATTGTAGATTATATCCTGTTCCAGCTACTTGGGCTGCTTTGAAAACTGCTATGCGTACTCATTGGGTTCCACCATATTATCAACGTGAATTACTTCAAAAATTGCAGCGCCTAAGACAAGGAAAAAATTCTGTAGAAGAATATTATCAGGAATTACAAACTGGCTTGATTCGATGTGGTATCGTTGAGGAGGATGAAGCTATGCTTGCACGTTTTATGGGTGGATTAAATAGAGAGATTCAGACCATTCTAGTCTATAAGGATTATAATAATATCACTCGTTTATTCCATCTTGCTTGTAAAGCTGAACGTGAAGTGCAGGATCGACAGGCATTGGCGCGAACTAACTTTTCTGCAGGTCGACCTTCATCGTGGACACCACGTGCATCATCTACTTCTACATGTTCTGCTACATCGGCACCTCCGTCAGCTGCCACCTCCAACCGTGATACAAGAAAGCAGACACAACCACCACTATCTGCCAAGAGCACTCCTGCCGGGCCTGCACAGAGCTCTGCTTCTTCCAGGGCGTCTACAGGGCACACAAGTGATATTATTTGTCGTCGTTGTAAGGGAAGAGGACATTTTGCGCGAGAATGCACATCTCAGCGTGTGATGATTACTACTGAGGATGGTGGGTATGAGTCCGCTAGTGACTATGATGAGGAGACTTTGGCTCTTCTTACACACGAAGAACACGGTGGAGATGTTTCTGATCATGAGACGCAATACATGGCTGCTGAAGATGCTGACAGGTATGAATGTTTAGTTGCTCAACGTGTTTTGAGTGTGCAGGTCACGCAAGCTGAGCAAAATCAGAGGCATAATTTGTTCCATACAAAGGGAGTTGTGAAGGAACGTTCTGTTCGCGTCATCATAGATGGAGGGAGCTGCACCAACTTGGCTAGCATGGAGATGGTGGAGAAGCTGTCTCTCACCACAAGACCACATCCACATCCTTACTACATCCAATGGTTCAACAACAGCGGCAAGGTTAAGGTAACACGTACTGTTCGTGTGCATTTTAGTATCTCTACATATTGATAGAGGCAAAGGTGTCCCGTCTTTCGATGAGATGGTGGCTATCGTTTGGAGGAAGTCGACTTTGACGATCCGACTACGAACGTGCGAGGACGTCGCGCCTTAGCAATCGCTAAACCAACTCCGAGAGGTTATTGACCACGCCGGAGCACGATCAACCTGACCACGAAGGTCTGTTTCCTGCAGGCAAACGAAGAACAAGCAAGAAACTAAGATTGCAATCGGGATATTGCGAATATAAGAGGAAAGCTTTATTGATCAAGGTGGGGTTCTGTGACGCCTTGGTATGGTCGTTGAACACAAACGAAGTACGCGAAGTTGCAGCTATGGCGAACTTTTAATCTAAACAAAACCCAAAGTCTAAACGATGCCCTAGGGGCTGTATATATGGGGGAAGAGGGGGGGAATTTCGTGGCCCTTGGAGGAGGGGTCCGAAACCCACGCTAACTCTTGTTTCCCCACACATACGGACTCTAAAAATAGCCTATATTGAAGTATTTCGAAATTACATGGGCCTGGCCCAAGAAGAAGGTGACGCAGCACCTAGAATAGCCTCTGGACGAAATTTATGAAGTGGCATCTTGTATATTTCGTCCAAGGCTTCATGCACTCATTATGGTGGCTTCAAAGTCCTGAAATCATCACTTGAAACTCTGTTCTTGTCTCCCTTGCTCATGCCATCAACTCCATGCTTGTTCTTGCTCCAATGATCATCCTTCTCCAAGCTAGGCCCTTCATTTGTAAGCAAAACAAATGTATCCAATTTAGGCAGCATCATATTCTCATGAACATTAGAATCATTACCAAGAAACGAAAGTACCTGATAATTCAATTGGTGTGCGTGAGCTCTAGTAATTGGTCCAGTATGTATAGCAGCAGGGGTTGTGGGTGTAACAATGGTATTGATGTCCTCATCATCCTCCCCTTCTTGAAATGAAGTCGTCCTCGACGGAAGCTCATCTTCCTCACCCAAATAAGGCTTCAAAGCTGCAATGTTAAAAGTGGGACTAACCCCAAAATCTGCAGGCAACTCAAGTTTATATGCATTATCATTTATTTTCTCCAACACCTTAAAAGGACCATCAGCACGTGGCATTAGCTTTGATTTGCGCAAATTAGGAAATCTATCCTTACGCAAATGTAACCAAACAAGATCTCCAGGTGCAAACACAACATGTTTTCTACCCTTATCTCCAGCAAGTTTATATTTAGCATTCATACGCTCAATGTTTTCCTTAGTTAACTCATGCATTTTTAAAATCAATTCAACACGTTCTTTAGCATCAAAATTAACCTTCTCCGAAGATGGAAGAGGCAACAAATCAATGGGTGCACGAGGTAGGAAACCATACACAATTTCAAAAGGGCACATCTTAGTAGTAGAATGCAACGAACGATTATAAGCAAATTCAATATGAGGCAAGCATTCTTCCCACATTTTCTTATTATTCTTCAAAACAGCCCTAAGCATAGTAGACAATGTTCTATTGACTACTTCAGTTTGTCCATCAGTTTGGGGGTGACAAGTAGTACTAAAAAGCAGTTTAGTCCCCAACTTAGCCCATAAACATCCCCAAAAGTGGCTAAGAAATTTAGTATCACGGTCTGAAACAATAGTATTTGGCACACCATGCAAGCGAATAATTTCACGAAAGAACAAATCAGCAACATTAACAGCATCATCGCTTTTATGACATGGTATAAAGTGTGCCATTTTCGAGAATCTATCCACGACAACAAATATGCTATCCCGCCCCTTCTTTGTTCGAGGTAAACCTAAAACAAAGTCCATAGATATATCCTCCCAAGGAACACTAGGCACAGGCAAAGGCATATATAAACCATGAGGATTGAGCCGTGACTTAGCTTTTGACATGTAGTGCAGCGAGAAACAAAACGCTCAACATCCCGTCTCATCTTTGGCCAAAAGAAATATGTAGCAAGTACGTCCTCCGTCTTCTTCACGCCAAAGTGTCCCATTAATCCTCCTCCATGCGCCTCCTGCAACAATAAAAGACGAACAGAGCTAGCAGGAATGCATAGCTTGTTAGCACGGAACACAAAACCATCATTAACAACGAACTTGTTCCACGTTCTTCCTTCTTTACAATTCTGCATTACTTCTTTAAAATCAGCATCATGCACATATTGATCTTTGATGGTCTCCAAACCAAATATTTTGAAGTCAAGTTGTGAAAGCATAGTATAGCGACGAGACAAAGCATCAGCAATAACATTTTCTTTACCCTTCTTGTGTTTAATGACATAAGGGAAAGTCTCAATGAATTCAACCCATTTAGCATGTCTACGATTCAGTTTAGCTTGACTTTTAATATGTTTCAAAGATTCATGATCAGAATGGATAACAAATTCTTTGGGCCATAAATAATGTTGCCATGTCTCTAAAGTCCGAACAAGAGCATATAATTCTTTATCATAAGTAGAATAGTTCAGACTAGGCCCACTCAATTTTTCAGAAAAGTATGCAACAGGTTTGCCATCTTGTAATAACACACCTCCTAATCCAATTCCACTAGCATCAAATTCAAGCTCAAAAGTCTTATTAAAGTCAGGAAGTTGAAGTAAAGGAGCATGTGTCAACTTATCTTTCAATACCGTGAAGGCTTCTTCCTGGGCGGTACCCCAAACAAAAGGCACATCCTTCTTTGTAAGCTCATTGAGAGGTGCAGCAATGGTGCCAAAAGCTCTCACAAAACGCCTATAGAAACCAGCGAGTCCAAGAAAACTCCTCACTTGTGTGACCGTTTTGGGCTGTGGCCAACTCTCAATAGCTTCAATCTTGGCTTTATCAACTTCAATTCCCTGTGGAGTAACAACATAGCCAAGAAAAGACACTCGGTCGGTGCAAAAGGTGCACTTCCCAACGTTACCAAACAAACGTGCATCACGTAGAGCATTCAAAACAGCACGTAAATGTTCCAAATGTTCTTCCAAAGATTTGCTATAAATCAGTATATCATCAAAATAGACTACCACAAATCATCCAATGAAAGCACGTAAAACTTCGTTCATTAGTCTCATGAAAGTACTAGGTGCATTAGTTAACCCAAAAGGAATGACTAACCACTCATATAAACCAAACTTAGTTTTAAATGCTGTTTTCCATTCATCTCCCAATTTCATACGAATTTGATGGTATCCACTACGCAAATCAACTTTGGAGAATATTGTAGAGCCACTCAATTCATCAAGCATATCATCTAGCCTAGGAATAGGATGACGATAACGAATGGTAATATTATTAATGCCTCTACAATCAACGCACATACGCGACGTACCATCCTTTTTCGACACTAGAATAATAGGAACAGCACAAGGACTAAGGGATTCGCGAATATAACCTTTGTCAAGCAGCTCCTGTACTTGCCGCATAATGTCCTTCGTCTCCTCTGGATTGGTACGGTATGGTGCACGGTTGGGTAGCGATGCACCAGGAATTAAGTCAATTTGATGCTCAATCCCTCGAATAGGTGGTAATCCCGGTGGCACGTCTTGTGGGAAGACGTCAGCGAACTCCTGCAAAATGTTAGTGACAGCAGGGGGCAAAGAGGAAGGCACGTCCTCGAATGAAAATAATGCCTCTTTGCACACAAAAGCATAGCAAACAGATTTGCTAGAATCTAGCTCATCAATATCAGATTTGGTGGCAAGTCAACATGCACTTTTCAATTTAATTTCAGAAGCAACACTAGATGGTTTATTAGGAGGCTTCATTTGTTGCTCAAATTCTTTTGCCACAATCTGATTTTCACTCTTATTTTTCTCCTGTTTTGCTTTATTAGCTCTATTAATATCATCTTTCAAAATGGAATCAGGAGTCATAGGAAGCAAAGTAATATTTTTATCCTTATGAACAAGAGTATACTGATTGTTTCTACCATGGTGTACATCATTTTTATCAAATTGCCATGGTCTACCAAGTAATAAGGAACATGCTTGCATAGGTACCACATCACAATCAACATAATCAGCATATGTAGAGATACTAAAATGCACACGAACAGTACGTGTTACCCTAACCTTGCCGCTGTTGTTGAACCATTGGATGTAGTAAGGATGTGGATGTGGTCTTGTGGTGAGAGATAGCTTCTCCACCATCTCCATGCTAGCCAAGTTGTTGCAGCTCCCTCCATCTATGATGATGCGAACAGAACGTTCCTTCACAACTCCCTTTGTATGGAACAAATTATGCCTCTGATTTTGCTCAGCTTGCGTGACCTGCACACTCAAAACACGTTGAGCAACTAAACATTCATACCTGTCAGCATCTTCAGCAGCCATGTATTGCGTATCATGATCAGAATCATCTCCACCATGTTCTTCATGTGTAAGAAGAGCCAAAGTCTCCTCATCATAGTCACTAGCGGACTCATACCCACCATCCTCAGTAGCAATCATCACACGCTGAGATGTGCATTCTCGCGCAAAATGTCCTCTTCCCTTACAATGACGACAAATAATATCACTTGTGTTCCCTGTAGACGCCATGGAAGAAGAAGAGCTCTGTGCAGGCCCGACAGGTGTGCTCTTGGCAGATAGTGGTAGTTGTGCCTGCTTTCTTGTATCACAGTTGGAGGTGGCAGCTGACGGAGGTGCCAGTGTAGCAGAACATGTGGAAGTAGATGATGCACGTGGTGTCCACGATGAAGGTCGACCTACAGAAAAGTTAGTTCGCACCAATGCCTATCGATCCTGCACTTCAAGTTCAGCTTTACAAGCAAGATGGAATAAACGAGTGATATTATTATAATCCTTATAGTCTAGAATGGTCTGAATCTCTCTATTTAATCCACCAAGCAAACGTGCAAGCATAGCTTCATTCTCCTCAACGATACCACATCTAATCAAGCCAGTTTGTAATTCCTGATAATATTCTTCTACGAATTTTTTCCTTGTCTTAAGCGCTGCAATTTTTGAAGTAATTCACGTTGATAATATGGTGGAACCCAACGAGTACGCATAGCAGTTTTCAAAGCAGCCCAAGTAGCTGGAACAGGATATAATCTACAATATTCAGACCACCAAACACATGCAAAGCTAGTGAAAGCACAGACAGCAGCAGGAACATGTCTCTCCTCAGGATATTGTAAACATGTAAATCGTTGTTCAGTTTCTAACTCCCAAGTAAGATATATATCAGGAACATATCTACCCTCAAATGGTGGAATATTCAATTTCAGTTTAGGGAGATGGTCATGATCTCGTACCTGAGGGGGAGCCCTAACATTGCCATTATTTGCATGTGGACGACCTGGTGGTTGTGGTGCTGGTGGTTGCACATAGTTCTGATGTTGATCAACATCATCCTCGTAATCTCCCACATAATCATCCTCCCCCACATCAGCAGCAGGAGCCACAGAAGTATCAACAGCAGCACCAGCAGCTTGGCCAGGCTGAAGAGGGACACGGGTCGCTCGGCGGAGGGCTGTTTCGCGATGTGGAGGTAGTCGTTGTTGCTGTTGTAGAGGTGCGTTAGGTGCAGCCGGTGGTGGTGGTGGTAGACGCGCGAGCAATTCATTGAACTTGTTATCGAGCTTTGTTTCGAACGCCTTCTCAATGCCATCTATCTTCTCCATGGCCTCTTCAAATCTATTTAGCACATCTTCCACCTGTCCACTCATCATTTGCTGAAACTTATCATGTAACGCTTTGTTTGTCATGTTCTCCCAGTCAGTCTCATCGGCTTGTGATCCTACCATGGTTAGCAGCAATAGAAACACACAAGAATATGATTCTACAGACTACTAGGAAGTGGTGGTGGTGGTGTGGTGAACAGTCACAAATCCGTTAAGCAAATCTCAAATTCTTACTAGTTCTTACCCAGCAGCAGGCGGTGATCGGCAACCGAGGTAGTCAAAACTCACAAAGCTTGGATAGAGCGATTACCAGGGAGAGTCAAACGCACGATGTAGATGTATGTGGAGATGGGAAGGCTTTTAATATGGTAGCAAAAAGGGTCAGCAATAACCAATTCAGAGATGCAAAGTTGAATAAACGCTCAACGACGGTACTGTGCTGGTCCTAAGCTAGACGGTACTAGAGACGCGAGCCTAGAACACTAACAAAATCACGGCGGTGCACGTAAACAAGGGAGGAGCACACTCTGAATTTTTTTTTCAATTTTTTTTGCACTTTTTTTTTCCTCTTTTTTTTTTGCTCCGCAACAATTTTTTTTTGAAAAAGTCTACAAATGTCCTAAAAACTGCCTAGCCAGAATTTTCCAGACTTAGTTTTTTTTTTGAGTTTGGAACTAATTTTCTTCTGCGGGTAGCACGAAAGTTGGGGAGTCCTTCTCTGTCACGACTCAGAGTATCACGTGATCTGGAAATCAAGAACAAAGCAACAATTACTGGACTCGGACTAGGACTCGTGGCGGAGATGAATCTGGTGGGAACTCGGACTGGTGGCGGATATTTGCAGGGCGATGGAACACGGACTGGTGGCGAATCTGTGATGGAGGTGGACTCAAATTAGCGTGATGGCGGTGGATATGTGGTATATGGTAGCGGCGATGACGATGGTGGTATATGGCAGCGGTGATGACGATGGTGGTATATGGCAGCGGTGATGATGATGATGCGGTGGTGATATATGGCAGCGGCGACGTGACAACCTGTGAACAGAGCTCGAAACTCTAAAGGACTAGACGCTAAGACCAGCAACTTGACACGACGATGCAACCGCAAATTCAACAAAGCAAATACAGAAAAGATTATGCAAAGGCTCAGATTGGTTCGGATAGGATGAACTAACCCTAATTTTTTTTGGCTTTTTCGTGGACTGTAGGTATGAAAAACAGACTCGATCTAAACTATGAAAAACTGTAATATCTCACTGAGCAACCTGAAAACTGATACCACTTGATAGAGGCAAAGGTGTCCCGTCTTTCGATGAGATGGTGGCTATCGTTTGGAGGAAGTCGACTTTGACGATCCGACTACGAACGTGTGAGGACGTCGCGCCTTAGCAATCGCTAAACCAACTCCGAGAGGTTATTGACCACGCCTGAGCACGATCTACCTGACCACGAAGGTCTGTTTCCTGCAGGCAAACGAAGAACAAGCAAGAAACTAAGATTGCAATCGGGATATTGCGAATATAAGAGGAAAGCTTTATTGATCAAGGTGGGGTTCTGTGACGCCTTGGTCTGGTCGTTGAACACAAACGAAGTACGCGAAATTGCAGCTATGGCGAACTTTTAATCTAAACAAAACCCAAAGTCTAAACCATGCCCTAGGGGCTGTATATATGGGGGAAGAGGGGGGGAATTTCGTGGCCCTTGGAGGAGGGGTCCGAAACCCACCCTAACTCTTGTTTCCCCACACATACGGACTCTAAAAATAGCCTATATTGAAGTATTTCGAAATTACATGGGCCTGGCCCAAGAAGAAGGTGACGCAGCACCTAGAATAGCCTCTGGACGAAAATTATGAAGTGGCATCTTGTATATTTCGTCCAAGGCTTCATGCACTCATTATGGTGGCTTCAAAGTCCTGAAATCATCACTTGAAACTCTGTTCTTGTCTCCCTTGCGCATGCCATCAACTCCATGCTTGTTCTTGCTCCAATGATCATCCTTCTCCAAGCTAGGCCCTTCATTTGTAAGCAAAACAAATGTATCCAATTTAGGCAGCATCATATTCTCATGAACATTAGAATCATTACCAAGAAACGAAAGTACCTGATAATTCAATTGGCGTGCGTGAGCTCTAGTAATTAGTCCAGTATGTATACCAGCAGGGGCTGTGGGTGTAACAATGGTATTGATGTCCTCATCACATATGCTGATTATGTTGATTGTGATGTGGTACCTATGCAAGCATGTTCCTTATTACTTGGTAGACCATGGCAATTTGATAAAAATTCTGTACACCATGGTAGAAACAATAAGTATACACTTGTTCATAAGGACAAAAATATTACTTTGCTTCCTATGACTCCTGATTCCATTTTGAAAGATGATATTAATCGAGCTAATAACGCAAAACAGGAGCAAAATAAGAGTGAAAATCAGATTGTGGCTGATAGAGGCGAGGGTGTCCAGATCTTTCGATGAGATGATAACTATCGATTTGGTGGAGATGACATTGACGATCCGACTACTAACGTGCACCATGTTGTGCCTTAGCAATCGCTAAACCAACTCCTAGAGGTTATTGACCACGCTGGAGCACGATCAACCTGACCACGAAGGTCTATTCCTGCAAGCAATCGAAGACAAACAAGCAAGAATATAATAAAGCAATCTGAATATTGCAAATATAGATGAAGTATTGATAAAGGTGGGGATCTGGAAGCGGTCTTGGTCTGATCGTTGGACACAAACGAAATACACGAAGTTGCAATGGCTAACTTTTAACTAAACAAATCCCAAGGAAATAGCTACTAGGTGGATCTACTTATATAGGAGCAAGGGGTGGCAGCCAAGGAGGTGGGAGGACGTCCCAAGGCAGCCTAAAACCAACCCTAGGTCGTACAAGGCTCATGGGCCCAAGTGGAGGTGATGCAACATCTTTGGATTTGTTGTTTGACTCGGATTCTGCTGTAGCGTCAGATTGTTTCATCCATATCTCAATGCTCCGGACGGATTTAAAGGTGAATCCAAATGGCGTGGAAAGAGGACGAAATCTACTTTCCAACAAAAAAAGAATCACCCAATTCGGAGTCCGTATGAAAAAGTTCTTGCCGTTTTGAGTCAGGTATGTCTGTGCAGTCCGAATCTGAATCCAGAACGTGAGAGACTTGGACTCTATCTTCTCTTGGCCCAAAAGTGACGTGAAGGGACTTTTTGAACAGCACCTAAACTTCTCTTTTTCCCTTATCTTCATATTTGGATTGTACAAATGTCCCATACACATGCAATTAGACAAAACACAAAAGTGTGTGAAGTATTTTTGTTCTGGATAATATAAATAGATTATTGAATAGTTGACACTAGAAATCACCTGACAAATATGCATGTATGCAATATTTTTGGTCGTATCCAAGGTAGTCATGTCCTCATCATCCTCCCCTTCTTAAAAATAAAGCCGTCCTCGGCGTTGCTTTATCTGAAATGTGGCTAACGAAAGAGACAAGGTGTACATGTTGTATATGTATATGTCATCAATTTTTACTTCCCGTGGAATTTGCACATATGACACATGTATACATGAGTAACTTTCATAGTGAATAAAATATAAAGCCAAAATATTATCACAAGAAGTAGAAGGTATGAAAGTATTGCAACTCAGTTTGCACATATAAGTGAAGCTCTTATTCATATGAAAATATTGACAATATTCATCATTAAACCATCCTAATATTGGTGAATAAACCTTACTTGCATAAAATTTACATGCTACAACATGCTTAAATAAGCCAACATGCAATAAGTCGTTTGACACAGAATCATCACCAAGATTAGAGGTCATATCAAAATGATTAAACATTGGCACAATTATTTTCAAACGTAGTTGATGCAAAATTGTTTTAGTGTCTGATTCACATGGTTCTTTCACATCAACGGTTAATTCAATGGGTGCACTCAAAATTCTTGATATTGCAGTTGTTTGATCACATGGCAAAGTCAAATCATCAGCATAAGCATCTAAAATAGGTGGTGTGATCAATGTAGTGGCTAGAGCATCACATGGTGTATTTAAATCGACAAGGCATTCATCATTCGCATGCGAATTTAGAAGATCAGTACCTTTGTCATTACCTCGTGTTATCAACTCAGATGATGTTGGAACTCTCGGCAGTGACGAGTCATAATATGGAGCTGATGCAGTGCTCACAACAACGGATGTTGTTGTCATAGTAGGCACAGTGGTAGAAGGAAGGACCGTCTCAACTCCTTGGATGTGCACCTTATGCTTGTTTGTCTTGTGGGCATCACGCCTCTTTATTTCCTGTTCAGCTTTGCAAGCAAGATGAAACAAATGGTCCATAGGATAACATTCTTCATGAATTAGTATCTCCTGAATATCACGGTTTAATCCTCCCCAAAATCTATCCGTAAAATCTTCTTCACTTTCCTCTAAAAAGGAATGCAACAAGGTAGTTTGTAAATCATCATAATATTTTCTTACAGTGTCACTACCTTGTTTTAAATGTTGTAGTTTTTTAATTAGTGGTTAGTCATGCCTTTTGGGTTAACTAATGCACCTAGTACTTTCATCAGACTAATGAACGAAGTTTTACGTGCTTTCATTGGACGATTTGTGGTAGTCTATTTTGATGATATACTGATTTATAACAAATCTTTGGAAGAACATTTGGAACATTTACGTGCTGTTTTTAATGCTCTACGTGATGCACGTTTGTTTGGTAACCTTGGGAAGTGCACCTTTTGCACCGACCGAGTATCTTTTCTTGGCTATGTTGTTACTCCACAGGGAATTGAAGTTGATAAAGCCAAGATTGAAGCTATTGAGAGTTGGCCGCAGCCCAAAACGGTCACACAAGTGAGGAGTTTTCTTGGACTCGCTGGTTTCTATAGGCGTTTTGTGAGAGACTTTAGCACCATTGCTGCACCTCTCAATGAGCTTACAAAGAAGGATGTGCCTTTTGTTTGGGGTGCCTTCACGGTATTGAAAGATAAGTTGACACATGCTCCTTTACTCCAACTTCCTGATTTTAATAAGACTTTTGAGCTTGAATGTGATGCTAGTGGAATTGGATTAGGAGGTGTGTTATTACAAGATGGCAAACCTGTTGCATACTTTTCTGAAAAATTGAGTGGGCCTAGTCTGAACTATTCTACTTATGATAAAGAATTATATGCTCTTGTTCGGACTTTAGAGACATGGCAACATTATTTATGGCCCAAAGAATTTGTTATACATTCTGATCAGGAATCTTTGAAACATATTAAAAGTCAAGCTAAACTGAATCGTAGACATGCTAAATGGGTTGAATTCATTGAGACTTTCCCTTATGTCATCAAACACAAGAAGGGTAAAGAAAATGTTATTGCTGATGCTTTGTCTCGTCGCTATACTATGCTTTCACAACTTGACTTCAAAATATTTGGTTTGGAGACCATCAAAGATCAATATGTGCATGATGCTGATTTTAAAGATGTAATGCAGAATTGTAAAGAAGGAAGAACATGGAACAAGTTCGTTGTTAATGATGGTTTTGTGTTCCGTGCTAACAAGCTATGCATTCCAGCTAGCTCTGTTCGTCTTTTGTTGTTGCAGGAGGCGCATGGAGGAGGATTAATGGGACATTTTGGCGTGAAGAAGACGGAGGACGTACTTGCTACACATTTCTTTTGGCCAAAGATGAGACGGGATGTTGAGCATTTTGTTGCTCGCTGCACTACATGTCAAAAAGCTAAGTCACGACTCAATCCTCATGGTTTATATATGCCTTTGCCTGTACCTAGTGTTCCTTGGGAGGATATATCTATGGACTTTGTTTTAGGTTTACCTCGAACAAAGAAGGGGAGGGATAGTATATTTGTTGTCGTGGATAGATTCTCGAAAATGGCACACTTTATACCATGTCATAAAAGCGATGATGCTGTTAATGTTGCTGATTTGTTCTTTCGTCAAATTATTCGCTTGCATGGTGTGCCAAATACTAGTTTCATATCGTGATACTAAATTTCTTAGCCACTTTTGGAGATGTTTATGGGCTAAGTTGGAGACTAATCTGCTTTTTAGTACTACTTGTCACCCCCAAACTGATGGACAAACTGAAGTAGTCAATAGAACATTGTCTACTATGCTTAGGGCTGTTTTGAAGAATAATAAGAAAATGTGGGAAGAATGCTTGCCTCATATTGAATTTGCTTATAATCGTTCATTGCATTCTACTACTAAGATGTGCCCTTTTGAAATTGTGTATGGTTTCCTACCTCGTGCACCTATTGATTTGTTGCCTCTTCCATCTTCGGAGAAGGTTAATTTTGATGCTAAACAACGTGCTGATTTGATCTTAAAGATGCATGAGTTAACTAAGGAAAATATTGAGCGCATGAATGCTAAAAATAAACTTGTTGGAGATAAGGGTAGAAAACGTGTTGTCTTTGCACCTGGAGATCTTGTTTGGTTACATTTGCGTAAGGATAGGTTTCCTCATTTGCGCAAGTCAAAGCTAATGCCACGTGCTGATGGTCCTTTTAAGGTGTTAGAAAAAATAAATGATAATGCATATAAACTTGAGTTGCCTGCAGATTTTGGGGTTAGTCCTAGTTTTAACATTGCAGATTTGAAGCCTTATTTCGGTGAGGAAGATGAGCTTCCGTCGAGGACGACTTCATTTCAAGAAGGGGAGGATGATGAGGACATCAATACCATTGTTACACCCACAGCCCCTACTGTTACATATGATGGACCAATTACTAGAGCTCGCGCACGCCAATTAAATTACCAGGTACTTTCGTTTCTTGGTAATGATTCTAATGTTCATGAGAATATGATGCTGCCTAAATTGGATACATTTGTTTTGCCAAATGAAGGGCCTAGCTTGGAGAAGGATGAACATTGGAGCAAGAACAAGCATGGAGTTGATGGCATGCGCAAGGGAAACAGGAACGGAGTTACAAGTGATGATTTCAGGACTCTGAAGCCACCATAAGGAGTGAATGAAGCCTTGGACGAAATATACAAGATGCCACTTCATAAATTTCGTCCAGAGGCTATTCTAGGTGCCGCGTCACCTTATTATTGGGCCAGGCCCATGTAATTTCGAAATACTTAAGTATAGGCTGTTTTTAGAGTCCGTATGTGTGGGGAAACAAGAGTTAGGGTTGGTTTCGGACCCCTTCCTCAAGGGCCACGAAATTCCCCCCTCTTCCTCCATATATACAGCCCTTAGGGCGTCATTTAGACTTTGGGTTTTATTTAGATCAAAAGTTCGCCATAGCTGCAACTTCGCGTACTTCGTTTGTGTTCAACGACCAGACCAAGGCGTCACAGAACCCCACCTTCATTAATAAAGCTTTCCTCTTATATTCGCAATATCCAGATTGCAATCTTAGTTTCTTGCTTGTTCTTCATTTGCTCGCAGGAAACAGGCCCTCGTGGTCAGGTTGATCGTGCTCCGGCGTGGTCAATAACCCTCAGAAGTTGGTTTAGCGATTGCTAAGGCGCGACGTCTCGCACGTTCGTAGTCGGATCGTCAAGGTCGACTCCCACAGAAACGATAGCCACCATCTCATCGAAACATCGGGACACCTTTGCCTCTATCACAGGGGATATTAATGTCCTTGGTTGCTAACCCCATCAATTTTGCCTCGATTAGTGTTAGTGGCCCTTTGCAAATTGTAATTTTGATATACTGGCCTTGTGTACAAAAAAAATAGAGGTAGTAACTATATTTGACTTCCTTCCCCATTGCGGTGACGTCGATGATATCTTCTTTTTTGGTGGTTTGGCGAAGTGCGTTCGACGGAGAACACCATTGAGGGAGACCACGGTAAGTCATTCGCAAGTGACGCCTGCAAGCCGAGACAACCGCCTTATTTGCATCCAGGAAGTCCTTTACTAGTACTACTAGGAGTACTAGTGCAGTGAGATGGTTTCTCAAAGAAGACGATGGAGAAGCGGAGTCAGCGAAGAGTGAAATGATGGTTTCTTCATCCGTGCTTTTGTGAGTTGACGCCTCACTTCTTTGTGATTTGTGATAGAAGGGACAGGGGAGTAGACTCTGTGCTCTATACTGTACTACATGTGTCCAAGCAGGAGAAAGAGGAGAGACGTTGCATTTTTCTATTCCTTCAATCAATCAATCAGGGAGTTTCGGTTCCATCTTTTTGGCTTTGGCAACACCGTCCACAATGGTTCCCACGATGCCAAAAGCTATTTTCACATTTGGCTACACATTGTGGATGCCCTTAACCGTACCACTTGGTTTTGCCCCTGTGTGCTATCTATACCAATCTCAATTATATTGATCTAAAATATTATAGAATCAAGATTAGTAAAAAGGAGGTGATTTTGCCGCGTGGCTGGCGGGGGAGGTTTCTTATTTGAGCAATGCTACATCCACGTAATGGTTTACATAAAGTTACGAACTGATGTGATGTGGGACTATTTGATTGGGTTAAAGGAGTTGATTAGGCCCACCCTACCTGAAAATCAGGGGGGCATATATAGATTAGATGGAAAGTATATGTAGTAACTACGTAGCCCTTTGTAAGTCTAGGATTAGGCTTCTTATTTTCGGAGGACGTTTTCCTGGCGGTTTGCTAACATGCGGTCCCACGTGTCAGTGCTTTACCAAGCTGATCCGCGTCCCACATTAGGCAGCTAGCTCCATGGCACCGAAAATGTCTCAGGGCTCAAGTGATTCACCGAAGCGACGAGACCTTGAAAGCCAACAGCAGAAGCAACACGTGGTTAAGTTGAAGAAGATGAGGGAGAAGCGGATTCGGCAACGAGTGAAATGATGGTTGCTGCATCCCTCCAACTTAACTACGGGAAAGGTGCAGCTTTGTGATTTGACGCCTCATTGCTCATTACTACGCCGGCGCCATGACTGGGGTGCTTCACCCGGCTGCTCTGCACTGTATTCCGGTATGGCACGTGGACCCGGTAGCTTGATGTCCCACATGTCGGCGAAAGGGACTGGAAGATTTATGAAAGCGGGCGCTCCACTGTTACGATGGAGGAGTAGACGACATGATGGCCTAATGAACTATCACTTGTACTGTATAGTACTATAGTTTTGCTGTTTCACACGATCCATCGATACAAACCCGATTAAACAGGAAAGGGCGGGATTTTTCCCGCGCGGTAGATGATACTGGCCATACATTTCAAAGGCAATTTTAATGTATGCAAACCGAATAATTAGAAGTAACAATATGATATCTAGTAAAACTAAAAACACATACGATTTATTGTGTTAGAGTGTAGTAGTAGTGTTGTATTGCATAATTGTTAGATGTAACATGCGAGAACATGTAGAGATGTAGTTTTAGAGGGCCTACAGAGAGAAAAGCGTAATACGGTCACCGAACTTCAGAATAAGCTGATTACGGTCACTATATATGTTTTGCGGTGATTATACGGTCACTTTCTCACAGTTCAGCATCGGATTTCACTCTGTTGACCGGCCAAATAGTCTGCGTGGCGCCATGTTGACTAGTTAAATTGACCACGTTCCTTGTGGGTCCCACCTGTCAGTTCGCATAGGCCAAAGGTAAGATAAACACAAATTTACGCAGGCGCGACAAGGCTCCAACCCGTGCGTGGGAATCACTTGGTTGTGTGTGTGTCTGTCAGGGCCTGATGTGTGCGCATGCACATGTAGGTTGAGCACTTGAGCGTGAGAGTGTGTGTTGGTCGTGTGGTGTACTGGTGTGTGCATGCATGCGTGCGTGTGTGCATGTGAGTGTTGCGTGCGTGCGTGTGAGTGTTGCGTGTGTACGTGGCTGTGTGTGTACGTGTGAGTGTTGCGTGCGTGTGTGGGTGGGTGCATGTGTCTGTGTGAGTGTTGAGTGGATGCAGTTCGTGTGCATGCGTGCGTGTGTGTATAATCACCACACCAGCTCTTGTGTGTTAAAATAGACGGCTCAGCATACCAATACAAGGCCACCTTGTCCGCTGTGCCCGCGGTCATGACTTCGAACCACCGTCCAAATATATTTTTGTCATTTGTTTTGGTTCTTACTAGCAAGATGCCCGTGCATTGCACGTAACATCAAGATGCATTTGTATGACTTGTTTATCTTGTGAGAGAAAAGGATGAACGAGGGAAGGCCTTATTTGCAAATGTGGAGAGGTGTGTGGGTACCTTTTTGCAAAATTGCCATAGTTTCTTTCCTTTCCGTCCGATATAAATCGGACGGCCTATATTGCAGGATGGCAGGCACACCATCATCACCAACTCTGTTTTTTATAAGAGTGTATTTTATGTATTTGATAAGAGTGTAGATGTAGAGTAGATACAAGTCGATAGGTGGGCACGATGATAGTGAGATAATGTGATGCAACACTAGAGGTGCCACGTGGAGCGTTTAACTAGTCAACTAGTCATGTCATGAGCAAATACAAAGTTGTACGATGAGCCCGTGAGTGTATAATAGCCACTAAACATAAATGGTGACTGTAATGAGTGGATTCTCAAGTCCAATGTACGTATCGTGCTTTCGCTTCAAATACAATGATCGTCATTGCATATATCGCGAGAGGAAGATGAAACATGCGTGAATTTTCTGGGGGCTTACTTTTAGAGGACCTGGAGATAGTTTTGTGTGCATACGTGAAAGGGGCGTATAGGGGGGTATGCGATGGAGAGAGAGATGCTCTTTGTTTCTCTTTATTATGACTAACTTTGTATATAGTATAAAAATATACAAATTCACAGTGCGGAATAAATATCATTGTGGGCACCATGCAGTGCAAATTAGCGTTCGTACTCCTCCATATAACTTTGTAATGTTGTATATATGTAGAAACTCAAAAATATTTTTTTGGCCACACTTTATTCAAAAGGAATGTTGTATGCGAAATAAACATGAAGAGAGGGCTTTTTAGATCAATGGGGTACGTGATGTAACATGTGTGAATGTGTAGTTGATGCATTTGGCGGGGCCTAGAGAGGTACGTGTGTGTATTACGTATTCGAGAGAGGCATGGATAGAGGGGCTGACGGGGGGGGGGGGCGTGGGAGAGATAGCACGAGAAATGAGAGTGGTCTAGAGAGAGAGACGAATATGACGTCACGACAAGTCCATTCCCTTGAGTGTGTATATGCAAGGGGTGGGGAATAGAGGCACCAAGAAAATTTTTCTCTATGTGTGGTGTTTGTGTTGGTATGTGTGGGTGTGAGAAGATAATGAGACGTGGGGGCAGAGGATGTGTCACCGCGTGAGGTCCGGTGGGTCGAGGTGGGGCCATTCGTTCGGTTCCATCCTGCGCCACATTGGTCGGCCCGTGACGCATTTAGGAAGACCCATGCATGACTAGTCGTACAAGACAAAGAGAGCGGAATTGTGAAGGACTCCGTGTCCACTGACAAAGCCGGCTAGGATTTGTAACCCTAGGTTCTCGGACTATGGTAACCCCTTTATCTCTGATATTACTATTCATCCAACCTAACTTTAAGGGGCATCCTACAGAATGCTCTGCTAGAATCATACTCGTCGATTAGGAAGAGAGGTGTTAGACAATGCGTGAGAGACAGGCATAAATATAATGTGCGTACATGAGACACATAGGCAGGTCCATGTATATAGAAAGGGTCGATGAGGATTGTGCGTGTGTATGTTTGCGAGAGGAAGAGTGCTTGTCATAAAGGTTAGTGAAAACAGTTGTAAATGGTTACGAGAGGGAGGGAGGGTTATATCTAGAGCGTGTGTGCGAGAAAGACACCTCGGGAGAGAGAGAGCGTGAGCATGTGTGGGAGACCACCGATGGAGAGTGAAACTACACGTAAAAGACTGCTCTACACATTGATTAAAGATATAAATTGTATCCAAATATTAGGATGGGATCATGATATTTGCAATTCGCGTAAGGAGCGGTCATTGATCCATCAGACATCTAGATTCTATCTAATTTGAGCATGTCTATGTTATTATTCGACACAATTGATCCACATAGTTAGTATTTTGAACTCCAGACAATGCATCGCTTTAGAAATCGAACATAAACGTGAGTATAGTTCATGTTGTGTGTGTAAAGCACATTATACATACAAAAGTTACACAATGTACATTATAAATAGCTACCTATGTACTAGCATACATTTTAATTCAACTTAAGGTGGTTTAAAAAATCGAATTCAACATGAAGTCCATTCAATTATTTGAATTTGATATCATGGCATTTGTAAACCATACCTAAATTATGGGGGCACCAATCTTTGCTCTAGTTTTGTACATAATAGCATATGTAGTCGTGTACAAAATAGATTCAAATTTAGCTCCTCCATTCCAAAATAATCGTAGTTATAGGATTTTCATGTGTCAAAATTTCAAAAAGAAGCGGATAATTTAATGAGGTTTTCAAACATACAAGGTCAAATATAACATTGTCTATTTAGGTCAATCCTCATAGTTCAAGAGTACTCTAAACGTGAATGCTTGTGTTTCAAAATTTTGAACGAAGCGCCAAAAGAGCCTCTACTCGCCCGAAACAGCGTGAGACCAATGTTTGGTAGTACAAGGAAATTACTTTTGTAATAACTCCGACCCGTGAAACCTACCGGCCCGACGTCCAAAGGTCTAAACCGGGGTAGGTTTGTAGCTTCATCTAGACGCCACGCAACCGCATCCGAAAAACTTTCATACACAATGGCCGCCTAAGCACACATGCGCGCGGCCGAAATCGCTCCCGCCCACTATTTGGGACACCTTACCATCCTACCCCCGACCCGCAGTAGGTCCAAAATTTAAGAGGGGGGAACAGTTTGTACTTTCCCCAAATTTCAAACAAGCGTGTCCCATCTTCTGTTCAAAAAAGCCAAAAACAAGCGCGTCCCAGACCGAAACATGGTTCCCCCCACCCGTCTGATTCCCCATTCGTACTCCGTGGGCGCCAAAACTACCTCTCCAACAGTCGTGAAACCCTGGCGTCCTCCGTCTGCCACCCCATCCCACCCATCAACCGCCGCCCTCCTCCATCACGTCGGAGCCGATACCCCGACGTCATCGTCCACCGCAACCTCAACCGCAACGCCCTCCACGGCTAGTAGTTGAAGCCAAGGCCGAGCCGTCTGTACCCAAGCCAGTTCAACCACGCCGTCCTGCGCCTCACCGCTGCCGCTCCAACTTTGCCACCCTCCACCGCATCGGAGTTGTTCCTGCTACGCCGTCCTTCGCTGCCTCGGATCTGCTTCCCCTCCGCCGACATACGGGCACGGCAACACAGTCAACAATTTGGCCATGGGCTCGTCCAAGCCTGCACCCTCCAGAACATCGGTTTCCCCAGTAAAAAGAAGAAAATCGGCGCGACATGTGGGGTGACCACACCGGCAACCGAAAAAGGTACTGCTCTTCCCTTATTCGTGCAAATCTTACGTCTCTGCTTGCACGGTATTCATCCCACAGAAGACACTAGTTGACCGCTTCTTCTTGATACTAGATGTTCCTAGTAACTCGCGATGCACAAGGTTTCTCCTCATATACTATTTCACCTTAGCTAGAGGTTCGTCGCCCCCCTGAATTGCAATTTCTGGCCAGTTGATTCCCAATTAACGGAAGCATTCCCCGACGTAACAGGCGCTAGTACGCCTATTACGCCGGGGAAGCAGCGCCTTGGTGTTTATCTTAGGGGCGTGTGCGGCCTAGAGCTACTGGCGCCCGATCTGGAGGTCGGCCGGGATTAAAGGGATGGCCTGGGGGCGCTGCCAAGCAAGGCGATGGTGTGAGGTCGATGGGAGGGCGGGGCGGCGGAGGCAGGGGTCTAGGCCGGTGGTCGCTGGCAGTTCAAGAAAGATCGTCAACAGTGACTGGCGGGAGGTAGACGAAGGCCATCTGCCCATTCCTTATAGATCGGATGGTTCATTAAAAAAATCGACTGACCTATTTATTTTCAGTCGACTGTTATCTTAGATATGACCACACGTGGTGGTGTGCTGGAGGAGTACCTGCATTTCCTATGCTCGTATATTACAAAATCATACGGAGTAGAATCTAATTTTGTTTGCCATGCAATGTTGTAGAGCTATCATATGTCTCCTGTCATTTATTTTTCAGCCACCTGCTATCTGCTACTTTTACAGTGCACTAGTTCTACACACACTTTACCCTTACTCTCACTATTGTGTTTTTATGCAAGGGTATTTCAGACTTTGCTGCCATGAGAGAAGCCAAAAACAAAAGAGAGAAGTCGCTCCAGCTTCGTATCCGGGTAGGCAAGACACATTACAGGGCTATAAAGGGTGCGGTGTCAGCAGATGGAGATGGTAAATGTAGCTCTGGAGTTGATGACCTCGCTCGCAATGAACCACCATCCCAGGTGCTTGCTTTAACTTCGCGATGTCATATGTGGTTGCATGTTCCATATGGTGTCTAGCTTGTATTTGAAAGACCGAAGTCGGTAAGATAAGGAAACATTTTTTTACATGAACCACCATCCCGTGAGCACCATAAGACAAATAGCTAGTCAGGGCACTGGCCGAGCCAGTGACAGGCCCAACAAAGATAGGCATCACCTGGAAGCCAACTAAAAAGCTGCGATGGTGGCGAAGCATCCCACCTCCCACCAGGCTCTCAGGTCCTAGATGGTCATGCTCACCACTCCAGCCGGATGTCTAGCTTGTATTGCTTCCAATTTGGTTAAATTGCATCTGCTTAGCTTACACATTATACCTGTGAATATGACATGCCTTTCTGTTTTTCGTACATACTAGTACACCTGTGTATTAACCATGTTCTTACATCAAACTAATGTTCTTGTGTATCCCTCATCAATCACCTATGACGAGGCAGCTAGGCAAGGGGACTACTCCTCATTTAAAGAATGCACCGTCAGCCTCCCGACATGATTCTCAAGAAACAGAAATGCTAGATGAAGGTAGTGAACGTAGCTCTGTAGTTGATTACAGCATTTCCCCTACAATAGCATCGCAGGTGCTTGCTCTAACTTGGCAGCGTGATATGTGGTCGCATGTTGCATATGGTGTCTAGATTGTAATTCTTCCAATCTGGTTAAACTGCATGTGCTAGTCTGCTTAGCTTATACATTATACCTGTTAATGTGACATGCCTTCCTGTATTTAGTACATAGTACATCTGTCTATTAAGCATGTCCTTACATAAAACTATTGTTTTTTTGTATCCCGCATCAATCAACATGACGAGACACCTTTATTATATGCAGTGTGATATTAGTTGCATCTTTCATGTGATTTATAGCATGCGCTGCTTCTAATTTGTTGAAATTCCATTTATGATGGGACGCTTTTAACTTGGTAGAGTCATATCTTTCAGGTGGTGTCTAGCTTGCATTGCTTCTTATTTGCCAGAATGGTTTCTGCTTAGTTTACACAAACAGTTGTGAACATGACATGCCATCCTGTTTTTCATACATATTCCATCCTGGTATCATGTGTTTGCCTTACATCAAAGTAGTGATTGTCAGTATCATGCATGAATGAGTTCTGAAGAGAGAATTTTATTGCTTTTTCTTGTCTGTTTTACTTGACAATTCAAAATCAATAAAGCAGAAGGAAGTTAGCAAGGCAGCGGATAAAGGTGCTCCTTCCGAACGGAGGGCCTACACAGTTTCTACTCCTCCACACCCCCAAGATGATTTCCAAGACAACACATGCATAGACACTCAACAAAGCTGTGTTTATGATGAGCACGTCTCCCCTAGTGCAGCATCACCGGTGCTCCCTCTAACTTGGCACTGTTATATGTGGTTGCATGTTATGTGTGATGTCTAGCTTGTATTGCTTCTAATTTTGTTGAATTCCATCTGCTTAGTTTACACATTATACTTGAATAAGACACGTGTTCCTGTTTTTAGAACATACAATATCTGTCTATCACACCATGTTCTTACATCAAATTACTACTGTTGTGTAACCTGCAACAATCACTTATCATAAGACACGTTTGACTTCGGAGTGTGATATAGGTTACATCTCACATTCTTTTCTAGCTTGTACTACTAATTTGTTGAAATGGCACTTATGACGAGGCAGTTTTAACTTGGTAGAGTGATATTCATTGCATCTTTCATATGGTGTCTAGCTTTCATTGCTTCTAATTTGTTGAAATGCCTTCTCCTTAGTTTACACATCATAAGCTGTGAATATGCAACGTTGTGAATATGCAATGGCACTAATGACGAGAGACCTCTAACATGGTAGTGTGATGTTGTTTGCATCTTGCATATGATTTATTTCTTGTACTGCTTCATATTTGTTTAAACGCCATTTATGATGAGACACTGTTAACTTGGCAAAGCGATATTTGTAGCATCTTTCGTATGGTGTCTACCTTCCATTGCCTTGCTTCTAATTTGGTCAAATGTCTTCTTCTTAGTTTACACATCATAGTTCTAGTTATCTCTTCGGTCCTGTTTTTCATACATATTACATCCTCCAATCATATGGTTGTCTAACATCAAAGATCAGTTCGTCTGCATCACGCATCAATTTGTTCTGAATAACTAAATTGTTATTCGTTTTTCTTGTCGGCTTGACTTAACATGGCACAGAGAAAGAGGAAGAAACACAGAATGGCAGGGAATGAGAAGCGGATGAATCCTGCAGATTCTGCTGGTACTGATGGTGCAATAGAAGGTCAAAGTCCAGCGGAAAATTCTACAAACATGGCATCCCATGCTACATGAGTTGCAAAAAACGCCAAACAGAAACAAATAGCTGCCACCAAATAAGCAGAGACAACCCTAGTTCTTGCAACACCTACCACAGTACTACCAGCTGCACGACTTACTCGTGCATCAACTGAGCTAGCAGCATGTTCCCAAGCTCCCTTGCCACCTGACACTACTTCCCAAGCACTCTTGACACAAGATGAGTTGGCAATATCGGATGAACCTTGTGAGCTTCAACAACAAGAAGGTAGTTGTTGGACTCAAGTTACAGTTGCATGCTTCTTTATATGTAGTCACAGTTTGATGTACACTAACACTTTCTATGTTTGTTGTTGGACTAGCACCTAGGTGCAAGAGCAAATAAACATCAGGGATAATGCTCAATAGGTTAACTAAATCTAGAGGAGGAAGAATGGAGATCCGTTCTGAGGCAGGTTTAAAAGGGCCACATGATGCTACAGAGTCAGCCAAGTTAGTATCAGAAGCAGCGGTTGCCGTTAGGTGTCATGTACGTATCCTACGAACATGGATTCACTACAGGAATGACAAAGACGAAACCCAGTTCAACACCTTCCTCGACTATTTATCTGTAAGTATGGTTATGTATGTAAACTGGTAATATCGTCTTGCTCTGTCCCATACTTTCTAGGTTGCTGATAATGAGACTCCCATAATTTTCAACAGATGAGGTTCAAGTTGGATAGCCAAGATGATGTAACCAGACAAGCTTGCACCCATGTTTTCAAGTCTGCTCTGTGACAGTATCGGTATAACTTGAGGAAAACTCACTTTGAAGGCAAGGCTAACAGTGAACTTTCGCAAACATCTCCAGTGGAAAATATATCGGATGAAGACTGGAGGGGCCTTGTTAAACACTGGTCTGATCTGAAGTATCAGGTACATTATATATATGTGATCAGATCACATGTTGAAGTCCTATTTACGCATGTGCCACACAAATCTATCTTCTTGTAGGTGAACTCTTCAAAGAACAAGGCCAACCGTACGAAAGTGAAATTCCAACAGACGACAGGATCTCGTAGCTATATTGCACACTGCGAGGCTCTTGTAATTATCTGTTGTTTCACTCTTTTCGCTATACCATATTATCAGATCTATATTGACTTGTTCGAAATGCAGAGGAAAGCCCGCAAGGACCAAAAAGTACCTGAACCAAATGTTGTGGAAATCTTCAAGGACTATCACACCAGCAAGAAGAAGGGCATGACTACACCAGTCAAAGCCGCTGTTGTAAGTCCTTAATCCTCATGCTTTTTAACTACTACTTACTCTGACTTGTTCCTTGAACTGCATGGTTTGCAGCCAATATCTATTACTCTTTTCAATTTTATACACAATTGTCTTAGCGTATCATTGCACCTTAGAAGGTTTAAAAGAGAGGAGTGATGTTCCTTTGATCTTGACCCGTAATCTAGTTCCGTGCTGGACTTGCCCACAGAACGTTACAATTGCATGTTTGTCTGTTCTCCGTTGTTTTGTGATATGAATGATGTCATACTATGCTTACATTATTATAAACTTCATCTCTTTATCCTTAGCCCTCAATACAATGTGAAGAAATAGACAATACATTAGCGATGGTACATGGTCATATGTTTGGAACCTGGTTTTATTATGTACTTTGCAATAAAATACAACTAATATTTCACATGGGTTCACCAGAATAAGTTCTGTATATAGACCAAAGCTATTTTGTTTGGTTTTGCTGCCTCCTTGATATCTTCTGTTCTGGTACTACTAATGTAAAACCTCAACTTTTCAGCCAGCTATGGAAAAAATGGTGGAACCGCCACCTTCTGAAGGTGGCGAGGCAACTATAACCGCAATGTCAGCTCTTGCTGCAGTGGGTCAGTACCTGTCCACTAACAGTGCCAAAAGCACATTCCTGCGTAATACTGGGTTGGTTGTTAAGGCAATATCGTCCAAACTGCCTCATGATCAAGATATGCAAGCTCAAAGCAATGTTATATCTGCGCTCCAGACACAAGTCCATTCCCTAACAGAGACCCTTTGTGAAACAAGGAGAAACATTCCTCAATGTCGTCAAGATATGCATGGTTTTGAAACCAGACTATCAGATATTTGCTATGTTGTTCAGGAGCCTTGGGGAAATGAAGGCGAGGGTTATGGTGGTCCATCAGACAATACAACATGAAAACGTAACAGTCAGGTCAAATGAACTGAGCTTCTAAACTTCTGGTGGTGCATTTATCTGCTAGACTGTTAAGTTTTATGCCAACCTTCCTTTTGGTGCGATAAAAATTTATTCTTAACGTCCAGCCACCGGTTGAAGAAAACAGCAAGCCATTTTTGTATAGTGTAGGGTGTTCCCTATATTTGCACTGGTGGCGATCTTTGATGCCGAGTGGATGTAATATGTGCAATCGCCTTAATAGCCTAGCGTTAGTTTCGGCCTTATTTATTCCCTAGTCTTCTTTTTCCCTGGTTTGCTAGTGGCCGCAACTACCATGGGCCATATACGGGCTGTAGGATCCATGGGTCTCCTACGGGCCGTCGATAAATGGGACTGTAATCGGTGGGCCTCGGGCCGTCGGATAAATGGGTCTACATGGGCCGTAATCGGGTGTAATTGGTATCGGCCCAGCACAGTAACAGGCCGTAGGACAGCAAAGGCTTAATTCTGTCATAGGCATAACGGGTCATTAATGGTCCAGAATATAGGACGGGCTGTAAACGGCGCAACGGGTTAACAGGCCAGAGACGGGCCGACTCTTGCCATGGGCCAAATTTGGCCCATTAGGGGAACATGCCAGTAACGGGCCAACTCTTGGCATGGGCCGAATTTGGCCCATTAGGGGAACAGGCCAGTAACGGGCCGGAAGTAATCGAGGGCCGAAAAGGAGCCCAAGAACGTATGGGTCGTCAATAGGACAAAAGCTAACACGGGCTGGAAACGGCCCATGTAAATCACAGGCCGTTAACGGGTATAAAGAAAATTACTGTTCATTATGGGCTAGAGTCACCTTGGGCCTGTAAAGGGCCGAAAGATACGATGGCCTCATATGGGCCGAAAGACGTCGTGGGCCATACATGGGCCAAAAGTGAAATGGGCCGGTGTTATATTCGACGGCCCACATCACATTGATGGGCCGATTTCCTTTAGGGCCTAACGGGTGGTGAGTTAACGGGCCGTAAAATGGGATATTTGCGAAGAGACCGTTAACAGGCTTTTTTGGGCCAACCCATTAACTTTTGACCAAGTCAAACGGGCCGGCTTTGTAAGCTAAATGGGCCAGTGGTGGGCCGTGGCACGTATCGACATATCATAGGCGCCTATCTGACCCACTAACAAGCTGACACGTGTTTCGTCCGGCCAATAAGAATTTTACACATGGAAATTTCCCATTGCTCGGGGCTGTTAACGGGTTATCGGATCCAAAACCCGACCCGATAGCTTAACGGTGTTCCGTTACGGTGGATGCCACGTGTCGGTCACCCTTGACGAAAGCACTTCTGTGATGCGTGATTTATCGTCATGGAAGTGGACACTTTCGTGATGATAATTTTGGTAATGTCATGGAACACTTCTACGACAGCACAGGTATGGATATCTTGATTCTGTCATAAATTTGTCATGGATGTACATGCATGACAAAAAATGCGACCTACTGTGACAAACACGTATCATCATGGAAGTGTATTTTTTTTGTAGTGAGAAAGGAAACACTCAAATTGACTAGATCCAATCACACATATGCTGGATCCAAGAACACACAATAGGTCACAATGATCCAAGGACAACAAAAGGAAAGATACAAGATAACTAGTTCATCCCAATCCTATGAGGAGAGAGGTCTTGATGATCCTCTGATGGGGATCCTTCCCAAGATGGGGGCTTGAGTCCACTAGGGATCTTCTCCATAGGAGGTCTTGATCTCCATGGGAGATGATCTCTCTCAAGAGGAGGTACAAGGAGCAAAGCTCACTAAATCATGTCATATACTTTGCTATCCTATCTAAAGGGCTAGAGGGAGGAGTTTATATATGCTAGGGGCGAAATTTCAGGGAGAGAGGGGTACAAGGGTCAAAGACCACAAAATGCACGTAGGCATACGGAGCAGTCCGGGAACCTGGGGGAAAGTGGTCCGGGCACCCGGTCCAGTCAGGGGCTGGTTATAGGTGGCTCGGGCACCCGGGGGTTCCAAGCCCGGGCACCTGGGGTGGCGCCAGGAGGCTGTAGGCGGGAGGTCGGGCACCTAGGGGCCCAAGGCCCGGGCACCCGGACCAGGTAGGTGCTACCTCTTGAGCTTGCATTGGTTTTTCCCTTGAAGAGGAAAGGGTGATGAAGCAAAGTAGCGTAAGTATTTCTCTCAGTTTTCGAGAACCAAGTTATCAATCCAGTCGGAGACTACACGCAAGTCACCTCGTACCTACACAAACAAATAAGAACCTTGCAACCAACACGAGTCACGGCCACTTGCATAAGTGAGATCTGATAGAGATAATAAGATAAATATTTTTGGACTTTTTATGATATAGATTGAAAGTAAAGATTGCAAAGTAAAAATAGATTGGAAACTTATATGATGGAGAATAGACCCGGGGGCCATAGGTTTCACTAGTGGCTTCTCTCAAGATAGCATAAGTATTACGGTGGGTGAACAAATTACTGTCGAGCAATTGATAGAAAAGTGCATAATTATGAGAATATATAGGCATGATCATGCATATAGGCATCACGTCCGTGACAAGTAGACCGAAACGATTCTGCATCCACTACTATTACTCCACACATCGACCGCTATCCAGCATGCATCTAGAGTATTAAGTTTATAAGAACAGAGTAACGCATTAGGCAAGATGACATGATGTAGAGGGATAAACTCAAGAAATATGATATAAACCCCATATTTTTATCCTCGATGGCAACAATACAATACGTGTCGTTTCCCCTGTTGTCACTGGGATCGAGCAACGCAAGATTGAACCCAAAGCTAAGCACTTCTCCCATTGCAAGAAATATCAATCTAGTAGGCCAAACCGAACTTATAATTCGAAGAGACTTGCAAAGATAACAAATCATACATAAAAGAATTCAGAGAAGATTCAAATATTGTTCATAGATACTCTTGATCATAAACCCACAATTCCTCGGATCTCGACAAACACACCGCAAAAAGAATTACATCCAATAGATCTCCAAGAAGATCGAGGAGAACTTTGTATTGAAATCCAAACAGAGAGAATGTCACACCCTGATTTTCATGCCGCAACACTTAATCTAATAAACATGATAAAATGTGCCCTGACAATTTTTTTGAGTGTTTTGTCTTTGCTTTGATTGAATGTTTGACTGCTGTTTGCAAGTGCTCTAAAAATCAAATAAATTCTCCAACCCTTATACTCCTTCTCCTTGATCCAAAACCTTTTCCCAATGATCATACCATGTGTTTAGAACAATATAGTATTTTCTTACAAGAATAATTTGGCCAAATAGTATTTTCAAAAATTAGTTTTCCAAAAACCCCTGAATTGAGGTTTGCACTGCAAGTACTTAATTAAGGGCAGTAAAAAATCTTTCGAAAAATATATTTGACTCCTATTAGATATAGGACACCCAGAAACCACAAAAATATAATTTTAAAAGTTATTTTCCTATTTTATTTAAAAGCTTTTTCTTAAGGCCAGAAATGGTCTTAAATAGGTTAAAATTATTTAAAGCTTGAAAAATATTTGAGAAAAATCAGGGAAACTCAGTGGACATATATTGTCCATATATATGAGTTTCAACACATGGTCATGTTAAAAATATTGGACAAAACCTCCCAAAACCATTTCTGCCCATTTCAAGGATTTGAAATATTTCTACAAGAAATATTTTGATAAAAATCCAAGAAAATTCTAGCATGTCACGTATGACATATTTGATGATCTAGCAAAGCCTCATGCCTTGAAGATCAAGAAAACGTCATCAAACCCCCTCAAAACCCTTTCTATCCAGAACCAAATTTGAACAACTCTACATTGCCAAGTGTGTTCTTTTGATCTGAATTTTTGTGGAAATTTTCAAATCCTCAAATGATGACACTACACCAAGTGGTGCATCAAGGAGAATAGATTTGCATGACTAAATCTTGGTAAAGCCATTTCTGCTGATTTCTAGGGTTTACCAAAGTTACATTGGCTACTTTGCCCAAATGAGCTCAAACTTTGTGGAACACCCTACTTCTATGTGCCATTCCATCCTGTTAAGTTTCATGTCAAGTGAAATTAAATTTCTTGCCCAAACCTACATCAAACACCTTCTGGTAATTTTTATAAGTTGATGTTTTCACCTCTTTCCTTGCTCTTCTTGAGCCCAACTTTTTACAAGATCCTCTTCTAGTTCTCCTTTACCTCTAGTAAGTTTAGCATGGCCATGGCTCAATCATTGGTGGGTGAAACCCTCTGCTTCTCTCTCTGGACAAGCCCATTTCTCTCCCTTTCTCACCTCCCTCCTCACTACAGTGGCCACCAGGGCATCCAATGTCCCTCCCCTCTTTTTTACTCCCTCCTAGAGCTACCAGACATTAGTGGCCGCGCCCACAAGGCATATAAAATGCCATGGCATGCCATGGACGCGCTCTGGAGCATGCTATAGTGCACTTCCGCACTGTAGCTTGCCCATTCCGAGGCACTTGACGACCTTGGGCTCCGGTTCCGTGTCTCCCGAGGTTGCATCGACGTCCACGACACGCAATGCCATTGGGCCCCTCCTCCCTTGCCCTCGTTCTCCCTCCACGAGCTCACCCGAGCGCGGCCTGGACCGCGCCCATGGTGCACCGGTGCCCCCTCTATACAGAGCCTTCCCCCAAGCACTCCCTCGACTCTTCTGGATCCCTCTCTCTCCCGTGCACCTACCAGACAACATCCCTCTCCCCCTAGTGCTCTCCTGCCCTCTCCATGGTCGGAGTGCCGCCGCAGACCGCCGCTCGGATTCGGGCACCACGGCCCCTCTATCTTCTCCCTGCCCACTCCAGTACTCCCTCACCACCACCACGAAGCCCTCCATCGCCTCCATTCTTCCCCGGGACGCCCCTGCGCTCGAAGCCGGCAATGGCCGATGCCATCCTCCGCCGTGGGCAAAGGCCCACTCCCCTTCGAGGAAGCTGGTGCCCATAGTGTGGCATCCCGGATGCGGCACGTTTCCCCGAGCACGCCGGTGGCTGGATCTCTGGAAACGGTGGTCGGTAGCGCCGTCGGTCGTTGTCGACGTCTCCCCTGCCTCGCCTCCTCTGCTTCGGGCGGGAGGTTGAGGACGACGCCGTGACACCCAGCGGGCCCCGCGTGTCAACGGCTTGGCGCAGGGCCTGAGCCACTAACGGGTGGGCCTACCATGTTTAAGTGGACACGGGTCTAGTTCGGAGCCGCCTCCCATGCGGGAAGGCGTAGTACCCGAGTACGCCTTCGACATCGCCTCCTACTCTCGCGTGGCCGAGCCAACGGGTTGGCCCAGTGCGCAGAGGCGCTATATTGCGCTCAGCGCGCGCTTTAGGTATAACCTAATTTCTTTTGTTTTGCTTTTTCTAGTAGGATTGTATAATCCATAAACAATTCAAATCAAATCCAAATTTTATGATTCAAATTTCTAGTAGTTTCTAAATTCATGCCCCACCTCATGATGCTATTTGCACATTTTTCCAGAAGTATTTCTTTCACAAATAATTATCGAATACAATTTTTCCATTTCTGTCATAAACTTTAGAAAATCCCAGAGGGCTCAAATTCGATCCAAATGCCTTGATTCAAATTCCTAGATGCTTATTAGTTCATAACTTAGCTTATGAACATTTTTCTTAATACTTTCTATCCCACATAAAATAATGAGCCATTTCTTCATATTTGTCAACTTTGCAAATTCATAGGAAATTCATTTGAACTCCAAATCCAGTGAAACCAAGTCCCGGATGCTTATAAAATCATGATTTGCTAAATGGGTGCCTTTGCTAATTTTTCAAAAATATATTTCTGTACACTTCTTGCAAATCCATAAACCCCTTGATTCCATCATATTGAAATGTTCATAAATATTCACTAATCCAATTCCAGTGAAACCACCCTGGTTATTTTTCATATGACCAGGGAAGTCCTAGAAAAGTCAAATCCATATTTTTAGAGCACTTTTATTTTCTGCCTTGTTGTGTTGCTTATTATGATTGTTTCGACGTTAGTTGATGAAGTAGACGGAGTACTTGGAGAAGGACCAGAACATCTCAAGACTCTCATGAACCAGGCAAGCAGCCCTTTGACCATGTCTATGAAACCCTTTTTATGCATTTCATATAGCACTTTATTATTGTTGCACCGAAATCATGATGAGATGGTCGCCACTTTGGTGGGTTGCCTTCATTTCCTCCTTGTTGATACTTGCATTGTGCATGACCCTACCTTCTTGTGAGGGTTATGCCGGTGGGAGTAGATAGGATGCTAAAGTAGATGCTACACAAATGGGGCGGGTATATGCATGGTGATGGAGACAAAGTATTTTCAAAAGACTTTCCGAAAACCCCGTCGGGTGCCACTTATGCCTGAGGGAGATAATGAGATGGGTAACCACTTGATGACGAAGTGGTGTACCGAGGCAAGTGTGTGTGTTGTTTTCGAAAACGGATTAGATTTAAGATTTGTCGACTGTCCCAACCTTACATGCGCAACCACTCTACCCTTGTATGGGAAAGGGCATTATTGATTACCTAGGCTGATACTAGCTTGGAGCCCGCATTACTAGTGACGGGGGAGAGTTGGTGCTCTCTCTCGGGACGAGGTCGAGCTAGGTAGGGCGGCCATGACTATTTTTACAGGGCACCGGAAACACCGTTGTGTCCCCTCTTGGATGTTACGATCTTGAGTGAGTCTCGTATGATGTACATCGTGAGGATACGGAACAACGAGTGGACTCTTTGTTATTGTCGTCCAGGGAAAGATAGTGATCGGGTGCTTACCCCGGGTACTTGAGGTACCGCGGGTCGTGGATGACACGGAAGTTCCCCGGATCTTGTGGGTAAAGTGTGCAACCTCTGCAGAGTGTAAAACTATTCGAATAGTCGTGTCCACGGTCAAGGACAGTTGGGCGATGCTGCTTAAACTACGTCCAGAATTTTACAAACCACGTGTGTGTGTGTGTTGATGAAGCTAAATGGGTTAAGTCAGATGACTTGACACGATGATCAAGTTGGATTGGTGTCCAACTCTGATAACTGTTACTTGTTCATATGGATGTCTGTACTCTCATGATGCATACTTTACATGTTGATAGATCATGTCATTGCACTCAAAACTAGCTTTCTGCAAACTACCTACTTAGTGCTATATCATAGCATCATTGTGCCCTGTTCCGATCGTGGGTTGCTTGCGATTACATTCAAAGTACTCATTGGCTTGCCACTGGTTATTTGATTGGCCAGGCATGGAAGAACAGGAGTTCGAAGAAGAGTTCTTGGAGACGAACATGCGAACTAGGACGTTTCCCAGTCAGAATGCCAGTAGGGTTAAGGCAGATGGCATGGGTTCTACTTATCAACGAAGATTTCCGCTGTTTGTGTTTAATTTGATGTTCAGCCCTTAAGGCTTTATCAATGTAAGACTTGACCATAATGGTCATAATTTGTGTAAGACGATATGTATGGATGTAAGACTCTTGTTATTCAGCTTCTGTGTGTTCAGTGAGCATTGATCTCTGGGATCACTGTACACGTGCATTCGGTGATCACGACTTATGAGTCGGGGTCCCCACAGAGCTGGTATCAGAGCCATCCTGACTGTTGGAAGCCTTAGTTAGCATGGTCATTAGTTAGGGTAAAACTATTTCCAAAACTACTACTAGTTTTCAAAACTATCTATACTTCTCTTCCCTTCTCAGTTTTTTTGAAAACTAAGGTATACTTTCCTTATTGATCTCTTCCCCTTCAAAACCTTTGGTCACTAGAACCCTTATGCCTCTGACCACTGGATTCCTTGTAATCCTCGTGGATAATCTAGAAGGAAGAAGCCTTGCCACACATTCAACCACATCTCCTGAACGCAAGATTGGCGACATCACAACAAGACGATACCAGCAGAAGATACATCCTCGAGGGATGAGGACCTGAAGACCCAAGAGATGGTGACACCCTTGACACTTCCCCAAGATGATGCAACCTTAGCCTATGATGATCAGGGCATAGGATATGCAAGATCATGATATACATCGCTAATAGGGTAACCCTGTCACTACTGTTGTTGTATCGGCGACCACCAGTGGATGAGAACCTAGCCATTTGGTCTGCCTCACTATAGTGAGCAGGAAAATGGTTCTCTTCATCCCCCGCTCTCGGTGACGATATTGTCAACAATGTGTCCGACGGATTGGACCTCTATTATGCCTTGTTAATGTCATTGCATAAAGGATGGCCACCTGGAACCGCCGACACCTTAAAAAGGCAAAAGCGATCATCATGATTAAGAGGACAAGAGAAGACCAAGTCAATGCCAGCTACGAGGAGACACCTTCACCCCATCATCTCATCGGGCGAGAAGTGTTGAAGATTCTTCAGGCCAACCCGGATCATTTCATCAAACAACTACAGAAGACGTAGCGACACCTGAGGAAAAATCCAGAAGACTGCATGAGGCACGAAGTAAAGCACGGCTACTTAGTCCGAGAACCCCTAGAGTAGGATGAGTCGTGTACCCCCTACGTGAAGTCGAGTCCGTATGATGGTTCGAATAGAACCATGACTGTGTGTTGCTTGTTTTTATTTGTTTGTGTTTTGATATAAGTCGCACTTTTGCCCTAGGCAACAAGTACGCGACTATATCACCTTCCTTGTTTTTCTTTGTTTGGCCCTTTTGGCGCCCGTTTGTTTGCACCTGCACTATAGAACCCCCTTTAGGCATTCCCCTCCTCTATGCTACTCTTCCCTCTCATCTCTCTCTCTCCTTAACAGAAGATCGACAAGACAAGGTACACCAAGGATTCTACTTTGGCAACCAACTAGCACGAAGACTTTTGCTACAGCCTCCTCAACCAAGTGCAACCTCGTGGAGTTATGGTTTCCCCGCATGATTAGAAACCCATCCCCGGACCCTTCGAGACTTCACGAGATACCCTAGCTCGAGTCCTTAACCCATAGAATTGCAAGAGAACCAGTTAAGCCTCTGTAAACCTTGCACAACACTGGGTTCATTATGGAACTAGTGGATATAGTGAACAAGCACATTATCATCCTGATATAGCACCAGAACTGACGATGCCATAGGGAAGACCAGTTTGAGGATATAGGAATAGAGGACAAATGACTTGATGAGTTTATATCAGAGACCTTGAGGAATTATTTGAGACTCTTCGGTGGATTATAAGGCTTTCATGTTGGTAGATGAACTTGGTGGGATCAGTTAATAGAGTAGCATGACTTTCATTACCCGTGGATAAATTGGATTTAGTGGGACAATTAAGATCTCAAGTTGAATTCTTGGAAGTATGAGGATTTGACTTAGCCAGGGGATATTGATAGGAGATAGTTGACACTATGATAATGACTTTGGGGAAGCATGTAGGAAGTCTCGTTGGACATGAGATTTGGATTTAAATAGGTGATCCTAGTTGAGTATAGGTGGTGAGTAAGTCTACATGGTTCGGAGTAAATTGGATTTAGATTGATGATCTTGATCACGATACCATGTTTCTTGGAGGACAATAAACTAGGAGATTGGATTAATTGTCGGTGTTGATATAAGCTTGACCTTGGAGTTTACTTGACCATGATAATGGAAATTGGTGGACTTACTATAGTAGAGACAACCCTTTCAAGTATTTGGGGACTATAGGACATTAGAAGATTCGTGTGAGACACCATAGACATTGGATTTGTAGAATTAATGGATTATGTAGCGATTAATGGAAGTTAATGGGATATTGGGGTGGATTCATAGGAAGGAAACAAGATCTTGGAGTGTCTTACGACGTGTTTCCTTAGGATAGAGATGCTTTATCATGGACCTTGGATCAATAGACTGAGCACTTGGATTGTTGTGATGAAATTCAAGCTTAGCAGCTTATATGCTCTACCCATGGACTTTTAGGGGTAGCCATACATATGAGTTTGGGGATCGTAGACATATATGATTTTGTTAGACCTCCCCTCGGGGAGTCATGAGGATATGAATAACATGAGTGATGATTGGAGTTGACCTATATGGGATGATTCTTTCGGTAACATGATGTGATTGTTTGGAAGACTAGATAGAACGATTGGCATCTCAGAAACTGTGCTCAAGGATAAGATGATAAACGTTCACTCGCACACTAGAATCCTTGAAACCCTTAAGCCCTACCAAGCCACAACATGGTCGGATCATGACCATGGGCTTTGGCTCTAGGTCAAGTAGACCCTGGCCAATACTCAACCGTGACCACCACCGATACCCCAACGTATACCCTATGTACCCCGTGGGTGAGTCTTCACGGAGTACTCGAACAAGCAGGTTGTCATCGCTATTTGGTGATATACTTGCCTACCCGAAGACGGAAGAAGAACCATTCAGCCGGTTAGGGAACATCTGAAGACCGCCATGTCAAGGAGGAAGAACTATACCAACTACCATCGTCAAGAAGTAAACCTCCGCATCGAAGACCAGGCATATCTGCAAGCCACTTCTCTCAAAGGAACCAAGCATTCACATGTCGAAGGGAAGCTCACACCAAGATTTATCAGCCCTCTCCAAGATCACTGCAAGACGAAGAATAGATGGCTACCAGCTAGAGTTATCACCTGAGTCACCTAATGTGCACAACGTTTTTTCCACACGACACCACTCCGGAAACGTTTCCAACTTCCTAACTAGCCCGGTCTCTACAAGGACATCGACCACGAGCCATCGACCTCCAGCCCAATCTAACCTACCGCGAGCTACCTATTAGCAACCTGGATCAAGAAGAATGTCATACACGAAGCCACACCATCAAGTACTTCAAGTTCAATGGAGCACCACACGGAAGTAGAAGCAACATGAGGACTTTAAGACTACCCTAGATCCAAGTTTCTCTATCCCTTTTCCCGCCTAGTCTGGGAATCTCGGGGATGAGATTCTTGTAAGGGGGGTAGGTCTGTCACACCCTGATTTTCATGCCACAACACTTAATCTAATAAACATGATAAAATGTGGCCTGACAAAAACTTTTGAGTGTTTTGTCTTTGCTTTGATTAAATGTTTGACTGCTGTTTGCAAGTGCTCTAAAAATCAAATAAATTCTCCAACTCTTATACTCCTTCTCCTTGATCCAAAACCTTTTCCCAATGATCATACCATGTGTATAGAACAATATAGTATTTTCTTACAAAAATAATTTTGCCAAATAGTATTTTCAAAAATTAGTTTTCCAAAAACCCCTGAATTGATGTTTGCACTGCAAGTACTTAATTAAGGGCAGTAAAAATCTTTCCAAAAATATATTTGACTCCTATTAGATATAGGACACCCAGAAACCACTAAAATATAATTTTAAAAGTTATTTTCCTATTTTATTTAAAAGCTTTTTCTTAAGGCCAGAAATGGTCTTAAATAGGTTTAAATTATTTTAAAGCTTGATAAATATTTGAGAAAAATCAGGGAAACTCAGTGGACATATATTGTCCATATATATGAGTTTCAACACATGGTCATGTTAAAACTATTGGACAAAACCTCCCAAAACCATTTCTGCCCATTTCAAGGATTTGAAATATTTCTACAAGAAATATTTTCATAAAAATCCAAGAACATTCTAGCATGTCACATATGACATATTTGATGATCTAGCAAAGCCACATGCCTTGAAGATCAAGAAAACATCATCAAACCCCCTCATAACCCTTTCTGTCCAGAACCAAATTTGAACAACTCTACATTGCCAAGTGTGTCCTTTTGATCTGAATTTTTGTGGACATGTTCAAATCCTTAAATGATGACAGTACTGGTGCATCAAGGAGAATAGATTTGCATGACTAAATCTTGGTAAAGCCATTTCTGCTGATTTCTAGGGTTTACCAAAATTACATTGGCTACTTTGCCCAAATGAGCTCAAACTTCGTGGAACACCCTACTTCTATGTGCCATTCCATTCTGTTAAGTTTCATGTCAAGTGAAATTAAATTTCTTGGCCAAACCTACATCAAACACCATCTGGTAATTTTTAAAAGTTGATGTTTTCACCTTTTTCCTTGCTCTTCTTGAGCCCAACTTTTTACCAGAGCCTCTTCTAGTTCTCCTTTACCTCTAGTAAGTTTAGCATGGCCATGGCTCAATCATTGTTGGGTGAAACCCTCTCCTTCTCTCTCTGGACAAGCCCATTTCTCTCCCTTTCTCACCTCCCTCCTCACTCCAGTGGCCACCAGGGAATCCAATGTCCCTCCCCTCTTATTTACTCCCTCCTAGAGCTACCAGACATTAGTGGCCGCGCCCACAAAGCATATAAAATGCCATGGCATGCCATGGACACGCTCTGGAGCACGCTACAGTGCACTTCCGCACTGTAGCTTGCCCATTCCGAGGCACTTGACAAACTTGGGCTCCGGGTCCGTGTCTCTCGAGGTCGCCTCGACGTCCACGACACGCAATGCTATCGGGCCCCTCCTCCCTTGCCCTCGTTCTCCCTCCTCGAGCTCACCCGAGCGCGGCCTGGACAGCGCCCATGGTGCACCGGTGCCCTCCCTATATAGAGCCTCCCCCAAGCACTCCCTCGACTCTTCTGGATCCCTCTCTCTCCCGTGCACCTACCAGACAACATCCCTCTCCCCCTAGTGCTCTCCTGCCCTCTCCATGGCCGGAGTGCCGCCGCCGACCGCCGCTCAGATTCGGGCACCACGGCCCCTCTATCTTCTCCCTACCCACTCCAGTACTCCCTCACCACCACCACGAAGCCCCCCATCGCCTCCATTCTTCCCCGGGACGCCCCTGCGCTCGAAGCCGGCAATGGCCGATGCCATCCTCCGCCGTGGGCAAAGGCCCACTCCCCTCCGAGGAAGCTGGCGCCCGTAGTGTGGCATCCCGGATGCGGCACGTTTCCCCGAGCACGCTGGTGGCTGGATCACCGGAAACGGTGGCCGGTAGCGCCGGCAGTCGCCGTCGACGTCTCCCCTGCCTCGCCTCCTCTGCTTCTGGCGGGAGGTTGAGGACGACGCCGTGACACCCAGCGGGCCCTGCCTGTCAACGACTTGGCGCAGGGCCTGAGCCATTGACGGGTGGGCCTGCCATGATTAAGTGGACACGGGTCCAGCTCGGAGCCGCCTCCCATGCGGGAAGGCGTAGTACCTGAGTACGCCTTCGACATCACCTCCTACTCTCGCGTGGCCGAGCCAATGGGCCGGCCCAGTGCATAGAGGCACTATATTGCGCTCAGCGCGCGCTTTAGGTATAACCTAATTTCTTTTCTTTTGCTTTTTCTGGTAGGATTGTATAATCCATGAACAATTCAAATCAAATCCAAATTTTATGATTCAAATTTCTAGTAGTTTCTAAATTCATGCCCCACCTCATGATGCTATTTGCACATTTTTCAAGAAGTATTTCTTTCACAAATAATTATCAAATACCATTTTTCCATTTCTGTCATAAACTTTAGAAAATCACAGAGGGCTCAAATTTGATCCAAATGCCTTGATTCAAATTCCTAGATGCTTATAAGTTCATATCTTAGCTTATGAACATTTTTCTTAATACTTTCTGTCCCACATAAAATAATGAGCCATTTCTTCATATTTGTCAACTTTGCAAATTCATAGGAAATTCATTTGAACTCCAAATGCAGTGAAACCAACTCCCAGATGCTTATAAATTCATGATTTGCTAAATGGGTGCCTTTTCTCATTTTTCAAAAATATATTTCTGTACACTTCTTGCAAATCCATAAACCCCTTGATTCCATCATATTGAAATGTTCAAAAATATTCACTAATCCAGTCCAGTGAAACCACCCTGGTTATTTTTCATATGACCAGGGAAGTCCTAGAAAAGCCAACTCCATATTTTTAGAGCAATTTTATTTTCTGCCTTGTTGTGTTGCTTATTATGATTGTTTCGACGTTAGTTGACGAAGTAGACGGAGTACTTGGAGAAGGACCAGAAGATCTCAAGACTCTCATGAACCAGGCAAGCGGCCCTTTCACCATGTCTATGAAACCCTTTTTATGCATTTCATATAGCACTTTATTATTGTTGCACCGGAATCATGATGAGATGGTAGCCACTTTGGTGGGTTGCCTTCATTTCCCCCTTGTTGATACTTGCATTGTGCATGACCCTACCTTCTTGTGAGGGTTATGCTGGTGGGAGTAGATAGGATGCTAAAGTAGATGCTACGCAAATGGGGCGGGTATATGCATGGTGATGGAGACAAAGTATTTTCAAAAGACTTTCGGAAAACCCCGTCGGGTGCCACTTATGCCCGAGGGAGATAATGAGATGGGTAACCACTTGATGACGAAGTGGTGTACCGAGGCAAGTGTGTGTGTTGTTTTCGAAAACGGATTAGATTTAAGATTTGCCGACTGTCCCAACCTTACATGCGCAACCACTCTACCCTTGTATGGGAAAGGGCATTATTGACTACCTAGGCCGATACTAGCTCGGAGCCCGCATTACTAGTGATGGGGGAGAGTTGGTGCTCTCTCTCTCGGGACGGGGTCGTGCCAGGTAGGGCGGCCATGACTGTTTTTACAGGGCACCGGATACACCGTTGTGTCCCCTCTCGGATGTTACGATCTCGAGTGAGTCTTGTATGATGTACATCATGAGGATACGGAACAACGAGTGGACTCTTTGTTAGTGTCGTCCAGGGAAAGATAGTGATCGGGTGCTTACCCTGGGTACTTGAGGTACCGCGGGTCGTGGATGACACGGAAGTTCCCCGAATCTTGTGGGTAAAGTGTGCAACCTCTGCAGAGTGTAAAACTATTCGAATAGTCGTGTCCACGGTCAATGACTGTTGGGCGGTGATGCTTAAACTACGTCCAGAATTTTACAAACCACGTGTGTGTGTGTGTTGATGAAGCTAAATGGGTTAAGTTAGATGACTTGACACGATGATCAAGTTGGATTGGTGTCCAACTCTGATAACTGTTACTTGTTCATACGGATGTCTATACTCTCATGATGCATACTTTACATGTTGATAGATCATGTCATTGCACTCAAAACTAGCTTTCTGCAAACTACCTACTTAGTGCTATATCATTGCATCATTGTGCCCTGTTCCAATCGTGGGTTGCTTGCGAGTACATTCAAAGTACTCATTGGCTTGCCACTGGTTATTTAATTGGCCAGGCATGGAAGAACAGGAGTTCGAAGAAGAGTTCTTGGAGACGAACATGCGAACTAGGACGTTTCCCAGTCAGAATGCCTGTAGGGTTAAGGCAGATGGCATGGGTTCTACTTATCAACGAAGATTTCCGCTGTTTGTGTTTCATTTGATGTTCAGCCCTTAAGGCTTTATCAATGTAAGACTTGACCATAATGGTCATAATTTGTGTAAGACGGTATGTATGGATGTAAGACTCTTCTTATTCAGCTTCTGTGTGTTCAGTGAGCATTGATCTCTGGGATCACTGTACACGTGCATTCGGTGATCACGACTTATGAGTCGGGGTCCCCACAGAGAAGAAGCCATCTAGCTAATAATTATGGACCCGAAGTTCTGTGGTAAACTACTCACACATCATCGGAGAGGCCATGGTGTTGATGTAGAAGCCCTTCGTGATTGATTCCCCCTCCGGCGGAGCGCCAGAAAAGGCCCCAAGATGGGATCTGATGGGTACAGAAGGTTGCGGCGGTGGAAATAGGGTTTTGTGGTGCTCTTGGATGTTTTCGGGGTACATGGGTATATATAGGAGGAATAAGTAGGTCGGTGGGGCTGCGAGGGGCCCACGAGGGTGGGGGCGCACCCAAGGGGCTGGCGCGCCTCCCTGCCTCGTGGCCTCCTCTCTTCTTTCTTGACGTCCACTCCAAGTCCCCTAGATCACGTCTGTTCCAAAAATAACTCTCCCGAAGGTTTCATTACGTTTGGATTCCTTTTGATATTCCTTTTCTGCGAAACACTGAAATAGGCAAAAAAATAGCAATTTGCACTGGCCCTTCGGTTAATAGGTTAGTCCCAAAAATAATACAGAAGTGTATAATAAAGCCCGTTAAACATCCAAAATAGATATTATAATAGCATGGAACTATGAAAAATTATAGATACGTTGGAGACATATCAAGCATCCCCAAGCTTAATTACTGCTCGTCCTCGAGTAGGTAAATGATAAAAATAGAATTTTTGATGTGGAATGCTACCTAGCATAATTGTTCATTGTAATTTTCTTTATTGTAGCATGAATATTCAGATCCGAGAGATTCAAGATAAAATTTTAATGTTGACATAAAAATAATAGTACTTCAAGCATACTAACTAAGCAATTATGTCTTCTCAAAATAACAAGGCCAAAGAAAGTTCATCCCTACAAAATCATGTATTTTGGTCATGCTCCATTTTCGTCACACAAGAATGCTCTCATCATGCACAACCCCGATGACAAGCCAAGCAATTGTTTCATACTTTAGTAATCTCAAACTTTTTTCAACCTTCACGCAGTACATGAGCGTGAGCCATGGATATAGCACTATGGGTGGAATAGAGTATGATGATGGGGGTTGTGTGGAGAAGACAAAAAAGGAGAAAGTCTCACATTGACGCGGCTAATCAATGGGCCAGGGAGATGCCCATCAATTGATGTCAATGCAAGGAGTAGGGATTGCCATGCAACGGATGCACTAGAGCTATAAATGTATGAAAGCTCAACAAAAGAAACTAAGTGGGTGTGCATCCAACTTGCTTGCTCACGAAGACCTAGGGCATTTGAGGAAGCCCATTGTTGGAATATACAAGCCAAGTTCTATAGTGAAGAAATCCCACTAGTATATGAAAGTGACAAAACAAGAGACTCTCTATTATGAAGATCATGGTGCTACTTTGAAGCACAAGTGTGGAAAAAAGGATAGTAGCATTGTCCCTTTTTATTTCTTTTCTCTTTTTTGGGCCTTTTTTGGCCTTTCTTCTCTTTTTTTATTTGGGACAATGCTCTATTAATGATGATCATCACACTTCTATTTATTTATAACTCAATGATTACACCTCGATACTAGAACAAAATATGACTCTATCTAAATGCCTCCGGCGGTGTACCATAATGGGCAATGAATCAAGAGTGACATGTATGATGAATTATGCATGGTGGCTTTGCCACAAATACGATGTCAACTACATGATCATGCATGGTAATATGACAATGATGAAGCGTGTCATAGTAAATGAAACGATGGAAAGTTGCATGGCAATATATCTCGGAATGGCTATGAAAATGCCATAATAGGTAGGTATGGTGGCTGTTTTGAGGAAGATATAATGAGGTTTATGTGTGATAGAGCGTATCGTATCAAGGGTTTTGGATGCACCAGCGAAGTTTGCACTAACTCTCAAGGTGAGAAAGGGCAATGCACGGTACCAAAGAGGCTAGCAATGATGGAATGGTGAGAGTGCGTATAATCCATGCAACAGTAGTCATAAAGAACTCACATACTTATTGCAAAAATCTATAAGTCATCAAAAACCAAGTACTACGTGCATGCTCCTAGGGGGATAGATTGGTAGGAAAAGACCACCGCTCGTCCCCGGCCGCCACTCATAAGGAAGACAATCAAAGAACACCTCATGTTTCAAATTTGTTACACAACGTATACCATACGTGCATGCTACAAGACTTGCAAACTTCAACACAAGTATTTCTCAAATTTACAACTACTCAACTAGCACGACTCTAATATTACCATCTCCATATCTCAAAACAATCATCAACTATCAAACTTCTCTTAGTGTTCAATGCACTTTTTATGAAAGTTTTTATTATACCTATCTTGGATGCCTATCATATTAGGACTAATTTTATAGCCAAAGCAAACTACCATGCTGTTCTAAAAGACTCTAAAAATAATATAAGTGAAGCATGAGAGATCAATAATTTCTATAAAATGAAACCACCACCGTGTTCTAAAAGATATAAGTGAATCACTAGAGCAAAATTATCTAGCTCAAAAGATATAAGTGAAGCACATAGAGTATTCTAATAAATTCCGATTCATGTGTGTCTCTCCCAAAAGGTGTGTAAAGAAAGGATGATTGTGGTAAACTAAAAACAAAGACTCAAATCATACAAGACGCTCCAAGCAAAACACATATCATGTGGTGAATAAAAATATAGCCTCAAGTAAAGTTACCGATAGACGAAGACGAAAGAGGGGATGCCTTCCGGGGAATCCCCAATCTTAGGCTTTTGGTTGTCCTTGAATTTTACCTTGGGGTTCCTTGGGCATCCCCAAGCTTAGGATCTTGCCACTCCACATTCCATAATACATCAAATCTTTACCCAAAGCTTGAAAACTTCACAACACAAAACTCAATAGAAAATCTCATGAGCTCCGTTAGCGAAATAAAACAAACCAACACTTTAAGGTAATGTAATGAACTCATTATTTATTTACATTTGTGTTAAACCTACTGTATTACAGCTTATCTATGGTTCATAACCTCCCGTACTAGCTATAGATTCATCAAAATAAGCAAACAACACACGAAAAACAGAAACTGTCAAAAACAGAACAGTATGTAGTAATCTGTATCAAACGCAAACTTTCTGTAACACAAAACTTCTACCAAACTAGGAAGGCCTAGGTAATTTTTTTATTAATCTACTGCAATTGGAATCAGTATTTTATCACGTTCTGGTGATTTTTAAAATTTGTTTTTGTGAGCAGAAAGTTTCTGATTTTTTCAGCAAGATCAAATAACTATCATCCAAGAAGATCCTATAGGTTTTACTTGGCACAAACACTAATTAAAACATAAAACCATATCTAACCAGAGGATATATCAAATATTTATTACTAAACAGAACCAAAAAGCAAGAAACAAAAATAAAATTGGGTTGCCTCCCAACAGCGCTATCGTTTAACGCCCCTAGCTAGGCATTAATAATTTTAATGCTGCTCACATCAAAGACAAGAATTAAAGCACAAAGAGAGCATCATAGAACACGTGATAAACACATATAAATCTAACATACTTCCTATGCGTAGGCATTTTGTAAGAAAACAAATTATCATGTCAAGAAAAAATTAGCATATGCAAGGAAGAAGAAAGAGACGATAGCAGTCTTAACATGATGAGAGGTAATTTAGTAAGATAAAAATTTCTACAACCATATTTTCCTTTCTCATAATAATTACATGTGGGATTGTATTCAAATTCAACAATATAGCTCTCATATAAAATTTTCTCTACATGATTCACATGCATGCAAAGTTGACACTCTTCCAAAATAGTGGGAATATCATTAACTAAAGGCATGACCTCTCCAAACCCACTTTTATCAAAAACTTCATAAGATTGAACATTATCCAAATATGTGAGATCTAACGTTGGCGCTCTTCCAAACCCACTTTCAATATTATTGCAAACATTATTATCAATCTCATATTCATCATGGGGCTTAAATAAATTTTCGGGATCATAAGAAGAATCACCCCAATCATGATCATTGCAACAAGTAGAACTAGCATCCCCAAGCTTAGGGTTTTGCATATTATTAGCAAAATTGACATCAAGAGAATTTATAGTAGAATCATTGCAATCATGCTTTTTATTCAAGGAGCTATCGTGAATCACTTTATAAATTTCTTCTTTTTCATCACAATTTTTAGATTCACGAATTTCAAGCAAAACCTCATAAAGATAATCAAGTGCACTCACATCATTAGAAATTGGTTCATCATAATTGGATCTCTTAAAAAGATTAGCAAGTGGATGAGGATCCATAAACTTTTAGCAAGCGAAGATGCAAGCAAAAGGAAGGCACATGGTAACACAAGATCGAACGGAAGGAGGGCGAATAAAACGGCAAAGATGAAGTGGGGGAGAGGAAAACGAGAGGCAAATGGAAAATATGTAATGCGAGGGATAAGAGTTTGTGATGGGTAATTGGTATGTCTTGACTTCTGCGTAGACTCCCCGGCAACGGCGCCAGAAATCCTTCTTGCTACATCTTGAGCTTGCGTTGGTTTTCCCTTGAAGAGCAAAGGGTGATGCAGCAAAGTAGCGTAAGTATTTCCCTCAGTTTTTGAGAACCAAGGTATCAATCCAGTAGGAGACTACACGCAAGTCACCTCGTACCTACACAAACAAATAAGAACCTTGCAACCAACGCGATAAAGGGGTTGTTAATCCCTTCACGGCCACTTGCAAAAGTGATATCTGATAGAGATAATAAGATAAATATTTTTGGTATTTTTATGATATAGATTGAAAGTAAAGATTGCAAAGTAAAAATAGATTGGAAACTTATATGATGGAGAATAGACATGGGGGCCATAGGTTTCACTAGTGGCTTCCATCAAGATAGCATAAGTATTACGGCGGGTAAACAAATTACTGTTGAGCAATTGATAGAAAGTGCATAATTATGAGAATATATAGGCATGATCATGTATATATGCATCATGTCCGCAACAAGTAGACCGAAACGATTCTGCATCTACTACTATTACTCCACACATTGACCGCTATCCAGCATGCATCTAGAGTATTAAGTTCATAAGAACAGAGTAATACATTAGGCAAGATGACATGATGTAGAGGGATAAACTCAAGCAATATGATATAAACCCCATCTTTTTAACCTTGATGGCAACAATACAATATGTGTCGTTTCCCCTGCTGTCACTGGGATCGAGCAACGTAAGATTGAACCCAAAGCTAAGCACTTCTCCCATTGCAAGAAAGATCAATCTAGTATGCCAAACCAAACTGATAATTCGAAGAGACTTGCAAAGATAACAAATCATACATAAAATAATTCAGAGAAGATTCAAATATTGTTCATAGATAATCTTGATCATGAACCCACAATTTATCGGATCTCGACAAACACACCGCAAAAAGAATTACATTGAATAGTTCTCCAAGAAGATCGAGGAGAACTTTGTATTGAGATCCAAAGAGAGAGAAGAAGCCATCTAGCTAATAATTATTGACCCGAAGGTCTGTGGTAAACTACTCACACATCATCGGAGAGGCCATGGTGTTGATGTAGGAGCCCTCCATGATCGATTTCCCCTCCGACGGATCACCGGAAAAGGCCCCAAGATGGGATCTCACGGGTACAAAAGGTTGCGGCGGTGGAAATAGGGTTTCATGGTGCTCCTGGATGTTTTCGGGGTACATGGGTATATATAGGAGGAAGAAGTAGGTCAATGGAGCTGTGAGGGGTCAGACGCGCCTCCGTGCCTCGTGGCCTCCTCGCTTCTTTCTTGACGTCCAGTCCAAGTCCCCTGGATCACGTTTGTTCCAAAAATAACTCTCCCAAAGGTTTCATTCCGTTTGGATTCCGTTTGATATTCCTTTTCTGCGAAACACTAAAATAGGCAAAAAAAATAGCAATTTGCACTCGGCCTTCGGTTAATATGTTAGTCCCAAAAATAATATAAAAGTGTAAAATGAAAACGAGTAAACATCGAGAACAGATAATATAATAGCATGGGACAATAAAAAATTATAGATACGTTGGAGACGTATCAGCAGGCGGTCGGCTAGGCAGGGCCGGGCACCCGCGGTGTGGTTGCCCCGGCACCCGAAGGTGATGGCAGCAGGTCCAGCGGGATGGGTCGGGCACCCGAGGATAGTTGGTCGGGCACCCGGGGTGTCGCCTGGGAGGAGGGTGGCCGGCCACCCGGGGTGCCCCGGGGCTTCGCCCGCCCTGCGGCTGCAGGACCGGGCACACGGGGTCCTCGCGTCCGGGCACCCGGGGTGTCCAATGGGTCTTCGGTACTTCACATTCTTCTCCCTCTCCTTCTTATTGGGTCTCCGGTAAACTTGGTGATTCCTCCGTGCTTCCTCGTGACGATCTCCGAAGTACCTAAGAATGCATAACGTGTCTCTTTGAGGTAGAATCCCATTCTCAAGTGAATCTGGACGAAACTCAGAGAGGAAAGAATTAACCTCGATTTCGATGGTGCGTCCACGTGCTCTTGTCATTGGTCCTCTAGGTGCTTGATGAGTTGTCGTAGATTCCATGGGGGTGACGTAGGGATGCTCCGCATCATCTCCCCCCCTTTTGAGAGATCTTTCCATGGATCGTGAACTTCGTCACCATGGAAAAGAGAGGCTATCGCCGTGTAGAAGTGGACAACCACCAAGCACTTATCATGTTGAAGCTCGAAATGGGCACTCTTCAATGTCGCACCGTCTTGTGATTCCTTCAAAAGGAGCAAGTATAACAAACACTTGGAAAAACAAATGTGGTTAGCGTTAGTGCAAAACTAAGCATTCAAGAGGTGTGAGGCAATCAAATCATTCAAGCTAGTAGTGAAAAGATGAAACATGCTATAGGTAATCATGGCAATCATGTCATGTGAGCAAGTAGTAGGCATAGGCAATGCACATGGCATGTCGCAAGTATGAACACAAAGCAAGAACAATGTATCATCATAGGAATGGATCACAAAGGAAACATGGCAAGAACAAGCAATATCTCCACCAAGCTTGCAGACACACATACAAGTAGTAGAATCAATCATCAAGTGTAATGCAAAGCATGGGTCACAAATGCATGGTAAAGGCATATGAATAAGCAAGTCATGCAAAGTGAACATGGAAAGATGTGGGGACCCCGACTCATAAGTCGTGATCACCGAATGCACGTGTACAGTGATCCCAGAGATCAATGCTCACTGAACACACAGAAGTTGAATAACAAGAGTCTTACATCCATACATACCGTATTACACAAGTAGGACCATTATGGTCAAGTCTTGAGTATAACATTGCAGCGGAAATCTTCGTTGATAACTTGGACCCATGCCATCTGCCTTAACCCTACAGCCATTCTGACTGGGAAGCGTCCTAGCTCGCATGCTCGTCACCACGGTATTCTTCTTCATATCATGCTCTTTCATGCCTGGCCAATAAAATAACCAGTGGCAAGCTAATGAGTACTTTGAATGTACTCACAAGCAACCCATGTTTTGGTTCAAGATACAACAATGCATGATATAGGTAAATTTTTGCGGAAAGCTAGTTTTGAGTGCATTGACATGCTCAACAACTTGTAAGACATGCATCAGGAGAATTTATGTAACCATGAGGATAGGTTACAGATATCAACATAAATAGAGAGGGCACCAACCCAACTCAATCATGTCAAGTCCTTGACTTGACCCAAGTAATTCTTCCCACACATACTGGTTGAAAACAAGTGGACGTAGCCCAAGAGCGGTTACCCAACTGTCCTTGACCGTGGACATGGCTATTCGAATAGTTTTACACTCTGCAGAGGTTGCACACTTTACCCACAAGATCCGGGGAACTTCCGTGTCATCCACGACCCGCGGTACCTCAAGTACCCGGGGTAAGCACCCGATCACTATCTTTCCCTAGACGACACTAACATGGAGTCCACTCGTTGTTCCGTATCCTCACGATGTACATCATACGAGACTCGCTCGAGATCGTAACATCCGAGATGGGACACAACGGTGTATCCGGTGCCCTGTAAAGACAGTCATGGTCGCCCTACCTGGCACGACCCCGTACCGAGAGAGAGCACCAACTCTCCCCCGTTACTAGTAATGCGGGCTCCAAGCTAGTATCGGCCTAGGTAATCAATAATGCCCTTTCCCATATAAGGGTAGAGTGGTTGCGCATGTAAGGTTGGAATAACGGTCGCAACTTAAACCAATCCGTTTTTGAAAACAACACACACACTTGTCTCGGTACTCCACTTCGTCATCAAGTGGCTACCCAACACATCATCTCCCTCGGGCATAAGTGGCACCCGACGGGGTTTTCGAAAAGTCCTTTAAAAATACTTTGTCTCCATCACAATGCATATTCCCGTCCCTTTTTGCGTAGCACTACTTTAGCATCCTATCTACTCCCACCTGCATAACCCTCATAAGAAGGTAGGGTCATGCATAATGCAGGTATCAACGAGTAAGTAACGAAGGCAACCCACCAGAGTGGTTACCCTCTCATCATGATTCCGACGCAACACTAATAAAGTGTTATATGACATGCATAAAAAGGGTGTCATAGACATGGTCAAAGGGCTGCTTGCCTGGTTCATCAGAGTCTTGAAATCTTCTGGTCCCTTCTTCAAGTACTCCGTCTACTTCGTCAACTAACGTCGGAAACAAACACAATAAGCAACACAACAAGGCAAAAGTAAAAGTGCTCTAAAAATGTGAGTTGGACTTTTCTAGGATACCTCTGATCATATGAGGAATGACCAAGGTGATTTCATTGGAAGTGGATCAATGGATACTTCTAAACATTTCAATATGATGGAATCAATGGAGTCGATCACTACTAGAAAAAGGGCTATAGATGGGATTGACACTAATGGCGCACCAGATAAGAGGTGCGCCATTAGTATATACTAATGGCGCACCACCTTCTGATACGCCATTAGTGTTGAAACTACTAATGGCGCACCAGGCCTAGGATGCGCCATTAGTATCAATTTTTTTTTGAACTAGCGCGCCTGTCCAAACATACTAATGGCGCATCCAGACACAGTGCGCCATTACTAGTTGTAACTAGTAATGGCGCACTTGTCCCAGAGTGCGCCACTAAAGTTGTTTTTTTAATTATATTTTTTATTCCTTTTGTTGCAAAACTACTAATGGCGCACTCTTCCACCGTGCGCCATTACTAGTTCAAACTAGTAATGGCGCACTCCGAATCAGTGCGCCATTAGTATGTTTTTTTTTTTGCAAAACTACTAATGGCGCATCAGGCGTTGGTGCGCCATTAGTAACCTGGATTACTAATGGCGCATTTGTTATTGGTGCGCCATTAGTAAGTGGGCAGCAATAAGATATTTTGGGCAGCCTCTCCTTCCCACACTCACTTTCTCCCCACTTCATTCTCTCCACCTCCTCCTTGTCTCGGGTGCCTCCTCTTTTTCACCTCATTTCCACCATAGATTCATTCAAATTAAGTGGTCAAATTACCTTCTTTTGATAGGTAAGTAAGGGGGGAAGCTATATTTATGTTGTTCTCCCTACAACAATGTGCACATGCACTTTTTATGGCCTAGCTAGATCTATGTATGTTCGTGGTGTTGCATATGTTTGTGGTGTTGCATATGTGTTTGTGTTTGGAGGTGTACCGGTATTTGAAATGCGATAGTTGCCAATATTTTGCCGGAATGTTGATTCATTTCCATTTCGGCGATAATTTTAGCATTCTTTTTGGTCCTATTTTTAGGGAAAGTCATGCCAAATTTTTTCTTGGTTCTAAAATATCGTTTTGCTCTACCCCGCAGGCGACCATGGTCCGCAGGATGACCGAAGGCATCGTGAATAGGTTTTTGAGGTCCGCGAAGGCCGAGATGCTTCAAAAGAACGAGACGGAGATAAGATGTCCGTGTCGAAGATGCAAGCTGGAGAGCCTTATTGCGGACCCGGATTCTGGGCAGGTGCGGGACCACCCGCTCTTGCGTGGTTTCATGGATGGCTATCGGTGGCAAGGTGATGAAGATGACTACGAAGTCGTCCATGGGGGCCGGGCAAGAAATGAGGAAGGGCAGCAAGACAACTACTGCGGCTCGGGCGGGCGAGAAGATGAAGAATCTCCAGGAGATGATCACGTAGACGACGGGCATGATGATGAGGAAGATGCCGGAGCAGACGACAGGCATGATCATGAAGATGATGATGCCGGCGGAGCAGACGACGATGGACCATCGATGGGCTGGGTGCAGGACCCTCATATTCAAGAGCTGCTTCTCAAGCAGACGGATAACGCAAGAGCTGCCGCCCGAGAGAAAGCCAAGGTGGATCAACTTGAGTTAGACGCGGTTACTCCATTGTATGAAGGATGCAGGCCCGAGGATACCCGCCTGAAAGTAACGCTCATGGCTCTGGAGATGAAGGTAAAACACAAAATGACCGACGCATGCTTCGACGAGAACATGTCATTCTGGCACGAACGTCTTCCAAAGGGGAACAAGTGCCCGACCAGTTTGGAGGAGGCGAAGAAAATCGTGTGTCCTCTGGATTTACCGCACGTGAAATACCATGTGTGCATGAACAATTGCATCATTTATCGGGACGAGCACGCGGAGTCTACCATATGTCCGGTGTGCAGCGTCACTCGATACAAGAAGAGGAAGAAAGCTCCTCGAAAAGTGGTGTGGTACTTTCTGATCACTCCTCGTCTGCAGCGGTATTTCACGGATCCTAAGGTAGCAAAGCTCCTGCGTTGGCACGCGGATAGGGAGGAGAAGAAGTGAGAAGATGACGCAAATGATCGGGAGATAGATAAAAAAGACAAGATGCTGAGTCACCCTAAGGATGCGAGCCAGTGGCAAGCGTTGAATTTTGAATACCCAGAATTTGGGAAGGATCCAAGGAACATCGTGCTGGGCGCGAGCACCGATGGAGTAAATCCGTTTGGCAGCCAGAGAAGCACACATAGCACCTGGCCTGTGTTTGTGTGGATGTACAACCTTCCCCCCTGGTTGTGCATGAAGAGGAAGTACATTCACATGAGTATGCTAATTGAAGGGCCGAAACAACCAGGGAACGACATCAATCTGTATCTGGGGCTGCTGAAGGAGGAGCTAGACACGCTGTGGAAAACGCCAGCCAATACGTGGGCCACCGCAGAGAAAGAATATTTCCCTGTGAGAGCCGCACTGCTCACGACGGTGCACGACTATCTCGGTTACGGATATGTCGCGGGGCAGGTAGTCCACGGATTTTCTGGATGCGTAAGGTGCATGGATGACACAATGTATCGCCAGCTAGATAGAGATCCCGGGTCTTCGAAAACCGTGTTCATGGGACATCGAAGGTGGCTTCGCGACGATGACCCGTGGAGGAAACGCAAGGATCTGTTCGATGGTGAAACCGAACCCCGAAAACGCCCGTGTATGAGGAGCGGCGAGGAAATAGACAAGCTGTTGAAAAATTGGAAAGACTGCCCACTACCGGGAAAGAAGCAAAAGGCGCCAGAGCCGGGAAAGAAGCGAAAGGCGCTAGAGCCGCTGCTGAAGGTATGGAAAACGAGGTCTGTTTTCTGGGACTTGCCGTACTGGAAGATCCACCGTGTGCCTCACAGCCTTGATGTCATGCATATCACAAAGAACGTGTGCGAGAGTGGAGGATATCACCGTGTGCCTCACAGCCTTGATGGTGCATCTGCTGGTCCATATAGTGGAGGATATCATCCAACTCGGGCCGACGTTCCTGCACAGCATGATGCCGTTCGAAAGGATGAATGGTGTCATCAAAGGATACGTTCGCAACATGTCACGTCCAGAGGGAAGCATAGCCAGGGGCTTTCTGACCGAAGAGTGCATCTCCTACTGCACGAATTATCTAGGCATCGAGAACCCCGTTGGTCTGCCCGTCAACAGGCACCTCGGCAGGCTCGCTGGATGGGGTCACCGTGAGGGTCGCCGCGAAATGCATGTCGACTTCGAGGGTCGACTCGCCGACTTTGAAAGAGCAAACCTAGTCGCGCTACAACACATAGACGTGGTCGATCCTTGGGTTCTAGAGCACAAAACCTTTATTAAGAAGACGTACAATGACCGAGGCCAACAGAGGACGGACGGAGATATACTCAAAGAGCACAACTCATGTTTCACGCGTTGGTTCAAGCTGAAGCTTCTGTCGTACCCTTTACATGAGGATTCTTCCGCGGAAGAACAACTCATATTCGCCTTGTCACAGGGCGCCGAGCACAACCTGATGACCTATGAGGCGTACGATATCAACGGCTACACATTCTACACCGAGGCCAAGGACATGAAGAGCGATGGTTATCAGAACTCCGGGGTAACGATGGAATCCTACACCGGTAACGACAAGGACAGATACTACGGAAGGATCGAGGAGATCTGGGAGCTGAGCTACGCTGGAGAGAAGGTCCCGATGTTCCGTGTCAGATGGGCCAAGAGCGTCCTAAAAGAAGACCGGTATTTCACCACCATGGTTATACCCGAAGCCAAATCCAAGACCGCGGGCGCAAACGTCACCGAGCCATGGGTACTGGCTTCCCAAGTGGACCAATGCTTCTTCATTACCGACCCGTCAAAGCCCAGTCGTGTTGTCATGAGGAGAGGCAAAAGGAAGATCATCGGAATGGATGGAGTAGCCAATGAGCAAGACTTCGACAAGTACGGCGACCCGAGGATCGAACATGACGACGATGATGAAGTAGCAGCATACACCACAAGAAGAAGCAGGACCACCCTACCTAAAGGACGTCCGTTCCACAGAAGAACTCCATTTGCGAAAAAGAAGGGCAAGAAGATTGTATTTAATTAAATCGTAGCCTTCATTTCTTGATTGTATTTCATGGGCACTTTTTGAACTATCATGAATATTTTTAAATTTCATGGACACTCGATCTCGATCCCCCTCCATCTCGATCGCTATCCCACCTCGCCAGATCCGGTCCCACTCACCGCCGAGCACCCCCGGTCCACCGGACGCCGCCGCCGACCCCCCGCACCCTCGATTCCCCTACTCAACTGCCGCCGCCGACCCCCGCACCCCCCGCACCCTCCCCCGCTCCACCGGCATTACTATTTGATGATATTTTTTAAAACATTATTACTGTCTTATAAAAAAATATTACTGTTATGATTTAAACAAGTTTGAACATATTTAAACACAAATAAGTATCAAACAGCATTTTAAATGCATAAAAAAAATTTGTGGAGCCTGGGAATCGAACCCAAGACCTCCTGGTGTCAGAACTGGCTGCTAACCAGTCGAGCTAGTAGAGGGGACTTGATGTGGATCAGGTCACGTGGTAGATAACCTGTTGGCTCGAGCAGAGAAAAAAAATACTAATGGCGCACCAGGGTGAGGTGCGCCATTAGCATGGATATACTTATGGCGCACCGAGGGGTGGTGCACCATTAGTATTGCCCCCATCCATACTTCCTCCCCGGCTCTCTCTCCCTCGCCCTCGCCCTCGATCCCCTTCCCCTCTCCTCTCCCGACGCCGCTGCCCCGCCGCTGCCCCGACGCCGCTGCCTCGATGCCGCCGCGACGCCCCGACACCGCTGCCCCGCTCCTTTCCTCCACCCCAAGCGCGGCCGCCGCGCGTCACCGCGGCCATCGACCGCCCCGTCCTCCGTCGTCGTGCCTAGGAGCTGCACCAGGAGCAACACCATCATCACCTTCATCGCCTACGTCCACGGATTGGAGCCGGGTCATCAAGGATCGAGCGCATCGACCTCTTCTTCCTCATCACCGACCACTGCTTCTCGGCTTCGATCCGCGCTGCCCCGACCACCCTCAGCCTCGCCGTCTCCTTCCCCAGCTCCGCGATGAGCGTCTCCATCGATTCCCCTGCTTTTCTCCACTCTGAACATTGCTGTAGATTCTCCGAATGCCTATTTTCTCACTAGTGATTGCATATCCAAGAACTGACCAAGTACTCAAGTACTGATGGCATACACACTATTTTCTCAGTGCCAACTTAATGCTGGGTTTAGGGAAGAGACACATATGCCTATTCAAGGTATTCGTCCAGTTAATTGAGCATATAATGGTACACTTTTCACAAAAAAGAAGAGAATAATGGTACACAGTTTTGCCCGTCGAGGGAATGGCACCATACATATACAACCTTTCTATTTCGCAAAACACTAGAGTGATCATCTTTGTGTAGTTCTGCTCTGGATGTAAATATGACCAGGCTACATATTTTTGTCAACCTGTCACACAATTATGCTTTTAACTAACTATATTCACAAAGTTACATTTGTTATCTTAGTGTAATTTCGTGATCAGTTTAGTGTAGTCTTGAAGATTATTACATGCTAAAGGGTGCTATATTATGAAATGTGACATGTTCAGAGTGGTTCTGCCAAATGTCTCATGCTGAAGGGTAGCACTGTCTAATGTTTTTGACACTGCTGTACATTCTCTGATGTCCTTATCTGAAACTGAATATAAAGTCAGTTTAAAAGTCAGTCTCCTGATCTGAATATAAACTTTATCTGAAACTGAAATTGAAATAGATGCAGTCGTAAAAGTTCAGTTAAAAATTCAATTTTAGAGCTTGGCTCCTGATCTGAATATAAAGTGTACTGCAAGCTTATATTGCAAGAAAGTTTAAAATTCAATCTAAAACTCAATCTAAAATTCAGTTAAAGTGATCTTAATATAAAAACTCTTGGAGTAAAAATTCAGTCTAAAAGTCAGTTAAAGTTTCAGTCTAAAAGTCAGTTAAATGTGAACACCGGGATTTGAGGATGGACCATTAAGTTTATATTACTGCTGGCATGTATCAGAATTCAGAAACACAGTACCTCTTAAGCTCTTAGCCGAGCTCTTCATTTATACTCTTTTCCCCTGTTTCTGTTCAAATGTTAGGAACTCTAGTTCTTTAGCATGGTAAGTTACTAAAGTCATTGTCCTGATCATCAAGATTCAAGACTGAAGTAATATGCATGTTTGATGTATGCAGATTATAATTTTTGGTGACAAGGTAATTCTAGAAGATCCCATCGAAAGGTATATACCTGACAATGTGAAGGGCAAGTCTTAGAATATGAATTTTTCAGTATTAATTTTCTGAATATTCATGAAAAAAGAAAGTGAGTAGGCAGGCCAAAATTTACTTTACAGATACAAAAACAGGACTAGTGGATCATGCTGTCCTACTCGAAGGATGGAGTTTAGGAACTAAGCATGTATATACTGAACTGCTAAGATTTTTAGGAAATATCTGTCCGATTTTGAGGTAGCTATCTATGTATATACTGAACTGCTATCTATGTATTGTTGTTGGTGGGCACAAATTTATGTGCTTTAGCTTGGATAACTGCTTCCCAGGAGACAGGCTAGATGCTTTGTATTAGCTTGGATATAACTCTTTCTTAAAATCATGTTAATTTGGGAAAGTTCTGAAGTAGGTGCAGTGTTAGTGTGTTGTTCCATCTTTTGCCTCATTTGGTCTAACACAGGTGCAATGTTAGTGTGTTGGTACGCATGATACCTTGCAGTAGATTAGCTTATTTGTACTATATTTTATTTTAACAGAACTGAAAATTTTGTACTATAGTTAGCTTATTTAACAGAACTGAACATGTCGATGTGTTGCAAAGGCTATTTCAAAGTTCTTATACCTTTCAAAATTACATTACATGGTTCAGTCAACAAGCTAATTGCGTAAAAATATATTTTATTTTACAGTAAGGAAGAAAGTAAATATAAAAAGAATGACATGTGCTACTTCATTATCTAGTCACATCCAGTCTGCAGAATTTTATATATTTATTATTTTACTAAATGACATAATGCACCCTCTACCTGCAAAGTTACAGGGTGGAGACTAGTAACATGCACATGTATTGTGCTTAATTCACATTTCTCTGTAGAGGTAGAGGGTTTGAGAATTTCACCATAACCAGTATAAAGTAAATCATAATAGATGATGTACCAACTAATCTATCATATTTACCATGATAAAGACGTACAGCAAATTTCAAATTGAAGCAACAAGTGTGATCCTCAATGAGTCTCAATGTAGGGTGGCCTACGTTTATTGATGGGTCTGGCCCAATGATTGACCATATTTTTGTGAGCATGATGGTAGAACTGAATCAGCACATGCCTTTTTTTAACACTGGGCTTTGCCACGTGTTGTTTGTCTTGTAAATAGAGCATTGGATCATGCTGAAATTTTGCAGGTACCCCGAGAGGCCCTTGAGTTTGCCGGAATGTTGATTAACTTCCGTTCCGGCAAATTCGGGTACTCCATATGTCCTATTTTCAGCAAAGGTCATGCTGAAATTTTCTGAGAATTTTAGCATGACTTTGCTAAAAATAGGACATATGGGGTACTTGTGACTAATGCATGGGCCGGGGTATCTTAGTAGTTAATTAAGTAGGATCAAGTGCCCCGGCGTACTTGTGACTAATGCATGGCTTTTAGGGTGCCTCGGTGTCGATAAAAACCGAAATAATGAAAGCTTAGGCTTTTAGGGTGCCTCGGCGTCGAAAAACCCTCAATGATAAAAGCTTAGATTTTAGGATGCCTCGGTGTCGAAAAACCCTAAATGATGAGACCATGATCTTGTTCCTTGACAATAACCAACTTTTTGACCAAACTTTGTTTCTATTTAGAGAGAAACATGGCCCACAACAATGAGGCCGGGGGTTCGGGCGGCAAGGCATTCTGGGAGCTGTCCCAGGAGATGGAGGAACAACCTCACTTGTATGAGGACGCCGCCTTCCCCACCGATCCTGAGACCACTGATGGTGCCGCCGAGGATGACCCCACTGATGCCACCACTGATGGTGCCGCCGAGGATGCCACCACTGATGATGGCGGCGCACGCACAGATGGCAGCCAGAAGAGGCAACGGAAGGACCGGCGCCCGACCGTGCTCTGCACCCTCAAGGAGGAAGTTACTGAAGTGGACTCCGACGGGAATCCAACGGCGCCCGAACGAATAGTCAAGGGGTACTCGCTTCAGCTCGGGTGCATTCTCCGGAGCACCGTCTCGATCAACACTGAGAACCTGAGGCATCCTGACCGAGGGAATTTGCGCAACCTCCTCTTCACGAAGCTGCACGAACGATACAAGTTCCCCGCTGAATTTGAAAACACAAGCCTCAAAGGGAATAAAGTGAACAATGCTGCCCTCATGAAGATGAGAAAGGCCCTGTCTACTTGGAAAAGCAATGTGAAGAGAATGATCGAGAAAGGTGAGAGTTATGAGAAGATCAAGGAGAAAAATCCTTCGATCACCGAAGATGACTACAACGACTTCAAGATCAATTGCTCGAGCACCGCACACTCCGAATCAAGTAAGTGGGGGAAAGAAATGTGGGAGCTGAACTTAGGGGAACACACACTCGGTCCCGGTGGTTATAGAGTGGCGGAGCCTATATGGGACAAGGAGGAGGCGGACCGTGCCGAGCAAGGCCTACCGCCCCTCTTCGATAAATACGGTGACAAGCAGACCAGGAACTATGTCAGGGCCTGGTACAAGAAGGACCCGAAAACAAAGGAGCTTACCACGGATCCGAAGACCAGGGCGCTTGAGCTTGTTCTGGTAAGGAATACACCCCCGCGTAATTAGCTCCATATGGTTGCATTCTAATTAATGAAGCCAAATTTCTAAATGGTTCACATTCCTTCCGCAGGCGACAGAAAGCAGTAGCGCGGGGTCGACTAAGAGCAACCCTTGGGACACCACTCTAAATAGGGCGTTGAATGTAATGAAGAACAAGGATAAGCTCAGTAAGCCGACGCCAGCTGGTCGTGTGGCCGGCAAAGGCTTGTCGACAAAATGGGGGTCATACTATAACACTGGTGGACGAAAGGAGAAAAAGACCAGCTCGGAAAGCCAGGCGCGCGAGGTTCAAGAACTCAAGGCACAGGTGGCGCGGATTCCGGAGATTGTCCAAGAGCAAGTGCAACAACAACTCGGAGCGACGATCACCGCCATTGTGCCTACCTTGATCCAGGGGTTGAGTGCGTGGATTGCGGGCGGCCAACAGGGGCCGCCCCCGATTCCTAGCTTCACGGCCAGCAACTCGCAGAACGCGATGGCGGGGCCATTGGTGTCTCCGACGAAGGCGACATTGGTCTCTCCGACGCCGGCACGGGAGCTTAATGCACCCGGGTGTACGCCGGCCGGCACCTCTGCAGCAAGCGGCCCCTCCGTCAACTGCACGCCCGCCGTTGGCGGTGCCTCGACATTAGCCGAGCTCGACGCCATCATCACGGTAACTAATTAAGCCTCTCTCAGCCGAGGACTTCATCTCCTTGCCTTTGACTGGGCATCCCTGACGCCCTACATGTTTTCGCAGGGCGCCCCCGACGTTCCGTGCACTCTCCTACACTTCGTGAACAATGAGTTGGTCGATGTCGCCAAGGGCAAAATCGTTCAACCGGGCAACCCCTTGTTCCACGGTACCCAGATGCCACCCAACTTGTTTAGGGTTCAACTGGTTCGGGTGCTGCCAGGCTGCGACGAGTTGTTACCCCCGATTCGACCCGTCGGGGCCGAGGATGATGACGTGATGACCCTCAGCGCCAGATTCGTTTGGGGGCGGGGGACACCACCCCAAAGACAACACCGCCAGTCGTGCCGGCGCCAAGTCGACCCCATGGCAAGACCACCGCAACGGTGCCGGACATCCCTATGCCACTGGATCCAAACATGCATATGGCACAGGATCAGAACGACGACGACGACGATACATTTGCCAACGTCGATCGGTACTTTGCCGATAATGGGTACGATGGCGACTTCATGGGGCCTCCTTCTCAAGAACCCAACCCAACAAAAGACGTGCGCGATCTAGCTGGTACCACGGAGAAGCCAAGTTGCAACAGGCGTCGTCTGCCGTTCAGCTCTCAGGAGACGCCTCCAACTACCGACTTCACCGAGCCTCAGATAGGCGAGGTGCGAAATATTCTCAGCCCCAACACACTCAAGAAGGCGGTCAGTGAGCAGAACTCGGTCCCATTACAGGAGAAGAAGAAGGCACGCAAAAGAAAGACTAACAAGGGTGCGGGCCAGCCGGCACCGAGTACGATCCGTGCTCAGGACGGGCCACCTTCACCTGAGGATTTAATGAGGAGGGTGCATGTGGCGGGTAGGCCGATGCTAACAAGAAATATGCTCGACGTTGCAGCCGGTGCTATGCGGAGTCTGCATGATAGTGTTCTTTCTTTGGAGAAGCGGCGTCTCAGAGAGAAGGATGTGGCATACCCGGTTTTCGTGGCCAAGGTTCCAGAGGGCAAGGGCTTTGTGGATAACTCCATCGGGGGTACGATCGTCCTGTGGTTTGATGACATCCATGCTGTGTTGAACCTTCATCCGCTGCACTACACCTTCGTTCGGCTATTTTCGCTGAGTATGGAGATGCGGATCATTCGCGACAAGACCCCGGACATCGTGATAGTCGACCCCTTCTACATGCGTGCCAAGATCTTGGGCAGCGCTGGGGACCGGCAAGTCGCGAGTTCTTACCTCGAAGGCGTCATTCTGGCAAACCCAGATAAGGATAACTTCCTCGTGCCTTACTTTCCCGAGTAAGTCCTCCCCTCAACCGCCCCGTAACATACGAATTCTTAGATTTCGATCGTTTTTCTTTTAACATTCCATGTTTTCTGCAGTGACACACATTGCACGCTCATCCTCCTAAGCCCCAAATATTCCATGGCCACGTATTTCGACCCGGACCGTCAGTCGAACGTAGACTACACAAATGTCAAGAAGGTTCTTGATGATGTTCTCCCCGGCTACGCCCAATCTGGAGGCACCTTCAACAGGCCTATTCGTAAGTACGGCAAGCACGTGTTCTCCCACAATACGACGTTCTGCTGTGTCAAGCAGCCACCTGGCGGTCAGAAGGGTGCCTACTACGCCATCCATCACATGCGGGCGATCATACGGGACCATCATCAACTTCTGCTACCGAGTAAACTCAAAGATTGGGCCGCGAGCGTGTCGGCAATCCAGGACGCGGACATCAGACAAGAATTCTTTCGCATCCAGTCGGAGTTTGCGGAAATCATCCATCAAGATGTCCTTCGTACCTCGGGGCAGTTCTACCTCAGAAATCAACCGTCCAACAGTGAGATAGACGGAATGCTACAAATGCAGGCTGACAACGCCCGTAATTTCATGACTCCCACGATAGACGGCGGCTTCATCCATGCTCTGGTCCCTTGAGTCGAGTCGAAAGTAGTGATGTTGTGTCTAGTTCTGAAACATCGATTGGCTCATGTTGTAATTAAACTTTAATGAACTTGTAGTATGTCTCTTTGGTTTCGAGAATCGTTCAACTTAGATGTAATTGATGCTATTAATGTCTTCCTTTTCTCTTCCGATCGTTCTGTTGCATACTTATATATTGCTTATGTATTGTCTGTGAATTGGTACTAACGTTTTGTTTGGCTAGTGCATAGCGATGCCGTCGTATGTCGTGTACAAGGATAAGGTTCCCGGAGTCTACGACGACTGGGAGGAGTGTCGGAGACAGGTTCACCGATTCAGCAACACACACACTCCGTCTTTGAAAACAACACACACATTTGCCTCGGTACACCACTTCGTCATCAAGTGGCTACCCAACACATCATCTCCCTCGGGCATAAGTGGCACCCGACGGGGTTTTCGGAAAGTCCTTTAAAAATACTTTGTCTCCATCACAATGCATATTCCCGTCCCTTTTTGCGTAGCACTACTTTAGCATCCTATCTACTCCCACCTGCATAACCCTCATAAGAAGGTAGGGTCATGCATAATGCAGGTATCAACGAGTAAGTAACGAAGGCAACCCACCAGAGTGGTTACCCTCTCATCATGATTCCGACGCAACACTAATAAAGTGTTATATGACATGCATAAAAAGGGTGTCATAGACATGGTCAAAGGGCTGCTTGCCTGGTTCATCAGAGTCTTGAAATCTTCTGGTCCCTTCTTCAAGTACTCTGTCTACTTCGTCAACTAACGTCGGAAACAAACACAATAAGCAACACAACAAGGCAAAAGTAAAAGTGCTCTAAAAATGTGAGTTGGACTTTTCTAGGATACCTCTGATCATATGAGGAATGACCAAGGTGATTTCATTGGAAGTGGATCAATGGATACTTCTAAACATTTCAATATGATGGAATCAATGGATTTGATGGATCCACAAGTTGTCCACAGAATGCCATTTTATAAAAATGAGTAAAAGTACCCATTAATTCAGGCATGATTTTAGAAACATATAGAAATTGGTTTCACTGGATTTGGAGTTGAAATGAATATAATATGGCTTTTTGAAGTGGACTTATGTGGATAAATGACCTTTCTAAAAGGTTCAGTGAAAACCAAGGACAACAAAAATGTTCACTGTGGCCTATTAAATAGCACTTGAATTATGGAGTCTGTGGAAATTTGAATCATCAAATTTGGAGTTTATTTGACTTATTTGCGGATTTTACAAATTTACAAAAAAGAAAAAGGAGAAGGAAAGGGTTTTACCCTTACCCAGCGCACAGGGCGCAGTTTAGAAGTGGGCCGGCCCAGCGGCTCGGCTGCACGCGTGCAGGGGCCACGTCGGAGGCCGCTTCCTTAAAATACGCCTTCGTGCGGGTGAGGCGGTAACGGCGGAAGCCATCTCCACTTAAACCGGCGGGCCCGGCCAGTGGGTCGCTGACGCGCGGGCCCCAGCGGCAGGTCGCCTTCAACCTCCCGCGCGACACGACGGAAAACAGAGGAGGCGAGGCCGAGCAGTGCGGGCGCTCTCCCCGGCGACACAGGCCACCTCCATCGACGCCCAGCACACCGGCGTGCTCAGCAGAGTGTGCCTCATCCGTCGAGGTGCGCCACGATCGCTGGGGTGGTCGGACGCGAGCAGCGCATCGCCCGCGGTGGACGGCGGCGATGGTGAGGGTGGGACATGACGCTGCAACCGCGGAGAGGGAGAAATGGAGCTCGGGATATGTCCTTGGGGAGGTTGGTGATGCTATGGTGGAGTCTAAAGGGGAGGGGAGAGACCACAGAGCGCGAATTTAGGAGGAGGCCGGCGGGAAGGCTCTAGCCATGGTGGTGGATGGAGGGCACGGGGAGGGAGTTGGCTTGGTCCAGGGGGTTGCTGGGAGAGAAGGAGAGCGAATGGGATCCAGAGGGAGGCCTCGGGAGCCCTTAAGTGGCGAGGCCATGGCTCACCGTGGACGTGGCCTACGGGCACCCGCGGAAATGGCCGTGGTGGCCACGAGAGGAGGCTCAGGGCTGTCTGCGGCGCTCGTGGGGGTGGAGTAGGGCACCAGGAAGAGAGAGAGGGAGTGGGGAATGCGGCAAGTGGGTCCCCCCCGCGGCCAGCGATTGGCGCGTTCGGGCGGCGCTCTGTCCGCACGCGAGGAGAGCCGGAGAGGGAGAGAGAGGAGGGGGACGATAGTGTAGCGTGCTGCGGATGTCGAGGTGACCTCGGGGGACACGAGGGGGACGCCCTAGGTGGCCGGAGGCGGTTGGAAGGGGGCGGCTACAGTGCGGGTGTGCACTATAGCGCGCTCTAGAGCACGCCAATTGCATGCCAGGGCATGCCTTTGGCTTGTAGGGCGCGGCCACTTGTGTCTGGGTTGTTTAGGGAGGAGTAAGCAAATGGGAGAGGGCCTTGGATGCCCTGGACAACCAGTAGGAGAGGAGAGAGGTTGAGGGAGAGAGGGAAATGGGCTGTCCAGAGAGAGAAAGTGGGGTTTTAGCCCCCCAATAATTGAGCTATGGATTTGCCATTGCTACTGGAGGTGCAAGGGGACTAGGAGGGGTTGTGGTAAAAAGTTGAGCTCAAGGAGAACAAGGAAAGAGGGGAAAACATCAACTTTTAAAATTCACCAGAAGGTGTTTGATGGTGGTTTGGGCAAGCATATGATTTTCATTTGCCATGAGACTCCACAGGGTGAATTGTCACATACAATTAGGACCTTCCACCAATTTTGAGCTCATTTGGGCAAAGTGGCCAATGTAACTTTGGTAAACCCTAGAAATCAACAGAAATGGGTTTACCAAGATTTAGTCATGTAAATCTATTCTCCTTGATGCACCACTTGGTGTATTTTCATCATTTGAGGATTTAAAACATGCTCACAAAAGTTGGGGTCAAGGAGAGGAAGTTGGTAGTACAAACTTGTTCAAAGTTGATTCTGCCCAGAGAGGGTTTTGGGGCACTTTGATCAAGATAAATTTCTCTCCAACTTGTTCCAATTGGTCTAGATGCATTATTACACCATTTGAGAATGTGCACAAAGTTTGAGAGCATTTGGACATGTTTGACAGTGCAAAGTTGTTCAAACTTGAAAAAGGACAAAAGTGGTTTTGAGAGGGTTTCATGGGGTTATAATGTTCTCCATGACATGAGACTTGGCAAGATCATCAAACAAATCATATGTGACATGCTAGAATTTTCTTGGATTTTTATGAAAATATTTCCTGTAGAAATATTTCAAATCCTTGAAATGAGCAGAAATGGTTTTGGGAGGTTTTGTCCAATATTTTGATCATGACCATGTGTTGAAACTCATATATATGGAAAATATATGTCCATTGAGTCTCCCTAATTTTTTCCAAATATTTTTAAAGCTTTAAAATAATTTTAACCTATTAAAGACCATTTCTGGCCTTAAGAAAAATCCTTTAAATAAAATAGGTAAATAGCTTTTAAAATTATATTTTTGTGGTTTCTGGGTAACCTATATCTAATAGGAATAAAAAATATTTTTGGAAAGATTTTTACTGCCCTTAATTAAGTACTTGCAGTGCAATCCTCAATCAAGGGGTTTTTGGAAAAATGTTTTTTTAAAATACTATTTGGCCAAATTATTTCTGTAAGAAAATACTATATTGCACTATACACATGGCATGATCATTGGGAAGTGGTTTTGGATCAAGGAGAAGGAGTATAAGGGTTGGAGGATTTATTTGATTTTTAGAGCACTTGCAAACAACACACAAGAATCAATTCAAGCAAAGTCCAAAACACTCAAAAGTTTTTGTCAAACCACATTTTGTCATGATTTATTAGCTTAAGTGTTGTGGCATGAAAATCAGGGTGTGACAAAAGATGGGCATATAATATGTAATGGACAATAACCCATAGCCAAGTGAGGGACATGTAGAAGAAATGTGCGAAGTCTTTGCGCGAAGAGAGTGGTGGGAAAGACAATCCATGGGATCCAAAGTCATCATTGCTCCCTAGAGCTCGTTTTGTCAACTCGTGGGATTGCGAGGTTGACAGGTATTCATGGGTACCTACACAAAACAAATACAAAGGAAAAACTGTGTGTGCGTGATAGATGTACACATCATCCATTATGATGCATACGTACATGTGTTGGTTAGCACAAAATATCCAATGCTCAAGTAAATGAGATGTGTGATATAGAAACATGTCATCCATCATGAGAGGTTTGTTGTTATGTATAGCACAATGGAGACTCAAATTGTGTAATGCATATGGTCCACGCAATCATGGGAATCATGCAAAGTATGGAAAGCATCAAAATCTCCTAATATGTATGAGGAAACAATGGGGGTCTCCTCATGAGCATTCGTGGAAACATCACATTGAGAATATTGACAACATCCAAAACAATGCATGTTCGGAGCTAGTTGGTCATGGGATGGCATATGAGATAAATGATGCAAAGGGGGCATATAAATATCAGTACAAGAAAAACAAATGCCAATAACCATGGGCTTGTCATCTATGCCATATGTGCAAATTGGGTTAATCTTAATTGCATATGCATAGTCACTATGAAGAGATTGCAAGTATGACATATGGTTGATCGCAAGCATAGCATATGACAAGTCAAGCGGATTGTCAAACATGATGTGACCGAGAGAATTATCACAAGAAATACTATGTAACATGGCATCAGAACTAATAGACTCCGCATGGCAATCATCAAACTCATCATAAATGGGTAAATCACCGTATGTGGAAGTCGAACTAGCATGAAGCATGCCAATAGGTGGATCAACATCATGCAAGCAAGCAATGTCAAGAATGTCTACTAGTGGGACTAGAGCATCACTTTCACCTATGTTACCTTGTTCATTCCACTCAAGTGGTGTAGGTGAGGTGGCAAAGACCAAATGGTGGTCATCATCTTCATCTTGATGGAAGCATGTGGGGGGTGCATCATATTCCACCAATGGCCATCATCTTGTCCATAGGAAGGACGAAGTCGTCGCGGATCGGCGGATCATCATATATGGGACCTAGCACCAAAGCAGAAGACATAATAGAGGTAGAGGTTAAGTTGTTAGAAATGGAAATGGCCTAACTCTCTCTATGTGGTGGTGTCTCACTCACTCCCTCAAGGTAGGTGCACTCAATGTCACATATGGTGGAGTCACTCAAATCACTCAAGTGGTCATGGTGGTGGCTCTCCTCACATGAGAATTGGGCCAACTCATCATATATGGGGCTAGTGGTGAAGACACTCTCACTCTCAATATGGTGGCATAAGTCACTCATGTCATCATACATCGCCGTGGTCGAAGGGAAAATCCCATGCTCAACCATCTTGTCACCGTGGATGAAGGCCGAAGATGGCACATCATCACTCTCGTCGTAAATAATGGTCGAAGATGGCACATCATCACTCTCACCGCCAACGGTGGAAGCATCATCTTGGAGCTCATCGGGCTTGGACATGTCGGTGGTACTAGCCTCATGCTCGACGTCTTGGAGTGTGGTCGTCGTGAAGTGAGCTCGGGGTGGAGTAGACTTGGCCTTCTTTAGTTCCTTCTCTGCCTTGAGAGTACCGATTACCGATTTAGTTGTCGTCGAGGGACTTGTAGTTCTCGAGGAAGATAATCTTGGAGACGTCATTGTTCAATCCCATCATGAAGTAAAAATTCATCCAAATGGGGTCATCCACACCGGCTCGGTGCAAGGCTTTCTTCATCTTGAGGAAGTACTTGTCGAGGGACTTGGATCCTTGGATGGTGTTCTCCAATTGGCGTTGAAGATGTCCCGTGTAGGTGGAAGGCAAGAACTCTCGCCGCATAGCTTTCTTCATCTTGGGCCAACTCATGTCGAAGGTCTTCGAAGGTGTATGAAGCCATCATGTCGACGCGTAGTCGTGGAAGTTACTTGAGGCGCACTTCACTTGGTCTTCGGAAGGGACTTGACGTAGCTTGAGGTAGTCGTCCATCTTGCGCTCCCACGCGAGATACTCCTCGGGGTATTCAGTCCCATAGAAAGGAAGCTCGTGGTCGGTGTCGAGGTTGTAGTAGCTCATGGAAGTCACGGTGTTGAGCTTGGGGAGCTTCTCTTGAGCCTAGTCTTGAGGTGCTTGTAAGCGAAGATGTCGAATATCCAAAGGCGAAGATGCCTTCAAGTCGCTTGGCGAAGATGCCAAGGTAGATGGTGAAGTCGTTGAGCGGTTGTTGGTGTTGAGCTCTTGACCTTCACGTTCTTGTTGGTGATGGTGTCGATGCCGATGTGACCTTGCCGGAGATGGTAGCTTGGGAGGATGTGCACTAGATCATCTTCTCGAATATGAGGAATATCTCTTGTAGGACTTGATGAGGACCTTGAGCGCCTCCATTTGAGCATCCATCTTGGCGTCCAAATTGTTCTTCATGGCATCAAACTCGTCATTGTCGTGGAAGACCGGAGATGAAATGTGTTGCCTATCCATCACAAGACTCGAGAAAATGTGAGTTAAAGAAAGGAAGGGACTAGAACAATGTACCTTTCCAATGTTGAAGATGGATCAATGATCACTCAATAATGTATCAAGGAAATAGCACAATTGGTACCAGATCTTGTCAATTATGACACTTACACAAGTAAGGCTTATGGTGGAGCTCGGTGAGGATAGTGGCATAAAAATTTGATGCAAAATGTTAGCAAGAGTCAATAATGTTGGAAAAGATTCACAAATTTGCAACTGAAACAAGTAGACCAGTAGCAATGGGTGGCACACGGAAACACACACACGGATAGATAAATGGAGTCGTGAAACCATGGAATGAGCACAAAAACTAGAATCCACGCAAAACGCTCGTGTTGCACAACTCTAGAGAGACGCTAGCACGATTTCCCAATAGGCGGATACGACACTTGTGCACAACCTATAATATGCAAAATGTATCAACTTTGTATCCCAAGTACGCTATATATGTATGATGTTTCGGTGTTTCGCATACGATGATCCAAGATGATCAATATGGTAGTATGGTATGCAATGTGGCGATGCTATGGCTCTTGCTTACAAGCTTCTCTGCTCTCTTTTAGCTTAAAAGCTTATTCTCATTTTTTGTATGGCCACTTATGCGAACTGCACAAACCAAGATAGCACTTGTATATATGCAGGAACAATCTTGTGATACAAGGGATGATATGATGATACCAAGATGATACGAATATGATATGGTATGTATGCAATGGAAGGTACGGATCACTAATGTGCACAAGTAACGTTGCCAGCAATACTCAATGGCTGCAATACTCAATGACTAGTCTCGATAGGAAAGTGACGCAAAATGGGTTAACAACGTAATGGCAGGAATGTACAATGATGGGATACCACGATACCAAGATGATACAGAGGTTACCGTTCTTGCTTACGATTAGGGTGTCAAATTGGTGAAGGTGGTCGATGTCAAATCCTTGTCGAAGTTGAGTGGCGGTGTTGTCGATGTCGAACCATTCCTAGTTAGCCGAAACACCCTAGGAAACGGAAAAACCGCGAACTCAAAATCTCAAAGGAAAATGTCAAATGGTGGTAGCAGAATGCGTTGGTGGTTTCGGAGTTAGCAATGCGGAAGTGGTGGTGGTGGTTGATGAAGAAGCAACCATACCTAAGTATCCGTAACACCTTAGGAGACTCAAGTCACCACTCAAGCAACCACAAATGCTATAAGGATCAAAATGGGTTAGGTTGCGAAAAGCTATGGTGGTTTTGCGGATGGTATGGTGGATGGCCTAGGCAAAGATGTGAAAATGCCAAAATTTTGATGGATTCAAATGGTGTTGGAGCCTATCTAGATGGATCGGGGATGTCAATAGCTACTCAACGAGCTAAAGAACGTCAAAATCGGACTCTGGGAGTGAAAGTTATGGCCGAAACAATTTTTGTTGGTGGGCTGATTTGGGGGGGTGCGGGTGCCCGGGGGTCGGAGGTGCGGGCACCCGGGGTGGTCAGCGGGGTTGGGCGGAAGAAGTGGCCCGGGGGACTGGGTGCCCGAGGGTAAGGGGTGCAGGCACCCGGGGTGGTCAGCGGGGATGGTCGGGGGGTCCGGATGCCCGGGGTTTGAGGTCCGGGTGCCCGGGGGTCACGGATTTAGGCGGAAATTTGTGAAAAAATGGAAGAAATTGGTGGATTTCATGGTGGGAAAGGTGAAGATGGATAGGGGAAGGCTAGATCCACTTGAAACCAAGCAAATCCGTGGATCAAATCCAACAAAACCTCATCAAACCAACAAATCACAAAAAAATTGGAGCTATTTTTGGTTGGGAATTTTTGAAATTGGGTAAGAACATAACAAAATTAGGCTAGAGAACAAGAAGGGGGGCTCCAATTTCGTGAGAAACCATGGCTCATGATAACAAGATGTTGTAGGGTTGAACCCTAGATGGAGATCTTTCACGAATTGGAGGGGAAATCCCCAAGAACACGAAGAACACAAGTGAAGGGAAACACTCAAATTGACTAGATCCAATAACGCATATGCTAAATACAAGAACACACAAGAGGTCACAATGATCCAAGGACAACAAAAGGAAAGATAGAAGGTAACTAGTTCATCCCAATCCTATGAGGAGAGAGGTCTTAATGATCCTATGATGGGATCCTTCCCAAGATGGGGGCTTGAATCCACTAGGGATCTTCTGAAGAAAATATGCCCTAGAGGCAATAATGAAGTTATTATTTATTTCCTTATTTCATGATAAATGTTTATTATTCATGCTAGAATTGTATTAACCGGAAACATGATACATGTGTGAATACATAGACAAACAGAGTGTCACTAGTATGCCTCTACTTGACTAGCTCGTTGTTCAAAGATGGTTATGTTTCCTAGCTATAGACATGAGTTGTCATTTGATTAACGGGATCACATCATTAGGAGAATGATGTGATTGACTTGACCCATTTCGTTAGCTTAGCACTCGATCGTTTAGCATGTTGTTATTGCTTTCTTCATGTCTTATACTTGTTCCTATGACTATGAGATTATGCAACTCCCTGTTTACCGGAGGAACACTTTGTGTGCTACCAAACATCACAACGTAACTGGGTGATTATAAAGGTGCTCTACAGGTGTCTCCAAAGGTACTTGTTGGGTTGGCGTATTTCGATATTAGGATTTGTCACTCCGATTGTCGCAGAGGTATCTCTAAGACCACTCGGTAATGCACATCACTATAAGCCTTGCAAGCATTGCAACTAATGAGTTAGTTGCGGGATGATGCATTACAAAATGAGTAAAGAGACTTGCCGGTAACGAGGTTGAACTAGGTATTGAGATACCGACGATCGAATCTCGGGCAAGTAACATACCGATGACAAAGGGAACAACGTATGTTGTTATGCGGTCTGACCGATAAAGATCTTCGTAGAATATATGGGAGCCAATATGAGCATCCAGGTTCCGCTATTGGTTATTGACCGGAGACGTGTCTCGGTCATGTCTACATAGTTCTCGAACCCAAAGGGTCCGCACGCTTAAAGTTTCGATGACAGTTATATTATGAGTTTATGTGTTTTGATGTACCGAAGGTAGTTCGGAGTCCCGGATGACTTCTGGGACATGACGAGGAGTCTCTAAATGGTCGAGACGTAAAGATCGATATATTGTATGACTATATTCGAACATCGGAAAGGTTCCGAGTGATTCGGTTATTTTCGGGGGTACCGGAGAGTTACGGGAATTCGTATTGGGCCTTAATGGGCCATACGGGAAAGGAGAAAAAGGCCTCAAAGGGTGGCCGCACCCCTCCCCATGGACTGGTCCGAATTGGACTAGGGAGGGGGCGCCCCCTTCCTTCCTTCTCCTTTTTCCTTCCCTTCTCCTACTACAACAAGGAAAGGAGGAATCCTACTCCCGGTGGGAGTAGGACTCCCCCCTTGGCGCGCCCTCCTTGGCCGGCCGCCTCTCCCTCCTTGCTCCTTTATATACGGGGGCAAGGGGGCACCTCTAGAGACACAACAATTGATCGTTTGATCTTTTAGCCGTGTGCGGTGCCCCCCTCCACCATAGTCCACCTCGATAATACTGTAGCGGTGCTTAGGCGAAGCCCCACGTCGGTAGAACATCATCATCGTCACCACGCCATCGTGCTGACGAAACTCTCCCTCAACACTTGGCGGGATCGGAGTTCGAGGGACGTCATCGGGCTGAACGTGTGCTGAACTCGGAGGTGTCGTGCGTTCGGTACTTGATCGGTCAGATCATGAAGATGTACGACTACATCAACTGCGTTGTGCTAATGCTTTCGCTTTCGGTCTACGAGGGTATGTGGACAACACTCTCCCCTCTCGTTGCTATGCATAACCATGATCTTGCGTGTGCGTAGGAAAATTTTGAAATTACTACGTTACCCAACAGTGGCATCCGAGCCTGGTTTTATGTGTAGATGTCATATGCACGAGTAGAACACAAGTGAGTTGTGGGCGATATAAGTCATACTGCTTACCAGCATGTCATACTTTGGTTAGGCGGTATTGTTGGATGAAGCGGCCCGGACCGACATTACGCGTACGCTTACGCGAGACTGGTTCTACCGACGTCCTTTGCACACAGGTGGCTGGCGGGTGTCAGTTTCTCCAACTTTAGTTGAACCGAGTGTGGCTACGCCCGGTCCTTGTGAAGATTAAAACAGAACAAACTTGACAGACTATCGTTGTGGTTTTGATGCGTAGGTAATAACGGTTCTTGCTAAGCCCGTAGCAGCCACGTAAAATTTGCAACAACAAAGTAGAGGACGTCTAACTTGTTTTTGCAGGGCATGTTGTGATGTGATATTGTCAAGACATGATGAGATATAAATTGTTGTATGAGATTATCATGTTTTGTTGAAGTTATCGGCAACTGGCAGAAGCCTTATGGTTGTCTCTTTATTGCATAAGATGCAAGTGCCAAATAATTGCTTTATTTTATCGCTATGCCATAGCAATAGTTGCAAGAGCAATAGCTGGCGAGACCATGTGACGACACATTGATATAGATCAAGATGATGGAGATCATGGTGTCATGACAGTGACGATAGAGATCATGACGGTACTTTGGAGATGGAGATCAAAGGCGCAAGATGATCATGGCCATATAATGTCACATATTTTGATTGCATGTGATGTTTATCTTTTATACATCTTATCTTGCTTTGATTGTCAGTAGCATTATAAGATGAGCTCTCACTAAATTATCAAGGTACAAGTGTTCTCCCTGAGTATGCACCGTGGCGAAAGTTTTTCGTGCTGAGACACCAGGTGATGATCGGGTGTGGTAGGCTCTACGTTCAAATACAATGGGTGCAAAATAGTTGCACACGCGGAATACTCAGGTTAAACTTGACGAGCCTAGCATATACCAGATATGGCCATGGAACACTGAGACCGAAAGGTTGAGCGTGAATCATATAGTAGATATGATCAACATAGCGATGTTCACCATTGAAACTTGTAACATCCCAATTTTCCTAAATTAGGATGTTAATAGATCATTCATATGCATATCATATTTTTATTTTATTATTTGTCTTTCTGCAATATCCGAATCATTATGCAACTAAAGGCAATTTATTGGAGTGGAGATAACATGACTTCTCCCCAATTTTAAAAATGTTCATAATGTGCGGAATATTATTTCCAGTTCATCTGATATCTTCTGGTAATTTTTGCAATCTTCAAAATATTTTATTTGATTGTTTTATTGCTGTTTGAGTGGCCTATTGCATCAAAATTATTTTACAAAATTGCCTTAGTGTTGGAACTAGTGTTCCTGTAGTTTATAGCTGTAGAGCTAATTTTACTGTGTGTTTAGGTATTTTTATTTAGATTTTATATTATGTATGTTATTTTAATTATTTGTTTTTTGCTGCTGTGTTTAAAAAAAGAGAAAGGCAGCGAGCCGGCCAACCAGCGGACCAGCTAGCCACCACAGCCCACCAGTGCGCAACAGCCGCAGCCCAACCGCCGCTGCCAAAGCGGTATGCATCGCTCGCACCCGACCCGCACCCGCAATCCACCTCGCCCAGCCGCTGACCAGCGTGTCGGGGAAACTGATCCACGAGCACCTATGGGGACCGGCGGACCGAGCCCCTTTTGGTTTGGCGGGGGCGGGGATCGCACGAAGAGCAGATCGAGGCGGAGCACACGAGCAGTTTACCCAGGTTCGGGCCGCATGGATGCGTAAAACCCTACTCCTGCTTTGTGGTTTGTATTGAGTTCTTGCTCGGGAGCGCCGAGTGCTACAGTACACACCAGCAGCTAACGAGACCGAGCGTGAGTGTTTTTCTGTTCCTCCCCCTTCTACGTTGCGCATGGGCCTCCTTTTATATGCTCAAGGGGTCACCGACAGGTGGCAACATAGACAGGGGTAAAAATGGAAAGGTGTTGCGGTTGGTACAGCTACCTGTACAGTGTATCATACCTAACCCTGACGGCAGTGGACAAGGGCATTAAATGCCCATCTGCGTCGCCCAAACAGTGCAAAAAAGGGACCGTCAGGGACGCCATCGTTCGCCACGATGGCAATCTTGTCAGCGCCGCTTGCCACCGCGTACCGCTGGCTGCACAACCTCCCACCACGTACGCCTGGAAGGGTCCCAGAGCGACACGTTGGTGGATTGCTGGAGCGTGGGTACGGAGTGGTAGCTTGCCGCGGCAAACGCCTTGCCACGGCCATTGTCTTGTCGCGTCCGGGAGCTGGCCGCTCACCGGGCCTTGCCGGGACGCGTGGCGCGTCGCGGCAAGTTCCTTGAGATGCCTTGGTTGGCCTTCCCGGCAAGCTCCTCTTGCCGGGGTCTTGTGCCTTGAGTGGCCTTCTCGGCAAGCTCCTCTTGCCGGGGCCTTGTCTTCTTGGCTTGAATACTTTGTTCTTGAATGGCTCCAAAGGAACCACGGAGGCCTTTGGCGGTCACCTGGCAAGCCTTGCCGCGGGGTGCTGCGACTGCCCGTGCACAAGTTCGGGATACTAGGGTACCCCTACTCTAGTACACCGACAGGAGCCCCCGGGCCTGGGCCATACACGGTGCCGAGCGCTGTTGGGCCACGCCCAAAACAGGGCACGGGCACGCGCGGCCTGGGTTACGCCGTATCTTTCTCTGTACCCACCGCGCCCTCCCCGAACGGCACGCGTTGATTGCGGCGTCGTGGGAGAGATCATGGGTGGTTTCTTTATTCGGAAAGGCGGAACGTCCGCCCCCTCCCTCCTTATAAGCAGGGGAAAGAGGGGCAGTTCGCCCATCCGCCAGTTGCTACTCCAACCTCGAAAATCTCCGCCACTCCCCTTCTTCCCAAAGCCGAAAGAGAGCAGCGCTCCGCCCCCCATCGCCACCAGCACCACCAACGCCGCCGACCTCCCTCACCACTTCCGCCAAGTCTCCGAAAGCCGAGAAGGGGAAGGTCGCGAAGTCGGCCGAGGCGCAGCGGCTCCCGGCGCTGCGAAAGGAGCGGGCAATCTCCCCCCTCCCCAAGCTTGTCGCGAGGGATCTGAGGGAGTACTACTACCTCTTCTAGTCGACGGAGACGCGGGCGCACCCGCGCACGAAGGTACTTCCAGCCGTCGCTTGGAAAATGGCTCCAACTGGATACCCCTTTTTTGCCTTGTTCTTCTACTGCGGGCTCTGCCCGCCTTTCTCTGAGTTCTTCTGTGATATTTTGAACACCTACGGGTTCCGCCTCCTTGACTTCACCCCCAATGCTGTCCTGACCATGGCAGTTTTCGCACATCTCTACGAAAACTCTGTCGGAGTCCACCCAACTGTAGCCCTTTTTTGCCACTTCTTTATGCCCCGAGTTGAGAGAGGAGAGCCTTTATCCAGCGGAATCGCCTGGATCTCAAAAGCCGGCAAGAAGGAAGCTTATCTGGAGGGAGAGCTCCGCAGCAAGTGGGAGGAATGGAGAGCAGACTGGTGCTGGATTATCGAGGAGGACCCGCAGCCGTTTACCGCCCAGCGCCAAACTCCAGTAGTGCGCGGCAGCGATTGGAGCAACGTGGCCCCGGAAGACGACAGGCTGAAGATTGCCGTCGCCCGGATCCAACGCCTCAGGCTTGCCGGGCTCATTGTAGGCGCCGTTGGCGCAGATTTCCTTCGCCGCCGCATCGCGCCCCTGCAGGAGAGGAGGAGACCCGCCTGGGAGTTCAAGAATGCGGCGGATATCATGAGGCTGCGTCCGGGCCTCAACTTCAACTTCACTATTCTGGAGCTTAATGCGATGCTCCAGGAACTGTTCAAATACGACCCTCAACATCCCGAAGTGTTCAGGTTGCCGAAGGGTGTTGTTCCACTGTGCAACAATTCCTCGCTCAGCCGCATCCATGCAATGATGCCGCTGTGCGACTCGCATGGAATTGACCCAGCTTGGCAAGAGCCTGCATACGACGTCGTGCAGGCGTTCTTCGATGGCTTGGTAGAAATGCGGATCCGCTCCGACGAGCAGAAGGGCCTCACTCGCGCCACCACCGATGAGGAGGTGAAGCGCATCGCCACTAGGCTGGAAGAGGCGGCGGCAGCCGCAGCCGCGGGCGAGTTTCGGTTCACCGTGGAGGAGGCAGAGGCAGTGGAGGCGGCAAGCCTTGCCGAGCGAGAGGGGCTTGCCGGCGAGGAAGAGCCTGCCGGGCATGACGTCGAGTCGAGCGAGCCCGCCGAGGATACGAGCAGCTCGTTGGAGATCGACTCCTCTTCCTCCTCATCTTCGGGCAGCTTGCCGCAAGCAGAGCCCCCGGCTCCACCAAGAAGGCGTCTCTGCAAGGCCGGGGACGTAGCGGAGCGGCAGACGAGTCGACAGCCGCCGCGCTGCGCGACACGCTCCACCGCGGCAAGTCCTGTTGTCGTGGAAGCACCTCACGCTGCTGCGGCAACTGGAGCAGGGTCTTCTTAGACCACCGTCACTGCTCCCGGCAAGCGGCCAAGGGAACCTACTCCTCCGCCTCCTCACGCCGGAGGTGAGAAAGGCTCTGACTTCTCCGCGCTCAGCTCCGACGAGGAAGAAGAAGAGTAAGATTCTTGTTGTACTTGTATTTCTTCAATTCTTGCTGTTTTGTCTTGTATCTCATTTGCTTTACTCTGAACTTATTCCTTTTTAGGACTCTAGCCCAGAGAGCGGCAAAGAGAGCTCAAGACCCTGCCGCCGGATGCTGATCTGGAGGCGCTCAAGGCCCTTGTCGCACCCATTGTGGACAAGGTGAGCGGGATCAAGAGGGTTGAGGGCGATCGTGTAGACTAGGCCGCCCGTTTTCTTCTTTTCTTGTCGCTGCTGGTCATGTTATGAAAACAATCTATTAGAGCCGCGACAAGCTATCTTGCAATCTAACTCTATTTTGGGTAGTGATTGCAATGTTATTTCCTTTACTTGATTCCTTCCTTTGTATGTTTTTGCCCTACGCTTTTAGGGAACTTGCCGGTGCAGGCACCTTAGCCGCGAGCGCTGAGTGCGGGACGTCAGCAGCCTGCTGGCGGTGCCGTTATCGACAAGAAACCTTGTCGCAACTAGTCGCAGCTCACTTAAGTTGTTGAGCGGACTCGAAATAAAGTAAGGGCGCAACTCTAGTCGCAGCACACTTAAGTTGTTGAGCGGACTCGAAACAAAGTAAGGGCGCAACTAGCCATGAGCTGGTTCCTCCGCGCACAGGTTTTCCATACAAAGCATGGTCGTTCAAGGAAGATAACTTAAAATTTTTAAAAATCTGATTGCTCAAACTTTGGCAACTTAGCTTTTCTGTTGTTTGCTTTCCGGCAAGGCGAAACTTTCTTGAACGACGCCTGCTTTCCGGCAAGGCGAAACTTTCTTGAACGACGCCTGGTCCATACCATTATCTTCTCCTCCCCCCCCCCCCCCCGACAAACTTGTGGGCGAGGGAACCTTCCTTTCCTTGAGAAAAAAGAAAGAAGACAAAATAAAGATATGGAGCCTTATGGCTCGTTATTGCTTACCGGGGGTTGGCGCTGTACAAAGTGTCAGATAACTCATGCAAAAAATAAAAAGCATGAAATTGACAAGATGTGCGGAGCACATGAGCTTTATTTATGCACAGGGTCTGCGCCTGTCTTTGTACAAAGGATTACATGCAACAGCGGCAAGACTTGTATAAAAGGTGGTTGCCGGGATAGGGTCCGGCAACCGCGCCTTACGGGTAAAACTTACGAAGATGCTCAATGTTCCAGGAGTTGCTCACCGGAATGCCATCTTCGGTCTCAAGGCGGAAAGCGCCAGGCCTAGTGACTCGTTTCACCCGGTAAGGGCCTTCCCACTTTGGCGTCAACTTGTTGGAATTCTTGGCAGACTGAACGCGCCGAAGAACAAGGTCGCCTTCCTCGAGACTTCTGCCGTTAACTTTGCGGCTATGGTAGCGGCGCAAAGCTTGCTGGTAGCGAGCAGCTCATACAGCAGCCTGAAGACGGTCTTCCTCAAGGAGCAGCGCGTCATCTTGTCGCAGCTGCTCTTGCTCAAGCTCATCATAAGCGAGCACTCGAGGTGACCCGTATACAAGTTCCGTGGGGAGAACTGCCTCTGCTCCATAGACTAGAGCGAAAGGTGTCTGGCCAGTGGCTCGATTTGGCGTCGTCCTGATCGACCAAAGAACCATCGGCAGCTCCTCAATCCAGTTTCTTCCGCACTCGTGCAGCCTGTCGGAAATCCTGGTCTTGAGCCCACGCAGCACTTCAGCATTTGCCCTCTCCGCTTGACCATTGCTTCTGGGGTGAGCAACAGAAGCGAAGCAGACCTTGGCGCCAAGATCTTGGACGTACTGCATGAAGGTGCGGCTCGTGAATTGCGCACCGTTGTCGTTGATGATCCTGTTAGGGATTCCGAAGCGGCAAACAATCGACCTGAAGAACTTGACTGCTGACTGTGCTGTCACCCTCCTTACTGCTTCCACTTCCGGCCACTTTGTGAACTTGTAGATTGCAACGTACAAGTACTCAAAGCGCCCGACTGCTCGGGGGAAGGGGCCGAGGATGTCGAGCCCCCAGACCGAAAATGGCCAGGATAAAGCGATCGTCTGGAGAGCTTGAGCTGGCTGGTGTATCTGCTTGGAATGGAACTGGCACGCTTCACACTTGGTTACTTGTGCAGTTGCATCCTGGAGGGCTGTCGGCCAAAAGAAACCTTGCCGGAATGCTTTGCCGGCAAGTGCTCTTGCGCCAATGTGGTGACCACATATGCCTCCATGTATCTCTGCCAACAGCTTTTGTCCGTCTTCCCGGTGAATACACTTCAATTTCACACCGTTGAGTCTTCTTCTGTACAGTGTGTTGTCGACAAACTGGTACATACTTGACTGCCGGGCTACTCTTTCCGCTTCTTCTTGCTCTTCGGGGAGTTCTCCTGTCTGAAGGAAACGGACAATCTGCTGTGCCCATGCTGGAGCTTGCGGCTCGACAACAAGGACTAAAGGCACGTCTGCTTCTGCGGGAACATCCGCTTCTACGGCGAGAACCTGCGGCTTAGCCGGAGCTTGACGTTCCCCGGCAAGCTTGCCGGAGCAAAACTTGTCGGGAGCGTCTGCTTCAACGGAACAAACCCTGGGGCTTGCCGGAGCAGACTGCTCCCCAGCACTCTTGGTGTTGATCTTGGGGACCTTCTTGGCGGCGGCTTCGAGAAGCTCTGCCGGAAAATAGTCACCAGAAATCAACTTCCTCTTCTTGCTCTGTCCAGTTGATGGCGTTACAGACGGTTGAGTCAGCTTGAGCACAAAGATCCCTGGTTCCATAGGTAACTTAAGTGCTGCGCACTTTGACAGGCCATCGGCAATGTCGTTCTGAGCTCTTGGAACATGTTCCATCTGTAGGCCGTCAAAGTGCTCTTCTAGCTTTCTCACTTCATCAACGTAGGCTTCCATCAACGGACTCTGATAACTCTTATTCACTTGGCGGACGACAAGCTGCGAGTCACCCCTGGCAATGAGCTTCTTGATCCCAAGGTCTGCCGCGATCCTCAGACCGACAAGCAAACCTTCATACTCTGCAGTATTGTTTGTTGCTTGCTCCTTGGGAAAGTGCATCTGGACTATGTACTTGAGGTGCTCTCCGGTGGGTGCGACAAGCAGCACGCCAGCACCGGCGCCTTGCAGCGAGAAGGCACCATCAAAGTACATCAGCCACTCTTTGCTTGCTTCCTTGACGGGGATGCTCGTTTCTGGAATTTCTTCATCTGGTGTTGGCGTCCACTCTGCTATGAATTCCGCCAATGCTCTGCTTTGGATAGTTGAAGTGCTCTCAAACTTGAGGCCAAAGCTTGACAGTTCTGCCCACTCAACAATCCTACCTGTTGCTTCTGGATTCTGCAGTATCCTCTTTAGCGGAAAACGAGTGACAACTGTGATCTCATGTGCTTGGAAGTAATGGCGCAGCTTTCTCGAGGCCATGAGAAGGCCGAAAAGCAATTTCTGCACACCAGAGTACCTTGACCTAGCCCCCTGCAGAAGGGAACTGACAAAGTAAACTGGGCGCTGCACGATTCTCTTATGTATCTCCTCACGCGCCTGCGCAGATCCATCTTTGTCGGGACCAGAGCTTGTCGGGGAAGCCCCCTGCTTGTCGCTGGATGTGCCTGCCGTAGTTGCTGGCTCATCATCTGCCTCCCTCTCCGCTACTAACGCAGCACTAACCACTTGATTGGTTGCCGCCAGATACAGCAGCAACTTCTCTTGTGGCTTAGGTGCGACAAGTATTGGAGTGGAGGACAGGTATCTCTTCAAGTCTTGCAGCGCAGCCTCCGCTTCCGGAGTCCATTTCATTGGACCTGCCTTTTTCAATATTTTGAAAAACGGCAGGGCGCGCTCAGCAGACTTAGAGATAAACCTGCTGAGAGCTGCCACACAACCGGCAAGTCTTCGTACATCCTTGATGCGCTTTGGTGCTTCAATATGCTCAATGGCCTTGATCTTGTCGGGATTGGCTTCAATTCCCCGCTGAGACACGAAGAACCCGAGAAGCTTGCCGGAAGGGACTCCAAACACACACTTCTCGGGGTTGAGCTTGAGGCTGATCTTGCGCAGATTTGCAAAAGTCTCGTCTAAATCTTGAACCAGAGTTGCCTTGTCCTTGCTCTTGACCACTATGTCATCCATGTAGGCTTCCACATTTCTGTGTATTTGTGGCTCAAAAGCGGCATGGACTACCCTTGCGAATGTTGAACCAGCATTCTTTAAACCGAAAGGCATCCGTATGAAATAGTACGTGCCACATGGAGTGATGAATGCGGTCTTCTCCTCATCCTCTTCTGCCATGAAGATCTGATGGTATCCTGAGTATGCGTCAAGAAATGAAAGCAAGTCACATCCGGCCGTGGAGTCAACAATCTGGTCAATGCGCGGCAAGGGAAATGGGTCTTTGGGACAAGCTTTGTTAACATCGGTAAAGTCGATACAAAGCGTCCATTTCCCGTTTGCCTTGCGCACGACTACAGGATTGGCCAACCACGTAGGATGGAGCACTCCTTTGACAAGGCCTGCCGCTTCCAACTTCTTGATCTCTTCTGCGATGAATTCTTGGTGCTCCACTGCTTGCTTCCTGACTTTCTGCTTGACGGGCCGCGCATGAGGACAGACGGCAAGGTGGTGCTCAATTACTTTCCTGGGAATACCGGGGATGTCAGACGGTTGCCACGCAAACACATCGATGTTCGCCCGCAGGAAAGCAATGAGCGCGCTTTCCTATTTAGGGTCGAGAGTGGCACTGATGGTGAAGGTACCACCAGTGCCGTCCTCCTTGGCGGACACCTTCTTGGTCTCTGGCGGAGCTGCCATTGTCTTCTTACACTTGCCGGTGGAGCTCGATGGTGCGTCCTCGACTGTAGAGCAGCACTCCGAAGAGGTGCGCTTGCAGGAGTGGGCATCAGAACTCTTGCCGGACTTGGTCTTCTTCTTCCCCCCGGGAGCTTCAGCGGCAAGTGACTTGCGATCCGTTGCGGCTGCCGCTTCCTGGTAAATCTTGTCGGCACAGATAAGAGCATCCTTCTTGTCGCCAGGGACAGAGATGACACTTATCGGGCCTGGCATCTTCAGCATGTTATACGCATAGTGAGAGGACGCCATGAACTTGGCAAGTGCTGTACGGCCGGGAATCCCATTGTAAGGCAATGGAAAATCGGCAACGTCAAAAGTGACCCTCTCAGTTCTGAAGTTCAACTCGCTGCTAAATGTCACCGGCAACGTGATATTCCCCTTCGGCTTGCTCCTTCCCGGGTTGATTCCTTGGAATGTGCCGGTCTCTTCGAGCTCGCTGTCAGGGACCTGGAGTTTCTGGAGCACAGCGGAGGAGATCAGGTTCAAGCCGGCCCCGCCGTCAACTAGCATCTTAGTGACCCTGAGGTTGCGGATAGTTGGTGAAACCAACATCGGCAAGCATCCGACCGTAGTTGTGCGATCAGGGTGGTCCTCAATATCAAAGATGATAGGCGTGCTGGACCATTTCAGAAGCTTGCGTGACTCGACGGGTGGTTCTGCCGCATTGACTTCCCGCACCCACAGCTTGAGTTGGCGGTGTGAAGTATGCAGAGAAGCACCACCGTCAACGCACAAGACCTCTGTGGCTTTCTGGAATTCCTGCTCGCTGGTCTCGACATCATCCATGTCTTCGTCGTCGTCGTCATCTTCATCCTTGTCGCGGCCGCGGGGAGGTCTGTCTCCTTGCCGCTGCTTGGCCTTGCCGCGGCGTCCTCCCCGGCCGGGGCGCTTCATGCTGGATCCTCCAACACCTCCTTGGGCTTTCTCCTTGTCGCGTCGCTCGTATTCGGCCTTTTACAGCTCGACAAGCTGCTCGACCTTCTTGCAGCTCTGGAGGTCATGGCCCTTGGTGCGGTGGATCTTGCAGTACTGTTTTTTGGTGTCGTCCTGCTTGTCGGCGACTGCCACAGCCTGGCAGTTGGTGGATGCGGCAACCTCCTTGCCGGAGCTACCAGCTTTGGCTTTCTTGGCGCCACCTTCGTTGCCGGACTGCTCAACAACTAGCACATCTTTGCCTTTCCTCTTCCTGTTGTTCCGCCGCCGGTTTTTCTTTGCCGGGGCAGCATCCTCGCTGTCAGATCCTCCTGCTCCTGTATTCTCTCCGGGGAGTTTCCTCCCTTCCTCAGCACGTGCACACTTGTCGGCCAGGGCATACAGCTCACTGACGTCTCTGATCTTGCACATCGCCATCTCCTCCCGCATCCTGCGGTTACGCACGTTCTAATGGAACACGCTGATAACCGCGGCAGGGTGGACATCTGGGATGTTGTGCTGTACACGGCTGAATCTCTGAATGTACTTGCGCAGGGGCTCTCCTTCCTTCTGGGCGAGCAGATGAAGGTCACTCTCTTGGCCATGAGGTTTGTGGCCGCCTGTAAAGGCGCCGACAAACTGATGGCATAGGTCTGCCCAGGAGGATATGGAGTTGTCCGGCAAGTGCATGAGCCAGGACCTGACGTTGGGCTTGAGCACCAGCGGGAAGTAGTTGGCAAGGATCTTGTCGTCCCGCCCCCAGCAGCTTGCACCGCGATGGTGTAGATGCTGAGGAACTCCGACGGATGTGACTTGCCGTCGTACTTCTCTGGTATGTCTGGCTTGAAATTCTTTGTGCTGGGCCACTGGAATTGCCGCAGCTCACGGGTAAACACAGGGCAACCTACCACGTACGGCAAGTCGCCTGGTTCCCCTAGCGCATGCATGTCGACAGAGGGCCCAGCGCGCTGGTACGATTGACGCCGCGCTTCTCTTCGGCACTCGATGCGAGTTCGAGCGTCTTCGTGTTGTTGTTCGTGAAGAACTTGGCGTTGATCGCGACGAGCTCGTGGATCCGATGACGTAGTGGAGTCGCTGTCGAGGTGGATCCGGCAAGGCGGCGATCTTGGCCTTCGCGGCGGGGAGTGCACGGGGTTGCACCCCCACCGGTCATGTCACCACCGGCTCGTGCCTGGCTGACTTGCCGCGGCTGCGATGTACTCGGCTGCCGTGGAGCGTCGCCGTTGGCAAAGCCGATGAGACTCTGAATGGTGGCCCTCCAGTCGTCGATCTTGTCTGCCGTTGGAGGGTAATCTAGGAGCAGTTGAGCTCGCGCCAAAGCTTCTGCTGGAGTGGCGGGTAGCGGTGGCGAACGGTGTGAGGAGCGGGATATGCTCGGATTTCTAACTATGTTAGAAGGAGCAGTATCCCGTCCAGGCGACCGTGCCTCGCTCGCGCCAGCATGTTGGCGCGCATGCTGGTCTTGAGCATTCCGAGATCCACCAGCTCGATGTGGGTCCAGCAAGCGTATGGTACCGTGAGTACCATGACGCTGCCGGTCCCGCACCTCCTGAGATGGGCGCGGTGCATGTACGGACGCCGAGGTCTTGGAGTGCGCCCGGTCGTTGTGGGAGCCGGCTACGCCGCCGATGGGCAGCGCAGCCTTGTCCTTGGACCTGGCGGCACCGTGAGCTCCCTCGTCGACGCCCGTTCTTCCGTCGGTGTCTACCCCACCAGCCGTTTGCTCCGGCGGTGGTGGGTTTGTCACGGACGGAGCAGCCGCCTCCGAAGCCTTCTTCTTCGGCGGCATGTCGATGAAGATGATGAAGATCTAGCTCGTGTGAACGCCGGATCAGGTTCACACAACCTCGACGCCCCCTACCTGGCGCGCCAAAGATGTCGGGGAAACTGATCCACGAGCACCTATGGGGACCGGCGGACCGAGCCCCTTTCGGTTCGGCGGGGGCGAAGATCGCACGAAGAGCAGATCGAGGCGGAGCACACAATCAGTTTACCCAGGTTCGGGCCGCATGGATGCGTAAAACCCTACTCCTCGTTTGTGGTTTGTATTGAGTTCTTACTCGGGAGAGCCGAGTGCTACAGTACACACCAACAGCTAACGAGACCGAGCGTGAGTGTTTTTCTGTTCCTCCCCCTTCTACGTTGCGCATGGGCCTCCTTTTATATGCTCAAGGGGTCACCGACAGGTGGCAACATAGACAGGGGTAAAAATGGAAAGGTGTTGCGGTTGGTACAGCTACCTGTACAGTGTATCATACCTAACCCTGACGGCAATGGACAAGGGCATTAAATGCCCATCTGCGTCGCCCAAACAGTGCAAAAAAGGGACCGTCAGGGACGCCATCGTTCGCCACGATGGCAATCTTGTCAGCGCCGCTTGCCACCGCGTACCGCTGGCTGCACAGCCTCCCACCACGTACGCCTGGAAGGGTCCCAGAGCGACACGTTGGTGGATGTGCTGGAGCGTGGGTACGGAGTGGTAGCTTGCCGCGGCCGTTGTCTTATCGCGTCCGGGAGCTGGCCGCTCACCGGGCCTTGCCAGGACGCGTGGCGCGTCGCGGCAAGTTCCTTGAGATGCCTTGGTTGGCCTTCCCGGCAAGCTCCTCTTGCCGGGGTCTTGTGCCTTGAGTGGCCTTCCCGGCAAGCTCCTCTTGCCGGGGCCTTGTCTTCTTGGCTTGAATACTTTGTTCTTGAATGGCTCCAAAGGAACCACAGAGGCCTTTGGCGGTCACCCGGCAAGCCTTGCCGCGGGGTGCTGCGACTGCCCGTGCACAAGTTCGGGATACTAGGGTACCCCTACTCTAGTACACCGACACAGCGGGTCCCGCGCCTATTCGTCCCCTTCCTCAGGTCGGACGCACGCGCCCCGCACACGCACGCCGAGGCCGCACCCGAGTCGATCTGCTCCCCTATCCGACCCCGTGCTCCCCAGGGACACCGCACGCGGGGAAAAGCCCTAGGGGAAACCTTCCAAAGCCCTTTCCCCATCGCCCCTCGTCCACACGCGCCTGTTGGGCGTTTTGGATCACGCAGAGAAGGTCTGCCGACCGCCGCCGTTCGCCGACGTTTCCACCGCCATAAGGCCGCACCGAGCTCAGCCGCCTGCTTGCTTTGATCCGCCGCTCCACGCCGTACTCGCTTGACAAGTTCTCGTGACCAGAAACGCAGCAGGGAGAGAGGAACGAGCTCGACCGTCACCGCCGTTTTCCTCTGTAAACGGTGAGCACGCATGCACATGAGGTTTTTCATCCAATCACGGGCTGCCACGCGGGCACCAACTACAGTACGCACGAACAGTATAGGAGTTTTCTGTTTTCTTTTTCAGATTTCAGCTAAAACTTCAACTAGCTATATCTTTTATTATGTAAGTCCAATTTAGGTAATTCTTTTTCCTATGCACTCACAAAAATCAGCACTTTATCACAGTACCAAAAGCTCACATGCTTGCACTGTTTAAATTTGAATTCGTTCAAATTCAAATTAAACCTTCCGAAGGCCATAACTTTGAAACCGTTTGTCGGAATTGAGTGATTCTTTTTGCATTGTGACCATAGTGCAATATAGGTGCTGTTAAGCTTCTGTTGTTGAGTTTAAAAAAATGATTTTCTTGTTGTTGGTTTCATTTTGGTTCTATTCGTGTTCCGGTGATTGATTTGTTGAATTGTGTGAAATGTGTAGATTGTCCGGAGTGCGATGCGAGCTATTGTCAGGAGTGTGACTTTCTGAACCAGAACCAAGGCAAGTTACATGTTGATCATCCTTTACATATTGTTTTCTATGCATGTAGTTATATCACACTATGAATATATGCATGTATAGGAGTATTATATATGTTGGCTATGTTGTTGAGCTATCTTCCCGTCTTTACAAATCGTGGTAGTTGTTAGGTTGCTATGCTTTCTAGACGGGGGTGGTGCATGTATTCATTGAGCTTATGTGAGGATTATATATATAATTATTTGAGTAGTAACTCAGGATTTAATTCACCTCTGGGCGGAAGTGGTATTGCTAGGGTGGTTTCAAGAACATCATGGTTTATACCCTCTGAATGTAAGTGGATGACCGCCCAGGCTCAAAAAGATCAGACAGACTTAGTGACTAGTAGCTTTCATGTGCGACCACTGGCTAAATGGGCTCTGGCTTAGTTGATCAGTTGTGGAACCCTTACCCGGATGTGCCAGCAGATGTAGATATAATAGGTGGGATGGGCCTCCTGTTGGGACTAGGGGACTGCTTCTGAAAGACTTCGTCTTAATCTTCGGATTGGGTCCAGTGGGTAAAGCGTACTAAACTCTGCAGAGTATTAAAACTAATCATGATTAGCCGTGCCCCCGGTTATGGGTAAATTTGTGCGACTATGCCATTACAGTTGTTGGATGATCTTGACAGATGTGACACTTAATAATATTTGTTGGGCAACTTAATAAAAGGGTAGGATGGAGTTGATTTTGCCAACTCAACCTTGTGTATTTAATTGTAGTAATAAAGGAACTAAATAAAAATTTGACTATTAGGTAGTTATTAGGACAAAATCAGCTTTCCGCAAAATAAACCCTCAAGCCTTCCTTTTGGTATACTATGCATATACATGTAGGTCTGCTATATTATTACTCCTGTGTAACTTGCCAATACATTCCAAGTATTGACCTATATGGCTGCAATGTCTCATGTTGCAGGATATTCAGACGAAGAGTAAGGTACCGTTAGGGTCGCGAGTCTGCACTCAACATCGCCAGTGGGCCATGATGGGACTCATTGTTATTTTCTGCTACTTTTCCGCTGTTTGATTGAATGAAGCTAGCCAAGTGCTATGCAGATTGTTTTATTTTATATACTCTGGATCATACGTTGTAGTAAATGATGCACTTGCTATTCTGGTATTCATCTATACTGTGTGCGCTAGCAAGTTCGATCCAGGGACTAGCACGGTAAGCACAGAGACTCAAATCCTTCGAGGTTTGGTTGTTACAGATGGTATCAGAGCAGTGTGTTGACTGTAGGACGTGACCCTAGAAAATGGATTAGAAAAGCCATAGGAGTGAAAATTATTTTATAAAACTAGCTATACTTCTTACTGTTTATTAGTTAACCCCCTCAAGTATGTTGACCAGTTAAGTAGGAACTAGTGCTGAGACCATCATTCATGTTTGTTTTATATTGCAACGTTATCGTGTTAGCATATCTGATTATGCCCACTTTCATGGTATGAAGATACTAGATTGTTTGCTTGATTGGTAGTTGTTTGTTAAATTGCTTAGTGTCGAAATTATTCGACTATATATATATATAATATTATCATATTGTTTGTTGTTTGTTTGTTTGTTGGTGTTATTCGTTGTTGTGTTTTGTTGGCTTGATCATATTATGCATATGGGTAGAATATATTTATATATATAGTCTTTAGACCTATTATATCTATAACTCATCTATTCTTGCCAACCAAAACCCTTAGTATGCCTATTAGAGCTGAGATGATAGCAGGTGTTGGTTGTCATCAGTTGACTTTGTCTATTGGAAAGCATGATTTTCTTACGAATTTGATTTTATTGAAGTCACAAGGTCTGGATATTATTTTGGGTATGGATTGGTTGCAGTTATATAAAGGTCGTATTGATTGTGCCAGTCGATCTATCACTCTCAGTGCACCAGGAGGGAAGAGGATCAAATATGTATGTAAGTATAAGCATAATCAGGTGCAGGTGAACTCTCTTAAGGGGGGTAGCCTGGAAGAGGTGCCAGTCGTGAGGGATTATCCAGATGTGTTTCCAGATGAGTTGCCAGGTATGCCACCAGACAGAGATATTGAGTTTCTTATTGATTTAATACCGGGCACTGGACCTATTGCAAAGAGACCGTATAGAATGCCTCCTAAAGAGTTGGAGGAATTGAAGAAACCGACAAGAGAATTGCAGGCAGAAGGATTTATTCGCCCAAGTTCATCATGATGAGGACATGACTACCTTAGATACGACCAAAAATATTGCATACATGCATATTTGTCAGGTGATTTCTAGTGTCAACTATTCAATAATCTATTTATATTATCCAGAACAAAAATACTTCACACACTTTTGTGTTTTGTCTAATTGCAGGTGTATGGGACATTTGTACAATCCACATATGAAGACAAGGGAAAAAGAGAAGTTTAGGTGCTGTTCAAAAAGTCCCTTCACGTCACTTTTGGGCCAAGAGAAGATAGAGTCCAAGTCTCTCACGTTCTGGATTCAGATTCGGACTGCACAGACATACCTGACTCAAAACGGCAAGAACTTTTTCATACGGACTCCGAATTAGGTGATTCTTTTTTTGTTGGAAAGTAGATTTCGTCCTCTTTCCACTCCAATTGGAATCACCTTTAAATTCGTCCGGAGCATTGAGATATGGACGAAACAATCTGACGCTGCAGCAGAATCCGAATCAAACAACAAGTCCAAAGGTGTTGCACCACCTCCACTTGGGCCCATGAGCCTTGTACGACCTAGGGTTGGTTTTAGGCTGCCTTGGGACGTCCTCCCACCTCCTTGGCCGCCACCCCTTGCTCCTATATAAGTAGATCCATCTAGTAGCTTTTTCCTGGGGATTTGTTCAGTTAAAAGTTAGCCATTGCAACTTCGTGTACTTCGTTTGTGTCCAACGACCAGACCAAGACCTCTTACGGATTCCCACAATTATCAATACTTCATATATACTCGCAATATTCAGATTGCTTTTATCATATTCTTGCTTGTTCTTCGATTGCTTGCAGGAATAGACCTTCGTGTTCAGGTTGATCTTGCTCCAGCGTGGTCAATAACCTCTCGAAGTTGGTTTAGTGATTGCTAAGGCGCAACGTCGTGCACGTTTGTAGTCGGATCGTAAAAGTCGACTCCATCAAATCGATAGTTATCATCTCATCGAAAGATCAGGACACCCCTGCCTCTATCAAGTGGTATCAGTTTTCAGGTTGCTCGGTGAGAATTTCCTGTTTTTCCAAGATTAGATTTTTTTTCTGACCTATTGTCCAAGAAAATCCACACAAAAAAGTTAGATCTATTCATCCTTTATCCAGTCTGAGCCTTTGCAATTTTCTTTTCATTGCTTGCATAGTTGAATTATCGGTTGCATCGTCGTGTCGAGTTGCTGGTCTTAGTGTCTAGTTCGTTTAGAGTTTCGAGTTCTGTTCACATTAGCCACATCGCCGCTGCATCATTATCCCTTCCGCTGTTCACCACACCATCCATCAATTTTCACCACGTGCTACCCATAGTTCATTATCACAATCATAGTTGAGGTCGTTCACATCTTCGCTTGATCCAATCTGCATCTTATCTAGTTTGTCTTGAAAAGAGGAAGAAAAAAGTCAGAGAAAAAAAAGAAAAAAAGTCAGAGAAAAAAAAGAGAGAAAGAAAAAGAAAAAAACAAAATTCGGATCTATCTAGACTCAGTCTCATAGTTGAATTCGGATTGGTATCTGTTTTGTGCACTGTTCAGTAAAACAGACATAACTTCCTCATACGAAGTCCGTTTTGGCTCCGCGAGTACTCAAATGAAAGCTAGCGACGAGCCGCATCTAAATAGTTGCAGAAGCTAGTTCAATATTTGACACCTCAAAATCGTCTTCTAAATAGGTCTTTTTGCCCTCCGAAGTTCGCGGACACAGCTTATTCCAGTTTTTCAGGCCAGTTTTCGAATTCTTTGACTCCTCATATCAATTCGGAATTGAGTGATTCTTTTTGCATTGGAAAGCTTGAGCTAGTAGCATTCTTTGAAAAAAAGTTATCAGAAAATTTGCTCAAAATTTTCAAGAGGAAAGTTGGAGAGAGAGTTGTTGTATATCCTGCTTGGCAGTTGTTTTTCATCATTATCTTTACTGTCATTGTGATCTTCACTTATATCTTGCTATCCAGAGCTACTTAGTGTCCTTCATTGATGCTAGTTGTGCTACGCCGTGACATCATTAGTGTTCTAGGCTCGCGTCTCTAGTCCGGTCTAGCCTAGGACCAGCACAGTACCGTCGTTGAGCGTTTATTCAACATTGCATCTCTGAATTGATTATTGCTAATATTTTGCTACCATATATAGCCAACCCAGCTCCACATATTTCTACACCGTGTATACGTACGTTCCCCTGGCAATGGCTTTACACAATCTTCAGAGTTATTTGACACCGTTGGTTGCCCGTCACCACCTGCTGCTTGGTAAGAACTTGTAAGATATTGATATTTGCTTTACTGTAAGCACTTTACAACCATATACTAGTAGTTCATCGGAACATTATCCTCGAATTTTGTTTCTTGTTTCTACTAATCATGACAGGTTCCGGAGATAGAATTTCTTGGATGAAGGACACATCCTCACCATCACGAGAGTTGGGACAACACACACAAGCACATGGTCAGGTTATCTCTCTACCGTCATTTGAGGGTAGATTTAATCCTGCTATTTATCTAGCTTGGGAGCTTGAAGTAGAACAAGTTTTTAGTCACCATGACTTTTCTGAACTTGAGCGAGTACGAGTTACCACTAGAGCATTTACTGGTTTTGCTTCTGTTTGGTGGAGTGTGCATTGTAATAAAAACATTGATAACAAACCCACAACTTGGAAAGATTTGAAAAATGTAATGAGACAACAATTCATCCCTCCTTACTATCGTCGTGAATTGCTTCGCAAATTTGAACAATTTAAACAAGGCAACAACACTGTTCATGCTTACTACCAACAGTTCAAATCTTATATGCATCATTGTGACATAGAAGAATCTGAGGATGATACAATGAATAGATTTTTTGATGGTTTGAACCATGATATTCAGGCACGATTTCAGTATATTCCTCGTTGTATTACTGGTATGTGTGTCCGTGCTTGTACCTTTGAGAGACAGTTACTGGAGGATGCATTGGGTGACTACAATAACTACTATTCTAGTTCATGCTCATCACCACCGCTTGGTTCCTCCACCGTTGCACCTACTAGAGCAACCACACCTCAGATTGTGAGCGCGACATCATCTCAAGAGTATGGTACATTGCCATCATCCGTACCTACATCAGCTACATCTTTGCGACAAGGTAACTGTAAAGGTATTGATGATATAACTTCACATGAGAATGATGCATGCCTAGTTAACTTGAATACATTATGTGTTGAGTTACCTGTTGATTTGAGCGCATCACCTATTTTAGAGAATCATGTTACTGTCATGAATGCGTCATGTGATCAAACAACTGAAATACCAACAATTTTGAGTGCACCCAATGAATTAACTGTTGATGCAAAAGAACCAATGTTTAATCATTTTGATATGACCTCTAATCTTGGTAATGATTCTGTGTCAAATGACTTATTGCATGTTTGCTTATTTAAGCATGTTGTAGCATGTAAATTTGATGCAAGTAAGGTTTATTCACCAACATTGGGATGGTTTAATGATGAATATTGTCAACCTTTTCATATGAATAAGAGCTTCACTTATATGTGCAAACTGAGTTGCAATACTTTCATGCCTTCTACTTCTTGTGATAATATTTTGGCTTTATATTTTATTCACTATGAAAGTTACTCATGTATACATGTGTCATATGTGCAAATTCCACGGGAAGTAAAAATTGATGACATATACATATACAACATGTACACCTTGTCTCTTTTGTTAGCCATATTTCAGATTAAGCAACGCCGAGGACGGCTTTATTTTCAAGAAGGGGAGGATGATGAGGACATGACTACCTTGGATACGACCAAAAATATTGCATACATGCATATTTGTCAGGTGATTTCTAGTGTCAACTATTCAATAACCTATTTATATTATCCAGAACAAAAATACTTCACACACTTTTGTGTTTTGTCTAATTGCAGGTGTATGGGACATTTGTACAATCCACATATGAAGACAAGGGAAAAAGAGAAGTTTAGGTGCTGTTCAAAAAGTCCCTTCACGTCACTTTTGGGCCAAGAGAAGATAGAGTCCAAGTCTCTCACGTTCTGGATTCAGATTCGGACTGCACAGACATACCTGACTCAAAACGGCAAGAACGTTTTCATACGGACTCCGAATTGGGTGATTCTTTTTTGTTGGAAAGTAGATTTCGTCCTCTTTCCACTCCAATTGGAATCACCTTTAAATTCGTCCGGAGCATTGAGATATGGACGAAACAATCTGACGCTGCAGCAGAATCTGAATCAAACAACAAGTCCAAAGGTGTTGCACCACCTCCACTTGGGCCCATGAGCCTTGTACGACCTAGGGTTGGTTTTAGGCTGCCTTGGGACGTCCTCCCACCTCCTTGGCCGTCACCCCTTGCTCCTATATAAGTAGATCCATCTAGTAGCTTTTTCCTGGGGATTTGTTTAGTTAAAAGTTAGCCATTGCAACTTCGTGTACTTCGTTTGTGTCCAACGACCAGACCAAGACCGCTTACGGATTCCCACTGTTATCAATACTTCATATATACTCGCAATATTCAGATTGCTTTTATCATATTCTTGCTTGTTCTTCGATTGCTTGCAGGAATAGACCTTCGTGTTCAGGTTGATCTTGCTCCAGCGTGGTCAATAACCTCTCAAAGTTGGTTTAGTGATTGCTAAGGCGCAACATCGTGCACGTTTGTAGTCGGATCGTCAAAGTCGACTCCATCAAATCGATAGTTATCATCTCATCGAAAGATCGGGACACCCCTGCCTCTATCACATCACCTTGGGGAGCTCCAGTTTTGTTTGTGGAGAAGAAGGATGGGACCTTGAGGATGTGTGTTGATTATCGTTCTTTGAATGAGGTAACCATTAAGAATAAGTATCCTTTGCCTATGATAAAAGATCTATTTGACCAGTCGGAGGGAGCTACTTTGTTTTCTAAGATTGATCCTCGTTCTGGTTATCATCAATTAAAGATTCGTGAGCAAGATATTCCCAAGACTGCTTTTACTACGGGGTATGGGTTGTATGAATATACTGTTATGTCATTTGGATTGACTAACGCACCTGCATACTTCATGAATATGATGAACAAGGTGTGTATGGAGTTCTTGGATAAATTTGTGGTTGTTTTCATTGATGATATATTGGTGTTCTCCAAGAATAACCAAGAGCATGAGGTGCATCTGCGTTTGGTATTGGAGAAATTGAGGGAACATCAGTTGTATGCCAAGTTTAGCAAATGTGAGTTTTGGCTGGATGAGGTAGCATTCCTTGGACATGTTGTGTCTGGTAATGGAGTTGCAGTTGATCCATCTAAGGTTGCTGCAGTTACAGAGTGGGAGACACGCACGACAGTTGGAGAGATTCGCAGTTTTTTGGGCCTTGCAGGTTATTACAGGAGGTTTATTAAGAACTTTTATAAGATTGCAAAGCCTATGACGGAATTTTTGAAGAAGGAGAAGAAGTTTGTTTGGACTGATGAATGTGAAGCCAGTTTTCAGGAATTGAAGCAGCGTTTCGTTACGGCACCAGTTTTAACTCTGCCAGACATACATAAGGACTTCCAGGTATATTGTGATGCTTCTCGTCAAGGACTTGGGAGTGTTTTGATGCAGGAAGGTAAAGTTGTTTCATATGCTTCATGTCATCTTAAGAATCATGAGCATAATTATCCTACACATGCCTCAGTTGTGCATGCATTGAAAACGTGGAGGCCATATCTTATTGGTAATCATTGAGATATATTTACTGATCATAAGAGCTTGAAGTATATTTTTACTCGGAAGGATTTGAACCTCAGGCAAAGGAGATGGTTGGAGCTTATTAAGGATTATGATTTGAATGTGCAGTATCATCCTAGTAAGGCTAATGTTGTTGTTGATGCATTGAGTCGTAGGAGCCATGCTAATGCAATTAATATTGATAATATGCCACCCGATTTATGTGAACAGTTTAGGAATCTCAGATTGGAGATGGTTCCTAAGGGATATTTAGCAACACTGGAGGTAAAGCCTACTTTGCTTGACAGGATCAGAGAAGCTCAAAAGAATGATAAGGAGATCGCTGAGATAAAAGAGAACATGGTTAAAGGTAAGGCATAAGGTTTCCATGAGGATGAACATGGAGCCATATGGTTGAGAAGCGTATTTTTGTACCTCAAGATGAAGATATCAGGAAGTTGATTCTTCAGGAGGCGCATGATTCACCTTATTCTATTCACTCAGGTAATGCTAAGATGTATTTGGATTTAAGGGAAAGATTTTGGTGGCCTAGCCTGAAGAGGGAAATTGCTGGATATATTGCAACATGTGATGTGTGCCAGAGGGTTAAAGCAGAACATCAGAGACCAGCAGGTTTGTTACAGCCATTGCCTATACCTGATTGGAAGTGGGATGAGATTGGTATGGATTTAATTACAGGTCTACCCAGGACTCGGTCAGGTTATGATTCTATTTGGGTAGTTGTTGATCGTTTGACTAAAGTCGGTCACTTCATCGCGGTAAAGACAACTTATGCCAGTGCTCAGCTAGCAAAGATTTATATGTCTAAAATTTTTTGTCTGCATGGAGTTCCAAGGAAGGTAGTGTCTGATAGAGGTACTCAGTTCACATCTACATTTTGGCGTCAGTTGCATGAATCCTTGGGCACCAGGCTGGAGTTCAGTACAGCTTTCCATCCACAGACAGATCAATGGACAGAGAGGGTAAATCAGATTTTGGAGGATATGTTGAGAGCTTGTGCTTTGGACTATGGGTCCAGTTGGGATGATAATTTACCTTATGTAGAGTTCTCATATAATAACAGTTACCAGGCTAGTCTGAAGATGGCACCATTTGAGATATTGTATGGCAGAAAGTGCAGGACACCGTTGATGTGGGATGAGGTTGGAGAGCGTCAATTCTTTGGACCAGACTTGATCAGAGATGCTGAGGAGAAGGTCAAGTTGATTCGTGACAGGCTGAAGATAGCACAGTCTAGGCAGAAGAGTTATGCAGATGCAAAACGAAAGGAGGTGACATATGAGGTAGGAGACAGTGCATATCTTCGAGTTTCACCACTTCATGGAATTAAGAGGTTTGGAATTAAAGGTAAGTTAGGACCACGCTTTGCGGGGCCTTATAAGATCTTGGAGCGAAGAGGAGAGGTAGCTTTCAGCTGGAGTTGCCAGAATCTTTGTCTGGAGTTCATAATGTGTTTCATGTATCTCAGTTGAAGAAGTGCCATGCAGAGATGGTGGATGTTCCATTGAGGGACACAGTGCCACTTGAGGCAATTCAGTTGGAGGGTGATTTTACATATGAGGAGAACCCTGTTAAGATTCTGGAGACAGCAGAGAGAGTTACTGGCACCAAGACAATTAAGTTATGAAACGTTCAGTGCGATCATCATACAGAGGAGGAAGCTACCTGGGAGCGAGAGGAAGATCTCAGGCAGGATCACCCACACCTATTTGCTAGCCAGCCCGAATCTCGAGGGCGAGATTCATCTTAAGGGGGGTAGGTTTGTAACATCCCAATTTTCCTAAATTAGGATGTTAATAGATCATTCATATGCATATCATATTTTTATTTTATTATTTGTCTTTCTGCAATATTTGAATCATTATGCAACTAAAGGCAATTTATTGGAGTGGAGATAACATGACTTCTCCCCTATTTTAAAAATGTTCATAATGTGCAGAATATTATTTCCAGTTCATCTGATATGTTCTGGTAATTTTTGCAATCTTCAAAATATTTTATTTGATTGTTTTATTGCTGTTTGAGTGGCCTACTGCATCAAAATTATTTTACAAAATTGCATTAGTGTTGGAACTAGTGTTCCTGTAGTTTATAGCTGTAGAGCTATTTTTACTGTGTGTCTAGGTATTTTTATTTAGATTTTATATTGTGTATGTTATTTTATTTATTTGTTTTCTGCTGCTGTGTTTAAAAAAAAGAGAAAGGCAGCGAGCCGGCCAACCAGCGGCCCAGCTAGCCGCCACGGCCCACCAGTGCGCAACAGCCGCAGCCCAACCGCAGCTGCCGAAGCGGTATGCATCGCTTGCACCCGAGCCGCACCCGCAGTCCACCTCGCCCCAGCCACTGACCAGCGGGTCCCGCGCCTATTCGTCCCCTTCCTTAGGTCGGACGCACGCGCCCCGCACACGCACGCCGAGGCCGCACCCGAGTCGATCTGCTCCCCTGTCCGACCCCGTGCTCCCCAGGGACACCGCACGCGGGGAAAAGCCCTAGGAGAAACCTTCCGAAGCCCATTCCTCATCGCCCCTCGTCCACACGCGCTTGTCGGGCGTTTTGCATCTCCCAGAGAAGGTCCGCCGACCGCCGCCATTCGCCGACGTTTCCACCGTCGTAAGACCGCACCGAGCTCAGCCGCCTGCTTCCTTCGATCCGCCGCTCCACGCCGTACTCGCTTGACAAGTTCTCATGACCAGAAACGCAGCGGGGAGAGAGGAACGAGCTCGACTGTCGCCGCCGTTTTCCTCTGTAAACGGTGAGCACGCACGCACAGGAGGCTTTTCAGCCAATCACGGGCTGCCACGTGGGCACCAACTACAGTACGCACGAACAGTGCAGGAGTTTTCTGTTTTCTTTTTCAGATTTCAGCTAAAACTTTAACTAGCTATATCTTTTATTATATAAGTCCAATTTAGGTAATTCTTTTTCCTATGCACTCACAAAAATTAGCACTTTATCACAGTACCAAAATCTGACATGCTTGCACTGTTTAAATTTGAATTCGTTCAACTTCAAATTAAACCTTTCGGAGGCCATAACTTTGAAACCGTTTGTTGGAATTGAGTGATTCTTTTTGCATTGTGACCATAGTGCAATTTAGGTGCTGTTAAGCTTCTGTTGTTGATTTTTAAAAAAAATTATTTTCTTGTTGTTGGTTTTATTTTGGTTCTATTCGCGTTCTGGTGATTGATTTGTTGAATTGTGTGAAACGTATAGATTGTCCGGAGTGCGACGCGAGCTATTGTCAGGAGTGTGACTTTCTTAACTAGAACCAAGGAAAGTTACATGTTGATCATCCTTTACCTATTGTTTTCTATGCATGTAGTTATATCACACTATGAATATATGCATGTATAGGAGTATTATATATGTTGGCTATGGTGTTGAGCTATCTTCCCGTCTTTGCAAATCGTGGTAGTTGTTAGGTTGCTATGCTTTGTAGATGGGGGTGGTTCGTGTATTCATTGAGCTTATGTGAGGATTATATATGTAATGATTTTAGTAGTAACTCAGGATTTAATTCACCTCTGGGCGGAAGTGGTATTGCTAGGGTGGTTTCAAGAACATCATGGTTTATACCCACTGAATGTAAGTGGATGACCGCCCAGGCTCAAAAAGATCAGACAGACTTAGTGACTAGTAGCTTCCATGTGCGACCACTGGCTAAATGGGCTCTGGCATAGTTGATCAGTTGTGGAACCCTTACCCGGATGTGCCAGCAGATGTAGATATAATAGTTGGGATGGGCCTCCTGTTGGCACAAGGGGACTGCTTCTGAAGGACTTCATCTCAATCTTCGGATTGGGTCCAGTGGGTAAAGCGTACTTAAATCTGCAGAGTATTAAAACTAATCATGATTAGACGTGCCCCCGGTTATGGGTAAATTTGAGCGACTATGCCATTACAGTTGTTGGATGAGCTTGACAGATGTGACACTTAATAATATTTGTTGGGAAACTTAATAAAAGGGTAGGTTGGAGTTGATTTTGCCAACCCAACCTTGTGTATTTAATTGTAGTGATAAAGGAACTAAATAAAAATTTGACTATTAGGTAGTTATTAGGACAAAATCAGCTTTCCGCAAAATAAACCCTCAAGCCTTCCTTTTGGTATACTATGCATATACATGTAGGTCTGCTATATTATTACTCCTGTGTAACTTGCGAATACATTCCAAGTATTGACCTATATGGCTGCAACGTCTCATGTTGCAGGATATTCAGACGAAGAGTAAGGTACCGTTCGGGTCGCGAGTCTGCACTCAGCATCGCAAGTGGGCCATGATGGGACTCATCGTTATTTTCTGTTACTTTTCCGCTGTTTGATTGAATGAAGCTAGCCAAGTGCTATGCAGATTGTTTTATTTTATATACTCTGTATCATACGTTGTAATAAATGATGCACTTGCTATTCTGGTATTCATCTGTATTGTGTGTGATAGCAAGTTCGATCCAGGGACTAGCACGGTAATCACAGAGACTCAAATCCTTCGAGGTTTGGTCGTTATAGATGGTATCAGAGCAGTGTGTTGACTGTAGGACGTGACCCTAGAAAATGGATTAGAAAAGCCATAGGAGTCAAAATTATTTTATAAAACTAGCTATACTTCTTACTGTTTATTAGTTAACCCCCTCAAGTATGTTGACCAGTTAAGTAGGAACTAGTGCTGAGACCACCATTCATGTTTGTTTTATATTGCAACGTTATCGTGTTAGCGTATCTGATTATGCCCACTTTCGTGGTATGAAGATACTAGATTGTTTGCTTGATTGGTAGTTGTTTGTTAAATTGCTTAGTGTCGAAATTATTCGACTATATATATATATATATAATATTATCATATTGTTTGTTGTTTGTTTGTTTGTTGGTGTTATTCGTTGTTGTGTTTTGTTGGCTTGATCATATTATGCATATGGGTAGAATATATTTATATATATAGTCTTTAGACCTATTATATCTATAACTCATCTATTATTGCCAACCAAAACCCTTAGTATGCCTATTAGAGTGAGTTCTTGAGGAGCTGAGATGATAGCAGGTGTTGGTTGTCATCAGTTGACTTTGTCTACTGGAAAGCATGATTTTCCTACGGATTTGATTTTATTGAAGTCACAAGGTCTGGATATTATTTTGGGTATGGATTGGTTGAAGTTATATAAAGGTCGTATTGATTGTGCCAGTCGGTCTATCACTCTCAGTGCACCAGGAGGGAAGAGGATCAAATATGTATGTAAGTATAAGCATAATCAGGTGCAGGTGAACTCTCTTAAGGGGGTAGCCTGGAAGAGGTGCCAGTCGTGAGGGATTATCCAGATGTGTTTCCAGATGAGTTGCCAGGTATGCCACCAGATAGAGATATTGAGTTTCTTATTGATTTAATACCGGGCACTGGACCTATTGCAAAGAGACCGTATAGAATGCCTCCTCAAGAGTTGGAAGAATTGAAGAAGCAGATAAGAGAATTGCAGGCACAAGGATTTATTCGCCCAAGTTCATCACCTTGGGGAGCTCCAGTTTTGTTTGTGGAGAAGAAAGATGGGACCTTGAGGATGTGTGTTGATTATCGTTCTTTGAATGAGGTAACTATTAAGAATAAGCATCCTTTGCCTATGATAAATGATCTATTTGACCAGTCGGTGGGAGCTACTGTGTTTTCTAAGATTGATCTTCGTTCTGGTTATCATCAATTAAAGATTCGTGAGCAAGATATTCCCAAGACTGCTTTTACTACGAGGTATGGGTTGTATGAATATACTGTTATGTCATTTGGATTGACTAACGCCCTGCATACTTCATGAATATGATGAACAAGGTGTTTATGGAGTTCTTGGATAAATTTGTGGTTGTTTTCACTGATGATATATTGGTGTTCTCCAAGAATAAGCAAGAGCATGAGGTGCATCTGCATTTGGTATTGGAGAAATTGAGGGAACATCAGTTGTATGCCAAGTTCAGCAAATGTGAGTTTTGGCTGGATGAGGTAGCATTCCTTGGACATGTTGTGTCAGGTAATGGAGTTGCAGTTGATCCATCTAAGGTTGCTGCAGTTACAGAGTGGGAGACACCCACGACAGTTGGAGAGATTCGCAGTTTTTTGGGCCTTGCAGGTTATTACAGGAGGTTTATTAAGAACTTTTATAAGATTGCAAAGCCTATGACTGAATTTTTGAAGAAGGAGAAGAAGTTTGTTTGGACTGATGAATGTGAAGCAAGTTTTCAGGAATTGAAGCAGCGTTTCGTTACGGCACCAGTTTTAACTCTGCCAGACATACATAAGGACTTCCAGGTATATTGTGATGCTTCTCGTCAAGGACTTGGGAGTGTTTTGATGCAGGAAGGTAAAGTTGTTTCATATGCTTCATGTCATCTTAAGAATCATGAGCATAATTATCCTACACATGCCTCAGTTGTGCATGCATTGAAAACTTGGAGGCCATATCTTATTGGTAATCATTGAGATATATTTACTGATCATAAGAGCTTGAAGTATATTTTTACTCAGAAGGATTTGAACCTCAGGCAAAGGAGATGGTTGGAGCTTATTAAGGATTATGATTTGAATGTGCAGTATCATCCTGGTAAGGCTAATGTTGTTGTTGATGCATTGAGTCGTAGGAGCCATGCTAATGCAATTAATATTGATAATATGCCACCCGATTTATGTGAACAGTTTAGCAATCTCATATTGGAGATGGTTCCTAAGCGATATTTAGCAAACACTGGAGGTAAATCCTACTTTGCTTGACAGGATCAGAGAAGCTCAAAAGAATGATAAGGAGATCGCTGAGATAAAAGAGAACATGGTTAAAGATAAGGCATAAGGTTTCCATGAGGATGAACATGGAGCCATATGGTTGAGAAGCGTATTTTTGTACCTCAAGATGAAGATATCAGGAAGTTGATTCTTCAGGAGGCGCATGATTCACCTTATTCTATTCACTCAGGTAATACTAAGATGTATTTGGATTTAAGGGAAAGATTTTGGTGGCCTAGCCTGAAGAGAGAAATTGCTGGATATATTGCAACATGTGATGTGTGCCAGAGGGTTAAAGCAGAACATCAGAGACCAGCAGGTTTGTTACAGCCATTGCCTATACCTGATTGGAAGTGGGATGAGATTGGTATGGATTTAATTACAGGTCTACCCAGGACTCGGTCAGGTTATGATTCTATTTGGGTAGTTGTTGATCGTTTGACTAAAGTCGCTCACTTCATCGCGGTAAAGACAACTTATGCCAGTGCTCAGCTAGCAAAGATTTATATGTCTAAAATTTTTTGTCTGCATGGAGTTCCAAGGAAGGTAGTGTCTGATAGAGGTACTCAGTTCACATCTAAATTTTGGCGTCATTTGCATGAATCCTTGGGCACCAGGCTGGAGTTCAGTACAACTTTCCATCCACAAACAGATCGATGGACAGAGAGGGTAAATCAGATTTTCGAGGATATGTTGAGAGCTTGTGCTTTGGACTATGGGTCCAGTTGGGATGATAATTTACCTTATGTAGAGTTCTCATATAATAACAGTTACCAGGCTAGTCTGAAGATGGCACCATTTGAGATATTGTATGGCAGAAAGTGTAGGACACCGTTGATGTGGGATGAGGTTGGAGAGCGTCAATTCTTTGGACCAGACTTGATCAGAGATGCTGAGGAGAAGGTCAAGTTGATTCGTGACAGGTTGAAGATAGCACAGTCTAGGCAGAAGAGTTATGCAGATGCAAAACGAAAGGAGGTGACATATGAGGTAGGAGACCGTGCATATCTTCGAGTTTCACCACTTCATGGAATTAAGAGGTTTGGAATTAAAGGTAAGTTAGGACCACGCTTTGCGGGGCCTTATAAGATGTTGGAGCGAAGAGGAGAGGTAGCTTTTAGCTGGAGTTGCCAGAATCTTTGTCTGGAGTTCATAATGTGTTTCATGTATCTCAGTTGAAGAAGTGCCATGCAGAGATGGTGGATGTTCCATTGAGGGACACGGTGCCACTTGAGGCAATTCAGTTGGAGGGTGATTGTGACGCCCCCGATTCAATCGTACACTAATCATGCACGCAAATGTGTACGATCAAGATCAGGGACTCACGGGAAGATATCACAACACAACTCTACAGATAAAAATAAGTCATACAAGCATCATAATACAAGCCAGGGGCCTCGAGGGCTCGAATACAAGTGCTCGATCATAGACGAGTCAGCGGAAGCAACAATATCTGAGTACAGACATAAGTTAAACAAGTTTTGCCTTAAGAAGGCTAGCACAAACTGGGATACAGATCGAACGAGGCGCAGGCCTCCTGCCTGGGATCCTCCTAACTACTCTTGGTCATCGTCAGCGGGCTGCACGTAGTAGTAGACACCTCCGGTGTAGTAGGAGTCGTCGTCGACGGTGGCGTCTGGATCCTGGGCTCCATCGTCTGGTTGCGGCAACCGGGTAGAAGGGAAAGGGGAAAAGGGGGAGAAAAGCAACCGTGAGTACTCATCCAAAGTACTCGCAAGCAAGGAGCTACACTACATATGCATGGATATATGTGTAAAGGGCCATATCAGTGGACTGAACTGCAGAATGCCAGAATAAGAGGGGGATAGCTAGTCTTATCGAAGACTACGCTTCTGGTCGCCTCCGTCTTGCAGCATATAGAAGAGAGTAGACTGAAGTCCTCCAAGTAGCATCGCATAGCATAATCCTACCCGGCTATCCCCTCCTCGATGCCCTGTTAGAGAGCGATCACCGGGTTATATGTGGAACTTGGAAGGGTGTGTTTTATTAAGTATCCGGTTCTAGTTGTCATAAGGTCAAGGTACAACTCCGGGTCGTCCTTTTACCGAGGGACACGGCTATTCGAATAGATAAACTTCCCTGCAGGGGTGCACCACATAGCCCAACACGCTTGATCCCATTTGGCCGGACACACTTTTCTGGGTCATGCCCGGCCTCGGAAGATCAACACGTCGCAGCCCCACCTAGGCACAACAGAGCGGTCAGCACGCCGGTCTAAACCTATGCACGCAGGGGTCTGGGCCCATCGCCCTGAGCACACCTGCACGTTGCGTACGCGGCCGGAGAGCAGACCTAGCAACCTCCATTTCAAAGGAAGTCACGTTACGCGGTCCAACCCGGCGCGCGCCGCTCAGTCGCTGACGTCACGAAGTGCTTCGGCTGATACCACGACGTCGGGATACCCATAACTACTCTCGCGTAGGTGGTTAGTGCGTATAGACCAAATGGCCAGACTCAGATCAAATACCCAGATCTCGTTAAGCGTGTTAAGTATCGCGAACGCCGACTAGGGCCAGGCCCACCTCTCTCCTAGGTGATCCAAACCTGCCCTGTCGCTCCGCCTCAAAGTAACAGTCGGGGGCCGTCGGGAACCCAGGCCCACCTCTACCGGGATGGAGCCACCTGCCCCTTCAGCCCCCATCTCCGAACAGTATCACATGTAATGTAACAGTGTAAAGTATATAGTATGCCCGTGATCACCCCCGAGTGATCACGGCCCCAGTAGTATAGCATGGCAGACAGACAAGAGTGTAGGGCCACTGATGGAACACTAGCATCCTATACTAAGCAGTAGGATTGCAGGTAAAGGTATCAACAGCAGTATCAAAAACAGGCTATGCATCAGGATAGGAATAACGAAAGCATTAACAGGCTACACTACTCTAATGCAAGCAGTATAGAGGAGAGTAGGCGATATCTGGTGATCAAGGGGGGGGCTTGCCTGGTTGCTCTGGCAAGAGAGAGGGATCGTCAACACCGTAGTCGAACAGGGCAGCAGCAGCGTCGGTCTCGGTGTCTAGCGAGAGAAGAGGGGGAAGAAACAATAAATATTTAAGCAAGCAGATGCATAATGATGCATGACATGACAAGTAACGGCGTTAGAGGTGCCCTAACGCGGTATGGGATGATACCGGTGAAGGGGGAAAACATCCGGGAAAATATCCCCGGTGTTTCGCGTTTTCGGGCAGAGGAGCCGGAGGGGAAAAGTTGCGAGTTTGATATGTTAGGAATGTGTGGCGGACGAACGGGCTGCGTATCTGGGTTCGTCTCGTCGTTCTGAGCAACTTTCATGTTGAAAATATTTTAATCCGAGTTACGGATTAAAAGATATGATTTTCTAAAGAATTTAGTAATTTCTGGAATTTAATTAATTATTTAATTATAACATTATCCAAAACAGTGCACGCTGACGTCAGCATGACGTCAGCAGTCAACAGCGGCGTTGACTGGTCAATTCTGACGTGTGGGTCCCACCTGTCATTCTGTGATTAAGCTAATCAGAGATTAACTAACTAATCATTGTTTAATTAGACTAATTAGATAATTAGGTTAATCTAATTATGATTAATTAGATTAATTAATTCCTTAATTAATTAATTAATTAATTAATTAATTAATTAATTAATTAATTATTAATTTATTTATTTATTTTTATTTTTTTATTAATTTTAATTTTTTTTAAACGTTCTGTGGGGTGGGGCCCCCGTGTCATAGGCCCAGAGGGGCCATAGCGGGTCAGGCGTGCGGGCGCAGCTGCGGGCGAAGCCGCAGCCCGCCCACGTGCGAGGCGCACGCCCAGGGGCGACGGACCCGGCAGGGCGCCGGTGCAGGGGAGGTGGGCGCACGCGGGGGACGCAACTCCGGCGGGCGCGGGCGCTAGGCAGCAGGGGAGCGGCGAGCAGGGGAGCCACGAGGCGCGTGGGCGTGAGCCGAGCGGACGACGCAGTGAGTGCAGCGCGCGCGCGTGTGGCCGGCCGCGGACGACGGTGGCGGGGCAGTGGGGCGGTGCGGCATCGGGCGCGAGCGGCCATCGAGGGCGAGGTCGTGGCCTCGCGGGGGCGCCAGCGCGCGGCAGCAAAAGCCGACGCGGTGCGGCTCGGGTGCGAGGCACTGCGGCGCGTGGCGGGGAGTAGGGCGCCGCCGGCAGTCGGTTTAGAGGGGGGGCGCGAAGGCGCGGGTAGCCGGACGACGCCGGAGGGCGCGGTCAGCGCGGTGGCCAGGAGCGCGGGGGCGATGGCCGGTGCGAGGAGCACGGCGGGCTACGAAGAGGGGAAGAAGAGGCCGAGGGCCTCACCGTGGTTAGCAGGGAACGGGGCAGCGGGGGGTCGAGGAGGGGGGTCGGGGACGAGGCGGCGAAGAGGTAGCAGGCCGGCGAGGGAGCTCCGGCGATGGCGCTCCGGGACATCGGCGTCTGGAGTGGTGGGGCGATGGCGTGCGATGACTCGAGGCGGGGCCGGCCGCCAAAGGACGGAGGGAGGAGTCGCTGGGTGGAGGCGATGGCTCCACGGCTCGCCGGAGCGAGGGGGGACGGCGACGGGCCCCGATCCAGATCGGATCGGGGGAGAGGGTGGCGACGTGAGAGGGGAAAAGTGGGGGGAGCGAGTGGGGTGGAGCGGGTGTCGGTGCTAGGTCACGGGGAGGGGGAGGCCTAGTAGGCCAGGGAGTGCAGGGGTGGGTCGGCTGGGCCGGCCGGTTGGGGCCCAAGGGGGGCGGTGGCCAGCTGGGCCAGTCGGCCCAGTTGGGGGGGGGAAGGGGCAGGGGCTTGCTTTCACTTTTTTTTATAGGTTAGTTTGTTTTCTGTTTTGTATTTTCTCTTATTTATTTTCTTTTCCATTTTCTTTTAGTTACACATTAATTTTATTTTAGTAAAATATGACAATAGCCCCTAAAGTAAGGTTCAGAATAACCCACTGCCATGAAAAGTTTTTACCCTGAATTAAAATAGTTTAGCAATTTATAAAATACTAAAGGCATTTATATAATTGATTTTGCTACTGTTTAAATCATTTTAGAGTATTTGAATATTTTATAAAAGTGTAGTTCCTCCGCCATAATTACCTATCCATTATTTGGCTCACTCCGAACATTTTAGTTTTAATATTGAAAACTTTTATTGTTTGACTTGATTTTGAATTCAAAATTGAATCGGTTTCGAACCAACGTGAGTTTAGCAACAGTAATCGTGGTGACGTGGCACCATTAGTAGAGGGTTACTGTGGCTTAGTTATCCGGGCGTCACAATTCTCCTCTACTACAAGAAATCTCGTCCCGAGATTTAGGAGGGGAGTAAGGGGGGAAAGTTCTGGTTACGGTATTCTAACGAATCTTCTTGGTCTTGGTAGCTCTTCTCGAAGAGGTCAATCCATAGCGTTGATGTCTTCACTTCTCTGCTTCAGGTCCTTATGATGAAGTCGACATCGTTTCTTCGGGATCTTCATCGTATTTACGAATAGGTAACGGGGTAGATCGGAAACGACAGAATGCTATAAGGGTAATAACCTGGGATTAACCCATGAATGAGCATATGAGTACCTCTCGAGTTGAACTAATAGAACACATCGAGAGTAAAGTTGGAAGGTCCGACAAGAAGTTTCAAGCAGCCAGGCAATCGTTCAATGCCTAGCCATAAGGTGAAAGGGGTTTTAAGCAACGGAAAATTTATTGTTTCCGATGCCAGAATTGATGATCTCATGGAAGGTGGCCCATGAATTACATACGAGTCCAAGCGGGAGGAATAATTCTAGGAACAAGGGGTGTACAGGAGAGTCAGGTTACGATCCTGTGGAACTGTGGGTTATGGGCCCACCATGTGGGTTAAAGGTAGGAAGGGGGGGCTGACATCTTGTACGGTCACAATAGCAAGGCATGCCAGAGGGTAGCCTGTTAGTTATGTCGGCAACAACATCGATACCAAGGGCGAGGGACGAAGAGAACCATTTTCCTGCTCGTTGAACGAGGCGGACCAATAGGCAAGGTTCCCGTCCGTCGGTGGTTACCGAAATGTCATCAACCATAATAACAGGGTCTTACTGACAGAGGTGTACATCAAGGTGTTTACATAAGCAGAAGAATACTACTTCTTAGATCATACAGATCATCGGAAAGGTTATACAAACCAATGTAAAGGAATTGTGATCATCAGATTAACAGGACAATGGAAAGGAAAATGTGTTTAACACATATTTCAAGGGTATATCCTTCCCAAGGACAAGTAGAGCATGATATCCATGACGGGATATAATGTAGAAAACTCTTTTAGGTAAGGGGGGGGGGAATTTCATGACATTACCCATACAACGGTGTTTGGATAATTGAGCAGGAAACACTTAGCATCGGGTTCAAATATTCCTGTTGAAAATCGGGGTACCATAGACATGCTTCGAGGTAGCATTGACATGGTATTCAAGCAAGGGTCAGACTTTGGGGTACACAAAGTATCCATCAGGAACAACTCATAGAATAAGTCTTTCAATTTCCTCATGGAAGGATGGATAACCTTGCTAAAAGGAAACTATAACAGTAGGTCCTCCGGCCAGGTGTGCCGGGCATGACATCACCTTACCGGGTCATGAAAGAACATTGTTATTACCCTTGCAAATATATTCCAACCATCATATCTGACCGAGCTTCAGATCTGATCGGTGTTAGGATACGTCAGACTCAGGATGCCTGAGAAGAAAGTGCAACGTAAATTGTCGAGATGACATTGTAAGATTCTCGGGAATTGAACTATGGAAGCGAGTCCAAAACAAGGGTTCATCATTTAACCAAGGAGGGGACGAGGACGTGGCTGATGGACTCAGTGACAATTCCTCGAGATTTCCAAAAGATGGATTTCCACAATTATGTGAACAAGGAAATATCATTGGTCAGATCAAATGGTATAATGATGTATGCTCGAGGGAAACATACTCAACTGAACAATGATAGAAGGGTGCACCCAGGAACCTGGACTAGGTAGCACGATAAATGTTTGAATGATAAAATTACCATGACATTCTTGACATAAAAGGTGGTAATATTCCAAGGTAAAGAAGGTCAAATGCTGGATAGCAAGGGAAGCAAAGTATAACACAAAACGTGAACAAGCTTGTGTTGGAGGGAAGGCAATAACGTGGCCGATGATAACACAAATCATCGGGGCAAGGATGGTATTTCTTATTATGAATTCGACCGATATCTTGGAAGACCTCAGAATGTCGATGATGATCACAACACAGTTGTCGAGAGGTTTCATGAGGACGTAATTGATCAGCGATGACATCAAGTCAAAGGAATGATGAATCAAGAGGTCAATGGAAGCACAGATACAACACAAACTTGAAATCAAGCTTGCTTTTCAAGGTGAAATAATATGACAAGGAAAATCGATGTAAGCTTAGCTCATCGTCGTGGTGGTGCTCCGAGAATAAGGACCAGGTAGCACAGTTAAAATCACCACGACAATGATATAGCCATACAGGCTAGGAATGGCGTGATCGGGTACAAACTCGTACTTAAAGAAGATTATCAAGTGTCGTTGAACTGTAGTGCAGACTCGGTTCAGTTATCGGTGTCTTTGAGTGTTTAGTAACTCAGAGCCCATGAAAAATTGTAATCAGTGAGTATGTAGTACTTGAAGAAGAACTCATAAGAAATTATGCAGTTCCAAGATAATCTCGAGATACCAGGGGGTAATACTCGACGGTAGATCAGAGTAGAGATTGGACTGGGGTATTGCTCTATAGAAGGCAAGTGCTTAAACTTGCACAGGAAATGGTATTTAAAGGAGAACATGGTCGGAACCATGATTGCAAAGGATCAATTCACCGATACCAAAGGATACTATATCAAGGAAATAGTTACAAGAAGCTTCCATGATAGGATCTACATCGTGTCCATGGGCATGAACACAAAGTTCAAGGTCGACTCCCACTTCTTCAATGTATAACCTTCTCACTTTCGAAGAAGTTGTAGTGTTGAAATTTTATCTGGCAAAATACCAGAAGAGTATGACTCGTGAAAACTTTTGGGTTCTCACGGATTAGGGGAAGGCCTAGGTTCAACCGGTCAGGGTATCGTGGAAACATATACCACAAGCTTCAATAGAAAATACCACACATTTCAAGACTAAAGAACGCAACTCGATAATAGAGTATGCTTGAGAAAGCAAACGATACAATTTACCAAAGGCAATATGTATCCGAGGAAAGGCTCACAAGCTTATTGAATATGAAGGACGTTGTCGGATAAAATCCAACAAAGGAGTTGATGGTACACAAGAGAACTGATGTGAGCATCGGTACTCAACTAGAAGAAGAATCAATGCAGAGGCATATGATTATAGTTACAACTAACTAATTCAAAGCTCAAATGCAAAAGATTTAGGATTTCCGATCAAGGGATCAGAGGCAAACCCTCTGATTAAGGATGGATAAGTTGGGTAAGCTTAGGGGTAAAATCGACAACAATTTGATTGGTCGAGATTCAACTCATGTTTAAATTGACGTCTGAGCCGAAAAGATAATTTAAAAGGATCAACTGATGACTGCGTGCATTTGCACTCATGTTGAATCAAAGGGATCAAAATGGCGGTGCCTAAGGATACTAACGAATATTGCTAGACATATGGAAAGCATCCATCATGCAAGCAGACAAGTATTGGCAAAGCAATAAAGCTGCTAAAGATTTTCGGGGGATTGAATAGTAATTCAAAGATTTTCGTGAAACACCTGAACAACTGGGGATGAGCGGATACTCGGAAAGTGCGAGAAATTATTCTTAGGGGTATTCAGGTGGCAAAGAACTACAAGGCAGTAGGCACAAAATATTCTCGGGGTATCTTGTAATAACAAGATCGAGTGGGAACAAAAGTAAGCACGACAGGTGTAAGTATTTATCCATAGGGATATTTCGGTGGTAAGGAATTGCAAAAGCAACGGGCACAAGGTCTCAAGAGAATATCAGAGAGTATCTTGAAATCTCCCGGTGTAGTCGGCGATCATCTGGACTGAAGGGGCTCTCCGGGATAAAGTAACTTTCGAGAACCTAAAGTTAGATTTTAGTAAAATCATTTAACCCGAATAGAAGAGATGTCAGGGTCCCAGAGTATAGGTCAAGGAGTAAAAGATCCTACAACCACCCGATGGCGACGTGTGCCCGTAAGACACACAGCCATGTTAGTAAAAGTTTTGTAATGTCTAGACTCGACTTCGGCCAAGGAGTTGGGAAGGGGGATTCCTACAGGCAGTCGGCTCTGATACCAACTTGTGACGCCCCCGATTCAATCGTACACTAATCATGCACGCAAATGTGTACGATCAAGATCAGGGACTCACGGGAAGATATCACAACACAACTCTACAGATAAAAATAAGTCATACAAGCATCATAATACAAGCCAGGGGCCTCGAGGGCTCGAATACAAGTGCTCGATCATAGACGAGTCAGCGGAAGCAACAATATCTGAGTACAGACATAAGTTAAACAAGTTTTGCCTTAAGAAGGCTAGCACAAACTGGGATACAGATCGAACGAGGCGCAGGCCTCCTGCCTGGGATCCTCCTAACTACTCTTGGTCATCGTCAGCGGGCTGCACGTAGTAGTAGACACCTCCGGTGTAGTAGGAGTCGTCGTCGACGGTGGCGTCTGGATCCTGGGCTCCATCGTCTGGTTGCGGCAACCGGGTAGAAGGGAAAGGGGAAAAGGGGGAGAAAAGCAACCGTGAGTACTCATCCAAAGTACTCGCAAGCAAGGAGCTACACTACATATGCATGGATATATGTGTAAAGGGCCATATCAGTGGACTGAACTGCAGAATGCCAGAATAAGAGGGGGATAGCTAGTCTTATCGAAGACTACGCTTCTGGTCGCCTCCGTCTTGCAGCATATAGAAGAGAGTAGACTGAAGTCCTCCAAGTAGCATCGCATAGCATAATCCTACCCGGCTATCCCCTCCTCGATGCCCTGTTAGAGAGCGATCACCGGGTTATATGTGGAACTTGGAAGGGTGTGTTTTATTAAGTATCCGGTTCTAGTTGTCATAAGGTCAAGGTACAACTCCGGGTCGTCCTTTTACCGAGGGACACGGCTATTCGAATAGATAAACTTCCCTGCAGGGGTGCACCACATAGCCCAACACGCTTGATCCCATTTGGCCGGACACACTTTTCTGGGTCATGCCCGGCCTCGGAAGATCAACACGTCGCAGCCCCACCTAGGCACAACAGAGCGGTCAGCACGCCGGTCTAAACCTATGCACGCAGGGGTCTGGGCCCATCGCCCTGAGCACACCTGCACGTTGCGTACGCGGCCGGAGAGCAGACCTAGCAACCTCCATTTCAAAGGAAGTCACGTTACGCGGTCCAACCCGGCGCGCGCCGCTCAGTCGCTGACGTCACGAAGTGCTTCGGCTGATACCACGACGTCGGGATACCCATAACTACTCCCGTGTAGGTGGTTAGTGCGTATAGACCAAATGGCCAGACTCAGATCAAATACCCAGATCTCGTTAAGCGTGTTAAGTATCGCGAACGCCGACTAGGGCCAGGCCCACCTCTCTCCTAGGTGATCCAAACCTGCCCTGTCGCTCCGCCTCAAAGTAACAGTCGGGGGCCGTCGGGAACCCAGGCCCACCTCTACCGGGATGGAGCCACCTGCCCCTTCAGCCCCCATCTCCGAACAGTATCACATGTAATGTAACAGTGTAAAGTATATAGTATGCCCGTGATCACCCCCGAGTGATCACGGCCCCAGTAGTATAGCATGGCAGACAGACAAGAGTGTAGGGCCACTGATGGAACACTAGCATCCTATACTAAGCAGTAGGATTGCAGGTAAAGGTATCAACAGTAGTATCAAAAACAGGCTATGCATCAGGATAGGAATAACGAAAGCATTAACAGGCTACACTACTCTAATGCAAGCAGTATAGAGGAGAGTAGGCGATATCTGGTGATCAAGGGGGGGGCTTGCCTGGTTGCTCTGGCAAGAGAGAGGGATCGTCAACACCGTAGTCGAACAGGGCAGCAGCAGCGTCGGTCTCGGTGTCTAGCGAGAGAAGAGGGGGAAGAAACAATAAATATTTAAGCAAGCAGATGCATAATGATGCATGACATGACAAGTAACGGCGTTAGAGGTGCCCTAACACGGTATGGGATGATACCGGTGAAGGGGGAAAACATCCGGGAAAATATCCCCGGTGTTTCGCGTTTTCGGGCAGAGGAGCCGGAGGGGAAAAGTTGCGAGTTTGATATGTTAGGAATGTGTGGCGGACGAACGGGCTGCGTATTTGGGTTCGTCTCGTCGTTCTGAGCAACTTTCATGTTGAAAATATTTTAATCCGAGTTACGGATTAAAAGATATGATTTTCTAAAGAATTTAGTAATTTCTGGAATTTAATTAATTATTTAATTATAACATTATCCAAAACAGTGCACGCTGACGTCAGCATGACGTCAGCAGTCAACAGCGGCGTTGACTGGTCAATTCTGACGTGTGGGTCCCACCTGTCATTCTGTGATTAAGCTAATCAGAGATTAACTAACTAATCATTGTTTAATTAGACTAATTAGATAATTAGGTTAATCTAATTATGATTAATTAGATTAATTAATTCCTTAATTAATTAATTAATTAATTAATTAATTAATTATTAATTTATTTATTTATTTTTATTTTTTTATTAATTTTTTTTTAAACGTTCTGTGGGGTGGGGCCCCCGTGTCATAGGCCCAGAGGGGCCATAGCGGGTCAGGCGTGCGGGCGCAGCTGCGGGCGAAGCCGCAGCCCGCCCACGTGCGAGGCGCACGCCCAGGGGCGACGGACCCGGCAGGGCGCCGGTGCAGGGGAGGTGGGCGCACGCGGGGGACGCAACTCCGGCGGGCGCGGGCGCTAGGCAGCAGGGGAGCGGCGAGCAGGGGAGCCACGAGGCGCGTGGGCGTGAGCCGAGCGGACGACGCAGTGAGTGCAGCGCGCGCGCGTGTGGCCGGCCGCGGACGACGGTGGCGGGGCAGTGGGGCGGTGCGGCATCGGGCGCGAGCGACCATCGAGGGCGAGGTCGTGGCCTCGCGGGGGCGCCAGCGCGCGGCAGCAAAAGCCGACGCGGTGCGGCTCGAGTGCGAGGCACTGCGGCGCGTGGCGGGGAGTAGGGCGCCGCCGGCAGTCGGTTTAGAGGGGGTGCGCGAAGGCGCGGGTAGCCGGACGACGCCGGAGGGCGCGGTCAGCGCGGTGGCCAGGAGCGCGGGGGCGATGGCCGGTGCGAGGAGCACGGCGGGCTACGAAGAGGGGAAGAAGAGGCCGAGGGCCTCACCGTGGTTAGCAGGGAACGGGGCAGCGGGGGGTCGAGGAGGGGGGTCGGGGACGAGGCGGCGAAGAGGTAGCAGGCCGGCGAGGGAGCTCCGGCGATGGCGCTCCGGGACATCGGCGTCTGGAGTTGTGGGGCGATGGCGTGCGATGACTCGAGGCGGGGCCGGCCGCCAAAGGACGGAGGGAGGAGTCGCTGGGTGGAGGCGATGGCTCCACGGCTCGCCGGAGCGAGGGGGGACGGCGACGGGCCCCGATCCAGATCGGATCGGGGGAGAGGGTGGCGACGTGAGGGGGGAAAAGTGGGGGGAGCGAGTGGGGTGGAGCGGGTGTCGGTGCTAGGTCATGGGGAGGGGGAGGCCTAGTAGGCCAGGGAGTGCAGGGGTGGGTCGGCTGGGCCGGCCGGTTGGGGCCCAAGGGGGGCGGTGGCCAGCTAGGCCAGTCGGCCCAGTTGGGGGGGGGGAAGGGGCAGGGGCTTGCTTTCACTTTTTTTTTATAGGTTAGTTTGTTTTCTGTTTTGTATTTTCTCTTATTTATTTTCTTTTCCATTTTCTTTTAGTTACACATTAATTTTATTTTAGTAAAATATGACAATAGCCCCTAAAGTAAGGTTCAGAATAACCCACTGCCATGAAAAGTTTTTACCCTGAATTAAAATAGTTTAGCAATTTATAAAATACTAAAGGCATTTATATAATTGATTTTGCTACTGTTTAAATCATTTTAGAGTATTTGAATATTTTATAAAAGTGTAGTTCCTCCGCCATAATTACCTATCCATTATTTGGCTCACTCCGAACATTTTAGTTTTAATATTGAAAACTTTTATTGTTTGACTTGATTTTGAATTCAAAATTGAATCGGTTTCGAACCAACGTGAGTTTAGCAACAGTAATCGTGGTGACGTGGCACCATTAGTAGAGGGTTACTGTGGCTTAGTTATCCGGGCGTCACAGTGATTTGACATATGAGGAGAACCCTGTTAAGATTCTGGAGACAGCGGAGAGAGTTACTCGCACAAAGACAATTAAGTTATGCAAGGTTCAGTGGGATCATCATACAGAGGAGGAAGCTACCTGGGAACGAGAGGAAGATCTCAGGCAGGATCACCCACACCTATTTGCTAGCCAGCCCGAATCTCGAGGGAGAGATTCATCTTAAGGGGGGTAGGTTTGTAACATCCCAATTTTCCTAAATTAGGATGTTAATAGATCATTCATATGCATATCATATTTTTATTTTATTATTTGTCGTTTTGCAATTTTCGAATCATTATGACAAATAAGGCAATTTATAGGAGTGGAGATAACATGACTTCTCCCCTATTTTAAAAATCTTCATAATGTGCAGAATATTATTTCCAGTTCATCTGATATGTTCTGGTAATTTTTGCAATCTTCAAAATATTTTATTTGATTGTTTTATTGCTGTTTGGGTGGCCTATTGCATCAAAATTATTTTACAAAATTGCATTAGTGTTGGAACTAGTGTTCCTGTAGTTTATAGTTGTAGAGCTATTTTTACTGTGTGTCTAGGTATTTTTATTTAGATTTTATATTGTGTATGTTATTTTATTTATTTGTTTTCTACTGCTGTGTTTAAAAAAAAGAGAAAGGCAGCAAGCCGGCCAACCAGCGGCCCAGCTAGCCGCCACGGCCCACCAGTGCGCAACAGCCGCAGCCCAACCGCCGCTGCCAAAGCGGTATGCATCGCTTGCACCCGACCCGCACCCGCAGTCCACCTCGCCCCAGCCACTGACCAGCGGGTACCGTGCCTATTCGTCCCCTTCCTCAGGTCGGACGCACGCGCCCCGCACACGCATGCCGAGGCCGCACCCGTCTCGATCTGCTCCCCTGTCCGACCCCGTGCTCCCCTGGGACACCGCACGCGGGGAAAAGCCCTAGGGGAAACCATCCGAAGCCCATTTCCCATCGCCCCTCGTCCACACGCGCCTGTCGGGCGTTTTGGATCTCGCAGAGAAGGTCCGCCGACCGCCGCCGTTCTCCGACGTTTCCACCGCCGTAAGGCCGCACCGAGCTCAGCCGCCTGCTTGCTTTGATGCGCCGCTCCACGCCGTACTCGCTTGACAAGTTCTCGTGACCAGAAACGCAGCGGGGAGAGAGGAACGAGCTCGACCGTCGCCGCCATTTCCCTCTGTAAACTGTGAGCACGCACGCACAGGAGGCTTTTCAGCCAATCACGGGCTGCCACGTGGGCACCAACTACAGTACGCACGAATAGTGCAGGAGTTTTTTGTTTTCTTTTTCAGATTTCAGCTAAAACTTAAACTAGCTATATCTTTTATTATATAAGTCCAATTTAGGTAATTCTTTTTCCTATGCACTCACAAAAATGAGCACTTTATCACAGTACCAAAATCTCACATGCTTGCACTGTTTAAATTTGAATTCGTTCAAATTCAAATTAAACCTTTCGGAGGCCATAACTTTGAAACCATTTGTCGGAATTGAGTGATTCTTTTTGCATTGTGACCATAGTGCAATTTAGGTGCTGTTAAGCTTCTGTGGTTGATTTTAGAAAAAAATATTTTCTTGTTGTTGGTTTTATTTTGGTTCTATTCGTGTTCCGGTGATTGATTTGTTGAATTGTGTGAAACTTATAGATTGTCCGGAGTGCGACGCGAGCTATTGTCAGGAGTGTGACTTTCTGAACCAGAACCAAGGAAAGTTACATGTTGATCATCCTTTACCTATTGTTTTCTATGCATGTAGTTATATCACACTATGAATATATGCATGTATAGGAGTATTATATATGTTGGCTATGGTGTTGAGCTATCTTCCCGTCTTTGCAAATCGTGGTAGTTGTTAGGTTGCTATGCTTTGTAGATGGGGGTGGTTCGTGTATTCGTTGAGCTTATGCGAGGATTATATATATAATGATTTTAGTAGTAACTCGGGATTTAATTCACCTCTGGGCGGAAGTGGTATTGCCAGGGTGGTTTCAAGAACATCATGGTTTATACCCTCTGAATGTAAGTGCATGACCGCCCAGGCTAAAAAAGATCAGACAGACTTAGTGACTAGTAGCTTCCGTGTGCGACCACTGGCTAAATGGGCTCTGGCTTAGTTGATCAGTTGTGGGACCCTTACCCGGATGTGCCAGCAGATGTAGATATAATAGTTGGGATGGGCCTCCTGCTGGGACAAGGGGACTACTTCTGAAAGACTTCATCTCAATCTTCGGATTGGGTCCAGTGGGTAAAGCATACTAAACTCTGCAGAGTATTAAAACTAATCATGATTAGACGTGCCCCCGGTTATGGGTAAATTTGAGCGACTATGCCATTACAGTTGTTGGATGAGCTTGACAGATGTGACACTTAATAATATTTGTCGGGAAACTTAATAAAAGGGTAGGTTGGAGTTGATTTTGCCAACTCAACCTTGTGTATTTAATTGTAGTAATAAAGAAACTAAATAAAAATTTGACTATTAGGTAGTTATTAGGATAAAATCAGCTTTCCGCAAAATAAACCCTCAAGCCTTCCTTTTGGTATACTGTGCATATACATGTAGGTCTGCTATATTATTACTCCTGTGTAACTTGCCACTTCATTCCAAGTATTGACCTATATGGCTGCAGCGTCTCATGTTGCAGGATATTCAGACGAAGAGTAAGGTACCGTTAGGGTCGCGAGTCTGCACTTAGCATCGCCAGTCGGCCATGATGGGACTCATCATTATTTTCTGTTACTTTTCCGCTGTTTGATTGAATGAAGCTAGCCAAGTGCTATGTAGATTGTTTTATTTTATATACTCTGTATCATACGTTGTAATAAATGACGCACTTGCTATTCTGGTATTCATCCATACTGTATGTGCTAGCAAGTTCGATCCAGGGACTAGCACGGTAATCACAGAGACTCAAATCCTTCGAGGTTTGGTTGTTACAGATGGTATCAGAGCAGTGTGTTGACTGTAGGACATGACCCTAGAAAATGGATTAGAAAAGCCATAGGAGTGAAAATTATTTTATAAAACTAGCTATACTTCTTACTGTTTATTAGTTAACCCCCTCAAGTATGTTGACTTGTTAAGTAGGAACTAGAGCTGAGACCACCATTCATGTTTGTTTTATATTGCAACGTTGTCGTGTTAGCGTATCTGATTATGCCCACTTTTGTGGTATGAAGATACTAGATTGTTTGCTTGATTGGTAGTTGTTTGTTAAATTGCTTAGTGTCGAAATTATTCGACTATATATATATATAATATTATCATATTGTTTGTTGTTTGTTTGTTTGTTGGTGTTATTCGTTGCTGTGTTTTGTTGGCTTGATCATATTATGCATATGGGTAGAATATATTTATATATATAGTCTTTAGACCTATTATATCTATAACTCATCTATTCTTGCCAACCAAAACCCTTAGTATGCCTATTAGAGTGAGTTCTTGAGGAGCTGAGATGATAGCAGTGTTGGTTGTCATCAGTTGACTTTGTCTATTGGAAAGCATGATTTTCCTACGGATTTGATTTTATTGAAGTCACAAGGTCTGGATATTATTTTGGGTATGGATTGGTTGCAGTTATATAAAGGTCGTATTGATTGTGCCAGTCGATCTATCACTCTCAGTGCACCAGGAGGGAAGAGGATCAAATATGTATGTAAGTGTAAGCATAATCAGGTGCAGGTGAACTCTCTTAAGGGGGTAGCCTGGAAGAGGTGCCAGTCGTGAGGGATTATCCAGATGTGTTTCCAGATGAGTTGCCAGGTATGCCACCAAATAGAGATATTGAGTTTCTTATTGATTTAATATCGGGCACTGGACCTATTGCAAAGAGACCGTATAGAATGCCTCCTCAAGAGTAGGAGGAATTGAAGAAGCATATAAGAGAATTGCAGGCACAAGGATTTATTCGCCCAAGTTCATCACCTTGGGGAGCTCCAGTTTTGTTTGTGGAGAAGAAGGATGGGACCTTGAGGATGTGTGTTGATTATCGTTCTTTGAATGAGGTAACCATTAAGAATAAGTATCCTTTGCCTATGATAAATGATCTATTTGACCAGTTGGAGGGAGCTACTGTGTTTTCTAAGATTGATCTTCGTTCTGGTTATCATCAATTAAAGATTCGTGAGCAAGATATTCCCAAGACTGCTTTTACTATGAGGTATGGGTTGTATGAATATACTGTTATGTCATTTGGATTGACTAACGCCCTGCATACTTCATGAATATGATGAACAAGGTGTTTATGGAGTTCTTGGATAAATTTGTGGTTGTTTTCACTGATGATATATTGGTGTTCTCCAAGAATAAGCAAGAGCATGAGGTGCATCTGCGTTTGGTATTGGAGAAATTGAGGGAACATCAGTTGTATGCCAAGTTCAGCAAATGTGAGTTTTGGCTAGATGAGGTAGCATTCCTTGGACATGTTGTGTCATGTAATGGAGTTGCAGTTGATCCATCTAAGGTTGCTGCAGTTACAGAGTGGGAGACACCCACAACAGTTGGAGAGATTCGCAGATTTTTGGGCCTTGCAGGTTATTACAGGAGGTTTATTGAGAACTTTTCTAAGATTGCAAAGCCTATGACTGAATTGTTGAAGAAGGAGAAGAAGTTTGTTTGGACTGATGAATGTGAAGCCAGCTTTCAGGAATTGAAGCAGCGTTTGGTTACGGCACCAGTTTTAACTCTGCCAGACATACATAAGGACTTCCAGGTATATTGTGATGCTTCTCGTCAAGGACTTGGGAGTGTTTTGATGCAGGAAGGTAAAGTTGTTTCAGATGCTTCACGTCAGCTTAAGAATCATGAGCATAATTATCCTACACATGATTTGGAGTTAGCCGCAGTTGTGCATGCATTGAAAACTTGGAGGCCATATCTTATTGGTAATCATTGTGATATATTTACTGATCATAAGAGCTTGAAGTATAGTTTTACTCAGAAGGATTTGAACCTCACACAGAGGAGATGGTTGGAGCTTATTAAGGATTATGAGTTGAATGTGCAGTATCATCCTGGTAAGGCTAATATTGTTGTTGATGCATTGAGTCGTAGGAGCCAGGTAATGCAATTAATATTGATAATATGCCACCCGAGTTATGTGAACAGTTTAGGAATATCAGATTGGAGATAGTTCCTAAGGGATATTTAGCAACACTGGAGGTAAAGCCTACTTTGCTTGACAGGATCAGAGAAGCTCAATAGAATGATAAGGAGGTCGCTGAGATAAAAGAGAACATGGTTAAAGGTAAGGCATAAGGTTTCAATGAGGATGAACATGGAGCCATATGGTTTAGAAGCGTATTTGTGTACCTCAAGATGAAGATATTAGGAAGTTGATTCTTCAGGAGGTGCATGATTCACCTTATTCTATTCACCCAGGTAATACTAAGATGTATTTGGATTTAAGGGAAAGATTTTGGTGGCCTAGCCTGAAGAGGGAAATTGCTGGATATATTGCAACATGTGATGTGTGCTAGAGGGTTAAAGCAGAACATCAGAGACCAGCAGGTTTGTTACAACCATTGCCTATACCTGATTGGAAGTGGGATGAGATTGGTATGGATTTCATTACAGGTCTACCCAGGACTCGGTCAGGTTATGATTCTATTTGGGTAGTTGTTGATCGTTTTACTAAAGTCGCTCACTTCATCGCGGTAAAGACAACTTATGCCAGTGCTCAGCTAGCAAAGATTTATATGTCTAAAATTGTTTGTCTGCATGGAGTTCCAAGGAAGATAGTGTCTGATAGAGGTACTCAGTTCACATCTAAATTTTGGCGTCAGTTGCATGAATCCTTGGGCACCAGGCTGGAGTTCAGTACAGCTTTCCATCCATAGACAGATGGGCAGACAGAGAGGGTAAATCATATTTTGGAGGATACGTTGAGAGCTTGTGCTTTGGACTATGGGTCCAGTTGGGATGATAATTTACCTTATGTAGAGTTCTCATATAATAACAGTTACCAGGCTAGTCTGAAGATGGCACCATTTGAGATATTGTATGGCAAGAAGTGCAGGAAACCGTTGATGTGGGATGAGGTTGGAGAGCGTCAATTCTTTGGACCAGACTTGATCAGAGATGCTGAGGAGAAGGTCAAGTTGATTCGTGACAGGCTGAAGATAGCACAGTCTAGGCAGAAGAGCTATGCAGATGCAAAACGAAAGGAGGTGACATATGAGGTAGGAGACCGTGCATATCTTCGAGTTTCACCACTTTGTGGAATTAAGAGGTTTGGAATTAAAGGTAAGTTAGGACCACGCTTTGTGGGGCCTTATAAGATCTTAGAGCGAAGAGGAGAGGTAGCTTTCAGCTGGAGTTGCCAGAATCTTTGTCTGGAGTTCATAATGTGTTTCATGTATCTCAGTTGAAGAAGTGCCATGCAGAGATGATGGATGATCCATTGAGGGACACAGTGCCACTTGAGGCAATTCAGTTGGAGGGTGATTTGACATATGAGGAGAAGCCTGTTAAGATTCTGGAGACAGCAGAGAGAGTTACACGCACCAAGACAATTAAGTTATGCAAGGTTCAGTGGGATCATCATACAGAGGAGGAAGCTACCTGGGAACGAGAGGAAGATCTCAGGCAAGATCACCCACACCTATTTGCTAGCCAGCCCGAATCTCGAGGGCGAGATTCATATTAAGGGGGTAGGTTTGTAACATCCCAATTTTCCTAAATTGGGATGCTAATAGATCATTCATATGCATATCATATTTTTATTTTATTATTTGTCTTTCTGCAATATTCGAATCATTATGCAACTAAAGGCAATTTATTGGAGTGGAGATAACATGACTTATCCCCTATTTTACAAATGTTCATAATGTGCAGAATATTATTTCCAGTTCATCTGATATGTTCTAGTAATTTTTGCAATCTTCAAAATATTTTATTTGATTGTTTTATTGCTGTTTGAGTGGCCTTTTGCATCAAAATTATTTTGCAAAATTGCATTACTGTTGGAACTAGTGTTCCTGTAGTTTATAACTATAGAGCTATTTTTACTGTGTGGCTAGTTATTTTTATTTAGATTTTATATTGTGTATGTTATTTTATTTATTTGTTTTCTGCTGTTGTGTTTAGAAAAAAGGAGAAAGGCAGTGAGCCGGCCAACCAGCGGCCCAGCTAGCCGCCACGGCCCACCAGTGCGCAACAACCGCAGCCCAACCGCCGCTGCCGAAGCGGTATGCATCGCTCGCACCCGACCCGCACCCGCAATCCACCTCGCCCCAGCCGCTGACCAGCGGGTCCCGCGCCTATTCGTCCCCGTCCTCAGGTCGGACGCACGCGCCCCGCACACGCACATCGAGGCCGCACCCGAGTCGATCTGCTCCCCTGTCCGACCCCGTGCTCCCCAGGGACACCGCACGCGGGGAAAAGCCCTAGGGAAAACCTTCCGAAGCCCTTTCCCCATCGCCCCTCGTCCACACGCGCCTGTCGGGCGTTTTGGATCTCGCAGAGAAGGTCCGCCGACCGCCGCCGTTCTCCGACGTTTCCACCGCCGTAAGGCCGCACCGAGCTCAGCCGCCTGCTTCCTTCGATCCGCCGCTCCACGCCGTACTCGCTTGACAAGTTCTCGTGACCAGAAACACAACGGGGAGAGAGGAACGAGCTCGACTGTCGCCGCCATTTTCCTCTATAAACGGTGAGCACGCACGCACAGGAGGTTTTTCAGCCAATCACGGGCTCCCACGTGGGCACCAACTACAGTACGGACGAACAGTGCAGGAGTTTTCTGTTTTCTTTTTCAGATTTCAGCTAAAACTTCAACTAGCTATATCTTTTATTATATAAGTCCAATTTAGGTAATTCTTTTTCTTATGCACTCACAAAAATCAGCACTTTATCACAGTACCAAAATCTCACATGCTTGCACTGTTTAAATTTGAATTCGTTCAAATTCAAATTAAACCTTCCGGAGGCCATAACTTTGAAACCGTTTGTCGGAATTGAGTGATTCTTTTTGCATTGTGACCATAGTGCAATTTAGGTGCTGTTAAGCTTCTGTTGTTGAGTTTAAAAAATGATTTTCTTGCTGTTGCTTTTATTTTGGTTCTATTCGTGTTCCGGTGATTGATTTGTTGAATTGTGTGAAACGTGTAGATTGTCCAGAGTGCGACGTGAGCTATTGTCAGGAGTGTGACTTTATGAACCAGAACCAAGGCAAGTTACATGTTGATCATCCTTTACCTATTGTTTTCTATACATGTAGTTATATCACACTATGAATATATGCATGTATAGGAGTATTATATATGTTGGCTATGTTGTTGAGCTATCTTCCCGTCTTTGCAAATCGTGGTAGTTGGGTTGCTATGCTTTGTAGACGGGGGTGGTTCGTGTATTCATTGAGCTTATGTGAGGATTGTATATATAATGATTTGAGTAGTAACTCAGGATTTAATTCACCTCTGGGCAGAAGTGGTATTGCTAGGGTGGTTTCAAGAACATCATGGTTTATACCCTCTGAATGTAAGTGGATGACCGCCCAGGCTCAAAAAGATCAGACAGACTTAGTGACTAGTAGCTTCCATGTGCGACAACTAGCTAAATGGGCTCTGGCTTAGTTGATCAGTTGTGGAACCCTTACCCGGTTGTGCCAGCAGATGTAGATATAATAGTTGGAATGGTCCTCCTGTTGGGACTAGGGGACTGCTTCTGAAAGACTTCGTCTCAATCTTCGGGTTGGGTCCAGTGGGTAAAGCGTACTAAACTCTGCAGAGTATTAAAACTAATCATGATTAGCCATGCCCCCGGTTATGGGTAAATTTGAGCGACTATGCCAATACAGTTGCTGGATGATCTTGACAGATGTGACACTTAATAATATTTGTTGGGAAACTTAATAAAAGGGTAGGTTGGAGTTGATTTTGCCAACTCAACTTTGTGTATTTAATTGTAGTAATAAAGGAACTAAATAAAAATTTGACTATTAGGTAGTTATTATGACAAAATCAACTTTTCGCAAAATAAGCCCTCAAGCCTTCCTTTTGGTATACTATGCATATACATGAAGGTCTGCTATATTATTACTCCTGTGTAACTTGCCAATACATTCCAAGTGTTGACCTATACCGCTGCAACGTCTCATGTTGCAGGATATTCAGACGAAGAGTAAGGTACCGTTAGGGTCGCGAGTCTGCACTTAGCATCGCCAGTCGGCCATGATGGGACTCATCATTATTTTCTGTTACTTTTCCGCTGTTTGATTGAATGAAGCTAGCCAAGTGCTATGCAGATTGTTTTATTTTATATACTCTGGATCATACGTTGTAATAAACGATGAACTTGCTATTCTGGTATTCATCTATACTGTGTGTGCTAGCGAGTTCGATCCAGGGACTACCATGGTAATCACAGAGACTCAAATCCTTCGAGGTTTGGTCGTTACAAACTACTCCATCTCACGTGATCATCGGACATGGTTTAGTTGATATGGATCTCGTGATCACTTAGAAGATTAGAGGGATGTCTACCTAAGTGGGAGTTCTTAAGTAATATGATTAATTGAACTTAAATTTATCATGAACTTAGTCCTGGTAGTATTAGCATATCTATGTTGTAGATCAATAGCTCGCGATGTTGCTCCCGATTTAATTTTTATATGTTCCTAGAGAAAACTAAGTTGAAAGATGTTAGTAGCAATGATGCGGATTGGATCCGTGATCTGAGGTTTATCCTCATTGCTGCACAGAAGAATTATGTCCTTGATGCACAACTAGGTGACAGACCTATTGCAGGAGCATATGCAGACGTTATGAACGTTTTGACAAAAGCTCGGTATGATGACTACTTGATAGTTAAGTGCACCATGCTTTACGGCTTAGAATCGGGACGTCAAAGACGTTTTCAACGTCATGGACCATATGAGATGTTCCAGGAATTGAATTTAATATTTCAAGCAAATACCCAAGTCGAGAGATATGAAGTCTCCAACAAGTTCTATAGCTAAAAGATGGAGGTGAATAGCTCAAGCAGTGAGCATGTGCTCAGATTGTCTGGGTACTACAATCGCTCGAATCAAGTGGGAGTTAATCTTCTAGATAAGATAGTGATTGACAGAATTCTCTAGTCACCATCACCAAGTTAGTAGAACTTCGTGATGAACTATAATATGCAAGGGATAACAGAAACGATTCCCAAGCTCTTTGTGATGCTGAAATCGACGAAGGTAGAAATCAAGAAAAACATCAAGTGTCGATGGTTGACAAGACCACTAGTTTCAAGAAAAGGGCAAAGGGAAGAAGGGGAACTTCAAGAAGAACGGCAAGGAAGTTGCTACTCAAGTGAAGAAGCCCAAGTCTGGTCCTAAGCCTGAGACTAAGTGCTTCTACTGCAAAGGGACTGGTCACTAGAAGCGGATCTGCCCCAAGTATTTGGCGGATAAGAAGAATGGCAAAGTGAACATAGGTATATTTGATATACATGTTATTGATGTGTACTTTACTAATGTTTATAGCAACCCCTCAGTATTTGATACTAGTTCAGTTGCTAAGAGTAGTAACTCGAAACGGGAGTTGCAGAATAAATAGAAACTAGTAAAAGGTGAGGTGACAATGTGCATTGGAAGTAGTTCCAAGATTGATATGATCATCATCGCACACTCCCCTATACTTTCGGGATTAGTGTTGAAACTAAATAAGTGTTATTTGGTGCTTGCGCTGAGCATGAATATGATTTGATCATGTTTGTTGCAATACGGTTATTCATTTAAATTAGAGAATAATTGTTGTTCTGTTTACATGAATAAAACCTACTATGGTCATACACCCAACAAAATGGTTTGTTGGATCTCGATTGTAGAGATACACATATTCATAATATTGAAGCCAAAAGATGCAAAGTTAATAATGATAGAACAACTTATTTGTGGCACTGCTGTTTAGGTCATATTGGTGTAAAGCGCATGAAGAAACTCCATGCTGATGGGATTTTGGAATCACTTGATTATGAATCACTTGATGCTTGCGAACCATGCCTTATGGGCAAGATGACTAAGACTCCGGTTTCCGGAACAATGGAGCGAGCAACTGACTTATTGGAAATAATACATACTGATGTATGCGATCCGATGAGTGTTGAGGCTCACGGCGGGTATCGTTATTTTCTGACCTTCACAGATGATTTGAGAAGATATGGGTATATCTACTTGATGAAACATAAGTCTGAAACATTTGAAAAGTTCAAAGAATTTCAGAGTGAAGTGGAAAAATCATCGTGACAAGAAAATAAAGTTTCTACGATCTGATCGCGGAGACAAATATTTGAGTTAACGAGTTTGGTCTTCAATTAAAACAATGTGGAATAGTTATGCCACCTGGAACACCACAGCATAATGGTGTGTCCGAACGTCATAACTATACTTTATTGGATATAGTGCAATTTATGATGTCTCTTACTGATTTACCACTATCATTTTGGGGTTATGCATTAGAGACAGTTGCATTCACGTTAAAAAGGGCACCATCTAAATCCACTGAGACGACACCGTATGAACTGTGGTTTGGCAAGAAACCAAAGTTGTCGTTTATTAAAGTTTGGGATTGCGATGCTTACAAGAAAAGGTTTCATCCTAATAAGCTCAAACCCAAATCGGAGAAATATGTCTTCATAGGATACCCAAAGGAGACAGTTGGGTACACCTTCTATCATAGATTCGAAGGCAAGACATTCGTTGCTAAGAATGGATCCTTTCTAGAGAAGGAGTTTCTCTCGAAAGAAGTGAGTGGGAGGAAAGTAGAACTTGATGAGGTAACTGTACCTACTCCCTTATTGGAAAGTAGTTCATCATAGAAATCTGTGTTGGGGAACGTAGTAATTTCAAAAAATTTCCTACGCACACGCAAGATCATGGTGATGCATAGCAACGAGAGGGGAGATGTTGTCTACGTACCCTCGTAGACCAAAGCGGAAGCGTTGACACAATGTAGAGGAAGTAGTCGTACGTTCTCCTCGCGATCAACCGATCACAGCACCGTTACTCCGGCACCTCCGAGTTCTTGGCACACGTTCAGCTCGATGACGATCCCCGGGCTCCGATCCAGCAAAGCGTCGGGGAAGAGTTCCGTCAGCACGACGGCGTGGTGACGATCTTGATGTGTTACCGGCGCAGGGCTTCGCCTAAGCACTGCAACGATATGACCGAGGTGGAATTTGGTGGAAGGGGGCACCGCACACGGCTAAGGAAAGATCTCAATGATCAATTGTGTGTCTGGGGTGCCCCCTGCCCCTGTATATAAAGGAGCCAAGGGGGAGGGGCTGGCCGGCCAAGCCTGGCGCGCCAGGAGAGTCCTACTCCCTCTGGGAGTAGGATTCCCCCCCCCCCCCAATCCTAGTTGGACTAGGATTCTCCAAGGGGGAGAGAGAGAGAGAGGGGGCGCCCACCTCTCCTAGTCCTAATAGGACTAGGGGAAGGGGGGAGGCGCGCAGCCCATGAGGGCAGCCCTCTCACCTCTCCTCCAAGGCCCATGTTGGCCCATTATGCCCCCGGGGGGTTCCGGTAACCCTCCCGGTATTCCGTTAAATTCCCGATTTCACCTGGAATGCATCTGATGTCCAAACATAGGCTTCCAATATATCATTCTTTACGTCTCGACCATTTCGAGACTCCTCGTCATGTCCGTGATCACATCCGGGACTCCGAACTCCTTCGGTACATCAAAATGCATAAACTCATAATAACTGTCATTGTAACGTTAAGCGTGCGGACCCCACGGTTCGAGAACAATGTAGACATGACCGAGACACGTCTCCGGTCATTAACCAATAGCGGGACCTAGATGCCCATATTGGCTCCTACATATTCTACGAAGATCTTTATCGGTCAGACCGCATAACAACATACGTTGTTCCCTTTGTCATCGGTATGTTACTTGCCCGAGATTCGATCGTCGGTATCCAATACCTAGTTCAATCTCGTTACTGGCAAGTCTCTTTACTCGTTCCGTAATACATCATCTCGCAACTAACTCATTGGTTGCAATGCTTGCAAGGCTTTATGTGATGTGCATTACCGAGAAGGCCCTGAGATACCTCTCCGACAATCGGAGTGACAAATCCTCATCTCGAAATATGCCAACCCAATATGTACCTTCGGAGACACCTGTAGAGCACCTTTATAATCACCCAGTTACGTTGTGACGTTTGGTAGCACACAAAGTGTTCCTACGGTAAACGGGAGTTGCATAATCTCATAGTTAAAGGAACATGTATAAGTCATGGATAAAAGCAATAGCAACATACTAAACGATCGGGTGCTATGCTAATGGAATGGGTCATGTCAATCAGATCATTCAGCTAATGATGTGATCTCGTTAATCAAATAACAATTCTTTGTTCATGGTTAGGAAACATAACCATCTTTGATTAATGAGCTAGTCAAGTAGAGGCATACTAGTGACACTCTGTTTTGTCTATGTATTCACACATGTATTATGTTTCCAGTTAATACAATTCTAGCATGAATAATAAACATTTATCATGATATAAGGAAATAAATAATAACTTTATTATTGCCTCTAGGGCATATTTCCTTCAGTCTCCCACTTGCACTAGAGTCAATAATCTAGATTACAAAGTAATGATTCTAACACCCATGGAGTCTTGGTGCTGATCATGTTTTGCTCGTGGAAGAGGCTTAGTCAACGGGTCTGCAACATTCAGATCCGTATGTATCTTGCATATCTCTATGTCTCCCACCTGGACCAAATCCCGGATGGAGTTGAAGCGTCTTTTGATGTGTTTGGTTCTTTTGTGAAATCTGGATTCCTTTGCCAAGGCAATTGCACCAGTATTGTCACAAAAGATTTTCATTGGTCCCGATACGCTAGGTACAACACCTAGATCGGATATGAACTCCTTCATCCAGACTCCTTCATTAGCTGCTTCCGAAGCGGCTATGTACTCAGCTTCACATGTAGATCCCGCCATGACGCTTTGTTTAGAACTGCACCAACTGACAGCTCCACCGTTTAATGTAAATACGTATCCGGTTTGCGATTTAGAATCGTCCGGATCAGTGTCAAAGCTTGCATCGACGTAACCGTTTACGACGAGCTCTTTGTCACCTCCATAAATGAGAAACATATCCTTAGTCCTTCTCAAGTACTTAAGGATGTTCTTGACCGCTGTCTAGTGATCCACTCCTGGATTACTTTGGTACCTGCCTGCTAAACTTACAGCAAGGCACACATCAGGTCTGGTACACAGCATTGCATACATGATAGAGCCTATGGCTGAAGCATAGGGAACCTTTTTCATTTTCTCTCTATCTTCTGCGGTGGTCGGGCATTGAGTCTTACTCAACTTCACACCTTGTGCCACAGGCAAGAACCCTTTCTTTGCCTGATCCATTTTGAACTTTTTCAAAACTTTGTCAAGGTATGTGCTTTGTGAAAGTCCTATTAAGCGTCTTGATCTATCTCTATAGATCTTAATGCCCAATATGTAAGCAGCTTCACCGAGGTCTTTCATTGAAAAACTCTTGTTCAAGTATCCCTTTATGCTATCCAGAAATTCTATATTATTTCCGATCAGCAATATGTCATCCACATATATTATCAGAAATGCTACAGAGCTCTCACTCACTTTCTTGTAAATACATGCTTCTCCAAAAGTCTGTATAAAACCAAATGCTTTGATCACACTATCAAAGCGTTTATTCCAACTCCGAGAGGCTTGCACCAGTCCATAAATGGATCGCTGGAGCTTGCACACTTTGTTAGCTCCCTTTGGATCGACAAAACCTTCTGGTTGCATCATATACAACTCTTCTTCCAGAAATCCATTCAGGAATGCAGTTTTGACATCCATTTGCCAAATTTCATAATCATAAAATGCGGCAACTGCTAACATGATTCGGACAGACTTAAGCATCGCTACGGGTGAGAAAGTCTCATCGTAGTCAATCCCTTGAACTTGTCGAAAACCTTTTGCAACAAGTCGAGCTTTATAGACAGTAACATTACCATCAGCGTCAGTCTTCTTCTTAAAAATCCATTTATTCTCAATTGCTTGCCGATCATCGGGCAAGTCAACCAAAGTCCACACTTTGTTCTCATACATGGATCCCATCTCAGATTTCATGGCCTCAAGCCACTTTGCGGAATCTGGGCTCACCATCGCTTCTTCATAGTTCGTAGGTTCATCATGGTCTAGTAACATGACTTCCAAAATAGGATTACCGTACCACTCTGGTGCGGATCTTACTCTGGTTGATCTACGAAGTTCAGTAGAAACTTGATCTGAAGTTTCATGATCATTATCATTAGCTTCCTCCCTATTTGATGTAGGTGTCACAGAAACAGATTTCTGTGATGTACTACTTCTCAATAAGGGAGTAGATACTGTTATCTCATCAAGTTCTACTTTCCTCCCACTCACTTCTTTCGAGAGAAACTCCTTCTCTAGAAAGTTTCCGACTTTAGCAACAAAAATTTTGCCTTCGGATCTGTGATAGAAGGTATACCCAATAGTCTCCTTTGGGTATCCTATGAAGACACATTTTTCCGATTTGGGTTCGAGTTTATCAGGTTGAAGCTTTTTCACATAAGCATCGCAGCCCCAAACTTTAAGAAACGACAACTTTGGTTTCTTGCCAAACCACAGTTCATAAGGCGTCGTCTCAACGGATTTTGATGGTGCCCTATTTAACGTGAATGCGGCTGTCTCTAAAGCATAACCCCAAAAAGATAGCGGTAAATCGGTAAGAGACATCATAGATCGCACCATATCCAGTAAAGTACGATTACGACGTTCGGACACACCATTACGTTCTGGTGTTCCGGGTGGCGTGAGTTGCGAAACTATTCCGCATTGTTTCAAATGTAGACCAAACTCGTAACTCAAATATTCTCCTCCACGATCAGATCGTAGAAACTTTATTTTCTTGTTACGATGATTTTCCACTTCACTCTGAAATTCTTTGAACTTTTCAAATGTATCAGACTTGTGTTTCATTAAGTAGATATACCCATATCTGCTTAAATCATCAGTGAAGGTGAGAAAATAACGATATCCGCCACGAGCCTCAACATTCATTGGACCACATACATCAGTATGTATGATTTCCAATAAATCTGTTGCTCTCTCCACAGTACCGGAGAACGGTGTTTTAGTCATCTTGCCCATAAGGCACGGTTCGCAAGTGCCAAGTGATTCATAATCAAGTGACTCCAAAAGTCCATCAGTATGGAGTTTCTTCATGCGTTTTACACCGATATGACCTAAACGGCAGTGCCACAAATAAGTTGCACTATCATTATCAACTCTGCATCTTTTGGCTTCAACATTATGAATATGTGTATCACTACTATCGAGATTAAGTAAGAACAAACCATTCTTTAATGGTGCATGACCATAAAAGATATTACTCATATAAATAGAACAACCATTATTCTCTGATTTAAATGAATAACCGTCTCGCATCAAACAAGATCCAGATATAATGTTCATGCTCAACGCTGGTACTAAATAACAATTATTTAGATCTAATATTAATCCCGAAGGTAGATGTAGAGGTAGCGCGCCGACCGCGATCACATTGACTTTGGAACCATTTCCCACGCGCATCGTCACCTCGTCCTTAGCCTATCTTCGCTTAATCCGTAGCCCCTGTTTTGAGTTGCAAATATTACCAATAGAACCAGTATCAAATACCCAGGTGCTACTGCGAGAATTAGTAAGGTACACATCAATAACATGTATATCATATATACCTTTGTTAACCTTGCCATCCTTCTTATCCGCCAAATACTTGGGGCAGTTCCGCTTCCAGTGACCAGTCTGCTTGCAATAGAAGCACTCAGTTTCAGGCTTAGGTCCAGACTTGGGTTTCTTCTCTTGATTAGCAACTTGCTTGCTGTTCTTTTTGAAGTTCCCCTTTTTCTTCCCTTTGCCCTTTTTCTTGAAACTAGTGGTTTTGTTAACCATCAACACTTGATGCTCCTTTTTTGATTTCTACCTCCGCGACTTTCAGCATCGCGAAGAGCTCGGGCATAGTTTTGGTCATCCCTTGCATATTATAGTTCATCACGAAGCTCTTGTAGCTTGGTGGCAGTGATTGGAGAATTCTGTCAATGACGCAATCATCCGGAAGATTAACTCCCAGTTGAATCAAGTGATTGTTATACCCAGACATTCTGAGTATATGCTCACTGACAGAACCGTTCTCCTCCATTTTACAGCTATAGAACTTATTGGAGACTTCATATCTCTCAATCCGGGCATTTGCTTGAAATATTAACTTCAACTCCTGGAACATCTCATATGCTCCATGGTGTTCAAAACGTCGTTGAAGTCCCGGTTCTAAGCCGTAAAGCATGGCACACTGAACTATAGAGTAGTCATCAGCTTTGCTTTGCCAGACGTTCACAACATCTGGCGTAGCTCTTGCACCAGGCCTGGCACCTAGCAGTGCTTCCAGGACGTAATTCTTTTGTGCAGCAATGAGGATAATCCTCAAGTTACGGACCCAGTCCGTGTAATTGCTACCATCATCTTTCAACTTTGCTTTCTCAAGGAACGCATTAAAATTCAACGGAACAACAGCACGAGCCATCTATCTACACAACATAGACAAGCAAGATACTATCAGGTACTAAGTTCATGATAAATTTAAGTTCAATTAATCATATTACTTAAGAACTCCCACTTAGATAGACATCCCTCTAATCCTCTAAGTGATCACGTGATCCAAATCAACTAAACCATGTCCGATCATCACGTGAGATGGAGTAGTTTCAATGGTGAACATCACTATGTTGATCGTATCTACTATATGATTCACGCTCGACCTTTCGGTCTCCGTGTTCCGAGGCCATATCTGTTATATGCTAGGCTCGTCAAGTTAAACCTGAGTATTCCGCGTGTGCAACTGTTTTGCACCCGTTGTATTTGAACGTAGAGCCTATCACACCCGATCATCACGTGGTGTCTCAGCACGAAGAACTTTCGCAACGGTGCATACTCAGGGAGAACACTTCTTGATAATTTAGTGAGAGATCATCTTATAATGCTACCGTCAAACAAAGCAAGATAAGATGCATAAAAGATAAACAGCACATGCAATCAATATAAGTGATATGATATGGCCATCATCATCTTGTGCTTGTGATCTCCATCTCTGCAGCACCGTCATGATCACCATCATCACCGGCGCGACACCTTGATCTCCATCGTAGCATCGTTGTCGTCTCGCCAATCTTATGCTTCCACGACTATCACTACCGCTTAGTAATAAAGTAAAGCATTACATCGCGATTGCATTGCATACAATAAAGCGACAACCATATGGCTCCTGCCAGTTGCCGATAACTCGGTTACAAAACATGATCATCTCATACAATAAAATTTAGCATCATGTCTTGACCATATCACATCACAACATGCCCTGCAAAAACAAGTTAGACGTCCTCTACTTTGTTGTTGCAAGTTTTACGTGGCTGCTACGGGCTTAAGCAAGAACTCATCTTACCTACGCATCAAAACCACAACGATAGTTTGTCAAATAGACTCCGTTTTAACCTTCTCAAGGACCAGGCGTAGCCACACTCGGTTCAACTAAAGTTGGAGAGACAGTCTTCCGCAAGCCATCTATGTGCAAAGCACGTCGAGGGAACCGGTCTCGCGTAAGAGTACGCGTAAGGTTGGTCCGGATCGTCTCGTCCAACAATACCGCTGAACCAAAGTATGACATGCTGGTAGGCAGTATGACTTGTATCGTCCACAACTCACTTGTGTTCTACTCGTGCAAATAACATCAAACCATAAAAAAACCTAGGCTCGGATGCCACTGTTGGGGAACGTAGTAATTTCAAAAAAATTCCTACGCACACGCAAGATCATGGTGATGCATAGCAACGAGAGGGGAGAGTGTTGTCTACGTACCCTCGTAGACCGAAGCTGAAGCGTTGACACAATGTAGAGGAAGTAGTCGTATGTTCTCCTCGCGGTCAACCGATCACAGCACCGTTACTCCGGCACCTCCGAGTTCTTGGCACACGTTCAGCTCGATGACGATCCCCGGGCTCCGATCCAGCAAAGCGTCGGGGAAGAGTTCCGTCAGCACGACGGCGTGGTGACGATCTTGATGTGTTACCGGCGCAGGGCTTCGCCTAAGCACTGCAACGATATGACCGAGGTGGAATTTGGTGGAAGGGGGCACCGCACACGGCTAAGGAAAGATCTCAATGATCAATTGTGTGTCTGGGGTGCCCCCTGCCCCTGTATATAAAGGAGCCAAGGGGGAGGGGCTGGCCGGCCAAGCCTGGCGCGCCAGGAGAGTCCTACTCCCTCTGGGAGTAGGATTCCCCCCCCCCCCAATCCTAGTTGGACTAGGATTCTCCAAGGGGGAGAGAGAGAGAGGGGGCGCCCACCTCTCCTAGTCCTAATAGGACTAGGGGAAGGGGGGAGGCGCGCAGCCCATGAGGGCAGCCCTCTCACCTCTCCTCCAAGGCCCATGTTGGCCCATTATGCACCCGGGGGGTTCCGGTAACCCTCCCGGTATTCCGGTAAAATCCTGATTTCACCTGGAATGCATCTGATGTCCAAACATAGGCTTCCAATATATCATTCTTTACGTCTCGACCATTTCGAGACTCCTCGTCATGTCCGTGATCACATACGGGACTCCGAACTCCTTCGGTACATCAAAATGCATAAACTCATAATAACTGTCATCGTAACGTTAAGCGTGCGGACCCTACGGTTCGAGAACAATGTAGACATGACCGAGACACGTCTCCGGTCAATAACCAATAGCGGGACCTGGATGCCCATATTGGCTCCTACATATTCTACGAAGATCTTTATCGGTCAGACCGCATAACAACATACGTTGTTCCCTTTGTCATCGGTATGTTACTTGCCCGAGATTCGATCGTCGGTATCCAATACCTAGTTCAATCTCGTTACTGGCAAGTCTCTTTACTCGTTCCGTAATGCATCATCTCGCAACTAACTCATTGGTTGCAATGCTTGCAAGGCTTTATGTGATGTGCATTACCGAGAAGGCCCTGAGATACCTCTCCGACAATCGGAGTGACAAATCCTCATCTCGAAATATGCCAACCCAATATGTACCTTCGGAGACACCTTTAGAGCACCTTTATAATCACCCAGTTACGTTGTGATGTTTGGTAGCACACAAAGTGTTCCTACGGTAAACAGGAGTTGCATAATCTCATAGTTAAAGGAACATGTATAAGTCATGGATAAAAGCAATAGCAACATACTAAACGATCGGGTGCTATGCTAATGGAATGGGTCATGTCAATCAGATCATTCAGCTAATGATGTGATCTCGTTAATCAAATAACAATTCTTTGTTCATGGTTAGGAAACATAACCATCTTTGATTAATGAGCTAGTCAAGTAGAGGCATACTAGTGACACTCTGTTTTGTCTATGTATTCACACATGTATTATGTTTCCAGTTAATACAATTCTAGCATGAATAATAAACATTTATCATGATATAAGGAAATAAATAATAACTTTATTATTGCCTCTAGGGCATATTTCCTTCAATCTGTTCCTGTGATCCCTACACCAATTAGTGAAGAAGATTATGATGATGATCATGTAACTTCAGATCAGGTTACTACCGAACCTCATAGGTCAACCAGAGTGAGATCCGCACCAGAGTGGTACGGTAATCCTGTTTTGGAGGTCATGTTACTTGACCATGACGAACCTACGAACTATGAGGAAGCGATGATGAGCCCAGATTCTACGAAATGGCTTAAGGCCATGAAATCTGAGATGGGATCCATATATGAGAACAAAGTGTGGACTTTGGTTGTCTTGCCCAATGATCGGCAAATCATAGAAAATAAATGGATCTTCAAGAGGAAGACGGACGCTGATAGTAGTGTTACTATTTACAAAGCTAGACTTGTCAAAAAAAGGTTTTTGACAAAGTTCAAGGTGTTGACTACGATGAGATTTTCTCCCTCGTATCTATGCTTAAGTTTGTCCGAATCAATGTTAGCAATTGCCGCATTTTATGAAATCTGGCAAATGGATAAACAAAACTACATTCCTTAATGGATTAATTGAAGAAGAGTTGTATATGATGCAACCAAAAGGTTTTGTCAATCCTAAAGGTGCTAACAAAATATGCAAGCTGTAGCGATCCATCTATGGACTGGTGCAAGCATCTCGGAGTTGGAATATACGCTTTGATGATTTGATCAAAGCATATAAGATTTATACAGACTTGCGGTGAAGCCTGTATTTACAAGAAAGTGAGTGGGAGCACTATAGCATTTCTAATAAGTATATGTGAATGACATATTGTTGATCGGAAATAATGTAGAATTTTCTGGAAAGCATAAAGGAGTATTTGAAAGGAGTTTTTCAAAGAAAGACCTCGGTGAAGCTGCTTACACATTGAGCATCAAGATCTATATAGATAGATCAAAAGCTTGATAAGATTTTTTAATGAGTACATACCTTGACAAAGTTTTTGAAGTAGTTCAAAATGGAACAGTAAAAGGCAGGTGATATAGTCACGTACTTGTTGCCTAGGGCAAAAGTTGTGACCTATCTTAAAACACAAACAAATAAAAACAAGCAACACACAATCATGGTTCTATTCGAACCCTCATACGGACCCGACTGCGCATAGAGGTACACGACTCATCCTACCCTAGGGGTTCTCGGATCCAGTAATCGTGCCTTGAGCCTCGTGCAGTCTTCTGAGTTTTCCTCAGGTGTTGCTACGTCTCTTGTAGTTGTTTGATGAAATAATCTGGGTTGGCCTGAAGAATCTTCAACACTTCTCGCCTAATGAGATGATGGGGTGAAGGTGGCTCCTCGTAGCTGGCATTGACTTGGTCTTCTCTTGTCCTCTTAATCATGATGATCGATTTTGCCCTTTTAGGGTGTTGGCGGTTCCAGGTGGCCATCCTTTGTGCAATGACATTAACAAGGCATAATAGAGGTCCAATCCGTCGATCACATTGTTGACAATATCGTCACCGAGAGCGGGGGATGAAGAGAACCATTTTCCTGCTCACTATAGTGAGGCGGACCAAATGGCTAGGTTCTCATCCACCGGTGTTTGCTGATACAACAATGGTAGTGACAGGGTTACCCTATTAGCGATGTATATCATGATCTTGCATATCCCATGCCCTGATCGTCGTAGGATAAGGTTGCATCATCCTGGGGCAGTGTCAAGGGTGTCACCATCTCCTGGGCCTTCAGGTTCTCATCCCTCGAGGATGTATCTTCTGTTTGTATCGTCTTGTTGTGATGTCGCCAATCTTGTGTTCAGGAGATGTGGGTGAATGTCCGGCAAGGCATCTTCCTTCTAGATTATCCACGAGGATTACAAGGAATCCAGTGGTCAGGGGCATAAGGGTTTTAGCGACCAGAGGTTTTGAAGGGGAAGAGATCAAATAAGGAAAGTATGCCTTAGTTTTCGAAAAACTAAGAAGAGAAGAGAAGTATAGATAGTTTTTAAAACTAGTAGTAGTTTTGGAAATAGTTTTACCCTAACTAACGACCATGCTAACTAAGGCTTCCTACAGTCAGGATGGCTCTGATACCAGCTCTGTGGGGAACCCGACTCATAAGTCGTGATCACCGAATGCACGTGTACAGTGATCCCAGAGATCAATGCTCACTGAACACACAGAAGCTGAATAACAAGAGTCTTACATCCATACATACCGTATTACACAAGTAGGACCATTATGGTCAAGTCTTGAGTATAACATTGCAGCGGAAATCTTCGTTGATAACTTGGACCCATGCCATCTGCCTTAACCCTACAGGCATTCTGACTGGGAAGCGTCCTAGATCGCATGTTCGTCACCGAAGTATTCTTCATCATATCCTGTTCTTTTATGCCTGGCCAATAAAATAACCAGTGGCAAGACAATGAGTACTTTTAATGTACTCGCAAGCAACCCATGTTTTGGCTCAAGATACAACAATGCATGATATAGGTAAATTTTTGCGGAAAGCTAGTTTTGAGTGCAATGACATGTTCAACAACTTGTACGACATGCATCAGGAGAATTCAAGTAACCATGAGGACAGCTTACAAATATCAACATGAATAGAGTGGGCACCAACCCAACTCAATCATGTCAAGTCCTTGACTTGACCCAAGTAGTTCTTCCCACACACACTGGTTTGTAAACAAGTGGACGTAGCCCAAGAGCGGTTACCCAACTGTCCTTGACCGTGGACACGGCTATTCGAATAGTTTTACACTCTGCAGAGGTTGCACACTTTGCCCACAAGATCCGGGGAACTTCCGTGTCATCCACGACCCGCGGTACCTCAAGTACCCGGGGTAAGCACCCGATCACTACCTTTCCCTAGACGACACTAACAAGGAGTCCACTCGTTGTTCCGTATCCTCACGATGTACATCATACGAGACTTGCTCGAGATCGTAACATCCGAGAGGGGACACAACGGTGTATCCGGTGCCCTGTAAAGACAGTCATGGTCGCCCTACCTGGCACGACCCCGTCCCGAGAGAGAGCACCAACTCTCCCCCGTCACTAGTAATGCGGGATCCAAGCTAGTATCGACCTAGGTAATCAATAATGCCCTTTCCCATATAAGGGTATAGTGGTTGTGCATGTAAGGTTGTAATAACGGTTGCAACTTAAACCAATCCGTTTTGGAAACAACACACACACTTGCCTCGGTACACCACTTCTTCATCAAGTGGTTACCCAACTCATCATCTCCCTCGGGCATAAGTGGCACCCGACGGGGTTTTCGAAAAGTCCTTTGAAAATACTTTGTCTCCATCACCATGCATATTCCCGCCCCTTTGCGTAGCACTACTTAGCATCCTATCTACTCCCACCGGCATAACCCTCATCAGGAGGTAGGGTCATGCACAATGCAAGTATCAATGAGGAAGTAACGGCGGCAACCCACCAAAGTGGCTACCACCTCATCATGATTCCGTTGCAACAACAATAAAGTGTTATATGACATGCATAAAAAGGGTTTCATAGACATGGTCAAAGGGCTGCTTGCCTGGTTCATCAGAGTCTTGAGATCTTCTGGTCCTTCTCCAAGTACTCCGTCTACTTCGACAACTAACGTCGGAAACAATCACGATAAGCAACACAACAAGGCAAGAATAAATGTGCTCTAAAAATATGAAGTTGACTTTTCTTGGATACCTCTGGTCATATGAGGAATGACCAAAGTGATTTCATTGGAAGTGGATCTATGGATATTTCTAAACATTTCGATACGATGGAATCAAGGGGTTTATGGAATTGCAAGAAGTGTACAGAAGAATTATTTTGAAAAATGAGAAAAGGCACCCATTTAACAAAGGATGATTTTATAAGCATCTAGGAGTTGGTTTCACTGGATTTGGAGTTCAAATGAATTTTCTATGAATTTGCAAAGTTGACTAATATGAAGAAATGGCTCATTCTTTTATGTGGTACAGAAAGTATTAAGAAAAATGTTCATAATGTTAGTTATGAACTTAGAAACATCTAGGAATTTGAATCATGGCATTTGGATCAAATTTGAGCTCTCTGTGATTTTCTAAAGTTTATCACAGAAATGGAAAATGAGATTTTATTTAATTTGTGTGAGGAAAATTGTTCTAGAAAAATGTGCATGCTGCACCAGCTGGTAGATCATGATTTATGGAGTCACCAGAAATTTGAATCATCAAATTTGGAGTTAATATGAATATTTGGGAGATTTTACAATTTTCTGGAAAAAGAAAAAGACAAAGGAAGTGGGGGTTATACCTACCGCGCATCTTTTTAGTGTTTTGCTTTGTTGAATTTGCGGTTACATCGTCGTGTTAAGTTGCTGGTCTTAGTGTCTAGTCCTTTAGAGTTTCGAGTTCTGTTCACATTTTGTCACGCCACCGCCGCACCATCTTCATTGTCGTTGCCATATACCACCACCGCGTCATTATTGCATCCGCTGTCCACCACCGCCATCCATCAATTTCAACCACGTACTCCCCATCATTCATTGTCATAATCATACTTGAGGTCGTTCGCGTCATCACTAGATCCAATCTGCATCTTATCTAGCTTGTTTGTGAAAAAAAGAGAAAGAAAAAAAAGAAAAAAAAGTGAGAGAAAAAAAAGAAAAAAAGTGGAAAAAAAGTGAAAAAAATCCGTGAAAAAAGGAGAAAAAAAAGATATTCAGAGTGTGCTCTGCCTTTGTTACGCGTCGCGCCGTGAGTTTTTTAGTGTTCTATGCTCGCGTCTCTAGCACGGTCTAGCCTAGGACCAGCACAGTACCGTCGTTGAGCGTTTATTCAACATTGCATCTCTGAATTGATTATTGCTGATCTTTTGCTACCATATATTTGGCCTTCCAAACCCCACATATTTCTACACCGTGTATACATACGCTCACCTGGCAATCGCTTTACTCAATCTTCAGAGTTATTTGACACCGTTGGTTGCCGGTCACCACCTGCTGCATGGTAAGAACTTGTAAGACTTTGATATTTGCTATACTGTGAGCGTTTTACCGCCACATCCTAGTAGTTCATAGGAACATTATTCTCGAATTCTGTTTCTTGTTTTTCTACTAAATATGGCAGGTTCCAGAGTCAGCTGGGCTTCATCAATCGTGGGATACATGCCACCAGCTCCGAAAATACAACCACCGTCACAAGAGGTGCAAAGACATAAGAATACATACAATCAGGTTTTTGTTTCCATGCCACCTTTTAGTGGTCGCTTTAAGCCTGATTTATATATTGAATGGGAGTTCGAAATAAATGTTATATTTGCTTCCCATGATTTTTCGGAACGTAAAAAAGTTAAGCTTGCGGTTGGTTCTTTCACTAGTTTTGCTACTATTTGGTGGAGTGAACATTGTCGGTTATACCCTGATTATGTAACTACTACTTGGGATGATTTAAAACTTGTCATGAGAGATAGATTCATCGATGTTTATTATACTCGTGGCATGATTTAAAAACTACAACATTTAAAACAAGGTAGTGACACTGTAAGAAAATATTATGATGATTTACAAACTACCTTGTTGCATTCCTTTTTAGAGGAAAGTGAAGAAGATTTTATGGATAGATTTTGGGGAGGATTAAACCGTGATATTCAGGAGATACTAATTCATGAAGAATGTTATCCTATGGCCCATTTGTTTCATCTTGCTTGCAAAGCCGAACAGGAAATAAAGAGGCGTGATGCCCACAAGACAAACAAGCATAAGGTGCACATCCAAGGAGTTGAGACGGTCCTTCCTTCTACCACTGCGCCTACTATGACAACAACATCCGTTGTTGTGAGCACTGCATCAGCTCCATATTATGACCCGTCACTGCCGAGAGTTCCAACATCGTCTGAGTTGATAACACGAGGTAATGACAAAGGTACTGATCTTCTAACTTCGCATGTGAATGATGAATGCCTTGTCAATTTAAATACACCATGTGATGCTCTAGCCACTACATTGATCACACCACCTATTTTAGATGATTATGCTAATGATTTGACTTTGCCATGTGATCAAACAACTGCAATATCAAGAATTTTGAGTGCACCCATTGAATTAACCGTTGATGTGAAAGAACCATGTGAATCAGGCACTAAAACAAAATTGGATCAACTACGTTTGAATATAATTGTGCCAATGTTTAATAATTTTGATATGACCTCTAATCTTGATAATGATTTTGTGTTGAATGACTTGTTGCATGTTTGCTTATTACAGCATGTTGTAGCATGTAATTCTGAAACTATTGAAGTTTATTCATCAATGTTGGGATGGTTTAATGATGAACTTTGTCAATCTTCTGATATGAATAAGAGTTTCACTTATATGTGCAAACTGAGTTGCAATATTTTCATGCCTTCTACTTCTTGTGATAATATTTTGGCTTTATATTTTATGAACTTTGAAAGTTACTCATGTATACATGTGTCATGTGTGCAAAAACTATGGGAAATAAAAATGGATGACATATACATATACAACATGTACACCTTGTCTCTTTTGTTAGCCATATTTCAGATTAAACAACGCCGAGGACGGCTTTATTTTCAAGAAGGAGAGGATGATGAGGACATGACTACCTTGGATACTACCAAAAATATTGCATACATGCATATTTGTCAGGTGATTTCTAGTGTCAACTATTTATATTATCCAGAACAAAAATACTTCACACACTTTTGTGTTTTGTCTAATTGTAGGTGTATGGGACATTTGTACAATCCACATATGAAGATAGGGAAAAAGGAGAAGTTTAAGTTCTGTTCAAAAAATCCTCTCACGTCACTTTTGGGCCAAGAGAAGTGATAGAGGCTAAGGTGTCCCGATGTTTTGATGAGATGGTGGTTATCGTTTCTGTGGGAGTCGACCTTGACGATCCGACTACGAACGTGCGAGATGTCGCGCCTTAGCAATCGCTAAACCAACTCCGAGAGGTTATTGACCACGCCGGAGCACAATCAACCTGACCACGAAGGTCTATTCCTGCAAGCAATGGAAGAACAAGCAAGAATATGATAAAGCAATCTGAATATTGCGAATATAGATTAAGTATTGATAAAGGTGGGGATCCAAAAGCGGTCTTGGTCAGGTCGTTGGACACAAACGAAGTACACGAAGTTGCAATGGTGAACTTCTAACTAAACAAATCCCACCGAAAAAAGCTACTAGGTGGATCTACTTATATAGGAGCAAGGGGTGGCGGCCCAGGAGGTCGGAGGACGTCCCAAGGCAGCCTAAAACCAACCCTAGGTCGTACAAGGCTCATGGGCCCAAGTGGAGGTGATGCAACACCTTTGGACTTGTTGTTTGACTCGGATTCTGCTGCAGCGTCAGATTGTTTCGTCCATATCTCAACGCTCCGGATGAATTTAAAGGTGATTCCAATTGTTTTGGGATGAAATCTACTTTCCAACAAAAAAAGAATCACCCAATTCGGAGTTCGTATGAAAAAGTTGTTGGCGTTTTGAGTCAGGTATGTCTGTGCAGTCCGAATCTGAATCCAGAACGTGAGAGACTTGGACTCTATCTTCTTTTGGTCCAAAAGTGACGTGAGAGGACTTTTTGAACAGCACCTAAACTTCTCTTTTTCCCTTATCTTCATATGTGGATTGCACAAATGTCCCATACACCTGCAATTAGACAAAACACAAAAGTGTGTGAAGTATTTTTGTTCTGGATAACATAAATAGATTATTGAATAGTTTGCACTAGAAATCACCTGACAAATATGCATGTATGAAATATTTTTGGTCGTATCCAAGGTAGTCATGTCCTCATCAAGAAGATAGAGTCCAAGTCTCTCACGTTCTGGATTCAGATTCGTACTGCACAGACATACCTGACTCAAAATGCCAAGAACTTTTTCTTACGGACTCCGAATTGGGTGATTCTTTTTTTGTTGGAAAGTAGATTTCATCCTCTTTCCAAACCAATTGGAATCACCTTTAAATTCATCCGGAGCGTTGAGATATGGACGAAACAATCTGACGCTGCAGCAGAATCCGAGTCAAACAACAAGTCCAAAGGTGTTGCATCACCTCCACTTGGGCCCATGAGCCTTGTACGACCTAGGGTTGGTTTTAGGCTGCCTTGGGACGTCCTCCCACCTCCTTGGACGCCACCCCTTGCTCCTATATAAGTAGATCCATCTAGTAGCTTTTTGCTTGGGATTTGTTTAGTTAAAAGTTAGCCATTGCAACTTCGTGTACTTCGTTTGTGTCCAACGACCAGACCAAGACCGCTTACGGATCCCCACCTTTATCAATACTTCATATATACTCGCAATATTCAGATTGCTTTTATCATATTCTTGCTTGTTCTTCGATTGCTTGTAGGAATAGACCTTCGTGGTCAGGTTGATTGTGCTCCGGCGTGGTCAATAACCTCTCGAAGTTGGTTTAGCGATTGCTAAGGCGCAACGTCGTGCATGTTTGTAGTCGGATCATCAAAGTCGGCTCCATCAAATCGATAGTTATCATCTCATCGAAAGATCGGGACCCTCGCCTCTATCAAGATGATGAGGACATGACTACCTTGGATACGACCAAAAATATTGCATACATGCATATTTGTCAAGTGATTTCTAGTGTCAACTATTTATATTATCCAGAACAAAAATACTTCACACACTTTTGTGTTTTGTCTAATTGTAGGTGTATGGGACATTTGTACAATCCACATATGAAGATAGGGAAAAAGGAGAAGTTTAAGTTCTGTTCAAAAAATCCTCTCACATCACTTTTGGGCCAAGAGAAGATAGAGTCCAAGTCTCTCACGTTCTGGATTCAGATTCGGACTACACAGACATACCTGACTCAAAACGCCAAGAACTTTTTTCATACGGACACCCCGCCTCTATCAATTTTTAAAGCTTTAAAATAATTTTAACCTATTTAACACCATTTCTGGCCTTAAGAAAAAGCCTTTAAATAAAATAGGAAAATAACTTTTAAAATTATATTTTTGTGGTTTTTGGGTAACCTATATCTAATTGGAATCAAAAATATTTTTGGAAAGATTTTTACTGCCCTTAATTAAGTACTTGCAGTGCAATCCTCAATCAAGGGGTTTTTGGAAAACTAATTTTTGAAAATACTATTTGGCCAAATTATTTTTGTAAGAAAATACTATATTGTACTATACACATGGCATGATCATTGGGAAGAGGTTTTGGATCAAGGAGAAGGAGTATAAGAGTTGGAGGATTTATTTGATTTTTAGAGCACTTGCAAACAACACACAAAAATCAAATCAAGCAAAGCCCAAAACACTCAAAAGTTTTTGTCAAACCACATTTTATCATGATTTATTAGCTTAAGTGTTGCGGCATAGAAATCAGGGTGTGACACCACATCCACATCCTTACTTCATCCAATGGTTCAACAACAGCGGCAAGGTTAAGGTAAAACGTACTGTTCGTGTGCATTTTAGTATCTCTACATATGCTGATTATGTTAATTGTGATGTGGTACCTATGCAAGCATGTTCCTTATTACTTGGTAGACCATGGCAATTTGATAAAAAAAATCTGTCTACAATGGTAGAAACAATCGGTATACTCTTGTTCATAAGGATAAAAATATTACTTTGCTTCTTATGACTCCTGATTCCATTTTGAAAGATGATATTAATAGATCTAATAAAGCAAAACACGAGAAAAATAAGAGTGAAAATCAGATTGTGGCAAAAGAATTTGAGCAACAAATGAATCCTAATAGTAAACCATCTAGTGTTGCTTCTGAAATTAAATTGAAAAGTGCATGTTTACTTGCCACCAAATCAGATATTGATGAGCTAGATTTTAGCAAATCTATTTTCTATGCTATTGTGTGCAAAGAGGCATTATTTCCAATCGAGGATGTGCCTTCCTCTTTGCCCCCTGCTGTCACTAACATTTGGCAGGAGTTCACTGATGTCTTCCCACAAGACGTGCCACCGGGATTACCACCTATTCGAGGGATTGAGCATCAAATTGACTTAATTCCCGGTGCACCGCTACCCAACCGTGCACCATACCGTACCAATCCAGAGAGACGAAGGAGATTATGCGTCAAGTACAGGAGCTGCTCGACAAAGGTTATATACGCGAATCTCTTAGTCCTTGTGTTCTTCCTATTATACTAGTGCCTAAAAAGGATGGTAAGTCGCGTATGTGTGTTGATTGCAGAGGCATTAATAATATTACTATTTGTTATCGTCATCCTATTCCTAGGCTACATGATATGCTTGATGAATTGAGTGGCTCTATAATATTCTCCATAGTTGATTTGCGTAGTGGATACCATCCAATTCGTATGAAATTGGGAGATGAATGGAAAACAACATTTAAAACTAAGTTTGGTTTATATGAGTGGTTAGTCATGCCTTTTGGGTTAACTAATTTACCTAGTACTTTCATGAGACTAATGAACGAAGTTTTACGTGCTTTCATTGGACGATTTGTGGTAGTCTATTTTGATGATATACTGATTTATAGCAAATCTTTGGAAGAACATTTCAAACATTTACGTGTTGTTTTTATTGCTCTACGTGATGCACGTTTGTTTGTTAACCTTGGGAAGTGCACCTTTTGCACCGACCGAGTATCTTTTCTTGGCTATGTTGTTACTCCACAGGGAATTGAAGTTGATAAAGCCAAGATTGAAGCTATTGAGAGTTGGCCGCAGCCCAAAACGGTCACACAAATCAAAACTTTCTGGAGATAAGGGTAGAAAACGTGTTGTCTTTGCACCTGGAGATCTTGTTTGGTTACATTTGCGTAAGGATAGATTTCCTGATTTGTGCAAATCAAATCTAATTCCACGTGATGATGGTCCATTTAAGGTGTTAGAGAAAATAAATGATAATGCATATAAACTTGAGCTGCCTGCAGATTTTGGGGTTAGTCCCACTTTGAACATTGCTGATTTGAAGCCCTATTTGGGTGAGGAAGATGAGCTTCCGTCGAGGACGACTTCGTTTCAAGAATGGGAGGATGATGAGGACATCAATACCATTGTTACACCCACAACCCCTACTCCTACATATACTGGACCAATTACTAGAGCTCACGCACGCCAATTAAATTTTCAGTTACTTTCGTTTCTTAGTAATGATTCTAATGTTCAATAGAATATCATGCTGCCTAAATTGGATACATTTCTTTTGCTTACAAATGAAGGGCCTGGCATGCATAAGAGGGATGAACACTAGAGCGAGACCAAGCATGGAGAGGATGGCATGCGCAAGGGGAACAAGAACGGAGTGACAAGTGATGATTTCGGGACTTTGAAGCCACCATAATGAGTGCATTAAGCCTTGGACGAAATATAGAAGATGCCACTTCATAAATTTCGTCCAAAGGCTATTCTAAGTGCTGCATCACCTTATTATTGGGCCAGGCCCATGTAATTTTGAAATACTGTTTTTAGAGTCCGTGTGTGTGGGGAAACAAGAAATAGAGTTAGTTTCGGACCCCTTCCCCAAGGGCCATGAAATTCCCCCCTCTTCATCCATATATACAGCCCTTAGGGCACCGATTAGACTTTGGGTTTTCTTTAGATTAAAACTTCGCCATAGCTGCAACTTCGCGAACTTTGTTTGTTTTCAACGACCCGACGAAGGAGTCACAGAACCCCACCTTGATCAATAAACTTTCCTCTTATATTCGCAATATCCAGATTGCAATCTTAGTTTCGCTTGTTCTTTGTTTGCCTGCAGGAAACAGACCTTCATGGTCAGGTTGATCGTGCTCCGGCGTGGTCAATAACCTCTCGGAGTTGTCTTAGCGATTTCTAAGGCACGGCATCCTCGCATGTTCATAGTCGGATTGTCAAAGTCGACTTCCTCCAAAACGATAGCCACCATCTCATCGAAAGACGGGACACCTTTGCCTCTATCACATTGGCACTCGTTTGGAATTAAATCCGAGAGATTATGGTGAGTGTAAACATTAGTCCACCCGGTAAGGAAAAATGTTGCATTCCGCACATGCTATATGATCCAGGGAATCGTATTTGGTTGTACATTCAAGAAAATACGGTGACTATAAGACTTATTCTCCTTGTTTTTGCCGTGTGGCATGCCGGAATGTACGTGGGCGCCAGCCAATAACAAGAGGGAATTCCTGGCATCGATCAATACATATGGGGAAACAATATCTCCACTATGGTGGACACAAAATTTTCGGGCGGCGCCAGAACCCGTCACGGGAAAGTGAAGTTCTTTCAAGGACTTCCATATAAAGGACCGGTGTTCACAAAAGTTGTCATAACTTTGTCATTCGGAGTCCGTTGCAGACCCACAAGTACTCAAAATGCTCGCGACGGGCGTGGCAATCTACAAAATACTCCTCGCTTGCGCCGAGAGTCCGGAGGATAGTCAAATTCAGCCCCTAAGCGGGACTTTTAGCCATTGAAAGTCAAAGACCATCGTTCGCAACTGCTTTTCACACAAATTTCTGAACCCATTAGCACTCGTTTGGAAGATAATCCGAGAGATTACGGTGAGTGCAAACATTAGTCCGCCAGGTAAGGAAAAACGTTGTACTCTGCACATGCTATATGATCCGGGGAATCTCATTTGGTTATAAATTCAAGAAAATACGGCGACTATAAGCCTTATTATCCTTGTTTTCGATGTGTGGCATGCCGTAACGTACGTGCATGACAACCAATAATAGAGAGCATTCCTGCCATCGATCAATACATATGTGGAAACAATATCTCCACCTTGGAGGACACAAAATTTTGCGGCGGCACGCCAAAACGCGTCACAAAAAAATTAAGTTCTTTCAAGAACTGCCATATAAAGGACCGATGTTCACTAAAACGGTCATAACTTTGTCATTCGGAGTCCGTTTCAGACCCACAAGTACTCAAAGTGCTCGCAGCGAGCGTCGGAATCTAGAAAATACGCCCCGCTTGTGCGAGGAGTGCTGGAGTACCATCAAATTTGTAACATCCCAAAATTTTCCAAATTTTGGAATGTTAATAATAAGGTATTAATGAGTGAATTGCTATGATTTTCATGGAAAATTAAAACCTTTTGATTCTTGTTTCAAATATTTCATTCAACTGCTTTTCTTTTGACACCTATGAAATATTTTGAAACCACAAATAAGAATGGAGTGGGAATAAAATGACTTTCTCAAAATGTGGCGAATAAATATTTCATTTGAAGCTCTTCGAATTTGGATTTCTATTTGAAGATGGATCTTATTTGGAGTTATAGTGTCATATAAATATTTCCAAATTACTAAATAATTAAAAAAATGAGAGGAGATAATATGACTTCTCCAAAAATATGATTGGAAGTATTTAATATTTCTTATTTGGAATTTTCGGATTCATAAGATACTAAGAACTATGTTGGTAAAATTATGAAGCCCATAGTGCATTATCGAAACATGTACGTACACAAAATTATTGCATATTTATTTATGAAACCACTTTTTATGAGCTAGAAATAATCAATCAGAATATGTGAACATTTTTCTCAGATCTAAATAATAATTCTGAGAGAGCGAGCCATTTATTCATTGATTATCTAGTCTAATATTTGTTATTGGTTATGCTTTTTCTCTATCAGCCCATCTAGCCCATCCATCTCTTCTATTGTTTTTTTTGTTTGCCTTGGGCCACCTTTCCCACTAAGGCCCATCTCTCTTTCACTTAGCGCAGGCCATGCGCTGGTCCTCCTCTACCTCTCTGTTCGTTCAATCTTCAAGAACACAAAGAGACTGTCATTGCACCTCCACCTCTTCCTCTCCCTCTAGTGCTAACCACAGACATCCTTTCGACTTTCCACCAACACGAAAATTAAAGAGGAATGCAAGGAGAACTCATTCAGGAAATTAAAACCCAACATTGTTGCGTTAATTGGACGCATGGAGCCGTGAAACGTACACGCACAAAACAGCCATTAATGGCCACGTTGAGCCCCTTGATCCGCTTGTACCGACCTCCCCTGACCTCTATATAAGCTTAGGGTGTCGCCCATAATCTCCTCATTCGAAGCCCTCTCCTTCGGGAGCATATTGCCATCGTCGTAAATTGCTCGTCATAGTTGCTTGACACCGCAGCAGTTCGTGGAAGTCTCCGGCGAGTTCGAGGTGAAGCGGACATTCTAACTCTTTCATCCTTCATATCTCGATATTGCGCATCTTATGGACCCTGTTTTCATTTGAAAACTCGCAGCCGGAGCACGAGTTCTTCGTTGTCCGCTTTCGGCCGGAGTTGCGCCCAACTCCGGTGACATCTAGCTAGCAGCCATCTGAAGGCGAACCAGGAGCCGACGTCGTGTTCTGGAGACTCACCCCGATTTCCTCTCCCTCGTTGCCGGAGATCACCGCATCACCTCACGTCCGAGCCGCCGCTGCCGGCCATCTCCATCTCCGGTGAGGCCAGCCCTCTTTGTCTGTTAAAAAAACGAAACATTATTAGCCTATAGAATTCTGCCACGTGGCGACTCTTTTTCTTACCTCGTTTCTTTTCCAGAAAATTAGCCCAACTTAGAAAAATCACATCTTTTAAACCGCTTATCCAAATTTGACAAATAAGATATTCCTGGATAGCTCCAGACCTCGAGTTTATTATAAAAATTATGAATCTCACTTTTGCACATATTAAAATTTAGTTTTGATTTAAATACGAATTTGAGTAATTTTGCTATATCTTTTATTCTGTAAACCATATAAAAATGTTTTATATATGGAAGTTGGACCTTAGGACCTAACCTTTATGTTGGACTGATGGATTAGTTTTCCAACATGGTTTGGATGCTGTTTTATCATCAACACCTTGGTTTGACCTTCTTGGATCATCATGCAATGACTTAGTTAAAATAAAATTTGACTATAGGGTAAAACTCTTAGATTGATCCCTAGGGAATCTCTCTGGACATTTGATATCACCACAAAACTTTGAAGTTACAAGATTAAGGATTTAATCCTTTTATCTTGAAACTTATGCCATGCCAGTTTTATTTAACCCAAGTCAAATATTCTGAATAATCTCATGATAGAATTTGTTGTAAGAACTTGTCTCACAACCCATCTTCTATATCAAACCAAGATCTTCACTTAGTATCATTTCAACCCTAGAATATTACTACGTCATATTTTCTTCCAAGACCACACCTGATTCTATATCAACCCTAACCGTGCCCTAGAAATTATGATAGTGGCAATCGTATAATTTGTGTTGTTATTTGGATTTTCATTTGGATGTTATTTGTGTGTCGAATGCTTGCTTGAAGCATTGTTATGTGAATGTGGATATGCCGAGTGTCTTACTTGAGTTATTTATCACGTTAGATTGCGATGAGTGTGAAGGTGAATTCTACGAGGAGGTAGAAACTTGTGACTACGAAACCGAAGGCAAGTTGCAAATTGATCATGCTTCGACCTATATTTTCATACTATGCAAAAATCTTTAAATTTTAATACTATGCATGTTTTATAAAAGTTTTGCAAAGTATTATATTTAGCTAGAGCCATAGGTTCAAGACTCACCATTGGCCACGCTTGCACAAAATGGGTGGGATGTGATAGAGGCGGAAGTGTCCCGTCTTTCGATGAGATGGTGGCTATCATTTGGAGGAAGTCGACTTTGACGATCCGACTATGAACGTGCGAGGACGTCGCGCCTTAGCAATCGCTAAACCAACTCCGAGAGGTTATTGACCACGCCGGAGCACGATCAACCTGACCACGAAGGTCTGTTTCCTGCAGGCAAACGAAGAACAAGCAAGAAACTAAGATTGCAATCGGGATATTGCGAATATAAGAGGAAAGCTTTATTGATCAAGGTGGGGTTCTGTGACGCCTTGGTATGGTTGTTGAACACAAACGAAGTACGCGAAGTTGCAGCTATGGCGAACTTTTAATCTAAACAAAACTCAAAGTCTAAACGATGCCCTAGGGGCTGTATATATGGAGGAAGAGGGGGGAATTTCGTGGCCCTTGGAGGAGGGGTCCGAAACCCACCCTAACTCTTGTTTCCCCACACATACGGACTCTAAAAACAACCTATATTGAAGTATTTCGAAATTACATGGGCCTGGCCCAAAAAGAAGGTGACGCAGCACCTAGAATAGCCTCTGGACGAAAATTATGAAGTGACATCTTGTATATTTCGTCCAAGGCTTCATGCACTCATTATGGTGGCTTCAAAGTCCTGAAATCATCACTTGAAACTCTGTTCTTCTCTCCCTTGCGCATGCCATCAACTCCATGCTTGTTCTTGCTCCAATGATCATCCTTCTCCAAGCTAGGCCCTTCATTTGTAAGCAAAACAAAGGTATCCAATTTAGGCAGCATCATATTCTCATGAACATTAGAATCATTACCAAGAAACGAAAGTACCTGATAATTCAATTGGCGTGCGCGAGCTCTAGTAATTGGTCCAGTATGTATAGCAGTAGTGGCTGTGGGTGTAACAATGGTATTGATGTCCTCATCATCCTCCCCTTCTTGAAATGAAGTCGTCCTCGACGGAAGCTCATCTTCCTCACCCAAATAAGGCTTCAAATCTTCAATGCTAAAAGTGGGACTAACCCCAAAATCTGCAGGCAACTCAAGTTTATATGCATTATCATTTATTTTCTCTAACACCTCAAAAGGACCATCAGCACATAGCATTAGCTTTGATTTACGCGAATTAGGAAATCTATCCTTACGCAAATGTAACCAAACAAGATCTCCAGGTGCAAACACAACATGTTTTATACCCTTATCTCCAGCAAGTTTATATTTAGCATTCATACGCTCAATGTTTTCCTTAGTTAACTCATGCATTTTTAAAATCAATTCAGCACGTTCTTTAGCATCAAAATTAACCTTCTCCGAAGATGGAAGAGGCAACAAATCAATAGGTGCACGAGGTAGGAAACCATACACAATTTCAAAAGGGCACATCTTAGTAGTAGAATGCAATGAACGATTATAAGCAAATTCAATATGAGGCAAGCATTCTTCCCACATTTTCTTATTATTCTTCAAAACAGCCCTAAGCATAGTAGACAATGTTCTATTGACTACTTCAGTTTGTCCATCAGTTTGGGGGTGACAAGTAGTACTAAAAAGCAGTTTAGTCCCCAACTTAGCCCATAAACATCTCCAAAAGTGGCTAAGAAATTTAGTATCACGATCTGAAACAATAGTATTTGGCACACCATGCAAGAGAATAATCTCACGAAAGAACAAATCAGCAACATTAACAGCATCATCGCTTTTATGACATGGTATAAAGTGTGCCATTTTCGAGAATCTATCCACGACAAAAAATATACTATCCCTCCCCTTCTTTGTTCGAGGTAAGCCTAAAACAAAGTCCATAGATATATCCTCCCAAGGAACACTAGGTACAGGCAAAGGCATATATAAACCATGAGGATTGAGTCGTGACTTAGCTTTTTGACATGTAGTGCAGCGAGCAACAAAACGCTCAACATCCCGTCTCATCTTTGGCCAAAAGAAATGTGTAGCAAGTACGTCCTCCGTCTTCTTCACGCCAAAATGTCCCATTAATCCTCCTCCATGCGCCTCCTACAACAACAAAAGACGAACAGAGCTAGCTGGAATGCATAGCTTGTTAGCACGGAACACAAAACCATCATTAACAATGAACTTGTTCCATGTTCTTCCTTCTTTACAATTCTGCATTACATCTTTAAAATCAGCATCATGCACATATTGATCTTTGATGGTCTCCAAACCAAATATTTTGAAGTCAAGTTGTGAAAGCATAGTATAGCGACGAGACAAAGCATCAGCAATAACATTTTCTTTACCCTTCTTGTGTTTAATGACATAAGGGAAAGTCTCAATGATTTCAACCCATTTAGCATGTCTACGATTCAGTTTAGCTTGACTTTTAATATGTTTCAAAGATTCATGATCAGAATGTATAACAAATTCTTTGGGCCATAAATAATGTTGCCATGTCTCTAAAGTCCGAACAAGAGCATATAATTCTTTATCATAAGTAGAATAGTTCAGACTAGGCCCACTCAATTTTTCAGAAAAGTATGCAACAGGTTTGCCATCTTGTAATAACACACCTCCTAATCCAATTCCACTAGCATCACATTCAAGCTCAAAAGTCTTATTAAAGTCAGGAAGTTGAAGTAAAGGAGCATGTGTCAACTTATCTTTCAATGCCGTGAAGGCTTCTTCCTGTGCGGTACCCCAAACAAAAGGCACATCCTTCTTTGTAAGCTCATTGAGAGGTGCAGCAATGGTGCTAAAATCTCTCACAAAACGCCTACAGAAACCAGCGAGTCCAAGAAAACTCCTCACTTGTGTGACCGTTTTGGGCTGCGGCCAACTCTCAATAGCTTCTATCTTGGCTTTATCAACTTCAATTCCCTGTGGAGTAACAACATAGCCAAGAAAAGACACTCGGTCGGTGCAAAAGGTGCACTTCCCAAGGTTACCAAACAAACATGCATCACGTAGAGCATTAAAAACAGCACGTAAATGTTCCAAATGTTCTTTCAAAGATTTGCTATAAATCAGTATATCATCAAAATAGACTACCACAAATCGTCCAATGAAAGCACGTAAAACTTCGTTCATTAATCTCATGAAAGTACTAGGTGCATTAGTTAACCCAAAAGGCATGACTAACCACTCATATAAACCAAACTTAGTTTTAAATGCTGTTTTCCATTCATCTCCCAATTTCATACGAATTTGATGGTATCCACTACGCAAATCAACTTTGGAGAATATTGTAGAGCCACTCAATTCATCAAGCATATCATCTAGCCTAGGAATAGGATGACGATAACGAATAGTAATATTATTAATGCCTCTACAATCAACACACATACGCGAGGTACCATCCTTTTTCGGCACTAGAATAATAGGAACAACACAAGGACTAAGGGATTCGCGTATATAACCTTTGTCGAGTAGCTCTTGTACTTGACACATAATCTCCTTCGTCTCCTCTGGATTGGTACGGTATGGTGCACGGTTGGGTAATGATGCACCGGGAATTAAGTCAATTTGATGCTCAATCCCTCGAATAGGTGGTAATCCCAGTGGCACGTCTTGTGGAAAGACGTCAGCGAACTCCTGCAAAATGTTAGTAACAGCAGGAGGCAAAGAGGAAGACACGTCCTCGAATGAAAATAATGCCTCTTTGCACACAAAAGCATAGCAAACAGATTTGCTAACATCTAGATCATCAATATCAGATTTGGTGGCAAATAAACATGCACTTTTCAATTTAATTTCAGAAGCAACACTAGATGGTTTATTATTAGGCTTCATTTGTTGCTCAAATTCTTTTGCCACAATCTGATTTTCACTCTTATTTTGCTCCTGTTTTGCTTTATTAGCTCCTATTAATATCATCTTTCAAAATGGAATCAGGAGTCATGGGAAGCAAAGTAATATTTTTGTCCTTATGAACAAGAGTGTACTGATTGTTTCTACCATGGTGTACAGAATTTTTATCAAATTGCCATGGTCTACCAAGTAATAAGGAACATGCTTGCATAGGTACCACATCACAATCAACATAATCAGCATATGTAGAGATACTAAAATGCACATGAACAGTACGTGTTACCTTAACCTTGCCGCTGTTGTTGAACCATTGGATGTAGTAAGGATGTGGATGTGGTCTTGTGGTGAGGGATAGCTTCTCCACCATCTCCATGCTAGCCAAGTTGTTGCAGCTCCCTCCATCTATGATGACACGAACAGAACGTTCTTTCACAACTCCCTTTGTATGGAACAAATTATGCCTCTGATTTTGCTCAGCTTGCGTGACCTGCACACTCAAAACACGTTGAGCAACTAAACATTCATACCTGCCAGCATCTTTAGCAACCATGTATTGCGTCTCATGCTCAGAATCATCTCCACCGTGTTCTTCATGTGTAATAAGAGCCAAAGTCTCCTCATCATAGTCACTAGCGGACTCATACCCACCATCCTCAGTAGCAATCATCACACGCTGAGATGTGCATTCGCGCGCAAAATGTCCTCTTCCCTTACAACGACGACAAATAATATCACTTGTGTGCCCTGTAGACGCCATGGAAGAAGCAGAGCTCTGTGCAGGCCCGGCAGGTGTGCTCTTGGCAGATAGTGGTGGTTGTGCCTGCTTTCTTGTATCACGGTTGGAGGTGGCAGCCGACGGAGGTGCCGGTGTAGCAGAACGTGTGGAAGTAGATGATGCACGTGGTGTCCATGATGAAGGTCGACCTGCAGAAAAGTTAGTTCGCGCCAATGCCTGTCGATCCTGCACTTCACGTTCAGCTTTACAAGCAAGATGGAATAAACGAGTGATATTATTATAATCCTTATAGTCTAGAATGGTCTGAATCTCTCTATTTAATCCACCCAGAAAACGTGCAAGCATAGCTTCATTCTCCTCAACAATACCACATCGAATCAATCCAGTTTGTAATTCCTGATAATATTCTTCTACAGAATTTTTTCCTTGTCGTAAACGCTGCAATTTTTGAAGTAATTCACGTTGATAATATGGCGGAACCCAACGAGTACGCATAGCAGTTTTCAAAGCAGCCCAAGTAGCTGGGACAGGATATAATCTACAATATTCAGACCACCAAACACATGCAAAGCTAGTGAAAGCACAAACAGCAGCAGGAACACGTCTCTCCTCAGGATATTGTAAACATGTAAATCGTTGTTCAGTTTCTAACTCCCAAGTAAGATATATATCAGGAACATATCTACCCTCAAATGGTGGGATATTCAATTTCAGTTTAGGGAGATGGTCATGATCTCGTACCTGAGGGGGAGCCCTAACATTACCATTATTTGCATGTGGACGACCTGGTGGTTGTGGTGCTGGTGGTTGCACGTAGTTCTGATGTTGATCAACCTCATCCTCGTAATCTCCCACATAATCCTCCTCCTCCGCATCAGCAGCAGGAGCCACAGAAGTATCAACAGCAGCACCAACAGGTTGGCCAAGCGCAAGAGGAACACGGGTCGCTCGGCGGAGGGCTGTTTCGCGATGTGGAGGTAGTCGTTGTTGTTGTTGTAGAGGTGTGTTAGGTGCAGCCGGTGGTGGTGGTGGTAGACGCGCGAGCAATTCATTAAACTTGTTATCGAGCTTTGTTTCGAACGCCTTCTCAATGCCATCTATCTTCTCCATGGCCTCTTCAAATCTATTTAGCACATCTTCCACCTGTCCACTCATCATTTGCTGAAACTTATCATGTAACGCTTTGTTTGTCATGTTCTCCCAGTCAGTCTCGTCGGCTTGTGATCCTGCCATGGTTAGCAGTAATAGAAACACACAAGAATATGATTCTACAGACTACTAGGAAGTGGTGGTGGTGGTGTGGTGGACAGTCACAAATCCGTCAAGCAAATCTCAAATTCTTACCAGTTCTTACCAAGCAGCAGGCGGTGATCGGCAACCGTTGTAGTCAAAACTCTCAAAGCTTGGATAGAGCGATTACCAGGGAGAGTCAAACGCACGACGTAGATGTATGTGGAGCTAGGAAGGCTTATAATATGGTAGCAAAAAGGGTCAGCAATAATCAATTCAGAGATGCAAAGTTGAATAAACGCTCAACGACGGTACTGTGCTGGTCCTAGGCTAGACCGTACTAGAGACGCGAGCCTAGAACACTAACAAAATCACGACGCTGCACATAAACAAGGGAGGAGCACACTCTGAATTTTTTTTTCTTTTTTTTTTCACTTTTTTTTGCACTTGTTTTTCCTCTTTTTTTTTGCTCCGCAACAAATTTGTTTCGAAAAAGTCTACAAATGTCCTAAAAACTGCCTAGCCAGAATTTTCCAGACTTAGTTTGTTTTTTTGAAACTGGAACTATTTTTCTTCTGCGGGTAGCACGAAAGTTGGGGAGTCCTTCTCTGTCACGACTCGGAGTATCGCGTGATCTGGAAATCGAGAACAAAGCAACAATTACTGGACGCGGACTAGGACTCGTGGCGGAGATGAATCTGGTGGAAACTCGGACTGGTGGCGGATATTTGCAGGGCGATGGAACACAGACTGGTGGTGAATCTGTGATGGAGGTGGACTCGGATTAGCGTGATGGCGGTGGATATGTGGTATATGGTAGCAGCGATGATGATGGTGGTATATGGCAGCGGTGATGACGATGGTGGTATATGGCAGCGGTGATGATGATGATGCGGTGGTGATATATGGCAGCGGCGACGTGACAACCTGTGAACAGAACTCGAAACTCTAAAGGACTAGACGCTAAGACCAGCAAACTGACACGACGATGCAACCACAAATTCTACAAAGCAAATACAGAAAAGATTATGCAAAGGCTTAGATTGGTTCGGATAGGATGAACTAACCCTAATTTTTTTGGCTTTTTCGTGGACTGTAGGTATGAAAAACAGACTCGATCTAAACTATGAAAAACTGTAAAATCTCACCGAGCAACCTGAAAATCTGATACCACTTGATAGAGGCGGAGGTGTCCCGTCTTTTGATGAGATGGTGGCTATCGTTTGGAGGAAGTCGACTTTGACGATCCGACTACGAACGTGCGAGGACGTCGCGCCTTAGCAATCGCTAAACCAACTCCGAGAGGTTATTGACCACGCCGGAGCACGATCAACCTGACCACGAAGGTCTGTTTCCTGCAGGCAAACGAAGAACAAGCAAGAAACTAAGATTGCAATCGGGATATTGCGAATATAAGAGGAAAGCTTTATTGATCAAGGTGGGGTTCTGTGACGCCTTGGTCTGGTTGTTGAACACAAACGAAGTATGCGAAGTTGCAGCTATGGCGAAATTTTAATCTAAACAAAACCCAAAGTCTAAACGATGCCCTAGGGGCTGTATATATGGAGGAAGAGGGGGGGAATTTCGTGGCCCTTGGAGGAGGGGTCCGAAACCCACCCTAACTCTTGTTTCCCCACACATACGGACTCTAAAAACAGCCTATATTGAAGTATTTCGAAATTACATGGGCCTGGCCCAAAAAGAAGGTGACGCAGCACCTAGAATAGCCTCTGGACGAAATTTATGAAGTGACATCTTGTATATTTCGTCCAAGGCTTCATGCACTCATTATGGTGGCTTCAAAGTCCTGAAATCATCACTTGAAACTCTGTTCTTGTCTCCCTTGCGCATGCCATCAACTCCATGCTTGTTCTTGCTCCAATGATCATCCTTCTCCAAGCTAGGCTCTTCATTTGTAAGCAAAACAAAGGTATCCAATTTAGGCAGCATCATATTCTCATGAACATTAGAATCATTACCAAGAAACGAAAGTACCTAATAATTCAACTGGCGTGCGCGAGCTCTAGTAATTGGTCCAGTATGTATAGCAGTAGGGGTTGTGGGTGTAACAATGGTATTGATGTCCTCATCAGGATGAAAACCAAATTTTTTTTAAACCTTTAAACTTGCCTCTTTTGGGGCAACGTTTTGTGAATATTTTTTTTGGAAAACAAAACTATATACTATTTTACTTCTACTCCCTGGGCGGAATGGTATTGACGGGAGCGTCTTCAAGTGATTGCGCCAATCGGGGTCTTGCAGTGAATGTGCCCGACTGGGGTCTTGCACACAGGTTTTTGGTGGGGACAGCCGTCCAGGGGAATGAGATCTTCCAAGTACACTTTGATGTAGCTTCCAGTACAGCCACATGCTACTATGGGCTCTGGCTTAGCTTAGTACTAACGGAAAACCCTTACCTCAGGACCGCCATCAGAGAGGGGCTCTCATTGCCTAAGTTGCGGGCGGCTTGTTCAGGTATAGGGGGCTATTACAGAAAGGCTTCGTCACAATCTCCTCCTAGTTGTACACCCAAGTGTGTAATGATAAACGGGGTTGGTTGTGTCATGTGGGGAACGTGTACGACCTCTGCAGAGGGTTTAACCTAATCGATTAGCCGTGCCCCCGGTTACGGGCAGTTTGAGCAACTGAAGACTTGGACTGAAGAAGAATTTGCCCTCTCTTTTCTAAAAATCTATTTTAAGGGTTAAAGTTGAAGAATGAGCACAGTGAATGTGTTTCACTTCAACCTTATGTATGTTTTAAAACAATTTGGAGACTGAGCACTAGTGCGTATATCCAAGTGTCTCACTCCTACTTTTTATACTAAAAACTATTTCTATTCCAAAAGTAGTTTATAAAATTTAATATAGGAGAAAATTGGCTTTACGCAAATGAAACCTCCACAATACTTACCCTACATATATACTCTGTTAAACTTTCCTTTGCAACTTGCGAGTACATTCCACGTACTCACCTGCACATGTCATGTGCAGATCTTGACAGATTAAGAGACGATAGGGTTATGGTCTACACTCAACGAGCCCAGTGGCGTTGATGGAGCCTAACTTAGTGACTACGTATAATTCCGCTGTACTATCTGCCAGCTTGAGCTATGCCTAAGGTATGATTTATATATATCTGGATCTACCGTTGTAGTAGAATGATGTATGTCTTACTGATATTCATTTTTATTACTGTGTGTGCTAGCTATGATCCAGGGATAGCCCAGTAAGCACAGAGACTTGGATTCTACCAAATCCGGGTCCTTACCAAATGGTATTAGAGCATACATTAACTATAGGACGTGACCCTAGAAAATGGTTTAGAAATAGGAAGACCTTGATAAGAATAACAATTATTTTTGGTATTACTAAAACTGCAATTCCCGTACCTTTTGTTTTTCTTTACTAAGTCTCTCCTATTTCAAACATGTAGATGGAACATTGTGACTTGAGCCAGGCATCCCACTATGAAAGAGTTTTATTTGGAACCCATCTTTTAAGGTTGGTTCAGACACTAAGACTGCGAGTCCCCAAGTTTGCAGCATGGCACCATTTGGAGGGAAGAAGCTACTGGAATGCCAACATTACCATTTATGGATGTTCAGAGATGGAGAACATGATCTTCTTCAAAACACATCCAACTCTTGAGGGAGTTGTGAGTGATGCCGTACATGGCATAATAGCACGTCTATGCGGACGTTATCACCAGGAGCTAGGAGGCACCTTCTTTCGTGATTTGGGGTGGCAAGAGATCACTGGCGAACCTGGCAGGATCAAGGAAGATCACAAGAGAAAACTCAACAATATGTTGAATTATAATCTGGATTTAGAAAGGTATATCAAAGGTCTTCAACTGGAGCATTCCGAAGCTTTGCAGAAGATAGAGGCCATGAAGGAAGTTAGAATCCTCCTGGAGCAGAAGGTGGGGATAATGCGAGAATATTTGGAGGAAAACAAAGACGAAGTCCAGGCTCAAGAGAAAGAAATCAAGAAATTACAAAAGGAATTATGGGAAGAAAAAGCTCACAATAAGAAACTCAAGCTAGATAATAGACTTCTAAAAGAAGAAAAGGCTGAAGAAGAGGATTTCTCAGTCAACTCCTCTGATGAGAGCGGCAATACCTCCCTCAGCAGGATCAACCTGAATGTTGAATCTAGAACTTAAGCCACCATGAGTGTAATAAAGGAGGAACGCTTGCGAGTAGTGTACCGACCATGCCGAACCTATGTGGATGGCGGTACATAGGATTGATTGAATAAAATATATGTGTGGATTTGGATTTTTATTGAATTTTTTTCGTTGTTTTAACTGTTGTGGTCATTTGAGTTGCGTGATTTAAAAAATTGCATTATTAGGATGCGAACTCTGTAGGTTTGTATTAACTATTTAACCCTGGGAGGTGGAAGTTACGAATGATTAACAAAAGACCTTCATATGGGAGAAATGCATTGAACACTTTCGAGAACTGAAGGATTGAAGACTTCATGACGAAACTATAGTAAACGAGCCCATTATAAATGTTGAGATAGGAGTTGGTTGTTGATTTTGGCGTGTGTGTGTGTCCATCTCTTTTCCTTCCTAAGCTCTGGCTCACCTAGACCAAAACCTTGAACCATGGACAAAACAACCACTAAACTTTTCCTCGTGGAAACAACCACATTTCTTTGAAGGAGATGCATACCTTTTGTTTTGAACTCTACCTTTCCTTTTCACCTGCAGATGGCAACCCTTTTCGAGTCATTCCACAAGGGCCCAGAAATGATCATGACTTTGACTAGTGACCATGATTTTCCAAAAATCCTGAAGGATATGATGGGACATATTCACCTTGAAGGAGATGCAGTCTACAAGGGTTATCCTTTCATTGAAAATGGAGTGGAACTTTGGTACGTGGAAGTACACCTCTTTCGCGAAAAAAGAGTTTGTCCAAATACTACTGGGCAATATTTTTTCGTTTCCCGAGTACCTCGAACCACCTTCTTCGACTCTGTTCGTGAAGCTGCCATGGAAGCCATACGTCAGATTGGGCAAATCCTTGAAGCCAAACTCCGTCATGCCCAAGAGTACTTGAGGGAAGTATATGCTGAGCTGATGGACATGAAGTTCATGGTCGCCGCAAAGAAACAAAGGATTAATGACTTCAAGGATTACATCGCACGATTTCAGTTGGACTAAAGCTTCTCAAGGAGAACAAATGAATAAGGTTGGAGGATAAATGCTTGACCATACCAATCTATGTGGATGGCAGCACTAGTAATAAGTTATGCTTCTGAACTCAAAGTTGTACGAGACGTTAAAGGATGTAATAAGGAATCTATTCGTAAGGAGAATGCAACTTTGGCGCACAAAAGTTACGCTATTTCTCGCATGTAAGTTATAACACAACATGTGTAGGAACAACGTCACCCAAAAGCGTTTTATTAGTGTTGCAGGTGAAGACCTCTGAAGGAGGAGTGATAAAGACCGAGTGTTAGAACACGCGGTTCACTTGTCTACATATGAAGTAATGATTTGAGTACGGCATGGATTGGCCCCCATACCGGAGACTCTTATTATATACTTTCCTATGTGTGATTGGTAAACCGGAGATACTTGAACCCTAAGAAGAGTGTCGTTGCGACAAGCCTATAACCATAGAACGGTAAGATGTATTACCCTTATAGGTAGGCAACCCTGCCTAACGTAGATTGAACGGTGAGAAATAAACACGAAGATCTTCAAAGAATTCCATCAGAAGCCCTCGACCGCCATGAGAGTTTCGATAGGTAGTTTTTGAATTTATGGATTTTGAGAAAGAGTTTCTTTTGAGGGAAAGCTCGGTTCTGACTACAGTATCTTTATGAAGAACCAACAAGGAATAATAAAATTGTGGAAATCCTCTCAAGTTTGTTCTTAAGGGTGGTAGCACCCGAACACCCTAGAATGATAATTGGGTCACACAAGAAATCATCAAAGATACAAAATGGTGACAAAAGCCTTGAATATAGGCATGCTGAAGAACTGAAAAATACACAACATTAAATTAATAGAAGACATTCTATCAAGACTAGCCGCAAACCTGTATATGATATGACCAAACCCCGGGGAAGTAACCCAAGGAACCCAAACCCTAACCTATTTCTTACTAGCCCCTGCAAATCTCGAGGGCGAGATTTCTTTTAAGGGTGGTAGTTTGTAACATCCCAAAATTTTCCAAATTTTGGAATGTTAATAATAAGGTATTAATGAGTGAATTGCTATGATTTTCATGGAAAATTAAAACCTTTTGATTCTTGTTTCAAATATTTCATTCAATTGCTTTTCTTTTGGACACCTATGAAATATTTTGAAACCAGAAATAAAAATGGAGTGGGAATAAAATGACTTTCTCAAAATGTGGCGAATAAATATTTCATTTGAAGCTCTTCGAATTTGGATTTCTATTTGAAGATGGATCTTATTAGGAGTTATAGTGTCATATAAATATTTCCAAATTACTAAATAAATTAAAAAAATGAGAGGAGATAATAGGACTTATCCAAAATATGATTGGAAGTATTTAATATTTCTTATTTGGAATTTTCGGCATTCATAAGATACTAAGAACTATGTTTGTAAAATTATGAAGCACATAGTGCATTATCAAAACATGTACGTACACAAAATTATTGCCTATTTATTTATGAAACCACTTTTTATGAGCTAAGAATAATCAATCAGAATATGTGAACATTTTTCTCAGATCTAAATAATAATTCTGAGAGAGCGAGCCATTTATTCATTGATTATCTAGTCTAATATTTGTTATTGGTTATGCTTTTTCTCTATCAGCCCATCTAGCACATCCATCTCTTCTATTGTTTTTTTTGTTTGCCTTGGGCCACCTTTCCCACTAAGGCCCGTCTCTCTTTCACTTAGCGCAGGCCCATGCGCTGGTCTTCGTCTACCTCTCTGTTCGTTCAATCTTGAAGAGCACAGAGAGACTGTCATTGCACCTCCACCTCTTCCTCTCCCTCTAGTGCTAACCACAGACATCCTTTCGACTTTCCACCAACATGAAAATTAAAGAGGAATGCAAGGAGAACTCATTCAGGAAATTAAAACCCAACATTGTTGCGTTAATTGGACGCATGGAGCCGTGAAACATACATGCACAAAACAGCCATTAATGGCCACGTTGAGCCCCTTGATCTGCCTGTACCGACCTCCCCTGGCCTCTATACAAGCTTAGGGCGTCGCCCATAATCTCCTCATTCGAAGCCCTCTCCTTCGGGAGCATATACCCCTGCCATCGTCGTAAATTGCTCGCCGGAGTTGCTTGACACCGCAGCTGTTCGTGGAAGTCTCCGGTGAGTTCGAGGTGAAGCAGACATTCTAACTCTTTCATCCTTCATATCTCGATATTGCGCATCTTATGGACCCTGTTTTCGTTTGAAAACTCGCAGCCGGAGCACGAGTTCTTCGTTGTCCGCTTTCGGCCGGAGTTGCGCCCAACTCCGGCGACATCTAGCAGCCACCTGAAGGCGAACAAGGAGCCGACGTCGTGTTCTGGAGACTCACCCCAACTTCCTCTCCCTCGTTGCCGGAGATCACCGCATCACCTCACGTCCGAGCCGCTGCTGCCGGCCATCTCCATCTCCGGTGAGGCCAGCCCTCTTTCTCTGTTAAAAAAACGAAACAGTATTAGCCTATAGAATTCTGCCATGTGGCGACTCTTTTTCTTACCTCGTTTCTTTTCCAGAAAATTAGCCCAACTTAGAAAAATCACATCTTTTAAACCGCTTCTCCAAATTTGACAAATAAAAGATATTCCTGGATAGCTGCAGACCTCGAGTTTATTATAAAAATTATGAATCTCACTTTTGCGCATATTAAAATTTAGTTTTTATTTAAATACAAATTTGAGTAATTTTGCTATATCTTTTATTCTATAAACCATATAAAAATGTTTTATATATGGAAGTTGGACCTTAGGACCTAACCTTTCTGTTGGACCGAGGGATTAGTTTTCCAACATGGTTTAGATGTTGTTTTATCATCAACACCTTGGTTTGACCTTCTTGGATCATCATTTAATGACTTAGTTAAAATAAAATTTGACTATAGGGTTAAACTCTTAGATTGATCCCTAGGGAACCTCTCTGGACATTTGATATCACCACAAAACTTTGAAGTAACAAGATTAAGGATTTAATCCTTTTATCTTGAAACTTATGCCACGCCAGTTTTATTTAACCAAAGTCAAATATTCCAAATAATCTTATGATAGAATTTGTTGTAAGAACTTGTCTCACAACCCATCTTCTATATCAAACCAAGATCTTCACTTAGTATCATTTCCAACCCTAGAATATTACTACGTCATATTTTCTTCCAAGACCACACCTGATTCTATATCAACCCTAACCGTGCCCTAGAAATTATGATAGTGGCAATCGTATAATTTCTGTTGTTATTTGGATTTTCATTTGGATGTTATTTGTGTGTTGAATGCTTGCTTGAATCATTGTTATGTGAATGTGGATATGCCAAGTGTCTTACTTGAGTTATTTATCGTGTTAGATTGCGATGAGTGCGAAGGTGAATTCTACGAGGAGGTAGAACCTTGTGACTACGAAACCGAAGGCAAGTTGCAAATTGATCATGCTTCGACCTATATTTCCGTACTATGCATAACTCTTTAAATTTGAATACTATGCATGTTTTATAAAAGTTTTGCAAAGTATTATATTTAGCTAGAGCCATAGGTTCAAGACTCACCATTGGCCACGCTTGCACAAAATGGGTGGGATGAAAACCAATATTGTTTTAAACCTTTAAACTTGCCTCTTTTGGGGCAACGTTTTTTGAATTTTTTTTGGAAAACAAAACTATATACTATTTTACTTCTACTCCCTGGGCGGAATGGTATTGACGGGAGCGTCTACAAGTGATTGCGCCCATCAGGATCTTGAAGTGAATGCGCCCGACTGGGGTCTTGCACACAGTTTTTTCGTGGGGACAACCGTCCAGGGGAATGAGATCTTCCAAGTATAGTTTGATGTAGCTTCCATTACAGCCACATGCTACTATGGGCTCTGGCTTAGCTTAGTACTAACGGGAAACCCTAACCTCAGGACCGCCATCGGAGAGGGGCTTTCATTGCCTAAGTTGCGGGCGGCTTGGTCAGGTATAGGGGGCTGTTACGGAAAGGCTTCGTCACAATCTCCTCCTAGTTGTACACCCAAGTGTGTAATGATAAACGGGGTTGGTTGTGTCATGTGGGGAACGTGTACGACCTCTGCAGAGGGTTTAGCCTAACCGATTAGCCATGCCCCCGGTTACGGGCAATTTGAGCAACTGTAGACTTGGACTAAAGAAGAATCTCCCCTCTCTTTTCTAAAAATCTATTTTAAGGGTTAAAGTTGAGGAATGAGCATAGTGAATGTGTTTCACTTCAACCTTATGTATGTTTTAAACTATTTTGGAGACTGAGCACTGGTGCGTATATCCAAGTGTCTCACTCCTACTTTTTATACTAAAAACTATTTCTATTCCAAAAGTAGTTTATAAAATTTAGTATAGGAGAAAATTGGCTTTACGCAAATGAAACCTCCACAATACTTACCCTGCATATATATTCTGTTAAACTTTCCTTTGCAACTTGCGAGTACATTCCACGTACTCACCTGCACATGTCATGTGCAGATCTTGACAGATTAAGAGACGATAGGGTTATGGTCTACACTCAACGAGCCCAGTGGCGTTGATGGAGCCTAACTTAGTGACTACGTATAATTCCGCTGTATTATCTGCCAGCTTGAGCTGTGCCTAAGGTATGATTTATATATATGGATCTACCATTGTAGTAGAATGATGTATGTCTTACTGATATTCATTTTTATTACTATGTGTGCTAGCTATGATCCAGGGATAGCCCAATAAGCATAGAGACTTGGATTCTACCAAATCCGGGTCGTTACAAAATTCGGCCGCTAAGTAGGACTTTTTGCCCATGAATGTCAAAGAACATTGTTGGCTGCTGCTTTTCACACAAGTTTCTTAACCCACTGGCACTCGTTTGGAAGAAAATCCGAGAGATTATGGTGAGTGTAAACACTAGTCCGCCTGGTAAGGACAAATGTTGCATTCTGCACATGCTATATGATTCGGGGAATCCTATTTGGTAGTATATTCATGAAAATGCGGCGACTATTAGCCTTATTCTCCTTGTTTTTGCCGTGTGGCATGCCGTAACGTAGGTGGGCAACAGCCAATAACAAGAGGGCATTCCTGGCACCGATCATTACATATGTGGAAACAATATCTCCAGTATGGAGGACACAAAATTATAGGGCAGCGCGCCAGAACGCGTCATGGAAATGTGAAGTTCTTTCAAGGACTGCCATATAAAGGAGGTGTTCACTAAAACGGTCATAACCTTGTCATTCGGAGTCCGTTTCAAACCCACAAGTACTCATAATGCTCGCGACGAGTGTCGGAATCTAGAAAATACTCCCTGCTGCGCCAGGAGTGCCGGTGGACTATCAAATCCTGCACCTAAGCAGGACTTTTTGCCCGTGAAAGTCAAAGAACATCGTTCGCCGCTCATTTTTACACACGTTTCTGAAACCATTGGCACTCGTTTGGAAGAAAATCCGAGAGATTATGGTGAGTGTAAACATTAGTCCTCCTGGTAAGGAAAAACGTGTCTGCACATGCTATATGATTCGGTGAATCCCATTTGGGTGTAAATTCAAGACAATACGGCAACTAGAAGCCTTATTCTCCTTGTTATCGCCGTGTGGCATGTTGTAACGTACGTGCGTGATAGCCAATAACAAGAGGGCATTCCAGGCATCGATCAATACATATGTGGAAACAATATCTCCACCATGAAGGACACAAAATTTTGGAGCGGCGCGCCAAAACGCATCACGGGAAAATGAAGTTCTTTCAAGGACTGGCATATAAAGGACTGGTGTTCACTAAAACGGTCACAACTTTATCATTCGGAGTCTGTTTCATACCACATGTACTCAAAATGCTCGCGGCGAGCATGGGACTCTAGAAAATTCTACCCGCTTGCGCCAAGAGTCCTGGAGGACCGTCAAATTCGGCCCCTAAGCAGGATTTTTGCCCCTGAAAGTCAAAGAACATCGTTCGCCGCTGCTTTTCACACAAGTTTCTGAACCCATTAGTACTTGTTTGGAATTAAATCCGTGAGATTACGGCGAGTATAAACATTAGTCCACCCGGTAAGGAAAAATGTTGCATTCCGCACATGCTATATGATCCGAGGAATAGTATTTGGTTGTATATTCAAGAAAATACGGCGACCATAAGCCTTATTCTCCTTGTTTTCGCCATGTGGCATGCCGTAACGTACGTGGGCGCCAGCCAATAACAAGAGGGCATTCCTGGCATCGATCAATACATATGGGGAAACAATATCTCCACTATGGAGGACACAAAATTTGGGGCAGCGCCAGAACGCGTCACGGGAAAATGAAGTTCTTTCAAGGACTTCCATATAAAGGACCGGTGTTCAAAAAAACTGTCATAACTTTGTCATTCACAGTCCGTTGCAGACCCACAAGTACTCAAAATGCTCGCGACGAGCGTGGGAATCTAGAAAATACTCCTCGCTTGTGCCAGGAATCTGGAGGACAGTCAAATTCGGCCCCTAAGCAGGACTTTTTGCCATTGAAAGTCAAAGAACATCGTTCGCCACTGCTTTTCACACAACTTTCTTAACCCATTGGCACTCGTTTGGAAGAAAATCCAAGAGATTACGGTGATTGCAAACATTAGTCCGCCTGGAAGGAAAAACCTTGTACTCTACACATGCTATATGATCCGGGGAATCCCATTTGGTTGTAAATTCAAGACAATACAGCGACTAGAAGCCTTAATCTCCTTGTTTTCGACGTGTGGCATGTCGTAACGTACATGCGTGACAACCAATAACAAGAGAGCATTACTGGCATCGACCAATACATATGTGGAAACAATATCTCCACCATGGAGGACACAAAATTTCGGGGCGGCATGCCAGAACGCGTCACGAGAAAATGAAGTTCTTTCAAGGACTGCCATATAAAGGACCGGTGTTCACTAAAACGGTCAGAACTTTGTCATTCAGAGTCCATTTCAGACCCAAGAGTACTCAATGTGCTCGCGGCGAGCGTGGGAATCTAGAAAATACTCCCCGCTTGCGCCAGCAGTGATGGAGTACCGTCAAATTCGGTCCCTAATTAGGACTTCTTGCCCATGAAAATCAAAGAACATCGTTCGTCGCTGCTTTTCACACAAGTTTCTGAACCCATTGTCACTCATTTGGAAGAAAATCCGAGAGATTATGGTGAGTGTAAACATTAGTCCGCCTGGTAAGGACAAATGTTGCAGTCTGCACATGCTATATGATTTGGGGAATCCCATCTGGGTGTAAATTCAAGACAATACGGCGACTAGAAGCCTTATTCTCCTTGTTTTCGCCGTGTGGCATGCCGTAACGTACGTGCGTGACAGCCAATAACAAGAGGGCATTCCTGGCAGCGATCAATACAAATGTGGAAACAATATCTCCACCATGGAGGAAACAAAATTTTGTGGCGGCGCGCCAGAACGCATCACGTGAAAATGAGGTTCTTTCAAGGACTGCCATATAAAGGACCGATGTTCACTAAAAGGGTCATAACTTTATCATTCGGAGTCTGTTTCAGACCACATGTACTCAAAATGCTCGCGGCGAGCGTGGGAATGTAGAAAATTCTACCCGCTTGTGCCAAGAGTCCCGGAGGACCGTCAAATTCGGCCCCTAAGCAGGACCTTTTTTATGCGGAGCATCCTACGGTCATCCCCATGGACCTACCATCGTCTCATGAAGAGCCAAGAGGACCCATGACACGAGCACGAGCTAGAGCTCTCGAGACCGAGGTGACTTCCTTCCTTAGTGATATCACATATGATCGGCTCGAGACATGGCTACTACCTAAGTCCGGAATGTTTTGCATGATTAGGTACCAAGAGGACCCTCCCGAAGATGCACGTGACGACGGAAAAGTCACCAAGTTCATGGATGACGAGAAACAACGGAAGGAGTCAAGTACAGCTCCCAAGACCCAAACATCCGGCCCCTGGAAGTGTCACCAACAGCAAGGAGCTAGCGGCCAAGTCTACAGGGCCCGTACATCCGGCGACCAGCCCGGATATCTGGCCTCTGGCCCGGAAATCCGGACAGGCCCATCCAGAGAACAGAAGACCTGGCCCTTCAGCCCGAACATTCGGCCTGTCCTGAGCTCCCGGACATCCGGGCCCCATCTATCGAGAGAGCGTCATGGCCAGCCCCGACCGCCCGGACATCCGGCGCCAGCCCGGACATCCGGCACCTCACGAAGGCCCGGACATCCGGCCCGACGCCCGGACATCCGGCCTCCCCTGTCTGCGCATAGTGTAAGGGCCCGAGGCCCATGTACCCCTTCGCCCACAGAGACTATATATACTCCTCCTCCTCCCTCTTTCTAAGGTTAGCGTTGTCATAGCTCATTTGTGAGATAGAGCCTCGCTCATCCATACGGATCTACTCCTCGAGAGAGACCGCGGCCCCTCATCGGAGAAGATCCACGTTGGATTCAAGACCCCCTCTCGGGTGGCCCCATGAAGACCTCCTCACGGAGAAGAACCGGTTACCCTATGTATCGTCCCTTGTTGATCGTGGATCGTGTATCTCTTTGTGTTTCGAGGATCTAGCATATGTGTGACCTATCTTGTTGGTTTGAGTGATTCTTTCATGTTTCCCTTTGTGTTTCCCCTTGTTTTCTCCTTGTGTTCTTCATGTTCCTCGTTGGGATCCGCTCCTTTCGTGAAAGATCGGCCATCTAGGGTTCCACCCTATATCATCTTGGTACCATGAGCCATGTTGATCACGATTTCGGAGCCTCCCCTCTTCGTTTTCTAGCCTTGTTTTGCTGATTTTGTCCTAAATTCGAAAATTCCCTACAAAAATAGCCCCCCAATTTTTTATGATTTTCTGGCCTGATGAAGTTTTGTTGGATTTGATCCGCGGATTTCATGTGTAGCAGGTAGATCTAGCTTTCCCCCATCTTTTCCCCAAATTCCATCCACAAAATCTTCTGAATTTTGCCATGGATTTGACCTCTCCACGCGGAGTTCCTCGAGTTCGTCCACGGATCCCGAGCCCGGACATCCGGCCCGACAACCCGGACATCCGGCCACCCTGGACATGTGGCCCTCAAGCCCGAACATCCGGCCCCTCACAACAACACTTCCATCTACCGGTTGGTTCCACGCCTAATTGTCGCCAAATTTTGTTACGGTGGCCAATACACCTCCGCATAACACCAACACTTCGGCATAACACCACCAATGCTTTCCCGCTAATAGCCCCGACAATTTTTACATGTTTTGCTTTGAGAATTTGAGTTGCGGTTCCCGTGTCCTATTGTGTTTCGGCTATTTAGGTACGGTTCGACATCAATATCACCGCCGCTCATCTTCGCCATGGACTCGGCAACAACCTCATCGTCATTCGTCCTTGCTTACACCCGACATACCAGAGACGGTAATCTCGACGACATCTTTGTCTACTCCTTGCCATTACATTGATAACTACATAGCCCATCTTTGCGTACCTTACCCGTCGAGACTATCCTTTGAGTATTGCCGGCAACGTGACTTGTGCACATTAGTGATCGTACTTCCCATAGCATACATACCATATCTTAGTGGTGCATATCTTGGTATCATATCTTGTGTCACAATGTTGTCATCGCATATACACAATTGCTATCTTTGTTCGTGAAGTTTTGCATGAGAAAATAGATCACAAGAGAAAGAGCCAAGCAAGCTTTTAAGCAAAAGAGGAAAGATAAGCAAAGAGCTTATAAGCAAGAACCATAGCATCATACTACATTAAGATTGTCATACTCGATCATCTTGGATCGTATCACTGGAATACCATACATATAGCATACTTGGGATAGAATTCGTCGCATTTTTGCTTAGTAGGTTGTGCACAAGTTTCGTATCCGCCTATTGTGCAATCGTGCTAGCGTCTCTCTAGTGTTGTGCAACAAGAGCATTTTCGTGGATTTCACATTTTGGCTCACTCCTTGGTTGCACGACCCCATTTATCTATTTGCGTGTGTGTTTCCGTGTAGCATATCTTGCTATTGGTCTACTTGTTGAATTTTCAAATTTGCGAATCTTTTCCAACATTATTGAAGCTCACTAACAATTGCATCAAATTTGGTGCCACCATCCTAACCGAGCTCCACCATAAGCTTTTACTTGTGTAGGTGTGAGAAACCGACAAGAATTGGTACCAATTGTGCTATTTCCTTGTTCCACATATGAGTGATCATTGATCCATCTTCAACATTGGTCAAGGTACATTTGGTATAAGTTCTTCTCTTTCTCCCACTCACATATTTGCTTGGTGTGATGGGTAGGCCAAGTACTTCTACCAACCCACTCTTCATCGAGCAAGACGACGACATGTCTTGCTATGTCACCAAGAGCCACCCCGTGCAATGAGCGACCGCATCGACCATCTCTCCACCGACTTGCGACTCTCCGAGCAATGTACAAGAGACTAGTTCGACAACAAGCTCTACGAACACAAACAAGAGAATGATGCAAGAATGGACGAGATTCGAGCCTTGCTGGTCAACCGCTCTTCTACCACTTCGTCCTACTCAAGACGGAGCCGCTCGAGTCGATACTCCGACGACACTATCTCTGGATCAAGTACTCCAACATCGGACACTCTTCGTCGTGCCACATGCCAAGACAATCACGCCAACCGTAATCGTCTACACGACACCGACTCTCAAGAGCGAGCTCGCGCGCAAGAACATCAACACAGTCAAAACCAAGCTACTTTCGTGCAAGCACAAGAACGGCAACATCTACGCCAACAACAAGAGGAAGAGCGAGCGCGCCAACACCAAGATGCACAAGATGCTGAGGCACGACACCAAGAACAACAACTACGTGAAGCTCAAGCAGTTGAGGTGCAACATGCCCTATGAGATTCAAGTCGAGTTGTAGCCACGCGTAACCGACAAGCTCGTGAGCAAGGAGAAGCGCTTCATGATGAAGTTCAAGAACGGATATATCAAGCTCGCGTACATCATCAAGCTTGACAAGCTCCTCCACAAGCTAGACAAGAACCTCAAGTTCACCAAGAGCAAGAAGACAATGAAGATCCTCCACGACAAGAGCAAGTTGAGGGAGACAATCCTCCTCGTCAAGGATGTCACCATCCCCGACCCTAACACAATGAAGAGCAACAATACGGCAAGCTAAAGTTCACTATGCCCAAGTTCAATGGAAGCAATGATCCCGAAGAGTACCTTTCATGGGCATTGAAGGTTGACAAAATCTTCCGCTTGCACAACTATGAGGAAGAGAAGAAGATCGCGATGGCATCCCCTGAGTTCCAAGACTACTTCCTCATTTGGTGGGAACAAGTCATTGAACACCAAGCGACAAGAGGTGAACCACCCATCACAACTTGGGCACAAATGAAGGATGTCATGAGAGCACGTTTCGTGCCAACCTACTACAACCGCTACCTCTTCAAGAAACTCCAACTCCTCAAGCAAGGAACCAAGAGCGTTGCAGAATACTACAAGGAAATGGAGATTGCCATGATACGAGCCATTGTCATGGAAGATGATGAGCAAACTATGGCACGTTTCTTGAATGGGCTAAATCATCCTATCAAGAAGATCGCCGACTTCCAACCATACTCGGATTTCATCGAGCCAGTACATCAAGCTACCAAGGCGGAACGTCAAGTGCAAGATGACTTCAAGTATGCCAAGTTCTTGTCCAAGTCCTATGGCTTCTCCAACAACCAAGCTTCAACGACTCCAACACCTTCTACTTCAACCAAGCCATCTACAAGCAACGGGGACAAGTCAAGTTACAAGAAAACTTCGACAACCTCAAGTCGTCCTCCTACTACAAGCAACTTCAAGCCGAGAGCTTCATCATCATCTATCCCAACCGATGAGACCACCAAGACAAGTTCCTTCAAATGTTTCACATGCGGCGGCCGAGGCCACAAGTCCTATGAGTGTACCAACAAGCGCACCATGATCCTCAATGATGACGGAACCTACGACTCAATGAGTGAAGAGGAGATGGAAGCCCTTGAGCAAGTGGCCATGCACCGGCGCGTGAACGAAGATGAATATGATCAAGTCTTTTGTGACAAAGATTCGAGGCCCGCTCTCGTTGTCTCCAAGGTCTTGACTTTTCAACATCAACAAGGCGAAGATCAAAGATGCCATATCTTCCACACCAAGGCCGGCATCAATGGAAGGTCCGTCAAGGTCAGCATCGATGGAGGGAGTTGCCATAACCTAGCAAGTGAAGAACTACACTCCAAGCACCAATTGGTCAAGATGAAGCACCCGCAACCCTACAAGGTTCAATGGCTAAGCGACTCCGGCACACTCCAAGTCGAGCATAGGGTACAAGTTTCCTTTAAGATCGGAGCTTACGAAGACACTTTGGAGTGTGATGTTGTTCCGATGTCCGTTTGCCACCTCCTTCTTGGACGGACATGGCAATTTGACCGAGGCATTATCCACAACGAGCGTACAAACAACTATAGCTTCAAGATGAAAGGGAAGGAGTATGTGCTACGACCTATGTCTCCAAGCCAAGTGATCGCTGACAAGCAAGCCACCCATCATGTAGAGAATAGTGAGAGAGCGAACCACCCAAAAGAGAGTGAGCGCCACAAGCCAAAATTGAGTGCCTCCACGATGAGCGACAAGAAGAACTTAGTCCTATTTGCCACCAAACGTGAGATGAGAGAAGTGTGTGAGAACCCATCAAGTGTCTTGCACTATGTCCTTTTGTGCAAGGACGAGGCACCAAAAACAATCTAACTTTGGTGTTATCTTCTCTATAGTTGGAATTCCAAGATATTTTCCCCGAGGAGCTACCTCCAGGTCTACCTCCACTACGAGGCATCGAGCACCGCATCGACCTCATCCCCGGAGCACAAATTCCGAACAAGGCTCCATATTGCATCAACCCCGAAGAAACCAAAGAAATACAAAGGGAAGTAAAACATCTCATAGACCATGACATGTGCGTGAAAGTTTGAGTCCTTGTGCCGTACCGGTCATTCTTGTGCCAAAAAGAGACGGTAGCTTTCGCATGTGTTCCGATTGTAAACCTATCAATGCTATCACCGTTTGCTATAGGCACCCCATTCCACGTCTTGATGATATGCTAGATGAACTTAGAGGTGCCACTATTTTCTCCAAAATTGACCTCAAAAGTGGTTACTATCAAATACACATACAAGAGAGTGATGAATGGAAAACCGCTTTCAAAACAAAGTTTGGTTTGTATGAGTGGTTAGTTATGCCTATAGGTTTATTAGAAGCACCCGGTACTTTCATGCGTCTTATGCATTATGTGTTTCTCCCTTACATTGGTGAGTTTGTTGTGGTCTACTTCGACGATATCCTCGTTTTTAGCATATCTCTCAAAGATCATTTCACCCACCTTCGACCCGTGTTGCAAACCCTTCGAAAAGAGCGTCTCTAAGCTAACATGGACAAATGCCTTTTTGGCGTTGATAAGTTTGCTTTCTTGGGTTTTGTAGTATCTTCTAAGGGTGTTCATGTTAATGAATCTAAGGTCAATGCTATTAAAACTTGGCCCCAACCAACCAACTTGCAACAAGTGTGTAGTTTCCTTGGTTTAGCCGGTTTCTACCGTAGATTTGTCAAGGACTTTAGCACTATTGCGTCTCCTTTACATGCTTTGAGTAAGAAGAATGCACCCTTTGTTTGGGGACCATCTCAAGATAGCGCATTCAATGAGCTTAAGAATTGTCTTATTCATGTTCCCGTGCTTGCATTACCCAACTTTGACAAACCGTTTGAAATTCATTGTGATGCTAGTGGTAATGGCATATGAGGTGTGTTAACGCAAGAGAAGCGCCCCATAGCATACTTTAGTGAGAAACTCTCCGGAGAGCAACTCAATTACCCCATCTATGACAAAGAGCTATATGCTTTAGTGCGAGTTTTGCATGAATGGGAACATTATCTTCGCCCTCATGAATTTATCATTCATACCAATCATGAAACGCTTAAGTATCTTAAGGGTCAAACTAAGTTGAACAAGCGTCATGCTAAATGGAGTGAATTTATAGAGTCATTTCCTTATGTCATCAAATACATAAAAGGCAAAGAAAATGTTGTGGGGATGCACTTTCCCGTATATGCATGCTCGTTACTAAACTTGAATTAAATGTCATTGGCTTTGAGCACGTAAAAGACTTGTATGCGCATGATCCTACTTTTGCAATTCCTTATGCCAAGTGTTTATCTTATGAGAGGTAAAAAACTTTGCATCCCCGAGTCTTCTCTTCGTTTGTTTCATTTCAAGAATCTCATGGAGGCGAACTAATGGGACACTTTGGACGCGACAAGACATTTACTACACTCTCCAAGAACTATTATTGGCCCAAGATGTTCCGCGACGTCTGACGCTTCACCAACCGATGTTCTACATGTCGCAAAGCTAAGTCCAAAGCTCATTCTCATGGCCTTTATATGCCCCTTCCAATTCCATACCAACCATGGGAAGATATTAGCATGGATTTGGTTTGCCTAGAAGTAGAAATGGAAAGGATTCCGCCTTTGTTGTTGTGGGCCGATTCTCTAAAATGGCACATTTCATACCATGCAACAAGATAGACGATGCTTCACATGTTGCAAATCTTTTTTGTAGGGAAATCTTGCACCTACACAGAGCGCTAAAGACGATTGTCTCGGAACGCGACGTCAAGTCTTGAGTTACTTTTGGAAGACCTTATGCGTCAAGCTCGGAATCAAGCTCTTGTTATCGTCGGCATACCATCCTCAAATCGACGGCCAAACGGAGGTGACGAACCGTACTCTCTCCACTCTACTACGCGTGTTGACAAACAAGAACATCAAGGAGTGGGAGGAGTGCCTACCTATCGCCGAGTACGCCTACAACCGTGCAAGACATTCGACTACCGGCAAGTCCCCCTTGGAGGTCGTCTACGGCTTCAACCCATTGTCCCCATTGGACATTCTTCCTATCCCACTACAAGAGCGCACCAACATGGACACGAGTGCCCGAGTGAACTTCCTCAATAAGATGCATGAAAATACAAGGCACACAATCCAGCGCCAAGTACAACGAATCGCAACCAAGCTCAACGTCAACAAGCAACCCATGATATTCAACATTGGAGATCTTGTGTGGCTACACCTTCGCAAGGACCGCTTCCCCTATGAACGCATGTCCAAACTTCTACCACGAGCCGATGGACCCTTCAAGGTGCTTGCACGGTACAACAACAATGCCTACAAGATCGACATCCCGCACAACAAGTGCTCCGTGAGCGACATCTTCGACATCAAAGATCTCTCCCCGTACCATGGTGGTGAGGATTTCGATCTGAGGTCGGATCTTTCCCGAGGGAGGGGAGATGATGCGGAGCATCCTACAGTCATCCCCATGGACCTACCATCATCTCATCAAGAGCCAAGAGGACCCATGACACGAGCACGAGCTAGAGCTCTCGAGACCAAGGTGACTTCCTTCCTTAGTGATATCACATATGATCCACTCGACACATGGCTACTACCTAAGTCTAGAATGTTGTGCATGATAAGGTACCAAGAGGACCCTCCGGAAGATGCACGTGACGACGGACAAGTCACCAAGTTCATCGATGAGGAGAACCAACGAAACGAGTCAAGAACAGCTCCCAGGACCCGAACATCCGGCCACGACCCCGGACATCCGGCCCCTAGAAATGATAGAGGCAAAGGTGTCCCGTCTTTCGATGAGATGGTTGCTATCGTTTTGGAGGAAGTCGACTTTGACGATCCGACTACGAACGCCAAAGGACGTCGTGCCTTAGCAATAGCTAAACCAACTCCGAGAGGTTATTGACCACGCCGGAGCACGATCGACCTGACCACGAAGGTCTGTTTCCTACAGGCAAACAAAGAACAAGCAAGAAACTAAAATTGGAATATGAATATTGGGAATATAAGAGGAAAGCTTTATTGATGAAGGTGGGGTTCTGTGACGCCTTTATCTTGTTGTTGAACACAAACGAAGTACGCGAAGTTGCAGCTATGGCGAACTGTTAATCTAAACAAATCAAGAGGGGGGAATTTTGTGGCCCTTGGGGAAGGGGTCTGAAACCAACACTATTTGTTGTTTCCCCCACACATACGGACTCTAAAAACAGCCCATACTTATGTATTTCGAAATTATGTGGGCCTGGCCCAATAATAAGGTGACCCAGCACCTAGAAGAGCCTTTGGACGAAATTTATGATGTGGCATCTTGTATATTTCGTCCAAGACTTCATGCACTCATTATGGTGGCTTTAAAGTCCTGAAATCATCACTTGTAACTCTGTTCTTGTTCCCCTTGCGCATGCCATCCTCTCCATGCTTGGTCTTGCTCTAGTGTTCATCCTTCTTATCCATGCCAGGCTCTTCATTTGTAACCAAAACAAATGTATCCAATTTAGGCAGCATCATATTCTCACGAACATTAGAATCATTAACAAGAAAAGAAAGTACCTGAAAATTTAATTGGCGTGCGGGAGCTCTAGTAATTGGTCCTGTATATGTAGCAGTAGGGGATGTGGGTGTAACAATGGTATTGATGTCCTCATCCTCCCCTTCTTGAAAGGAAGTCGTCCTCGACGGAATCTCATCTTCCTCATCCAAATAGGGCTTCAAATCTGCAATGTTAAAAGTGGGACTAACCCCAAAATCTGCAGGCAGCTCAAGTTTATATGCATTATCATTTATTTTCTCTAACACCTTAAATGGACCATCAGCACATGGCATTAGCTTGGATTTGCGCAAATCAGGAAATCTATCCTTACGCAATAACCAAACAAGATCTCAAGGTGCAAATACAACACGTTATCTACCCTTATCTGCAGCAAGTTTCTATTTAGCATTCATACGCTCAATGTTTTCCTTAGTTAACTCATGCATTTTAAGATGAATTCAGCATGTTGTTTAGCATCAAAATTAACGTTCTCCGAAGATGGAAGAGGCAACAAATCAATGGGTGCACGAGGTAGGAAACCATAAACAATTTCAAAAGGGAACATCTTAGTAGTAGAATGCAACGAACGATTATAAGCAAATTCAATATGAGGCAAGCATTCTTCTCACATTTTCTTATTATTCTTCAAAACAGCCCTAAGCATAGTAGACAATGTTCTATTGACTACTTCAGTTTGACCATCAGTTTGGGGATGACAAGTAGTACTAAAAAGCAGTTTAGTCCCCAACTTAGCCCATAAACATCTCCAAAAGTGGCTAAGAAATTTAGTGTCACGGTCTGAAACAATAGTATTTGGCACACCATGCAAGCGAATAATTTCACGAAAGAACAAATCAGCAACATTAACAGCATCATCGCTTTTATGACATGGTATAAAGTGTGCCATTTTCGAGAATCTATCCATGACAACAAATATGCTATCCCTCCCCTTCTTTGTTCAAGGCAAACCTAAAACAAAGTCCATAGATATATCCTCCCAAGGAACACTAGGTACAGGCAAAGGCATATATAAACCATGAGGATTGAGTCGTGACTTAGCTTTTTGACATGTAGTGCAGCGAGCAACAAAACGCTCAATGTCCCGTCTCATCTTTGGCCAAAAGAAATGTTTAGCAAGTACATCCTCCGTCTTCTTCATGCCAAAGTGTCCCATTAATCCTCCTCCATGCGCCGCCTACAATAACAAAAGACGAACAGAGCTAGATGGAACGCATAGCTTGTTAGCACGGAACACAAAGCCGTCATTACTAATGAACTTGTTCCATGTTCTTCCTTCTTTACAATTCTGCATTACATCTTTAAAATCAGCATCATGCACCTATTGATCTTTGATGGTCTCCAAACCAAATATTTTGAAGTCAAGTTGTGATAGCATAGTATAGCAACGAGACAATGCATCAGCAATAACATTTTCTTTACCCTTCGTGTGTTTAATGACATAAGGGAAAGTCTCAATGAATTCAACCCATTTAGCATGTCTACGATTCTGTTTAGCTTGACTTTTAATATGTTTCAAAGATTCATGATCAGATTGTATAACAAATTCTTTGGGCCATAAATAATGTTGCCATGTCTCTAAAGTCCGAACAAGAACATATAATTCTTTATCATAAGTAGAATAATTCAGACTAGGCCCACTCAATTTTTCAGAAAAGTATGCAACAAGTTTGCCATCTTGTAATAACACACCTCCTAGTCTAATTCCACTAGCATCACATTGAAGCTGAAAAGTCTTATTAAAATCAGGAAGTTGGAGTAAAGGATCATGTGTCAACTTATATTTCAATACCGTGAAGGCTTCTTCCTGTGCGGTACCCCAAACAAAAGGCACATCCTTCTTTGTAAGCTCGTTGAGAGGTGCAGCAATGGTGCTGAAATCTCTCACAAAACGCCTATAGAAACCAGCGAGGCCAAGGAAACTCCTCACTTGTGTGACCGTTTTTGGGCTGCGGCCAACTCTCAATAGCTTCAATCTAGGCTTTATCAGCTTCAATTCCCTGTGGAGTAAAAACATAGCCAAGAAACGATACTTGGTTGGTGCAAAAGGTGCACTTTCCAAGGTTACCAAACAAACGTGCATCACGTGGAGCAATAAAATCAGCACATAAATGTTCCAAATGTTCCTCCAAAGATTTACTATAAATCAGTATATCATCAAAATAGACTACCACAAATCGTCCAATGAAAGCACGTAAAACTTCATTTATTAGTCTCATGAAAGTACTAGGTGCATTAGTTAACCCAAAAGGCATGACTAACCACTCATATAAACCAAACTTAGTTTTAAATGTTGTTTTCCATTCATCTCCCAATTTCATACGAATTTGATGGTACCAATACGCAAATAACTTTCGAGAATATTGTAGAGCCACTCAATTCATCAAGCATATCATCTAGCCTAGGAATAGGATGACGATAACGAATAGTAATATTATTAATGCCTCTACAATCAACACACATACGTGACGTACCATCCTATTTAGGCACTAGTATAATAGGAACAGCACAAGGACTAAGAGAATCGCGTATATAACCTTTGTTGAGAAGCTCTTGTACTTGACGCATAATCTCCTTCGTCTCCTCTGGATTGGTACGGTATGGTGCACGATTGGGTAGCGATGCACCGGGAATTAAGTCAATTTGATGATCAATCCCTCGAATACGTGGTAATCCCGGTGGCACATGTTGTGGGAAGACGTTAGCGAACTGATGCAAAATGTTAGTGACAGCAGGGGGCAAAGAGGAAGGCACGTCCTCAAATGAAAATAATATCTCTTTGCACAGAAAGGCATAGCAAACAGATTTGCTAAAATCTAGCTCATCAATATCTGATTTGGTGGCAAGTAAACATGTACTTTTCAATTTAATTTCACAAGCAACACTAGATGGTTTAGTATTAGGCTTCATTTGTTGCTCAAATTCTTTTGCCACAATCTGATTTTGACTCTTATTTTTCTCATATTTTGCTTTATTAGCTCTATTAATATCATCTTTCAAAATTGAATTAGGAGTCACAGGAAGCAAGGTAATATTTCTATCCTTATGAAGAAGAGTATACTGATTGTTTCTACCATGGTGTACAGAATTTTTATCAAATTGCCATGGTCTACCAAGTAATAAGGAACATGCTTGCATAGGTACCACATCACAATCAACTATGATACCACATGATAGAGGCAAAGGTGTCCCGTCTTTCGATGAGATGGTGGCTATCGTTTTGGAGGAAGTCGACTTTGACGATCCAACTATGAACGTGCGAGGATGTCGCGCCTTAGCAATCGCTAAACCAACCCCGAGAGGTTATTGACCACGCCGGAGCATGATCAACCTGACCACGAAGGTCTGTTTCCTGCAGGCAAACGAAGAACAAGCAAGAAACTAAGATTGCAATCTGTATATGGCGAATATAAGAGGAAAGCTTTATTGATCAAGGTGGGGTTCTGTCACACCTTTGTCTGGTCGTTGAACACAAACGAAGTACGTGAAGTTGCAGCTATGGCGAACTTTTGTTCTAAACAAAACCCGAAGTCTAAACAGTGCCTTAAGGGCTGTATATATGGAGGAAGAGGAAGGGGGGATTTCATGGCCCTTGGGGAAGGGGTCCGAAACCAACCCTATCTCTTGTTTCCCCACACATACGGATTCTAAAAACAGCCTATACTTATGTATTTCGAAATTACATGGGTCTGGCCCAATAATAAGGTGACGCAGCACCTAGAATAGCCTTTGGACGAAATTTATGAAGTGGCATCTTGTATATTTCGTCCAAGGCTTAATGCACTCATTATGGTGGCTTCAAAGTCCTGAAATCATCACTTGTAACTCCGTTCTTGTTCCCCTTGCGCATGCCATCCTCTCCATGCTTGGTCTTGCTCCAGTGGTCATCCCTCTTATCCATGCCAGGCCCTTCATTTGTAAGCAAAACAAATGTATCAAATTTAGGCAGCATCATATTCTCATGAACATTAGACTCATTACCAAGAAACGAAAGTACCTGAAAATTTAATTGGCGTGCGCGAGATCTAGTAATTGGTCCAGTATATGTAGCAGTAGGGGTCGTGGGTGTAACAATGGTATTGATGACCTCATCAGGAAGTGTCACCAGCAGCAAGGAGCCAGCGGCCAAGTCTACAGGGCCCGGACATCCGGCGACCAGCCTGGACATCTGGCCTCCGGCCCGAAAATCCGGCCTTCTCCCCGGACATCCAGACAGGCCCATGCAGAGGACAGAAGACCTGGCCCTTCAGCCCGGACATGCGGCCAAAGGCCTGGACATCCGGCCTGCCCGAGCTCCCGGACATCCAGCCCATCCCCCGGAAATCCCGGCCTCGTCTATCCAGAGAGCGTCAAGGCCAGCCCCGACCGCCCGGACATCCGGCACCTCGCGAAGGCCCAGACATCCGGCCTCCCCTGTCGGTGCACAGTCTAAGGGCCCGAGGCCCATGTACCCCTTCTCCCACCTAGACTATATATACTCCTCCTCCTCCCTCTTTCTAGGGTTAGCGTTGTGATAGCTCATTTGTGAGATAGAGCCTCGCTCATCCATACAGACCTACTTCTCGAGAGAGACCGCGACCCCTCTTCGGAGAATATCCACGTTGGATTCAAGACCCCCTCTTTGGTGGCCCCATCAAGACCCCCTCACGGAGAAGAACCGGTTACCCTATGTATCCTCCCTTGTTGATCGTGGATCATGTATCTCTTTGTGTTTCTAGGATCTAGCATATATGTGACCTAATCTTGTTGGTTTGAGTGATTCTCTCGTTTTTCCCTTTGTGTTTCCCCTCATTTTCTCCACGTGTTCTTCGTGTTCCTCATTGGGATCCGCTCCTTTCGTGAAATATCGGCCAACTAGGGTTCCACCTTACATCATTTTTGCCCCTGAAAGTCAAAGAACATCACTCGCCGCTGCTTTTTAGACAAGTTTCTAAACCCATTGGCACTCCTTTGGAATTAAATTCAAGAGCTTATATCGAGTGTAAACATTAGTGCATCCGGTAAGGAAAAATGTTGCATTCCGCACATGCTATATGATCCGGGGAATCCTATTTGGTTGTATATTCAAGAAAATACGGTGACTACAAGCCTTATTCTCCTTGTTTTCGCCATGTGGCATGTCGTAACATACGTGAGCACCAGCCAATAACAAGAGGGCATTCCTGGCATCGGTTAATACATATGTGGAGACAATATATCCACTATGGAGAACACAAAATTTCGGGGCGGGGCCAGAACGCATCACAGGAAAATGAAGTTCTTTCAAGGACTTCCATATAAAGGACCAGTGTTCACAAAAGCTGTCATAACTTTTTCATTCGGAGTCCGTTGCAGACCCACAAGTACTCAAAATGCTCGCGACGAGCGTGGGAATCTAGAAAATACTCCTCGTTCCGCTAGGAGTCAGGAGGACAGTCAAATTCGGCCCCTAAGCGGGACTTTTTGCTATTGAAAGTCAAAGAACATCATTCGCCACTACTTTTCACACAAGTTTCTGAACCCATTGGCACTCGTTTGGAAGAAAATCCGAGAGATTACGGTGAGTGCACACATTAGTCCACCTGGTAAGGAAAAACTTTGTAGTCTGCACATGCTATATGATCCGGGGAATCCCATGTGGTTGTAAATTCAAGAAAATACGGCGACTATAAGCCTTATTCTCCTTGTTTTCGACGTGTGGCAAGCTGTAACGTATGTGCGTGACAACCAATAACAAGAGAGCATTCCTGGCATCAATCAATACATATGTGGAAACAATATCTCCACCATCGAGACACAAAATTTCGGGGCGGCGCGCCAGAACGCTGCATGGGAAAATGGAGTTCTTTCAAGGACTGCCATACAAAGGACCAGTGTTCAATAAAACGGTTAGAACTTTTACATTCGGAGTCCGTTTCAGACCCACAAGTACTCAAAGTTCTCGCGGCGAGCGTGGGAATCTAGAAAATACTGACCGCTTTGCGCCAGGAGTGCTTGAGTACCGTCAAATTCGGCCCCTAAGCAGGACTTTTTGCCCATAAAAGTCAAAGAACATCGTTCACCGCTGCTTTTCATACAAGTTTCTGAACCCATTGGCACTCGTTTGGAAGAAAATCTGAGAAATTATGGTGAGTGTAAACACTAGTCCGCGTGGTAAGGACAAGCGTTGCATTCTGCTCATGCTATATGATTCGGGGAATCCTATTTGGTTGTATATTGAAGAAAATACGGCGACTATTAGCCTTATTCTCCTTGTTTTTGCCATGTAGCATGCCGTAACGTACGTGGCCGACAACCAATAACAATGGGGCATTCTTGGCAATGATCAATACATATGTGGAACCAATATCTCCACTATGGTGGACACAAAATTTCGGGGCGGCGCGCCAGAACGCATCACGGGAAAATGAAATTCTTTCAAGGACTTTCATATAAAAGGACCGGTGTTCACTAAAACGGTCATAACTTTGTCATTCGGAGTCCGTTTCAGACCCACAAGTACTCATAATGCTCACGACGAGTGTGGGAATCGAGAAAATACTCCCTCCTGGCGCCAGGAGTCCCAGTGGACAGTCAAATTCGTCACCTAAGAAGGACTTTTTGCCCGTGAAAGCCAAAGAACATCGTTCGCCGCTGCTTTTCACACAAGTTTATGAACCCATTGGCACTCGTTTGAAGAAAATCCGAGAGATTATGGTGAGTGTAAACATTATTCCACTTGGTAAGGACAAACGTTGTAGTCTGCACATGCTATATGATTCGGGGAATCCCATTTGGGTGTAAATTCAAGACAATACAAGGACTAGAAGCCTTATTCTCCTTGTTTTCGGCATGTGGCATGCCGTAACGTACATGCATGACAGCCAATAACAAGAGGGAATTTGATGTAGGGTAGAATCCTAGTGGCCCGATCTTTCATGATTGGAGCGGATCCCACGAAGAACACGAAGAACACAAGGAGGAATCACGAGGGGAAACACGAGAGAATCACTCAAACCAACAAGAACAATCGCACAATGTGCTAGATCCTCGGAACACAAAGAGATACACGATCCAAATACAACAAAGGACGATACATAGGGTAATCGGTTCTTCTCCGTGAGGAGGTCTTGATGGGGGTCTTCTCCGTGAGGAGGTCTTGAATCCAACATGGATCTTCTCCGTAGAGGGGCCACGGTATCTCTCGTGGAGTAGATCCGTATGGATGAGCAAAGCTCTATATCTAATATACGCTAAACCTATGCTAACCCTCAAATGGAGGAGGGGGAGGAGTATATATAGTCTAAGCCACGAAGGGTAAGTGAGGGGCGAATGGGTACATGGGCTTCGGGCCAAGTCACGCACGCAGGCAGGGTCCGGATGATCCGGATGGTGGCCCGGATGATTTGGGTGTCGGGGGTCCGAATGATCCGGGTGGTATCCCGGATGATTCGGCTTCAGGTGAAACCTTCGGGTGTCTTCGGCGCAGTTAGCCGGATCGTCCGGGTGGTCGTCCGGATCGTCCGAGCTCGGTCCGGATCGTCCGGCTGGGGATCCGGATGATCCGAAGTCCAGTCTTGCTCTGATCTTCTTCTTCCTTCTCCTCTTCCATGCTTGGCCTTGGTCCTTGGATCCTCCATGGTCATCTCGGTTGTACCTGAGTATATGCAAGGTCCATGCATGAGGTAGTAACCATGTCTCATTTGTGGAAAGTGACGGTTCAAAGAGGAGTGGGTTCACCTTGTGTCCAATGGCGTATGGTCGAGGTCTCATCGTATGTCCTCTTGGGGCTTGTGGAGTAGTCGAAGTGTACAGGGGGATGATCGTAGGATGCTTCGCATCATCTCACCCCCTTGGGAAAGATCCGACCTCGGATCGTGATCCTCATCACCATGGAAACGGTTGTTGTGGACGAACGTGTAGTTGGACGGAGTTGAAGACATTGCGCAATCCATGTACTCCAAAGTGTTGCCGGAGTGGTATAAATGCAAAAATAGCAAACACAAACAACACTCGGAAATACAATGGTTAGCGCACACAAAGTGTCCATCATGTAAGAATGAGTCCGTGCGGCAAGGTTGTTCGTGGCAAAGCACATGAAGCTTAGAAAGATGATATATAATGATATGCAAGGCGTTCATGGGAGCAAAAGCATTCATTATGCACACAAATGTGTTGTGAATATGATCAATGCAACCACGGTGCAAAATGATGTCATAGTGAGACGGTTTATCAATAGCATGAATATGGCAATGGATGCTCAATATGAATAAACTATCATGCGATTGATGGTAAGCAATATGATCATGATGTATGAATATGCCATCAAGAAAGAGCACAACAAATTTGCTAAGGAAGTGCAGAAGATCATATATCATAGATGACATAGAAAATACAAGGTGCAACAAGGCAATCATAATGTGAGTGAATCTGTGCTTAAGATGCAAATTTGTTATGTGTGGTGTTGTACCAAAGCTCGATCTTGTGGCACTCCTCAACTTCAAGGTCCATAGGGTCCATCTCCAATGTCGGTCCTCCCTCCAATATGTGTATCATGTAGACAAGAAGAAGGAGACAACAATGAAAGAATGACCCATCCAATATGCGTAATTGAAGATGCCTCAAAGGGAAGGAGTTCACCTTTAGGAGATTCTCGCAAATGTTGGTGTTGCACTTCGTGTATGCATTCGCATGAGCAAGTTGTCGCATGACGGTACCACCTTGTGAATCCTTCAAAACGAAATAACATGACAAACACTCGGAAGAAACAAATGAGGTTAGCGGAAGTGCAAAACCTATCATTCGTGTGGTAAGATAACCAACAAGTGCATGCATCATGCTCATCATAAGAAAGGGCAAGGGAGCATTTCATAGTATGGAGGCATATGATGCAAGAACAACCAAATACAATAGGCTCAATCAAACAAGCATGCTTCACAAGTAATATGTCCAAGTCTGCACGATCAATAAGCATAGCAAGTTGGCACTCAAGACAAGGTGATATGAGATATGCAACTAATGGAGACAAAAGACAATGATCAACAAAAATCAAGTGAGAGGCGTGAACATATATGTCATCAACCCAAGAAAGCGAGTAAGAGTGGAACATGAGTGATGTGACAAAGCAAGCAATCATAGTGATCAAGTAAAGCAAGCTAGTAGTGCGAGGATGCAACGTACTAGAAGGAATCATGGCAATCATGTCATGGGTGCAAATAGTGAGCATATATAATGCACATGCCATATCACAATCATGAAAACAAGATATGAGCAAAGTAGGTTCATGGTGTTGGCAAGAAGTCCTATGTAAATAGCAATGGATCATCATGACTCTCCCAACACAACAAGCATCAATAGCATGAGGCACATGATAAACACCACCAAGCATGCAAATACACAAAGGAGTAGTATAATTGTGAATCATGGGTAGATGCAAGCAAGGGTCACAATTGCATGGAAAAATCATGTAAAGTGGCATAACATGCAAAGTGAACAAGATATAATGGGCATAAAGTAACAAGTGGTATATAGCCCATAGCCTTGTGAGAGCCAAGTAAAAGGAACGCGCGAAGTCGGTGCGCGAAGAGAACGGTGGTAAGGATAATTTACGGGATCCCAAGTCATCTTTGCTCTCAAGAGATCGTTTCTTCAACTTGTGGGATTCAGAGGTTGACAAGTATACATTAGTACCTACACAAAACAAAGACAAAGGGAAAATTGTGTGGCATGGTATATGTACATATCATCCATCATGATGCGCACGTGCTTGTGTTGGTTAGCACAAAATAGCCAATGCTCAAATAAATGAGATGCATGGTATATAAACATGCCATCCATCATGAGAGGTTTGTTATTATGTATAGCATAATGGAGACTCAAATTATGTAATGCATCACGAGAAATATTTAGAGCATTATTATTATTGATGGAATGCATATGGTGCACGCAATTATGAGAATCATGCAAAGTATGGAATGCATCAAAATCTCCTAATATGTATGAGGAAACTATGGGGGTCTCCTCATGAGCATTTGTAGAAACATCACATGGAGAATATTGACAACATCCAAAACAAAGCATATTTGGCTCTATGTGATCATGGCATGACATGGTAGATGAATTGCGCAAATCATGTAAAGGAAGCATGTCAATACCATCACATGAAAAACAAAAGCCAATGACCATCATCTTGTCATGTATGCCATAAGTGCAAATGGTATTTATTTTAATGGGGCATGCATAGTTACTATGTTGAGATTGAAATGATGCAATAGGGGAGATCTCACTCATAACATATGACAAGTTCAAAGGATTGTCAGACATGACGTGACCAATAGAATTTTCACATGATATCCTATGGAGCATAGCATCACAACAAGGCAACTCAACATGCTCATCATCATATTCATCATAAATGGGTAAGTCATGACATGAGAAATTCGCCCTAGCATGAAGCATGGGTGGATCAACATCGTGCAAGCAATCATTGGTGGGATAGTCCGCTAGTGGGACAAGAGAAGCACCATCACCTATGTTACCTTCGGAGCGTCGCTCATGTGTTGTAGGTGAGGTTTCAACTTGATGGTACCATGTGGGGGTGCATCTTCTTGCACCATGGCATCGGTTTTCCCATTGGAGGTATGGAATCGTCAAGGATAGGCGTGTCATCATGTAGGAGACCTAGCACCAAAGAAGGAAACACACTAGGAGTAGAGTTTAAGTCATTAGAAATCATAGTGGCCTCACGTGCCATGTCAACTACCTCACTCACTACGTGTTTTGGCTCACTCACACCCTCTTGGATGCTCTCACTCACATGGTTGGTGGAGTCACTCAAATGGCGCTCAACCTCACATAGGATGTGTGGCGTGCTCTCATGTGTGGGGCTAGTGGTGGTCACACTCATCCTCTCATAAGAAATGCACTCAATGTCATATATGGTGGAGTCACTCATCTCACTCATGGGGAGGTGGCTCTCCTCACATGGCAATTGGGACATCTTGTCATATGTGGTTGTCGGAGAGGTGTAGGCGCAAACGTCTCCATGGTCAATCATGTCGTAGTCGTAGCCGTGCATGAAGGCCGAAGATGGCACATCATCACTCTCCTCCGATATCAAAGAGAAGGTCTCACGTGCGCTCGCGTAGCTTGACTCGGAGAATGAGTCCAATATAGGCGTCGTCTTTATGTTGTTGAAGAGGTTCATGCTCGTCGCCGTGGTCGAAGGGGATGGCCCTAGCTCGACCTTCTTGTCACCATTTTGCTGTTGGAGGCCCATATGATGTGCACCTCGTATCTCGTCTCCATGACCGAAGGGAAATTCCCATGCTCGGCCATCTTCCTTGAGGGGCTTCCGAAGATGGAACTGTCGCCCTCGCTCGTAGGTGGTAGCCTTGTTGTTGAAGATTCGATGTAGGCAAACTCATGGGAAGTAGGCGAAGATGTCGTACGTCCAAAGGCGAAGATGCCTTGATAGCACTTGGCGAAGATTACAAAGTGGTGGTGGTACTAGTCGTAGCTCCATCTTGGTGGTGCTCGTCTCGCGGTCTTCTCTTGTGCTCATGAAGTTTGGCAGTAGCTTGATGTAGAGCTTGTTGGGACTTATAGATTTGCGCATCTCGAGCATCTTCATGTTGATGGTGTCGTTGTCGCACTTGAGCTCGTAGTAGATGTCATTCGTCGTCTTCGTGCACATGTTGCTTGGAGGTGACTTGCCCTTCATGACGATGTTGACGATGGTCGCCATGGAGATGTGGACGTGGACGACTTGCGCTTGCATCTTGTTTGCGCTCCGAAGGCTTGTGACTTGAAAGTCGCCGCCTTTAGGATGATGAAGGGGAAGAACGGTTGATCAACAAGGTCCGAATCTCCTCCATCCTTGCATCTTGCTCCTCCTTTTGTGCGGAAAGCTTGTTGTCGATGTAGTCCCTTTTCCTTGCTTCGGAGTGATGCATGTCGATGGAAAGATTCTCGATGCACTCTCGCAATCTTGATTGTGCGCCTTGCATTTGTCGTTGTAGATCGAAGATGGATGCTTTAGTGCTGCAGTTGTTCATGCCGTCATTGTTGTCGGAGACCGGAGATGAAATGCCTTGCCTATCCATCTTAAGACTCGAGGAAATATGAGTGGGAGAAAGAGAAGAACTTATACCGAATATACCTTGACGATGTTGAAAATGGATCAATGTCACTCAATGATGTAACAAGGAAATAGAACAATTGGTACCGATCTTGTCAATTTCTCACACCTACAAAAATAAGGATTATAGTGGAGCTCGGTGAGGATAGTGTCACGAAAAATTGATGTAAAATGTTAGCAAGAGTCAATAATGTTGAAAGAGATTCACAAATTCGCAAGTGAAACAAGTAGACCAATAGCAATATGTGGCACACGGAAACACACACACACAGATAGACAAATGGGGTCATGCAACCAAGGAATGAGCACAAAATGTGGAATCCACGTAAAACGCTCCTGTTGCACAACTCAAGAGAGACGCTAGCACGATTGCTCAATAGGCGGATATGACACTTGTGCACAACCTATAAGATGCAAAATGTATCAACTTGCTATCCCAAGTATGCTATGTATGTATGGTTCCCGGTGTTTCTCAAGATGATCCAAGATGATCGGATATGACAATCTTATGTGCAATGTGGTATGATGCCATGGCACTTGCTTACAAGCTTCTTCGCTCTTTCTCCTTTGCTTAAAAGCTTTATTCTTTTTTGGTATGGCCACTTTTGCACAATGCATAAACCAAGATAGCAGTTGTATATATGAGGGAACAAACTTGTGACACAAGAGATGATATGATTGTGGCACCCTGATCCGCATGGAGTAGGGGGCCTTTGCATGTCAGCCCAGGATAACACCTGACGCACGGCAGGTCCATAATACAGCATTCCAGGTACAAGAATATTCATCAAATACATGTATAAGAGATTACACCATTGATGAATACAATTATCTGGCATAGCCCAAAGGCTATTAAATGACAGCGAAAGTCTGATTAAAATGGCGGCGGAAGTCTTGGTATGGCAGCAACACAACTCTAGCTGGGCTCCACAACTCACAACACTGGCAAGATTACGGCCTAGCACGACGGATCAAACGAACAATACGGGTATGACCTACAAAACTGGCATGACACGCTAGGTCAGTACATTGAATGTACTTGCAAGACAACCAAATACATAGCATCCAAACAAGCAGAAGACAAATAAGGAACCAAGCGTATACAACAACCTATCTCATAGCAATTACTAAACATGTTATGATAAATTTCAACTAAACATGAACAATATCATAGTGTCTATTGACATGGCAATGACATGGCATATCAGATCATGCTTATAACATGGTAATAGGAAAACATAGCAGAACATCTTAATCATGGCATAATTTAACATGTCAATCAAAGCATGGCATGGCATCATGAAACTATGCTGAAAATAAACTACCAATAATATCCAATGCAGACATAGCGTGTTAACTATATGCAATCATCTTCTATTCTATCATGGTTCTTAAATGCAACATATTACTCATGCAATGCAACCAAACTTGTGCACCGAGTCCGTCGGACTCTCTTATCAACGGGTTGCCTCGCAACCGAACAGTGATCTTTCCAGCGATCACAACCATAACCAACACTTGGTCTCCAACACTCACGGAGACCTCGTCTCGTGATCATATCAAACATCGTCGTGACATCTCATGACTATCTCATAGTTCAAGTCACCATATTCTTGTTATCACATATTTATCTACCAACTTAATTTTTTCGGTTTATCCTCCATTTCGACCAAGACCTGATAGTGGGACCTACTACGAACTGTTGCTATCGATAGACTTTATACACACTCTGCAGAGGTAGCACACTGTACCCAAACCACGGAACCCATGGCCTCGTCATCCCATTCGGGTGGACCAACGGCATTCCGGCGAAACCGACCTATTGCCATTACGCTCTCCCGGCCACTCCGACCCAATACCCAACGGCTGGTCCTGGGTGGCCCCGTGTCTACAAAAGACACCCCGACCACCGTCGTGGTCAAAACACTCCCACTCGGGGACTCGATGCCATAATCTCATCAACGAGCACACAAGATTATGTCTGCCTACCTGATCATGGTAACCACGCCCATAACCTTCCCTAGTGGGAGGCACCGGCGAGAGGTCACGACAATAGCTCGCATTAAGGCCTTCCCACAAAGGCAAATGTGGCTGCACTGAAAAAAGTTCGATATGGTGGCACTATGACTCGATCCCATTGATGACGGAGGAGGTTTGTTATTATTAAGTCATTTTATTTCCTTCTCCATCACCATGAACATATTTAACATGGATGCAACAATGAGCATGCAACATACAAATGCATGGACAAAATATCGAACACCTCAAGTGCACAACTATAACATAAAGAACATGACAATAGCATATCAACGGTGCATTTAAAATCCTCAAAACATTTTATAACGATGACTTGCAAATAAAGTAGAGTAGTGACATGGCATTATTAATAATAACTTGCTAATTAGCATCGCAAAGATATCATGAAGCATGCATGACAGGCATAACAGAATACTGCAGACGAAAACAATCAGAAACAACTGAAACTACACACACACAAGGTGCAAGCAAAGTCAATAGGCAAGTTTGGGGCTCATGATAACAGGTTGGCTTGCCTGGGGGTCGACAAATACTCCGGGAAGAAGTGGGAAACGATCGCGGAAAGCTTTGCCGGAAACAGTTCTCTCTCGGAGGGGGCTGTTTATGGGCAAGGCTAAAATGGTCATTTTCACTGTGTGAAAATATTATGAAAATGACACCAACGGAACGGGCTCGACGAAACGAAGATGTGGGCTTTGGAATCACCTGATTCGGAGCTACGGGTAAAAAGATATGACCGTTTAACTACCAGGGACCTATCTGTAAAAAAATCATTACAAACTGGGCCCTGGCACAAAAACAGATCGCGTCTTTCTTAGGAATACGCTTTCCAGAAAGGAAAACATATTCTGGCCCGAAGAAGAGGAGAAATACGCTTTCCGAGATTGAAAGCCTACTTTCCAGAACTGCGCTTTCGCGTGAGGAAAACGACTTCGTGATTGGGCACGTCCACTTATCCGACGTGGCACAGTGCGCCACGCCCTTCTCTCGCTGACAGGTGGGGCCGCGCGAGGAGTGGCCTGCCTCGCCTGGTTGTGACGCCCCCGATTCAATCATACACTAATCATGCACGCAAACGTGTACGATCAAGATCAGGGAAGATATCACAACACAACTCTAAAACATAAATAAGTCATACAAGCATCATAATACAAGCCAGGGGCCTCGAGGGCTCGAATACAAGTGCTCGATCATAGACGAGTCACCGGAAGCAACAATATTTGAGTACAGACATAAGTTAAACAAGGTTGCCTTAAGAAGGCTAGCACAAACTGGGATACAATCGAAAGAGGCGCAGGCCTCCTGCCTGGGATCCTCCTAACTACTCCTGGTCGTCGTCAGTGGGCTGCACGTAGTAGTAGGCACCTTCAGAGTAGTATGAGTCGTCGTCGCCGGTGGCGTCTGGATCCTGGGCTCCATCGTCTGGTTGCAGCTATCGGGTAGAGAAATGGGAAAGGGGCGAACAAGGCAACCGTGAGTACTCATCCAAAGTACTCTCAAGCAAGGAGCTACACTACATATGCATGGATATATGTGTAAGGGGCCATATCAGTGGACTGAACTGCAGAATGCCAGAATAAGAGGGGGATATCTAATCCTGTCGAAGACTACGCTTCTGGCAGCCTCCATCTTGCAGCATATAGAAGAGAGTAGACTGAAGTCCTCCAAGTAGCATCGCATAGCATAATCCTACCCGGCGATCCCCTCCTCGATGCCTTGTTAGAGAGCGATCACCGGGTTGTATCTGGCACTCGGAAGGGTGTGTTTTATTAAGTATCCGGTTCTAGTTGTCATAAGGTCAAGGTACAACTCCGGGTCGTCCTTTTACCGAGGGACACGGCTATTCGAATAGATTAACTTCCCTGCAGGGGTGCACCACATAACCCAACACGCTTGATCCCATTTGGCCGGACACACTTTCCTGGGTCATGCCCGGCCTCGGAAGATCAACACGTCGCGGCCCCACCTAGGCACAACAGAGCGGTCAGCACGCCGGTCTAAACCTAAGCGCGCAGGGGTCTGGGCCCATCGCCCTGAGCACACCTGCACGTTGCGTACACGGCCGGAAGCAGAACTAGCCCCCTTAATACAAGAGCAGGCTTACGTTCCAATCCGGCGCGCGCCGCTCAGTCGCTGACGTCACGAAGGCTTCGGCTGATACCACGACACCGAGTGCCCATATCTTTCCCGCGTAGTTGGTTAGTGCGTATAGGCCAGTAGCCAGACTCAGATCAAATACCCAGATCTCGTTAAGTGTGTTAAGTATCCGCGAACACCGACAGGGCCAGGCCCACCTCTCACCCAGGTAGTCTCAACCTGCCCTGCCGCTCCGCCACAAAGATCCACACAGAGGGCCGTTGGGACAAAGGTCCTTACAGCCCCCAATCCGTGAATCACTCGCGGGTACTCCTCGAGCCAACCCGACTTTGGTCACCACATGTATCATGTTTAATGTATAGTATATACCCGTGATCAACTCCCGAGTGATCATGGCCCGATAGTATAGCACAGCAGACGGACAAGAATGTAGGGCCACTGATGGTAAACTAGCATCCTAAACTAAGCAAGTAGGATTGCAGGTAAAGGTATCAACAATAGTATCAAAGTCAGGCTATGCATCATGATAGGAATAACGAAAGCACTAACATGCTATACTACTCTAATGCAAGCAGTATAGAGGAGAGTAGGCGATATCTGGTGATCAGGGGGGGGCTTGCCTGGTTGCTCACACAAGAAGGAGGGGTCGTCGATGTAGTCGATCACAGGGGTACCGGCATCGGTCTCAGGGTCTACCGGAAAGAAGTAACGGAGGGGGAACACAATAAATAACAGAGCAATCAAATGTAACAAAAAGCAAGAAGCGGCAATACGTTGTGGTAGAGGTGACCTAACGTAGGGATAGGTGATACTGGTTAAGGGGGAAACATCTGGGAAAGTATCCCCGGTGTTCCGTGTTTCTGGAAAGATTAACCGGAGGTGAAATGTTGCAGGTTCACTATGCTAGGGATGCGTGGCAGACGAACGGGCTGCGTATCCGGATTTGTCTCGTCGTTCTGAGCAACTTTCATGTAGAAAGTATTTTCATCTGAGCTACGAATTATTTTATATGATTTTCTAAAGTTTTAATCATTTTTAGATTTTATTTAATTAATTTAAACTAACATTATCCAGAATAGTGTTTGCTAACGTCAGCATGACGTCAGCAGTTGACCTGGTCAACCTGACATGTGGGTCCCGCATGTTATTGACTGCCAACTAACATAACAGATTAATTAACTAAACTAAGTGATTAGGCTAATCTAATCAGGTTTAATTAAGTTAATTAATCCTTTAGTTAATTAATTAATATTTTAATTATTATTAATTAATTTATTTTCTTAATTCTTTATTTTTAATTTCGTTTTGGGCATAGGCCCCACATGTCATTGGCCCTAGGGGCCTTAGTGGGTGGGGGCTAACGGGTGCGGGCGAAGGGGTGCCCGCACGCTAGAGCCCACCAGGGGAGGGGGCACCGGCCACAACGGGCCGGAGCAGGGCGGTGCGGCAACGGGTGCCGGCGGCCGGAGGTAGGCATGGTGAGCGGCAGGCGGGGCAATGGCGGAAGGTGCGGCATCGGGCGCGGGCGGCCATCGAGGGCGAGGTCGTGGCCTCGTGGGGGCGCCAGCGCGCGGCAGCAAAGGCTGGCGCGGTGCGGCCCGGGTGCGAGGCACCGCGGCGCGTGGTGGGGAGTAGGGCGCCGCCGGCAGTCAGTTTAGAGGGGGGGCGTGAAGGCGCGGGTAGCCGGACGACGCCGGAGGGCGCGGTCAGCGCGGTGGCTAGGAGCGCGGGGGTGATGGCCGGTGCGAGGAGCACGACGAGCTACGAAGAGGGGAAGAAGAGGCCGAGGGCCTCACCATGGTTAGCAGGGAACGGGGCAGCGGGGGGTCGAGGAGGGGGGTCGGGGACGAGGCGGCGAAGAGGTAGCAGGCCGGCGAGGGAGCTCCGGCTATGGGGCGGCGGTCCAGGGCGACGGGGTCGGCTGTCCTCGGGTTGGTGCAGAGGCGAGAGGGCGTCGGCGTAGGGGCGCCGCAGGGCGCGATCGATGGGGTGGGTGGCATCGCGAGGGGCGCCGGCGTGGTGCGGGGCGACGGGCGGCGGCGTGGCATCGGGTGGATCCCAATCCAGATCGGGGGAAGTGGGAGAAGGAGTGGGGAGAGTGGGGATATGGTTTCGGTCGGTGGATCGGGGCGGGTGGTTAAGTGGTGGTGGGGTGGGCCGGCCTGTTTGGGTGGCTAGGGCCAGTTGGGCCACGCGGCCCATTGGGGAGAGGGGGTATTTGTCTCCCCTCATTTTATTTATTTTTGGATTTTGCTTTTAATTCTTTTCTTTTCTATTTTAATTTTACATTTTAAATACATTAGTTTTATAAAATACATTAGTTGCACCTAAATTAGTGTTAACAAATAGGCCACCCCCACAATTAACTTGGCACCTAAAATAAATTAGTTTGTAATTGTTTATTATTTTAAAAGCATTTAAATAATTGTTCTCGCTGCGTTTTACATATTTTAGAGTATTTAAAAAATTTATAAAAGTGTGGTCTCTTCACCAGAATTACCTTTGCTTTATTTGGCACAACCCAACCATTTTAGTTTTAAAGTTTGAAAACCTTTATCGTTTAACTTGACCTTTGAATTTGAATTTGGAACGGTTTCGAATCAACGCGGGTTTATCAACAGTAACCGAGGTGACGTGGCAACATTAGCAGAGGTTTACTGTAGCTTAATTATCGGGGTGTCACAATTCTCCTCCACTACAAGAAATTTCGTCCCGAGATTTAAGAGGTAGTGTAGGGGGAAAGGGATTTGGTTACGAAATTCTAGCGGGTCTTCTCGATGTTGGTTTCTCTTCTCAAAGAGGTAGATCCATTACATTGACGTCCTCATTCCGCTGCTTCAGGCCATCATGACGAAGCCGTCATTCTTTCTTTGGGAACTCCGTCGTACTTACGGAAGAATAAAGGGGGTATTCCGAGAGAACGGACCTCTGCAAGGTCGACTATCTGGTAGATAACATCACGGAAGGTGGCGGAAAGTAACTCTCGAATTGAAACCTTAGAAAATATCGAGAGCAAGGGAAGGAGGTATCATGAGAAGTTTCGAGCGGGCAGGCAATCGTTCGGTGCCTGAAACAAAGGGTAAAAGGGGTCCAGAGGAATGGGAATAAATTTTGTGTCTGATACCCGAATAGATCACTAGGCAGGTGGCCTGTGAATTACATATGAAGTCAAGCGCAAGGAATAACTTTGACAACAGGGTGTACAGAAGAGTCAGGTTTCGATCCTGTGGAACTGTGGGTTATGTAAAAGTAGGAAGGTCGGTGACATCTTGCACGATCATGTAAGAAAGGCATGTCAGAGGATAGTCTATTGGTCACGTCGGCAACAACATCGGTACCAAGGGCGAGGGACGAAGAGAACCATTTTCCTACTCGTTGAACGAGGCGGACCAGTAGGCAAAGTTCTCATCCATCGATGGTTACCGGAATGTCATCAACAAAAGTAACAGGGTCTTTGTGACAGAATTGTACACTGTGAAGTTTACATAAGCAGGAGAATATTACTGCTTAGATCATATGGAACACCAGAAAGGTCAGACAAACCAATGGAAAGGAAAATGTGATCATCAGGTTAAACAGAACAATGGAAAGGAAAAATGTGTTTAAACACATATTTCAACATAATTCAATGGTATATCCTTCCCAAGGACAAGCATAGCATAATATCCATGACATAATATAATGTAGAAAACTTTGTAGGTAAGGGGAAGAATTTTCATGACATTACCCATACAGCGGTGTTTGGATAATTGAGCAGGAACAGTTAGCATTGCGCTCCCAATGTTCTGGTTGATGATCGGAGTACAACACACATGCTTCGGGATAGTGTTGACATGGTCATCAGGGAAAGGTCAGACTTCGGATACACAAAGGATCCATCGGGAATTTTTAGAACATCTCATGCAATTTTATCAGGAAAAGGATGAGGATGTGGCTGATGGGTTCAGCTGCAATTCCTCGGCATGTCGAAGGATGTATTTCCAAAATTATATGAACAAGTTTGTCTAGGGGAAAAGCAAGAATGTTGTCGATGATAACACAAATCATCTAGGGGCAAAGAGGGTATTTCTCATCACGAATTCAATTGATATCCTGGAAGAGCTCAGAATGTTGATGATGATCATGACACCTTTGTCGAGAAATTTCATGAAGAGGTAATCCTTCGACGATGACATCAAGTCAAAGGAATGATGAGCGGAAGGTTATTGGAACCACGGGTACGACAGAAACTCGAAATCAAGCTTGTTGTTCAAGGCGAAAAGATAAGACGAGGAAAATCGACATATGCTTAGCTCATCGTCGGAAATTGTGCTCCGGGAAGAAGGACCAGGTAGCATAGTTAAAACTTAGCACGATAATGATATAGCCGATTGGGCTAGGAATGACTTGAAGGATTATTAAACTCATAAGCAATGAAAATTACTTAGAGTTATTGAATCGGAGTGTGGAATTGTTTCATTTATCGGTGTTCTTGAGTGATAAACAACCCAGAACCCGTGACAAATTGGAATCAGTGAGAATGTAGCACTTGATGGAGAACTCATAAGAAGTTATACAGTTCCATGATAATCTCGAGATACCAGGGGGGTAATACTCGACGACAGATCAAAGTAGAGGTTGGACTAGGGTAATGCTCTGCAGAAGACAAGTGCTTAAACTTGCACGAGAAATGGTATTTAAAGGAGAACATGGTCGGAATCCACAATCATAAAGGATCGAACCACGGATACAAGATGAACTTATAACAAGGGGGTAATTATTTTTACGAGCAGCTTCCATGATAAGTTATACATCGTGTCCATGGGCATGAACGCAAGGTTCAAGGTCGACTCCCACTTCTTCAATGTATAACCTTCCATTCACTTCTCTCTTTGATAAAGGCATTAGTGTTGAAGTTTTACCTGGTAAAATACCAGATGATTATGACTCGTGAAAACTTCCGAGTTCACACATATAAAGGAAGGCATAGGTTCAACCCGTTAGGGTATCGTGGAAACCTATACCACAAGCTTCAATAAGAAATACCACCAGCTCGAAAGCAGAGCATGGTTGGCCAAGCAGAGGACACAATTTACCAAAGGCATTATGTATCCGAGAAAAGACTCACAAAGTTATTGAATATGAAGGATGTTGTCGGATAAAACCCATTAAAGGATCTGCCGGTCAATAACAGAGTTGTTGTGAGCATCGGCGCACAACCAAAGGAAGTAACAATGCAAAGGCATTGGATTATAGAAACAACTGACTGATTTGATGCTTAGAATCAGAGGTTTTGAGAATTCCAAAGCGAAGGATCAGAAGCAGACGCTCTGATCTAAGGTGGATAAGTTCAGTAGACCTAAGGGGTACAATCGACGGCAATTGGATTGGTTGAGAACCAGCTCATGTTTAAAATGACGTCTGAGTCGGAAAGATAATTTAAAAGGATCAACTGATGATCGCGTGCATTCACACTCATGTTGAATCAAAAGGATCAAGATGACCGTGCCTAAGGATACTAACGAATATTGCCAGACATATGGAAAGCATCCATCATGCAAGTAGACAAGTATTGCAGAGCAATAAGCTACTAAGTATTTTTGGAGGGTCGAATAGTATTTCGAAGACCATTGTAAAACACATGAACAACTGGGGGATGAGCGGATACTCGATAAGTGCGAGAATTATCCGTAGGGGTATTCAGGTGACAAAGATCAGCAAGGCAGTAAGCTCAAAGGATTATCGAAACAACGACGAGTATTTCGGGGTATCTTGTAATAACAAGACCAACTGGGGATGAATGTAAGAATAACAACTGCAAGTAGTTATCCATAAGGGTTGACGGTGGAAGGGGAATTGCAAACGCGACGAACACAAGTTCTCGGGTTAACAGCGGAGAGTATCTTCAGGGTCTTCACGTGCAGCAGACGATCAACAGTAATAAGGGGCTCTCCGGGTGAAAGTGATAACGAGATCCTAATGTTAGTTTTAGCAAAATTCATTTAACCCGAATAGAAGAGAGTTCAGAGTCCCAGAGTAAAGGTCGAGGAGTAAAAGATCCTAGTACCACCCGATGGCGACGTGGGCCCGTAAGGCACACAGCCAAGTTAGTAAAAGTTTTTTTCAATGTCTAGACTCGACTTCGGCTAAGGAGTGTGGAAGGGGGATTCCTACAGGCAGTCGGCTCTGATACCAACTTGTGACGCCCCCGATTCAATCGTACACTAATCATGCACACAAACATGTACGATCAAGATCAGGGACTCACGGGAAGATATCACAACACAACTCTAAAACATAAATAAGTCATACAAGTATCATAATACAAGCCAGGGGCCTCGGGAGCTCGAATACAAGTGCTCGATCATAGACGAGTCAGCGGAAGGAACAATATCTGAGTACAGACATAAGTTAAACAAGGTTGCCTTAAGAAGGCTAGCACAAACTGGGATACAATCGAAAGAGGCGCAGGCCTCCTGCCTGGGATCCTCCTAACTACTCCTGGTCGTCGTCAGCGGGCTGCACGTAGTAGTAGGCACCTTTAGAGTAGTATGAGTCGTCGTCGCCGGTGGCGTCTGGATCCTGGGCTCCATCGTCTGGTTGCAGCAATCGGGTAGAGAAATGGGAAAAGGGGGAACAAGGCAACCGTGAGTACTCATCCAAAGTACTCGCAAGCAAGGAGCTACACTACATATGCATGGATATATGTGTAAGGGTCCATATCAGTGGACTGAACTGCAAAATAACAGAATAAGAGAGGGATATCTAATCCTGTCGAAGACTACGCTTCTGGCAGCCTCCATCTTGCAGCATATAGAAGAGAGTAGACTGAAGTCCTCCAAGTAGCATCGCATAGCATAATCCTACCCCGCGATCCCCTCCTCGATGCCCTGTTAGAGAGCGATCACCGGGTTGTATCTGGCACTTGGAAGGGTGTGTTTTATTAAGTATCCGGTTCTAGTTGTCATAAGGTCAAGGTACAACTCCGGGTCGTCCTTTTACCGAGGGACACAGCTATTCGAATAGATTAACTTCCCTGCAGGGGTGCACCACATAACCCAACACGCTTGATCCCATTTGGCCGGACACACTTTCCTGGGTCATGCCCGGCCTCGGAAGATCAACACGTCGCAGCCCCACCTAGGCACAACAGAGCGGTCAGCACGCCGGTCTAAACCTAAGCGCGCAGGGGTCTGGGCCCATCGCCCTGAGCACACCTGCACGTTGCGTACGCGGCCGGAAGCAGAACTAGCCCCCTTAATACAAGAGCAGGCTTACGTTCCAATCTGGCGCGCGCCGCTCAATCGCTGACGTCACGAAGGCTTCGGCTGATACCACGACGCCGAGTGCCCATATCTTTCCCGCGTAGTTGGTTAGTGCGTATAGGCCAGTAGCCAGACTCAGATCAAATACCCAGATCTCGTTAAGCGTGTTAAGTATCCGCGAACGCCGACAGGGCCAGGCCCACCTCTCACCCAGGTAGTCTCAACCTGCCCTGCCGCTCCGCCACCAAGATCCACACAGAGGGCCGTTGGGACAAAGGTCCTTTCAGCCCCCAATCCGTGAATCACTCGCAGGTACTCCTGGAGCCAACCCGACTTTGGTCACCACATGTATCATGTTTAATGTATAGTATATACCCGTGATCAACTCCCGAGTGATCACGGCCCGATAGTATAGCACAGCAGACGGACAAGAATGTAGGGCCACTGATGGTAAACTAAGCAAGTAGGATTGCAGGTAAAGGTATCAACAGTAGTATCGAAGACAGGCTATGCATCAGGATAGGAATAACGAAAGCAGTAACATGCTATACTACTCTAATGCAAGCAGTATAGAGGAGAGTAGGCGATATCTGGTGATCAAGGGGGGGGGGCTTGCCTGGTTGCTCAGACAAGAAGGAGGGGTCGTCGATGTAGTCGATCACAGGGGTACCGGCATCGGTCTCAGGGTCTACCGGAAAGAAGTAACGGAGGGGGAACACAATAAATAACAGAGCAATCAAATGTAACAAAAAGCAAGAAGCGGCAATCCGTTGTGCTAGAGGTGACCTAACGTAGGGATAGGTGATACCGGTTAAGGGGGAAACATCCGGGAAAGTATCCCCGGTGTTCCGTGTTTCTGGACAGATTAACCGGAGGTGAAACGTTGCAGGTTCACTATGCTAGGGACGCGTGGCAGACGAACGGGCTGCGTATCCGGATTCGTCTCGTCGTTCTGAGCAACTTTCATGTAGAAAGTATTTTCATCTGAGCTACGAATTATTTTATATGATTTTCTAAAGTTTTAATCATTTTTAGATTTTATTTAATTAATTTAAACTAACATTATCCAGAATAGTGTTTGCTGACGTCAGCATGACATCAGCAGTTAACCTGGTCAACCTGACATGTGGGTCCCGCATGTCATTGACTGCCAACTAACATAACAGATTAATTAACTAAACTAAGTGATTAGGCTAATCTAATCAGGTTTAATTAAGTTAATTAATCCTTTAGTTACTTAATTAATATTTTAATTAATTTTAATTATTATTTATTAATTTATTTTCTTAATTCTTTATTTTTAATTTAGTTTTGGGCGTAGGCCCCACATGTCATTGGCCCTAGGGGCCTTAGTGGGTGGGGGCTAACGGGTGCGGGCGAAGGGGTGCCCGCACGCTAGAGCCCACCAAGGGAGGGGGGCGCCGGCCACAACGGGCCGGAGCAGGGCGTTGCGGCAACGGGCGCCGGCGGCCGGAGGTAGGCATGGTGAGCGGCAGGCGGGGCAATGGCGGAAGGTGCGACATCGGGCGCGGGCGGCCATCGAGGGCGAGGTCGTGGCCTCGCGGGGGCGCCAGCGCGCGGCAGCAAAGGCCGGCGCGGTTCGGCCCGGGTGCGAGGCACCGCGGCGCGTGGCGGGGAGTAGGGCGCCGCCGGTAGTCGGTTTAGAGGGGGGGCGCGAAGGCGCGGGTAGCCGGACGACGCCGGAGGGCGCGGTCAGCGCGGTGGCTAGGAGCGCGGGGGTGATGGCCGGTGCGAGGAGCACGGCGAGCTACGAAGAGGGGAAGAAGAGGCCGAGGGCCTCACCGTGGTTAGCAGGGAACGGGGCAGCGGAGGGTCGAGGAGGGGGGTCGGGGACGAGGCGGCGAAGAGGTAGCAGGCCGGCGAGGGAGCTCCGGCGATGGGGCGGCGAGGTCCAGGGCGACGGGGTCGGCTGTCCTCGGGTTGGTGCAGAGGCGAGAGGGCGTCGGCGTAGGGGCGCCGCAGGGCGCGATCGATGCGGTGGGTGGCATCGTGAGGGGCGCCGGCGTGGTGCGGGGCGATGGGCGGCGGCGTGGCATCGGGTGGATCCCGATCCAGATCGGGCGAAGTGTGAGAAGGAGTGGGGAGAGTGGGGGATAGGGTTTCGGTCGGTGGATCGGGGCGGGTGGTTAAGTGGTGGTGGGGTGGGCCGGCCTGTTTGGGTGGCTAGGGCCAGTTGGGCCACGCGGCCCATTGAGGGGAGGGGGGGTATTTGTCTCCCCTCATTTTATTTATTTTTGGATTTTGCTTTTAATTCTTTTCTTTTCTATTTTAATTTTACATTTTAAATACATTAGTTTTATAAAATACATTAGTTGCACCTAAATTAGTGTTAACAAATAGGCCACCCCCACAATTAACTTGGCACCTAAAATAAATTAGTTTGTAATTGTTTATTATTTTAAAAGCATTTAAATAATTGTTCTCGCTGCGTTTTACATATTTTAGAGTATTTAAACAATTTATAAAAGTGTGGTCTCTTCACCAGAATTACCTTTGCTTTATTTGGCACAACCCAACCATTTTAGTTTTAAAGTTTGAAAACCTTTATCGTTTAACTTGACCTTTGAGTTTGAATTTGGAACGGTTTCGAATCAACGCGGGTTTATCAACAGTAACCGAGGTGACGTGGCAGCATTAGCAGAGGTTTACTGTAGCTTAATTATCGGGGTGTCACACTGGTGTCTTCAACCTCCCGCTCGGGATCGAGCGAGGCCGAGGGAGGCGTCCGCCCAACGGCGATCGCCGGCGCGTCCGGCCAACTCTTGAGGCGCATGACCTACCCAGGAGATCAGGGCGGAGAGGCGCATCGGATGGGGGTGGTTGCGGCCGCCGACGAGCACTATAGAGGAAGCAGCAAGTCCCGCGGCGGAGAAGGGATTCGGCCACCAGCGGACAGGGAGCTCCGGTGGGGGAATGGGGTTGGCAAGGCAACGGGGAGGCTCACCGGATCCTAAGGAGGGCAGTGGTGGAGGTGGAACGGCGAGGAGGTCTTGGGAGTGTCGAAATCTATGGAGGCCAGAGGCGGCGGCCATGGCGATGATGGGGGTCAGAGAGGGGCTCTGAGCACGAGGAGATGCTCGGAGAGGGATGGTGGACTGCGAGAGAGCTCGGGGGCTTGCTTAAATAGCCGCGAGAGAGCTCGAGGTGGAGGGGAGGAGGTGGCATGCAGCATGCGACGTGTCCGTGCGCCGGCGAGGGCGCAACATCGGCAGGCGCGGCCAAAGCTCACGGGGAGCGGCGGGAAGGCGACGAGGAGGATCAAGACGAGTGCCAGAGAGTCACAGAGACGAGCAAGGCGTGTGGACGAACGGAGGAAGAAGACACCGGTGAGGAAGACGACGATGCACAGGAGCGCACTATTCCGGTCGTTGGCACGGCTCGCCGGAGAAGAAAACGAAGGGGGGCAGCGGTCCAGATGGAAGACGACGACGAGGGGGAGCTGCTGGACATTAAGGGCAGGCCATAGACAGTCGGAGCAGCGATGCCGATGACAACAGTGGCTAGACCACCGTTTTTGCTGGTTACACTCGTGGTCACCACTGGCATGTCATGCTTTGGGGTTTTTATTGGGGTAAGTTCATGTCCACCGTGTAGTCCTTCCAGCGTGGAGTATTACCATGGTGAAAGATCGAGCAGAGACAAACGGAGCTGAGTGAAACACGCTGCACAAGTTTGCTGGTGCAAACTTTACCATGCTCTAGAGATTAAACTAGAGAGGGTAAATGGTAAACTTGATGTCTAGGAGGCTTAGGGTAGAAAGGACTACGGTCCTGGGAGTTTTGAGGCAAAATGGACAACTATTTACCATAGTTGTTGTACAACCACCAAAACTGGCCCAGAAACTGAATCATGATGAATCACTCACTAGGAGTAATGGATTGGGCTATAAGTTGGCAAAACCGGATGATTTGAACATACCATGATGCTGTAAAAAGTTCATACCAAATGGACTCACCAAAATGGCACTTCCTTATCAGCTATCATTTCTATCCAAAAACTTCAAAAACATGCTCAGGGAAATTGGCCAGATGAAATGAGCCACAATATTGCGGAGATGGATCCTATGGATAGGATAAGGCCTAGGAAAATTATCAGCCATAATGTAGCAAGATAAAATACACTTGCTTCACAAACTGAAAATTTGGACAGAAGACAAGCATTGCTCCTGTGCACACATAATTCTATGAAATGAACTGAATTTGGGTGGAGGCTAATGATTTGAGATACTTGAGAGGATGGAAAAGTTTAATCCCATTTGGAAACACTATGAAGGTACTTCCTTCACAAACTTGTGTCCTGGTCAGAAAATTTGAAAAATTGCACAGGGAGCTAGGATGCATGGATTGATCTCATCTTTGGTATCCATGGGTTATTTAACAATGATAAACACCCTGCCAAATTGCAGCTCAATTGGACTTAGGAATAAAGCACTTCCTTTGCAAATTTCCAGAGAAGGCATAAACTCGCATTGGATCATGTGCCAAATTTTGAACTGTAGAATCATGAGATGAGGATCTAGCTAGTGATTATATAGCAAGGACAAGCTCCACAATTTATGTGGGAATTTGCTCTGCTATAAAAATAATAGTTCCTTTGGAAAATGGCAGAAATGCAATATTGGCATTAAATAGGAAAAGGCAATTTTCCTTATTTAATTTTGGCTAATATCTTTTCCAGAGCTTGGATTAGGCATAAGCATCAACTCCACCAATTATTATGAATTTACGAGATGGCTAGCTATGGATTTGGATTTTATTCCTCATAAAGGCAAGAAAAGGAATAAAACATAATTCAAAAATATTGCATTGGACTTAGCAATATTTTTGCATATCCAAGGTTCATAAAGGTAGGATGATCTCTAGGACCAATTGGAATGATCAACAGATCAGGGAAAATGATGGCTCCTTTGTAATTACAATGGCCACATTCAAATTCCAAAATTTTGGAATCATGGTTTGAGAGGATTTGAGCTAGTGCAAATGAGGTCTTGCCCACTCAAAAAGACATGAGCAAGGTTTTGAAAGGTTGGAAATGACAAAATTTCCCAGAGTCATCCAACAAACTCATGAGAAAAAATTTAAAATGAGTGTCAGGAGAGAATAACAGCACAAAAATTGATAACCCAATTTTGGGGCTGTTACAACTCTTTCCCCCTTAAAAAGAATCTCGTCCTCGAGATTTCTAGGGTTACAGCACAAATGAAAGAATAACCACTCCGGGAGAAAAAACGTCGGGGTTAATAATTTTTAACCCTTTGGTTAAATTCAAACGAGTTGGGGGCACCGATATTGGTACACCCAAAGAGATATGAGGCAAACCTGGATATATCCAACGCTAGGGGCAATCGAGATTAAACTCCCGAAAAATGTTAGATGCACCCAGTGAACAGTGGTTTCACCTGCTGACACGTGGGTCCAGGGCCCATTGGCAGCCTCCTTCTTCTACCTCCGGCTTGCTGCTTCTCCTATGCTGCTGCTCCGCGTGCGGCTTGGTGCAGCACGCATCTAGCTCCTAGGGCGACGAGGACCCTAGAGCCATAGTGTGCAGCGTGCACGGCGCCGGTGCAGCGAGCACTCATGTCGCGGGCCAGCACCTTGTCGGCACTGCTCGCAGATTCGCCTCCTAGACGCCAGTGATCGAGCGATGAGCGGTTCTCCTGGACCTCGCTCACCGTACACCGGGGTTGGGCTATAAAAACGGCAGCGCGACTCTCCTCCAACGCAAGAACACAATGTCGCTCTACTACCTCTTCGGTTTGGGCGAGATCGAGCCGAGCTCCTTTGGCGAGGAGGTGTTCCTGGTGGCGTTGCGGTTGTTCCTCGCAGCACTGTTGGGCACACTGATCGGCTCGTCATTCCTCCTGCTGATTCTCATCAGGAATGAGCGAGCTCGGAACAACGCGTGGCTCGGTGTGGTGGCTCGGGATGCGGGAGAAGATGGCGCACTGGGTGGTCCTCCGCCACGCTTGATTTTCCATCGCTTTGCACCGGTGGAGTAATCGTGTACTGCGGTGGAGCGGTGGTGGCGATCTACCTGCGCCATGCAAGGCAGAGACGATGGTGGTGGGCGTCCAGATGCAGGTGAGGTGGCTGCGCCAGCTCAAGAATCACACGGAGTATGAGGAAAAATTTCGTGGATAGCTCCACGAAATGTAGGTGTCGAGGTAGAATCGGAGTTGAAATCTGTATCGGGCTAGATGTGCTGGATCGAGGAAATAAAGTTGGCAATGTTCCTCCGGAAATGAAGTCGGGAAAAAGAATTAGAGACGAGGAATTTCCAAGAGGAAATGCCTCTGCGAGGTTTCTAGAGTTGGAAATTCGGCACACAGTGTATGGACAGATAGATAGGGATATGTGACTTTGCATTTCCCCGAGTACTGCCCGAATGTACTCGTGGGTGAACCGGGTATGCGCGCAGTATGCAGTAAAATCTTAACTAGCAAATAGACAGAGGCAATAAACATGCAACGGAAAACACACCAGGCAAAATCATTCTACGGTGTTTTAATGCTAGTGGGCATATGTACTCCTGGTATACATATACCTACACCAGCGCACATTTTATTATAGACTCGAGACGAGTCAGGGTTAATTTAGTGTAGGTGACCTACTAATTAAAATCTTGTTAGCGACACAGTGTCAACCTTGTCAAACATTTCTGCTGGCCAGAGGGACAAGCAAAAACAAGCACAGAAATAAAAGCACAAAAGCATACATATAACACAGCGTACGGATTACAACAGTACCAGCAAACAACAAAGCACGAACACGCTATGCGCTAAATGAAACAACTCAACTTGGGATACATAGCTCTATCCTCATATCGAGGATGAACCGACAAACTGATCATCTTACTGCATGATTGAGGTCATGCAGAAGACTTGCCTTGCTGGGGCTCTCCGGGAGGACGAAGACTGAGCCATTCTCCATCTGCATCGTCCGACAACACTATGGGTTGGGGTTCGGCTGCTGGGGGAGTGGCTGAAATTGATCCAAGAAAATGTTGCTGGTGGATCTGTAAAAGAGCCTTGTCGAGAGTGATGATGTTGGGTCTAGGCCACAACATGGGTTGAGAGGATAGCACTGGTTCGGATGGCGTTGGGCAAATGACTTGAGATGTGAACTTACGAGCCTCACGGTAAGCTTCCTTGATGACTCGCACCGCATCATTGTCCAGGGTTCGAAACTCGGCAAGTATCTGGGCAATCATCATCCCCTGGGTGGTGACATACTGCAGCAGGCGAGCGATTGCGGGGTCATCTCCTTGGCTAGAGGGAGAAGGCTGCATTCCCACTTCTGTCACAATGGGGTAGAAGCAGAAATCACACCTTGCTGCCATATGCGAGTATCTGGTTTGGAGGTGAAGCATAACCTCCACAGCAGCGGCCTGAATGGCTAAATCAGAGGTAGGCATGGCCCTACCCTGAAAACCCAACGGATGGCCATCTGCTGCTAGGCTGATGCACACTCTTGCATCAAAGCGATGAAGGTGAGGGATGGGTGACGATTGGAACACCAGGTAATCGGGGCTAGCCTTACAGCCAAAGGCTTTGGTGAGCATCTTAGCAAGAAGGGGTGGAAAGCCGGGGTGGTTGATGACACCGGTGCGGCTGTGAAACTTGGGAGCTTTGAAGGTGCCAGTCATGGCTGGAGTGCTACTAGCTAGGCTTCTCTGCAGGGACATGGCTGACTGAGGGGTGAGCGATACAGCGAGCGAAAAGGAGGCCTTTATAGGCAGCTATGCAGGACATGCCCGCATGGTGTGGCCCCTTTCCCTTAATGGCGAAGGGTGAGCGGTGTGGCCGACCCGAAAGGATATGGTCGCTATTCACGCCACGGATAACTAGGCGGAGACAGCGGGGTGAGGACGTGTCGGTCCCGACTGCGCTACCTATTGATTAACAGTGGCCATGCCGGATGTAGGGACGGGTCAAATCCCTTAGGGCCATTACCGGTTAATGGTAGCAGTGATCCAATTCTAGGATAACCTATGCCAGCCTGGCTTCTCTGATACCATGCCCTATGGCACCCCGATCCGCATGGAGTAGGGGGCCTTCGCACGTCAGCCTAGGATAACACCTGACGCACGACCGGTCCATAATACAGCGTTCCAGGAACAAGAATATTCATCAAATACATGCATAAGAGATTACATCATTGATGAATACAATTATCTGGCATAGCCCTAAGGCTATTAAATGACAGCAGAAGTATGATTAAAATGGCGGCGGAACTCTTGGTTTGGCAGCAACACAACTCTGGCTGGGTTCCAGAACTCACAGGACTGGCAAGATTACGGCCTAGCACGACGGATCAAACAAAGAATACTCGTATGACCTACAAAACTGGCATGACACGCCAGGTCAGTACATTGAATGTACTTGCAAGTCAACCAAATACATAGCATCCAAACAAGCAGAAGACAAAGCAGGAATCAAGCGTATGCAACAACCTATTTCATAGCAATTACTAAACATGGTATGATAAAGATCAACTAAACATGAACAATATCATAGCATCTACTAACATGGCAATGACATGGCATATCAGATCATGCTTATAACATGGTAATAGCAAAACATAGCAGAACATCTTAATCATGGCATAATTTAACATGTCAATCAAAGCATGGCATGGCATCATGAAACTATGCTGAAAATAAACTACCAATAATATCCAATGCAGACATAGTGTGTTAACTATATGCAATCATCTTCTGTTCTATCATGGTTCTTAAATGCAACATATTACTCATGCAATGCAACCAAACTTGTGCACCGAGTCCGTCGGACTCTCTTATCAACGGGTTGCCTCGCAACCGAACAGTGATCTTTCCGGCGATCACAACCATGACCAACACTTGGTCTCCAACACTCACCGAGACCTCGTCTCGTGATCATATCAAACATCGTCTTGAGTTCTCACGACTATATCATAGTTCAAGTCACCATATTCTTGTTACCTCATATTTATCTACCAACTTAATTATTTTGGTTTATCCTCCATTTCGACGAAGACCTGATAGTGGGACCTACTATGAACTGTTGCTATCGATAGACTTTATACACACTCTGCAGAGGTAGCACATTGTACCCACACCACGGAACCCATGGCCTCATCATCCCATTCGGGTGGACCAACGGCATTCCGACAAAACCGACCTATTGCCATGAGGCTCTCCCGGCCACTCCGACCCAATCCCCAACGGGGTGGTCCTGGGTGGCCCCGTCTCTACCAAAGACACCCCGACCACCGTCGTGGTCAAAACACTCCCACTCGGGGACTCGGTACCATAATCTCATCAACAAGAACACAAGATTATGTCTGCCTACCTGATCAGGGTAAGCACGCCCATAACCTTCCCTAGTGGGAGGCAGCAGCGAGAGGTCACGACAATAGCTCGCGTTAAGGCCTTCCCATAAAGGCAAATGTGGCTGCACTGAAAAAAGTTCGATTTGGCGGCACTATGACTCGATCCCATCGATGACGGAGGAGGTTTGTTATTATTAAGTCATTGTATTTCCATCTCCATCACCATGAATATATTTAACATGGATGCAACAATGAGCATGCAGCATACAAATGCATGGGCAAAATATCGAACTCCTCAAGTGCACAACTATATAGTTCATTTCATTCAAAATCATCTAGTTTTAATAAGAAAGCTAATCTATTTTAGATTCATGGAATTGTGTGTTGTAAGGCATAAAGTAAAAACAAATCATGTAGAAAAACATTTGGGCAATTCTGATACGGAAGATTCTAGAACAAAGAAGAAGTGCTTGTGTTTTGAGGTTAGTGCATTATGCTTAAGTTCAACCATAGAGTCTTCTAGATTGTACATGTGGCAAAATCCGGTGGAATCTAGATGATATGCAACAGCAAGTAGTGCTCAAATTTGCCAGCTCTGCACCATCGGATTGGCCTCATCCAACGACCATCTTTCAAAGTTAAAGTTATCCGCACACTATATAAAATATATAAAATATATAGGGGTATAGATATAGATATGTGATGAGAAAGCCACCCATCATCTCCAATTAGAATAGTGTGTCCATGCACGGATGCAATGTGGCCAAACGATGTCTGCCATCGGTATCTCAAATTCAAACCAGTCTGACCTTTTTCAATGTGTATACATTACAACATGCTCGTTTCCAAACCACACCGCGCAGATCTCGTTTATATTCATGCATGCATGGGCTTCAAACATCATGATCTCTTATTCAAATATTTTAATTCAACTTTACATTGATTATGACCTCACCTAGTCTTTTACTCCCATACATTGGTCTTCTCTTTATAATTGTACCACTAACTTTCTCTCGTGCATGCATGCACACACACTACCAGTCGGCATTATCCATCGCACACATGCAATCTTTTTCTTCAGGTCGGTCTACCATGAAGGCACACACACACACACACATCCCCCTCTCCATCATATCGGGCATTCTTTATCTCTCACGTACATGCGCAACGATTGATGTTCCTCTATGCGTGTGTGTGTATATAGCTAGGTCTTTCATAGTTTTCCACATAAACCGATCAATATATATATCTAGTGGGGTCTCACCCTCTTTCCCACGTCCACATCGATCAATCTATACCTCTCTATATAGGATTACATATATAGCTAATACACCCACATTAATTATATATCCAATGCCCCCTCTCATCATCCATGCCTTCCGCTTCATCTCTCAGACGAGCGCACAATGGCGAAGACAGGGGGCAGCAAGGGCCCTGCCCCCCTAACATCACTATATATCGAGGCTAATATGAATGTGATCATTAGACAATTGCTGGTAAAAATGGTTTAAGTTGATGAATTGGCCCTCCTCATAAAGGATTAGCAATGCTTGGCCCCTAGCTCATGGGACATTTTTCATGGCTCCGCCACTGCGTGCAACAACGCATGATCTTGCCCCCTCTCTCTAAATATCGATCTTGAAGTTGTGCACTCCTTCATAGTCTCCCTCCACTCGGCCCCTTGCACCATCTTCTAGCCCCCCACCGGATTTTGCCACATGTACAATCTAGCAGACTCCATGGTTGAACTTAAGCATAATGCACGAATCTCAAAACAACAGTGGTTCACCTTTGTTCTAGAATCTTCCGTATCATAACTGCCCAAACTCTTTTTCTAGTTGAATTGCCATTATTTGGTTTTACTTTATGCTTTACAACACACAATTCCATGAATCATAAAATAGATTAAGCGCTTCTTTGATTCAAAGGATTCTCAAAGCAATTTTGGAGGATTCTAAACCTTAGGAATTTTTCCTATCTTGGTTGCTTGATTCATAGGATTGTAAACCATTGGAATTTTTCCATATGATTCATTTGCCTAGATTTGATAGGAAACATCACATCCACTCAAACCTCTTTGAAATAATTCTGCGTTTTTTCTATCACAATCAAACACTCGTACAATCCTGTAGGATTAAAGAAGACATTCCACTCTAATCCCATGTTTTGCCTATTCCCGCGTTTTGGAAATCTTACAAATCAAAGAGGCCCTAGGTTTTTTATAAAAAATAATTGATTTCGAATGAGATGAACTATAAGAATTAAACGAAGGTCTACATCAGGCATATATGACTCCGAGCTTGCATGCTATAGTGTGGTATTTATTCATAATTTGGTTGCAAAATCTGACGCCTGCAATGCACGTGTACCTTACTAGTACTTCGAGTATGTGCAAAACACAATGGCACGCTACACGGTGTCTCTCTTACAGTTCATGAAGCCACGTGGCACATGTGGAGGCATTGTCGCGACATACTTGTGTGGATTGATCACAGTGATGTGCTGCTGGTTCTAGAAGAATGTACTCGTCCTCCCTGAGTCACACTGGCGGTACATGCACGAAGCGAAGATGTGCACGCACGCCACGCACGCACTCATTCCCTCGCACGCACACGCGGGTACGCGGGCGGACGCAATTTTGTACCAAGATCCACTCCATGTGATAATTTGACGTGTGTAAAGTCCTTCACTTCATTGATGGTGAATTAATACAGCGCATGCAAACTGAGTGGACGTGAGGGCGGAAGAAACACATTACTACTCCACTACGCGCATGCGAGTAGTTAAATCATGGGTTGCTAGTAGTACTTCCATTGGTCTCCTTCGTATTTTGTGCCAATTTTTGACAGTAACATAATATTTACACATCTGAGCAGTGTAGTCTACTTGAAATTTATGTTGCACTAAACTCATCGGGAGCCGTTTCGGGCCTCGAAACCAAAACCCATCAATTTATCTTTACCTTGTTCCCATCACATTTGAAAGTACTAGTGCTACAATTAAGTGCAAGCCTGCTCACACCTACTAGCACGTACCAAACCTGAACGTGTTCCCACTATGCAGGTATTAGTACTAGTGCTAGTACTTAGGTTATAAAAAGGGGAACTACCTAACCGAAAATTACTCCACCTTTCCTCCTCATAAGTTCTTCTTCTTCGTTTGTCCGTGCCATGTCCGATTCGCAGAGCTCTAGGTCGAGAACTACTCTTAACAAGGGAGCGGCAACCAAGGCTGTGGAAAAAATGATAGGGCTCGCCGCCACACAGAGACCTCGAAAGATCTCTCACAGGCTGGCGATGGCTCCCAGGAGCGCCCTAGCCGCGGAGGCGAACATGCCGAGTTGGCGGCGCTGGAGTCGTTATCCCTCGACGGCATGCCCGATCAGCTCAATAAGCACCTCAATAAGTAGAAGGAGTTCATCCACGGCTTGGTGGAGCTGCTGAAGGAGAGCCTCGATGACATGCCCGCTGAGCTCAATAAGCAGGTGGAGTTGACCGCCGGCTTGGTGATGCTGCTAAAGAAGAGCATTGCCTCGGAGAAGAAGGCGACCGGTGAAATCCTGCAACTTCAGGAGGACAAGGCGAAGCTTTGCCACGAGCTCGACCTGCTGAAGGAGAAAAACGCCGGATGGAAGAAGCTGCATGAGAGTAGTAGTTCCTCGATGAAGATGCTGCAGGCCCTCGTCATGGAACAGAAGGAGGAGTTGGCGAAGCTCTGCATCGAGCACCCGTCTGCTGTCAAGGTACCTAATGCGGCCGTGGAACAGATGATGAATGCTTGCGTCGAGAAATCCTGCGTCATGGACAGAATGAAGAAGATGGCGGAGTAGACGCGCAAGGAGATGGAGCTCGTGGAGGCGATGAAGAAGCAGTTACGACTCCGCGGTGAATTAGATCATTTGGGGTGATAATCTTCCTTCTTCTTTTGCTCCTGTGTTTCTTCTTTTGCTTCGGGTGTTTCGCCGCACATGTCACGTTCTCTGCGAGGCATGAATAGAACAATTCTAACAATGAGTTGACTAGCAAATTAGGTCATTGTTTATCACCATATGGCACTGGGCTGCCGTGTTTCGCGCTCCTCCGTCATAGTACTACTCTAGTGGGAAAGTTGAGTATACTGCACGGTTCTTTGCTCCTCCTCAGGTCGTCGGCACATTTATACAAGCAGTCAAATCACAAGGCCCCACCTTCCAGCAGTAATGAGCCGTCAAATCCCAAAGGCCCTCGCCTCTCGTGAAAAGGACCAAGCTAGACTGCCCCTCCCTCTAGCCTTTTAAAAAATGTATAAATTTGTACAGTAGTTTCGATAGATTGCGCCATGGAGCAAAACTAACAAGATGAAATTAAAGAAAAAAGGTGGTACATATAGAGAGCGCTCGTCGCCAAATTATGCATATACTATATGACACCACCCACTATGAAGGTACTAGTAACATAGACTAGTAACTAGTCTATATTACTCTCTAGTATGACCAGCCAAAGTCGAGGCGCGGATACCAACGAGGGCCTGGTTGTGTCTATACTTGGACAACACACCCGACTGCATGCGCACCAGGCAGACGAAGCTCGTGTCCTGTTGGTGTCGTGTGCGGCCCGCACATTAACCAAACCATCGCGCCTCCATATTAGCCTCCGTGTTTTAAACTTCTCAATCTGAAGGCCAAGGAGCAACGTGAAACCTATGATAGAGCCAATCGGATGGTTGAGAACACTACAATTCATAGTTACAGATGCATGTGTGAGAGAGGACGAGTGCGTGCGTGCACCTCTTCTCAGAGTACAAGTGTATGTGGGTGACATCGACCTAGGGAGCAGTGATGGTGCGTGTGAGAAGTCCCGAGAGATAGGTGTAATGCGTCTGAGAAAAAGACTAGTCTATAGCTCGCCACGAGGCTATTCCTGTCGAACGCCCAGCGTAAGATATGTATCCGACGGTGCCAGTTTTTGTACGTACACAGCAGTAGAAAAAGAACTAGTACAATGGCATATGCTACACCACAGCCGAGAAAATGTACTGATGTTACGCCATTTGGGAATAGTGCCGCACTTCGAAACTAGAACCGTCAATAAATTTTGAGCGTGTCTCGTCACATTCCAAATTACTACTACTACCACGCTATATTTAATTGCAAACCTATTCACACCGGTCACAACCTAAACGGTTTCCCACTTAGGAGCGTATTGGTAGTACTCGGTTATAAATACTACTATGCTAAGATGACTACACATTCCTCCTCAACTCGTCATCCACAAAAAACAATCAAGTCAATCAAGCCATGGCCAGCGTGAGTTCTGGGTCAAGAGATTTCCGCCAGGGAAAGGTGAGCATGGAAGAGGAAGCACGAGAGATGTCCCGCCACGCCGCGAAAGCAGCCGACATGTCCATTCGTGCAACAGTAGCAGCACAGAGATCCCGCCGCGCTGCCGAAGCAGCACGGAGGTCCCACCGTGCCGTCGATGTAGTAGACTGGTCCGGCCATGCCGCGGAAGTAGCAGAGATGTCTCGCCGCGCTGCCGAAGCAGCAAGAAGGTCCCACCGCGCCGCGGCGGCCTGAGAAAATTTCTCGCAGGCAGGCGAGGACTCTTACAGGCGCATGCATGCGATGGTCCATAGCCAGATGGATCAGATCTCCGACTGGGCGAGGTTGCAGGACGAGGCTACTGGCATCATCCGGCAACTAGGGGAGGGAAATGCGAAGCTCCGGGGCGAGCGCGACCTGCTGAGGGCGAAGATCGCCAGAAGGGCGAAGCAGGAGGAGGAGACTGCTGCCTTGTTGCAGAGCACGTGCGTCATCATCAAGAAACTTATGGACGAGAATGCCATGCTCCGCATCGAGCACAACAGGCTGGTGGAGGAATCCATGGATGCTGCCAAGCAGCGTATTAAGGACATGAAACTGATGAAAGAGATCATCGCCCACCGCGAGAACTAGACTCCGCGACCTGCAGCGCATAAAGAAAGTAGAGATCAGCGAGCCACATCGTTGTATGCGTCTTCCTTCTTCTTTTGCCCTTGTGTATTTCGCGCGTAGCCGCATGTGGCTTTTTTAATTATCTTGCTAATTATGTAAGACAATTATTATCCACTCTCGTCGTCCTTATATATATTCATCAGTCTTGCTATAAGTCGCAGTAGATGCTATATAGGTCTCTCGGATCTTACATCAAGATCCGTGCAAAATTTTCTTTTCAGATTTTCTTTTTTCTCTCTTAAATCTCAGTCGAGTGATACATTGCCACACCATTAAAAAGAGGCTCGGGGGCCATTGATGGAGACCTTGAGAGAGAGGTGGAAGGCCGATGGAGGTCAACGGGCTCTCCTCCGGATAAGCACGCGCAGGGGTCTGATCGCACGCCTCCCGTACTCAAATAGCTACCCTGCACGGCGCCTCCTAGCTAATAAAAAAAGGGGACGCGTGGCGGCACGTAAATGGTAAATAGAATGCCCATGGTTTCAATAATACTTGTGTTTCCGATTGTAATGTGACAACACTTGTTCCAAAATGACTTTGTTAATTTTTAATGTGTGCGCCTTCGTAAATCGGACAACAAAGTTACCACATCATGTTGGTGCCATGTCATGATACCAAGCCAAGTTTCATGATTTTCATGCGTGTTTTGGATTTACAGGAATTAAAAAACCAAGTTTCTCAATGTGCATGGGACCTAGAAATTTACCCGAGGACACACATGTGATTTTTCAACCAGCTTTGGTGCACTTGAGGATGTGCTTGTATTTAAAATTTGAATTATGCACACAAAGGTGACACATTCCCTCTCAGAACCACGAGCCTTCTTGAGAGAAGCTCCGGTTTGCAAGAATTTTATACCAAAACTTGTTCCTGTTCTGCAATTTTTTTAACCACAACATGGTAGTACCATGACATGACACCATGCCAAGTTTCATGATTTTCAGGTGTATTTTGGATTTACAAGAATTTTAAAACCAAGCTTCTCAATGTTCTCGGCCCAGCCACGATGCCCAGATGTTTGAATTTCATTCCCATTTCTTGCATGGGACCTAGGAATTCACCCAAGGACACACATGTGATTTTTCAATCAACTTTGGTGCACGAGAGCATGTGCTTGTAGTTCAAATTTGAATTATGCACATTAAATGACCAGAAACTCAATTAATGTATAAAAAAGGCCACACGAACCTGAAATAACTCCCAAATTTAACAGGGCACTCATATAGTTCTATGTTGCCTCTGTAAAGAAAATCTGGCGGGAGGCAGTGTATATTGTTTCGCACACAAAGGTATAAAGAAATAATAAATAAATAAATAAATAAAGAAAGAAATAAAGAAATAAAGAAATTAGCATACCTATTTAATTCTTGGGTTCTTATTATTTATGCCACTAGTTGTGTATCACCACTTAGTTTTGCCATTAGAAGTTACAACTACTAAAAAATGCATCGATCCGTGAGGTGCCTGCTCAAAAATGCAATTAGATATGTAAAAAATGTCATCGTTAAGTTAGATGTTTGCTCAGAAAGCCATTAGACATTGTTATCTTCATGTCAAACCCGTTGACCATTTTACATGACAAAAATAAGCCGATTCTCACAATGATAAGTTAATGGTGTCCAGCACATCACACCCCTCAAATAAAACTAAACACCTTTTAATTCTTTGACAAAACTAAGCACCCTAAAATTCTTTGACAACTAAACTGCTAGCTATATGATGTTGGCCATATATACTGTACGTATATAATGTGAAGAAACGAGTGGTAGTACTATACCAACTAAAACATCAAATGTACGAAATATAACGAGAAGAAACATAACATAGTTCTGCTCGGGGCTCAGCACAACACACCCCTCAAATTAAACTAAGCACACTTGAAATTAAACTATGGAACTAATCCGGTAGACATTGCATTAGAACCACCATGAGTAACGACACTGCCACCTGACTCGGAGTCCTCGTCCACGTCCTCGACTTCGTCCTTGTCCCTCTTCCTCTTGGCCAATACTTCTTTGCTTGAACCGCACACTTGGCTCTTGCTCTTCATCCAACTCTTGTAGATATTGAAACAAAGGTAGCCATCCATGGCAGCATAGGGGATGTGGTCTATATCTAGTACATTCCACCGCCATGCATGACGATGAAACGTGTACGGAGGTTTCTCTAGTTTACCGTATGAAGGATGAACCATGGCTCCTGCCAAGGTCAGAATTGAAGGCTGACCACGGGAGGGCAGCAGCCGATTCTTCTGGAGGTCGAAGCGGTTGCCTAAAACGAGGCCTATCCGACCCAGGACTCTTTTGTCATTCGTAAAGTCTACATCAACGAATTTGACTAGGCCACCCTTGAGGAAGTTCTTAAATTCCTCGCACTCAACGTGGACATGGCATATGTGGTAAACCAAGCATAAGTCATGCACGCAAACCTGGATCACGGTGGGCTTCTTCTTCTCTTCCTCCTTTAGATCCTTCTCTTGTCCCAGGACTGTGGTGTACTCAACATCTAGCCCAGCGACCCACTCATCATTTGAGTTTTCGAACATGCGACTGAAGCGAGCAAGGCATCCTTTCACCGCCGCGGAAGAACGGGTGTAGATGACGTCGAACTCATCGCCGGTGATGGTTCTAACCTTGTACTCACCGCTGATCATGGAGATTTGGGATGCCATGAATTTGGGAGGAGGGTTAGGATTAGTGGAACTGCCGTAATGTGAAAGGACGGGATGACTAGGAGCGAACTACCATAATGTTAAAGGACGTCCGGGGACGAGTAGGAGCGAACTGGCAGCGGTTTTTCGATTATAAAAATGTTGAGTGGGGCGTGCGAACGGCAGGGTAGTGGCTTGCCTGCTGGATAAATGGATTCATGCACAGTGCTATGGGGGCCCAATTAGATGTCATGTCTACTCGATGCCCAATTAAATGGCTTTCGATGTCATGTCAAGCGTCGGGAAAATTATAGGTGATACGAAGCTTTCCATTCTCCCATGATACGGGCTTCCGAGAGCCCTTGGATCTGAGATCGAACGGTTGCATGGCGTGATTCTAGACCTATGGGTGAATATCCTATCCTGGAGGGTTATTCTGCAAAATTTTCAGCAACTTAGCATGCGACCGTTCGATCTCAAATCCAAAGGCTGCTAGCAGCCCATATCATGGTCACGCCGCCTACCACGACTGTCGCCTGGCTCGCGCGGTCGCGCCCTTGGAGATTTAACACGGTGCGTTAGGCTATCTGATGTTGGCATGTCATACATAGTCATCACTTAGTCACTCGTACTACAACAAGGTTAGCTATAAGGTTGGCTATAAGAGTATAATTTTTACTTCTCTCTATCTCTTTCTTCGTAGTATTTATTGCATTTGCCAAGGAGTGACCTTGAATGAAATGGTGCTTAGATGAGGTGATAAGGGCATTAAATGGCTTAGCAATTAAGGCCCCAATGCATAGGTACTTAGTTTTTTGTTGCTAAGTTTGCTTCATTTAATTAACTATAGACTCAAAATTGTCTTTTCACCTAGGTACACGCCCTTACCACCGTTTCTTCCTTGGGTCACCAAACTAGTATATCTCTTCTTAATTAAGTGCCACATCAGACTTTATGCCTATGTGGCAAGCTTAGCACTTGTAGGAGCAAGTAAGTACTCCATTCGTTCCAAAATAGATGACTCAACTTTGTACTAACTTAACTTTAAGTTAGTACAAAGTCTTAACTTTAAGTTAGTACAAAGTTGGGTCATCTGTTTTGGAATAGAGGGAGTACAATAGTGGGCTATAAGCCCGCTTTACATGGCATTTTTGCGTATGTGGAGGAAAGGGGCAAGGAAAAAGTGGAGGAGTGGGCTCTCATGCAAGAGCCAGCCTCCACATGGTGGAGCATTGGGAGAGGTACCTGTATGGAGGTGGTCAGGAATTAGGAGTCTCACGCCGGTCGTAGCGCCATAGTTAAAAATGATAATTGCAAGTTAAATCACGGGCCCCACCTGTCCAGCAGTAACTCGCTGTCAAATCACATAGCCCTACCTTTGCAGCAGCCTACTCCCTCATCTTCTCGCGTCTCTGTCAAACCGACTAGCCGGAACTGCCCCGCCTACCATGCAGGAAAAGCCCCGCCCTCGACTTTTAAATAGTACTGTATACTAATTTTGTATCCATGGATTGCGCCATGGAGCAAAGCCTCAAGAAAATGGTGGTACACATGTACGGAGTATACAACACGCCCGTCGCGTTCGCGTCGCACCCCAGACGGTCGGTCGGTCTGGCACACCGCTCTCCGAATGGAACGCGCGTCATATTGCGTTTGCACACACATGTGGGACCGCAATTGAGAACCGACCATAGGCACACTCCCCAGCCCCGCAAGTCAGGTGAGTTAATAGAAGAGAGAGACGAGCGATAGTACTACTAGAGAAGTGTTGTAGGTGTACATACATTGGTGCCTGGACGATCCCTTCAAGACACGGAAGATCAGTTCATCCATGCATGTGACCAGACTCTAGCAGACACGCCTGGATTGGCTATCGTCTACCTATCGTGCAGGCTGTGTTGTACAGGGTTGTAGTTCTGGTGAGAAATCTAAAAAAATGTTTCTTGTCATCTCACAAAATCAGGTGTCATGTGCTTCGGATCACTGCGAGGGTTAAACAGCGACAATTGAGTTGGGCTAGTCATTGGGGGCACATGCACGAAGACTACTCGGCTGCCATCTAGGTCAAGCTGGCTATGTTAATTAGGACATCTATCGACGGACCCCTTTTCTACGAGTTTATCTTTAATTTGAGCTTTGATCCTCGTCTAGTTTGTCCGTTGGGGTTCATCTTGTCTCCTTTGGGCAGTGAGGTTATGATTTCTTGTCATGTGGCATTTATTCGTGTTATATGTTCTAATCCGGTGCTTCAGATCAAAATGACGACAACTGCGCCTCCGGGGCACGTGCATCAAGACTTCTCGACAGTCATTGCCGAGGTCAAGCCGGCTTCGGCCGGTAGACAAAAGAAAACTAGTACTCCACTATATAGGCAGGAGCCTCCGCGCTTGCTTGCTAGTGTTGCTCTCTTCACACTGTCACGTCCTCTCCAGGTCTAAACACGATAGCGATGGTCGCACTCTCTCTCTCTGCTCACCGCTGGTCACAGATCCAGCCGTATCCTCTCCGCCGGGGAAGGTGAGAAGGTGCAACATTCACGCGGTCGTCCTCGGTGACAGCTCTTACCCACTGCCGGCGCGTCCCGATTAGCGTGCCTTTCCGTTCTCTCCCAAGCATCGCTGGCGAGGGAGGGCCTCCCACCCCTTCTTCCTCACTGTCGTAGTGTGGGCAGACCCGGCCTCCCGTCACCCACCTAGCGACATCCCGGCGACCCTCAGGTATAACTTCCTTCGAAACCGGCATTGCTCTACTTCCCGAGCTCCTGACGTCACTGCATTTGTATCTTTTACTATTTCTCAGTCCCCCTCGTAGATAGGATCGATCGGCTGTTCGAAAACCACCTAATTTTTTACTGTTAAGAGGTAAAACTAGTTCATGAACTTGAATCTAGTACCACTTGGTTCAAACAAGGAAGAAAGGGGGTGGGAGTGGGGAGATTTGTTACCTGAATCTAGGACTTGGTCGTAAGAGGAAATAATGGGGGCAAAAAGTAGTAGAGACTAGCTATCCAACTGGTCTCTAGGTCTAATAAGGAAATAAAGGGAACACAATACAAACTCGATATAAACCCGATCTATTGGTTGAAAAAGGAAAGAAAGTGGGGACTGGGGGACAAGTCAACAGAGTAAGTCCAACACTAGATTTGCTAGCCTCACACGGCATAAGGTGGCTATATACCGAACAAAAATGGGACCAACCCAGATATCCTCTTCTGATGTTTGTTGCCCCGAACCGCTCTTATGTAATGCCACTGGTAAAATGTAGCAGTCGCACTATTAAAAGTAAGGACTCATTAAACCAATGTTGTTTTCAATGTAATGCATCCAGTAATATGAATCAATGGCACTTTTTTCATGTCCTGCTGAATTTCCCATTAAGATAAGTTGCTTCTTTTCGTTAGAGATGCAACTGTCCTGGTCCGCCTACTCTCCCGTGCCCAAATACCGACTCTGTAGTAGCTGTTAATGTAATGTTGCTCGTAAAATGAAGCAATGGCACCATTAAAGTAATTTCGTATTTAATGGTTGTCATAGTTAATCCAAATGCCCACATTAATATCTAGCAATGCTGCTAGAAATTGCTACTGTCCTTGTACGATTGCCATTTAGATAAGGAACATGATTTTTTTCATTTGATGCCTGTTTCATCACTTGTTAGTCACCCTCCTTTCCACCTTTTTTGTGCAAACAGAGATATACATTTCACGCTTGATCTTAGTTGAACTGCACAAATGATATCCAAATTATAGTTGAACATTCCAGGAGCTTCACAACCAACCTTGATGTTGCTCAATTTTATTGCAACTAATGAAGAAGAAGCTCTGTGGGTTTCCTTTCCTGATGGAAATGGAACCGGGGCTGGAGCCCATTTCTTAAAAAAAAGAAGCTGCTATCTCATGGGACATTGCTTCATTTTAGGTGAACTGCACCAAAAGGTCCCATGAATTGAATCATCCATATTGGTGACTGGTGTCATCCCTTCTTACGATGGCGTTGACTACAGATATGGTTCCCATCACGAGGTATGTTCCTTTTTGGTCTGACCGTTTGCCTAAGATCCTGCATGTTGATCCTGCTCTTGTGCTACTGTTTTGGCACTGCCATGATAAAGCAGTAATGTTATTATTTTGCACCTTAATCTAGTGGCACTATTAATTTGAGGCAATGTTTTGGCACCGCTAGTGCCACTGTTTTTTTATATCGAAAGAGGGGGTTCCCTCTGATTTCATTAAAGAAACCCAACCATAGAGAACCATTATCCGACAACATCTCAGTGTAAACGGGCAGTTATGCAACTACTACTAGAAATGACTGAGTACTAGTAGGAGACAAGTTCGCCACATAAGCTAGGCAGGTAGGGGGACGCAGCACTAGCTCGACCAAGTTTGGTTTACAACCCAAATGCTACCACAGAAACATCAGGGGGAAGATAGGGAGAGAAAGAGCCAGCTTCAACAATCCATTCTAAGCACCCCTGGCCTTCATCCTTGCGACACACGGTACACCTCGTTTGCCACCTGCTCGACCCTAGTGTCACTGATAAAATGAAGTAATAATAAAGTTAAAATAGAGCGAGTGTCCTCTCTATCATTTCATTTCTAATGTAGATAAAGAAAGTGCTTCTCTTTGTTAATGTATGTTTCATCAACTAGTCCCATTGTTAATGTTTAAGCGTTTCTGCAAACTGGGGTGCTTAATTTTAGTTGATCTGCACAAAATAGAGATTTGAATGTCTCAAGGCCCCTCCTTGTACTACCGTTGTACACTGATGTTCATCACTGGCATAAGGTGTATCGGGGAGACTTGGGACGATTTCCAGTATGAGGCATGGCGTACCTTATGAGGCGTCGCAGGGCCCATCTCGCCCACGCAACATGGCATACTATGATACTATCACAATATTTTATTCTATTTATTTTGCATGTTTCATCAACTAGTGCCACTATAATGTAATCATGCTTTTTCATTATATGTGCAAACAGGGTTATTCAGCTGCATTTTGGTGGAACTGCACAAATGTACGGATGGAACCGGCATATATGCAAAGTGCGAGGTGTGCCAAGTAAAAATTACCTACACCAACCATTCTCCATGCAAGCATTGGCATCCATCACCACCAGTGGGATGTGTGGCGCTCTCTGTGGAAGGATCTTTCTCGGCAGCAAATCCTCTAACCAAATACTAGTAGCTTATATTGGCAGTTTTCTCGGGAGTACGCTTTTTTGAAAGAAGCACCAATCTATTTTTGTTTATTTGTACACACTGTCACAACTTTGACCCAAAGGTCCAGAGCTATTTAAGGGTGATTGGCATAGTGCTCGGAGACTGATTGTAAGCATGATTTTCATTAGCTGCCACACTGATTATAAGCATGAGCAGGTGGAAGATTAGGTTAGTGCAAAGCTTACATTAAACCCTACCGCTGTCGTTGAAACGAGGCGAGCGTCGAGGGAACCGTGGAGAATGGCGGGGAAGCGACATCGCGCCATCCGTCCTCCTCTTGCGGTGGGAGAACGAATACTCCTGTGGCTCCGGCTGGCTCTGCACCCTCACGAACAGCACACCGTACTCGATCGATTCGTTATCCTCTGGGTGCTCGACCTTCGACCTATATGCCCACCACCTCCACCTGACTTTTGCCCCGGGCGAATCTGTCTGCTCCATCGCCCAGAGGAGATACTTGATGAACTCGAAGGACTGCAGCGTGACTGCCTCCGAGGAGTACATGTACACCGCCGCCCTCATCGCTGTTGTCTCGCTCTTTCGCATACATTGCACATGGCCCTCACCATCCTTGAAATCTCCCACGCATTGTCAAACCAAGTAAGGATCTCCTTCAACCTAGCTAACTTTGCCTGGTCCGCGATCTGCCTGATTCACTGCTGCATCCTCTCCATAAATGTCCTTCTGAGTGGTCCGGTGCTAGCTTTTGAAGATGGGAGGAGAGACTGTGGTCTTGCAATAGAGAAGAGGGAGAGGCGAGACGTTGGTTTTGGAATGGAGATGATGGAGAGGAGAGGAGAGGAGCTGGTTTTGCAATGGAGAAGAGGGAGAGGCGACACGGTGGTTTTGGAATGCAGATGATGGAGAGGAGAGGAGGTGATTTTGCAATGGAGAAGAGGGAGAGGCGAGTTGGTGGTTTTTGAATGGAGATGATGGAGAGGAGAGGAGGTGGTTTTGCAATGGAGAAGAGGGAGAGGAGCGTGCGGCAGCGATTTAGGATTGGACGAGAGGGCTGACGCGCTGTGACTGGATCAAAATCAAAATCAATTTACCATTCAATTAAGAAAGCGACCCCACATTAACTAGTATCCCTTTTATTCTGGGTCATTATTGACCATGATTTTCGCAAATAAATATATGTTATACGTTGCAAAAATAATATAATTTGAAAGTACATTCATATACGAACCAAACGATACAATTTTTGGTGACATGCATTCACATTTTGCTTGTCAAATACAGTACATGGTCAAACTTTGACCCAAAATACGCAAAACAAAAAAAATACTTCCAAGACCAGCGCCGCTCTTCCGCTCTTCTCCTCTTAAACCACCACCACTCCTCTCCTGTTCCAATCTAAATCCAGCACCGCTCCTCTCCTCTTCCATTTCAAAACCACCGCCCCTCCTCTCCTGTTCCAATCCAAAACCAGTGTCGCTCCTCTCCCATTCTAATCCAAAACCAGCGCCGCTCCTCTCCTCTTCCATTCAAAAACCACCGTCGGCAAGTGAAGGTGCTGTGGAGAAGTAGATTGATGGAGGAGTACAAGCGATACGTGAGGATCGCAGACGGCGACCCTATGAAGCTAGCTAGGATGTTGGAGATATAGTCTTGGTTTGACAACAAGGACCAACTAGCGGCGACGGCGACATCCATGGCCAAATATCTGCAACAGAGTGAAAAGGCGGCGATACTCCTGGAGGGAGTCGCGCGGGAGTACATAGAGCTGCTCCTCTAGGTCATGGAGCAAACAGATTCACCGAATCCGATCGTGAGGGAGCGGTGGTGGGAGCATCGATCCCAGATGGAGCATCCACCAGAGATTGAAAGATCGAGCATCTACAGGGTGCCGTTTGTGAGGGTGTCGTGCCAGAGCGAGTCGGTGGAGTCTTCATCGACCAAACGCAACTGCAAGAGGAGAAAAACAGTTGGCCCGACGATGCTTCCCCGCCATCCTCTCCCTCGCCGTTCACATCGTCTCACGGGGCGGCTGTCTGCCGCCGAGGAATAGGAGGGACTTCTCCCCCCAGTCCAATAGTCGGGCAGGTTGTTAATTGTCAGGAGGAGCTTAGGGTTGTCAGTATTTGCAGTTGAGAATTGTATTTTTTGTAGTGTATTTTGAGAGTACTTTCAGATATGAATGTCTTTTGAATTTCAGATTTGCAGTATTGAGCATATGAAGTATTTTATGAATTCTAGAGATCTATTTTTAGCACTTAGAAAATGTAGTTTCATAGGAGTATAAAAGTGCAGACAATGTGATTCTCAGAGAAGAAACTACAAGTTTCAGTTTCAGATAAGAAACTCCAAGTTCAGTTTCAGATAAGAAACTGCAACTTTTAGAGGCAGAGCACTTATATTAACACAGCCTTTTCAAATAGTGTTAACATCATGTTGGAAGTTTTATTCATGGTCGAAACTAGAACTACCAGCCAGTTAACATCATGCTGATCAACATTCATGCATAGCACATCTTCATATGATGCACAGTCAAAAAGATATGCTATTTTCAAAATGCCCACACAATGTCGAGTGTGCGAAAAACAGAGAAAACGAGGGACGAAGTTTTGGCAAGTGTTGGACGTGGTGTGCGTAGATGACAATTGGGACGCACATGTCAATAAAGGCAGAGGCAAAAAAATTGGAGATATTTTCTCTGCACAGGTGGAATCAAACCCGGGCGGAACAGCTGTCAGGTAGTGTCACTCCGCCACTAGGCTAGTTCAGTTGTTTCGTTACTAATAAGGCACTTCCTCAAGTGGTCGGATCTCCTCCTGCGCCTTTGTGCGCTCTCCGCGACGCCGCTATCTGCCGTTGTGAACATGCTGAACAAACGAGAGGAATCTGGAGAGGACAGTACGTGGAGAGGCGGACAGTCGGGACCCACCAGATCTATGGCCGTACGCAAGCATGTGCCCTCATCGAAAAAAATACTTCCTCCTAATGCTATACTGACGTTGGGGCCCATGGGTTTGTCAACATAGTTACATTTTTTTAGGTGCTTCAACATAGTTACTATAGGAGATAAATTCACAACGAAGCCGGGGAGCTGGCAGGTATCATTTATTATCACTGGGGCAGCAAGTATCAGCTGGGTTTTGGGTTGCCCCGTCTAGGCTTTCTTTTTTAACATGCGCAGCCCACGACCTCGGATGGGAGGTCCGTAGGCATGTTTGTATTTTCTTGAGGGCCGTCATGTATCGACCGGCCCATGTACCTCCCATCCGAGATATTATATTTCCTGAAACATCGGCAGCCCAATTTATATTTTTTTTGAAGAAAACGCAGAGGTCTATTCTATTTTTCTATATGAGAAGAGGAGCGTCTGGTCCAACTTATGTTTCCCTTCTAAAAATAATTATTTTATATGTTATTATATATTATTGTTATTGTCATCATATATTTAACAGATAGTTACATATGTAAGAAAACAATATCCCACATCTTATTAACTTATAAAAATATTTTCTTAACAATAAAATCCAGGATTGTTTTGGCAACGAAAATACTGGTGATTGTGTACAAAAGCTTGGTAAGATTTAAGGACCAATGTAATAATAAATCACTTATTATTTAAATATATATATATATATATATAACAAAATGCTCAGCCCATGTTTATTTTTGATAACATTGCTGCGCCCACCCCAACATTATAATTAGAATCAACCCAGCAAAATCGTGTATTTGGAGAAAGTGCAAATGCCCTGTAATTTTTTAGGAATAACATAAATGGGCCGCATGGACACTACATTATTTGTTCACCCAGCCCAGCTAATGGACTGTAATTCAAAAAAAAGATCAAAATGACTGTAAATTCTACCCCGCAAAAAAAGACTGTAAATTCTGGAAAAATGGGTTGAATACGTGCCATATTTTTGGAGGCTGAAATGTGGTCCAATAGGTCGAAGCCAACGCAAGTCATTGTCAACTTAGTCAACAAATGATTCTAACATCATTAGCCATTGGATTTACATCCAATGACCGACATCCATCTTCAATCTCTCGTCTTCTTCCTCCAGCGCCACCGGGACCGCCTGCTCCCGCCTCCTGCTGCTAGCAGCTCTTCTTAGCACGCTTGCTGTGAAGCGCTACTCCACCGTTGGCCAAGCCATCCCTCCACCCCTCCGCACCTCCTGTTCTTCTCCACCGACTGCCGAACCACAACGCACCAGAACCAGTTAACCCTCGTACACCTCTCCGTCTGCGACTCTACTCCTGCGTCTTCTCATCTCCGGCTCGTTGCTGTCCGAGGCCTTGCCGTCATCCACCACCTTGGATGCGCTCGGCGCAGAGTGGTCAACGAATGACACCATCGGAAGTAGAATGTGCGTGGAGAGGCTGACAGCTGGGTCCACGGCCACACGCAAGGAAATGCCTCCTTATTACGCGCAAAATAATGATTCCTCCACCTGACAGCAGGGGCCCACCGGAAGGGCCTTTGTATTTCACGAAAAAACGTTCCCACCACTGACAGGTCGGACCCACTAGCTATATCTTCGCATGCAAGGAAGTGCCTCATTACGCGCAAAAAAAATGAATACCCCCTTGCTAGCTGGGACCCACAATTGTGGGAGGCTGACTTGTGGGCCAACTAAGTTGATGGGGACAAAGGGCTTTGTAAACTTAATCAATATGCACGATTCTAGCTCCAGTAACTGTACAATGTCCATCCATCGGCCGTAGTGCTTCTTCAACCTATGGTCTTCTTGCTCCAGCCGCCCAAACCAGCACCGGTCGTGCCTCGTGCTCCTGCCTCCCGTGGCCGGCTGCGATGTCGCGGAGGCCTCACCTCCCCCTACTACTCCCACCGCTGGCCAGGCCATCCCTCTACTCACCCACACCCCCTGTTATTCTACGGCGACGACAGCCTCACACCTCAGCGAATCAGTGAACCCTTGTACTCCTCTCCGCGCGGGCTTCCACTGCCGCGTCTTCCTCGGCTCCGTGTCGTCCCCTTCCTAGGCCTCGTCGTCGTCCACCGCCGTGGTGCTCTCGGCGCGGTGTGGTCAACATGGTCAATGACCGACTTCCATCGGACGTGGACTGTACGTGGAGAGGCTGACAGCTGGGTCCACAGCAGCCGCAAGGAAGTGCCTCCTTATTACGCGCAAAATAATTGTTCCTCCACCTGACAACGGGGACCCACCGGACGGGCCACCATATTTCGTGAAAAAATGTTTCCCCCTGACTGTTGGGACCCACCGGCTACATCTTCGCACGCAAGGAAGTGCGTCCAGGCAAAAAATGATTCGCCCCCTGACTACTGGGACCCACCAGCTACATCTTCGCACGCAAGGAAATGCCTGACAGTCGAGACCCACCTGGTCGAAGCGTACGTAGCGTTGTCATTCTGGTCGCGAATGTGTACGTACATACTGGTCGACGTAGAGGCGCACATGTGTCGTCGTAGAGGCGCGCACATAGCATGTACATGTACGTATAGCGGCCAGGGTGCAAGAAAGAAAATACGGCCACGAACGTACATACGGGCGGGGTCTGGCACGCCTACTCGTGCATACGTACGGCCAGGGGTCGTGTACATGGCTAGGTCGGAACAGAGAAACTGCGTCGTCGTCCTGTTCATGGGGAGGCAACGGAATGCGTCGTGTTCATCGGGAGGCAACGGAACGCGTGCGAGGCAACCGGCTTGGATGGAATAGCCGATGGAAACAAGGCCTGGCGTATCGCACAACGGAGGAAACGGCCTTGCGTTCGACCGTCCATGTTCGAAACGGGATCCTGTTCATCGGGAGGGGTCTGGCATACCACAAAATGGAGGAAACGGACCTCCTACGGTCGAAATGGAGTCCTGTTGATCGGGAGTGGTGTGGCGTATGACAAAACGGAGGAAACGGACTTGTGTCGGAGCGCTACAGTCAAAACGGGGGTCCTGTTCATCGGGAGGGGTGTGGCATACCGCAAAACGGGACTCCATGGGATACTGTTCATCTCCACCGTCGACCCCCTCCAGCCTCCACGGGCTACTCTTCATCCACCGTCGACCTCCTCCAGCCTCCACCTGCGACTGTTCATCCACGGGCTCCTGTTCATCCAGCCTCCACCGCGCGCTACTCCACCGGCTACTGTTCAACCAGCCCTCTCCACGGGCTCCTGTTCAACCACCCCTCCATAGGCTACTGTTCATCCAGCCCTCCATCGTCTACTGTTTCATCCAGCCCTCCACAGGATGGTCCTGTTCATCCAGCCGTCCACGGGGTCCTGTTCATCCAGCCCCAACCGGCTCGATCGATCGGGGTCATGTTCATCCAAAGGCAACACCACAGGGTCCTGTTCATCCACCCCCACCGGAAACTGTTCATCCAAACCCCCAGCAATGCTCACTGTTCATCCAGAGGTAGCATCGATCGGCTTCAGTTAGCAGCAGTAGCGAAGGAATCGCTCGATCGGGTTCCGTTAACAGCCATCGATCGATCGCTCGGGTTCAGTAATGCATAGCCTGCAGTGCAATCACTCGGGTTCAGTAGGCGAACGCCTCGCTCGGGTTCAGTTAGAGCCCAACGCCTCGCACCCACGCGCATGCGTGTATGAGAGAAACGCGCAAACCTCTGTGCATTGCTCGGCCCTGACCACCCACCGTAACCGGGAACACCCCGATATTTTCCTAGCCCTCGCTTCTACCATGGTTTTTTTCATCATGGATGGCCCAAAGAATGTCATGCAGCTGCGTTTCTGGCCTGCCCAGGACAAAAGGCCCATTTTCTGTCAGGATTTTTTGTCACAGAAGTAGGAGCCCACCACATCTATGATGATACTTGGTTTTGTCACAATTATCGTCATAGAAGTGTCATAAGTATGACATAATTTTTTTTCGTTCGGCCCAAAATGTCACGGATGTGTCTTTTTTCGTAGTGTCGGGAACGCTATTGCATCAAAGATAATTATCTTATGAGAGCTAACAAACTTTGCATCCCCGAGTATTCTCTTCGTTTGTTACTTTTGCAAGAAATCCATGGAGGAGGACTAATGGGACACTTCGGACGTGACAAGACATTTGCTACGCTCTCCAAGAACTATTTTTCGCCCAAGATGTTCCGCACCGTCTCACGCTTCACCAACCGATGTTTGACATGTCACAAAGGTAAGTCCAAAGCTCAATCTCATGGTCTTTATACACCCCTTCCCATTCCATATCACCCGTGGGAAGACATTAGCATGGACTTTGTGCTTGGGTTGCCTAGGACTAGGAATGGAAAGGATTCCGTGTTTGTTGTTGTGGACCGATTCTCTAAAATGGCACATTTCATACCATGCAACAAGATAGACGATACTTCACATGTTGCAAATCTCTTTTGTAGGGAAATCTTGTGCCTACATGGAGTGCCGAAGACGATTGTCTCGGACCGCGACGTCAAGTTCTTGAGTTACTTTTGGAAGACATTATGCGCCAAGATCGGAATCAAGCTACTATTCTCCACGGCATACCATCCACAAACCGATGGCCAAACGGAAGTGACGAACCAAACGCTCTCCACTCTACTACGCAGTTGATCAAGAGGAACATCAAGGAGTGGGAAGAGTGCCTACTCATCGCCTAGTACGCCTACAACCACGCAAGACATTCGACTACTAGCAAGTCCCCCTTCGACGTCATCTATGGTTTCAACCCATTGTTCCCATTGGACATTCTTCCTCTACCACTACAAGAGCACATCAACATGGAGCCGAGTGCCCGAGTGAACTATCTCAAGAAGATGCATGAATATACAAGGCATACAATCGAGCGCCAAAAACAACGACTCGTGAAAAAGCTCAACGTCAACAAGCAACCCATGATATTAAACATTGGAGATCTTGTGTGGCTACACCTTCGCAAGGAATGCTTCCCCAACGAACGCAAGTCCAAACTTCTACCACCAGCCGATGGACCCTTCAGGGTGCTCGCACGCTACAACAACAATGCTTAAAAGATCGACCTCCCTACCATGGTGATGAAGATTTCTATTCGAGGTCGGATCTTTCCCAAGGGAGGGGAGATAATGCGGATTATCCCAAGGTCATCCCCATGGACCTACCTACATCTAACACGACACCACTTGGACCTATGACAAGAGCCCGAGAAAAGGCTATCGAAGATAAGGTGAACTCCCTCATTTCTGAACTACGACTTTCTATACATGAAACATGGCTGCTACCTCAAGCGGAGACACTATGTGTCATCAGGTACTTGGAGGAAAGCCACGGAACATCTACAAGCAATGGACAAGATGGCACGGACACCAAGTGCGAAGGACAAGAAGAAGAGCTGTCACGGAAGCTACAGCCACTGGATGACCGGTCTGGACTGGGCGTCCGTCACCTGAAGCCCAACCTGCCCAAGTCCTAGCCAACGCAAGCTACAACGAGCGGACGTCCGGCCAGGACCGGACGACAGGCCACACCTCCCAACAAGCGGACGACCGACCAGGACCGGACATCCAGCGCCACCACACCCGAGCCAAAATTAGCGGAAGTCCTAAGCCACCGGACGTGCGACACCACCTTCCTAGAACGGAAATAGTGGAAGTCCGGCGACCACCGGATGTCTGGAAGCCCATGAGCCACCAGACGACCGGTCCCCACCGGACGGCCCGTACCTGTCTACGTATAGTTTTGGCCCCAAGGCCCATGTATCCTTCTCCCACTTACCCCTTCATGGACCTAGACTATATATACTCCTCCACCTCCTCCTAGTTAGAGTTAGCATTGTGAAAGCTCATATGTGAGATAGAGCCTCGCTCATCCATCTGGATCTACTCCACCAGGAGGGACCGACACCTCTTCAGAGAAGATCCACTTGGATTCAAGACCTCCTCACGGAGAAGAACCGGTTACCTCTTGTATCATCCTTTGTTGACGTTGGATCGTGTATCTCTCTTTGTGTTTCGAGAATCTAGCATATGTGTGACCTACTCTTGTTGGTTGAGTGATTTCTCTCTCGTATTCCCCTCGTCCCCTCAAATCATGAAAGATCAGGCCACTAGGATTCTACCCTACAACATCGGTTGTCCGAGAAGGAGGCCGGATTTCTGGGCCAGAGGCCGGATGTCCGGGCCCTGTAGACTTGGCCGCTGGCTCCTTGCTGCTGCTAACACTTCCAGGGGCCGGATGTCCGGGGTCATGGTCGGATGTCCGGGTTCTGGGAGCTGTTCTTGACTCCTTCCGTTGGTTCTCCTCATCCATGAACTTGGGGACTTGTCCATCTTCACGTGCATCTTTGGGTGGGTCCTCTTGGTACCTAATCATGCACAACATTTCGGACATAAGTAGTAGCCATGTCTCGAGTGGATCATATGTCATATCACTAAGGAAGGAAGTCACCTCGGTCTCGAGAGCTCTAGCTCGTGCTCGTGTCATGGGTCCTCTTGGCACTTGGTGAGACGATTGTAGGTCGATGGGGATGACCATAGGATGCTCCACATCATCTCCCCTCCCTTGGGAAAGATCCGACCTCAGATCGAAATCCTCATCACCATGGTATGGGGAAAGATCTTTGATGTTGAAGATTTCGCTCACGGAGTACTTGTCGCGTGGGATGTCGATCTTGTAGGCGTTGTTGTTGTAGCGTGCAAGCACCTTGAAGGGTCCATCGGCCCATGGTAGAAGTTTGGACTTACGTTCGGTGGGGAAGCGTTCCTTGTGAAGGTGTAGCCACACAAGATCTCCAACATTGAATATCATGGGTTGCTTGTTGATGTTGAGCTTGGTCACGAGTCGTTGTACTTGGCGCTCGATGGTGTGCCTTGTATCTTCATGCATCTTCTTGAGGTAGTTCACTCAGGCACTCACATCCATGTTGGTGCGCTCTTGTAGTGGTAGAGGAAGAACGTCCAATGGGGACAACGGGTTGAAACCCTAGATGACCTCGAAGGGGTACTTGCTGGTAGTCGAATGTCTTGCACGGTTGTAGGTGTACTCGGCGATAGGTAGGCACTCGTCCCATTCCTTGATGTTCTTCTGTATCAACATGCGTAGTAGAGTGGAGAGCATACAGTTCGTCACCTCCGCTTGGCCGTCGGTTTGAGGATGGTATGCCGAAGAGAACAAGAGCTTGACTCTGAGCTTGGCGCATAAGGTCTTCCAAAAGTAACTCGAGAACTTGACGTTGCGGTCCGAGGCAATAGTCTTTGGCACTCCATGTAGGCGCAAGATTTCCGTACAAAAAAGATTTGCAACACTTGAAGCATCGTCTATCTTGTTGCATGGTATGAAATGTGCCATTTTAGATAATCGGTCCACAACAACACAGACGAAATCCTTTCCATTTCTAGTTCTAGGCAAACCAAGGACAAAATCCATGCTAATATCTTCCCATGGGTGATATGGAATGGGAAGGGGCATATAAAGGCCATGAGATTGAGCTTTAGACTTAGCTTTGCGAGATGTAGAACATCGGTTGGTGAAGCGCGAGACGTCGCGGAACATCTTGGGCCAAAAATAGTTCTTGGAGATTGTAGAAAATGTCTTGTCGCGTCCAAAGTGTCCCATTAGTCCTCCTCCATGAGATTCTTGAAAAAGCAACAAACGAAGAGAAGAATCGGGGATGCAAAGTTTGTTAGCTCTAATAAGATAATCATCTTTGATGTAATAGCGTTCCCAAGATGTATGTGTCAAACATTTGGCATAAGGAATAGCAAAAGTAGGATCATTCGCATACAAGTCTTTTATGTGCTCAAAGAAAATGACATTTAATTCGAGTTTAGCAACAAGCATGCATATACGGGAAAGTCATCCACCACAACATTTTCCTTGCCTTTGATACACTTGAGGACATAAGGAAATGACTCAATAAACTCACTCCATTTAGCATGACGCTTGTTCAACTTAGTTTGGACCTTTAGGTATTTAAGCGTTTCATGGTCGGTATGGATGACAAATACATGAGGGCGAAGATAATGTTCCCCTTCATGCAAAACTCACACTAAAGCATATAGCTATTTGTCATGGATGGGGTAATTGAGTTGCGCTCCGGAAAGTTTTTCGCTAAAGTAAGTGATATGGCGCTTCTTTTGTGTTAACACACCTCCTATGCCATTGCCGCTAGCATCGCAATGAATTTCAAAGGGTTTGTCAAAGTTGGGTAATGCAAGCACGGGAGCATGAGTAAGAAAATTCTTAAGCTCATTGAATGCGCTATCTTGAGAAGACACAACAAAATCAAGAAAACAAGCTTATCAACACCAAAAAGGCATTTGTCCATATTAGCATAAAGGCGCTCTTTCTTAAGGGTTTGCAACACGGTTCTAAGATGGGTGACATGATCTTTGAGAGATTAGCTAACACAAGAATTTCATCAAAGTAGACCACAACAAATACACAATATAGGGTCAAAAAAAAAATGCATGAGTCGCATGAAGGTACCGGGTGCTTCGAATAAACCCATTGGCAAAACAAGCTATTCATATAGGCAAACTTGGTCTTAAATGCGGTTTTCCATTCATCACCTTCTTGGATGCGTATTTGATAGTAGCCACTTTTAAGGTCAATTTTAGAGAAAATGCTGGCTCCACTAAGTTCATGTAACTAGTTCATCCCAATCCAATGAGGAAAGAGGTCTTGATGATCCTATGATGGGAATCCTTCTCCGAGAGGAGGGCTTGATCTCCAAGAGGAGCTTCTCCAAGAGGGGTCTAGATCTACAAAAGGAGGAAGATGAGAAAAGCTCTCTCTTTGTCTATCAAATACTTTGCTATCCCTCTAATGAGCTAGGTGGGGGTACTTATAGTCTAGGGACGAATTGTGAGGGACAGGGGGATACAAGGGTCAAACCCAAAAAGTGCACGCAGGCACGCGGAGGGGTCCGGGCACCCGGGGCAAAGGGGGCCGGGCACCCGGACCGGATAGAGGCGCGCGCACAGGCGGGGCCGAGCACCCGGACTGGGACGAGGGCCGGCTCGAGAGGGGCCGGGCACCCGGGCGGAGGCTGCAGCGCCCAGCGGCGGGGCCTGGCACCCGGGGCCAATGAGGCCGGGCACCCGGGGCGTCTAGTGAGGGGGGCACCCAGGGATGTCCATGTCCGGGCACCCGAAGTGTCCAGGGGCCTCCGGTCTTCCTTGTCTGCACCACTCCTCTCTTCCTTCTCCATGGTTTCTTGAATCTCTATCGTCGTGTCCTCCCAGTCATCTCCTTGGTACCTAACAAGGCACAACGTTTCTATTTGAGGTAGGACCCGACTCTCATATGAAACCGAATGAAGTTCGGAGAGGAAAGAGTTAACCTTGGTTTCTATGGCACGTACATGTGCTCTTGTCATTGGTCCTCTCGGTGCCTATGGTGGTGGTGTGACATCCATGGTGATGGTCGAGGGATGCTTCGCATCATCTCCCACCCCTTGGGAAAGATCCGTCCACGGATCGTGATCTTCATCACCATGGGAAAGAGATGGCGTCGCCGTGTAGAAGTGGACGACCACCAAGCACTTATCATGTTGAAGCTCGAAATGGGCACTCTCCGATGTCGCACCGTCTTGTGATTCCTTCAAAATGAGCAAGTCCAACAAACACTTGGAAAAACAAATTTTTGTTAGCGTTAAAGCAACACCAAGCATTCGAGAGGTGATTAACCCAACAAGTGTTGTCCTCAAGCATAGCATATGGTTTGACAAAGAAGTGTGGCATGTCATTTAAGCACCTAAATTGAGCACATGGAAAAGCATCATGGAAACAATCATGCAAAAGGTGAGGTAAAGGTGCTAATATGTGGGACAAGTAAACAAGCATATACCTCAATGTCATAGCAAGCATGCATAAATTGCTCAACAAATGGTCTATGGTATGCATATGAACCATTCACAACACCAAATAAGAGAAGATGTCTAAACACGTGGAGTAAGTGCAAGACAATCCGAGCATAATGTGCACATGGTATAGTGAAAATAGTGTGGCACCCAACACAATGGAAATAGCAATTGTTCATCATGTGTGCGGCAATCAAGTCAAGCAAGTGACAAGCAAAGGGACATGACATATGTGAAATGATGACATTCGTGCAACCAAACATGTGATATGAGCAAGTATGTATCATGGGTGGTGCACTACACGAAGCAAGCATAGAAATCATGTCGCACAAACTAGTGGAGCGAAGATGCAACCCACTAGAGTAAATCATGGAAATCATGTCATGTGAGCAAATAATAGGCATAGACAATGCACATGACATATCACAAGCACAATTACAACGGAAGATATCATCATAGGAATTGATCACAAAGGAAACATGGCAAGAACAAGCAATATCTACACCAAGCTTGCAAATACACATACAAGTAGTAGAATCAATCATCATGTGTAATGCAAAGCATGGGTCACAAATGCATGGTAAAGGCATATAAATAAGCATGTCATGCAAAGTGAACACGGCCAGATGGGCATATAGGCCATGTAGAAGAAATGCGCGAAGTCTATGCGCGAAGATAGTGGTGGGAAAGGCAATCCATGGGATCCCAAGTCATCATTGCTCTCTAGAGCTCGTTTACTCGTGGGATTGCGAGGTTGACAAGTATTCATGGGTACCTACACAAAAGAGACACAAACCAAAGAAGTTGTGTGCGTGGTAAATGTACACATCATCCATCATGATGTGTATGTGCATGTTTGAGTTAGCACAAGATAAGCATTGCTCAAAGAAATTTGATACATGGTATAAGAACATGTCATCCATCATGAAAGAATAGTTGTTATGTATAACACGATGCGGATGCAAATTGAGCATACAATTGTATGGCACATCAATAGCATGTTTATTCATGGGGAGCATATGGTGCACACAAGTAGTGGGATCATGCAAAGTACGGAATGTATCAAAATCTCCTAATATGTATGAGGAAACTATGGGGGTCTCCTCATGAGCATTAATGGAAACATCACATGGAGAATATTGACAACATCCACAACAATGCATATCCGAAGCTAGGTGGTCATGGCATGGCATATGAGATAAATGATGCAAATGGAGCATATCAATATCATCACAAGAGAAATAAATGCCAATAACCATGGGCTTATCATCTATGCCATATGTGCAAATTGGGTTTATGTTGATGGCATATGCATAGTCACTGCAATGAAATTGCAAATATGACATATGGTTGATCTCATGCATAGAATATGACAAGTTAAACGGATTGTCAAACATGATGTGACCGAGGGAATTATCATAAGAAATCATATGTAACATGGCATCACAACTAATAGACTCCACATGCATGGAAAGCATCAAACTCATCATAAATGGGTAAATCTCATGGGAAAGTCGAACTAGCATGAAGCATGGTAATAGGTGGATCAACATCATGCAAGCAATCAATGTCAAGAATGTCCACTAGTGGGACTAGAGCATCACTTTCACCTATTTTACGTTTCTCAATCCGCCCATGTGGTGTAGGTGAGGTGGCAAAGACCAAATGGTGGTCATCTTCATATCGATGGAACCATGTGGGGGGTGCATCATATTCCACCATGGCCATCGTCTTGTCCATAGGAAGGATGAAGTCGTCGCGGATCGACGCCTCATCATAAATGGAACCTAGCACCAAATGAGAAGACACAATAGAGGTAGAGGTCAAGTCATTAGAAATCATCGTGGCCTCACATGCCCTATCAACTATCACACTCTCTCTATGTGATGGTTCACTCACTCCCTCAAAATAGGTGCACTAAAAGTCACATATGGTGGACTCACTCGTCTCACTCAAGTGGTGGGGGTTGTGGCTCTCCTCACATGGGAATTGGGGAAACTCATCATATATGGGTCTAGTGGTGAAGTCACTCGCACTCTCAATATGGTGGCACAAGTCACTCAAGTCATCATACGTCTCCGTGGTCGAAGGGAAAATCCCATGCTCAACCATGTCATCATCGTCGCTGTGGTTGAAGGCCGATGTAGGCATACTCGTCGGAGGTAGGAGAAGATGTCGTACGTCCAAAGGCGAAGATGCCTTGATAACACTTGGCGAAGATGCCAAAGTTGTGGTAGTATTCATAGCTCCATCTTGTTGGTGCTCGTCTCGCGGTCTTCTCCTGTGCTCATGAAGGTTTTCTTGATGGTGTCGCGTGGACGTTCCAAAGAATTTCGACTTGAGCGTCTCCGCCGTGAAGATGACAAAGGCGAAGAAGACTTGTATTTGGCCACCAAGTCTCGTACTTGCTCCATTTGTTCGTCCAAATTGGTGTCGATGTAGTCCATTTTCCTTGCTTCCTTTTGTCGAATGTCGATGGCGAGTCGCTCAAGGCCTTTCATTGCTCGTTGTAGTCCGAAGGTGGATGTTTTGGCGATGTAGTTGTTCGCGCCATCGTTGTCATGGAAGATCGGAGATGAAATGCCTTGCCTATCCATCACAAGCCTCGAACAAATGTGAGTGGAAGAAAGGAAAGAACTAGACCAAATGTACCTTTCCAATGTTGAAGATGGATCAGTGATCACTCGATAATGTATCAAGGAAATAGCACAATTGGTACCGGATCTTGTCAATTATCACACCTACACAAGTAAGGCTTATGGTGGAGCTCGGTGAGGATAGTGGCACAAAAATTTGATGCAAAATGTTAGCAAGAGTCAATAATGTTGGAAAAGATTCACAAATTCGCAAGTGAAACAAGTAGACCAATAGCAATGGGAGGCACACGGAAACGCACACACAAAGATAGATAAATGGGGTCGTGGAACCAAGGAATGAGCACAAAATGTGGAATCCATGGAAAACACTCGTGTTGCGCAACTCTAGAGAGACACTAGCACGATTGCTCAATAGGCAGATACGGCACTTGTGCACAACCTATAAGATGCAAAATGGATCAACTTCCTATCCCAAGTATGCAATGTGTATGATGTTCCGGTGTTCTTCTCAAGATGATCCAAGATGATCGGATATGAAAATCTTATGTGCAATGTGGTATGATGCTATGGCTCTCGCTCACAAGCTCTTTGCTCTCATTTCCTTTTTTCTTAAAAGATTATTCTTTTTTTGTATGGCCACTTATGTGAAATGCACAAACCAAGATAGCTATTGTGTATATGTGGGAACAATCTTGTGACACAAGAGATGATATGATGCCTAGATGATACCAATATGATACGGTGTGTATGCAATGGAAGGTACGGATCACTAATGTGCACAAGTAACGTTGCCGGCAATACTCAAAGGCTAGTCTCGATAGGCAAGTAACACAAAATGGGCTAAGGGGTTAACAATGTAAAGGCAAGAATGTACAATGATGGGATACCATGATACAAAGATGATATAGAGGTTACCGTTCTTGCTTACGGTTAGGGTGTCAAAATGGTGAAGTGGTCGATGTCGAATCCTTGTCGAAGGTGAGCGGCGGTGTTGTCGATGTCAAACCCTTCCTAGTTAGCCGAAACACCTAGGAAACGAAAAAAAACCCGCAAACTCAAAATCTCAAAGGAAAATGTCAAATGGTGGTAGCGTAATGCGTTGGTGGTTCCGGAGTTAGCAATGCGGAGGAGGTGGTCATGGTTGATGATGAAGCAACCATCCCTAAGTAGCCTAAACACCTTAGGAGACTCAAGTCACCACTCAAGCAACCACAAATGCTATATGTAGCAAAAATTGGTTAGGTTGCGGAAAGTTATGGTGGTTTTGCAGATGATATGGTGGATGGCCTAAGCAAAGATGCCAAAATGCCAAAATATTTATGGAGTCAAATGGTGTTGGAACCTATCTATATGGATGGGGGATGTCAATAGCTTCTCAACGAGCTAAAGAACGTCAAAATCGGACTCCGGGAGCGAAAGTTATGGCCGAAATGGTGTTGGTGGTGGGCTGATTAGGGGGGGGGGGGTGCGGGTGCCCGGAGGTTCGGGATGCGGGCACCTGCGGTGGTCAGCGGGGATGCACGGGGGGTCCGGGTGCCCAAGGTTTGAGGTCCGGGTGCCCGGGGGTGACGTATTTGGGCGGAAATTTGTGGGGAAGTGGGAGAAATTGGTGGATTTCCTGGTGGGAAAGGTGGAGATGGATGGTGGGAAAGGCTAGATCCACTTGAAACCAAGCAAACCCATGGATCAAATCCAACAAAACCTCATTAAACCAACAAATCACAAAAAACAATTGGTGCTATTTTTGGTGGGGAATTTTCGAAATTGGTGAAGAACACAACAAAATTAGGCTAGAGAACAAGAAGGGGGGCTCTAATTTCGTGAGAAAACCATGGCTCATGATACCAAGATGTTGTAGTGTGGAACTCGGGATGGAGATCTTTCACGAATTGGAGGGGAAATCCCCAAGAACATGAAGAACACAAAGGGGATAAAACAAGAGGAACACTCAAATTGACTTGATCCAATCACACATGTGCTAGATCCAATCACACAAAGAGAGATACAAAGGTCCAAATCCAACACAAGAAGATACAAGAGGTAACTAGTTCATCCCAATCCAATGAGGAAAGAGGTCTTGATGACCCTATGATGGGAATCCTTCTCCAAGTGCAGGGCTTGATCTCCAATAGGAGCTTCTCCAAGACGAGGTCTAGATCTCCAAAAGGAGGAAGATGAGAAAAGCTCTCTCTTTGTCTATCAAATACTTTGCTATCCCTCTAATGAGCTAGGTGGGAGGTACCTATAGTCTAGGGAGGAATTGTGAGGGAGAGGGGTATACAAGGGTGAAAACCCAAAAAGTGCACGCAGGCACGCGGAGGGGTCCGGGCACCCGGGGCAAAGGGGGCCGGGCACCCGGACCGGATAGAGGCGCGCGCACAGGCGGGGCCGGGCACCCGGACTGGGACGAGGGCCGGCTGGAGAGGGGCCGGGCACCCGGGCGGAGGCTGCAGCGCCCAGCGGCGGGGCCTGGCACCCGGGGCCAATGAGGCCGGGCACCCGGGGCGTCTAGTGAGGGGGGCACCCAGGGATGTCCATGTCCGGGCACCCGAAGTGTCCAGGGGCCTCCGGTCTTCCTTGTCTGCACCACTCCTCTCTTCCTTCTCCATGGTTTCTTGAATCTCTATCGTCGTGTCCTCCCAGTCATCTCCTTGGTACCTAACAACGCACAACGTTTCTATTTGAGGTAGGACCCAACTCTCATATGAAACTGAATGAAGTTCGAAGAGGAAAGAGTTAACCTTGGTTTCGATGGCACGTACACGTGCTCTTGTCATTGGTCCTCTCGGTGCATGTGGTGGTGGTGTGACGTCCATGGTGATGGTCGAGGATGTTCGGCATCACCGTCAAAGAAGGAGGTGGCAAACGGACATCGGAACGACATCACACTCCAAAGTGTCTTTGTAAGCTCCGATCTTGAAGGTAACTTGTACCATATGCTTGACTTGCATAGTGCCGGAGTCGCTTAGCCATTGAACTTTTTATGGGTGTGGGTGCTTCATCTTGACCAATTAGAGCTTGGAGCATAGTTCTTAACTTCCTAGGTTATGGCAAGTCCCACCGTCGATGATGACCTTGACGGACCTTCCATTGATGCCGGCCGTGGTGTGGAAGATATGGCAGCTTTGGTCTTCGTATTGTTGATGTTGAAGAGTCAAGACCTTGGAGACGATGAGAGCAGGGCTCAAATCTTCGTCACAAAAGACTTGATCATCTTCATCCTCGTTCACTTTCCGGTGCATGGCCACTTGCTCAAGGGCTTCTATTTCTCCTTCACTCATGGAGTTATATGTACCATCGTCGTTGAAGATCATGGTGCGCTTGTTTGTACACTCGAAATACTTGTGGCCTCGTCCGCCGCATGTGAAGCATTTGAAGGAACTTGTCTTGATGGTCTCATCGGTTGGGGTAGATGATGAATAAGCTCTCGGCTTGAAGTTTCTTGTAGTAGGAGGACGACTTGAGGTTGTCGAAATTTTCTTGTAACTTGACTTGTCGATGTTGCTTGTAGATGGCTTGGTTGAGGTAGAAGGTGTGGGAGTAGTTGAAGCTTGGTTGTTGGAGAAACCATAGGACTTGGATGAGAACTTGGCATACTTGAAGTCATCTTGCACTTGACGTTCCACTGCTAGCTTGATGCACTAGCTCGATGAGGTTCGAGTATGGTTGGAAGTCGGCGATCTTCCTGATAGGATGATTTAGCCCATTCAAGAAACGTGTCATAGTTTGCTCATCATCTTCCATGACATTGGCTCGTATCATGGCAATCTCCATTTCCTTGTAGTATTCTTCAATGCTCTTGGTTCCTTGCTTGAGGAGTTGGAGTTTCTTGAAGAGGTCGCAGTTGTAGTAGGTTGGCACGAAACATGCTCTCATGACATCCTTCATTTGCACCCAAGTTGTAATGGGTGGTTCACCTTTTGTCGCTCGGCGCTCAATGACTTGTTCGCACCAAATTAGGACGTAGTCTTGGAACTCAAGGGATTCCATCACGATCTTCTTCTCTTCCTCATAGTTGTGCAAACGGTAGATTTTGTCAACCTTCAATGCCCGTGAAAGGTACACTTCGGGATCATTGCTTCCATTGAACTTGGGCATGGTGAACTTTAGCTTCCCTTATCGTTGCTCTTCATTGTGTTGTGGTCGGGGATGGTGACGTCCTTGATGAGGAGGATTGTCTCCCTCAACTTTCTCTTGTCTTGTAGGATCTCCGTTGTCTTCTTGCTCTTGATGAACTTGAGGTTCTTGTCTAGCTTGTGGAGGAGCTTGTCAAGCTTGACGATGCACGCGAGCTTGACATATTCGTTCTTCCACTTCATCATGAAGTGATTCTTGTTGCTCACGAGCTTGTCGGTTGCGCGTGGCTATGGCTCGACTTGAATCTCACAGAGCATGTTACACCTCAACTGCTTGAGCTTCGCATAGTTGTTGTTCTTGGTGTTTGCGTGAAAGTAGCTTGGTTTTGGCGGTGTCGATGTTCTTGCGCGCGAGCTTGCTCTTGAGAGCCGGTATCTTGTAGAGTGCGGTTGGCGTGACGGTCTTGGTGCATGGCTCGTCGAAGAGTGTTCGATGTCGGGGTACTTGAGCCGGAGATAGTGTCGTCGGAGTGTCGACTCGAGCGGCTCCGTATTGAGTAGGACGAAGTGGTAGAAGAGCGGTTGACCAACAAGGCACAAATCTCGTGCATTCTTGCGTCGTTCTCTTGTTTGTGCTCATTGAGCTTGTTGTCGAAGTAGTCTCTTGTACGTTGCTCGAATAGTCACAAGTCGGTGGCGAGATGGTCGATGCGGTCGCTCATTGCTTGTTGCTCTTGATGCAAAGCTCGTTGTGCACCAAAGAGGTGGCTCTTTGTGACATAGGAGGACATATCGTCGTCTTGCTTGATGAAGATTGGGTTGGTAGAAGTACTTGGCCTATCCATCATTCCAAGCCAATATGTGAGTGGGAGAAAGAGAAGAACTTATACCAAATGTACCTTGACTGATGTTGAAGATGGATCAATGATCACTCAAATGTGGAACAAGGAAATAACACAATTGGTACCAATTCTTGTCAGTTTCTCACACCAACACAAGTAAAAGCTTATGGTGGAGCTCGGTTTGGATGGTGGCACAAAATTTGATGCATTTGTTAGTGAGACTCAAAAATGTTGGAAAAGATTCACAAAATTTTCAAATGCAACAAGTAGACCAATACCAAGATATGGTACACGGAAACACACATGCAAATAGATAAGTGGGGTCGTGCAACCAAGAAATGAGCCAAAATGTGGAATCCACGAAAATGCTCTTGTTGCACAACACTAGAGAGACGCTAGCATGATTGCACAATAGGCGGATACGAAACTTGTGCACAACCTACTAAGCAAAAATGCAACGACTTCTATCCCAAGTATGATATATGTATGGTATTCCTGTGATATGATCCAAGATGATCGAGTATGACAATCTTAAAGTAGTATGATGCTATGGTTCTTGCTTATAAGTTCTTTGATTATATTTCCTCTTTGCTTAAATGCTTGTTTGGCTCTTTGACTTTGGAGCTCTTATCTCATGCAAAACTTCACGAACCAAGATAGCAATTGTGTATGTGCGTTGACAACCTTGTGACACAAGAGATGATACCAAGAGATGCACCACTATGATATGGTATGTATGATATGGGAACTATGATCACTAATGTGCACAAGTGACATTGTCGGCAATACTCAAAGGCTAGTATCGATGGGTAAGATACGCAAAATTGCTCTATGATGGTTATCAATGCAATGGCAAGAATGTAGAATGATATCATGATACCAAGATGAGGTTACTGTTGAGATCGGTTGTTTGTAAGCAAGAACAGATGACGCTGAGGTGGTCGATGTCCATGACGAGTCCGTGGCGAAGATGAGCGGCGGGGATGTTGATGTCGAACCGTACCTAAATAGCTAAAACACAATAGGACACGGGAACCGCAACTCAAATTCTCAAAGCAAAACATGTCAAAATTGTCGGAATTGGTAGTGTAAGCGGTGGTGGTGCTATGCGGTAGTGGTGGTATGCGTAAGTGTAAGTGGGCACCAGAACAAAATTTGACGAGAGTTAGGCAGAAAAATGGAGCGGTGGATGGAAGTGATGCTGTCAGGGGCCGGATGTCCGGGGTGGCTGGATGTCCGGGCTCTGGATCCATGGACGAACTCGATGAACTCCGCGTGGAAAAGGCAAATTTGGGGGAAAATTCGAAAGATTTCGTGGATGGAAATTGGGGAAAAGATGGTGGAAAGATATATCTACCTGCAACACACGAAATCCGCATATCTAATTCAACAAAACTTCATCACACCAACAAATCACAAAAAATTTGGGGGGGCTAATTTTGTGGGGAATTTTCGAATTTGGGACAAAATCAACAAAACAAGGCTAGAAAACAAAGAGGGGGGCTCCTAAATCATGATCAACGTGGATCATGATACCAAGATGATGTAGGGTGGAACCCTAGATGGTCGATCTTTGACGAAAGGAGCGGATACCGCGATGAACACGAAGAACACAAAGGGGAAAACATGAAGGGAAAGAGAGGAAACACTCAAACCAACAAGGTATAGTCACACATATGCTAGATCTGAGTACACATACAGATCACATAGTCCAAATCCAACAAGGGACGATACATAGGGTAACCGGTTCTTCTCCATGAGGAGGTCTTGAGGTCTTCCCGTAAGGGGTCTTGAATCCAAGTGGATCTTCTCCGAAGAGATGTCGGTCCCTCGCGGTGGAGTAGATCCGGATGGATGAGCGAGGCTCTATCTCACATATGAGCTATCACAACGCTAACCATAGAGGGAGGAGGAGGAGTATATATAGTCTAGGTGGGCGAAGGGTTACATGGGCCTCGGGCCCTTAGACAGTGCGCAGATAGGGGAGGCCGGATGTCCGGGCGTCGGGCCGGATGTCCGGGCCTTCGCGAGGTGCCGTATATCCGGGCTGGCGCCAGATGTCCGGGCGGTCGGGGCTGGCCTTGACGGTCTCTAGATAGACGGGGTACGGATGTCCGGGCGATGGGCGGGATGTCTGGAGGCTCGGGACGGGCCGGATGTCCGGGACTTTGGCCGAATGTCCAGGCTGGAGGGTCGGTTCTTCTGTTCTCTGGATAGGCCTATCCGGATATCGGAGAAGGAGGCCGGATGTCCGTGCTGGCCATCGGATGTCCGGGCCTGTAGACTTGGCCATTGGCTCCTTGCTGCTGATGATACTTCCAAGGGCCGGATGTCTGGGGTCATGGCCGAATGTCCGGGTCCTGGGGGCTATTCTTGACTCCTTCTGTAGGTTCTCCTCAGCCATGAACTTGGGGACTTGTCCGTCTTCATGTGCATCTTCGGGAGGGTATTCTTGGTACCTAATCATGCACAACATTCCAGACTTAGGTAATAGCCATGTCTCGAGTGGATCATATGTGATATCACTTCACCTCGCTCTCGTGAGCTCTAGCTCATGCTCGTGTCATGGGTCCTCTTGGCACTTGGTGAGACGATTGTAGGTCCATGGGGATGACCATAGGATGCTCCGCATCACACAAGTACTCAAAATGCTCGCGACGAGCGTGGGAATCTAGAAAATACTCCTGGCTTGTGCTAGGAGTCCCGCAGGACCGTCAAATTCGGCCCCTAAGTAGGACTTTTTGCGCCCGAAAGTCAAAGAACATCGTTCGCCGCTGCTTTTCACACATGTTTCTCAACCCATTGGCACTCGTTTGGAAGAAAATCCAAGAGATTATGGTGAGTGTAAACACTAGTCTGCCTGGTAAAGACAAATGTTGCATTCTACACATGCTACAAAATCCGGAGAATCTTATTTGGTTGTAAATTCAAGAAAATACGGCGACTATAAGCCTTATTCTCCTTGTTTTGTCCGCGCGACATGTCGTAATGTATGTGGGGTACAACCAATAACAAGAGGGCATTCCTGGCATCAATCTATACATATGTGGAAACAATATCTCCACTATGGAGGACACAAAATTTTGGGGCGGCATGCCAGAACACGTCATGGGAAAATGAAGTTCTTTCAAGGACTTCCATATAAAGGACCAGTGTTCACTATAACGGTCATGACTTTGTCATTCCAAGTCCGTTGCAGACCCACAAGTACTCAAAATGCTCGCGACGAGCGTGGAAATCTGGAAAATACTCCTTGCTTGCGCTAGGAGTCCGGAGGATAGTCAAATTCAGCCCCTAAGCAGGACCTTTTGCCATTGAAAGTCAAAGAACATCATTCACCACTGCCTTTCACACAAGTTTCTGAACCCATTGGCACTCGTTTGGAAGAAAATCCGAGCGATTACGGTGAGTGCAAACATTAGTCCGGCTGGTAAGGAAAAACGTTGCAATCTGCACATGCTATATGATCCGGGGAATCCCATTTGGTTGTAAATTAAAGAAAATACGGCGACTATAAGCCTTATTCTCCTTGTTTTCACCGTGTGGCATGCGGTAACGTACGTGTGTGACCGCCAATAACAAGAGGGCATTCTTGGCATCGATCAATACATATGTGGAAACAATATCTCCACCATGAAGGCCACAAAATTTTGGGGCAGCGCGCCAGAACGCATCGCATGAAAATGAAGTTCTTTCAAGGACTGCCATATAAAGGACAGGTGTTCACTAAAACGGTCATAACTTTGTCATTCGGAGTCCGTTTTGGACCCACAAGTACTCAAAATGCTCGCGACGAGCGTGGCAATCTAGAAATTACTCCCCGCTTGCACCAGGAGTCTCGGCGGACCATAAAATTCGTCCCCTAAGCAGGACTTTTTGCCATTGAAAGTCAAAGAACATCGTTCGCCACTGCTTTTCACACAACTTTCTGAACCCATTGGCACTCGTTTGGAAGAAAATCTGAGAGATTACGGTGAGTGCAAACATTACTTCGCCTGGTAAGGAAAAACATTGCAGTCTGCACATGCTGTATGATCCGGGGAATCCCATTTGGTTGTAAATTCAAGAAATTACGACGACTATAAGCCTTATTCTCCTTGTTTTTCGCCGTGTGGCATGCCGTAACATACGTGTGTGACAACCAATAACAAGAGATCATTCTGGGCATTGATCAATACATATGTGGAAACAATATCTCCACCATGGAGGACACAAAATTTCGGGGTGGCATGCCAGAACGCATCACAGGTAAATGAAGTTCTTTCAAGGAGTGCCATATAAAGGACCAATGTTCACTAAAACTATCATAACTTTGTCATTCGGAGTTCGTTTCAGACCCACAATGATGTAGGGTAGAAACCTAGAGGTCCGATCTTTCACGAAATGAGTGGATCCCGCGATGAACACGAAGAACACGAAGGGAAAATACAAAAGGGAAGAGAGGAAACACTCGAACCAACAAGATATAGTCACACATATGCTAGATCCGAGTACACATAGAGATCACACGGTCCAAATCCAACAAAGGACGATACCTAGGGTAACCAGTTCTTCTCCGTGAGGAGGTCTTGAGATCTTCCCGTAAGGGGTCTTGAATCCAAGTGAATCTTCTCCGAGAGGTGTCGGTCCCTCGCGATGGGGTAGATCTGGACGGATGAGCGAGGCTCTATCTCACATATGAGCTATCACAACGCTAACCCTAACTAGGAGGAGGTGGAGGAGTAGATATAGTCTAGGTCCACGAAGGGGTAAGTGGGAGAGGGATACATGGGCCTCGGGCCCGATCTCTGTACGCAGACAGGTATGGGACGTCCGCTAGGGACCGGTCGTCCGGTGGCTCGTGGGCTTCCGGACGTCCGGTGGTCGCTGGACTTCCGTTATTTCTGTTTTGTGAAGGTGGCGCCGGACCTCCGGTGGCTTTGTACTTCCGCTAATTTTGGCTCGGGTGTGGTGGCGCCGGATGTCCGGTCCTGGTCGGTCATCCGCTTGCTGGGAGGTGTGGCCGGTCATCCGGTCCTGGCCAGACGTCCGCTCGCTGTAGCTTGCGTTGGCTGGGACTTTGGCAGGTTGGGCTTCAAGCGACGAATGTCCGGTCCCGACCGGTCGTCTGGTGGCTGTAGATTTCATGGTATCTCTTCTTCTTATCCTTCGCACTTGGTGTCCTCGCCGTCTTGTCCGTTGGATGTAGATGTTCCATGGCTTTCCTCCAGGTACCTGATCACACATAGTGTTTCCTCTTGAGGTAGCAGCCATGTCTCATGTATAGGAAGTGGTAGTTCAGAAAGGAGCGAGTTCACCTTATCTTTGATAGCCTTTGCTCGGGATCTTGTCATTGGTCCAAGTGGTGTCGTGGGAAATGTAGGTTTGTCCATGGGGATGACCTTGGGATGCTCCGCATCATCTCCCCTCCCTTGGGAAAGATCCGATCTCGGACCGAAATCTTCATCACCATGGTAGGGCGAAAGATCTTTGACGTTGAAGACGTCGCTCACGTTGTACTTGTTGCCCGAGAGGTTGATCCTGTAAGTGTTTTTGTTGTAGTGTGCTAGCACCTTGAAGGGTCCATCGGCTCGTGGTAGAAGTTTGGACTTGCGTTCATTCGGGAAGCGTTCCTTGCAAAGGTGTAGCTACACAAGATCTCCAATGTTGAATATCATGGGTTGCTTGTTTACATTGAGCTTGGTCGCGAGTCGTTGTACTTGGCACTCGATGGTGTGCCTTGTATCTTCATGCATCTTCTTGAGATAGTTAACTCGGGCACTCGCGTCCATGTTGATGCTCTCTTGTAGTGGTAGAGGAAGAGTGTCCAATGGGGACAATGTGTTGAAACCGTAGACGACCTCGAAGGGGGACTTGCCGGTAGTCGAATGTCTTGCGCGGTTGTAGGCGTACTCGGCGATAGGCACTCTTCCCACTCCTTGATGTTCCTCTTGATTAACAAGCGTAGTAGAGTGGAGAGCGTTCAGTTCGTCACTTCTGTTTGGCTGTCGGTTTGTGGATGGTATGTCGTGGAGAATAGTAGCTTTATTCCGAGCTTGGCGCATAAGGTCTCCCAAAAGTAACTCAAGAACTTGATGTCGTGGTTCGAGACAATCGTCTTTGGCACTCCATGTAGGTGCAAGATTTCCCTACTAAAAAGATTGGCAACATGTGAAGCATCATCTATCTTGTTGCAAGGAATGAAATGTGACATTTTAGAGAATAAGTCCACAACAACAAACACAGAATCATTTCCATTCCTAGTCCTAGGCAACCCAAGCGCAAAATACATGCTAATATCTTCCCATGGGTGATGTGGAATGTGAAGAGGTGTATAAAGACCATGAGATTGAGCTTTGGACTTAGTTTTGTGACATGTCGAACATCGGTTGGTGAAGCGTGAGACGTCGCGGAACATCTTGGGCCAAAAATAGTTCTTGGAGAGCGTAGCATATGTCTTGTCGCGTCCAAAGTGTCCCATTAGTCCTCCTCCATGGCTTTCTTGCAAAAGTAACAAACGAAGAGAATAATCGAGAATGCAAAGTTTGTTAGCTCTCATAAGATAATCATCTTTGATGTAATAGCATTCCCAAGATGGATGCGTCAAAACTTGGCATAAGGAATAGCAAAAGTAGGATCATGCGCATACAATTCTTTTATGTGCTCAAAGCCAATGACATTTAATTCAAGTTTAGTAACAAGCATGCATATCCGGGAAAGCGCATCCGCCACAACATTTCCCTTGCCTTTTATATACTTGATGACATAAAGAAATGACTCAATGAATTTACTCCACTTGGGATGACGCTTGTTCAACTTAGTTTGACCTTTAAGATAATTAAGTGTTTCATGATCGGTATGAATGACAAATTCATGAGGTAGAAGATAATGTTCCCATTCACGCAAAACTCGCACTAAAGCATATAGCTCTTTGTCATAGATGGGGTAATTGAGTGGCACTCTGGAAAGTTTCTCACTAAAGTAAGCAATTGGGCGCTTCTCTTGCATTAACACACCTCCTATGCCATTACTGCTAGCATCGCAATGAACTTCAAAAGGTTTGTCAAAATTGGGCAAAGCAAGCACGGGAGCATGTGTAAGCAAATTCTTAACCTCATTGAAAGCAGTATCTTGGGATTGTCCCCAAACAAAAGGCGCATTCTTCTTGCTCAAAGCATGTAAAGGTGAAGCAATGGTGCTAAAATCCTTCACAAATCTACGATACAAACCAGCTAATCCAAGAAAACTACGCACTTGTTGCAAGTTGATTGGTTGGGGCCAATTTTTAATAGCATTGATCTTAGAATCATCTACATGAACACCCTTAGAAGATACAACGAAACCCAAGAAAACAAGCTTATCAACACCAAAAAGGCATTTGTCCGTATTAGCAGAAAGGCTCTATTTTCTAAGAGTTTGCAACACGGCTCTAAGATGGGTGACATGATCTCTGAGAGATTTTGCTAAACACAAGAATGTCATCAAAGTAGACACAACAAATACACCAATATAGGGTCAAAAAACAAAATGCATTAGTCGCATGAAGGTACCGGGTGCTTCGGATAAACCCATTGGCATAACAAGCCATTCATATAAGCCAAACTTGGTCTTAAATGCGGTTTTTCATTCATCACCTTCTTGGATGTGTATTTGATAGTAGCCACTTTTAAGGTCAATTTTAGAGAAAATGGTGGCTCCACTAAGTTCATCTAGCATGTCATCTAGGCGTGGAATGGGGTAACGATGACACACGGTAATAGCATTGATAGGACGACAATCGGAACACATGCGAAATGTACCATCTTTCTTGGGGACTAGGATTACCGGTACAGCACAAGGGCTCAAACTTTCTCGTACATGGCCGTTTTCGATGAGATGTTGTACTTTCCATTGGATCTCCTTAGTCTCCTCGGGGGTGACGTGGTAGGGAGCCTTGTTAGGAAGGTGTGCTCTAGGGATGAGGTCGATTCGGTGCTCAATGCCTCTTAGTGGAGGTAGACCCGAGGTAGCTCGTCGGGGAAAACGTCTTGGAATTCCTGCAAAAGAGAAGAAAACACTAGAGGTAGATTGTGAGAGGTGTTAGTTTTTGGTGCCTCGTCCTTGAACAATAGGACATAGTGCATAACACTTAATGGGTTCTCACACACTTCTCTCATCTCACGTTTGTTGGCAGATAGGACTAAGTTATTCTTGTCGCTCATCATGGAGGCACTCAATTTGGGTTTTTGGCGCTCACTCTCTTTTTGGAGGTTCACTGTCTCACTATTCTCTCCACGATAGGTGGCTTCCTTGTCGGCGATCACTTGCTTGGAGACATAGGTCGTAGCACGTACTCCTTTCCTTTCATCTTGAAGCTATAGTGATTTGTACGCCCGTTGTGGATGACGCCTCGGTCAAATTGCCATGGCCATCCAAGAAGGAGGTGGCAAACGTACATCGGAACGACATCACACTCCAAAGTGTCTTCATAAGCTCCGATCTTGAAGGAAACTTGTACCCTATGCTCTACTAGGATAGTGCCGGAGTCGCTAAGCCATTGAACTTTGTAGGGATGTGGGTGCTTCATATTGAACAATTGGAGCTTGGAACATAGTTCTTCACTTGCCAAGTTACGTCAACTCCCTCCATCGATGATAACCTTGATGGACCTTCCATTGATGCCGGCCTTGGTGTGGAAGATATGGCCACTTTAGAATTCGTCTTGTTGATCTTTAAGAGTCAAGACCTTGGAGACAACAAGAGCGGGGCTCGAATCCTCATCACAAAAGACTTGCTCATATTCATCTTCGTTCACGCGCTGGTGCATGGCCACTTGGACAAGGGCATCCATTTCATCTTCACTCATGGAGTCATAGTTTCCATCGTCGTTGAGGATCATGGTGCGCTTGTTGGTACACTCAAAGGACTTGTGGCCTCGGCCGCCGCATGTGAAGCATTTGAAGGAACTTGTCTTGATGGTCTCATCTGTTGGAGTAGATGATGATGAAGCTCTTGGCTTGAAGTTGCTTGTAGTAGGAGCACGACTTGAGGTTGTCGAAGTTTTCTTGTAACTTGATTTGTCGTCGTTGCTCGTGGATGGCTTGGTTGAGGTAGAAGGTGTTGTAGTCATTGAATCTTGAGAGTTGGAGAAACCATATGATGTAGGGTGGAAACCTATACGGCCGATCTTTCATGAAAGAAGCAGATCCCAACTAAGAACACGAAGAACACACGGGGAAACACAAGGGAAAACACAAGAGGAACTCTCAGACCAACAAGATATAGTCACACATATGCTAGATCCTCGAAACACGAGAGGAGATACAAGATACACGATCAACAAAGGACAATACAAAGGGTAACCGGTTCTTCTCCGTGAGGAGGTCTTGATGGGGCCACCCAAGAGGGGGTCTTGAATCCAAGGTGATCTTCTCCGTAGAGGGGACGTGGTCTCTCTCGTGGAGTAGATCCGTATGGATGACCAAAGCTCTATCTCACAAATGAGCTAAACCAATGCTAACCCTAGAAAGAGGTACATGGGGGAGTATATATAGTCTAGGTGGGCGAAGGGGTACACGAGCCTCGGCACTTTACTGTGCGTAGACAGACGTAGCTGGATGTCCGGGCGACGTGCCGGATGTCCAGGGCTTCAGGAGGAGCCGGATGTCCGGGCTGGCGGTGGAGGTTTCTGTGCTCTCTGGACAGAGGGCGTCGGATTTCTGGGCTTCTATCCGGATGTCCGGGCAGGGCCGGATGTCCAGGCTGGGATCGGATGTCCGGGGTCCGTAGGTGCTCGGCGGCTTGGATGTTGCTGTAGTGGAGGTCTCCAGCGGCCGTCCAGGGCTGGGGCCGGATGTCCGGGCCCTGGAGTTGTCTTCTTCTCCTTCCGGCGGTTCTCTTCATCCGTGAACTTGGCGGCTTATCCGTCTTCACGTGCATCCTCGGGAGGGTCCTCTTGACACCTAATCATGCATAGCATATCGGACTTAGGTAGTAGCCATGTCTCGAGTGGATCATATGTGATATCACTATGGAAGGAAGTCACCTCGTTCTCGAGAGCTCTAACTCGGGCTCGTGTCATGGGTCCTCTTGGCTCTTGATGAGACGATGGTAGGTCCATGGGGATGACCGTATGATGCTCCGCATCATCTCCCTTCCCTTGGGAAGGATCCGAGCTCGGATCGAAATCCTCATCACCATGGTACGGGGAGAGATCTTTGATGTTGAAGATGTCGCTCACGGAGTACTTGTCGCGTAAGATGTCGATCTTGTAGCATTGTTGTTGTAGCGTGCAAGCACCTTGAAGGGTCCGTTCGCTCGGGGTAGTAGTTTCGACTTGCGTTCGTTGGGGAAGCGGCCCTTGCGAAGGTGTAGCCACACAAGATCTCCAACTTGGAATATCATGGGTTGCTTGTTGGCGTTGAGCTTGGTCGCGAGTCGTTGTATTTGGCGCTCGATGGCGTGCCTTGTATCTTCATGCATCTTCTTGACGTAGTTGACTCGGGCACTCGCGTCCATGTTTGTGCGCTCTTGTAGCGGTAGAGGAAGAATGTCCAATGGTGACAACGGGTTGAAGCCGTAGAAGATCTCGAAGGGGGACTTTCCAGTTGTTGAATGTCTTGCATGATTGTAGGTGTACTCGGCGATAGGTAGGCACTCCTCCCACTCCCTGACGTTCTTCTTTATCAACATGAGTAGCAGAGTGGAGAGCGTGCGGTTCGTCACCTCCGTTTGGCCGTCGGTTTGTGGATGGTATGCCGAAGAGAACAAAAGCTTGATTCCGAGATTGGCGCACAATGTCTTCCAAAAGTAACTCAAGAACTTGACGTAGCGGTCCGAATCGTCTTTGGTACTCCATGGAGGCGCAAGATTTCCCTACAAAACAAATTTGCGACATGTGAAGCGTCGTCTATCTTGTTGCAAGGTATGAAATGAGCCATTTTGGAGAATCGGTCCACAACAAAAAAAACGGAATCCTTGCCATTTCTAGTTCGAGGCAAACCAAGGACAAAATCCAGGATAATATCTTCCCATGGTTGGTACAGAATTGGAAGAGGCATATAGAGTCCATGAGATTGAGCTTTAGACATAGCTTTGCGACATGTAGAGCATCGGTTGGTGAAACGGTTGACGTCGCGAAACATCTTGGGCCAAAAGTAGTTATTGGAGAGCATTGCAAATGTCTTGTCGCGTCCAAAGTGTCCCATTAGTCCTCCTCCATGAGATTCTTGCAAAAGTAACAAATGAAGAGAAGACTCGGGGATGCAAAGTTTGTTATCTCTCATAAGATCACCATCTTTGATATAATAGCGTTCCCAAGAAGTATGCGTCAAACACTTGGCATAAGGAATAGCAAAAGTAGGATCATGCTCATACAAGTCTTTAATGTGCTCAAAGCCAATGACATTCAACTCAAGTCGAGTAACAAACTTGCATATAAGGGAAAGTGCATCCGCCACAACATTTTCCTTACCTTTAATATACTTGATGACATAGGGCGAAGACTCAATGAACTCACTCCACTTAGCATGACGCTTGTTCAACTTAGTTTGACCCTTAAGACATTTAAGCGTTTCATGGTCGGTATGGATGACAAATTCATGAGGGCAAAGGTAATGTTCCCATTCATGCAAAACTCACACTAAATCATATAGCTCTTTGTCATAGATGGGGTAATTGAGTTGCGCTCCGGAGAGTTTCTCACTAAAGTATGCTATGGGGCGCTTCTCTTGCGTTAACACACCTCCTATGCCATTACCACTAGCATCGCAATGAATCTCAAAAGGTTTGTCAAAGTTGGGTAATGCAAGCACGGGAGCATGAGTAAGCAAATTCTTAAGCTCATTAAATGCGCTATCTTGCGATGGTCCCCAAACAAAGGGTGCATTCTTCTTGCTCAAAGCATGTAAATGATATGCAATGGTGCTAAAATCCGTCACAAATCTATGGTAGAAACCGGCTAAACCAAGAAAACTACACACTTGTTGCAAAGTTGTTGGTTGGGGCCAACTCCTAATAGCATTTATCTTACATTCATCAACGTGAACACCCTTAGAAGATACTACAAATGGCATTTTTCCATATTAGCATAGAGACGCTCGTTTTGAAGAGTTTGTAGCACGGTGCAAAGGTGGGTGCCATGCTCTTTGAGAGATTTGCTAAACACAAGGATATCGTCGAAGTAGACAACAACAAATTCACCAATATAAGGGCGAAACACATAATGCATAAGACGCATGAAAGTACCGGGTGCTTCCGATAAACCTATAGGAATGACTAACCACTCATACAAACCAAATTTAGTTTTGAAAGAGGTTTTCCATTCATCACCCTCTTGTATGCGGATTTCACAATAAACACTTTTGAGATCAATTTTTGAGAAAATAGTGGCACCGCTAAGTTCATCAAGCATATCATCAAGGCGTGGAATGGGGTACCTAAGCGAACGGTGATAGCATTGATAGGTCTACAATCGCTACACATGCGAAAGTTACCGTCTCGTTTTGGCACTAGAATGACCGGTACGGCACAAGGGCTCAAACTTTCACGCACATGTCCATGATATATGATATGCTTTACTTGCCTTTGTATTTCTTTGGTTTCGTCGGGGTTGACTCGGTAGGGAGCCTTGTCTGGAATTGGCGCTCCGAGGATGAGGTCGATGCGGTGCTCGATGCCTCATAGTGGGGGTAGACCCGGAGGTAGCTCATTGGGGAAACATCTCGAAATTCCTACAAAAGAGAAGATAACACTAGAGGTAGATTGTGACAAGTGTTAGCTTTTGGTGCCTCATCTTTGCACAAAAGGACATAGTGTAGGACACTTGACGGGTTCTCACACACTTCTCTCATCTCACGTTTGGTGGCAAATAGAACTAAGTTGTTCTTGTCGCTCATCATGGAGGCACTCAATTTTGGCTTGTGGCACTCACTCTCTTTTTGGTGGTTCGCTCGCTCACTATTCTCTCCATGATGGCTGGCTTGCTTGTCGGCGATCACTTGGCTTGGAGATATAGGTCGTAGCACATATTCCTTTCCTTTCATCTTGAAGCTATAGTGATTTGTACGCCCATTGTGGATGACACCTCGGTCAAATTGCCATGGTCATCCAAGAAGGAGGTGGCAAACGGTCATCGGAGGACATCACAATCCAAAGTGTCTTCGTAAGCTCCGATCTTGAAAGAGACTTGTACCCTATGCTCGACTTGGATAGTGTCGTTGTCGCTTCGCCATTGAACCTTGTATGGGTGCGGGTGCTTCTTCTTGGCCAATTGGAGTTTGGAGCATAGTTCTTCACTTGCTAAGTTATGGCAACCTCCTCCATCGATGAGGACCTTGACGGACCTTCCATTGATGCCGGCCTTGGTGTGGAAGATATGACATCTTTGGTCTTCGTCTTGTTGATGGTGAAGAGTCAAGACCTCGGAGACAACGAGAGCGGGGCTCAAATATTCGTCACAAAAGACTTGATCATCTTCATGTTCGTTGTTCACTTGCCGGTGCATGGCCACTTGCTCAAGGGCTTCCATTTCTCCTTCACTCATTGATTCATAGGTTCCGTCGTCGTTGAGGATGATGGTGCGCTTGTTTGTGCACTTGAATGACTTGTGGCCTCGGCTGCCGCATGTGAAGCATTTGAAGGAACTTGTCTTGATGGTCTCATCGCTTGGGGTAGATGATGATGAAGCTTTCGGCTGGAAGTTGCTTGTAGTAGGAGGACGACTTGAGCTTGTCGAAGTTTTCTTGTAACTTGACTAGTCGTCGTTGTTTGTAGATGGCTTGGTTGAGGTAGAAGGTGTTGGAGTCGTTGACGCTTGAGAGTTGGAGAAACCATAGGGCTTGGATGAGAACTTGGCATACTTGAAATCGTCTTGTACTTGTCGTTCCGCTTTGGTAGCTTGATGCACTAACTCGTTGAGGTTCGATTATGGTTGGAAGTCGGCAATCTTCTTGATAGGGTGATTGAGTCCATTCAAGAAACATGTCATAGTTTGCTCATGATCTTCGGTGACATTGGCTCTTATCATGGCAATCTCCATTTACCTATAATACTCTTCAATGCTCATGGTTCCTTGATTGGGTAGTTGGAGTTTCTTGAAGAGGTCGCGGTTGTAGTAGTTTGGCACAAAACGTGCTCTCATGACATCCTTCATTTGCGCCCAAGTGGTGATTGGCGGTTCACCTTTGGCCTCTCGGCGCTCAATGAGTTGTTCCCTCCAAATGAGGACGTAGTCTTGGAATTCAAGTGGTGCAAGCGGAAGATTTTGTCAACCTTCAATGCCCATGAGATGTACTCTTCGGGGTCATTAATTCCGGTGAACTTGGGCATGATGAACTTTAGCTTGCCACATCGTTGCTCTTCATTGTGTTGGGGTCGGGGATGATGACGCCCATGTCGTTGAGGATTGACAATGTCATGTTGCTCTTGACGAGGAGGATTGTCATTCTCATTTTGCTCTTGTCTTGGAGGATTGTCGTTGTCTTCATGCTCTTGGCGAACTTGAGGTTCTTGTCGAGCTTGACGAGGGGCTTGACGAGGAGGTTGAGGAACTTGTCGATGGACGCGTGCTTGGTAAATCTTCTCTTGAGCATCATCGCAAAGTGCTTCTTGGTGTAGACGTGCTTGTCAGCATCGGTTGGCTACGGCTCGACTAGAATCTCGAAGGGCATGTTGCACTTCAAGTGCTTGAGATTCACGAAGTTGTTGTCCTTCGCCTTGTGCCTCGGCGTCTTGTGCATCTTGATGTTGTCGCGCACGCTCCTCTTGTTCTTGTTGTCGTTGGCGTTGCCGTTCTTGTGCTTGCGCGAATGCAGCTTGGGTTTGACATTGTCGATGCTCTTGAGAGTCGGTCGTGTAGAGGATTGCGGCTTGCTTGACGATCTTGACGCGCGGCAGGACGAAGAGTGTTTGATGTCGGGGTACTTGAGCCAGAGATAGTGTCATCGGAGTGTCGACTAGAGCGGCTCCTTCTTGAATAGGATGAAGTGGCAGAAGAGCGGTTGACCAACAAGGCACGAATCTCATCCATTCTTGCGTCATTCTCGTGCTTTTGTTCGTCGAGCTTGTTGTCGAAGTAGTCTCTTGTACGGTGCTCGGAGAGTCACAAGTCGGTGGCGAGGTTGTCGATGTGGTCCCTCATTGCTAGTTGCTCTTCATGCAAAGCTCGTTGTGTACCAAATAGGTGTAGCTTGGTGGCGTAGTTGTTTGGGTCGTCGTCTTGCTCAAGGAAGAGTGGGTTGGTGGATGTACTTGGCCTATCCATCATTTCAAGGAAATATGTGAGTGGGAGAAAGAGAAGAACTTATACCAAATGTACCTTGACCGATGTTGAAAATGGATCAAAGATCACTCCAATGTGGAACAAGGAAATAGCACAATTGGTACCAATTCTTGTTGGTTTCTCACACCTACACAAGTAAAGCTTATAGTGGGGCTTGGTTAGGATGGTGGCATAAAATTTGATGCAATTGTAAGTGAGACTCAATAATGTTGGAAAAGATTCACAAATTTCCAAATGCAACAGGTAGACCAATAGCAAGATAAGGTACACTGAAACACACACGCAAATAGATAAGATGGGGTCGTGCAACCAAAGGATGAGCCAAAATGTGGAGTCCACGAAAATGCTCTTGTTGCACAACACTACAGAGACGCTAGCACGATTGCACAATAGGTGGATACGAACTTGTGCACAACCTACTAAGCAAAAATGCAACGACTTCTATCCCAAGTATGCTATATGTATGGTATTTCGGTGATATGATCCAAGATGATCGAGTATGACAATCTTAATGTAGTATGATGCTATGGTTCTTGCTTATAAGCTCTTTGCTTATCTTTCCTCTTTGCTTAAAAGCTTGGTTGGCTCTTTGTTGTTTGAGCTCCTTTCTCATGCAATGCTTCACGCACCAAGATAGCAATTGAGTATATGCGATGGCCACTTTGTGACACACGAGATGATACCAAGATATGCAACACTATGATATGGTATGGATGCTATGGTAAGTATGACCACTAATGTGCACAAGTCACGTTGCCGGCAATGCTCAAAGGCTAGTCTCGATGGGTAAGCTATGCAAAAGTAAGGCTATGGGATTATCAATGCAAGTGCAACAAAGTATGATGATATCATGATACCAAGGTGATACCAAGGTGAGGTTGATACCGATGGAACCATTCGTAGTAGTTCGTGGCAAAGATGAGCGGTGGTGGTGTTGATGTTGAACCGTACCTAGATAGCCAAAACACAATAGGACACGGAAAACCACAACTCAAAAAGCAAAACAGGTCAAAATTGACAAAGTTGGTAGCGGGAGAGCTATGGTGGTGCTATGCGGAAGTGGATGGTGGTATGCGGAAGTGTATGTGGACACCGGGACAAAACTGGGCGAATTTAGGCGGAAAGGAAGCGGTGGATGGAAGTGATGCTGTCAGGGGCCGGATGTCCGGGCTACATGACGGATGTCCGGGTCGGGCCGGATGTCCAGGCTGTCGGGCCGGATGTCCGGGCTCTGGATCCACGGACGAACTCGATGAACACCGCGTGGAGATGTCAAATCTGGGGCAAAATTCGGAAGATTTTGTTGATGGAAATTGGGGAGAAGGTAGGGGAAAGCTAGATCTACCTGCAGTACACGAAATCCGCGGATCAAATCCAACAAAACTTCATCACACCAACAAATCACAAAAAAGAAAATTGGGGCTATTTTTGTGGGGCAATTTTCGAATTAGGAACAAAATCAACAAAACTAGGCTAGAAAACAAAGAGAGGGGGCTCCGAAATCGTGATCAACGTGGCTCTTGATACCAAGATGATGTAGGGTGGAACCCTATACGTCCGATCTTTCACGAAAGGAGCGGATCCCAACTAAGAACACGAAGAACACACGGGGAAACACAAGGGAAAATACAAGAGGAACTCTCAAACCAACAAGATATGGTCACACATATGCTAGATACTCAAAACACGAGAGGAGATACAAGATCCACGATCAACAAAGGACGATACAAAGGGTAACCGGTTCTTCTTCATGAGGAGGTCTTGATGGGGCCACCCAAGAGGGGGTCTTGAATCCAAGGTGATCTTCTCCGTAGAGGGGCCGCGGTCTCTCTCGTGGAGTAGATCCGTATGGATGAGCAAAGCTCTCTCTCACAAATGAGCTAAACTAATGCTAACCCTAGAAAGAGGTAGACGGGGGAGTATATATAATCTAGGTGGGCGAAGGGGTACACGGGCCTCGGCCCTTTACTATACGCAGACAGACGGAGCCGAATGTCCGGGCGACGGGCTGGATGTCCAGGGCTTCGGGATGAGCCGGATGTCCGGACATGGGGGCCGGATGTTTCTGTGCTCTCTGGACAGAGGGCGCCGGATTTCCGGGCTTTTGGCCGGATGTCCGGGCTGGGACCGGATGTCCGGGGCCTGTAGGTGCTCGGCGGCTAGGATGTTGCTGTAGTGGAGGTCTCAAGTGGCCGGATGTCCGGGGCTGGGGCCGGATGTCCGGGCCCTAGAGCTGTCTTCTTCTCCTTCCAGCGGTTCTCTTCATCCATGAACTTGGCGTCTTGTCCGTCTTCACGTGCATCTTTGGGAGGGTCCTCTTGACACCTAATCATTCATAGCATATCGGACTTAGGTAGTAGCCATGTCTCGAGTGGATCATATGTGATATCACTAAGGAAGGAAGTCACCTCGTTCTCGAGAGCTCTAGCTCGGGCTCGTGTCATGGGTCCTCTTGGCTCTTGATGAGACGATGGTAGGTCCATGGGGAGGACCGTAGGATGCTCCGCATCATCATAGGACTTGGATGAGAACTTGGCATACTTGAAGTCATCTTGCACTTGACGTTCCGCCTTGGTAGCTTGGTGCAGTAGCTCGATGAGGTTCGAGTATGGTTGGAAGTCGGCGATCTTCTTGATAGGATGATTAAGTCCATTCAAGAAACGTTCCACAGTTTGCTCATCATCTTCCATGACATTGGCTCATATCATGGCAATCTCCATTTCCTTGTAGTACTCTTCAACGGTCTTTGTTCCTTGCTTGAGGATTTGGAGTTTCTTGAAGAGGTTGCGGTTGTTGTAGTTTGGTACGAAACGTGCTCTCATGACATCTTTCATTTGATCCCAAGTGGTGATGGGTGGTTCACCTCTTGCTTCTCGGCGCTCGATGACTTGTTCCCACCATATGAGGACATAGTCTTGGAACTCAAGGGATGCCATCGCGATCTTCTTCTCTTCCTCATAGTTGTGCAAGTGAAAGATCTTGTCTACTTTCAATGCCCACGATGTGTACTCTTCAGGGCCATTGCTTCCGGTGAACTTGGGTATGGTGAACTTTAATGGTGAACTTTAGCTTGCCATAGCATTGTTCTTCATTGTGTTGGGGTCGGGGATGATGACGTCCATGTCATTGAGGATTGACAAACTAATGTTGCTCTTGGAGAGGAGGGTTGTCGTCCTCATGTTGCTCTTGTCTTGTATGATTTCAATTGTCTTCATGCTCGTGTTGAACTTTAGGGTCTTGTCGAGCTTGTGGCGAAGCTTGTCGAGCTTGACGAGGAGATTGAGGAACTTGACGATGCACACGTGATTGATAAATCCTCTATTTAACTTCATCACGAAGTGCTTATTATTGCTCACGAGCTTGCCGGTTGCGCGTGGATCCGGCTTGACTTGAATCTCGGAGGACACGTTGTGCCTCAAGTGCTTGAGCTGCACGTAGGTGTTGTTCTTGGCGTTGTGCCTCAGCATCTTGTGCATCTTGGTGTTGGCGCGCTCGCTCTTCCTATTGTTGTTCGCGTAGGCGTTGTCGTTCATTTTGGATAGAGGGAGAGAAAAAAAGGCAGAAAGAAAAAACAGAGAGAAAAAAGTTTAAAAAATCAGAGAAAAAAAAGGAGAGAAAGAAAAAGAAAAAAGTGAGAGAAAAAAAAGACAAGAAAAAAAAGAAATTTCGGATCTATCTAAAATCAATCTCGTATCTGAATTCTGATTGGAATCTTTTTCGTATGATATCCATTTCGGCTCCACAAGTACTCAAATTAAAGCTAGAGACGAGACACATCTAAATAGTTGGACAAGCTAGTTCAATATTTGGCGTCTCAAAATCGGTGTCTAAATAGGTCTTTTTGCCCTCCGAAGTTTGCGCATACAGTTTGTTCCAGATTTTCAGGCCAGTTGTAGAATTCTTTGACTCCTCATATCAATTCGGAATTGAGTGATTCTTTTTGCATTGGAAAGCTTGAGTTAGTAGCATTCTTTGAAAAAAGTTATCAGAAAATTGGCTCAAACTTTGCAAGAAGAAAGTTGGAGAGAGAGTTGTTGTATATCCTGCTTGGCAATTGTTTTTCATCATTATCTTTACTGCCGTTGTGATCTTCACTTATATCTTGCTGTCTAGAGCTACTTAGTATCCTTCATTGATGCTAGTTGGGCTACGCCGTGACCTTATTAGTGTTCTAGGCTCGCGTCTCTAGTCCGGTCTAGCCTAGGACTAGCACAGTACCGTCGTTGAGCATTTATTTAACATTGCATCTTTGAATTGATTATTGCTAATCTTTTGCTACCATATATAGCTAACCCAGCTCCTCATATTTTTATACCGTGTATACGTACGTTCCCCTGGCAATCGATTTACACAATCTTCGGAGTTATTTGACACCGCTGGTTGCCTGTCACCACCTACCGCATGGTAAGAACTTGTAAGATATTGATATTTTCTTTACTGTGAGCACTTTACAACTACATCCTAGTAGTTCATAGGAACATTATTCTCCAATTTTGTTTCTTGTTTCTACTAATCATGATAGGTTCCAAAGATAGAAGTTCTTGGACGACGGACACATTTTCACTATCACGAAAGTTGGGACAACACACACAAGCACATGGACAGGTTATCTCTTTACCGTCATTTCAGGGTAGATTTAATCCTACTAATTATCTAGCTTGGGAGCTTGAAGTAGAACAAGGTTTTAGTCACCATGACTTTTTTGAACTTGAGCGAGTACGAGCTGCCACTAGAGCACTTACTGGTTTTGCTTCTGTTTGGTGGAGAGTGCATTATAAGAAAAACATTGATGACCAACACACAACTTGGAAAGATTTGAAAGATGTAATGAGACAACAATTTTTCCCTCCTTACTATCGATGTGAACTGCTTCGCAAATTTGAACAATTTAAACAAGGCAACAACACTATTCATGCTTACTATCCAGAGTTCGAATCTTATATGCATCATTGTGACATAGAAGAATCTGAGGATGATACAATGAATAGGTTTTTTGGTGGTTTCAACCATGATATTCAGGCAAGATTTCAGTATATTCCTCGTTGCATTACTAGTATGTATGTTCGTGCTTTTACCTTTGAGAGACAGTTATAGGAGGATGCATTGGGTGACTACAATAACTACTACTCCAATTCATGCTCACTACCATCGGTTGATTCCTCCACCATTGCACCTACTAGAGCAGCCACACCTCAGCTTGTGAGTGCGACATCATATCAAGTGTATGGTACATTGTCATTGTCCATACCTACATCAGCTACGTCTTTGCGACAAGGTAACAGTAAAGGTATTGATGATATAACTTCACATGAGAATGTTGCATGCCTAATTAACTTAAATACATCATGTGTTGAGTTACCTGTTGATTTGAGCACGCCACCTATTTTAGAGAATCATGTTACTGTCATGAATGCATCATGTGATCAAACAACTGAAATACCAAGAATTTTGAGTGCGCCCATTGAATTAACTGTTGATGTCAAAGAACCATGTGAATGAGGAAATAAATCAGATTTGGATCAAATACATTTTTAAAATAATTGTGCCAACGTTTAATCATTTTGACATGACCTCTAATCTTGGTGATCATTCTGTGTCAAATGACTTATTGCATGTTTTCTTATTTAAGCATGTTGTAGCATGTAATTTGATGCACGTAAGGTTTATTCACCAATGTTGGGATGGTTTAATGATGAATATTGTCAATCTTTTGATATGAATAAGAGCTTCACTTATATGTGCAAACTTAGTTGCAATATTTTCATGCCTTCTATTTATGATAATATTTTGACTTTATATTTTATGATCTATGAAAGTTACTCATGTATCCATGTGTCATATGTGCAATAATTAAGGGAAATAAAAATGGATGACATATACAGATACAACATGTACACCTTGTCTCTTTTGTTAGCCACATTTCAGATAAAGCAACACCAAGGATGGATTCGTTTTCAAGAAGGGGAGGATGATGAGGACATGACTACCTTGGATACGACCAAAAATATTGCATACATGCATATTTGTCTGGTGATTTCTAGTGCAAACTATTCAATAATCTATTTATGTTATCCAGAACAAGATACTTCACACACTTTTGTGTTATGTCTAATTGCAGGTGTATGGGACATTGTACAATCCACATATGAAGAGAAGGGAAAATGAGAAGTTTAGGTTATGTTCGAAAAGTCCTCTCACGTCACTTTTAGGCCAAGAGAAGATAGAGTCCAAGTCTCTCACGTTCTGGATTGAGATTCGGACTGCACAAACATACCTGACTCAAAACGCCAACAACATTTTCATACCGACTCCGAATTGGGTGATTCTTTTTTTGTTGGAATGTAGATTTCGTCCTCTTCACAATCCAATTGGATTCACCTTAAAATTTGTCCTGAGCATTGTGATATCGACGAAACAATCTGACGCTGCAGCAGAATCCGAGTCAAACAACAAGTCCAAAGGTGTTGCATCACCTCCACTTGAGCCCATGAGCCTTGTACAACCTAGGGTTAGTTTTAGGCTGTCTTGGGACGTCCTTCAACCTCCTCGGCCGCCACCCCTTGCTCCTATATAAGTAGATCCATCTAGTAGATTTTCTTTGGGTTTTGTTTAGATTAAAAGTTCACCATAGCTGCAACTTCGCGTACTTCGTTGTGTTCAACGACCAGACAAAGGCGTCACAGAACCCCACCTTCATGAAGAAAGTTTTCCTCTTATATTCGCAATATTTGGATTGCTTTATCATATTCTTGCTCGTTCTTCAATTGCTTGCAGGAATAGACCTTCGTGGTCAGGCTGACCGTGCTTCCGGCATCGTCAGTAACCTCAGGAGATTGGTTTAGCGATTGCTAAGGTGCAACGTCGTGCATGTTTGTAGTTGGATTGTCAAAGTTGTCTCCACCAAATCAATAGTTATCATCTCATCGAAAGATCGGGACACCCTCACCTCTATCAAGCTCTTTTCTCATGCAAAACTTCACGAACCAAGATAGCAATTCGTATGCGATGACAACCTTGTGACACAAGAGATGATACCAAGATATGCACCACAATGATATGGTATGTATGATACGGAGAGTATGATCACTAATGTGCACAAGTATCATTGCCAGCAACACTCAAAGGCTAGCCTCCATGGGTAAGCAACGCAAAAACTAAGGCTATGGGGTTATCAATGCAATGGCAAAAAGTAGACCAAGATGTCATCGAAGTTACCATCCGTGGTAGGTCGGGTGTAAGCAAGGACGTATAACGATGAGGTTGTTGTCGAGTCCTTGGCGAAGATAAGCAGCGGTGATGTTGATGCCGAACCGTTCGTAGTTAGCCGAAACACCCTAGGAAACAATGAACCACAACTCAAATTCTCCAAAACCAAATGTGTCAAAATTGTCAGAGGTGGTAGCGGGAAAGCTATGGTGGTGCTATGTGGAAATGGTGGTGGTATTGGAGTGCGTACGCGGAGGTGGAGGTGGAGATATGGTGGTGGCCGAACTGAATTTTTCAGTTTCGTCAGGAAACGTCGGACGTCGGGTGGTGTAGCGGTCGTCCGGTCGACGGATGTCTAGAAGATGGCGGACGTCCGGTGCCTAGGCAATCTCGGGCACGGGATGAAAAGCTAGGGTTCGAGGTGGAGGTGGCGAAATTGGTCAAATTCGAGCGATTTTGTGGATGGAAATGGTGGAAACGAAGGGGGAAAACTATATCTACTCGTGGCAAAGCAACTCCATGGATCAAATCCAACAAAACTTCATCACACCAACAAATCACAAAAAAATTGGGGCTATTTTTGGAGGGGATTTTCGAATTAGGATGAAAACAACAAAATCAAGGTAGAAAACAAAGAGGGGAGGCTCCCAAATCGTGATCAACGTGGCTCATGATCCCAAGATGATGTAGGGTAGAACCCTAGAGGGCCGATCTTTAATGGAAGGTGCGGATCCCGCGATGAACTCGAAGAACACAAAGGAAAAAGCACAAATGGGAAGAGAGGAAACACTCAAACCAACAAAATATAGTCACACATATGCTAAATCCGAGTACACATAGAGATCACACGGTCCAAATCCAACAAAGGACGATACATAGGGTAACCGGTTCTTCTCCGTGAGGAGGTCTTGAGGTCTTCCCGTAAGGGGTCTTGAATCCAAGTGGATCTTCTCCGAAGAGGTGTCGGTCCCTTGCAGTGGAGTAGATCCGGATGCATGAGCGATGCTCTATCTCACATATGAGCTATCACAACGCTAACTCTAACTAGGAGGAGGTGGAGGACTATATACAGTCTAGGTCCACGAAGAGGTAAGTGGTAGAGGGATACATGGGCCTCGGGACCAATCTCTATACGCAGATAGGTACCGGTCGTCCGGTGGCTCGTATGTTTCCGGACGTCCGGTGGTCGCCAGACTTCCGCTATTTCCGTTATGTGAAGGTGGCGTCGGACGTCCGGTGGCTTCAGACTTCTGCTAATTTTGGCTCGGGTGTGGTGGCGCCGGATGTTCGGTCCTCGTCGGTCGTCCGCTTGCTGGGAGGTGTGGCCGGTTGTCCGGTCCTGGCCGGACGTCCGCTCGCTGTAGCTTGCGTTGGCTGGGACTTGGGATGGTTGGTCTTGAGGCGACGGACGTCCGATCCCGACCGGTCGTCCGGTGGCTGTAGCTTTCGTGGCAGCTCTTCTTCTTGTCCTTCGCACTTGGTGTCCTCGCCGTCTTGTCCGTTGGATGTAGATGTTCCGTGGCTTTTCTCCAAGTACCTGATCACACATAGTGTTTCCGCTTGAGGTAGCAGCCATGTCTCATGTATAGAAAGTGGTAGTTCCGGAAAGGAGCGAGTTCACCTTATCTTCAATAGCCTTTGCTCGGGCTCTTGTCATTGGTCCAAGTGGTGTCATGGGAGACATAGGTAGGTCCATGGGGATGACCTTGGGATGCTCCGCATCACACAAGTACTCAACATGCTCGCGACGAGCGTGGGAATCTAGAAAATACTCCTGGCTTGTGCTAGGAGTCCAGAAGGACCGTCAAATTCGGCACCTAAGCAGGACTTTTTGCGCCCAAAAGTCAAAGAACATCGTTCACCGTAGCTTTTCACACATGTTTCTAAACCCGTTGGCACTCGTTTGGAAGAAAATCCAAGAGATTATGGTGAGTGTAAAAACTAGTCCGCGTGGTAAGGACAAACGTTGCATTCTGCACATGCTATATGATCCGGGGAATCTTATTGGGTTGTAAATTAAAGAAAATATGGTAACTATAAGCCTTATTCTCCTTGTGTTGTCCTTGTGGGGGACAGCCAATAACAAGAGGGCATTCCTGGCGTCGATCAATACATATGTGGAAACAATATCTCCACTATGGAGGACACAAAATTTTGCGGCGGCGTGCAAGAACCCATCACGGGAAAATGAAGTTCTTTCAATGACTTCCATATAAAGGACCGGTGTTCACTAAAACGGTCATAACTTTGTCATTCGGAGTCCGTTGCAGACCCACAAGTACCCAAAATGTTCGTGACGAGCGTGGGAATCTAGAAAATACTACTCGCTTGCACCAGGTGTCTGTAGGAGAGTCAAATTCGGATCGTAAGCAGGACTTTTTGCCATTGAAAGTCAAAGAACATCGTTCGCCACTGCTTTTCACACAAGTTTTTGAACCCATTGGCACTCCTTTGGAGAAAATCCGAGAGATTACCGTGAGTGCAAACAATAGTCTACCTGGTAAGGAAAAACGTTACAGTCTGCACATGCTATATGATCCAGGGAATCCCATTTGGTTGTAAATTGAAGAAAATACGGTGACTATAAGCCTTATTCTCCTTGTTTTCGCCGTGTGGCATGCGGTGACATACGTGTGTGACAGCCAATAACAAGAGGGCATTCCTGGCATCGGTTAATACATATGTGTAAACAATTTCTCCAGCATGGCAGACACAAAATTTCAGGGCGGCGCGCCAGAACGCGTCACGGGTAAATGAAGTTCTATCAAGGACTGCCATATCAAGGACAGGTGTTCACTAAAACGGTCATAACTTTGTCATTCAGAGTCCGTTTCAGACCCACAAGTACTTAAAATGCTCGCGACGAGTGTGGGAATCTAGAAAATACTCATTCCTTGTGCTAGGAGTCTCGGAGGACTGTCAAATTCGGCCCCTAAGGAGGAATTTTTGTGCCTAAAAGTCAAAGAACATCGTTCATCGCCGCTTTACTGTAACACCCCAAGAATTTAATCAAATTTTATTAATTAAAATTTTGCCAGAAATAAAATTTTGAGCTATATGAGGTCATTTATTAATTTCAGAGCCTTTTCTATATTCTGTTTTACAAAAAGTCTCCTCTCCATAGAAGATTATTTTTGTGAAATATTGTGGTATGTGGTTGTTTTGTAAATCATTTCATTTTTGTCATAAACAACTGTAGGAAATATTTTCATAATAAAATTTGCCACAAAATAATTCTTTTACCACCATTTTCAATATTTGAAATGCTTCTGTTGCACTACTATTTTAAATAATTGTTTTAAAATACCACAAAAATTATGAGAGGCCAGATGATGCCAATAAATCACTTTTGTGCAAAAACCTAACTATGTCTTTTGAAAACTATAACATATGCCCATGCGTTGCAACGGGAGAGATTTTACTTTGTGAGAAGTAATCGGAGAGATAATCGATGTGTCCACGAAAAACAATCTCCATAGCGATGCGATAAAGAGAGGAGTTGTGGTCTTATCACGGGTAATGTTTGTTCCTCGGGATCTTGATAGTGGTGGGGTTAGTCTACGTGGCGACCACCATCCAACTCGTGACTTTTTTTCCTATGGGTTCGCCTCTTTTCTCGGGATTGTGTGTGCCTCCTCATTTGGTAGCTGCAGGGCGACCTTCGGGGCATAGTTTCTTCGACCACTCTCTTACGATTGTGTAACCGGATGGATTACTAATTGTAGCGCATAAATCCCATTTCAGTAGCATATTTAGCGCATAACCGGACATCAATGTCCCTTCTTTATTAGGATTTATTCTCATTGATCATTTTAGTGCTCGAGTGCCCACAAATTTTTTATCCGACCAAACCAACATATTCTATTTTATAGGCCCAGAAAAAATTGCTCCCTCAGATGACCCAGTAGGGGAGTGCGGCTGAGGCCCAATACTTCATGTGCAATGGAGCAATTTTTTTCTTGGGCCAACTACATGGGAGCTACTATATGTCGCTCGTTGCATAAAATAGCGTGTAGGATGCACATCAGTTCGTGTATGGGCCAACACACTGGTAGGCTCCAAGACGACATGTGTTTGTAAGGCACGAAAGAATCCAGAAAATCATGAGTTGAAGGATCGAAATCATGCTTAAAGACCCGACTATGTGCTGCTAGCCACTCGAAGAAACGAGTCCTACCAATCAATGGCCAGTTCAAACCATTAAGATCATACTCCAATGTCATACATAAATTGTTGAACATTCTTGGAAACGTGAATAATTTTGAAATTCCCAAACATTTTTTGAAACTCTTACATTTTCAGAAATACACAACAAAATTTTAAACGTTCGAAATTCACAACTTTATTTGAAAACATGAACCTTATATAATAACATTAACATTATTTGAATTTTTGATTTTTTTAAAAAGGAAACATAGTTTGAACATTCAGCATAATTTTTAAATATGTTTCTATAAACTCAAACATTATTCTGAATTTGCGAACATTTCGCTAAATTATGATTTTTTTGCATTTGGAACATTTTTAAAATGCATTGCTTTCGAAAAATCTCAAACAACTTCGGAAAACACAAAGAAAAAATTGGACATTTTTAAAAGAATCTAAGCCAATCTTGGAACGAGAGCAGAGATTTAATGTTCTGAACATTTTTCAAAACAGTATATATTTCTATTTCTGAACACTTTTGAAAAGTTTGATGTTTTTTGATATTACAAAATTTAAGAAATTTGAATTTACTAAAAAAGGGAGAAAGGAAATTAAATTGAAAGGAAAAATTCACAAAAAAATTAGAAAGAAAAATAGAAAGAAATGGGAAAAGAAAAGTAGAAACGTAACATAGAACAAAAAAAATATTGTTTCCCAACTTGGGCGCCCTGTGCAAATTTGCAAATATTTTGGAATGAGAACAAACATTTATTGTTCCAAATATTTTTGAAAACGAAATATATTTTAAAATTCTGAACATTACAAGAAAATTCTAATTTTAGGGATCTTATGAAATTTTCGAAATTTCAAATTTACGGAAAAAGGAAAAAAATGGTTCAACCCAGCTTGGGCGCCCTGTGCAAACTTGCACCTATTTGGCGCTCGCCGCGATAATTAGGGTTTTCCCACCTGTGTGGGTACGACCATAACTGGTCTGGATTTGCTGGGCCACATGGCGGGCGGCCCATGTATGAAATTCTGGCGTTTTTCCTGTTTGAGTAGATGGACGAAGTTTCATGAGATCCCTAAAATTAGAATTTTCTTGTGCCGGCGAAGCTAAATTAGATCCCTAAAATTAGAATTCTTGGAATGGATCGCCTTAAAATCTCTTCAAATTGCAGCAGGTGGTGCATCATATTCACCAAGGAGTCGGAGGAGTCTACGGTACTATTATTAGAGAGATCTTACAGACATCTATGCTATTTTCGTTCTGTAATTTTTCTTTTGAACATCGAGAGTCAAATTATGAGGCTCGTAAGCTTGCTAGGTTTGGTGTTTCTCTCCCGGTAGGGAGGCATTTGTAGTTGGGTTCTTCGCATGACCCGGTTGTAATTCTTATGAGCATTTTAGCTAATAAATAAAGGCCTAGCAAGCTTTTCTCAAAAAAAAAGTAGACGGACGGATTTTTTTAGAAAATATTATTTTAGAAAATGTTTTCTTAGACGCAAATATTATATTGGATTTTTGAACATTTCACTAAAACAAGAATATTTTATAAGATGGAGCATTTTATATTATGTTTTTTATAAAAATAATCTCAAAGTATTTTTGAAAAATACACACATTTAAAAAAACAACAACATTTACTAAAATGAGAACACATTTTTATAAGTTTCAGTCCATCACCACCTCTCTCCCTCCCTCACTGACCCACCCGTAGCAGCAACACGACCAGAGGTGGTCTTCTCTAATTCCAGCAGCTTCGGCCCCCGCCACTGCCGCGTTGGTTCCGACGCCATTAGGGCCTCCCCCTCTCCACTCTCTTCACCAATAGCACCCTGGAGCACCCACGAATCCATCCCCATGCTCCATTTTGATCAGGAGCCACCGTAGGTGAAAGCCCCATATCGCCCGCCGCCGCCGTCTACTGGGAAGCTCGCCGCCGCGACTCCGTCCCCTCTGGCGACCAAGGAGGGTACCCACGGGTTAGCCTCGACCACCTGAGCACACCCATGTGCTCAGATCCCCCAGGGGTGCTGCCGTTCTCCGGCGGGCATCGCTGGAGCGCCGCCTCTTTTCGGCCGGAGGAGACGGCGCGCGCATGGATTGGTCAAACTTGACTAGTGGGCCAGGCGGGCCCACTGTCAGTGTCTCAGCACCGCTGACCCACCCCTAAGTGGAGGCGTATTTACCAAAATACGTCTCCTCCTCCGGAAAGCGTAAACCCGTGACGCATAATCACCGATATACGTCTTCCTATTCTGAATGAAATGGAGTTGACCCTAACTTTGACTGGCTCTAGTTTTTAAACCGCAACTCCAAATGACTTGACTCTTTTTCTGGTATTTCTCAAATTTTATCTAGTTTATTTTAGTATTTATTTCAAAATTTTCCAAACAACTTTTATGTACTATTTTGGAATTATGTGGTAATTAAAACAATCTAAAAATAGGAGATGGAGGGGAGATATGATTTTCAAAATTTTGGAGTGCACCCAATCTTTCTGCATGCTCAAGGCGAGCATCTTGAACACATGATATGGTGAATGCATAGTTCTTGTTTGCATGTAGAATTGAATTATGAATATGTTTAACTCATATGAAATTTGCATACTATTGGTCATACATGCATGATTCCCCTTTGATGATATTTTATCTTCACTTAAACATGAAGTATAAGTGAGTAAGGTTATTTTCATGTGCCATATGTGCCTGTGTTGGTGCAGGCTAATTTGCAGGAAGAATCAGTCATGAGAAAAGTGACTGTCAGACTGAAATCTCGTTGTGATGAGAGTGATCATTGAGGGTAAGTTGGGACATACCAGGTGGTGACCCTATGGGGTACTGCCAAGGAATTATATTGTTCTAACCACTGCTGGCAAGCTTAAAGCTTCTGAGTTGACCATAGATCGAGTCTTCTTCCGGTAACCCCCATACTAGTGTCGTGCTACCACTTGTCCCTCCCACAGGCTGGGTACGGTTCAGTAAGTTGTTAACCCCTTTCCCTGCACACCCCGTATAGAGAGGCCACGATGAGGGCTTCTAGGTACCTGCTGCAATGCCAGTCATCGGGCCAGGGGCCGTGGGTGTATCTGGCTGGGCCAAGAGGGGGCCACCCCTTGTAATCTGCGTGTGTTAATAGTGATCCCATGCTACTTCAGATGATGGTCTCCCCGCCTTAGAGTTTCTCTTGAACGATGCTTTGGGTGATTCCTGCCATCCGGAAAGTTAATCTGGTGTGTGCTAGTCAGGTGTGTTTTCAATCCAAAGGCCGCAACGGGAATTAGTAAGTGTCTCGGGGCTGGCTAAAGAAATCTTATACATGTGGGTACAGAGTACACCCTCTGCAGAGTTATATCTATTCGAATAGCCGTGTCCATTATTAAGGACTACAGTCTGGGTTGGTCAAGTGTCGGTCTTAGTGTCAGTCTCCGGAGGAAATAATTAAAGTCATCATGGTTCCTTTTGCAGGATAATGATTGTCACTACTAGTGCTATTATGAATATTATTGTTGATATGGATATTGTTGTGGACTAACCTTTTCCTCTTATGTTTAACCTTGAGTATCTCTTGGGATGGCTAGACTACCCGGGATACTCAAGTTTATTTTTATTTCTGAGTATCACTTGGGATGGCTAGTCCACCTGGATACTCATGTTAACATTTTCTTATAAGCCCTTTATGAGGCGTCGCTCAGACACCCGACCGTGGCACTTATTTTCAAGACCTCTCGTGGCGTCGCTTTTACACACATATTTGGCATTTCTTTTCAAGACCTCTTGTGGCGTCGCTTGAGTTCTCGGGCAGTCTTGTCTCGCTCGATTCTCTTTTAGACACCCGTTTGTCATTTCTCTTGGAATTTCTCGGGCGGTCCAACGCCCAACGTTCCATTTCATTTCTTTGATTTGCTAATAACATGACTTATTTTATGTATGAATATTTGTCATGCCATGCTTTAATACTCAGGCAGCACATGCATGTAATTTAATTCATCATGAGCATTTGCATCTGATATGTATTTTGTTCTTAATGTTTGCGAGTACATTCAAACGTACTCACTGGCTTGTCCCTGGCTATTGTCTTGGCCAGATCATGATTTAGAGAGGAGTATTGCGAAGACACCCCGCAACCTAGGATTCAGAGATAGCAGCCACGCGAGATAGGAGTTATCCAGGTCAGTTTTTCCCGTAGGAATGGAGTTCCATCAACGTTGGAGATCCACGAGTCGCTTCCATCATCTTCCACTAGAAATCATTGTTGCACTCAATGGACCTATAAGGTGTTGTACTCAAATCCTTGTAATTGCTTGGAATTCTGTATCAAGAAAATACCCACCAGCAACAATAATTCAGGGGCTGGTGGTGACATAAGGGTCGTTTGCTAGGAATTTATGTCCCGGAAAATCCGGCCCCTATTACTTTGGTATCAGAGCTAGGCTGACCACCGGCTAAACCTATCTTAGCCTGGTCACTCTCCCTAGGTTTCCACACCATCCATATTCTTTCTTATCCGCCGTCAAGCTCTTCATATCCGATAGCCTGCAAAGTGGCCAGCCGACATCTTTTTGTCAGTCGGTGCCCAACCTATCGTCCTAGGACATAGGCCATGCGCCCGTGGCCGACACCTGAGTTGTCCCATCCACAAGCGTGCGATGGAAGACTCCGCTGGCTTATAAAGGAAGCCTTGCCCTTATTCAGCACATCACAACCTTCACTCGCAGCCTAATTTCCAAATCACCAAGATGCCTGGTCCCATCATCCGCAAAGAGACTACCGCATCCGAGGTTGGAGATTTCATAGCAATCCTCGCAAATATCACTTGTCGTGCTTCTGGCATAGATGAACCCCCAGAATATGTTGTGTACCAGGAACACACAAGTGATGCCATACATCACTTCTGGGCCACGGTGCACATCTATGGGAGGGGAAACACATCAGAGCGTCCCTACCGGTTCACCGGGTGGACGACCTCCGACGAGCCCCAAGCCATCTAACTTGCAGCCCGAGAGGGGATAGTTCATATGCAGCATTTGTCGCCGAGGGTTAACACTCGCCCTTTCTTCTACTACCCTTGTCGTGAAGGCTATGGTAGCCCGACCCAAGTCGCCAACGGTGACCATGAGTCGGATCCTGCTCTAGTGCATCTAGTGTGCTACCTGAGAACGCAAGAGGCGCTATTCGGTCAAGTCACTAATGACCTGATTGCGACTCATAGGACGCTTGCTCTCCTGATGCCAGTAAGGAATGAAGCTGCAACCAACACATCAACCCGATGATGCTGCTTGGGAGGCCAGTTGAGCCTCCAAGGTCTGCCCCTGTTGTCTATCCAGGCAATGCTTTTGCCTCCCAAGGGGAACTCCGTCGTCTCTTAGAGACCTACTCCAACGGGATTGTGACCATGAGACCCCACGAGGGGCATCATCGCTACCCCAGCACTGTAGCTCCACATCCCACTCCGAACAACTCCAACACTGAAGCTCACGGAGAAGCCTTGACATCTGCAAGACATGCTCGGCTAGATGTCAATGAGGTGGACAGAGTCCACCAGGAGTGTGTCAAATCTTAGTAGTCCTGTTGTCTTGTATTTTTCAAGATAGCAATCGCATGGCGTGATAAGCTTCTAAATTACCTGTGTGCCATTGTTTTAATGGTACTATGAGTGATCTACCGTGAAGGGTTGGCGTACGGAGACCGAGTAAATGCTAGACGTGACTGCCGACATGCACAGTAATGTCACACTCCTTTTGAGAAGTGGTGTCTAAGAATTTGACTTGGGCAACCCTATGTCAGAGTTGATGCACAAGTCGTACCAGCGTCGCATTGTGTTTCCTGACCTAGGCACCTTATAAGGGGCCGTATCCATGCACCACACCAGCCACCACCACACTTGAGCACCACTCTTCTCCGTTCATCCTTCCATGTCTCACCCTGGAGCCTACTACGAACTCCAGATGCAAGCCCTGGTAGTTTCTTTATGGTTTTGTGGGATCTAATCCGCAATACACTTGGTTGCAGCCACCCACCCCAGTATGACTTGTTCAAAATGAGGGTCACCCCTGATTCCTCGAAATATTGGGCAGTTGTGCACATCCCACAAGAGGATTTAAATCAAGGCCCTCCATATGTTGTCTTCGTCGGGAGATCCATGCCAACCTCAGGCATGGCTATTGAGGTTGCGGCTTATGAAGCATTTACCCGTCTTCGATTCACAGTACCTGCTGCCAGTGGAAGGAAATACTACTATTTCCAGAGTCGCGCAGCTTCTGGAGCAGAAGCCACGTTCCGTTGTGAACGCATAGAGAGGGATCCAACTCTGGCCAATCTCATTCAATATGTGATGGCCCAGGAGCATCTAACCCAGCAACTAATGGATTACCTCCATTATCTTGCTGTCCTGAATCCCCACATCGCCATTGGTGGACCACCATTGCCAACTCCGGAAGGGCGTGTTCTTCGTTTACTTCCTTCACTTTCCCTGGAAGAAGAAGAATGTGCCCCAGCATCGAGAACCCTTCCACAGGACCCTGGAGATCTCACCTTTGGACCATAGATGGTCATTATTGCTGTACCTAGCACTGGTTTACATGATGCGACCATTGTATTTTAATTTAGGGTGTATGTCATAAGTGCACTGCCACGATTGCATTCTGCATATAATCATTTATTGTGATTTGCATTCGGTTCTTCCTTAACAAATCTTGAGGACGAGATTTTCTTAAGGGGGGTAGAGCTTGTAACACCCCAAAAATGTAATCAAATTTTATTAATTAAAATTTGGCCAGAAATAAAATTTTGAGCTATATGAGGTCATTTATTAATTTCAGAGCCTTTTCTATTTTCTGTTTTACAAAAATTCTGCTCTCCATAGAAGATTATTTTTGTGAAATATTGTGGTATGTGGTTGTTTTGTAAATCATTTCATTTTTATCATAAACAATAGTAGGAAATATTTTCATAATAAAATTTGCCACAAAATAATTCTTTTACCTGCATTTTCAATCTTTGAAATGCTTCTCTTGCACTACAAATATTTTAAATAACTTTTTTTAAATCCCATAAAAATTATGAGAGATCAGATGATGCCTATAAATCAGTTTTGTGCAAAAACCTAACTATGTCTTTTGAAAATTTTGAGTGAAACATTCTCTTTCCATTTCTGTCCCATTCTTGACTTATAAGTGCAAACCTACTTTTCCTAGCTCCATTACTTTTGTAACTTTGCCATCTAGTAATCCTTCCAACCAAAACCTTAACTCTAGGAGATCATCTTTATTTGCATATTTTAAGTCCACCAAACATGCCACTGAATTTTCTGTCCAGAACTGAATTCTGGTAAAACTTGCACTATCAAGTTTGTCACATTGCCAAACTAAGCCCACCAACATCTCTAACATCCAAAGAGACCTCATCCTGCCAGATTTCATCATCAAAAGAATCTCCTAGCTAGCTCTAGCATTTTGTCAAACACCTTGTGGGCTTGACAGAAATGTTGCCACTTTCTAACTTACACTGGAAACTTGGTCATTTGGCCAAACCAGCATGTCCATCACTCCTATCATACCTAGAAGCACCATCCTGTTGATTTGTAACTCGTGTGTGTCCTTGTAGACGCTACTGTCAATCTAACGAACACCTAACGTGCGTGCACCAGGCACGGCTAGAGCGTGTGTTTTGCACGCGTCGGCACCGAGCTCCTGCCGTGTCTCTGCTGCCTCCGCCTCTCATCCTGATCCTCCTCTAGATTAGCTCGGCCACCAGGAACCTCGCTGACACCCTCTCTTAGCCCCTAGCGCCGTCCACCGCCGTCCACGACGACCTGGACCGCCGCCCGACGAGTACGCCTTCGCCACGTCTCTGTCTTGGCCCCTCATTGTTGAATGCCAACGGCTCGAGCTCATCTGCGGCTCACCGGCCTCACAAGAGACACACCGGCCACGCCTACCTCGCCACCGCCCACACATTCGCCTTGAATGGTCGTCGCTACCATCTCCACCCTCTGGAAGCCGCGACACCGCCCTCCCCCGCCTATTTAAGCTTCCCCCGAGCCCTCTCAGTCCATCACCACCTCTCTCCCTCCCTCACTGACCTACCCGTAGCAGCAACACGACCAGAGGTGGTCATCTTCTCCGATTCCGTCAGCTTCGGCCCCCTCCACTGTCGCGTTGGCTCCGATTCCATTAGGGCCTCCCCCTCTCCACTCTCTTCACCAATAGCACCCTGGAGCACCCACAAACCCATACACATGCTGTCGGCGTTCTGGGAAAGCGGGTCCCCAGACTTGCCTGCCTGCGGCCTGTGGCGTGGCTCAAGGGGGCCCAGCACGGCCCAACTTCATCAACACAAGACCCAAGACCCTCGCAAGGGGCCAAGCCTCGCGGGGCGGACGACACAACACTTCCTCAGGCACGGCCTCGTCAGGCTGGCTCACGAGGAGGCGGAGAGATCAAGGCGGGGTACCTCGCGAGGTGCCCGTGACGCAAGCCATGACGACCAAGGGCGCCAGGCGGGCGCCAGCCCGTGCAGTGTACTCCCTTTCCTCTTTGGTGCAAAGGGGGCAAGCGCAGGCGAGAGGATCAAGCAAAGGCATCCATTTCGGTGCAATGAGACCAAGACCAGTCCAACGGTGGGAAGGATGTCATCGTGGAGCCCAGAACGGAGTCACCACAGGGCCTTTGGCAGGCGAGGACCAACTTTAGTCAGGATAAGTGTACCAGATGTTCCCTCCTGAATTGGCCAATTGTTGGCGCCCTTCCCGCTCAATATTTGGGAAGAGGCCCAGGGCCTTTGCCTATAAATAGGACTAGCCACCCCTAGGGTAGAGGCATCGAGCAATCAGGCCAGCAGAACCTAGGATCAGAGCAAGCAGAGAACAAAGGAGAAAGAGAGAAGGGCGGGTAAACTTCTCCTAGCGGTTCATCCCCCTAGCCAGGAGCAGACCCTCGCGAGGCTGTTCTTCCCTGTATTGTTCATCACCACCAGCCCAAGAAGCCATCCATCCACCACAAACTAGAGTAGGGTATTACACCACAATGGTGGCCCGAACTAAGATAAACTTTGTGTTCCTTGTGCTGTTCTTTCTGTAGTTAGATCCTTGCGAGACGGAGAGGTAGAGGGCATAATCTCCGCGCGCACCCCAGAGTTCGAACCTTAAGGGTCTGCCGGAACCCGAAATCCGACATTTGGCGCGCCAGGTAGGGGTGTGCCGGAATTTTCCTTCCGCCGCTTCGTCCTCCTCCGACCGTCGCGTCCATGTCCGACGTCCGTCGAGCCCGTGCTGCCCAAGCGGCCCCCGTCGGTGGGCGTCTGCCTCATTCCCCGTCGCCCGACACCAACGCCGCTACCGGCCCGGCGGGGAACGAGCATCAAGCATCATCCCAGCATCTGCCTGTGCGACGAGGTGACCGCACCGCTTCATCAACACCCCCGGTCGTCGCGGCCCTCCTGGGCGGCTCGCAGGCGCCGCCCACAAGTCGCCACGTCAAGCCGTATGTCCGCCGGGCCGGCGCCGTTTCCGCGCGGCAGGGGGCTCCCACGGACCAGGTGGCCCGCGAGGTCGGTCTGACCTTCAGGTCGGAGGACCACCCCGCCAACCTAGCTGGCTCGGGCGCTCTCCCCATGTTGTGCACCCCCATAATCTGCCAGGTAGCCATCACCAGAACCCTCATCGACGGCGGCGCGGGCCTCAGCGTGCTCTCGGTCGAGACCTTCAATCTCCTCTGCATACCCCTGGAATGGCTGCAGCCCAGTCGGTCTTTCTCGGGCGTTGGGGGCGGGTCATCCAGCTCCTTGGGATAGATCCGGCTCCCAGTAACCTTCGGCACCTACGAAAACTTCCGCACAGAGATGGTCGACTTTGACATCGCCCTCATCGGCCTCCCCTACAATGCCATCCTTTGGTACCCAGCGCTGGCCCAGTTCATGGCCGCCACGCACCCGGCGTATAACCTCATGAAGATGACCGGAAGCAGTGGTGTCCTCACCGTGCATGGGGACACCGGGGACGCCCTGCGGGTACTCAAGCTCGCCTTCAAGATGGCGGTGTCGGCACAGCCCGCCGGCGCAGGGACCCCCGAGCCCGACGGGGCTGCGCCGGCCAAGAAGAAGCAGTTGTTCACCCAGGACAAGGCGGAAACCAAGGAGATACCTGTTGACGAGGATGGGTACTCCAGTGCCACTTTCACCATAGGCGCCAACCTCGAGCCTGAGCAGGAGGAGGCCCTGATCAGGTTCCTGCGCGCAAATAAGAAGGTATTCGCTTGGGAGCCTGATCAGTTGGCAGGGATCCCCCGGAGCGTCATCGAGCATCACCTCAACGTATACCCAAACGTGCGCCCCGTGAAGCAGAAAGCCAGGCGGCAGTCCGCAGAGAAGCAGTCCTTCATCGTCCAAGAAACCCGCAAGTTAGAGGTCGTAGGGGTCATTCGTGAGGTCCGATACCCGGACTGGTTGGCCAACCCTGTTGTTTTGCCCAAAAAGGGAGGAAAGGAGCGCATGTGTGTCAACTTCACCAACCTCAACAAGGCATGCCCGCAAGATCCGTTCCCACTCCCCCGCATCGACCAGATCGTCGATTCCACCTCGGAGTGCGATTTGCTCTGCTTCCTGGATGCCTTCTCTGGGTATCACCAGATCAAGATGGCGGTAGAAGACGTCGAGAAGACCGCCTTCTTAACCCCATGCGGGGTGTACTGCTATACATGCATACCATTTGGGCTGCGTAATGCAGGGGCGACCTTTCAGCGGCTGATGCACATCACCTTGGGCCCGCAGCTCGGGAAGAACATCGAAGCTTACGTTGACGACATTGTGGTGAAGTCTCGGGAGGCCAAGACCCTGATACAAGACCTGGAGGAGACCTTCGCGAGCCTCGACGCAGTGAGCCTACGGCTCAACCCAGAGAAGTGTGTGTTTGGGGTCCCCTCAGGCAAGCTCTTGGGCTTTCTCGTGTCCCACCGAGGCATCGAGGATAACCCGGAGAAGGTCAAGGCGGTCGAGGACATGAGCCCGCCGAAAACCCTCAGAGAAATGCAGAAGCTCACCGGGCACGTGACCGCGCTAGGGCGCTTCATCTCCAAACTGGGGGAGCGAGCGCTGCCTTTCTTCCAGCTAATGAAGAAGAAGGGGCCTTTTGAATGGACTGAAGAGGCAGATAAGGCATTCCAAGATCTCAAGAGGTACCTGACCTGCCCCCCAGTCATGGTGGCTCCGCGCTCTCGAGAGCCCCTGTTGCTGTACCTCGCTGCCACACCCTACTCCGCCAGCGCAGCCCTGGTGGCGGTCAGGGAGGAGCGCCGAATCAAAGCCACATCAGCAGCTCGGGACAAGACAAAGCAGAAACAGGGAAGGCCCACAGGAGATGTAACCGTGGCTGAGGAGGATCAGCCGCTGAAGAGCGCACCAGAAGCAGGAGAGGCCACTCGCCTAGACGGGCTGCCTCCCGAGGTCATGTCACCTCGCGAGGCGCCCTCGCCTCAGGAGGGTGCCACGGATGCTGATGCTCTCGGCTTGGTTGAGCATCCAGTCTACTTTGTCAGCATGGTGTTACGGGACGCGAGGGCATGGTACCCTATGCCTCAAAAGCTCCTCCTCGCGCTACTGGTGGCCTCGTGCAAGCTGCGTCACTACTTCCAGGGTCACCCCATCAAGGTCGTCTCGTCATACCCCTTGGAGAGAGTGCTCAGGAGCCCCAACTCAGCCGGAAGAGTCGCCGAGTGGAACATAGAGCTGCAGGCGTTTCAACTCGAGTTCAGCACGACCCGTGTCATCAAAGGAGCAGTGTTAGCGGATTTCTTGGCAGAATGGACGGAGGCGCCAGGCCTCAAGGACAACGAGGATCGATCCCTCTCCCCAGGGAGTGAGGCGCCAGAAGGTTGGGTCATGTACTTCGATGGGGCGTTCTCCAGGCACGGCGCTGGGGCTGGTGCAATGCTGATATCGCCCACTCAGGACAAGCTCTACTACACCGTACAGCTCTATTTTCAGCAAGGCGAAAAGGTCTCCAACAACATAGCGGAATATGAGGGTCTGATAGCAGGGTTGAAGGCCGCAGCAGCACTGGGGGTGAAGTGCCTCACTGTCAAGGGCGATTCGCAGCTCCTCGTCAACTTCTCCATCAAGGTGTACGAGCCGAAGGATGAGCACATGGAGGCCAATCTGGCGGAGGTCCGCGGGATGGAAAAGCAGTTCTGGGGGTTGGAATTGAAGCATGTGCCGCGCGGCACCAATCAGGAAGCCGATGACATCGCCCGACGGGCGTCCAGGCGGTTACCTCAGGAGCCTGGTGTCTTTGAAGAGCGGCTCTTCAAGCCCTCGGCCCAGCCGGCACTATCAAATACTGCTCAGCCTCCGGAGGAACTCCCCCAGCCGCCTGTCTCGGGAGCGCCGGCCTGCGGCCCCGCCTCAGGGGCACGCCTACTCCTGACTATGGAACCTCAAGAGAGGTGCTGGATCACGGAACTCCGGAGTTATTTAACGCAAGGGGCCCTGCCGGAGAAGGAGGAAGAGGCGGAGCGTGTGGCGCGGCAAGCTATGACATACTGCATCAGGGATGGGGAGCTATACCGGAAGCGACCGAATGATGTATCCCTGCGTTGCATCTCCAGGGAGCAAGGAAAGGAACTGCTGGAGGACATACACGGCGGGGACTGTGGGCATCACTCGTCATCACGGACCCTCGTCGGCAAAGCATTTCGCAGCGGGTTCTATTAGCCCACCGCACTCAGCGACGCTGTCGAACTAGTAAAGGCTTGTGAAGCCTGCCAATTTCATGCCAAACAGATCCATCAGCCGGCGGGAGGCCTGCAGACTATACCGCTTTCGTGGTCGTTTGCGGTTTGGGGGCTGGACATTCTGGGCCCGTTCCCTCGGGCGCCAGGGGGTTACCGCTACCTCTACGTCGCCATTGACAAATTCACCAAGTGGGCAGAAGTGGAGGCTGTCCGCACCATCCCCGCGGGTTCCGCGGTCAGGTTCATCAGGGGCATCGTAAGCCAGTTCGGGGTGCCGAACCGCATCATCACAGACAACAGTTCGCAATTCACCAGTAACCTCTTCAAAACATGCTGTGCTAACCTTGGAACGCAGATATGCTACGCTTCGGTGGCGCACCCGCGAAGCAACGGCCAGGCCGAACGAGCCAACGCGGAGGTCCTGAGGGGCCTCAAGACAAGGACATTCAAGAAGAAGCTGGAGGCCTGCGGTAGAGGTTGGTACGATGAGCTCCAGTCCGTGTTGTGGTCCATCCGCACGACCGCGACCAAACCAACCGGGGAGACCCCGTTCTTCCTGGTCTACGGAGCCGAAGCAGTCCTCCCTCACGAGGTCAGACATCGCTCCGCGCGGGTCCTAGCGTTCGATGAGGCGCAACAGGACGCCATGCGGGGGATGGACCTCGTGCTGGGGGAGGAACGCCGCCGAGAAGCCGTGCTGCGAGCGGCGAGGTGCCAGCAGGCGCTGCGACGATATCACTGCCGTAGCATCCGCCCCAGGACCCTCGAGGTAGGAGATCTCGTGCTCAGACGGGTTCTCTCCAGGGAAGGGCTACACAAGCTCTCTCCCATGTGGGACGGCCCGTTCAAGGTTGTTCATGTTTCTAGGCCAGGCTCCGTGCGCTTGGAGACTCAGGAAGGGGAGCCGATCCAGAATGCGTGGAACATCCAACACCTCCGGAGGTTCTACCCCTAAAAGGCCCTGAACCTGTGAAGAAGGCGAACGCCTGTGAAGATCAACTCTTTTTGGAAAAGGCCCTGAGCCTGTGAAGAAGGCAAACGCCTATGAAGATCAACTCTTTTTGGAAAAGGACCTGAGCCTGTGAAGAAGGCAAACGCCTGTGAAGATCAACTCTTTTTGGAAAAGGCCCTGAGCCTGTGAAGAAGGCGAACGCCTGTGAAGATCAACTCTTTTTGGAAAAGGCCCTGAGCCTGTGAAGCAGGCGAACGCCTGTGAAGATTAACCCTTATTGGAGAAGGCCCTAAGCCTGTGAAGAAGGCGGACGCCTGTGAAGACTAACCCTTTTCGGAAAAGGCCCAGAGCCTGTGAAGAAGGCAAGTGCCTGTGAAGCTCGTTACCCAAAGAAGAAAGGCCCGGAGCCTGTGAAGAAGGCCAACGCTTGTGAAGCTTGCCGCCCGTGACACTCTCACGTAATAATGAGTGGGGCTGTACACGCCCCGGAGTCTCAGGAGCGCCGGCCTCAGGCCCTGGGGCTCGCTCCCACGCCCAGTGGTAGCACTTAGCTCCGCGCTGGTGAGAAGACGTCGAAGACTAGATTAGGTGCCGGACGCGACTTTTTCATTTGCTTTCTGCAGTTGGTTCGTCTTGTTCGCAGTTGAAGTTTTATTGAAATTATTGCCGTCTTTGGTTTATATCTCGTTGGTTTTCACCCCCCGTTTTGATTCCTCTTGCAAAAAGTCTCGCGAGGGGGGCAGCCAAACGCCCTCGCGAGGGTTCCTGTTCTAATCGTCCGAAGGTTTCGCGACCCGGGTCCGTCACAGGAGCACCCCTCCAGTCCATGCCCCTCGGGCATCGCGACACACGCACAGGGCCTGGGTCGGTCGCCCCCCACGGCTGGGGCCAGGAACTATTTACGTACAGATACACAGCAGAAAAGAGTAAAAGCTAAATCAAGGTAGTTGTTCACAACAATAACCTCCAACACGCCGCCACGGGGCTCCACACAGCTGTTCTCTTTTACGCAGGAAACAAAAGGAAAGAAAGGACGAGCCGGGCGCGGCTCGCCTTGCTCCGGCCAGCCAAGGCGACCGGGGACGCCTCCAGGGCTCAGGCGGACTCCCTCTCGCGCTTCACCGGGGCGCGGTGACGGGCGGACGAATCGCCGCCCCCCAAGCAAGCGCGACGGCGTGGGGGCTGGCTGCGACCTCCGCTCGAGGAGTCGCCTGAGGAGGAGCTGGTGAAGCTCGGGGAGCATCGAGCGCCGCCATCCACGCGGGCGCTGTCTCCTCCATCATCGTCGGGGCGGGACCCCTGGCCGCGGTCGTCGCCCTCAGGGCAGCATCCAGCGCGGCGACCATCTTCCCCAAACACCCTCACGTAGAGGGTGGCGTCGCCGTCGAACTTGAAGTGCAGGGTGCACCGCTGACTCAGGCCACGCGCGTGGGCAAACATTTGCCAGCCGCGAGTCAGGGCCCCGTTTCCAGAAGGGGAGACCTCAAGCGAGACCCAGGAGGCCCTGCTACAACAACCATCAGCCTGGAGCCAGAAGCCGCACCAGGCACTGGCCGGCAGCTCGTCGATGAAGAAGCGGGGGAGCTGGAGCCAGGTGTTCGTCGGGTCCGCCGACCACACGATGAACTCCGGCAGCACCTCCGCCGAGCGAAAGCGCGACCTAGGGGGCTGTGCAGTCACGGCCTGCCTCCCCTTGGCAGCCGAGCGTTCACCGCCACACGGGGAACCATCCCTGTGGCCGCGGGGAGCCGCAATGGGGACCGCGGGATGCTTGCGGGGACGACCCCGGCCGCGCTTGGCCGGTGGAGAGTCGGGCTCCGCCCGGCAGGCCTTTCCCTGCTCCGCGGCTGAGAACCTCTTCGGAGCCATGAGAGCGGCGGGTGGCCAAAGAGAAGAAGAAGAGAAGCAGGAAGGGGTGGACTGGCGGGGGCTCGCATGGCCCCATACTTATAGCCGGAGAAAACCAACCGCCGAGCACCACGATCTTAGGTAATAATGACCCGTATCCATGTATGCAGGGCCTAGTTAAGTCACGCAGTTGCCAAGGCATCGTGGGGAAGCGGAGACGCTCACGTCCAATCAACCGCCACGCGGCGCCCAAGGCCGCAGGCTGTTAGGGCCCGCGGCGCTTCGCTCTTGCCCTTTCGCCTCTCGGCACGGCCAAGTCCGGGCGTGCCTTGGGCCCGGGGGCTACTGTCGGCGTTCTGGGAACGGGGGTCCCCAGACTTGCCTGCCTCCGGCCTGCGGCGTGGCTCAAGGGGGCCCAGCACGGCCCAACTTCATCAACACAAGACCCAAGACCCTCGCGAGGGGCCAAGCCTCGCAGGGCGGACGACACAACACTTCCTCAGGCACGGCCTCGTCAGGCTGGCTCACGAGGAGGCGGAGAGATCAAGGCAGGGTACCTCGCGAGGTGCCCGTGACACAAGCCATGATGACCAAGGGCTCCAGGCGGGTGCCAGCCCGCGCAGTGTACTCCCTTTCCTCTTTGGTGCAAAGGGGGCAAGCGCAGGCGAGAGGATCAAGCAAAGGCATCCATTTCGGTGCAATGAGACCAAGACCAGTCCAACGGTGGGAAGGAGGTCATCGTGGAGCCCAGAACGGCGTCACCACAGGGCCTTTGGTAGGCGAGGACCAACTTTAGTCAGGATAAGTGTACCAGATGTTCCCTTCCGAATTGGCCAATTGTTGGCGCCCTTCCCGCTCAATATTTGGGAAGAGGCCCAGGGCCTTTGCCTATAAATAGCACTAGCCACCCCCAGGGTAGAGGCATCGAGCAATCAGGCCAGCAGAAACTAGGATCAGAGCAAGCAGAGAACAATGGAGAAAGAGAGAAGGGCGGGTGAACTTCTCCTAGCGGTTCATCCCCCTAGCCAGGAGTAGACCCTCGCGAGGCTGTTCTTCCCTGTATTGTGCATCACCACCAGCCCAAGAAGCCATCCATCCACCACAAACTAGAGTAGGGTATTACACCACAACGGTGACCCGAACTAGTATAAACTCTGTGTTCCTTGTGCTGTTCTTTCTGTAGTTAGATCCTTGCGAGACGGAGAGGTAGAGGGCATAATCTCCGCGCGCACCCCAGAGTTCGAACCTTAAGGGTCTGCCGGAACCCGAAATCCGACACATGCTCCATTTTGATGAGGAGCCCCGTAGGTGAAAGCCCCATCTCGGTCGACGTCGCCGTCCGCCCGGAAGCTCACCGCCGGCGACTCCATCCACTCCGGCGACAAAGGAGGGTACCCACGGGTTCGCCTCGACCACCGAAGCACACCCATGTACTGAGATCCCCCAAGGGTGCCGCCGTTCGCTGGCGGGCATCGCTGGAGCACCACCTCTGTTCGGCCGGAAGAGATGGCGCGCGCGTGGACTGGTCAAACCTGACCAGTGGGCCAGGCGGGCCCACTGTCAGTGTCCCAGCGCCGCTAATCTGCCCATAAGTGATAGAGGTGAGGGTGTCCCGATGTTTCGATGAGATAACAATCGTTTTCTGAGGGAGTCGACTTTGACGATCCGACTACGACCGTGCGAAGACGTCGCCCCTTGGCAATCACTAAACCAACTTCCGAGGGGTTATTGACCACGCCGGAGCATGATCAACCTGACCACGAGGGTCTATTTCTTGCGAGCAAACAAAGAACAAGCAAGAAACTGAGATTGGAATCTGGATATTGCGAATAAAAGAGGAAAGCTTCATTAATGAAGGTGGGGTTCTGTGACGTCTTGGTCTGGTCGTTGAACACAAACGAAGTACGCGAAGTTGCAGCTATGGCGAACTTTTAATCTACACAAAACCCAAAGTCTAAGCGATGCCGTAAGGGCTGTATATATGGAGGAGAAGGGGGGAATCTCGTGGCCGTTGGAGGAGGGGTCCGAAACCAACCCTAACTCTTGTTTTCCCACACATACGGACTCTAAAAACAGACTATATTCAAGTATTTCGAAAATACATGGGCCTGGCCCAAAAATAAGGTGACGCAGCACCTAGAATAGCCTCTGGACGAAAATTATGAAGTCACATCTTCTATATTTCGTCCAAGGCTTCATGCACTCCTTATGGTGGCTTCAAAGTCCTGTAATCATCACTTGAAACTCTATTCTTGTCTCCCTTGCGCATGCCATCAACTCCATGCTTGTTCTTCCTCCAATGTTCATCCTTCTCCAAGCTAGGCCCTTCATTTGTAAGCCAAAAAATGTATCCAATTTAGGCAGCATCTTATTCTCATGAACATTAGAATCATTACCAAGAAACGAAAGTACCTGGTAATTTAATTGGCGTGCGCGAGCTCTAGTAATCGGTCCAGTATGTATAGTAGTAGGGGTTGTGGGTGTAACAATGGTATTGATGTCCTCATCATCCTCCCCTTCATGAAATGAAGTCGTCCTCGATGGAAGCTCATGTTCCTGACCCAAATAATGCTTCAAATCTGCAATGTTAAAAGTAGGACTAACCCCATAATCTGCAGGCAGCTCAAGTTTATATGCATTATCATTTATTTTCTCTAACACCTTAAAAGGACCATCAGCACGTGGCATTAGCTTTGATTTGCGCAAATCAGGAAATCTACCCTTACGCAAATGTAACCAAAAAAGATCTCCAGGTGCAAACACAACATGTTTTCTATCCTTATCTCTAGTAAGTTTATATTTAGCATTCATACGCTCAATGTTTTACTTAGTTAACTCATGCATTTTTAAAATCAATTTAGCATGTTGTTTAGCATCAAAATTGACCTTCTCCGAAGATGGAAGAGGCAACAAATCAATAGGTGCACGAGGTAGGAAACCACACACAATTTCAAAAGGGCACATCTTAGTAGTAGAATGTAATGAACGATTATAAGCAAATTCAATATGAGGCAAGCATTCCTCCCACATTTTCTTATTATTCTTCAAAACACCCCTAAGCATAGTAGACAATGTTCTATTGACTACTTCAGTTTGATCATCAGTTTGGGGGTGACAAGTAGTACTAAAAAGCAGTTTAGTCCCCAACTTAGCCCATAAACATCTCCAAAAGTGGCTAAGAAATTTAGTATCATGATCTGAAGCAATAGTATTTGGCACACCACGCAAGCGAATAATTTCACGAAAGAACAAATCAGCAACATTAACAACATTGTCGCTTTTATGACATGGTATAAAGTGTGCCATTTTCGAGAACCTATCGACGACAAAAAATATGTTGTCCCTCCCCTTGTTTGTTCAAGGTAAACCTAAAACAAAGTCCATAGATATATCCTCCCAAGGAACACTATGTACTGACTAAGGCATACATAAACCATGAGGATTGAGTCGTGACTTAGCTTTTTGACATGTAGTGCAGCGAGCTACAAAACGCTCAACATCCTGTCTCATCTTTGGCCAAAAGAAATGTGTAGAAAGTATATCCTCCGTCTTCTTCATGCCAAAGTGTCCCATTAATTCTCCTCCATGCGCCTCCTGCAACAACAAAATACGAACGGAGCTAGCGGGAATGCATAGCTCGTTAGCACGAAATACAAATCCATCATTAACGACGAACTTGTTCCAAGTTCTCCCTTCCTTACAATTATGCAATACATCTTTAAATTCAGCATCATGCACATATTGATCTTTGATGGTCTCCAAAACAAATATTTTAAAGTCAAGTTGTGAAAGCATAGTATAACGACGAGATAATGCATCAACAATAACATTTTCTTTACCCTTCTTGTGTTTAATGACATAAGGGAAAGTCTCAATGAATTCAACCCATTTAGCATGTCTACGGTTCAGTTTTTCTTGACTTTTAATGTGTTTCAAAGATTCATGATCAGAATGTATAACAAATTCCTTGGGCCATTGTCGGTGTACAAAAAGGGGGGGTACACTTTTTGTACCCCTATAACTATGCACGAGCAGTCTAAGCCACGGGCGCCGCCACACCAAACACGGCAAGGGAGGTAAGCCAAGGTAAGGCCGAAGCTGAAGGGAAGCAGGACGACGCCAAGACCACAAAGAGCAAAGGGGACAGAGCAGACCCCCCCGGCAAGATCCTTGCCGGGGGGCAGCTTTAGCTAACCCGGCAAGACCCTTGCCGTGGCAGCTCGCCCCACACCTACGGAGCGAAGTCACCCTCGAGTCCACTGCCCCCATGGGGCAAGGATTCGGGAGACATCCCCGTGGTGGCATGCAGATCTTTGTGAAGACATTCAAGATCAGATACCCACTTTAGAAGATGATGATCCTTGGCGGAATCCCAGCCAAGGAGGACCACAAGGCCCCCGGCAAGAGCCTTGTCGGGGATGACAGCACGCACCGCGGCAAGACCCTTGCCGGGGCCGCAGCAAGGCCCTTGCCAAGGATGCCCATGGGGCCACCATCAGGCCCGCGCCAGTCGCACCCCCGCTGAGCAATGAAGCCAAGAAAAGTATAAGGGAAAAGAACAGAGACGAAGGACGGGCGACTCACCAGTGCCGAGCCGTGGAGCAGAAGTCCCCTCTCCGCCAGCATTTGGCGCCGAGGCAGAGCCACCAGCGCCTAAGTTCCCCTCCTTCTCCATGGTGTGGACTCCATGCCTGACGCCCTTGCCGGGGACGCCCCCCACGGCGGCGTAGTCGATGGGGGTGGTGTGTTAGGAGTAGCCCTCTACGGCTCCTCCTGCTGCCGTTCCCCTCCTGCAAACCCGACAAGGTCAGCGTCGTGGCATTGAGCGCCTACCGCATGTCGAGCGAGAAGAGGGTGACGAACTTACGCTAGGGGCTGCGCCGGGGGCTGCTGTCCGGGCTGCTCAGCACCACCAGTGGTGTCTTTGAAGCCCCAGCCGGGGACTGGCCGCCCGCTGAGGTCCTCGCCATCTTCGCCCTCTGGGCCAACGTCTCTACATCCCTACAGAAGCAAAAATGGATCAAGACAAGCCATCCAATTCAGGGAAATAGGAATTACAGTAAGGAACAGAGTACTTACTCGTCATCCGTTTCCTCCTCTTCCGCCAGTTTCCTTTTCCTCTCCGGGCTGAGAGGCCCGAGATCAAAAGGGAGCTCCGCGTCATCATCCGAGTCGACGCCGGCCGGAGGAGGCGAAGAAGGTGGCGGGGTCTGTGTGCGCCCAGATGAGGAGGGGGCTGTCGCCTTCTTCTTCTCAGTGGCCTTCGTCAGCCCCTTCGCTGCTGAGGCCCTCGTGTGCCGCCCGGACCCTTCCAGGGTCAATTGAGGCCGCGTGGCCCTGCCGGGTTGGACCGGCTCACCGGAGCCAGCCCGCCGCAGGACTCGCCCTCTTCCCCTGGCTGGCGTCGAGCCTGCCGCCACGCCCTCCTCCTCCGACGACCCGTCGGCCGCGTCCTCGATGAGCGGAGCTCCGACGTCGGCGCCGCTGGCCTCCCTAGTGGCCGCCGCCCACAGGGTGAACTGCTCCTCCTCCGCGGCCACGGCAACCTCGTCTTCCATACCCCCGGTGCTGCCGGCCTCCAGGGCAAGCTGTGCCTCCCTTGCCCTGGTGGCGATGTAGTCCAGCTGTGCCTGGGTGGTGTCCATGACGAGCCACCACTCGGCGTCAGCATTAACATACACCTCGATCAAGGTGTCAAAGAATTGTTGCACATCTGCGGCCGTCGGCTCCCTCCAGCTCAGAACGGGGCCGTGCACATTGTAGTCCCGCATCATGGCGATGATCTCAGACCGGCGCGAGTTATTGCACAACGGGACCACCCCCGCTGGCAACTTGAAGAGTGGCCCCTTGACAGCCTTGCATGGCCTTTACGGCAGCCCTTGCGGCCTTGCCTGTCAGCTCAACATCACTGTCGCGATCCACTTCCAGCTGGAAGAGCCGCTGGCAGAAGTGGGCATGCCCCATCACCGTGAAGTTGTGGTCGAGGCCGGGCCGGAGCCGCATGATGTCGGCCGGATTCTTAAAGAGCCAAGCTGGCCTCCCCTTATTGTGCAGCCGGGCGATCCGGCGGCGAATAAAATCCGCCCCGATCATCTCGAGGGTGAGCCCAGCCCGCGTCAGCCGGAGAATCCTGGTGGTGGCGACAGTAAGCCTCCCGTCGGCGGCGTCGACATCACCCCAATCATTGCCATGGACCGGCGGCACTCGGCAGACCTTGCAAAGTTCCGGCGGGTCTTCATCTTCAATCCAGCACCACCGGTCATGGCATTCGTCCCACCTCTTCCTCACGGCACCATCCGGGTGCGCCTCCTTGGATCTTGGGATCCAAGTGACGCAACCAGCGACGGCACCCCCCGTTTGGATTCGAGGATAGAAGTAATGGAGGAAGAGCGCCATGTTGGGCTGCACTCCGGCAAAGCCCTCACAAAGATGCGCGAAGCAAGACATGCACGCCACCGCGTTCGGAGTAAAATACAAGAGGCGAAAACCGAAGGTGTGCATGATGTCGCAGAAGAAATCGGAGAAAGGAAGGCATAGCCCGCAAGAAAAATAGTCAACAAAGAAGGGGTACCGATTTGGGACAGGATCGGCGCAAGCGGCAGGAATGACGCGCGTCGCCGGGTGTCCCGAGTTCTCCCCTCCTGTCTTCACTCCCCATAGGGGCTTGAAGGCAGCCCGGAGCTAATGAACGTCGACCATCGAGGGGAATAAGAAGGCAGACTTCGTCTTGTCCCCCAACAGCGCGCTCTCCGGCGGCTCCGCAGTCCCAGAGCCCATAGCCGCCCCCTGGCCCTTGGCGGATTTAGGCGCCATGGCGGCCAAGGAATCTAGAGGGTTGAGGAAGGGGGGGTTTGGCGAAGCAGCGACGGCAGGCGGTGGCGAGAGCTTGCAAGGGAAGGAAGAAAGGGAATGGCGGCTCAGAGATTGGAAAAGGCACGAAGGAAGAGGAGCAAGTGAGCAGCACGCCCGCGGTTATCCCTTCTTATGAGGGAAAACACGGGCCGCCTCCTTTCACATTAACTGTGATGTGACGCATGCCCGCGGGAAGCAACCCCACGCATGCCGCCCACGTCACACACGCCTCCCCACGCCGCGCCATGCGCGGGAAGCATGGGAGGCGCAGCGCGTGAAAGAACTTACCGCGGTAAAAACCGCCCCGCCTGCCCGCGCACCATTTTTGGGCCTAGCCCAACAACGCGTTGAGCTTATGTGTGGCCCAGGCCCGGGGGCTCCTGTCGGTGTACAAAAAGGGGGGGGTACACTTTTTATACCCCTATAATTGTGCACGGGCAGTCTGAGCCACGGGCGCCGCCACACCAAACATGGCAAGGGAGGTAAGCCAAGGTAAGGCCGAAGCTGAAGGGAAGCAGGACGACGCCAAGACCACAAAGAGCAAAGGGGACAGAGCAGACCCCCCCGGCAAGATCCTTGATGGGGGGCAGCTTTAGCTAACCCGGCAAGACCCTTGCCGTGGCAGCTCGCCCCACACCAACGGAGCGAAGTCACCCTCGAGTCCACTGCCCCTATGGGGCAAGGATTCGGGAGACATCCCCGTGGTGGCATGCAGATCTTTGTGAAGACATTCAAGATCAGATACCCACTTTAGAAGATGATGATCCTTGGTGGAATCCCAGCCAAGGAGGACCACAAGGCCCCCGACAAGAGCCTTGCCGGGGATGACAGCGGGCACCGCGGCAAGACCCTTGCCGGGGCCGCGTCAAGACCCTTGCCGGGGCCACAACAAGGCCCTTGCCAAGGACGCCCGTGGGGCCACCATCAGGCCCGCGCCAGTCGCACCCCCGCCGCCGTTCACATACAGCTGCCGACCCAACCAGTTGGGCAGGCACCTGCGTGGCGGCATGCAGATCTTTGTGGAGACCCACCACTGCGCCACCTCAGCTGCCTGCCTGCCTACATGGCACCGCTGGCCAGGGCGCGTGTCGACGCAAGAGGGAGCGGCGACGGACGAGACGGGGCTCTCACCCGCCCCCGATAAAGCAAGGACACCTAAGCAAGGCACATTAAATGCGCCTTGTCATGTAATGCGAAGGATAGCCTCGCACTACTGTAACCTTTCCACCTCCCGTGTGCCACTGTGGCAACCCCTTTCCTATAAAAGGAGGCCCAAGGCGACCAGGAGGAGGATTCGGCTTTTTGGAGCTCTCGACGCCCCATAGCTAGCTCAGGAGCTCAGATATACAATCCACCAAAGCAGGAGTAGGGTTTTACGCATCCTTGCGGCCCGAACTTGGGTAAAGGAACCGTGTGCTATCTGTTTGATCCGCTCTTTTCACAACCCCGCGCCCCGCAACCGTAGTAGGGATTCTTGTGATCCCATAGGTGCCGTTTCCCACCGACAGCCATAAATAATGTTGCCATGTTTTAAGGTCCGAACAAGAGCATATAATTCTTTATCATAAGTAGAATAGTTCAGACTAGATCCACTCAATTTTTCAAAAACGTATGCAACAGGTTTTCCATCTTGTAATAACACACCTCCTAATCCAATTCCACTAGCATCACATTCAAGCTCAAAAGTCTTATTAAAATCAGGAAGTTGGAGTAAAGGAGCATGTGTCAACTTATCTTTCAATACCGTGAAGGCTTCTTCCTGTGCAGTACCCCAAAAAAAAGGCACATCCTTCTTTGTAAGCTCATTGAGAGGTGTAGCAATGGTGCTAAAATATTTCACAAAACGCCTATAGAAACTAGCGAGTCCAAAAACTCCTCACTTGTGTGACCATTTTGGGCTGCGGCCAACTCTCAATAGCTTCAATCTTGGCTTTGTCCCATGTGGAGTAACAACATAGACAAGAAAAGATACTCGTACGGCGCAAAAGGTGCACTTCCCAAGGTTACCAAACAAACGTGCATCACGTAGGGCAATAAAAACAACACGTAAACGTTCCAAATGTTCTTCTAAAGATTTGTTATAAATCAGTATATCATCAAAATAGACTACCACAAATCAGCCAATGAAAGCACGTAAAACTTCGTTCATTAGTCTCACCCAAAAGGCATGACTAACCACTCATATAAACCAAACTTAGTTTTAAATGATGTTTTCCATTCATCTCCCGATTTCATACGAATTTGATGGTATCCACTACGCAAATCAACTTTGGAGAATATTGTATAGCCTCTCAATTCTTCAAGCATATCATATAGCCTAGGAATAGGATGATGATAACGAATAGTAATATTATGAATGCCTCTACAATGAAACACATACGCGATGTACCATCCTTTTTAGGCACTAGTATAATAGGAACAACACAAGGACTAAGAGATTCGCGTATATAACCTTCGTCGAGCAGCTCCTGTACTTGACGCATAGTCTCCTTCGTCTCCTATGGGTTGGTACGGTATGGTGCACAGTTGGGTAGCGATGCATCGGGAATTAAGTCAATTTGATGCTCAATCCCTCGAATAGGTGGTAATCCCGGTGGCACGTCTTGTGGAAAGACGTCAGCGAACTTTTGCAATATGTTAGTGACAGTAGGGGTCAAAGAGGAAGGCGTGTGCTCGAATGAAAATAATGCCTCTTTGCACACAAAAAGCATAGCAAACAGATTTGCTGAAATCTAGTTCATCAATATCAGATTTTGTAGCAAGTAAACATGCACTTTTCAATTTAATTTCAGAAGCAACACTAGATGGTTTATTATTAGGTTTCATTTGTTGCTCAAATTCTTTTGCCACAATCTGATTTTCACTCTTATTTTTCTCCTGTTTTGCTTTATTAGCTCTCTTAATATCATCTTTCAAAATGGAATCAGGTGTCATAGGAAGCAAAGTAATATTTTTATCCTTATGAACAAGAGTATACTGATTGTTTCGACCATGGTGTACAGAATTTTTATCAAATTGCCATGATCTACCAAGTAATAAGGAACATGCTTGCATAGGTACCACATCACAATCAACATAATCAGCATATGTAGAGATACTAAAATGCACACGAACAGTACGTGTTACCTTAACCTTGCCACTGTTGTTGAACCATTGGATGTAGTAAGGATGTGGATGTGGTCTTGTGGTGAGAGATAGCTTCTCCACCATCTCCATGCTAGCCAAGTTGTTGCAGCTCCCTCCATCTATGATGACGCGAACAGAACGTTCCTTCACAACTCCCTTTGTATGGAACAAATTATGCCTCTGATTTTGCTCAGCTTGTGTGACCTACACACTCAAAACACGTTGAGCGGCTAAACATTCATACCTATCAGCGTCTTCAGGAGCCATGTATTGCGTCTCATGATCAGAATCATCTCCACCGTGTTCTTCACGTGTAATAAGAGCCAAAGTCTCCTCATCATAGTCACTAGCGGATTCATACCCACCATCCTCGGTAGCAATCATCACACGCTGAGATTTGCACTCTCTCGCATAATGACCTCGTCCCTTACAACGACGACAAATAATATCACTTGTGTGCCCTGTTGATGCCGTGGAAGAAGAAGAACTCTGTGCAGGCCCGATAGGTGTGCTGTTGGCAGATAGTGGTGGTTGTGCCTGCTTCCTTGTATCACGGCTGGATGTGGCAGCTGATGGAGGTGTCGGTGCAGTAGAATTTATGGAAGTAGAGGATGCACGCGGTGTCCATGATGAAGGTCGACCTATAGAAAAGTTAGCCCGCGCCAATGCCTGTCGATCTTGCACTTCATGTTCAGCTTTACAAGCAAGATGGAATAAACGAGTTATATTATTATACTCCTTATACTCTAGAATGGGCTGAATCTCTCTATTTAATCCACCCATAAAACGTGCAAACATAGCTTCATTCTCCTCAACAATACCACATCTAATCATGCCAGTTTATAATTCCTGATAATATTCTTCGACATAATTTTTTCCTTGTCTTAAGCGCTGCAATTTTTGAAGTAATTCACGTTGATAATAAGGTGGAACCCAATGAGTACGCATATCAGTTTTCAATGGGATATAATCTACAATGTTCAGACCACCAAATACATGCAAAACTAGTGAAAGCAAAAACAGCAGCATGAACACGTCTCTCCTCAGGATATTGTAAACATGTACCCCGTTGTTCAGTTTCTAACTCCCAAGTAAGATATATATCAGAAACATATCTACCCTCAAATGGTGGAATATTCAATTTGAGTTTAGGAAGATGGTCATGAGCTTGTACCTCAGGTGGTGCAGCCCTACCATTGCGATGATATGCATGAGGACAACCTGGTGGTGGTGGTGCTGGTGGTTGCACGTAGTTATGATTTTGATCAACCTCATCCTTGTAATGGTCCTCCACCTCTACAGGAGCAGCAGGAGCTACAGAAGCATCAACAGTATGTACACTGGCACGAGAAGTTTGACCAGGCTCAAGGGGAACGCGTTGTGCTCGTCCCACTTGAGTTGGAAGGCGATGTTGTTCTTGTTGTTGTAGAGGTGCGACAGGTGCAGCGGGTGGTGGTTGTGAAAGGAACGTGAGCAATTCATTAAACTTGTTATCGAGCTTTGTTTCGAACGCCTTCTGAATGCCATCTATCTTCTCCATGGCCTCTTGAAATCTGTTTAGCACATCTTCCACCTGTCCACTCATCATTTGCTGAAACTTATCATGTAACTCTTTGTTCGTTATGTTATACCAGTCTGTCTCGTCGGCTTGTGATCCTGCCATGGTTAGCAGCAATAGAAACACACAAGAATATGATCCTACAGACTAATAGAAATCCGTGATGGGGTGTCACAAATCCGTCAAGCAAATCTCAAATTCTTACCAGTTCTTACCCAGCAGCAGGGGGTGAACATCAACCGTTGTAGTCAAAACTCTCAAAGCTTGGATAGAGCGATTACCAGCGACAGTCAAATGCACGACGTAGTTGTATGTGGAGCTAGGAAGGCTTGTAATATGGTAGCAAAAAGGGTCAGCAATAATCAATTTAGAGATGCAAAGTTGAATAAACGCTCAACAACGGTACTGTGCTGGTCCTAGGCTAGACCGTGCTAGAGATGCGAGCCTAGAAGACTAAGAAAATCATGGTACTGCACGTAAACAAGGGAGGAGCACACTCTGAAAAAAAATCTTTTTTTGCATTTTTTCCTCTTTTTTTTGCTCTGCAACATTTTTTTTGAAAAAGCCTACAAATGGCCTGAAAACTGCCTAGCGAGAATTTTTTTTGAAACTGGAACTATTTTTCTTCTGCGGGTAGCACGGAATTTCGGAAGTCCGACTTGGTCACTACTCGGAGTATGGCGTGATCTGGAAATCGAAAACAAAGCAACAATTACTAGACTTGGACTAGGACTAGTGGCGGAGATGAATCTGGTGGAAACTCGGACTGGTGGCAGATATATGCAGGGCGGTGGAACAAGGACTGCTAGCGAATCTGTGATGGAGGTGGACTCAGATTAGCGTGATGTTGTTGGATACGTGGTATATGGCAGCAGCGATGACGATGGTGCGGCGGCGGCGTGACAACATGTGAACAGAACTCGAAACTCTAAAGGACTAGACGCTAAGACCAGCAACTTGACACGATGATGCAACCGCAAATTCAACAGAGCAAATACAGAAAAGATTATGCAAAGGCTCAGATTGGTTCGGATAAGAAGAACTAACCTATTTTTTTTTGGCTTTTTCGTGGACTATAGGTATGAAGAAAAGACTCGATCTAAACTATGAAAACTATAAAATCTCACCGAGCAACCTAGAAATATGATACCACTTGATAGAGGCCAGGGCGTCCCGATGTTTCGATGAGATAGCAATTGTTTTCTAAGGGAGTCGACTTTGACGATCCGACTACAACCATGCGAAGACGTCGTGCCTTGGCAATTGCTAAACCAACTTCCGAGGGGTTATTGACCACGCCGGAGCACGATCAACCTGACCACGAGGGTCCATTTCCTGCGAGCAAACGAAGAACAAGCAAGAAACTGAGATTGCAATATGGATATTGCGCATAAAAGAGGAAAGCTTTATTAACAAAGGTGGGGTTCTATGACGTCTTGGTCTGGTCGTTGAACACAAACAAAGTATGCAAAGTTGCAGCTATGGCGAACTTTTAATCTAAACAAAACCCAAAGTCTAAACGATGCCCTGTATATATGGAGGAAGAGGGGGAATTTCGTGGCCCTTGGAGGAGGGGTCCGAAACCGACCCTAACTCTTGTTTCCCCACACATACGGACTCTAAAAATATCCTATATTCAAGTATTTCGAAAATACATGGGCCTGACCCAAAAATAAGGTGGCGCAGTACCTAGAATAGCTTTTGGATGAGAATTATGAAGTTGCATCTTGTATATTTCGTCCAAGGCTTCATGCACTCATTATGGTGGCTTCAAAATCCTGAAATCATCACTTGAAACTCTGTTCTTGTCTCCCTTCCGCATGCCATCAACTCCATGCTTGTTCTTGCTCCAATGTTCATCCTTCTCCAAGCTAGTCCCTTCATTTGTAAGCAAAAAAATGTATCCAATTTAGGCAGCATCATATTCTCATGAACATTAGAATCACTACCAAGAAACGGAAGTACCTGGTAATTTAATTGGCGTGCGCGAGCTCTAGTAATCGGTCCAGTATGTATAGTAGTAGGGGCTGTGGGTGTAACAATGGTATTGATGTCCTCATCAGTAAGTGGAGGCATATTGTCCAAAATACGTCTCCTCCTCTGGAAAGTGTAAACCCGTGACGCGTAATCACCGATGTACGTCTTCCTATTCTGAAAGTGTATTTCCGAACGAACCATTTTCTTTTTTTGTTTTAATTTAAATCCAGAGTTGACCCTAACTTTGACTGGCTATAGTTTTTAAACCACGACTCCAAATGACTTGATTCTTTTTCTGCTATTTCTCAAATTTTGTCTAGTTTTTTTTAGAATTTGTTTCAAAATTTTCCAAACAACTTTTATGTACTGTTTTGGAATTATGTGGTAATTAAAATATTTTGAAAATAGGAGATGGATGGGAGATATGATTTTCAAAATTTTGGAGTGCACCCGATCTTTTTGCATACTCAAGGCAAGCATCTTGAACACATTATATGGTAAATGCATAGTGCTTGTTTGCATGTAGAATTGAATTATGAATATGTTGAACTCATATGAATTTGCATACTATTGGTCATACATGCATGATTCCCCTTTGATGATATTTTATCTTCACTTAAACATGAAGTATAAGTGAGTACGGTTATTTTCATGTGCCATATGTGCCTGTGTTGGTCCAGGCTAATTTGTAGGAAGAATCAGTCACGAGAAAAGTGACTGTGAGACTGAAATCTCGTTGAGACGAGAGTGATCATTGAGGGTAGGTTGGGACATACCAGGTGGTGACCCTGTTGGGTACTACCAATGAATTATATTGTGCTAACCACTCCAGGGAAACTTAAACCTCCTGAGTTGACCGTAGATCGAGGCTTGTTCCGGTAACCCCCATACTGGTTTAGTGCTACCACTTGTCCCTGCCACAGGCTGGGTACGGTTCAATAAGTTTTTAACCCCTTTCCCTGCACACACTTTACGGAGAGGCCACGATGAGGGTTTCAAGGTACCGGCTGCAATGCCAGTCATCGGGCCAGGGGGCATCGGTGTATCTGGCTGGGCCGAGAGGGGGGCACCCCTTGTAATTCGTGCGTGTTAATAGTGATCCCATGCTACTCGATACGATGGTCTCCCCGCCTTAAAGTTTCTCTTGAACGATGCTTTGGGTGATTCCTGGCATCTGTAAAGTTAATCTGGTGTGTGCTGGTCATGTGTGTTTTCAATCCAAAGGCTGCAGCGGGAATTAGTCAGCGTCTCGGGACTGGCTAAAGAAATCCTATACATGTGGGTAAAGATTACACCCTCTGCAGAGTTATATCTATTCGAATAGCCGTGTCCATGGTTAAGGACTACAATCTGGGTTGGCAAGTGTCGGTCTTAGTGTCAGTTTCCGGACGAAATAATTAAAGTCATGATGGTTTCTTTTGAAGGATAATGATTGTCACTACTGGTGCTATTATGAATATTATTGTTGATATGGATATTGTTGTGGACTAACCTTTTCCTCTTATGTTTAACCTTGATTTTCCCTTGGGAGGGCTAGACTACCCGGGATACTCAAGTTTATTTTTATTTCTGAGTATCACTTGGGATGGCTAGGCCACCTGGATACTTATTTTCTTATAAGCCCTTTATGAGGCGTTGCTCAGACACCCGACTGTGGCATCAATTTTCCAGACCTCTCGAGGCGTCGCTTTTAGACACGCATTTGGCATTTCTTTTCAAGACCTCTCGTGGCGTCGCTTGAGTTCTCGAGCGGTCTTCTCTCGCACGATTCTCTTTTAGCCACCCGTTTGGCATTTCTCTTGGAATTTCTCGGGCGGTCCAACGCCCAACGTTCCATTTCATTTCTTTGATTTACTAATAACATGACTTATTTTCTGTATGAATATTTGTCATGCCATGCTTTAATACTCAGTCAGCACATGCATGTAATTTAATTCATCATGAGCATATGCATCCGGTATATATTTTGTTCTTAATCTTTGCGAGTACATTCAAACATACTCATTGGCTTGTCCCTGGCTATTATCTTGGCCAGATCATGATTCATAGAGGAGTACTGCAAAGATACCCCGCAACCTAGGATTCGGAGATAGCAGCCACGCGAGATAGGAGTTATCCAGGTCAGCTGTTCCCGTGGGAATGGAGTTCCATCAATGTTGGAGATCCATGAGTCGCTTCCATCGTCTGCCACTAGAAATCATTGTTGTACTCAATGAACCTATAAGGTCTTGTACTCAAATCCTTGTAATTACTTGGAATTCTGTATCAAGGAAATACCCACCAGCAACAGTAATCGTGGGGCTGGTGGTGACATAAGGGTCGTTTGCTGGGAATTTATGTCCCGGAAAATCCAGTCCCTACATTTTCCCACATGTGTGGTGAGTCTAAACACTAGTCTGCCTGGTAAGGACAAACATTGCATTTTGCACATGCCATATAATCAGGGGAATCTTAATTGGTTGTAAATTCAAGAAAATACGGCGACTATAAGCCTTATTCTCCTTGTTTTGTCCGTGTGGCATGCCGTAACGTATGTGGGGGACAGCCAATAACAAGAGGGCATTTGATAGAGGCAAAGGTGTCCTGTCTTTAAATGAGATGATAGGTGTCGCTTTGGTGGAAGTCGACTTTGACGATCTGACTACGAACGTGCGAGGACATCGCGCCTTAACAATCACTAAACCAACTCCGAGAGGTTATTGACCACGCTGGAGCACGATCAACCTGACCACGAAGGTCTATTTCCTGCAACCAAACGAAGAACAAGCAAGAAACTAAGATTCCAATCTGGATAATGCGAATATAAGATGAAAGCTTTATTGATCAAGGAGGGGTTCTGTGACATCTTGGTCTGGTCGTTGAACACGAAATAAGTACGCGAAGTTGCAGCTATGGCGAACTTTTAATCTAAACAAAACCCTAAGTCGAAATGACACCCTAAGGGCTGGATATATGGGGGAAGAGGGGGGATTTCGTGGCCCTTGGAGGAGAGGTCCGAAACCAACCCTAAATCTTGTTTCCTCACACATACGGACTCTAAAAATAGCCTATGCTTGACTATTTTGAAAGTACATGGGCATGCCCAATAATAAGGTGAAGCAACACCTAGAATAGCCTCTGGATGAAATTTATGAAGTGGCATCTTGTATATTTCGTCCAAGGCTTCATGACTCATTATGGTGGCTTCATAGTTCTGAAGTCATCACTGGAAACTCCGTTCTTGTTTCCCTTGCGCATACCATCAACTCCATGCTTGTTCTTGGTCCAATGTTCATCCTTCTCCAAGCTAGGCCCTTCATTTGTAAGCAAAACAAATTTATAAAATTTTTGAAGCATCATATTCTCATGAACATTAGAAACATTACCAAGAAATGAAAGTACCCGGTAATATTGATAGAGGCGGGGTGTCCCGATCTTTCGATGAGATGATAACTATCGATTTGGTGAAGATGACTTTGACGATCCGACTATAAACGTGCACGACGTTGCGCCTTAGCAATCGCTAAACCAACTTCGAGAGGTTATTGACCACGCCGGAGCACAATCAACCTGACCACGAAGGTCTATTCCTGCAAGCAATCGAAGAACAAGCAAGAATATGATAAAAGCAATCTGAATATTGCGAGTATATATGAAGTATTGATAGTGGTGGGAATCCGTAAGCGGTCTTGGTCTGGTCGTTGGACACAAACGAAGTACACGAAGTTGCAATGGCTAACTTTTAACTAAACAAATCCCAAGGAAAAAGCTACTAGATGGATCTACTTATATAGGAGCAAGGGGTGGCGGCCAAGGAGGTGGGAGGACGTCCCAAGGCAGCCTAGAACTAACCCTAGGTCGTACAAGGCCAATGGGCCCAAGTGGAGGTGACGTAACACCTTTGGACTTGTAGTTTGACTCGGATTCTGCTGCAGCGTCAGATTGTTTCGTCCATAACTCAACGCTCCGGACGAATTTAAAGGTGATTCCAATTGGAGTGGAAAGAGGACAAAATCTACTTTCCAACAAAAAAAGAAACACCCAATTCGGAGTCCGTATGAAAAAGTTATTGCCGTTTTGAGTCAGGTATGTCTGTGCAGTCCGAATCTGAATCGAGAACGTGAGAGACTTGGACTCTATCTTCTCTTGGCCCAAAAGTGACGTGAAAGAACTTTTTGAACAGCAAGTAAACATCTCTTTCTCCGTTATCTTCATATGTGTGTTGTACAAATGTCCCATACACCTGCAATTAGACAAAACACAAAAGTGTGTGAAGTATTTTTGTTCTGGATAACAAAAATAGATTATTGAATAGTTTGCACTAGAAATCACCTGACAAATATGCATGTATGCAATATTTTTGGTCGTATCCAAGGTAGTCATGTCCTCATCATCCTCCCCTTCTTGAAAACAAAGTCGTCCTCGGCGTTGCTTAATCTGAAATGTGGCTAACAAAAAAGACAATGTGTACATGTTGTATATGTATATGTCATCCATTTTTACTTTCCTTAGTTTTTGCACATATGGCACATGTATACATGAGTAACCTTCATAATTCATAAAATCTAAAGCCAAAATATTATCACAAGAAGTACAAGGCATGAAAATATTGCAACTCAGTTTGCGCATATAAGCGAAGCTCTTATTCATTTTAAAAGGTTGACAATGTTCATCATTAAACCATCCCAACATTGGTGAATAAACCTTACTTGCGTCAAATTTACATGCTACAACATGCTTAAATAAGCAAACATGCAATAAGTCATTGGACACAGAATCATCACCAAGATTAGAGGTCATATCAAAATGATTAAACATTGGTTCTTTTGCATCAACAGTTAATTCAATGGGTGCACTCAAAATTGTTGGTATTTCAGTTGTTTGATCACATGGCAAAGTCAAATTGTCAACATAGTCCTCTAAAATAGGTAGTGTGATCAAAGTAGTGGGTAGCTCATCAGATGGTGCATTCAAATTGACAAGGCATTCATCATTCTCATGTAGAGATGGAAGATCAGTACCTTTCTCATTACCTCTTATGATCAACTCAGATGGTGTAGCCACTCTCGGGGGCGATGCGTCACATGGTGGAGGTGATGTAGTCCTCACAACAACGGATGTGGATGGCATAGTATGCCTAGTAGTTGAAGGAACAATCATATCAACTCTTGGAATATGCACCGTGCGTTTGTTCTCCTCGTGAGCAACACGTCGTTTTATTTCCTGTTCAGCTTTGCAAGCAAGGCGAAACAAATGGTCCATAGGATAACACTCTTCATGAATTAATATCTCTTGAATATCACGGTTTAATCCTCCCCAAAATCTATCCATAAAATCATCTTCACTTTCTTCTAAAGAGGAATGCAACAAGGTAGTTTGTAAATCATCATAATATTTTGTTACAGTGTCACTACCTTGTTTTAAATGTTGCAACTTCTTAATCATGTCACGAGTATAGTAAGCGGGGACGAAAGTATGTCGCATGGCAAGTTTCAAATCATCCCAAGTAGTAGGTATATAATCAGGGTGTAACCGACAATACTCAGTCCACCAAACCAAAGCATAACCAGTGAAAGAACCAACTGCAACCTTAATCTTTTTATGTTCATCAAAATTATGGGAAGCAAATATATTTTTTATGTTGAACTCCCATTCAATATATATAAAGCAGGTCTAAAACGGCCATTAAATGGTGGTATAGATACATTAACCTGATCATGTGCATTTGGATGTTTGTGCACCTCTCGTGACGGTTGTTGTATTTGCAAAGGTGGTGGCACGTCTCCCGCGATCGACAAAGCCCATGAATTGACTCTAGATCCTGGCATGATTAGTAGAAACAAGAAACAAAATCCAAAATAATGTTCCTAGAACTACTAGGATGTGGTGGTAAAACGCTCACAGTAAAGCAAATATCAATGTCTTACAAGTTCCTACCATGCAGCAGGCGGCGATCGGCAACCAGCGGTGTCAAGTAACTCCAAAAGTTGGGTAAAGCGATTGCCAGGTGAACGTATGTATACATGGTGTAGAAATACGTGGAGCTGGGTTGGCTATATATGGTAGCAAAAGATTAGCAATAATCAATTCAAAGATGCAATGTTGAATAAACGCTCAACGACGGTACTGTGCTGGTCTTAGGCTAGACCGGACTAGAGACGCGAGCCTAGAACACTAATGAGGTCACGACGTAGCAAAACTAGCATCAATAAAGGATATGATGTAGCTCTGGACAGCAAGATATAAGTGAAGATCACAATAGCAGTAAAGATAATGATGTGAAACAACTGCCAAGCAGGATATACAACAACTCTCTCTCCAACTTTCCTCTTTGAAAAGTTTGAGCAATTTTTCTGATAACTTTTTTCAAAGAATGCTACTAGCTCAAGCTTTCCAATGCAAAAAGAATCACTCAATTCCGAATTGATATGAGGAGTCAAAGAATTCGAAAACTGGCCTGACAAACTGGAAGAAGCTGTGTCCGCGAACTTCGGAGGGCAAAAAGACCTATTTAGAAGACGATTTTGAGGTGTCAAATATTGAACTAGCTTCTGCAACTATTTAGATGCGGCTCGTCGCTAGCTTTAATTTGAGTACTCGTGGAGCCAAAACGGACTTCGTATGAGGAAGTTATGCCTGTTTTACTGAACAGTGCACAAAACAGATTCCAATCCGAATTCAACTACGAGATTGAGTCTAGATAGATCCGAATTTTGTTTTTTTTCCTTCTCTTTTTTTCTCCTCACACTTTTTTTTTCTCTTTTTCTTTCTCTTTTTTTTCTCTGACCTTTTTTTTTCTCCCTCTCTCTCTCTCTTCTCTTTTTTTCTCACTCGCTATTTCCAAACAAACTAGATAAGATGCAGATTGGATCAAGCGAAGATGTGAACGATCTCAACTATGATTAGACAATGAACGGTGGGTAGCACGTGGTGGAAATTGATGGATGGGTGGTGGACAACGGAAGGGATAATGATGCAGCGGCGGCGTGACTAATGTGAACAGAACTCGAAACTCTAAACGAACTAGACACTAAGACCAGCAACTCGACACGACGATGCAACCGATAATTCAATAATGCAAACAATGAAAAGAAAATTGCAAAGGTTCAGACTGGCTTGGACAAAAGGATGAAGAGATCTAACTTTTTTTTGTGGCTTTTTCTTGGACAATAGGTAAGAAAAATAGATCTAATCTAGGAAAAACTGGAAATTCTCACCGAGCAACCTGAAAACTGATACCACTTGATAGAGGCGGGGTGTCCCGATCTTTCGATGAGATGATAACTATCGATTTGGTGAAGATGACTTTGACGATCCGACTATAAACGTGCACGACGTTGCGCCTTAGCAATCGCTAAACCAACTTCGAGAGGTTATTGACCACGCCGGAGCACAATCAACCTGACCACGAAGGTCTATTCCTGCAAGCAATCGAAGAACAAGCAAGAATATGATAAAAGCAATCTGAATATTGCGAGTATATATGAAGTATTGATAGTGGTGGGAATCCGTAAGCGGTCTTGGTCTGGTCGTTGGACACAAACGAAGTACACGAAGTTGCAATGGCTAACTTTTAACTAAACAAATCCCAAGGAAAAAGCTACTAGATGGATCTACTTATATAGGAGCAAGGGGTGGCGGCCAAGGAGGTGGGAGGACGTACCAAGGCAGCCTAGAACTAACCCTAGGTCGTACAAGGCCAATGGGCCCAAGTGGAGGTGACGTAACACCTTTGGACTTGTAGTTTGACTCGGATTCTGCTGCAGCGTCAGATTGTTTCGTCCATAACTCAACGCTCCGGACGAATTTAAAGGTGATTCCAATTGGAGTGGAAAGAGGACGAAATCTACTTTCCAACAAAAAAAGAAACACCCAATTCGGAGTCCGTATGAAAAAGTTATTGCCGTTTTGAGTCAGGTATGTCTGTGCAGTCCGAATCTGAATCGAGAACGTGAGAGACTTGGACTCTATCTTCTCTTGGCCCAAAAGTGACGTGAAAGAACTTTTTGAACAGCAAGTAAACATCTCTTTCTCCGTTATCTTCATATGTGTGTTGTACAAATATCCCATACACCTGTAATTAGACAAAACACAAAAGTGTGTGAAGTATTTTTGTTCTGGATAACAAAAATAGATTATTGAATAGTTTGCACTAGAAATCACCTGACAAATATGCATGTATGCAATATTTTTGGTCGTATCCAAGGTAGTCATGTCCTCATCAAATATAATTGGCGTTAATGAGCTCTAGTAATTGATCCAGTATGTATAGTAGCAGGGGTTGTGGGTGTAACAATGGTATTGATGCCCTCATCAGCATTCCTGGCATCGATCAATACATATGTGGAAACAATATCTCCACTATGGAGGACACAAAATTTTGGGGCAGCGCGCTAGGAAGCGTCACGAGAAAATGAAGTTATTTCAAGGACTTCCATATAAAGGACCGGTGTTCACAAAAATGGTCATAACTTTGTCATTCGGAGTCCGTTGTAGAGCCACAAGTACTCAAAATACTAGCGACGAGCGTAGGAATCTAGAAAATACTCCTCGCTTGCGCGAGGACTCTAGAGGACAGTCAAATTCGGCCCCTAAGCAGAACTTTTTGCCATTGAAAGTCAAAGAACGTCGTTCGCCACTGCTTCTCACACAACTTTGTGAACCCATTGGCACTCGTTTGGAAGTAAATCCAAGAGATTACGGTGAGTGCAAACATTAGTCCGCCTGGTCAGGAAAAACGTTGCAGTCTGCACATGCTATATGATCCGGGGAATCCCATTTGGTTGTAAATTCAAGAAAATACAGTAACTATAAGCCTATAAGCGTTTTTCTCCTCGTTTTTGCCCTGTGGCATGCAGTAATGTACATGCGTGAAAACCAATAACAAGAGAGCATTCCTGGCATCGATCAATACTTATGTGGAAACAATATCTCCACCATGGAGGACACAAAATTTCGGGGCGGCGCGCCAGAACGCGTCACGGGTAAATGAAGTTCTTTCAAGGACTGCCATATAAAGGATCGATGTTCACTAAAACGCTCATAACTTTGTCATTCGGAGTCCGGTTCAGACCCACTAGTACTCAAAATGCTTGCTACGAGCGTGAGAATCTATAAAATACTCCTGGCTTGTGCTAGGAGTCCTGGAGGACCGTCAAATTTGGCCCCTAAGCAGGACTTTTTGCACCCGAAAGTCAAAGAACATCGTCCGCCGCAGCTTTTCACACATGTTTCTGAACCCATTGGCACTCGTTTGGAAGAAAATCCGAGAGATTATGGTGAGTGTAAACACTAGTCCGCCTGGTAAGGACAAACCTTGCATTTTGCACATGCTATATGATCCGAGGAATCTTATTTGGTTGTAAATTCAAAAAAATACAGCGACTATAAGGCTTATTCTCCTTGTTTTGTCCGTGTGGCATGCCGTAACGTATGTGGGGGACAGCCAATAACAAGAGGGCATTCCTGGCATCGATCAATACATATGTGGAAACAATATCTACACTATGGAGGACACAAAATTTCAGGGCGGCGCACCCGAACGTGTCACGGGTAAATGAAGTTCTTTCAAGGCCTGCCATATAAAGGACCGGTGTTCACAAAAACGTTCATAACTTTGTCATTCGGTGTCCGTTGCAGACCCACAAGTACTCAAAATGCTCGCGATGAGCGTAGGAATCTAGAAAATAGTCCTCGCTTGCACCAGGAGTCTGGAGGAAAGTCAAATTCGACCCCTAAGCAGGACTTTTTGCCATTGAAAGTCAAAGAACATTGTTCGCCACTGCTTTTCACACAAGTTTCTGAACCCATTGGCACTCGTTTGGAAGAAAATCTGAGAGATTATGGTGAGCGCAATCATTAGTCCGCCTAGTAAGGACAAACGATGCAGTCTGCACATGCTATATGATCCGGGGAATCCCATTTGGTTGTAAATTCAAGAAAATACGGCGACTATAAGCCTTATTGTCCTTGTTTTCGCCGTGTGGCATGCGGTAACGTACGTCCGTGACAGCCAATAACAAGAGGGCATTCCTGGCATCGATCAATACATATGTGGAAACAATATCTCCACCCTGGAGGACACAAAATTTCAGGGTAGTGCGCCAATAAGCATCACGTGAAAATGAAGTTCTTTCAAGGACAGCCATATAAAGGACTGGTGTTCACTAAAACGGTCATAACTTTGTCATTCGGAATCCGTTTCAGACCCACAAGTACTCAAAATGCTCACGATGAGCGTACGAATCTAGATAATGCACCCTGCTTGCGCCAAGAGTCCCGGAGGAACATCAAATTCGGCCCCTAAGCACGAATTTTTGCCATTGAATGTCAAAGAACAACATTCGCCACTGCTTTTCACACAACTTTCTGAGCCCATTGGCACTCATTTGGAAGTAAATCCAAGAGATTACGATGAGTGCAAACATTAGTCCGCCTGGTAGGGAAAAACGTTGCAGTCTGCACATGCTATATGATCCGGGGAATCCCATTTGGTTGTAAATTTAAGAAAATACGACAACTATAAGCGTTATTCTCCTTGCTTTCGCCGTGTGGCATGCCGTAACATACGTGCGTGACAACCAATAACAAGAGAGCATTCCTAGCATCGATCAATACATATGTGGAAACAATATCTCCACCATGGAGGACACAAAATTTCGGGGCAGCGCTAGAACGCGTCACGGGTAAATGAAGTTCTTTCAAGGACTGCCATATAAAGGACCGGTGTTCACTAAAACGGTCATAACTTTGTCATCCGGAGTCCGTTTTAGACCCACAAGTAATCAAAATGCTCGCTACGAGCGTGGGAATCTAGAAAATACTCCTGGCTCGTGCTAGTAGTCCTGGAGAACCGTCAAATTCGGCCCCTAAGTAGGACTTTTGCTACCGAAAGTCAAAGAACATCGTTCGCCGCAATTTTTCACAGATGTTTCTGAACCCATTGGCACTCGTTTGGAAGAAAATCCGAGAGATTATGGTGAGTGTAAACACTAGTCCGCCTGGTAAGGACAAACCTTGCATTCTACACATGCTATATGATCCGGGGAATCTTATTTGGTTGTAAATTAAAGAAAAAACGATGACTATAAGCCTTATTCTCCTTGTTTTGTCCGTGTGGCATGCTGTAACATATGTTGGGGACAGCCAATAACAAGAGGGCATTCGTGGCACCAATCAATACATATGTGGAAAAAATATCTCCACTATGGAGGACACAAAATTTCGGGGCGGCGCACGAGAACGCGTCACGGGAAAATGAAGTTCTTTCAAGGACTTCCATATAAAGGACCGGTGTTCACTAAAACGGTCGTAACTTTGTCAGTCGGAGTCCGTTGCAGACCCACAAGTACTTAAAATGCTCGCGACGAGCATCGGAATCTAGAAACACTACTCGCTTGCGCCAGGAGTTTGGAGGATAGTCAAATTCGGCCCCTAAACATGACTTTTTGCCATTGAAAGTCAAAGAACATCGTTCGCCACTGCTTTTCACACATGTTTCTGAACCCATTGGCACTTGTTTGAAAGAAAATCTGAGAGATTACGGTGGGTGCAAACATTAGTCCGCCTGGTAAGGAAAAATGTTGCAGTCTGCACATGCTATATGATCCGGGGAATCCCATCTAGTTGTTAATTCAAGAAAAATACGGCGACTATAAACCTTATTCTCCTTGTTTTCGCTGTGTGGCATGCGGTAACGTACGTGCGTGACAGCCAATAACAAGAGGGCATTCCTGGCATCGATCAATACATATGCGGAAACAATATCTCCACCATGGAGGACACAAAATTTTGGGGCAACGCGCTAGAACGCATCATGTGAAAATGAAGTTCTTTCAAGGACTGCCGTATAAAGGACCGGTGTTCACTAAAACGGTCATAAGTTTGTCATTCGGAGTCCGTTTGAGATCCAGAAGTACTCAAAATGCTCGCGACAAGCATGGGAATCTAGAAAACACTCATGGCTTGTGCTAGGAGTCTCAGAGGACTGTCAAAAATTCGGCCTCTAAGCAGGACTTTTTGCGCCCAAAAGTCAAAGAACACCGTTAGCCGCTGCTTTTCACACATGTTTCTGAACCCATTGCCACTCGTTTGGAAGAAAATCCAAGAGATTATGGTTAGTGTAAACACTAGTCCACCTGGTAAGGACAAACGTTGCATTCTGCACATTCTGCATGATTCGGGGAATCTTATTTGGTTGTAAATTCAAGAAAATACGGCGACTATACGCCTTATTCTCCTTGTTTCAGAAACAGTTGTGAAAAACAGTTGTGAAAAGCAGTTGTTTCAGAAACAGTTGTGAAAAGCAGTTGTTTCAGAAACAGTTGTGAGAAGTCAATGAACCTAGACATGCTATATGATGCGAGGAATCCCATTTGTTTGTAAATTCAAGAAAATACGGCGACTATAAGCCTTATTCTCCTTGTTTTCGCTGTGTGGCATGCTGTAACGTACGTGCGTGACAACCAATAACAAGAGAGCATTCCTAGCATCGATCAATACATATGTGGAAACAATATCTCCACCATGGAGGACACAATATTTCGGTGCAGCACGCCAGAACGCGTCACGGGTAAATGAAGTTCTTTCAAGGACTGCCATATAAAGAACCGGTGTTCACTACAAATGTCATAAGTTTGTCATTCGGAGTCCGTTTCAAACCCACAGGTATTCAAAATGCTCGTGACGAGCGTGGGAATCTAGAAAATACTCCTGGCTTGTTCTAGGAGTCCCGGAGGACCGTAAAATTCGGCCCCTAAGTAGGAATTTTTGCGCTCGAAAGTCAAAGAACATCATTCGCCACTGCTTTTCACACATGTTTCTGAACCCATTGCCACTCGTTTGGAAGAAAATCCAAGAGATTATGGTGACTGTAAACACTAGTCCGCCTGGTAAGTACAAACGTTGCATTCTTCACATGCTATATGTAAATTCAAGAAAATACGACGACTATAAGCCGTATTTTCCTTGTTTTGTCCGTTTGGCATGTCATAACGTATGTGGGGGACAACCAATAACAAGAGGGCATTCCTGGCATCCATCAATACATATGTGGAAACAATATATCCACTATGGAGGACACAAAATTTTAGGGCGGCGCGCTAGGAAGCGTCACGAGAAAATGAAGTTCTTTCAAGGACTTCCATATAAAGGACCGGTGTTCACAAAAATGGTCATAACTTTGTCATTCGGAGTCCGTTGTAGAGCCACAAGTACTCAAAATGCTCGCTTGGATCGTGGGAATCTAGAAAATATTCCTCGCTTACGCCAGGTGTCCTTAGGACAGTCAAATTTAGCCCCTAAGCAGGAATGTTTGCCATTGAAAGGCAAAGAACATCGTTCGCCACTGCTTTTCACACAAGTTTCTGAACCCATTGGCACTCGTTTGGAAGAAAATCTGAGAGATTACGGTGAGTTCAAACATTAGTCTACCTAGTAAGGAAAAATGTTGTAGTCTACACATGCTATATGATCCGGGGCATCCCATTTGGTTGTAAATTGAAGAAAATACGGCGACTATAAGCCTTATTCTCCTTGATTTCGCCGTGTGGCATGCGGTAACGTACATGCGTCACAGCCAATAACAAAAGGGAATTCCTGGCTTCAATCAATACATATGTGGAAACAATATCTCCACCATGGAGGACACAAAATTTCGGTGCAGCGCGCCAGAATGCATCACGCGAAAATGAAGTTCTTTCAAGGAGTGCCATATAAAGGACTGGTGTTCACTAAAACGGTCATAACTTTGTCATTTGGAGTCCGTTTCAGACTCAGAATTACTCAAAATGCTCACGACGAGCATGGGAATCTAGAAAGTAATCCCCACTTGCACTAGGAGTCTCGGAGGACCATAAAATTCAGCCCCTAAGAAGGAATTTTTGCCATTGAAAGTCAAAGAACATCGTTCGCCACTACTTTTCACACAACTTTCTGAACCCATTGGCACTCGTTCGGAAGAAAACCCGAGAGATTACGGTGAGTGCAAACATTAGACCGCCTGGTAAGGAAAATTGTTGTAGTATGCACATGCTATATGATCCGGGAGTCCCATTTGGTTGTAAATTCAAGAAAATACGGCGACTATCAGCCTTATTCTCCTTGTTTTCGCCGTGTGGCATGCGGTAACGTACGTGCGTGATAGCCAATAACAAAAGGGCATTCCTGGCTTCAATCAATACATATGTGGACACAATATATCCATGGAGGACACAAAATTTCGGGGCAGCGCGCCAGAATGCATCACGTGAAAATGAAGTTCTTTCAAGAACTGCCATATAAAGGACTGTTGTTCACTAAAACGGTCATAACTTTGTCATTCGGAGTCCGTTTCAGACTCACAAGTACTCAAAATGCTCGTGACGAGCATGGGAATCTTGAAAGTACTCCCTGGTTGCACTAGGAGTCCAGGAGTACCATAAAATTCGGCCCCTAAGAAGGAATTTTTGCCATTCAAAGTCAAAGAACATCGTTTGCCACTACTTTTCAGACAACTTTTTGAACCCATTGGCACTCGTTCGGAAGAAAACCCGAGAGATTACGGTGAGTGCAAACATTAGACCACCTGGTAAGGAAAATTGTTGTAGTATGCACATGCTATATGATCCGGGAGTCCCATTTGGTTGTAAATTCAAGAAAATACGGCGACTATAAGCCTTATTCTCCTTGTTTTCGCCGTGTGGCATGCGGTAACGTACGTGCGTGACAGCCAATAACAAAAGGGCATTCCTGGCTTCAATCAATACATATGTGGAAACAATATCTCCACCATGGAGGACACAAAATTTTGGGGCAGCGCGCCAGAATGCATCACGTGAAAATGAAGTTCTTTCAAGAACTGCCATATAAAGGACTGGTGTTCACTAAAACTGTCATAACTTGGTCATTCGGAGTCTGTTTCAGGCTCACAAGTACTCAAAATGCTCGTGACGAGCGTGGGAATCTTGAAAGTACTCCCCGCTTGCACTAGGAGTCCTGCAGGACCATAAAATTCGGCCCCTAAGAAGGAATTTTTGCCATTGAAAGTCAAAGAACATCGTTCGCCACTACTTTTCACACAATTATCTGAACCCATTGGCACTCGTTCGGAAGAAAACCCGAGAGATTACGGTGAGTGCAAACATTAGACCGCTTGGTAAGGAAAATTGTTGTAGTATGAACATGCTATATGATCCGGGAGTCCCATTTGGTTGTAAATTCAAGAAAATACGGCGACTATAAGCCTTATTCTCCTTGTTTTCACCGTGTGGCATGCGGTAACGTACGTGCGTGACAGCCAATTACAAAAGGGCATTCCTGGCTTCAATCAATTCATATGTGGAAACAATATCTCCACCATGGAGGACACAAAATTTCGGGGCAGCGCGCCAGAATGCATCACGTGAAAATGAAGTTCTTTCAAGGACAGCCATATAAAGGACTGGTGTTCACTAAAACGGTCATAACTTGGTCATTCGGAGTCCGTTTCAGGCCCACAAGTACTCAAAATGCTCGCGACGAGCGTGGGAATCTTGAAAGTACTCCCCGCTTGCACTAGGAGTCCCGGAGGACCATAAAATTCGGCCCCTAAGAAGGAATTTTTTCCATTGAAAGTCAAAGAACATCGTTCGCCACTACTTTTCACACAACTATCTGAACCCATTAGCACTCGTTCGGAAGAAAACCCGAGAGATTATGGTGAGTGCAAATATTAGACCGCCTGGTAAGGAAAATTGTTGTAGTATGCACATGCTATATGATCTGGGAGTCCCATTTGGTTAAAAATTCAAGAAAATACGGCGACTATAAGCCTTATTCTCCTTGTTTTCACCGTGTGGCATGCGGTAACGTACGTGCGTGACAGCCAATAACAAAAGGGCATTCCTGGCTTCAATCAATACATATGTGGAAACAATATCTCCACCATGGAGGACACAAAATTTCGGGGCAGCGCGCCAGAATGCATCACGTGAAAATGAAGTTCTTTCAAGAACTGCCATATAAAGGACTGGTGTTCACTAAAACTGTCATAACTTGGTCATTCGGAGTCTGTTTCAGGCTCACAAGTACTCAAAATGCTCGTGACGAGCGTGGGAATCTTGAAAGTACTCCCCGCTTGCACTAGGAGTCCCGGAGGACCATAAAATTCGGCCCCTAAGAAGGAATTTTTGCCATTGAAAGTCAAAGAACATCGTTCGCCACTACTTTTCACACAACTTTCTGAACCCATTGGCACTCGTTCGGAAGAAAATCCGAGAGATTACGGTGAGTGCAAACATTAGACCGCCTGGTAAGGAAAATTGTTGTACTATGCACATGCTATATGATCCGGGAGTCCCATTTGGTTGTAAATTCAAGAAAATACGGCGACTTTAAGCCTTATTCTCCTTGTTTACGCCAACTGGTATGACGTAAGGTATGTGGGGGACAACAAATAACAAGAGGGCATTCCTGGCATCGATCAATACATATGCGGAAACAATATCTCCACTATGGAGGACACAAAATTTTGGGGCGGCGCGCCTGAATGCGTCGCGGGAAAATGAAGTTCTTTCAAGGACTTCCATATAAACGACCGGTGTTCACTAAAACGGTCATAACTTTGTCATTCGGAGTTCGTTGCAGACCCACAACTACTCAAAATGCTCGCGACGAGCGTAGGAATCTAGAAAATACTCCACTCCCGAGCCAGGTGTCTGCAGGACAGTAAACTTCGGGCCCTAAGAAGGAATTTTTTCCATTGAAAGTCAAAGAACATCATTCGCCACTTCTTTTCACACAAGTTTCTGAACCCAATGGCACTCGTTTGGAAGAAAATCTAAGAGATTACGGTGAGTGCAAACATTAGTCCACTTGGTAAGGAAAAACTTTGCAGGCTGCACATGCTATATGATCCGGGGAATCCAGTTTTGTTGAAAATTCAAGAAAATACTGGGACTATAAGCCTTATTCTCCTTGTTTTCGCCATGTGGCATGCGGTAACGTACGTGCTGACAACCAATAATAAGAGGGCATTCCTAGCATCGATCAATACATATGTGGAAAAAATATCTCCACCATGGAGGACACAAAATTTCGGGGCAGCACGCCGGAACGCATCACGGGAAAATAAAGTTCTTTCCAGGACTTCTATATAAAGGACCGGTGTTCACTAAAACGGTCATAACTTTGTCATCCGGAGTCCGTTATAGACCCACAAGTACTCAAAATGCTCGCTTCGATCGTGGGAATCTAGAAAATACTCCTCGATTGCACCAGGAGTCCGGAGGACAGTCAAATTTGGCCCCTAAGCAGGAATTTTTGCCATTGAAAGTGAAAGAACATCGTTCGCCACTGCTTTTCACACAAGTTTCTGAACCCATTGGCAATCGTTTGGAAGTAAATCCAAGAGATTACGGTGAGTGCAAACATTAGTCCGCCTGGTAAGGAAAAACTTTGTAGTCTACAAATGCTATATGACCCGGGGAATCTGATTTGGCTGTAAATTGAAGAAAATACGACGACTATAAGCCTTATTCTCCTTGTGTTTCGCCGTGTGGCATGCCGTAACGTACGTGTGTGACAACCAATAACAAGAGAGAATTCCTGGCGTCGATCAGTACATATGTGGAAACAATATGTCCACCATCGAGGACACAAAATATCGAGGCGGCGCACTAGAACGCGTCATGGGTAAATGAAGTTCTTTCAAGGACTGCCATATAAAGGATCGGTGTTCACAATAATAGTCATAACTTTGTCATTCGGAGTCCGTTTCAGACCCACAACTACTCAAAATGCTCTCGACGAGCGTGGGATCTAGAAAATACACCTGGCTTGTGCTAGGAGTCACGGATTACCGTCAAATTCGGCCCCTAAGTAGGAATTCTTCCGCCCGAAAGTCAAAGAACATCGTTCGCCGCAGCTTTTCATACATGTTTCTAAATCCATTGGCACTCGTTTGGAAAAAAAATCCGATAGATTATGGTGAGTGTAAACACTAGTCCACCTGGTAAGGACGAACATTGCATATTGCACATGCTATATGATGCAGGAAATCTTATTTGGTTGTAAATTCAAGAAAATACGGCGAGTATAAGCCTTATTCTCCTAGTTTTGTCCGTGTGGCATGCCGTAACGTATGTGGGGACAACCAATAACAAGAGGGCATTCCTGGCATCGATCAATACATACGTGGAAACAATATCTCCACCATGGAGGACACAAAATTTCGGGGCGGCGCGGTAGAACGCATCACGGGAAAATGAAGTTCTTTCAAGGACTTCCATACAAAGGACCAGTGTTCACTAAAACGGTCATAACTTTGTCATTCGGAGTCCGTTGAAGACCTACAAGCAGTCGAAATGCTCGCGACGAGCGTGAGAATATGGAAAATATTCCTCGCTTGAACCAGGAGTCCGGCTGATAGAAAAATTTGGCCCCTAAGCTGGACTTTGTGCCATTGAATGTCAAAGAACATTGTTCGCCACTGCTTTTCACACAAGTTCCTGAACCCATTGGCACTCATTTGGAAGAAAATCCTAGAGATTACGGTGAGTGCAAACATTAGTCCGCCTGGTAAGGAGAAACATTGTAGTCTGCACATGCTATATGATACGGGGAATCCCATTTGGTTGTAAATTCAAGAAACATACGACGACTATTAGCCTTATTCTCCTTGTTTTCGCCGTGTGGCATGCGGTCACGTACGCGCGTCATAGCCAATAACAAGAGGGCATTCCTGGCATCGATCTATACATATGTGGAAACAATATCTCCACCATGGAGGACACAAAATTTCGGGGCAACGCGCCAGAACGCATCACGTGAAAATGTTGTTCTTTCAAGGACTGCCATAATAAAGGACTGGTGTTCACTAAAACGGTCATACCTTTGTCATTCGGAGTCCGTTTCAGACCCACAAGTATTCAAATGCTCGCGACGAGCGTGGGAATCTACAAAGTACTCCCCGATTGCGCCAGGAGCCCTGGAGGACCATAAGCAGGACTTTTTGCCATTGAAAGTCAAAGAACATCGTTCGCCACTAGTTTTCACACAACTTTCTGAACCCATTGGCACTCGTTTGAAAGAAAATACGAGAGATTACAGTGAGTGCAAACATTAGTCCACCTAGTGAGGAAAAACGTTGTAGTTTGCACCTGCTATATGATCCGGGGAATCCCATTGGTTTGTAAATTCAAGAAAATACGGCGACTATAAGCCTTATTCTCCTTGTTTTCGCCGTGTGGCATGCCATAACATACGTGCGTGACAACCAATAACAGGAGAGCATTCCTAGCATCGATCAATACATATTTGGAAACAATATCTCGACCATGGAGGACATCAAATTTCGGGGCGGCGCGCCAGAACGCGTCACGGGTAAATGAAGTTCTTTCAAGGATTGCCATATAAAGGACCAGTGTTCATTAAAACGGCCATAACTTTGTCATCCGGAGTCCGTTTCAGACCAACAAGTACTCAAAATGCTCGTGGTGAGCATGGGAACCTAGAAAATACTCCTGGCTTATGCTAGGACTCCCGGAGGACCGTCAAATTCGGACTCTAAGCAGGACTTTTTGCGCACGAAAGTCAAAGAACATTATTCGCCCCTGCTTTTCACAACTGTTTCTGAACCCATTGGCACTCGTTTGGAAGAAAATCTGAGAGATAATGGTGAGTGTAAACACTAGTCCAGCTGGTAAGGACAAATGTTTCATTCTGCACATGTTATATGATCCAGGGAATCTAATTGGGTTGTAAATTCAAGAAAATACGACGACTATAAGCCTTATTCTCCTTGTTTTGTCCGTGTGGCACCCCGTAACGTATGTTGATAGAGGCAAAGGTGTCCCGTCTTTCAATGAGATGGTGGCTATCGTTTTGGAGGATGTCTACTTTGACGATCCGACTACGAATGTGCGAGGACGTCGCGCCTTAGCAATCACTAAACCAACTCCAAGAGGTTATTGACCATGCCGGAGCTCGATCAACCTGACCACGAAGGTCTGTTTCCTGTAGGCAAACGAAGAACAAGCAAGAAACTAAGGTTGCAATCTGGGTATTGTGAATATAAGATGAAAGCTTTATTGATCAAGGTGGGGTTCTGTGACACCTTTGTCTAGTCGTTGAACAAAAACGAAGTACGTGAAGTTGTAGCTATGGCAAACTTTAATCTAAACAAAACTCAAAGTCTAAACGACGCCCTAAGGGTTGTATATATGGAGGAAGAGCGGGGGGGGGGGGGGACTTTCGTGTCCCTTGGAGGAGAGGTCCGAAAGCAACCCTAACTCTTGTTTCCCCACACATACGGCCTCTAAAAACAACCTATACTTAAGTATTTTGAAATTACTTGGGTCTGGCCCAATAATAAGGTGACGCGACACATAGAGGCAACAAAATGAAGTGGCATCTTGTATATTTCTTCCAAGGCTTCTTGCACTACTTATGGTGGCTTCAAAGTCCTAAAATCATCACTTGTAACTCCGGTCTTGTTCTCCTTGCGCATGCCATCATCTCCATGCTTGGTTTTGCTCCAGTGTTCATCCCTCTTATCCATGCCAGGCCCTTCATTTGAAAGCAAAACAAATGTATCCAATTTAGGCAGCATCATATTCTCATGAACATTGGAATCATTACCAAGAAACGAAAGTACCTGATAATATAATTGGCGTGCGCGAGCTCTAGTTATTTGTCAAGTATGTATAACAGCAGGGGTTGTGGGTGTAACAATGGTATTGATGTCCTCATTATCCTCCCCTTCTTGAAATGAATTCGTCCTCGACGGAAGCTCATCTTCCTCAAGCAAATAAGGCTTCAAATCTACAATGTTAAAAGTGGGACTAACCCCAAAATCTGTAGGCAGCTCAAGTTTATATGCATTATCATTTATTTTCTCTAAAACCTTAAGAGGACCAACAACACATGGCATTAGCTTTGATTTGTGCAAATGAGGAAACCTATCCTTACGCAAATGTAACCAAACAAGATCTCCAGGTGCAAAGACAACACATTTTCTACCCTTATCTCCAACACGTTTATATTTAGCATTCATGTGCTCAATATTTTCCTTAGTTAACTCATGTATTTATAAGATCAATTTAGCATGTTGTTTAGCATCAAAATTAACCTTCTCCGAAGATGGAAGAGGCAACAAATCAATAGGTGCACAAGGTAGGAAACCATACACAATTTCAAAAGGTCACATCTTAGTAGTAGAATGCAGCGACCGATTATAAGCAAATTCAATATGAGGCAAGCATTCTTCCCACATTTTATTGTTATTCTTCAAAACAGCCCTAAGCATGGTAGACAATGTTCTATTGACTACTTCAATTTGTCCATCAGTTTGGGGATGACATGTTGTACTAAAAAGCAATTTAGTCCCCAACATAGCCCATAAACATCTCCAGAAGTGGCTAAGAAATTTAGTAGCACGATCTGAAACAATAGTATTTGGCACGCCATGCAAGCAAATAATTTCACGAAAGAACAAATCAGCAACATTAAAGACATCTTCGCTTTTATGACATGGCATAAAGTGTGCCATTTTCGAGAACCTATCCACGACAACAAATATGCTATCCCTCCCCTTCTTTGTTCGAGGTAAACCTAAAACAAAGTCCATAGATATATCCTCCCAAGGAACACTAGGTACATGCAAAGGCATATATAAACCATTAGGATTGAGTTGTGACTTAGCTTTATGACATGTAGTGCAGCGAGCAACAAAACGCTCAACATCGCGTCTAATCTTTGGCCAAAAGAAATGTGTAGCAAGTATATCCTCCAACTTCTTCACGCTAAAGTGTCGCATGAATCCTCCTCCATGCACCTCCTGCAACAACAAAAGATGAACGGAGCTAGCTAGAATGCGTAGCTTGTTATCACGAAACACCAATCCATCATTAACGACGAACTTGTTCCAAGTTCTCCCTTCCTTACAATTCTGCAATACATCTTTAACTTCAGCATCATGCACATATTGATCTTTGATGGTCTTCAAACCAAACATTTTAAAGTCAAGTTGTGAAAGCATAGTATAACGATGAGACAATGCATCAGCAACAACATTTTCTTTACCCTTCTTGTGTTTAATAAAATTTAGCATGTGTACGGTTCAGTTTTGCTTGACTTTTCATGTGTTTCAAAAATTCATGATCAGAATGTATAACAAATTCCTTGGGCCATAAATAATGTTGCCATGTTTCTAAGGTCCGAACAAGAGCATATAATTCTTCATCATAACTAGAATAGTTCAGACTAGGCCCACTCAATTTTTCAGAAAAGAATGCAACAGGTTTTCCATCTTGTAATAACACACCTCGTAATCCAATTCCACCAGCATCACATTCAAGCTCAAAAGTCTTATTAAAATCAGGAAGTTGGAGTAAAGGAGCATGTGTCAACTTATCTTTCAATACCGTGAAGGCTTCTTCCTGTGCGGTACCCCAAACAAAAGGCACATCCTTCTTTGTAAGCTTGTTGAGAGGTGCAGCGATGGTGCTGAAATCTCTCACAAAACACCTATAGAAACCAACGAGGCCAAGGAAACTCCTCACTTGTGTGACCGTTTTAGGCTGCGGCCAACTCTCAATAGCTTCAATCTTGGCTTTATCAACTTCAATTCCCCGTGGAGTAACAACACAACCAAGAAAAGATACTCGGTCAATGCAAAAGGTGCACTTTCCAAGGTTACCAAATAAACGTTCATCACGTAGAGCAATAAAAACAGCACGTAAATGTTCTAAATGTTCCTTCAAAGATTTACTATAAATCAATATATAATCGAAATAGACTACCACAAATCGTCCAATGAAAGCACGTAAAACTTCGTTCATTAATCTCATGAAAGTACTAGGTGCATTAGTTAACCCAAAAGGCACGACTAACCACTCATATAAACCAAACATAGTTTTAAATACAGTTTTCCATTCATCTCCCAATTTCATACGAATTGATGGTATCCACTACGCACATCAACTTTGGAGAATATTGTAGAGCCACTCAATTCATCAAGCATATCATCTAGCCTAGGAATAGGATGACAAGAACGAATAGTAATATTATTAATGCCTCTACAATCAACACACATACGCGATGTACCATCCTTTTTCGGCACTAGAATAATAGGAACAACACAAGGACTAAGGGATTCGCGAATATAACCTTTGTCGAGCAGCTCCTGGACTTGATGCATAATCTCCTTCGTCTGCTCTGGATTGGTACTATATGGTGCACGGTTGGGTAGCGATGCACCGGGAATTAAGTCAATTTGATGCTCATCCCACGAATAGGTGGTAATCTCGGTGGCACGTCTTGTGGAAAGACGTCAGCGAACTCCTGCAAAATGTTAGTGTCGGATGTGGGGTTCCGGGAAACCCTTAAGGTTCGAAAACTCGGGTGCGTGTGAAGTCTTTCCCTCCTACCGATCTACACCCTAGCTCGCTAAGATCTCGCAGACGAACTCGACGAACTCACAACACAGAGAGACACGAGATTTATAATGGTTCTGGCCACTGTTGTGGTGTAATACCCTACTCAAATTTTAAGGGGGGTAGCTAGTACAAGCTATCCTGACAAGAGTGGTCTTCGCCTGTGAAAAGCTCTGGTGGTGACACCGTCTTGGGCTCCACGATGACCTCCGTCTTGCCGTCCTTCTGGTCTTGGTCTCGTTGCACCAATATGGACACCTTTGCCTGATGCCTCGGTACTCCTCGCCTGCGCTGGCCTCCTTAGCACCTAGGAGGAAACAAGGACGCTGCGCGCGCTGGCGCCCTCCTGGCGCCCGCCTGGTGCCGATCGTCATGGCTCACGTCACGAGAGCCTCGTGAGGTTTGCCCCGCCTTGATATCTCCGCTCCTCGTGAGCCTGCCTGACTAGGCCACTCCTGAGGAGGTCTTGCGTCGTTCGCCTCGCGAGGCTTGGCCCCTCGCGAGGGTCTTTGTTGCCTTGTCGATGAAGATGGGCCGTACGGCCTGCTGGCTTAGCCACGCCGTGGGCCGCAGGCAGGCAAGTCTGGGGACCCCCGTTCCCAGAACGCCGACAGTAGCCCCCGGGCCCAAGGTGCGCTCGGGCTTGGCTTCGCGGCGAAGCCAATGGTCAAGTTTGAAGTGCTGCGGGCCCCAAAAGCCTACGACCTTGGTTGACGCGTGGCCATTAATTAGACGTATGTCGGATTTCGGGTTCCGACAGACCCTTGAGGTTCGAACACTGGGGTGCACGCGGAGACTTCGCCTTCTACCTACCTGCACCCCACCGCCTCGCTAAGATCTAAGCTATGGAAAGAACAGCACAAGAGACACAAGGTTTATACTGGTTCGGGCCACCATTGTGGTGTAATACCCTACTCCAGTTTGTGGTGTGGTGGATTGCCTCTTGGGCTGATGATGATGAGCAATACAAGGAAGAACAGCCTCGCGAGGGTCTGTTCTTTTCTGGGGGATGAAATTCTAGGAGGAGTTCAGTCACCCTTCTCTCTCTCTGTGTGTCTCCGATCTCTATCCTCTGATTCCGATCTCTATCCTCTAATTCCTCTCTAACATGGGGGTGGCTAGTCCTATTTATAGGCAAAGGCCTTGGGCCTCTTCCCAAATATTGAGCGGGAAGGGCGCCAACAATTGGCTATTTTGAAGGGGAACATCTGGTACACTTATCCTGACTAAAGTTGGTCTTCGCCTGCCAAAGGCTCTGGTGGTGACGCTGGCTTGGGCTCCACAATGACTTCCTCCCTGTCGTTGGCCTGGTCTTGGTCTTGTTGCACCGAAACGGGTGCCTTTGCTTGATGCTCTCGCCTGCGCTTGCTCCCTTTGCACCAAAGAGGAAAGGAGGACACTGCGCGTGCTGGCGCCTGCCTGGCGCCCTTGGTCGTCATGGCTTGCGTCACGGGAACCTCGTGAGGTACCCCTCCTTGATCTCTCTGCCTCCTCGCGAGCCAGCCTGATGAGGCCGTGCCTAAGGAAGCTCCGTGTCGTCCGCCCCGCGAGGCTCGACCCCTCGCGAGGGTCTTGGGTTTGTGTTGATGAAGATGGCCCGTGATGGGCCCCCTATTGAGCCACGCCGCAGGCCGCAGGCAGGCAAGTCTGGGGACCCCCGTTCCCAGAACGCCGACAGTAGCCCCCGGGCCCAAGGCGCGCCCGGACTTGGCCGTGTAGGGAGGCGAAAGGGCAAGGGCGAAGCGCCGCGGGCCCTAACAGCCTGCGGCCCTCGGGCGCCGTGTGGCGGTTGATTGGACGTGGGCCACTCCGCTTGCCCACGACGCCTCGGCAACTGTGCGAATTGGACAAGTCCCTGCATGCAAAATGGGTCATGATTACCTGCGATCGTGGAGGTCGGCAGTTGGCCTTCACCGGCCATAAGTACGGAACGGCACGCGCCCTTCCAGTCCATCTCTTCTTGCTTCTCCTTCTTCCCGGTCCTTGCTCCGTCTTGCTGTGATAGCTCCGATCCGCCGCTTCTCGGCGACAGAGAAGGGAAAGGTTCCCCGAGAGGAACCAGACCCGCTCGCGCCAAAGAAACGGCTCGCCCTCCGCTGCTGGGACGAGGGGGCCCGTCAGGTGGTGTCGAGGCCCTGGGGCGAGCGGGCACCGCCGGGGTTCCCGCTTCCCTTGTACGCCCACATCGAGGGATCTGAAGGAGTCGATGCCGATCGCCACGGGCGGCGCCGCCATCGGCGCCGACGGGTCATGAAGGTTTGGGTCATCCCTCCTGGGGTCCACACCGAGGGCTCCTCCCAAGAGTTCGTTCTCCACGCCGCCATGCCTCCTCAGTCTTGGATTCGCCTTCCTCCCTTCTTCACCTCCATCATCCCGCAGGGAGAACTCCTGGAGCTTTGGCTGCAACACGCCGGCTGCAGCACCCTCGCGACCGAGGCAGAGGTCGCGGTCGTTGCCCTGGGCGAGGTCTTCATGACTCGAGGCTGGGGCGAAATCACCTGGGTTTGCAGGACGAGAGGCGCCTTCGCGATCCACTTGGAGTACGACGGTGCTTCGGTGATGTTCTTCAAGGTCTTTGATGCGAACGGGCGCCGGCTGGAGTGCTGCCCCGGGAGAGGTGGTCGGGACCCTACTACAGCAAGGACTGGGCCCGCCGACCGCTCCCTTAGCGGCTCCTCAGGCGGCGGAGGCGTCGGAGGATCCAGCGACTCCGACGAGCTCTTCGCGACTCCGGAGACGAGTGACGACACCTACGAGCCCCCGAGCCGGCGCCGCTCCTGGTGCAGGGCGGGCTCGTCAGGCCGTCGCCGACTCTGATCTGGATGGGGTTGGCGCCGGTGCTTGACGGCCCACTATTGATGATGGCGTCTTTTGCACGGGCGCGTGTAGTTAGCGTCCTTTTAGGATCTGTTCCCTGCGAGGAATCAAACACACGCCCCGTGGGGGCTTGTAAGGTGCGTGTGATCCTGTTTGTTCATATAACCCTTGTCGTAGAATTGTGCGAGTTGCTCATTCCTTCTTAGCTCAGTTCTCCCTTTCGAACCTCACAAGGGCTTGGTGCTTTGCGCCGACAGGTCCCAGTCCCAAGGTGGCTTCAGCTGTCGCTGGTATGCCAGGTCGCGATGCCGTGGTCAAGGCCAGGAGGTGAGTGACCCGGGGTCCGGTAAGAGCCCCTGAGTCGTGATGCTCAGGAGGTCCCCTTTGGCGCTCAAGCAGCCGTCGTTCGGTGAGAAAGGAGAGCGGTGTCGCTAACACGGGATTGCATTAGGTGCGGGGACGGTGCCACGGTAGCTGGTGCTTCCGGGTGGTGACTTATCTCGAGAATCAGGGACCGCTCCCTGGTGTGTCGCCGGGTCCGTGCATCGGCAGGCGTGAGGTTGCTCGGCGAGGTCCTCGCGTGTCCCTCCCCTCTCGCCTTTGCTCCCCTTTCTGATCTACGTCCTCGGGTCCCGGCCCTCGAGCGAGTCTCAGCCGTCGCTGGTATGCCAGGTCGCGATGCCATGGACAAGGCCAGAGGGTGAGGGCTGGAGAGCCAGTAGGAGCCCTGAGTCGCGATGCTCAGGCACCCCCCCTTTAACGTGCAAGCAGTTCGCGCGGATGAGAGTGAAGGAGGCACCGCAAGGGCCTCGCATGACGCAACTCCTTTAGGAGATCCTGTAGACCCATCATAGAAAGAACGAGGGGTTGCCATGACAATTGACAGTCAGTCGTTGGTTGCTTCCGAGGGGCGATGAGGCACTGAAGGCTTGACGAGGTGGCGCCATGCGGGGCTGCCGTGGCCAGAGCTCAGCCATTCAGGTTTGCCGGCGTTGCAGGGACGGACCCATGCGCAAGCGTCGTGCCGTTTTGGGAGCAGCTCCGTCAGTTGGCGTCAGTTGAGTGGGCAACTAGGTCAAACACATTAGCCGCGAAGGAGTGGATTCATTCAAATAGATGATGGGAAGGCGGTCATCACTGGGTTAGGCCCGAGCGACTTGGGGATGATGCAGCCCGAGGGGCGCCCCCAACAAAGTAAGCTAACAACATGAAATAAAAGGGATACATGCCGCAGGGATGGACCGACGCGGCCTGAGAATAATGCAGCCCTGGGGGGCGCTCCCAGCTGGAAATGAAACTTGAAAGATGTCACCTGATGATGTCGAGGATGAAGGAGTGTTGGTGTAGCAGACTCAGCGGGCTGCGGAAGCCGATCCTCACGAGCCCCCAGGCCCAGGGGCCTCGGGAGGCTCCGGAGGCGCTGGTGGCTCCTCGCGGACCATCTCCATCTCCGCCAAGGCTGCGGAACGCCTGGCCTCTTGAGCCTCCATGATGCCCCTCATGAGGCGCTGGTACGCGGCAGCTGCGTTCGGCAAGCTGTAAGGCATGCGAACGTAGGTGTGCGGTGGACCTTCGCAGCGCCCCACTCGCGAGGGCCAGAGGCGCTCCAGAGAGGCGACTCGATTGAGCCCTAGTATGTCGATGCTGACGCGCAGCCCACCATCCTCGCCCGGATGGGGAGCCACAGATGGTAGGCGGCGGCCGCCTCTCATGACTCTTGACTCCTGTAACTCCTGAATGGCCTTGCTGACGAACTCCTGAGGGTTTGGCCCTCCTTGCCTTACTCCTTCTTGAGGGAAACGTGCTTCGAAACACGCCTCCATGTGGTGCCCAAGCGCCTCCCTCGTGACCTTAGCCAGGTCGGTGGCCCTCCAGGGGAGAGCCCCCGAGCCCTGCCTGAGGAGGGCACCGGGCGCGCTTTCCTATGCGACGGAAGGAGGTTCCCCCTGGGCAGGCGCGGGCCCTGAGGGGCCTGCCTCCTGAGGGACCGGGCCGGACGATGTCTTCTTCTTCTTGGGGGTGGTCTCGGGAAGCCTCCTGCTTCCGCGATCCGGGTCTTCAAGTGATGCGGCCTGAAAGGCTCGTTCCAGGGAACACACCGCGTCCTTCTCTTCACAGGGCACCGTGATGACTCCGCCACTTCCTGGCATCTTGAGGACGTTGTAGCCGTGGTGAGTTACGGCCATGAACTTGGCCAGTGCTAGGTACCAAGGATGGCATTGTACGGCAGGCGAATGTGAGCGACGTCGAAGTCGATGAGCTCGGTGCGGTAGTTGTTGTGTGTCCCGAAGGTGACAGGGAGGCGGACCTGCCCAATCAGGACCGTGGAGCCGTCGGTGACTCTGGAGAAAGGCTTGGTTGGCTGAAGCTGGTTGTAGGGTACTTGGAGATTGTTGAACGTTTCCACGGACAGGACGTTGATCCCTGCCCCGCCATTGATGAGGGTCCTGGTGACCAGCACGTTGCTGATGATTGGGGAACAAAGCATCGGGGGGACTCTGGCTGTGGCCGCACACTTGAGCTGATCCGCTGAGCTGAACGTGATGGCGCACGCCGACCACCTGAGAGGGCGCGTGGCTTCGAGCTTGGGGAGGACTGCATTTACTTCGCGGGCGAACTGCTTGAAGATGCGCTGAGAGGCTGGGGCTTGAGCCCCGCCCAGGATGCAGGCGATTGCGCGCGGTTCCTGGAAGCCCCCAGCCCCCTCGTCCTGATGGCGGTCCTCGTTTCTCCTTGGCTACGACGGCAGTGGAGGGAGGCCTGCGTTGCCTTGCGGGCGATCCTCGCGAGGCTGAACCCTCCAGTCTCCCTCGCGAGGAAGGTCCTGCCAGCGGTCCTCGCGAGGTCGATCGCGCCACCCTTGGCGCGGGTCGCGGTCTTCCCAGCGTCCCGCGTTCCTTCCTCCTCCTGGACCGTAGCCCCGGTCACCGCGGTCAGGGCGATAGCCGATCCTTCCTTCTCGCACGGCTCGGAGCTCTTGACATTCGTTGGTGTTGTGGGTGTGGAGGTCGTGGTACACACAGTACCGACTGCCCTTGGAAGACTCGGGCTGATCCCTGCCCCGCTTGGTGTCTGGTTATGCCGTGAGCACGACAGCCCCCTTGCGCTTCACATCCTTGGCCTTGGGCTTCTTCTCTTCTGGGTCTGCGGCAAGCAGCTCGAGGAGGGAGAGGCGCCCTTCCTCAGCCCTGGCGCACTTGGTCGCCAAGTTGAACAGCTCCAAGGAAGTGCACAGGTCTTCATGCATTGCCAGCTCCTCCTTCATCTCGACGTCGCGCACGCCGTCGGAGAAGGCTGAGATGATGGCCTCCTCGGTCACCTTGGGAATATTGAGGCGTGCGTTGTTGAAGCGCTGGATGTACTTCTGCAGGGTCTCTCCGGGTTGTTGCTTGATGCGGCGCATGTCGCTCACGGCGGGTGGCCTGTCGCGAGTACCTTGGAAGTTGGCGATGAAGCGGGTGCGCATCTCGTCCCAGGAGGAGATCGTGCCTGGAGCCAGGTTCAGGAGCCAGGTGCGGGCCCCGTCCTTGAGCGCCATGGGAAACCAGTTCGCCATGACCTTCTCATCTCCGTTGGCAACTTCGATGCCCAACTCATAGAGCTGGAGGAACTCCGCAGGGTCGGCCGTGTCGTCGTAACGAGGAGGCAGGTCTGGCTTGAACTTGCCGGGCCACGTGACGCTGCGTAGCTCGATGGTGAAGGCACGGCAGCCTGCTGTGGCCATGGGAGGCCTTGGGTGAGGCAGAGCTTGGTATTGCAGGTCCCCCTGCACTGTAGCTGGGAGCAACACGGGGTCTTGACGTGCGGGAGCAGGAGCATAGTCGCGACGTGCTAGAGAAGGGAGCGCCCGGGCAGCTTCTTGCGGGCGAGGGACTTCTTGACAGCTCTGCTCTTGCCGTGCAGGCACCTGACGAAGCGGGCTCCGCCCGGGGGGCAACGCGGCTTGGAGCCAGGGCGCCTCCTTGTGGAGGAGGCGGCTGGGGCGTCCCCGGAGCTTCGTCGCCCGCGCAGGGCGGGGTGCGGTGCAGCGCAAAGGACGGCGCAGGAGAGCCACCAGCGGCGCGGACGAGCTCGGCGACGCGGTCGAGCCATTCTTCGTAGACGTCATCGACGGGACGGTAGCGCAGGAGCTCGTTTTCCGCGATGAGCGCAGCTCTAGCCTCCATGGGTGCACGGAGTGCGCGGGACGAAGAACCAGCTGGGGTGAGCGAGGGAGTAGCGGTGCGGCCGTCTTGCCGCACGGACGGATGCTGAGACGATGCTTGTTGCTCGTTTCCCGCCGGGCCGGTGGCGGCGTTGACGGCAGGTGACAGGGAACGGCGAGGACGCCCGCCGACAGGAGCCGTCTGGGCGACGCGGGAAGAGAGAGCGGCTCGGCGCTCGGCGCGGGCCCGACGAGCGTCAGACATGGACGCGATGGTCGGAGGAGAATGGGGCGGTGGAAGACGAATCCCGGCGCACCCCTACCTGGCGCGCCAAATGTCGGATTTCGGGTTCCGACAGACCGTTGAGGTTCGAACACTGGGGTGCGCGCGGAGATTTTGCCTTCTACCTACCTGCACCCCACCGCCTCGCTAAGGTCTAAGCTATGGAAAGAACAGCACAAGAGACACAAGGTTTATACTGGTTCGGGCCACCATTGTGGTGTAATACCGTACTCCAGTTTGTGGTGTGGTGGATTGCCTCTTGGGCTAATGATGATGAGCAATACAAGGAAGAACAGCCTCGCGATGGTCTATTCTTGGCTGGGGGGATGAACTGCTAGGAGGAGTTCAGTGGCCCTTCTCTCTCTCTCTGTCTCGGATCTCTATCCTCTGATTCCAATCTCTATCCTCTGATTCCGATCTCTCTACCCTGGGGGTGGCTAGTCCTATTTATAGGCAAAGGCCTTGGGCCTCTTCCCAAATATTGAGCGGGAAGGGCGCCAACAATTGGCCATTTTGAAGGGGAACATCTGGTACACTTATCCTGACTAAAGTTTGTCTTCGCCTGCCAAAGGCTCTGGTGGTGACGCTGGCTTGGGCTCCACAATGACTTCCTCCCTGTCATTGGGCTGGTCTTGGTCTCGTTGCACCGAAAGGGGTGCCTTTGCTTGATGCTCTCGCCTGCGCTTGCTCCCTTTGCACCAAAGAGGAAAGGAGGACATTGCGCGGGCTGGCGCCCGCCTGGCGCCCTTGGTCGTCATGGCTTGCGTCACGGGCACCTCGTGAGGTACCCCGCCTTGATCTCTCCGCCTCCTCGCAAGCCAGCCTGATGAGGCCATGCCTGAGGAAGCTCCGTGTCGTCCGCCCCACGAGGCTCGGCTCCTCGCGAGGATCTTGGGTCTGTGTTGATGAAGATGGGCCGTGCTGGGCCCCCTATTGAGCCACGCCGCAGGCCGCAGGCAGGCAAGTCTAGGGACCCCCGTTCACAGAACGCCGACAACGTAGGCGTCTACGCTCCTCCACGCTGCCTCGGCAACTGCTTGACCTGACAGAAGGCTGGCGCAGACAGAACTTGCCTTCACTGCTTCTTCCTCGCCTCGCTCCAGATCCCCTTCTTGCTCCTTGCCAACGCTACCTCCAGATCCGCTCCAATTTCATCCTGCATCTACGATCCATGGCGCCGCGCAAGGTCAAGACTTCCTCAGCACTGGCTTGGTATGAGCCGGCCCTTGAGGCCCCCACCGTCACGGAGAAGAGCCTCGCCTCCGTGCGCCTGCTGACGGCGAGTGAGAGCAATGAGTGGGGGGAGACCGAGCTCTGGGTTGCCTCCGACATGTCAGAGCCTGAGGAAAGCACCTTCTTCCCCTTCTTCTCGAGCAGCGTTGCCGTCGGGTTGGTTCCTCCCTTCTCCGATTTCTTTTATGAAGTCCTCGACCACTACGGGCTGCAGGCGTTGCATCTCCATCCCAACTCTGTCCTCCTCCTGTCCATCTTCGCCTATTACTGTGAGGCGTACCTGGGCGTGATGCCATCTGTGGCACTCCTACGCCGTTTCTTCTTCCTCCATGTCAGCGAGGTGCATGTCTCCAGATGCGCTAATTTTGTCGCATGCGGCAAGGCCAACTCGATCTCGAGCACTGGGAAGAGGGCCGACAACATTCGATCCAAATGGGTCATGATGGACGCCAAGCGTGCCGAACCGCGCCTGGTGTTGCCGACGGCGGCGCCCTCTTCCAACGGGGGGTGGCCCAAGACGGAGCTTGCCGATGAGCGGGCATCGTTAGTGTTGGGGCAGATAATGACCGACTTGAAGCCGGGCAATGCGAGGGCGGCCAAGGTGACGGGGGTCATGCTCCTGAGGGAGTTCTTGACGCTGCGAGTTGCCCCGCTCCAGGCGCGCGCGCCCCCTGTGGGAGCTTGAAGAAGAGGGAAGCAAGACCCGCCTGAGGCCGGGGGCCCTGCTTGGCGATGAATTGGCCGATGTCCTGCGCCTCATAGTTCGAGACAACTAGGAGTACCTGCCAAGCGCCTTTGCTCCCCTGTTCCAACGCAGGGACCGGGAGGAATTCGTCTCCTCCAGGCCAACCTTTGACGCGCGTGGGCTGGTGCCGCAGGTGCTTCCGGGAGCCCCCGCGGCACCGAACCCGGTGGAAGTGTCCTCTGACGAGTCCCGTGGGGAGGGGGAAGAGGAGGTGGACTCGGAGAAGACGCTCTAAGAGGTGGGGGAGACTTTCCCCTCTGAGCAAAGTCGAGATCCTCCGCACCCTTCCTAACGATGCCGAGGCCGACGCCCGCCAGGAGGAGAGGGAGCAGCCCCTCATCCCGACGAGGGGTAGGTCGTCGCTGGTGCCACGCGATGCCGCTTCCGTCCTGATGCCTCCTGGGGCTGGCTCCGGCTCCGCCTCCGCACCGCCTGTCGCCGTCGGAGCCCGAACGCCTGCTCCTCAGGTCCCGATGCTGTCAGGCTTCAAGCTCCCCAAGCGGAAGTATGTTGTGGTGGATCAGTAAGTGTCTTAAGCTTCGCCTTGTCCCTGTTTGTGCTCGTTGTTTCCTGATGCTCGCCCTTGGTTGATCAGGCCGACGTCTTCGGTGAAAAATAGGAAGGAGGATGTGGAGGTCGTGCCTCCCTCCGCAAAGAAAGGAGGTAGCAGCGCCCGCATCTCCCTAGCCCGGTCGTCATCGCAGGGCCAAGAGGAGCATTGCCGTGCGGAATCAGCCCACATGGCCCCGCTAGCTCCGGAGGTGCCGGCGCCTGGCGCGGCTGATGAGGTCCCAACTGCTCCAGAACCCGCGATCTCCCAGGCCCTGGTGACGATGTCACCTCCTCCCACTGCTACACCTCCGCTCCCAGGTTCTTCCACTCCTGTTGTTATTCTGGAACGTGCTCTCTCGGAGATGACCCAGTTACAGGCAGACCCCCTGGGCGCGGACCCATGCTGGCCGGGCGCCTAGAGCTAGCCTCTGGCTGGCTTCACTCTGACCTGGCGGTCCGTGCGGCACCGGGCTAGGCCGCAGCGGCTTCCGAGAAGGAGAAGTAAAGTGCCACCAGCGCTGCAGCCGATCGTGAGATGGCGCTGAAGGACTCCCAGGCCGCCTGTGACCGCTGCCAAGTGCTGGAGGACGAGTTGCAGAGCCTGCGCGACAAGCACGCCGAAGAAGCACGCTGCCGCGAAGCAAAGGAGGAGGAGGTGAAGGCTCGGGAGCACACCGTCAAGAACCGTGATGCTGAGCTGGCAGAGTTGGGGAAGACTCAGGCCGCCGTGCGCAACCAGTTGGAAGAGTTGGAGCGGAAGATGGAGGCAAGGAAGGCCGATCTTGATGCCAAGGCGCGAGTCCTGGCCGAAGACCACGTGGCCTTCGTCGATCTCGAGAAGAGATCTCGCAAGGCGCTGAAGACGCTCTACCAGGACGGCCAGGAGAAGTCGCTGGCCACCGACGAGGACGGCCCCGCCCGGTTGCTTCCTCTCTTGGTGAAGGCGCTTGAGGAAGTCGTCAACGGCGTCGGTCCTATGGCGGAGGCAGAGGCTCGCGTCCTATCTTCAGTAGCATTGACTCGCGTTTTCAGCCACTTGCACCTTCGCGACCCCAATGCTCGCCTTGAGGAGCTGCTGGAGCCCGTGGCCGAGGATGACTGTGATGCCGCCACCGCCGCTGTGCAAGGTCAGGTGGAGGCCCTGCTGGGGAAGTTCCATGGCTTTGCCTCCTGACACTTGTCTGGCGGTGCCGCCAATCCTGCGGCTGGTGGTGCAGGTGAAGGCGTCGCTACCCGGGACGGAGCACCCTCTGCAGGCGACGGCGGTGCCCAGGGGTGACCTGCAGCTAGTTTCCCATTCCGTTCCTGCAACATGCATCAGGCCTCGTGGAGGCGTTTAGACTTTACATTTGATATTGTGAGGACAACGTGTTTGTAATATTTGCTTCGAGATTTTGCGATTTCCTTCCTGTTTGCTTTGCCTTCTGCGTCGGCAGAGCCCGGCCCCGCGCATACCTCAACCGCCATTGGGCCGACCGGAGACCAGGACGAACCAAGGAGTGAGGGGCTACATGACTAGTTAGGCTCCTGAGTCGCGATGCTCAGTAGTCCCTGTCGGTGTCAAAACCGGCGGATCTCGGGTAGGGGGTCCCGAACTGTGCGTCAAGGTCGGATGGTAACAGGAGACAAGACACTTTATTTTACCCAGGTTCGGGCCCTCTCGGTGGAGGTAAAACCCTACTCCTGCTAGATTAATATTGATGATATGGGTAGTACAAGAGTGGATCTACCATGAGATCAAGGAGGCTAAACCCTAGAAGCTAGCCTATGGTATGATTGTGTATGATGATGGTTGTCCTACGGACTACAACCCTCCGGTTTATATAGACACCGGATAGGGTTAGGGTTACACAGAGTCGGTTACAATGGTAGGAGATCTTGAATATCCGCACGCCTAGCTTGCCTTCCACGCCAAGAAAAGATCCTTCCGGACACGGGACGAAGTCTTCAATCTTGTATCTTCATAGTCCTGGAGTCCGGCTGAAGGTATAGTCCGGCTATCCGAACACCCCCTAATCTAGGACTCCCTCAGTAGCCCCTGAACCAGGCTTCAATGACGACGAGTCTGGCGCGCAGATTGTCTTCGGCATTGCAAGGAGGGTTCCTCCTCCAAGTTCTTCAAGAAGATTATAAACACCAAAAATAGTGTCCGGCCCTGCAAAATAAGTTTCCACATATTGCCATATAGAGAATAATATTAACACAAATCAAATCTGCTGACGTATTCCGCAGTGCGTCATAACACTGCGACCAAGCCTTCTATATAAATTGCTTTCATTGTTCCACCTTAGCGTGTTTAGCGAGGCGGTTTCCTTGGCACGTCTTGTCAAAACAGAGATCATGTGCCCCCTTTAACGGGATTCTCATCAATACGGATGTGGGTAACCCAACCACGCCATTTACCACGGCGTTTGGGAGGCAAGTGAGTTTTATTAGGTAGGTGGGGACGCCTAACCGTACCTGCTTATATAAAGGGATAAGGATTCACCTTTTTAACCTATGCCTTCTTCCTCCTTTGCCAATCCATCTCTCGCGCACTCAAGCTCCAGCGCCCAAGTCCGATCTTCCTTTCTCAACCTTCTCCAACAATGTCCGGAGCGGGAGGCAAGTGGATGGTCTCCTCCGTTACGGAGGCTCAAGTAAAAAAGCTAAGGAAAGCCGGATACTTGTCCAAGGACATCCCGCATCGGCTTCCTTAGAAGGGGCAGCTTCTTCCTACCCCAAGGCTCCGTGAGAGGGTAGTTTTTCTTCCCCACTTCCTCTGCGGACTGGGCTTTCCACTTCATCCATTTTTCCGAGGGCTCATGTTCTACTACGGCCTAGATTTCCACGATCTGGCCCAGAACTTTATTCTCAACATCTCGGCATTTATCGTCGTGTGTGAGGCCTTTCTCCATGTCCGCCCCCACTTCGGCCTCTGGCTCAAGACCTTCAACGTCAAGCCCAAGGTGGTGTCCGGCACCCAGGCGGAGTGCGGAGGCGCTATGGTTGGCAAGATAGCCAATGTCCTCTGGTTCGATGGCTCCTTTGTGGAGTCCCTAAAGGGGTGGCTGGCCAGGTGGTTTTACATCACCGAGCCCCGTGATCCGAAATGGGTCGCAGCCCCCGAGTTCAGATCCGGACCGCCCACGCGGCTCATGTCCTAGAAAGAGACGGGCCTGTCGTCGGGCAACGAGGAAGAAGTGACTGGGTTGCAAACGTGCATCTAGTCACTGGTGAACAAGCCAATCTGGCTTGTCAATATAGTCCAGGTCATGCTCATTCGCCTGATCCTCCCGTGCCAAAAACGGGATTTTACTTTGTGGGAATTCGACCCGGCGCAGCACCAAACCCTCAGTAGGCTCTTCGACACGACATATGAAGACGTCTGGAAGGTGCTGACCAAAGGCGCCGAGTCCCCCACATCCGCCTCCGAGGATCGTGGATACAGCTCGTAGCGCAACGCTAGCGAGGTAAGCTATCTATACCTTTGACAGGTTCGTTAAGCTCTTCTTCATAGATTAACTCTATGCGGGATCTAAACTCCCTTTACCTTTGACAGGCTTGGCTGGAGGTATCTGGACCAATTAACTGTCCGGCTCCTCTGCCCGAAGACCCGGCCCCAGCTCTCTTGGTGAAGCTGATGGCTCCGGCACCTTACGTGGTGCAGGAGAGGAAGGCCAAGAAGAAGAAAACCACCGGGACTCAAAAAAGTTCCCGCAACATGGTGGTGTCGGACTCGTCATCTGACGAGTCCGCAACGCTCCCCTCTCGTGAAAACGAGGAGGAGGAACAAGGAAGCTCTCCCCCCCCCAGTGAGGGGAGAAAAGAAGAAGAAGGCCCCCCCAACGGGGGAGGCCGAGAGGTCGAGGAAAAGGAAGACCCTTCCGCCGGACTACTCCCTCGACAGCGAAGAGGGCGGAGAGGAGCGGCCGTACAGAACCAAGCGTCCGGCGAAATCGTAAGTGTTTACATACCAGAGTGACTCGTGATATTCTTCTAATGCGCGGCTTTCCCTAATATCGCTTGCGTTTTATGCAGCCCGCCCCGGGCCGAACTCGACGATTCGTCGAGCGGCTCCCTGGATACGTCGGACGTGAACTCAATTCGGCCCGCTGTCTCCCCCCGTACTGCAGACGACGCCGAAGTGGCGTTGCGACAAACTCCGGGGCAGGAGGAGGTGGTCCTGGAGGAGCCGAAAGGCGACCTCCCGGACCCCAGGAATAAAGGGGATGAAACCCCCCAGGGCTCCAAGTCCGTCTTCGTGCCGGACACCGCGCCGGACTCGACAGTCCTGGTCCGCGGTGGGCGAACTCCTTCCAAGAGGAGTAAGCCGTCTGATAGAGGTGAGGGTGTCCCGATCTTTCGATGAGATGATAACTATCGATTTGGTGGAGACGACTTTGACGATCCGACTACAGACGTGCACGACGTCGCGCCTTAGCAATCGCTAAACCAACTCCGAGAGGTTATCGACCACGCTGGAGCACAATCAACCTGACCACGAAGGTCTATTCCTGCAAGCAATCGAAGGACAAACAAGAATATGATAAAGCAATCTGAATATTGCGAATATAGATGAAGTATTGATAATGGTGGGGATCCGTAAGCGGTCTTGGTCTGGTCGTTGGACACAAACGAAGTACACGAAGTTGCAATGGCTAACTTTTAACTAAACAAATCCCAAGGAAAAAGCTACTAGATGGATCTACTTATATAGGAGCAAGGGGTGGCGGCCAAGGAGGTGGGAAGATGTCCCAAGGCAGCCTAGAACTAACCCTAGGTCGTACAAGGCCAATGGGCCCAAGTGGAGGTGGTGCAACACCTTTGGACTTGTTGTTTGATTCGGATTCTGCTGCAGCGTCAGATTGTTTCGTCCATATCTCAATGCTCTGGACGAATTTAAAGGTGATTCCAATTGGAGTGGAAAGAGGACGAAATCTAGTTTCCAAAAAATAAAGAATCACCCAATTCGGAGTCCGTATGAAAAAATTATTGCCGTTTTGAGTCAGGTATGTCTGTGCAGTCCGAATCTGAATCCAGAACGTGAGAGACTTGGACTCTATCTTCTCTTGGACCAAAAGTGACGTGAAAGAACTTTTTGAACAGCAAGTAAACATCTCTTTCTCCCTTATCTTCATATGTGTGTTGTACAAATGTCCCATACACCTGCAATTAGACAAAACACAAAAGTGTGTGAAGTATTTTTGTTCTGGATAACAAAAATAGATTATTGAATAGTTTGCACTAGAAATCACCTGACAAATATGCATGTATGCAATATTTTTGGTCGTATCCAAGGTAGTCATGTCCTCATCATCCTCCCCTTTTTGAAAACAAAGCCGTCCTCGGCATTGCTTAATCTGAAATGTGGCTAACAAAAGAGACAAGGTGTACATGTTGTATATGTATATGTCATCCATTTTTACTTCCCTTGGTTTTTGCACATATGACACATGTATAGATGAGTAACTTGCATAGTTCATAAAATCTGAAGCCAAAATATTATCACTAGAAGTAGAAGACATGAAAATATTGCAACTCAATTTGCACATATAAGTGATGCTCTTATTCATATCAAAAGATTGACAATGTTCATCATTAAACCATCCCAACATTGGTGAATAAACCTTACTTGCATCTAATATACATGCTACAACATGCTTAAATAGGCAAACATGCAATAAGTCTTTGGTCACAGAATCATCACCAAGATTAGAGGTCATATCAAAATGATTAAACATTGATTCTTTTGCCTCAACAGTTAACTCAATGGGTGCACTCAAAATTGTTGGTATTTCAGTTGTTTGATCACATGACGCATTCATGACAGTATCAAGATTCTCTAAAATAGGTGTTGTGCTCAAATCACCAGGTAACTGAACACATGATGCATTTAAGTTAACTAGGGATGCATCATTCTCATGTGAAGTTATATCATCAATATCTTTACTGTTACCTTGTCGCAAAGACGTAGCTGATGTAGGTACGGACGTTGACAATGCACCATACTCTTGAGATGATGTCGCGCTCACAATCTGAGGTGGGGCTGCTCTAGTAGGTGCAACTGTGGAGGAACCAACCGGCGGCGGTGAGCACGAACTGGAATAGTAGTCGTTGTAGTCACCCAATGCATCCTCCTGCATCTGTCTCTCAAAGGTACAAGCACGAACATACATACCAGTAATGCAACGGGGAATATACTGAAATCTTGCCTGAATATCATGGTTCAAACCACCAAAAAATCTATTCATTGTATCATCCTTAGATTCTTCTATGTCACAATGATGCATATAAGATTTGAACTCTTGGTAGTAAGCATGAACTGTGTTGTTGCCTTGTCTAACTTGTTCAAATTTGCGAAGCAATTCACGACGATAGTAAGGAGGGAAAAAATGTTGTCTCATTACATCTTTCAAATCTTTCCAAGTTGTGGGTTCGTTATCAATGTTTTTCTTACAATGCACATTCCACCAAACAGAAGCAAAACCAGTAAATGCTCTAGTGGCAGCTCGTACTCGCTCAAGTTCAGAAAAGTCATGGTGACTAAAAACTTGTTCAGCTTCAAGCTCCCAAGCTAGATAAATAGCAGGATTAAATCTACCCTCAAATGACGATAAAGAGATAACCTGACCATGTGCTTGTGTGTGTTGTCCCAACTCTCGTGATGGTGATGTTGTGTCCGTCGTCCAAGAACTTCTGTCTCCGGAACCTGTCATGATTAGTAGAAAAACAAGAAACAAAATCCGAGAATAATGTTCCTATGAACTACTAGGATGTGGTGGTAAAACGCTCACAGTATAGCAAATATCAAAGTCTTACAAGTTCTTACCATGCAGCAGGTGGTGACCGGCAACCAGCGGTGTCAAATAACTCCGAAGATTGAGTAAAGCGATTGCCAGGTGAGCGTATGTATACACGGTGTAGAAATATGTGGAGCTTGGAAGGCCAATATATGGTAGCAAAATATCAGCAATAATCAATTCAGAGATGCAATGTTGAATAAACGCTCACCGACGGTACTGTGCTGGTCCTAGGCTAGACCGTGCTAGAGACGCGAGCCTAGAACACTAAAAAAAATCACGGCGCGACGCGTAACAAAGGCGGAGCACACTCTGAATATCTTTTTTTTTCTTTTTTTTCACGGAATTTTTTCACTTTTTTTCTCTTTTTTTTCTCTTTTTTTTTCTTTTTTTCTCTCACTTTTTTTTTCTTTCTCTTTTTTTTTTCACAAACAAGCTAGATAAGATGCAGATTGGATCTAGTGATGACGCGAACGGCCTGAAGTATGATTATGACAATGAATGATGGGGAGTACGTGGTGGAAATTGATGGATGGCGGTGGTGGACAACGGATGCAATAATGACGCGGTGGTGGTATATGGCAATGACAATGAAGATGGTGCGGCGGTGGCGTAACAAACTGTGAACAGAACTCGAAACTCTAAAGGACTAGACACTAAGACCAGCAACTCGACACGACGATGCAACCGATAATTCAATAATGCAAACAATGAAAAGAAAATTGCAAAGGCTCAGACTGGCTTGGACAAAAGGATGAATAGATCTAACTTTTTTTTGTGGCTTTTTCTTGGACAATAGGTAAGAAAAATAGATCTAATCTAGGGAAAACTGGAAATTCTCACCGAGCAACCTGAAAACTGATACCACTTGATAGAGGCGAGGGTGTCCCGATCTTTCGATGAGATGATAACTATCGATTTGGTGGAGACGACTTTGACGATCCGACTACAGACGTGCACGACGTCGCGCCTTAGCAATCGCTAAACCAACTCCGAGAGGTTATCGACCACGCCGGAGCACAATCAACCTGACCACGAAGGTCTATTCCTGCAAGCAATCGAAGGACAAGCAAGCATATGATAAAGCAATCTGAATATTGCGAATATAGATGAAGTATTGATAATGGTGGGGATCCGTAAGCGGTCTTGGTCTGGTCGTTGGACACAAACGAAGTACACGAAGATGCAATGGCTAACTTTTAACTAAACAAATCCCAAGGAAAAAGCTACTAGATGGATCTACTTATATAGGAGCAAGGGGTGGCGGCCAAGGAGGTGGGAATATGTCCCAAGGCAGCCTAGAACTAACCCTAGGTCGTACAAGGCCAATGGGCCCAAGTTGAGGTGGTGCAACACCTTTGGACTTGTTGTTTGATTCGGATTCTGCTGCAGCGTCAGATTGTTTCGTCCATATCTCAATGCTCCGGACGAATTTAAAGGTGATTCCAATTGGAGTGGAAAGAGGACGAAATCTAGTTTCCAAAAAATAAAGAATCACCCAATTCGGAGTCTGTATGAAAAAGTTATTGCCGTTTTGAGTCAGGTATGTCTGTGCAGTCCGAATCTGAATCCAGAACGTGAGAGACTTGGACTCTATCTTCTCTTGGACCAAAAGTGACGTGAAAGAACTTTTTGAACAGCAAGTAAACATCTCTTTCTCCCTTATCTTCATATGTGTGTTGTACAAATGTCCCATACACCTGCAATTAGACAAAACACAAAAGTGTGTGAAGTATTTTTGTTCTGGATAACAAAAATAGATTATTGAATAGTTTGCACTAGAAATCACCTGACAAATATGCATGTATGCAATATTTTTGGTCGTATCCAAGGTAGTCATGTCCTCATCACCGTCTGAGCCGGCGGCCTCCGTCCAACCGAAGGTGCCGGACAATCTGCTGGAGGTGCTTAAGGGCGCCGCCATCGGTGAGGAGCACCGTACTGTTATGAGTACGGTGATCCAAAGGGTTTAGTCCGCCAAGAGCGGACTGACTGAAGCTTGCGCTAGCCTTCTAACAGGCTTCGAGGTAAGTAAAAATATGTCAAATTATTTACCGCATAGACAGTAGCCCCTAATGCTCTGTTTGGTGTTCGGAAAGAAAAGCCGGATAGAGGATCTAGTAATTTTCGCAGGAGTCTAACAAAAAAAGGTCAAATATGCATATGCAGGCTTCGCTGCTGTCCACCGCCGCACTGACTGCGCAGGTGGATGTCCTTAAGAAGGACCTCGGGTGGACCGAGCAAGAGCTCAGCCTTGCCAAACGGCAGCTCGAGGAGAAAGAAGGTAAGAAATACCTAGAAAGGAAAAAAGGTGCCTATAGAGAGGCTTGATTGCAGAAAGAAATAACAGGATTGTACTGCTTATTGTAGCGGCCGCAACCGAGGTGGCAACCCTGAAGCAGGCGCTGGCAGAGGCCGAAAAGAAAACGGCCGAAGAGCGCGCCGAGCGAGAAAGGCTTGGGGTTCAGGTCGGCGTGGTGCAGCAAGAGCTGCAAGCTCTCATGACAAAACATGAGGGTTTGGATCTTGAGTCAAAAACGCAAGCATCCGAGCTCGCGTCGGCCGTCGAGACCGCCAAGAGTGCCAAGGCCGAAGCCCAAAAGGCCCTCCAAGAGTTGGAGGAGGTGAAAAAGATAGCAACAGGTAAGGCATTCTCAATGCAAAGTAGGAATATAAAAGTAAACTACCTATTACTTACCCGAATCCGGAGTTCTCCAGGGGCGTTCGCCGATCTTCCCCGCAGCGTATCCGACGCCGCCTCGTTCTACCGAGCTAAAGAGGGCAGCTCGATGGAGAGTGTGTTCTGGTCTCAGTATTCTGAGGCCGGACACCCTGTGCCCTTAAGCGATCAGCTGAAACAGCTGGTCGAGCTCCACAAGGCGGCCGAGCAGGCCATGAAGGGCTTACTATAATGCTTGAACACTCTCACTTAGCCATAGAACGTTATAATTTTAAATTTCGGCGAAGCCCCTAGTTCGGAAGGCCGAATTCGGGGCGCTATCCATGCCTTTGGACGGACATAGCCGGCTCCTCGCTCGAAGCGGCATAAGCCTTTAAGGACTCGAAAAAACCTCTCGAACAGCGACCGGTCTCACACCTTATCATGACAGTCTGTTTTAGCTTTCTCCACTGAGGTGCTCAACCCACCTGATCTGGGGCACAATCGTAGTGGTTCTCCTAGTGCTACCTTAGCCGATAAAGCGGAACATAAGGCACCAAAACATAGGAGCCGGGCAAACCCAACATGTGACCAAAATCATGACTCGGAGCCGATGCATATAGTGCTATAAGTTTGGGGTGCCGCACTTGTGAAAGTGTACGGACTTCTCACACCAGATAAAAGGGTAATGAAGCCCCTGGCGTGGTTTGCCGTACCATGGTGTACGGGTGCGATCATGTTATGTAAGAAATATATATATTCAAAGAGGATAATGCAAAAAATAGACAAAAAGCTATGCATTGTTTATAAAGAGGCTATCTATCAAAGCCGAATGACACAAGTAGTGCGATGAGCAAAAAAGATATTAGACTATTTAACATGTCCTAACCAGGCACAGGCCACGGAATTTAGAAACAGATATATCGCTCGAAATAGAGACCACCTGAGATTTCCGGAATGCGGCATAGCTTTGTCTGCTTCCTGGATCTTGCATCGTCTGTGCGGAAACAAGGCCGAACAGGTTATCCAGAGTATGGAGTCCTGAAAGTAAAAAAAAAGGAAAAATCTGGCAGCCCCTAGTACGTTTGACGCCGTATTGTAGGCATGCCGTTAATGTGCCCCTCCCCCTGTGCCCATGGAATTTTAAGGGCGTAATTGTGTACTCGAGGTACTTGCTCCGCTATGTTGCGATGGCTGGGGTCGGGGCCGTATTGCTACGCTTGCTCTGATCGTGCCAGGTGGTCTTGTTGCAGGTTACTCCGCGCGCGCTTTGCATTGTCCGATTTTTTAACGGCCGAACTGGAGAGTTGCCTTGAAAGGCTGCTTTGTACTTCCGCTGCGAGGGCCGCCGTGTGCTCCTCCGTACGGATGGAGCGTTCTGTGTTTCCGCTGACCGTAATTACACCTCGAGGGCCTGGCATCTTGAGCTTGAGATATGCGTAGTGCGGCACCGCATTGAATTTAGCGAATGCGGTTCGTCCGAGCAGGGCGTGATAGCCACTGCGGAACGGGACTATATCGAAGATTAACTCTTCGCTTCGGAAGTTATCCGGAGATCCGAAGACCACATCAAGTGTTATAGAGCCTGTGCAATTGGCCTCTACACCTGGTATGACGCCTTTAAAGGTCGTCCTTGTGGGCTTGATCCTTGATGGATCTATGCCCATTTTCCGCACTGTATCCTGATAAAGCAGGTTCAGGCTACTGCCGCCGTCCATGAGGACTCTTGTGAGATGAAATCCGTCCACGATTGGGTCGAGGACCAGTGCGGCAAAACCGCCGTGACGGATGCTAGTGGGGTGGTCCCTTCGATCAACAGTGATCGGGCAGGAGGACCATGGGTTGAACTTTGGGGCGACTGGCTCCATCGCGTATACGTCCCGTAGCGCACGCTTTCTCTCCCGCTTGGGAATGTGGGTCGCGTATATCATGTTCACCGTCCGCACTTGTGGGGGAAACCCCTTCTGTCCATTGTTGTTCGACGGCCTGGGCTCCTCCTCGTCGTCGCTGTTCAGCCCCTTGTCCTTGTGTTCGGCTCTTAACTTGCCTGCCTACTTGAACACCCAACAATCCTTATTGGTGTGATTGGCTGGCCTTTCGGGGGTGCGATGAATCTGGCACGAGCGGTTGAGTATCCGGTCCAAACTGGACGGGCCTTGGGTATTCTTTTTAAATGGCTTTTCCCGCTGACCGGATTTATAGCCTCTGAATCCGGCATTAACTGTCGTGTCCTCATTGCTGTCGCTGCTAACGCGGCGCTTTTGATTATTTCGACGTGACCTGCCACATTTGTCCTTGGTATCCGAATTACCAGGCTTCTTCGATAAGTTGTTGCTGCGAGCAAGCCAGCTATCTGTTGGGGAACGTAGTAATTTCAAAAAATTTCCTACGCACACGCAAGATCATGGTGATGCATAGCAACGAGAGGGGAGAGTGTTGTCTACGTACCCTCGTAGACCGAAGCGGAAGCGTTGACACAACGTAGAGGAAGTAGTCGTACGTTCTCCTCGTGATCCAACCGATCACAGCACCGTTACTCCGGCACCTCTGAGTTCTTGGCACACGTTCAGCTCGATGACGATCCCCGGGCTCCGATCCAGCAAAGCGTCGAGGAAGAGTTCCGTCAGCACGACGGTGTGGTGACGATCTTGATGTGTTACCGGCGCAGGGCTTCGCCTAAGCACTGCAACGATATGATCGAGGTGGAATTTGGTGGAAGGGGGCACCGCACACGGCTAAGGAACGATCCGTAGATCAACTTGTGTGTCTTTGGGGTGCCCCCTGCCCCCGTATATAAAGGAGTCAAGGGGGAGGGGCTGGCCGGCCAAGCCTGGCGCGCCAGGAGAGTCCTACTCCCTCTGGGAGTAGGATTCCCCCCCCCCCCCAATCCTAGTTGGACTAGGATTCTCCAAGGGGGAGAGAGAGAGAGAGGGGGCGCCCACCTCTCCTAGTCCTAATAGGACTAGGGGAAGGGGGGGAGGCGCGCAGCCCATGAGGGCAGCCCTCTCACCTCTCCTCCAAGGCCCATGTTGGCCCATTATGCTCCTGGGGGTTTCCGGTAACCCTCCCGGTATTCCGGTAAAATCCTGATTTCACCTGGAATGCATCCGATGTCCAAACACAGGCTTCCAATATATCATTCTTTACGTCTCGACCATTTCGAGACTCCTCGTCATGTCCGTGATCACATCCGGGACTCCGAACTCCTTCGGTACATCAAAATGTATAAACTCATAATAACTGTCATCGTAACGTTAAGCGTGCGGACCCTACGGTTCGAGAACAATGTAGACATGACCGAGACACGTCTCCGGTCAATAACCAATAGCGGGACCTGGATGCCCATATTGGCTCCTACATATTCTACGAAGATCTTTATCGGTCAGACCGCATAACAACATACGTTGTTCCCTTTGTCATCGGTATGTTACTTGCCCGAGATTCGATCGTCGGTATCCAATACCTAGTTCAATCTCGTTACCGGCAAGTCTCTTTACTCGTTCCGTAATACATCATCTCGCAACCAACTCATTGGTTGCAATGCTTGCAAGGCTTTATGTGATGTGCATTACCGAGAAGGCCCTGAGATACCTCTCCGACAATCGGAGTGACAAATCCTAATCTCGAAATACGCCAACCCAATATGTACCTTCGGAGACACCTGTAGAGCACCTTTATAATCACCCAGTTACGTTGTGACGTTTGGTAGCACACAAAGTGTTCCTACGGTAAACGGGAGTTGCATAATCTCATAGTTAAAGGAACATGTATAAGTCATGGACAAAAGCAATAGCAACATACTAAACGATCGGGTGCTATGCTAATGGAATGGGTCATGTCAATCAGATCATTCAACTAATGATGTGATCTCGTTAATCAAATAACAACTCTTTGTTCATGGCTAGGAAACATAACCATCTTTGATTAATGAGCTAGTCTAGTAGAGGCATACTAGTGACACTCTGTTTGTCTATGTATTCACACATGTATTATGTTTCCAGTTAATACAATTCTAGCATGAATAATAAACATTTATCATGATATAAGGAAATAAATAATAACTTTATTATTGCCTCTAGGGCATATTTCCTTCAGTCTCCCACTTGCACTAGAGTCCATAATCTAGATTACAAAGTAATGATTCTAACACCCATGGAGTCTTGGTGCTGATCATGTTTTGCTCGTGGAAGAGGCTTAGTCAACGGGTCTGCTACATTCAGATCCGTTATGTATTTTGCAATTTTCTATGTCTACAATGCTCTGCACGGAGCTACTTTAGCTAATTGCTCCCACTTTCAATATGTATCTAGATTGAGACTTAGAGTCATCTAGATTAGTGTCAAAACTTGCATCGACGTAACCTTTTACGACGAACCTTTTTGTCACCTCCATAATCGAGAAACATATCCTTATTCCACTAAGGATAATTTTGACCGCCGTCCAGTGATCTACTCCTAGATCACTATTGTACTCCCGTGCCAATCTCAGGGTAGGGTATACAATAGGTCTGGTACACAGCATGGCATACTTTATAGAACCTATGGCCAAATCATAGGGAATGACTTTTCATTCTCTTTCTATCTTCTGCCGTGGTCGGGCTTTGAGTCTTACTCAATTTCACACCTTGTAACACAGGCAAGAACTCTTTCTTTGACTGTTCCATTTTGAACTACTTCAAAATCTTGTCAAGGTATGTACTCATTGAAAAAACTTATCAAGCGTCTCGATCTATCTCTATAGATCTTGATGCTCGATATGTAGGTAGCTTCCCCGAGGTCTTTCTTTGAAAAACTCCTTTCAAATACTCCTTTATGCTTTATAGAATAATTCTACATTATTTCCGATCAATAATATGTCATTTACATATACTTATCAGAAATGCTGTAGTGCTCCCACTCACTTTCTTGTAAATACAGGCTTCACCGCAAGTCTGTATAAAACTATATGCTTTGATCAACTTATCAAAGCGTATATTCCAACTCTGAGATGCTTGCACCAGTCCATAGATGGATCGCTGGAGCTTGCATATTTTGTTAACACCTTCAGGATCGACAAAACCTTCTAGTTGCATCGTATACAACTCTTCTTTAATAAATCCATTAAGGAATGTAGTTTTGTTTATCCATTTGCCGGATTTCATAAAATGCGACAATTGCTAACATGATTCGGACAGACTTAAGCATAGATACGAGTGAGAAACTCTCATCGTAGTCAACACCTTGAACTTGTAGAAAACCTTTTCCGACAATTCTAGCTTTGTAGATAGTAACACTACTATCAGTGTCCGTCTTCCTCTTGAAGATCCATTTATTTTCTTTGGCTTGCCGATCATCGGGCAAATCCCTCAGAGTCCATACTTTGTTCTCATACATGTATCATATCTCAGATTTCATGGCCTCTAACCATTTCGCGGAATCTGGGCTCATCATCGCTTCCTCATAGTTCGCAAGTTCGTCATGGTCTAGTAACATGACTTCCAGAACAGGATTACCGTACCACTCTGGTGCGGATCTCACTCTGGTTTACTTACGAGATTCGGTAGTAACTTGATCTTGAAGTTACATGATCATCATCATTAGCTTCCTTACTAATTGGTGTAGTAGTCACAAGAACAGATTTCTGTGATGAACTACTTTCCAATAAGGGAGAAGGTACAATTACCTTATCAAGTATTCTACTTTCCTCCCACTCACTTCTTTCGAAAGAAACTCTTTCTCTAGATAGTTTCCGAACTTAGCAACAAAAGTCTTGCCTTCGGATCTGTGATAGAAGGTGTATCCAACAGTTTCCTTTGGATATCCTATGAAGACACATTTCTCCGATTTGGGTTCGAGCTTATCAGGTTGAAGCTTTTTCACATAAGCATCGCAGCCCCAAACTTTAAGAAACGACAGCTTAGGTTTATTGCTAAACCATAGTTCATACGGTGTCGTCTCAACGCATTTAGATGGTGCCCCTTTTAACGTGAATGCAGCTGTCTCTAATGCATGATCCCAAAACGATATTGGTAAATCGGTAAGAAACATCATAGATTGTACTATATCCAATAAAGTACGGTTATGACGTTCGGACACACCATTATGCTGTGGTGTTCCAGGTGGCATGAATTTGTGAAACTATTCCACATTGTTTTAATTGAAGGCCAAAACTCGTAACTCAAATATTTTACCTCTGCGATCATATCGTAGAAACTTTTTATTTTCTTGTTACGATGATTATCCACTTCACTCTGAAATTCTTTGAACTTTTCAAACGTTTCAGACTTATGTTTCATTAAGTCGATATACCCATATCTGCTTAAATCATCTGTGAAGTTCTGAAAATAATGATACTTGTCGCGAGCCTTAATATTCATCAGACCACATACATCAGTATGTATGATTTCCAACAAATCTGTTGCTTGCTCCATTGTTCCGGAGAACGGCGTTTTAGTCATCTTGCCCAAGAGGCATGGTTCGCAAGCATCAAGTGATTCATAATCAAGTGATTCCAAAATCCCATCAGCATGGAGTTTCTTCATGCGCTTTACACCAATATGACCTAAACGGCAGTGCCACAAATAGGTTGCACTATCATTATTAACTTCGCATCCTTTTGGTTTCAATATTATGAATATGTGTATCACTACTATCGAGGTCCAATGAACCATTTTCATTGGTGTGTATGACCATAGAAGGTTTTATTCATGTAAACAGAACAACAATTGTTCTCTAACTTAAATGAATAACTGTATTGCAATTAACATGATCAAATCATATTCATGCTCAACGCAAACACCAAATAACACTTATTTAGTTTCAACACTAATCCCGAAAGTATAGGGAGTGTGTGATGATGATCATATCAATCTTGGAACCACTTCCAACACACATCGTCACCTTGCCCTTTAACTAGTCTTTGTTCATTCTGCAACTCCCGTTTCGAGTTACTAATCTTAGCAACTTGAACTAGTACCAAATACTGAGGGGTTGCTATGAACACTAGTAAAGTACACATCAATAACATGTATATCAAATATACTTATGTTTCACTTTGCCATCCTTCTTATCCGCCAATCACTTGGGGTAGTTCCGCTTCTAGTGACCAGTCCCTTTGCAGTAGAAGCACTTAGTCTCAGGCTTAGGACTAGACTTGGGCTTTTTCACTTGAGCAGCAACTTGCTTGCCGTTCTTCTTGAAGTTCCCCTTCTTTCCTTTTGCCCTTTTCTTGAAACTAGTGATCTTGTCAACCATCAACACTTGATGTTTTTCTTTGATTTCTACCTTCGCCGATTTTCGCATCGCGAAGAGCTTGGGAATATTTTCCGTTATCCCTTGCATATTATAGTTCATCATGAAGTTCTACTAACTTGGTGATGGTGACTAGAGAATTCTGTCAATCACTATTTTATCTGGAAGATTAACTCCCACTTGATTCAAGCGATTGTAGTACCCAGACAATCTGAGCACATGCTCACTAGTTGAGCGATTCTCCTCCATCTTTTAGCTATAGAACTTGCTGGAGACTTCATATCTCTCAACTCGGGTATTTGCTTGAAATATTAACTTCAACTCCTGGAACATCTCGTATGGTCCATGACGTTCAAAAACGTCTTTGAAGTCCCGATTCTAAGCCGTTAAGCATGGTGCACTAAACTATTAAGTAGTCATCATATTGAGCTAGCAAAACGTTCATAACGTCTGCATCTGCTCCTGCAAAAGGTCCGTCACCTAGCGGTGCATCAAGGACAAAATTCTTCTGTGCAGCAATGAGGATAAACCTCAGATTACGGATCCAATCCGCATCATTGCTACTAACATTTTTCAACACAATTTTCTCTAGGAACATATCAAAATAAATACAGGGATGCAACAATGCGAGCTATTGTTCTACAACATAGATATGCTAATACTACCAGGACTAAGTTCATGATAAATTAAAGTTCAATTAATCATATTACTTAAGAACTCCCACTTAGATAGACATCCCTCTAATCCTCTAAGTGATCACGTGATCCAAATCAACTAAACCATGTCCGATCATCACGTGAGATGGAGTAGTTTCAATGGTGAACATCTTATGTTGATCATATCTACTATATGATTCACGCTCGACCTTTCGGTCTCTGTGTTCCGAGGCCATATCTGTTATATGCTAGGCTCGTCAAGTTAAACCTGAGTATTCCGCGTGTGCAACTGTTTTGCACCCGTTGTATTTGAACGTAGAGCCTATCACACCCGATCATCACGTGGTGTCTCAGCACGAAGAACTTTCGCAACGGTGCATACTCAGGGAGAACACTTCTTGATAATTAGTGAGAGATCATCTTATAATGCTACCGTCAATCAAAGCAAGATAAGATGCATAAAAGATAAACATCACATGCAATCAATATAAGTGATATGATATGGCCATCATCATCTCGTGCTTGTGATCTCCATCTTCGAAGCATCGTCATGAACACCATCGTCATCGGCGCGACACCTTGATCTCCATCGTAGCATCGTTGTCGTCTCGCCAATCTTGTGCTTCCACGACTATCACTACCGCTTAGTAATAAAGTAAAGCATTACATCGCGATTGCATTGCATACAATAAAGCGACAACCATATGGCTCCTGCCAGTTGCCGATAACTCGGTTACAAAACATGATCATCTCATACAATAAAATTTAGCATCATGTCTTGACCATATCACATCACAACATGCCCTGCAAAAACAAGTTAGACGTCCTCTACTTTGTTTGTTGCAAATTTTACGTGGCTGCTACGGGCTTAAGCAAGAACTCATCTTACCTACGCATCAAAACCACAACGATAGTTTGTCAAATAGACTCCGTTTTAACCTTCTCAAGGACCGGGCGTAGCCACACTCGGTTCAACTAAAGTTGGAGAGACAGTCTTCCGCAAGCCATCTATGTGCAAAGCACGTCGAGGGAACCGGTCTCGCGTAAGCGTACGCGTAAGGTTGGTCCGGATCGTCTCGTCCAACAATACCGCTGAACCAAAGTATGACATGCTGGTAGGCAGTATGACTTGTATCGTCCACAACTCACTTGTGTTCTACTCGTGCAAATAACATCAAACCATAAAAACCTAGGCTCGGATGCCACTGTTGGGGAACGTAGTAATTTCAAAAAATTTCCTACGCACACGCAAGATCATGGTGATGCATAGCAATGAGAGGGGAGAGTGTTGTCTACGTACCCTCGTAGACCGAAGCGAAAGCGTTGACACAACGTAGAGGAAGTAGTCGTACGTTCTCCTCGCGATCCAACCGATCACAGCACCGTTACTCCGGCACCTCCGAGTTCTTGGCACACGTTCAGCTCGATGACGATCCCCGGGCTCCGATCCAGCAAAGCGTCGAGGAAGAGTTCCGTCAGCACGACGGCCTGGTGATGATCTTGATGTGTTACCGGCGCAGGGCTTCGCCTAAGCACTGCAACGATATGATCGAGGTGGAATTTGGTGGAAGGGGGCACCGCACACGGCTAAGGAACGATCCGTAGATCAACTTGTGTGTCTTTGGGGTGCCCCCTGCCCCCGTATATAAAGGAGTCAAGGGGGAGGGGCTGGCCGGCCAAGCCTAGCGCGCCAGGAGAGTCCTACTCCCTCTGGGAGTAGGATTCCCCCCCCCCCAATCCTAGTTGGACTAGGATTCTCCAACGGGGAGAGAGAGAGAGAGAGGGGGCGCCCACCTCTCCTAGTCCTAATAGGACTAGGGGAAGGGGGGAGGCGCGCAGCCCATGAGGGCAGCCCTCTCACCTCTCCTCCAAGGCCCATGTTGGCCCATTATGCTCCTGGGGGTTTCCGGTAACCCTCCCGGTATTCCGGTAAAATCCTGATTTCACCTGGAATGCATCCGATGTCCAAACACAGGCTTCCAATATATCATTATTTACGTCTCGACCATTTCGAGACTCCTCGCCATGTCCGTGATCACATCCGGGACTCCGAACTCCTTCGGTACATCAAAATGTATAAACTCATAATAACTGTCATCGTAACGTTAAGCGTGCGGACCCTACGGTTCGAGAACAATGTAGACATGACCGAGACACGTCTCCGGTCAATAACCAATAGCGGGACCTGGATGCCCATATTGGCTCCTACATATTCTACGAAGATCTTTATCGGTCAGACCGCATAACAACATACGTTGTTCCCTTTGTCATCGGTATGTTACTTGCCCGAGATTCGATCGTCGGTATCCAATACCTAGTTCAATCTCGTTACCGGCAAGTCTCTTTACTCGTTCCGTAATACATCATCTCGCAACCAACTCATTGGTTGCAATGCTTGCAAGGCTTTATGTGATGTGCATTACCGAGAAGGCCCTGAGATACCTCTCCGACAATCGGAGTGACAAATCCTAATCTCGAAATACGCCAACCCAATATGTACCTTCGGAGACACCTGTAGAGCACCTTTATAATCACCCAGTTACGTTGTGACGTTTGGTAGCACACAAAGTGTTCCTACGGTAAACGGGAGTTGCATAATCTCATAGTTAAAGGAACATGTATAAGTCATGGACAAAAGCAATAGCAACATACTAAATGATCGGGTGCTATGCTAATGGAATGGGTCATGTCAATCAGATCATTCAACTAATGATGTGATCTCGTTAATCAAATAACAACTCTTTGTTCATGGCTAGGAAACATAACCATCTTTGATTAATGAGCTAGTCTAGTAGAGGCATACTAGTGACACTCTGTTTGTCTATGTATTCACACATGTATTATGTTTCCAGTTAATACAATTCTAGCATGAATAATAAACATTTATCATGATATAAGGAAATAAATAATAACTTTATTATTGCCTCTAGGGCATATTTCCTTCACTATCTTCACCCGCGCAAAAGCGGGTCATGAGTGTCGTGAGGGCTGCCATGGTTTTCGGCTTTTCCTGTCCGAGGTGCTGGGCAAGCCACTCGTCGCGGATGTTATGTTTGAAGGCTGCTAGGGCCTGTGCGTCCGGACAATCGACTAGCTGATTTTTCTTTGTTAGGAACCGTGTCCAGAATTGCCTGGTCGATTCTTCTGGCTGCTGAATTATGTGGCTTAGGTCGTCGGCGTCCGGTGGCCGCACATAGGTCCCCTGGAAGTTGTCGAGGAATGCGGCTTCCAGGTCCTCCAAAGAACCGATTGAGTCTGCTGGTAGGCTGTTAAGCCAGTGCCGGGCTGGTCCTTTAAGCTTAAGGGGTAGGTATTTGATGGCGTGTAGATCATCGCCACGTGCCATGTGGATGTGAAGGAGATAATCCTCAATCCATACTGCCAGATCTGTCATACCATCGTACGACTCGATATTGACGGGTTTGAAACCCTCTGGGATTTTATGATCCGTTACTTCGTCTGTGAAGCATAGTGGGTGTGCGGCGCCCCTGTACTGGGCTATGTCACAACGCAGCTCGGAAGAGCTGTGCCTGCTGTGTTCGGCCCGGCCGGATTTATTGTGTCTGGAGTGAAGATCATCACGTGTCGTCGGGCGTCCGCGCGATCCATAGATCGATCTTGTTTGCTTTGCTTTATCCTCCAGTATGTCTTGCAGGTCTGCCTCGTTTTCCCGTGCCTTAGTTGAACGACACCGGGGCATGGCTTGCTTAAGGGTTCGACAGGCCTCTCTGTCGCGGCCACGGGGTGGCCGGTCTGCCATGTCATATGTTTCCCCCTCTGATTGGGGTAGCGGCCTGCGCTTAGGATAATTTTTGGAGGGGCGCCCGAGTTCATGCTCTTCGTCCGCAAGGACTTCAGTCCATCTATCAGCTAGCAAATTTTGATCAGCTCTAAGCTGTTGCTGCTTTTTCTTTAGGCTGTTCGTCGTGGCTAGAAGCCTGTGTTGAAAACGCTCTTGTTCGGCGGGGTCTGATGGTACGACGAATTTGTCTTCGTCGAGGCTTGCCTCGTCTTCGGAGGGAGGCATGTAGTTATCTTCCTCGACCTCTCGCTCTGCCGCTCTCTCACGAGGGCTGGCTTTTCCATCTTCCTGTGCCGAATCTTGCTGGTTCTGGTGTTCTTCGGCGCTGTCCGGGGTAGTATTATCTCCCGTGCCGGAATCACCGTTTCTGCTGTGGCGGGATTTGGAGCGGCGCCGTTGGCGCCGGCGTTTTGGCGTTTTTTTCGAGTTGTCGTCTTCCGCTGTTCCATCGCCATCCGCATCCTTTGGAGAATCCACCATATATATGTCATATGACATGGTGGCGGTCCAGCGCCCTACAGGTGCTGGATCTTGTTCGTCTCCTCCTTCGTCGTCCATACCGTCGAAGTCTTCGGAGCCGAAGTCAAGCATGTCGGTTAAGTCGTCGACAGTGGCCATTAAGTGGGTGGTGGGTGGGCTTTGAATTTCTTCGTCGTCCGAATCCCAACCTCGCAGACCATAGTCCGGCCTGGGCTCTCCTGATAAAGAGAGAGACTTGAGAGAATTCAGGATATCACCAAAAGGTGAGCACTGAAAGATGTCCGCGGCGGTGAACTCCATTACAGGCGCCCAATCAGATTCGATCGGCGGGGGCGCGGAAGGCCCGGAGTTCGGAGAAGAATCTGACTCCTTGGAGTCATGGGCCGTGCGGAGTGCGGGGCTGGCGTTCGGCTCGATCGCCTTTAAGATCGCCGCCCCCGAGGTGACGTCCAACCGTTAATCCTCGAAGAACGCAGCAGGCTCCGAGTCAGGGATCGGGGCTGGAGCGTGTGCGGCCTCCAGGGTACTATTCGGAGGCAAAGCCGTATCATGCCCCTCGAAATAGTGCGGCGCTCTTGGCTGTGGATCGAACCTATCGAAGATCAAGTCTCCGCGGATATCAGCCGTATAGTTTAAGCTTCCAAACCTGACTTGATGGCCAGGGGCGTAGCTTTCGATCTGCTCCAGATGACCAAGCGAATTGGCCCGCAGAGCGAAGCCGCCGAAGACGAAGATTTGTCCGGGGAGGAAAGTCTCACCCTGGACCTCATCGTTGTTGATGATCAAAGGAGCCATCGGGCCTGAAAGCGACGACACAGAGGAACTCTCAATGAAAGCACCAATGTCGGTGTCCAAACCGGCGGATCTCGGGTAGGGGGTCCCGAACTGTGCGTCAAGGTCGGATGGTAACAGGAGACAAGGGACACTTTATTTTACCCAGGTTCGGGCCCTCTCGGTGGAGGTAAAACCCTACTCCTGCTAGATTAGTATTGATGATATGGGTAGTACAAGAGTGGATCTACCACGAGATCAAGGAGGCTAAACCCTAGAAGCTAGCCTATGGTATGATTGTGTATGATGATGGTTGTCCTACGGACTACAACCCTCCGGTTTATATAGACACCGGATAGGGTTAGGGTTACACAGAGTCGGTTACAATGGTAGGAGATCTTGAATATCCGCACGCCTAGCTTGCCTTCCATGCCAATAAAAGATCCTTCCGGACACGGGACGAAGTCTTCAATCTTGTATCTTCATAGTCCTGGAGTCCGGCTGAAGGTATAGTCCGGCTATCCGAACACCCCCTAATCCAGGACTCCCTCAGTCCCCCTTGACTCGCAAACAACTTATAGGGAGAGTACGCGAGGATAGATTAATGTTCTACGTCGGTAGAGCCCAGCCCCGCGCATACCTCAACCGTCGTTGGGCCGACCGGAGACCAGGACGGACCAAGGAGTGAGGGGCTACGTGACCAGTTAGGCTCCTGAGTCGTGTTGCTCAAGAGTCCCCCTTGACGTGCAAACAATTTCCATACCTATCCTCGCCGAGGCATTGGGAGGGGCGCGCGACGCCCAGGTCTAGGAGACCTGGATGGGTGCCGTGCGCTTGGGTGTGGCCCGAGGGCAGCCCCCGTGCCCAGCCCCCTCGCGCGGCTCTCCCGAGGGGAGGCATTGCGGTGAGGCTAGACGCTGATTTCTGGGCTCCCTGAGGTTGGTACAACCGTGGGGATGCCCTCAGTTGTTTATCACCAGCGCGGAGCATAGTACTTCCGCTTGTACACGAGCATAGCCGCTCCTCGGCAGTGTCGACGGCCAGCGCGGAGCATGGTGCTTCCACTTGTGAGTGAGATGGGGGCCCCTCTCCGGAGGAGACCCTGGGGCGTGTACAGCCCCGCCCTGACATGTGGCTTGCACGGCAGGGCTGCGAGGTGTATCTGGGCACCCGTGAGCCAGCGCGGGACTCATGAGGCCCTACCTCAAGGCGGGTTGCGCCTGGTCTTGAGTCTTGGTGACTGTGTGTTCCTGCAAGGCGGTTAGGTGCAAGCACTCTATGTTCTCAGGTCCCGGCCCTCGAGCGAGCTCAGCCGCCGCTGGTATGCCAGGTTGCGATGCCGTGGTCAAGGCCAGGGGTTGAGGGCTGGAGAGCCAGTAAGAGCTCCTGAGTCGCGATGCTCAGGAGCCCCCCTTTTAACCCGCAAGTGAATTGCACAAGATGGATGGCCCTGTGGCGGGTGGTGATCGAGCAGGAGATAGCCATAGGCAGGTTAAGCATGGAAAGCAGATCAGCTTGGGTAAATGCAGGAAGATACATGGCACTGGGTCCATCCCGAGTGGCTTGGGGATGATGCAGCCCGAGGGGCGCCCCCAATAAGGTAAGATAAAGACATAAGCAAAAGGGATACATGCCGCAGGGACGGACCCACGCGGCCTGGGAATAATGCAGCCCGAGGGGCGTTCCCAGCTAAACGAGCTTGGAAGATGTCATCTGGTTCTGTAGACGAAGTAGAGTTGGTGCAGCTGAAGGCGTGCGTCGAAGGAGTGGCTCCTCATGAACCACCGGGGCCCTGAGCCTCGGGAGGCTCTGGGGGCTCGGGCGGTTCCCTGAAGACCATCTCCATTTCTTCCAGGACGGCGTGGTACCTAGCCTCCTGAGCCGCCAGGATACGCCATATGCTACGCTGATACGCTGACGCCACGCTCGGCAAGCCGAAGGGCATGCGATCGTAGCTGTGTGGAGGGCCCTTGCAACGGCCCACACGCGAAGGCCAGAAACGCTCCTGAGATGCGGCCCTGTTGAGCCCTGGGATGTCGATGCAAACTCGCAGCCCGGCATCTTCACCTGGCTGGGGAGTTGCACCCTGTGAGCGGCTGTCGTTGCGCATGGCTCTTGCATCTTGCAGTTCCTGAGTGGTCTTGGCGATGAACTCCTGAGTGGTGGGCAATCCTTGCCCTGTGTTCTCCTGAGGGAAACGTGTCGCGAAACATGCCTCCAAGTGGTGCCCAAGCACCTCCCTCGTGAGGTTGGCAAGGTCTGAGGCCCTACAGATGAGATCCCCGAGCCCTGCCCGAGGAGGGCGTCGGGCGCGCCTTCCTATGCGATGGAGGGAGGCGCCCCAGGGACGGATGATGATCCTGATGTGGCTCTTGCCGCGACACCATCCTCCTGAGGTCCTGCGCGGCACGGCTGCTTCTTCTTGGGGATGGCCTCCGGAGGGCCCTCACTTCTGCCGTCGGGGTCTTTGATTGCTGCAGCCTAGAAGGCGCGCTCGAGGGAGCATGCCGCATCTCTTTCTTCACATGGGACCATGATGATTCCGCCGCTTCCCGGCATCTTGAGGATGTTGTAGACGTGATGGGTGACTGCCATGAACTTGGCCAGGGCCGGATACCCGAGGATGGCGTTGTACGGTAGGCGGATGTGCGCGACGTCGAAGTCGATGAGCTCGGTGTTGTAGTTCTTGCACTCTCCGAAGGTGACAGGCAGGCGGACCTACCCTATCGGTGTGGTGGAACCGTCGATCACTCCTGAGAAAGGCTTGGTAGGCTGGAGCTGCTCATATGGCACCTAGAGGTTGTCGAACGTGTCGACGGATAGGACGTTGAGCCCTGCTCCGCCGTCGATGAGGGTCTTGGTAACCTGCACATTGCTGATGATTGGAGAGCACAACATCGGGTGGGCGCCAGCGGTGGCCGCGCACTTGAGCTGATCTGCCGAGTTGAAAGTGATGGTGCATTGGGACCACTTGAGCGGGCGCGTGGCCTCGAGCTTGGGGAGCACCGTGTTCACCTCGCGAGCGAACTGTTTGAAGATGCGCTGAGAGGCTGGGGCCTGGGCGCTGCCCAAGATGCAGGCGATTGCATGCGGCTCCTGGAAGCCCCCAGCCCCCTCGTCCTGATGGTGGTCGGCGTTCCTTCTTGGTGGCAGCAGCGGGGGAAGACCGGCATTGCCTTGGGGGCGATCCTCACGAGGCTAGTCCCTCCAGGCGCCCTCGCGAGGATGGTCCTGCCAGTGGTCCTTGCGAGGCCTGTCGCGCCAGTCCTGGCGTGAGTCACGGTCGTTCCAGCATCTTCCTCCACGTCCTCCTCCTCGGCCGTAGCCCCGGTCGCTACGCTCGGGGCGTCGACCGAAGCGTCCTTCTCGTATGGCTCTAAGCTCTTGACAGTCACTGGTGTTGTAGGTGTTCAGGTTGTGTAAGGCGCAGAATGGTCTACTGTTTTTGGATAACTCGGGCTGATCTTTGCCCCGCTTGGTGTCGGGCTCCGCTGCGAGCACTGCCGCTTCCTTGCGCTTCACGTCCTTGGCCTTGGCTTTCTTCTCCTCCGCTCCCGCAGCTGGCGGCTCGAGGAGGGAGAGGCGCCCATCCTCAGCTCTTGCGCACTTGGTTGCTAGGTTGAACAGCTCCTGAGATGTGCACAACTCCTCATGGATAGCGAGCTCTTCCTTCATCTTGACGTCACGGACGCTGTCCGAGAATGCGGAGATGATGGCCTCGTCCGTGACCTTGGGGATCTTGAGGCGGGTGTTGTTGAAGCGCTGGATGTACATCTTGATGGTCTCTCCTGGTTGTTGCTTGATGCAGCGCAGGTAACCCGTAGCAGGCGGGCGGTCGCGAGTGCCCTGGAAGTTGGCAATGAAGCGGTCGTGCATCTCGTCCCAGGAGGAGATCGAGCTGTGCTGCAGGTTCATGAGCAAGGAGCGGGCTCCATCCTTGAGAGCCGTGGGAAACTAGTTTGCCATGATTTTCTCATCGTCGTTGGCTGCTTCGATGCTCAGCTCGTAGAGCTGCAGCAACTCCTCGGGGCCGGCGGTGCCGTCATAGCAAGGAGGCAGATGAGGCTTGAACTTGCCTGGCCAGGCGACGCTGCGCAGCTCGGGGGTGAAGGCGCGCCAGCCAGCCGTGGTTGCTGGCGCCCGCTTCGGAGGTGGAGCTTGATCTTGACGAGGTCCGCGCGGCGCCGCTGCGGGCGGTGCGCGGTCTTGAGGAGGTGGCGCGGGTGCAGCTTCTCGCGGCCGAGGGATTTCTTGGCAGCTTCTCTCTTCTCGCGCGGGCACATGGCGTGGCGGATCACGCCACAGGGCCACGCGCCTTGGTGCCAAGGCACCGTCTTGGGGCAGAGGTGGTGGAGGCGCGCCATGAGCCTCGTCACCCGTGGCCGGCTGAAGGTGAGGCACAGAGAGGGACGACGCCTGGGAGCCCCCTGCGGCACGGACGAGCTCGGCGACGCGGTCGAGCCACTCCTCGTAGAGGTTGTCAACCGGGCGGTAGCGCAGGAGCTCATTCGCCACGACGAGCGCGGCCCACACCTCCATGGGAGCATAGCGTGCGTGAGACGAAGAACCGGCTGGGGTCAGCGATGGAGTGGCGGTGGGGCCGTCCTGCCGCACCGACGGATGCAACGAGGACGCCTGCTGCTCGTTCCCCGTCGGACCGGTGGAAGCGTTGGCGGCGGGAGACGGAGAACGACGAGGTGGCCCGCCGACGGGAGCCGTCTGAGCAATGCGGGCAATTAGGGCAGTCCGACGCTCAGCTCGAGCACGGCGGGCGTACGCCATAGAGACGACGGAGCGACGGATCGACTGATCGAATAGAGGGAAGCTACGGCGCACCCCTACCTGGCGCGCCAAATGTTGGATGTGGGGTTTTGGCAAACCCTTAAGTTTCGAATACTGGGGTGCACGCGAAGTCTTTCCCTCCTACCGATCTACGCCCTAGCTCGCTAAGATCTCGCTGACGAACTCGACGAACTCACAACACAGAGAGACACGAGATTTATACTGGTTCGGGGCACCGTTGTGGTGTAATACCCTACTCCAGTGTGGTGGTGGTGGATTGCCTCTTGGGCTAATGAAGAACATTACAAGGGAAAGAACAGCCTCCTGAGGTTGAGGTGTTCTTGTGCTCGGTGACTTAGCGGGTGAACTGCTCGATGCCCCCTACTGTGGTGGTTAGCCCTACTTATATATGCCATGGTACTCTTCCCAAATATTGAGCAGGAAGGGAGCCAACAACGGCGGGCAAATTTGAAGGGGGACAGCTAGTACAAGCTATCCTGAGAAAAGTGGTCTTCGCCTACGAAAAGCTCTGGTGGTGACGCCGTCTTAGGCTCCACGATGACCTCTGTCTTGCCGTCCTTCTGGTCTTGGTCTCGTTGCACCGATATGGCAACCTTTGCCTGATGCCTCGGTACTCCTCGCCTGCGCTGGCCTCCTTAGCACCAAAGAGGAAACAAGGACGCTGCGCGCGCTGGCGCCAGCCTGGCACCCGCGTGGTGCCGATCGTCATGGCTCACGTCACGAGAGCCTCATGAGGTTTGCCCTGCCTTGATATCTCCGCTCCTCGTGAGCCTGCCTGACTAGGCCACTCCTGAGGAGGTCTTGCATCGTCCGCCTCGCGAGGCTTGGCCCCTCGCAAGGGTCTTTGATGCCTTGTCGACGAAGATGGGCCGTACGGGCTGCTGGCTTAGCCACGCCGTGGGCCGCAGGCAGGCATGTTTGGGGACCCCCGTTCCCAGAACACCGACAGTTATTGACAGCAGGAGGCAAAGAGGAAGGCATGTCCTCGAATGAAAATAATGCCGCTTTGCACACAAAAGCATAGCAAATAGATTTGCTAAAGTCTAGCTCATCAATATCAAATTTTGTGGCAAGTAAACATACACTTTTCAATTTAATTTCAGAAGCAACCCAAGATGGTGTATTATTAGGTTTCATTTGTTGCTCAAATTCTTTTGCAACAATCTGATTTTCACTCTTATTTTTCTCCTGTTTTGCTTTATTAGCTCCATTAATATCGTCTTTCAAAATGGAATCAGGACTCATAGCAAGCAAAGTAATATTTTTATCCTTATGAGCAAGAGTATACTGATTGTTTCTACCATGGTGTACAAATTTTTTATCAAATTGCCATGGTCTACCAAGTAATAAGGAACATGCTTTCATAGTTACCGCATCACAATCAACATAACCAGCATATGTAGAGGTACTAAAATGCACACGAACGGTACGTGTTACCTTAACCTTGCCGCTGTTGTTGAACCATTGGATGTAGTAAGGATGTGGATGTGGTCTTGTGGTGAGAGATAGCTTCTCCATGATCACCATGCTAGCCAAGTTGTTGCAGCTCACTCCATCTATGATGACGCGAACAGAAGGGTCCATCACAACTCCCTTTGTATGGAACAAATTATGCCTCTGATTTTGCTCAGCGTGTGTAACCTGCACACTCAAAACACGTTGAGTAACTAAACATTCATACATGTCAGCTTCTTCAGGAGCCATGTATTGTGTCTCATTTTCAGAATCATCTCCACCGTGTTGTTCACATGTAATAAGAGCCAAAGTCTCCTCATCATAGTCACTAGCAAACTCATAACCACCATCCTTAGTAGCAATCATCACATGCTTAGATTTGCATTCTCTCGCATAATTACCTCTTCCCTTACAACGACGAAAAATAATATCACTTGTGTGCCCTGTTGATGCCATAGAAGAAGAAGAGCTCTGTATAGGCCCGACAGGTGTGCTCTTGGTAGATAGTGGTGGTTGTGCCTGCTTTCTTGTATCACGACTGGAGGTGGCAGCTGATGGGGGTGCCGATGCAGCAGAATGTGTGGAAGTAGAGGATGCACGCGGTGTCCATGAGGAAGGTCGACCTGCAGAAAAGTTAATTCATGCCAATGCCTGTCGATCTTGCACTTCACATTCAGCTTTACAAGCAATATGGAATAAACGAGTGATATTATTATACTGCTTATACTCTAGAATGGTCTGAATCTCTCTCTTTAATCCAACCATAAAGCATGCACGCATAGCTTCATTATCCTCAACAATACCACATCTAATCATGCCAGTTTGTAATTCCTGATGATATTTCTCTACAGAATTTTTTTCATTGTCTTAAACGCTGCAATTTTTGAAGTAATTCACATTGATAATATGGTGGAACCCAATGAGTACGCATAGCAGTTTACAAAGCAGCCCAAGTAGTTGGAATATTATTCGGATATAATCTACGATGTTCAGACCACCACACACGAACAAAACTAGTGAAAGCACAAAGTGTAGCAGCAACACGTCTCTCCTCGGGATATTCTAAACATGTAAAACGTTGTTCTGTTTCTAACTCCCAAGTAAGATATATATCAGGAATGTATCTACCCTCAAATAGTGGAATATTCAATTTCAGTTTAGGGAGATGGTCATGATCTCATACCTGAGGGGGTGGTGCAGCACAACCATTGCGATTATTTGCATGTGAATGACCTGGTGGTTGTGGTGCTGGAGGTTGCACGTAGTTCTGATTTTGATCAACCTCATCCTCGTAATCTCCTGCATAATCATCCTCCTCCTCATCAGTAGCAGGAGCCATAGAAGTATGAACAGTAGCACCAACAGTTTGGCCAGGCTCAAGAGGGACACGACTCGCTCAGTGGAGGGCTATTTCGTGACGTGGAGGTAGTCGTCGTGGTTGTTGTTGTTGTTGTTGTTGTTGTTGTTGTTGTTGTTGTTGTTGTTGTTGTTGTTGTTGTTGTTGTTGTTGTTGTTGTTGTTGTTGTTGTTGTTGTTGCAGAGGTGCGGCAGGTGCAACCGGTGGTGGTTGGGGAAGATGCGCAAGCAGTTCATTAAATTTGTTATCTAGCTTTGTTTCGAACGTGTTCTCTAGGCCCGTTATCTTATCCATGGCCTCTTCAAAAAATTTCAGCACATCTTGGAACTGTTCAGTCATGATTTACTGAAATTTATCATGCAACTCCTTATTCGTCATGTTCTCCCGGTCAGTCTCATCGACTTGTGATCCTGCCATGGTTAGTAGCAATAGAAACACACAAGAATATGATTCTACAGACTACTAGAAAATGGTGGTGGTGGGGCGTCACAAATCCGTCAAACAAATCTCAAATTCTTACCAGTTCTTACCAAGCAGCAAGTGGTGATCGGCAACCGTTGTAGTCAAAACTCTCAAAGCTTGGATAGAGCGATTAATAGGGAGAGTCAAACGCACGACGTAGATGTATGTGGAGCTGGGAAGGCTTATAAGATGGTAGCAGAAAGGGTTCTCAATAATCAATTCAGAGATGCAAAGTTGAATAAACGCTCAACGACAGTACTGTGTTAGTCCTAGGCTAGACCGTACTAGAGACGCAAGCTTAGAACATGAACAAAATCACGGCACGACACGTAAACAGGGGAAAAGCACACTCTGATTTTTTTTGTGCTCCTCTTTTTTGCGAAAAATCACTATAATGGCGAGTGTCTCAAAACTCTTCCCAAGTCAAACTAACAGAATTTTTTTTCCAGAAATCAGGGAAGCGACGACGAAAAAGTGCGACAAAAAATCAGTATGATGCAAGTGTCTCAAAATATTTTCGGTCGCTGAAATTTGGCCTAAAAACAGCCCGGGGGTTTCCAGATTCTTTTTTTTTCGAAACCTACTCAGGCAAGGAAACACGAATCGGAAAATAGATGGATCTGGAAAACAAACCTAATGTGAGAAGAACTCGGATTATTGGTCGACATAGGATGGTAAGATATGGCAGTGGTGGTGGTATATGGATACTGATTGGTGGTGGTATATGGATACGGATTGGTGGCGGATAAGTGGTGGTGGTAGATGGCAGGAGCGATAACGATGGTGCGTGGTGCGGCGGCGGCGTGACAACTTGTGAACAGAACTCAAAACTCTATGGGAAACTAGACGCTAAGACCAGCAACTTGACACGACGATGCAACCGCAAATTCAACAAAGCAAATACAGAAAAGATTATGCAAAGGCTCAGATTGGTTCGGATAGGATGAGCTAACCCTAATTTTTTTTGGCTTTTTCGTGGACTGTAGGTATGAAAAACAGACTCGATCTAAACTATGAAAAACTATAAAATCTCACCGGGCAACCTGAAAATCTGATACCACTTGATAGAGGCAAAGGTGTCCCGTCTTTCGATGAGATGGTGGCTATCGTTTGGAGGAAGTCGACTTTGACGATCCGACTACGAACGTGCGAGGACGTCGCGCCTTAGCAATCGCTAAACCAACTCCGAGAGGTTATTGACCACGCCGGAGCATGATCAACCTGACCACGAAGGTCTGTTTCCTGCAGGCAAACGAAGAACAATCAAGAAACTAAGATTGCAATCTGGATATTGCGAATATGAGAGGAAATATTTATTGATCAAGGTGCGGTTCCGTGATGCCTTTGTCTGGTCGTTGAACACAAATGAAGTATGCGAAGTTCATCTATGGCGAACTTTAATCTAAATAAAACCCGAAGTCTAAACGATACCCTAAGGGTTGTATATATGGATGAAGAGGGGGGGATTTTTTTGGCCCTTGGAGGAGGGGTCTAAAACTAACCCTAACTCTTGTTTCCCCACACATACGGACTCTAAAAACAACATATACTTAAGTATTTTGAAATTACATGGGCCTGGCCAAATAATAAGGTGACGCAGCACCTAGAATAGCATCTGGACGAAATTTATGAAGTGGCATCTTGGATGTTTCGTCCAAGGCTTCTTGCACTCCTTATGGTGTCTTCAAAGTCCTGAAATCATAACTTGTAACTCCGTTCTTGTTCTCCTTGTGCATGCCATCATCTCCATGATTGGTCTTGCTCCAGTGTTCATCCCACTTATCCATTCCAGGCCCTTCATTTGTAAGCAAAACAAATGTATCCAATTTAGGCAGTATCATATTCTCATGAACATTAGAATCATTAACAAGAAACGAAAGTACCTGATAATTTAATTGGCGTGCACGAGCTCTAGTAATTGGTCCAGTATGTATAACAAGAGGTCATATGTGGGGGACAACCAATAACAAGAGGTCATTCCTGGCATTGATCAATACATATGTGGAAACAATATCTCCACTATTAAGGACACAAAAATTCAGGGCGGCGCGCTAGAATGCGTCATGGGAAAATGAAGTTCTTTGAATGACTTCCATATAAAGGACCAGTGTTCACTAAAACGGTCATAACTTTGCCATTCGGAGTTCGTTGCAGTCCAACAAGTACTCAAAATGCTCGCGACAATCATGGGAATCTAGAAAATACTCCCCGCTTGTGCCAGGAGTCCGAAGGCTGTCAAATTCGGCCCCTAAGCAGGACTTTTTGGCATTGAAAGTCAAAGAACATCGTTCGCCACTACTTTTCACTCAAGTTTCTGAACCCATTGGCACTCGTTTGGAAGAAGATCTAAGAGATTACACTGAGTGCAAACATTAGTCTGCCTAGTAAGGAAAAATGTTGCAGTCTACACATGCTATATGATCCGAAGAATCCCATTTGGTTTTAAATTCAAGAAAGTACGACGACTATAAGACTTATTCTGCTTGTTTTCGCCGTGTGGCATGCGGTAACGTACGTGCGTGACAGCCAATAACAAGAGGGCATTCCTGGCATCGATCAATACATATGTGGAAAAACAATCTCCACCATGGAGGACACAAAATTTCAGGGCGGCGCGCCAGAACACGTCACGGGTAAATGAAGTTCTTTCAAGGACTGCCATATAAAGGACCGATGTTCACTAAAACGGTCATAACTTTGTATTCAGAGTCCGTTTCAGACCCACAAGTACTCAAAATGCTCGCGATGAGCATGGGTATCTAGAAAATACTCCTGGCTTGTGCTAGGAGTCTCCGAGGAATGTCAAATTCGGCCCCCTAAGGAGTACTTTTTTCGTCCGAAAGTCAAAGAAGATCATTCGCCGCTGCTTTTCACACATGTTTCTGAACCCATTGGCACTCGTTTGGAAGAAAATCTGAGAGATTATGGTGAGGGTAAACACTATTCCTCTTGGTAAGGACAAACGTTGCATTCTGCACATGCTATATGATCCAGGGAATCTTATTTGGTTGTAAATTCAAGAAAATACGGTGACTAGAAGCCTTATTCTCCTTGTTTTGTCCTTGTGGCATGTCGTAACGTATGTGGGGACTACAAATAACAAGAGGGCATTCCTGGCATCGAGCAATACAATCCATGCATAGGGTGCAAACTTGTGGTGAGTATGATATGTCCATCGAGCATGAAATGTGTGAGTACAATCAACAAATATGGAGGTGTTAGTGCAATGTGTCAAGGGAGTGTTGATGTACCAATGCTCGATGTCGTGGCATGAGTGGAGGGTCGAAGGTGCATCCAATAAGTATGAGCGCCCCTCAATGTGAAGGTCCATAGAGCCAATCTCCAATGTCGCTCCTCCGTTCGCGAGATGTATCATGTAGGCAACAAGAAGGAAACAACAATGAAAGAGTGACCCATCCAATATGCGTACTTGAGATGGCTCAAAGGGAAGGAGTTCACCTTTATGAGGGTATCGAAAATGTTGGTGTCGCGCATCGTGTACGTCTTCACATAACCAAATTGTCTCATGACGGTATTGCCTTGTGAATCCTTGAAAATGAAAGAACATGACAAACACTCGGAAAAACAAATGAGGTTAGCGGAAATGCAAAACCTATCATTCGTGTGGTAAGATACCCAACAAGTGTATGCATCATGCTCATCAGAAGAAAGGACAAGGGAGCATTTCATAGTATGGACGCATATGATGCGCAAGAACAACAAAATACATGAGGCTCAATCAAACAAGCATGCATCACAAGTAAAGTGTCCAAGTCTCCAAGATCAATAAGCATAGCAAGTTGGCACTCTATACAAGGGATATGAGCGATGCAACTAATGCAGACAAGAGACAATGATCAAGACAAATCAAGTGAGAGGCATGAACATATATGACATCAACCCAAGAAAGCGAGTACGGATGGAACATGGGTGATGCAACCAAGCAAGTAATCATAGTGATCAAGTCAAGCAAGCTAGTAGTGCAAAGATGCAACGTATTAGAAGGAATCATGGTAAACATGTCATGGGTGCAAATAGTGTGCGTGAATAATTCACATGACATAGCACAAGCATGAAAGCAAGATATGAGGAAAGTATCATAATTGTATTGGCAAGAAGTCCTATGTAAATAGCAATGGAACATCATGACTCTCCCAACACAAGAATCAACAATAGCATGAGGCACATGATAAACATGATAGTAGCAACAAGGATCTCCATCAAGAATGCAAATACACATAGGAGTATCATAATGGTGCATCATGGGTAAATGCAAGCAAGGGCCACAATTGCATGGCAAAGGCATAGAAGCAAGCATAACATGCAAAGTGAACACGATGGAATGGGCATAACGTAACAAGTGATATATAGCCCATAGCCGTGTGAGAGCCAAGTAAAAGAGATGTGCGTAGTCCTTGCGCGAAGGGAATGGTGGGAATGATAATCCACGGGATCCCAAATCATCATTATTCTCAAGAGCTCGTTTCGTCTTCTCTTGGGATCGAGAGGTGAACGAGTATACGTGAGTACCTACACAAAACAAAGACAAGGGGAAAATTGTGTGTGCGTGGTATATGTACACATTATCCATCATGATGCGCACATGTTTGTGTTGGTTAGCACCAAATATCCAATGCTCAAATAGATGAGATGTGTGATATAGAAACATGTCATCCATCATGATAGGTTTGGTGTTATGTATAGCATAATGGATACACAAATTGTGTAATGCATCATGAGAAATATGTAGAGCATTGTTATTCATGGAATGCATATGGTGCACGCAATCATGGGAATCATTCAATGTATGGAATGAATCAAAATCTCCTTATATGTATGAGGAAACTATGGGGGTCTCCTCATGAGCATTAGTAGAAACATCACATCGAGAATATTGACAACATCCAAAACAAAGCATATTTGGAACAATGTGATCATGGCATGGCATAGTAGATGAATTGCGCAAATCATGTAGAGGAAGCATGGTAATATTATCGCATGAAAAACAAAAGCCAATGACCATCATCTTGTCATATATGCCATAAGTGCAAATGGGATTTATTTGAATGGGGCATGCATAGTTACTATGTTGATATTGAAATGATGCAATATGGGAGATCTCACTCATAGCATATGAAAAGTTCAATGGATTGTTGAACATGACGTGACCAATAGAATTTTCACATGATATCCTATGGAGCATAGCATCACAACTAGGCAACTCAACATGCTCATCATCATATTCATCATAAATATCTAAGTCATGACATGAAGAAGTCGCACTAGCATGAAGCATGGGAATAGGTGGATCAACATCATGCAAGCAATAATTGGTAAGATAGTCCGCTAGTGGGACAAGAGAAGCATTGTCACCTATGTTACCTTTGGAGCGTCGCTCATGTGTTGTAGGTGAGGTTGCAACTTGATGGTACCATGTGCGGGGTGCATCTTCTTCCACCATGGCCATCTTCGTCTCCATTGGAGGTATGGACTCGTGGACGGTAGGCATGTCGTCATGTAGGAGACCTAGCACCAAAGAAAACACACTCGGAGTAGAGGTTAAGTTGTTAGAAATCATAGTGGCCTCACGTGTCGTGTCAACTACCTCACTCACTAAGTGTTGTGGCTCACGCACTCCCTCTTGGATGCTCTCACTCGTATGGTTGGTGGAGTCACTCAAATGGCTTTCAACCTCACATAGGATGTGCGGCATGCTCTCATGTGTGGGGATAGTGATGGTCACACTCATCCTCTAATAGGAAATGCTCTCAATGTCACGTATAGTGGAGTCACTCATGTCACTCATGTGTTGGTGGCTCTCCTCACATGGCAATTGGGACATCTCGTCATATGTGTGTGTCGGAGAGGTGTAGGTGCAAACGTCTCCAAAGATGAATGACGTAGGATGTGGCAAAACATCACTCTCCTCTGAGACCAAAGAGATGGTCTCATGTGCGCTCGCGTAGCTTGACTTGGAGTATGAGTCCAATATGGGCGTCGTCTTCATGTTGATGAAGAGGTTCATGTTCGTCGCCGTGGTCGAAGGGGATGGCCCTAGCTCGACCTTCTTGTCATTGTCTTGTTGTTCGAGGCACATATGATGTGGCACCTCGTAGCTCGTCTCCATGACCGAAGGGAATTTCCCATGCTCGGCCATCTTCCTTGAGGGGCTTTCGAAGATGGAAGTGTCGCCCTTGCTCGTAGGTGGTCGCCTTGTTGTTGAATATGTTGATGTAGGCGAAGATTCCGTACGTCCAAAGGTGAAGATGCCTTGAGAACACTGGGCGAAGATGCCTTGCGAACACTTGGCGAAGATGCCGAAGTGGTTGGTGTTGCCGTAGCTCCGTCTTGGTGGTGCTTGTCTCGCGGTCTTCTCTTTTGCTCATGAAGCTTGGACTTGGCATGAAGTAGTGCTTGTTGGGACCTGTACATTTGCGCTTGGCGAGCATCTTCATGATGATGGTGTCGTTGTCGTACTTGAGCTCGTAGTAGATGTCGTTCGTCGTCGTGCACATGATGCTTGGAGGTGACCCTTCATGACGATGTGGATAACGAACGTGATGGTGGTCGCCATGGAGATGTGTACGTGGACGACTTGCACTTGAATCGCTTGGGCGCTCCGAAGATGATCGACTTGGTCGCCGCCGCCTTGAAGATGACGAATTGGAAGTAGACTTGATCAAGGCCCGAATCTCCTCCAACCTTGCATCTTGCTCCTCCTTTTGGGCAGAATGCTTGTTGTCGATGTAGTCCCTTTTCCTTGCTTCGGAGTGACTAATGTCGATGGAAAGGTTCTCGATGCGCTCTCGCAATCTTGATTGTGCTCCTTGCATTTGTCGTTGTAGATCAAAGATGGACGCTTTGGTGATGTAGTTGTTCACGCCGTCGTTGTTGTCCAAGATCGGAGATGAAATGCCTTGCCTATCCATCACAGGACTCAAGGAAATATGAGTGGGAGAAAGAGAAGAACTATACCAAATGTACCTTGACCGATGTTGAAAATGGATCAATGATCACTCAATGATGTAACAACGAAATAGCACAATTGGTACCAATCTCGTCGATTTCTCACACCTACAGAAATAAGGCTTATGGTGGAGCTCGGTGAGAATAGTGGCACAAAAATTTGATGCAAAATGTTAGCAAGAGTCAATAATGTTGAAACAGATTCACAAATTCGCTAGTGAAACAAGTAGACCAATAGCAATATGTCGCACACGGAAACACACACACAGAGATAGATAGATGGGGTCGTTCAACCAAGGAATGAGCACAAAATGTGGAATCCACGGAAAATGCTCGTGTTGCACAACTCAAGAGAGACGCTATCACGATTGCTCAATAGGCGGATACGACACTTGTGCACAACCTATGATATGCAAAATGGGTAAACTTTCTATCCCAAGTATGCTATGTATGTATGGTTCCCGGTGTTTAATCCAAGATGATCGGATATGACAATCGTATGCAATTGGTATGATGCTATGGCTATTGCTTACAAGCTCTTTGCTCTTTGCTTAAAAGCTTATTCTTTTTTTGTCCACTTATGCGAAATGCACAAACCAAGATAGCAATTGTGTATATGATAGCAATATGATACCAATAAGATATGGTATATATGCAATGGAAGGTGTATCGATGATCACTAATGTGCACAAGTAACGTTGCCGGCAATAATCAAATGGCTAGTCTCGATAGGCAAGTGACACAAAATGGGCTAGGGGTTAACAATGCAATTGCAAGGGAATGTACAATGGTGTCGTCGAGGTTATCGTCCTTGGCGATGACGAGTGGAGGTGTTCTTGTGGGAAGGAGGTTGACAATAGCTTCAAAACGAGCTAAATAACGTCAAAATCAAAGTTCGGATGAATTAGTTATGGGCAAAACAAAAATCAGCCGAAGTCTGAAACGAGATCCGGGGCGCGATTTTGGGCGGAAAATGGGGATTTTGGGGGCAAAATTGAGGAGATTTCGTGGATGAAAGATGGGAAAACTTGGGGAAATGCTAGATCCACTTGAAACCAAGCAAATCCATGAATCAAAATCAACAAAACTTCATCATACCAACAAATCACAAAAAAATTGGGGCTATTTTTGGTGGGGATTTTCGAAATTTAGGACGAAATCAAGCAAAAGAAGGCTAGAAAACGATGGGAGGGACTCCAAATACGTGATCAACCTCGCTCATGATACCATATGATACGGGGCTAACCCGGTATAGGCCGATATTTCACGATTGGAGTGGGATCCCTAGAAGAACACAAAGAACATGGGGAGAAAACACGAGGAGGAACACGAGAGAAATCACTCAAACCAACAAGAAAAATCGCACATGTGCTAGATCCTCGGAACATAAAGAGATACACGATCCAAATCCAACAAAGGACGATACATAGGGTAACCGGTTCTTCTCCCTGAGGAGGTCTTGAATCCGCGAGGGGATCTTCCCGTGAGGGGTCTTGAATCCAAGGTGGATCTTCTCCGTAGAGGCCGCGGGCTCTCTCGTGGAGTAGATCCATATGGATGAGCAAAGCTCTATCTCTAAATGAGCTAAACCATTGCTAACCCTAACTAGGAGGAGGTGGAGGAGTATATATAGTCTAGGGCCATGAAGGGGTAAGTGAGGGCGAAGGGGTACATGGGCTCGGCCCGATACACTCTGCGCACACAGGCCTCGGACGTCCGGTGGGTGTCGGACGTCCGGAAGTCTTCGGACTTCCGCTATTTTACCTCTGTCGCCGTGGCACCGGTCGACCAGTGGCGCTCGGTCGTCCGGGGCCTGGGAGGTGTCGGACGTCCAGCCTCGGTCGGTCGTCTGGTCGCTGTAGAGTTCTGGCCGGCTGAACCTCCAGGCGTCAGAGGTCCGGTAAGGACCGGTCGTCCGGTGGCTATGACTTGTTGTCAGCACTTTCTCTTGTTCCTCATGCTTGGTGTCCTTGCCGTATTGTCCAATGCTCCTAGCTGATCCATGGCCTTCCTCCTGGTTCCTGGACATGCATAGCTCACACGTTTGAGGTAGTAGCCATGTCTCACATGTAGAAAGTGATGGTTCAAAGAGGAGCAAGTTCACCTTGTGTCCAATGGCGTATGTTCGAGGTCTTGTAATATGTATTCTTGGGGCTTAGAGAGTAGTCAGAGTGTACGTGGGGATGAACATGGGATGTTCCTCATCAATACTTCAAGCAAAAAATCATCCAGAACTCAATTTTACAAGCTAGATCTTGCCTCCGAAATGTTGTCGAACCCCGCAAGTGGGTTGCGGGCCCATACAACTTTTGGTTGTGATGTTTTGGCGGGTCATGGAGCTCCAATGGAGTTTTTGTGGCAAATTTTTTGCCATTTTATGGATACAACATCGCTAGACAGATCACGAATACAACTTTCAAGGTAAGTTGATCGCACCGACGAGCCATCTTGCACAACTCGGAATGACCTATAATTTTTCGAGTGCATAAATGGACTGAGGATGAACTGTTATGTACTTTATGATCGAAGAATAATGCATCCGCTGGTGAAAACGTGAGGGTTGTGGCGGGATGGGTCATAGACCATGAAAAGCATCAATTCTTGGGTTCCGATGCAACGAAGAGCCTCCTCCTTGTGTCGTGACTGAACCTGTAGTTTTTCTAGTTTGTAATGGAAGCGTGGTGCATTGTTCTATATGTTATTGTCCATATATCAGTCCATAGATGAGCTCACGGAAGGGTGGTAGAGGGTGGCAGAGCATACTTCAAGCATAAAATCATCTGGAACTCAATTTTACAAGCCGGATCTTGCCTCCGAAATGTTGTCAGAGCCCACGAGTGGGTTACGGGCGCATACAAATTTTGGTTGTGATTGTTTTGGCGGGTCATGGAGCTCCAATGGAGTTTTTGTGGCAAAATTGTTGTTGTTTTATGGATACAACATCGCGGGACAGACCATGAATACAACTTTAAAGGTAAGTTGATCGCACCGACGAGCCATCTTGCACAACTTGGAATAACGTATAAGTTTTCGAGTGCATAAATGGAGTGAGGATGAAATGTTATGTACTTTATGATCCAAGTATAATGCATCGACTGGTGAAAACGTGAAGGTGGTGGCGGGATGGGTCATAGACCATGTAACGCATCAATTCTTGGGTTCCGATGCAACGAAGAGCCTCCTCCTTGTGTCGTGACTAAACCGTCTTTCTAGTTTGTAATGAAAGGGTGGTAGAGGGTGGCAGAGTATACTTCGAGCATAAAATCGTCCGGAACTCAATTTTACAAGCCGAATCTTGTCTCCGAAATGTTGTCGTAACCTGCGAGTGAGTTACGGGCGCATACAACTTTGCGTTGTGACTGTTTTGGCGGGTCATGGAGGTCCAATGGAGGTTTTGTGGAAAAATTGTTGCCGTCTTATGGATACAACATCACGGGACAAACCATGAATACAACTTTCAAGGTAAGTTGATCGCACCGACGAGCCATCTTGCACAACTAGGAATTACCTATAATTTTTCAATGCATAAATGGAGTGAGGATGAACTATTATGTACTTTATGATCCAAGAATAATGCATCTGCTAGTGAAAACATGAGGGTGGTAGCGAGTGGGTCATAGACCATGTAAAGCATCAATTCTTGGGTTTTGATGCAACGGAGAGCCTCCTTCTTGTGTCGTGACTGAACCTGTAGTCTTTCTAGTTTGTAATGAAAGGATGGTACATTGTTCTATATGTTATTTTCCATATATCAGTCCGTAGGTGAGCTGACGGAAGGGTGGTAGAGGGTGCCAGAGTATACTTCAAGCAAAAAATCGTCCGGAACTCAATTTAACAAGCCGGATCTTGCCTCCGAAATGTTGTCGAACCCTGCGAGTGGGTTACGGGCGCATACAACTTTTGGTTGTGATTGTTTTGGCAAGTCATGGAGCTCCAATGGAGTTTTTGTGGCAAAAGTGTTGTCGTTTTATGGATACAACATCGCGGGACAAAACGTGAATACAACTTTCAAGGTAAGATGATTGCACTAACGAGCCATCTTGCACAACTCGGAATGACCTATAATTTTTCTAGTGCATAAATGGAGTGAGGATGAACTGTTATGTACTTTATGATCCAAGAATAATGCATCCGCTGGTGAAAACGTGAGGGTTGTGGCGGGATGGGTCATAGACCATGTAAAGCATCAATTCTTGGGTTCCGATGCAACGAAGAGCCTCCTCCTTGTGTCGTGACTAAACCGTCTTTCTAGTTTGTAATGAAAGGGTGGTAGAGGGTGGCAGAGTATACTTCAAGCATAAAATCATCCGGAACGCAAATTTACAAGCCGGATCTTGCCTCCGAAATGTTGTCGGAGCCCGCGAGTGGGTTACGGGCACATACAACTTTTGGTTGTGATTGTTTTGGCGGGTCATGGAGCTCCAATGGAGTTTTTTGGCAAAATTGTTGTTGTTTTATGGATGCAACATCACGGGATAGACTGTGAATATAATTTCAAAGTAAGGTGATTGCACCGACGAGCCATCTTGCACAACTCGGAATGAGCTATAATTTTTCGAGTGCATATATGCAGTCAGGATGAACTGTTATGTACTTTATGATCCAAGAATAATGCATCCGCTAGTGAAAACGTGAGGGTGGTAGCGAGATGGGTGATTGACCATGTAAAGCATGAATTTTTGGGTTTCGATGCAACGAAGAGCCTCCTCCTTGTGTCGTGACTGAACATGTAGTCTTTCTAGTTTGTAATGGAAGGATGCTGCGTTGTTCTATAAGTTATTGGCCATATATCGGTCTGTAGGTGAGCTCACGGAAGGGTAGTAGAGTATACTTCAAGAATAAAATCGTCTGGAACTCAAATTTACAAGCCGGATCTTGCATGCGGAATGTGGTTGAAGCCCGAGAGTTGGTTACGGGCGCATAAAACTTTTGCTTGTGATAGTATTGGTGGCTCATGGAGCTCGAATGGAGTTTTTGTGGCAAAATTGTTGGATTTTTATGGATACAACTTCGCGGGACAGATTGTAAATACAACTTTCAAGGTAAGATGTTCGCACCGACGAGACATCTTGCACAACTCGGAATGACCTATAATTTTTCGAGTGCATAAATGGAGTGAGGATGAACTGTTATGTACTTTATGGTCCAAGAATAATGCATCCGCTGGTGAAAACGTGAGGGCGGTGGCGGGATGGGTCATAGACCATGTAAGGCATCAATTCTTGGGTTTCGATGCAATAAAGAGCCTCCTCCTTGTGTTATGGCTGAACCTGCAGTCTTTCTAGTTTGTAATGCAAGGATGGTGCATTGTTCTATATGTTATTGTCCATATATCAGTCCGTAGGCGAGCTCACGAAAGGGTGGTAGAGGGTGGCAGAGTATACTTCAAGCATAAAACCGTCCAGAACTCATATTTACAAGCCGGATCTTGCCTTCGAAATGTTGGCCAAGCCCGCGAGTGGGTTACGAGCACATAAAACTTTTGGTTGTGATTGTATTGGCGGGTTATGGAGCTCCAATGGAATTTTTGTGGCAAAGTTGGTGCCATTTTATGGATACAACATCGCGGGACAGACCGTGAATACAACTTTCAAGGTAAGTTGATCGCACCGACGAGCCATCTTGCACAACTCGGAAGAACCTATAATTTTTCGAGTGCATAAATGGAGTGAGGATGAACTGTTATGTAATTTATGATCTAAGAATAATGCATCAGCTGGTGAAAACGTGAGGGTGGTAGCGAGTGGGTCATAGACCATGTAAAGCATCAATTCTTGGGTTTCGACGCAACGGAGAGCCTCCTCCTTGTGTCATCAATGAACCTGTAGTCTTTCTAGTTTGTAATTTAAGGATGGTGCATTGTTCTATATGTTATTGTCCATATATCAGTCCGTAGGTGAGCTCACGGAAGGGTGGTAGAGGGTGGCAGAGTATACTTCAAGCAAAAGATCGTCCCGGACTCAATTTTACAAGCCAGATCTTGCCTCCGAAATGTTGTCGAACCCCGCGAGTGGGTTACGGGCGCATACAAGTTTTGGTTCTGATTGTTTTGGCGGGTTGATGTAGGGTAGAACATAGCAGGACAGACCGTGAAAACAACTTTCAAGGTAAGTTGATTGCGCTGACGAGCCATCTTGCACAACTCGGAATGACCTATAGTTTTTCGAGTGCATAAATGGAGTGAGGATGAACTATTATGTACTTTATGATCCAATAATAATGCTTCCGCTAGTGAAAAGATGAGGGTTGTGGCGGGATGGGTCATAGACCATGAAAAGCATCAATTCTTGGGTTCTGATGCAACGAAGAGCCTCCTTCTTGGGTCGTGACTGAACCTGTAGTCTTTCTAGTTTTAATGGAAGTATGGTGCACTATTCTATATGTTAGTGTCCATATATCAGTCCAAAGGTGAGCTCACGGAAGGGTGGTAGAGGGTGGCAGAGTATACTTCAAGCATAAAATCATCTGGAACTCAATTTTACAAGCCGGATCTTGCCTCCGAAATGTTGTTAGAGCCCGCGAGTGGGTTACGGGCGCATGCATCTTTTGGTTGTGATTATTTTGGCAGGTCATGTAGGTCCAATGGAGTTTTTGTGGCAAAATTGTTGTTGTTTTATGGTTACAACATCGTGGGACAGACCGTCAATATAACTTTCAAGGTAAGTTGATGGCACCGACGAGCCATCTTGCTCAACTCGGTATGACCTATAATTTTCGAGTGCATAAATGGAGTGAGGGTGAATTGTTAAGTACTTTATGATCCAAGAATAATGCATCTGCTGGTGAAAACGTGAGGGTGGTCGCGGGATGGGTTATGGACCATGTAAAGCATCAATCTTGGATTCTGATGCAACGAAGAGCATCCTCCTTGTGTCCTGACTGAAGTTGTAGTCTTTCTAGTTTGTAATGGAAGGATGGTGCATTGTTCTATATGTTATTGTCCATATATCATTCCGTAGGTGAGATCATGGAAGGGTGGTAGAGTATACTTCAAGCATAAAACCGTCTGGAACTCGATTTTACATGCCGGATCTTGTCTCTGAAATGTTGTCGAATCCCACGAGTGGGTGACGGGTGCATATAACTTTTGGTTGTGATTGTTTTGGCGGGTCATGGACAGCCAATGTAGTTTTGTGGCAAAATTGTTGCCGTTTTATGGATACAACATCGAGGGACAAACCATGAATATAACTTTCAAGGTAAGTTGATCGCACCGACGACCCATCTTGCACAACCCGGAATGACCTATAATTTATCGAGTGCATAAATGGAGCAAGGATGAACTGTTATGTACTTTATGATCCAAGAATAGTGCATCCGCTGGTAAAAACATGAGGGTGGTAGCGAGTGGGCCATAGACCATGTAAAGCATCAATTCTTGGGTTTCGTTGCAACGGAGAGCCTCCTCCTTGTGTCGTGACTGAACCTGTAGTCTTTCTAGTTTGTAATGTAAGGATGGTGCATTGTTCTATATGTTATTGTTCATATATCAGTCCGTAGGTGAGATGACAGAAGGGTGGTAGAGGGTGGCAGAGTATACTTCAAGCAAAAAATCGTCCAGAACTCAATTTTACAAGCCGGATCTTGCCTCTGAAATGTTGTCGAACCCCGCGAGTGGGTTACGGGCGCATAAAACTTTTGGTTGTGATTGTTTTGGCGGATAAGGGAGCTCCAATGGAGTTTTTGTGGGAAAATCGTTGTTGTTTTATGGATACAACATCGCGGGACAGACCGTGAATACAACTTTAAAAGTAAGGTGATCGCACCGACGAGCCATCTTGCACAACTCGAAACGACCTATAATTTTTTGAGCGCATAAATGGAGTAAGGATGAACTGTTATGTACTTTATGATCCAAGAATAATGCATCCACTGGTGAAAACGTGAGGGTGGTAGCGAGATGGGTGATTGACCATGTAAAGCATCAATTCTTGGGTTTCGATGCAACGCAGAGCCTCCTCCTTATGTCGTGACTGAACATGTAGTCTTTCTAGTTTGTGATGGAAGGATGGTGCATTGCTCTATATGTTATTGTCCATATATTAGTCCGTAGGTGACCTCACTAAAGGGTGGTAGAGGGTGGCAGAGTATACTTCAAGCATAAAATCGTCTGGAGCTCAATTTTACAAGACGGATCTTGCCTCCGAAATGTTGTCGAAGCCCGAGAGTGGGTTACGGGCGCATAAAACTTTTGGTTGTGATGGTATTTGCGGGTGATGGAGCTCGAATGGAGTTTTTTTCGGCAAAATTGCTGTCGTTTTATGGATACAACATCGCGGGACCGACCGTGGATACAACTTTCAAGGTAAGATGATTGCACCGACGAGCCATCTTGCACAACACGAAATGACCTATAATTTTTCGAGTGCATAAATGGCGTGAGGATGAACTGTTATGTACTTTATGATCCAAGAATAATGCATTCGCTAGTGAAAACGTGAGGGAGGTGGTGGGATGGGTCATAGACCATGTAAAGCATCAATTCTTGGGTTTCGATGCAACGAAGAGCCTCCTGACTGAACATGTAGTCTTTCTAGTTTGTAATGGAAGGATGGTGCATTGTTCTTGAAGGAAATATGCCCTAGAGGCAATAATAAAGTTATTATTTATTTCCTTATATCATGATAAATGTTTATTATTCATGCTAGAATTGTATTAACTGGAAACATAATACATGTGTGAATACATAGACAAGCAGAGTGTCACTAGTATGCCTCTACTTGACTAGCTCATTAATCAAAGATGGTTATGTTTCCTAGCCATGAACAAAGAGTTGTTATTTGATTAACGAGATCACATCATTAGTTGAATGAACTGATTGACATGACCCATTCCATTAGCATAGCACCCGATCGTTTAGTATGTTGCTATTGCTTTTATCCATGACTTATACATGTTCCTTTAACTATGAGAATATGCAACTCCCGTTTACCATAGGAACACTTTGTGTGCTACCAAACGTCACAACGTAACTGGGTGATTATAAAGGTGCTCTACAGGTGTCTCCGAAGGTACATGTTGGGTTGGCATATTTCGAGATTAGGATTTGTCACTCCGATTGTCGGAGAGGTATCTCAGGGCCTTCTCGGTAATACACATCACATAAGCCTTGCAAGCATTGCAACCAATGAGTTAGTTGCGAGATGATGTATTACGGAACGAGAAAAGAGACTTGCCGGTAACGAGATTGAACTAGGTATTGGATACCGACGATCGAATCTCGGGCAAGTAACATACCGATGACAAAGGGAACAAACGTATGTTGTTATGCGGTCTGACCGATAAAAGATCTTCGTAGAATATGTAGGAGCCAATATGGGCATCTAGGTCCCGCTGTTGGTTATTGACCGGAAACGTGTCTCGGTCATGTCTACATTGTTCTCGAACCGTAGGGTCCGCACGCTTAAGGTTACGATGACAGTTATTATGAGTTTATGCATTTTGATGTACCGAAGGAGTTCGGAGTCCCGGATGTGATCACGGACATGACGAGGAGTCTCGAAATGGTCGAGACGTAAAGAATGATATATTGGAAGCCTATGTTTGGACATCGGATGCATTCCAGGTAAAGTCAGGATTTTACCGAAATACCGGGAGGGTTACCGGAACCCCCCGGGAGCATAATGGGCCAACATGGGCCTTGGAGGAGAAGTGAGAGGGCAGCCCTAGGGGCTGCGCGCCTTCCCCCTTCCCCTAGTCCTATTAGGACTAGGAGAGGTGGGCACCCCCCTCTCCTTCTCTCTCCCCCTTGGAGAATCCTAGTCCAACTAGGATTGGGGGGGGGGGAATCCTACTCCCAGAGGGAGTAGGACTCTCCTGGCGCGCCTAGCTTGGCCGGCCAGCCCCTCCCCCTTGGCTCCTTTATATACGGGGGCAGGGGGCACCCCAAAGACACACAAGTTGATCTACGGATCGTTCCTTAGCCGTGTGCGGTGCCCCCTTCCACCAAATTCCACCTCGATCATATTGTTGCAGTGCTTAGGCGAAGCCCTGCGCCGGTAACACATCAAGATCGTCACCACGCCGTCGTGCTGACGGAACTCTTCCTCGACGCTTTGCTGGATCGGAGCCCAGGGATCGTCATCGAGCTGTACGTGTGCTAAAACTCGGAGGTGCCGGAGTAACGGTGCTGGGATCGGTTGGATCGCGAGGAGAACGTACGACTACTTCCTCTACATTGTGTCAACGCTTCCGCTTCGGTCTACAAGGGTACGTAGACAAACACTCTCCCCGCTCGTTGCTATGCATCACCATGATCTTGCGTGTGCGTAGGAATTTTTTTTTGAAATTACTACGTTCCCCAACAGTGGCATCCGAGCCTAGGTTTTTATGGTTTGATGTTATTTGCACGAGTAGAACACAAGTGAGTTGTGGACGATACAAGTCATACTGCCTACCAGCATGTCATACTTTGGTTCAGCGGTATTGTTGGACGAGACGATCCGGACCAACCTTACGCGTACGCTTACGCGAGACCGGTTCCCTCGACGTGCTTTGCACATAGATGGCTTGCGGAAGACTGTCTCTCCAACTTTAGTTGAACCGAGTGTGGCTACGCCCGGTCCTTGAGAAGGTTAAAACGGAGTCTATTTGACAAACTATCATTGTGGTTTTGATGCGTAGGTAAGATGAGTTCTTGCTTAAAGCCCGTAGCAGCCACGTAAAACTTGCAACAACAAAGTAGAGGACGTCTAACTTGTTTTTGCAGGGCATGTTGTGATGTGATATGGTCAAGACGTGATGCTAAATTTTATTGTATGAGATGATCATGTTTTGTAACCGAGTTATCGGCAACTGGCAGGAGCCATATGGTTGTCGCTTTATTGTATGCAATGCAATCGCGATGTAATGCTTTACTTTATTGCTAAACGGTAGTGATAGTCGTAGAAGCATAAGATTAGCGAGACGACAATGATGCTGCGATGAAGATCAAGGTGTCGCGCCGGTGACGATGGTGATCATGACGGTGCTTCGAAGATGGAGATCACAAGCACAAGATGATGATGGCCATATCATATCACTTATATTGATTGCATGTGATGTTTATCCTTTTTATGCATCTTATCTTGCTTTGATTGACGGTAGCATTATAAGATGATCTCTCACTAAATTATCAAGAAGTGTTCTCCCTGAGTATGCACCGTTGCGAAAGTTCTTCGTGCTGAGACACCACGTGATGATCGGGTGTGATAGGCTCTACGTTCAAATACAACGGGTGCAAAACAGTTGCACACGCGGAATACTCAGGTTTAACTTGACGAGCCTAGCATATACAGATATGGCCTCGGAACACAGAGACCGAAAGGTCGAGCGTGAATCATATAGTAGATATGATCAACATAAATGATGTTCACCATTGAAACTACTCCATCTCACGTGATGATCGGACATGGTTTAGTTGATTTGGATCACGTGATCACTTAGAGGATTAGAGAGATGTCTATCTAAGTGGGAGTTCTTAAGTAATATGATTAATTGAACTTTAATTTATCATGAACTTAGTACCTGATAGTATCTTGCTTGTCTATGTTGTGTAGATAGATGGCTCGTGCTGTTGTTCCGTTGAATTTTAATGCGTTCCTTGAGAAAGCAAAGTTGAAAGATGATGGTAGCAATTACACAGACTGGGTCCGTGACTTGAGGATTATCCTCATTGCTGCACAGAAGAATTACGTCCTGGAAGCACCGCTGGGTGCCAGGCCTGGTGCAAGAGCTACGCCAGATGTTTTGAACGTCTGGCAAAGCAAAGCTGATGACTACTCTATAGTTCAGTGTGCCATGCTTTACGGCTTAGAACCGGGACTTCAACGACGTTTTGAACACCATGGAGCATATGAGATGTTCCAGGAGTTGAAGTTAATATTTCAAGCAAATGCCCGGATTGAGAGATATGAAGTCTCCAATAAGTTCTATAGCTGTAAAATGGAGGAGAATGGTTCTGTCAGTGAGCATATACTCAGAATGTCTGGGTATAACAATCACTTGATTCAACTGGGAGTTAATCTTCCGGATGATTGCGTCATTGACAGAATTCTCCAATCACTGCCACCAAGCTACAAGAGCTTCGTGATGAACTATAATATGCAAGGGATGACCAAAACTATGCCCGAGCTCTTCGCGATGCTAAAAGCCGTGGAGGTAGAAATCAAAAAGGAGCATCAAGTGTTGATGGTTAACAAAACCACTAGTTTCAAGAAAAAGGGCAAAGGGAAGAAAAAGGGGAACTTCAAAAAGAACAGCAAGCAAGTTGCTACTCAAGAGAAGAAACCCAAGTCTGGACCTAAGCCTGAAACTGAGTGCTTCTATTGCAAGCAGACTGGTCACTGGAAGCGGAACTGCCCCAAGTATTTGGCGGATAAGAAGGATGGCAAGGTTAACAAAGGTATATATGATATACATGTTATTGATGTGTACCTTACTAATTCTCGCAGTAGCACCTGGGTATTTGATACTGGTTCTGTTGCTAATATTTGCAACTCAAAATAGGGGCTACGGATTAAGCGAAGATTGGCTAAGGACGAGGTGACGATGCGCGTGGGAAATGGTTCCAAAGTCGATGTGATCGCGGTCGGCACGCTACCTCTACATCTACCTTCGGGATTAATATTAGATCTAAATAATTGTTATTTAGTACCAGCGTTGAGCATGAACATTATATCTGGATCTTGTTTGATGCGAGACGATTATTCATTTAAATCAGAGAATAATGGTTGTTCTATTTATATGAGTAATATCTTTTATGGTCATGCGCCATTAAAGAGTGGTTTGTTCTTACTTAATCTCGATAGTACTAACACACATGTTCACAATGTGGAAGCCAAAAGATGCAGAGTTGATAATGATAGTGCAACTTATTTGTGGCACTGCCGTTTAGGTCATATCGGTGTAAAGCACATGAAGAAACTCCATACTGATGGACTTTTGGAGTCACTTGATTATGAATCACTTGGCACTTGCGAACCGTGCCTTATGGGCAAGATGACTAAAACACCGTTCTCCGGTACTGTGGAGAGAGCAACAGATTTATTGGAAATCATACATACTGATGTATGTGGTCCAATGAATGTTGAGGCTCGTGGCGGATATCGTTATTTTCTCACCTTCACTGATGATTTGAGCAGATATGGGTATATCTACTTAATGAAACACAAGTCTGAAACATTTGAAAAGTTCAAAGAGTTTCAGAGTGAAGTGGAAAATCATCGTAACAAGAAAATAAAGTTTCTACGATCTGATCGTGGAGGAGAATATTTGAGTTACGAGTTTGGTCTACATTTGAAACAATGCGGAATAGTTTCGCAACTCACGCCACCCGGAACACCACAACGTAATGGTGTGTCCGAACGTCGTAATCGTACTCTACTGGATATGGTGCGATCTATGATGTCTCTTACCGATTTACCGCTATCTTTTTGGGGTTATGCTCTAGAGACGGCCGCATTCACGTTAAATAGGACACCATCAAAATCCGTTGAGACGACGCCTTATGAACTGTGGTTTGGCAAGAAACCAAAGTTGTCGTTTCTTAAAGTTTGGGGCTGCGATGCTTATGTGAAAAAGCTTCAACCTGATAAGCTCGAACCCAAATCGGAGAAATGTGTCTTCATAGGATACCCAAAAGAGACTATTGGGTATACCTTCTATCACAGATCCGAAGGCAAAATTTTTGTTGCTAAAGTCGGAAACTTTCTAGAGAAGGAGTTTCTCTCGAAAGAAGTGAGTGGGAGGAAAGTAGAACTTGATGAGATAACAGTATCTGCTCCCTTATTGAGAAGTAGTACATCACAGAAATCTGTTTCTGTGACACCTACATCAAATAGGGAGGAAGCTAATGATAATGATCATGAAACTTCAGATCAAGTTTCTGCTGAACTTCGTAGATCAGCCAGAGTAAGATCCGCACCAGAGTGGTACGGTAATCCTATTTTGGAAGTCATGTTACTAGACCATGGTGAACCTACGAACTATGAAGAAGCGATGGTGAGCCCAGATTCCGCAAAGTGGCTTGAGGCCATGAAATCTGAGATGGGATCCATGTATGAAAACAAAGTGTGGACTTTGGTTGACTTGCCCGATGATCGGCAAGCAATTGAGAATAAATGGATTTTTAAGAAGAAGACTGACGCTGATGGTAATGTTACTGTCTATAAAGCTCGACTTGTTGCAAAAGGTTTTCGACAAGTTCAAGGAATTGACTACGATGAGACTTTCTCACCTGTAGCGATGCTTAAGTCTGTCCGAATCATGTTAGCAATTGCCGCATTTTATGATTATGAAATTTGGCAAATGGATGTCAAAACTGCATTCCTGAATGGATTTCTGGAAGAAGAGTTGTATATGATGCAACCAGAAGGTTTTGTCGATCCGAAGGGAGCTAACAAAGTGTGCAAGCTCCAGCGATCCATTTATGGACTGGTGCAAGCTTCTCGGAGTTGGAATAAACGCTTTGATAGTGTGATCAAAGCATATGGATTTATACAGACTTTTGGAGAAGCCTGTATTTGCAAGAAAGTGAGTGGGAGCTCTGTAGCATTTCTGATATTATATGTGGATGACATATTGCTGATCGGAAATAATATAGAATTTCTGGATAGCATAAAGGGATACTTGAATAAGAGTTTTTCAATGAAAGACCTCGGTGAAGCTGCTTATATATTGGGCATTAAGATCTATAGAGATAGATCAAAACGCTTAATAGGACTTTCACAAAGCACATACCTTGACAAAGTTTTGAAAAAGTTCAAAATGGATCAGGCGAAGAAAGGGTTCTTGCCTGTGGCACAAGGTGTGAAGTTGAGTAAGACTCAATGCCCGACCACCGCAGAAGATAGAGAGGAAATGAAAAATGTTCCCTATGCTTCAGCCATAGGCTCTATCATGTATGCAATGCTGTGTACCAGACCTGATGTGTGCCTTGCTGTGAGTTTAGCAGGAAGGTACCAAAGTAATCCAGGAGTGGATCACTGGACAGCGGTCAAGAACATCCTTAAGTACTTAAGAAGGACTAAGGATATGTTTCTCATTTATGGAGGTGGCAAAGAGCTCGTCGTAAACGGTTATGTCGATGCAAGCTTTGACACTGATCCGGACGATTCTAAATCACAAACCGGATACGTATTTACATTAAACGGTGGAGCTGTCAGTTGGTGCAGTTCTAAACAAAGCGTCGTGGCGGGATCTACATGTGAAGCTGAGTAGATAGCCGCTTCGGAAGCAGCTAATGAAGGAGTCTGGATGAAAGAGTTCATATCCGATCTAGGTGTTGTACCTAGCGTATCGGGTCCAATGAAAATCTTTTGTGACAATACTGGTGCAATTGCCTTGGCAAAGGAATCCAGATTTCACAAAAGAACCAAACACATCAAGAGACGCTTCAACTCCATCCGGGATTTGGTCCAGGTGGGAGACATAGAGATATGCAAGATACATACGGAGCTGAATATTGCAGACCCGTTGACTAAGCCTCTTCCACGAGCAAAACATGATCAGCACCGAGACTCCATGGGTGTTAGAATCATTACTTTGTAATCTAGATTATTGACTCTAGTGCAAGTGGGAGACTGAAGGAAATATGCCGTAGAGGCAATAATAAAGTTATTATTTATTTCCTTATATCATGATAAATGTTTATTATTCATGCTAGAATTGTATTAACTGGAAACATAATACATGTGTGAATACATTGACAAGCAGAGTGTCACTAGTATGCCTCTACTTGACTAGCTCATTAATCAAAGATGGTTATGTTTCCTAGCCATGAACAAAGAGTTGTTATTTGATTAACGAGATCACATCATTAGTTGAATGATCTGATTGACATGACCCATTCCATTAGCATAGCACCCGATCGTTTAGTATGTTGCTATTGCTTTTATCCATGACTTATACATGTTCCTTTAACTATGAGAATATGCAACTCCCGTTTACCATAGGAACACTTTGTGTGCTACCAAACATCACAACGTAACTGGGTGATTATAAAGGTGCTCTATAGGTGTCTCCGAAGGTACATGTTGGGTTGGCATATTTCGAGATTAGGATTTGTCACTCCGATTGTCGAAGAGGTATCTCAGGGCCTTCTCGGTAATACACATCACATAAGCCTTGCAAGCATTGCAACCAATGAGTTAGTTGCGAGATGATGTATTACGGAACGAGAAAAGAGACTTGCCGGTAACGAGATTGAACTAGGTATTGGATACCGACGATCGAATCTCGGGCAAGTAACATACCGATGACAAAGGGAACAAACGTATGTTGTTATGCGGTCTGACCGATAAAAGATCTTCGTAGAATATGTAGGAGCCAATATGGGCATCCAGGTCCCGCTATTGGTTATTGACCGGAAACGTGTCTCGGTCATGTCTACATTGTTCTCGAACCGTAGGGTCCGCACGCTTAAGGTTACGATGACAGTTATTATGAGTTTATGCATTTTGATGTACCGAAGGAGTTCGGAGTCCCAGATGTGATCACGGACATGACGAGGAGTCTCGAAATGGTCGAGACGTAAAGAATGATATATTGGAAGCCTATGTTTGGACATCGGATGCATTCCAGGTAAAATCAGGATTTTACCGGAATACCGGGAGGGTTACCGGAACCCCCCGGGAGCATAATGGGCCAACATGGGCCTTGGAGGAGAAGTGAGAGGGCAGCCCTAGGGGCTGCGCGCCTCCCCCCTTCCCCTAGTCCTATTAGGACTAGGAGAGGTGGGCGCCCCCCTCTCCTTCTCTCTCCCCCTTGGAGAATCCTAGTCCAACTAGGATTGGGGGGGGGGGGGAATCCTACTCCCAGAGGGAGTAGGACTCTCCTGGCGCGCCTAGCTTGGCCGGCCAGCCCCTCCCCCTTGGCTCCTTTATATACGGGGGCAGGGGGCACCCCAAAGACACACAAGTTGATCTACGGATCGTTCCTTAGCCGTGTGCGGTGCCCCCTTCCACCAAATTCCACCTCGATCATATTGTTGCAGTGCTTAGGCGAAGCCCTGCGCCGGTAACACATCAAGATCGTCACCACGCCGTCGTGCTGACGGAACTCTTCCTCGACGCTTTGCTGGATCGGAGCCCGGGGATCGTCATCGAGCTGTACGTGTGCTAAAACTCGGAGGTGCCAGAGTAACGGTGCTGTGATCGGTTGGATCGCGAGGAGAACGTACGACTACTTCCTCTACGTTGTGTCAACGCTTCCGCTTCGGTCTACAAGGGTACGTAGACAAACACTCTCCCCGCTCGTTGCTATGCATCACCATGATCTTGCGTGTGCGTAGGAATTTTTTTTTGAAATTACTACGTTCCCCAACAGTTCTATATGTTATTGTCCATAATCAGTCCATAGATGAGCTCACGGAAGGGTGGTAGAGGGTGGCAGAGTATACTTCAAGCATAAAATCATCTGGAACTCAATTTTACAAGTCGGATCTTGCCTCCGAAATGTTGTCAGAGCCCACGAGTGGGTTACGGGCGCATACAAATTTTGGTTGTGATTGTTTTGGTGGGTCATGGAGGTCCAATGGAGTTTTTGTGGCAAAATTGTTGTTGTTTTATGGTTACAACATCGCGGGACAGACCGTGAATACAAGTTTCAAGGTAAGTTGATGGCACCGACGAGCCATCTTGCACAACTCGGTATGACCTATAATTTTTCGAGTGCATAAATGGAGTGAGGATGAACTGTTATGTAATTTATGATCCAAGAAATATTGCATCCGCTGGTGAAAACGTGAGGGAGGTCGTGGGATGGGTTATAGACCATGTAAAGCATAAATTCTTGGGTTCCGATGCAACGAAGAGCCTCCTCCTTGTGTCCTGACTGAACCTGCAGTCTTTCTAGTTTGTAATGGAAGGATGGTGCATTGTTCTATATGTTATTGTCCATATATCATTCCGCAGGTGAGATCATGGAAGGGTGGCAGAGTATACTTCCAGCATAAAATCGTCCGAAACTCAATTTGACATACCGGATCTTATCTCTGAAATGTTGTCGAATCCCGCGAGTGGGTGACGGGTGCATATAACTTTTGGTTGTGATTGTTTGGGCGGGTCATGGACATCCAATGTAGTTTTGTGGCAAAATTGTTGCCGTTTTATGGATACAACATCGCGGGACAGACCGTGAATATAACTTTCAAGGTAAGTTGATCGCACCGACGACCCATCTTGCACAACTCAAAATGACCTATAATTTCTCGAGTGCATAAATGGAGTGAGGATGAACTGTTATGTACTTTATTATCTAAAAATAGTGCATCTGCTGGTGAAAACATGAGGGTGGTAGCGATTGGGTCATAGACCATGTAAAGCATCAATTCTTGGGTTTCGATGCAACGGAGAGCCTCCTCCTTGTGTCGTGACTGAACATGTAGTCTTTCTAGTTTGTAATGGAAGGATGGTGCATTGTTCAATATGTTATTGTCCATATATCAGTCCGTAGGTGAGATGACGGAAGGGTGGCAGAGTAGACTTCAAGCAAAAAATCGTCTAGAACTCAATTTTACAAGCAGGATGTTGCCTCCAAAATGTTGTCGAACCCCGCGAGCGGGGTACGGGTGCATACAACTTTTGGTTGTGATTGTTTTGGCGGGTAATGGAGCTCCAATGGAGTTTTTGTGGGAAAATCGTTGTTGTTTTATGGATACAACATCGGGGATAGACCGTGAATACAACTTTCAAGGTAAGGTGATCGCACCGACGAGCCATGTTGCACAACTCGGAATGACCTATAATTTTTTTGAGCGCATAAATGGAGTGAGGATGAACTGTTATGTACTTTATGATCCAAGAATAATGCATCGCTGGTGAAAACGTGAGGGTGGTAGTGAGATGGGTGATTGACCATCTAAAGCATCAATTCTTGGGTTTCGATGCAACGCAGAGCCTCCTCCTTGTGTCGTGACTGAACATGTAGTCTTTCTATTTTGTGATGGAAGGATGGTGCATTGCTCTATATGTTATTGTCCATATATCAGTCCGTAGGTGACCTCACAGAAGGGTGGTAGAGGGTGGCAGAGTATACTTCAAGCATAAAATCGTCTAGAACTCTATTTTACAAGATGGACCTTGCCTCCGAAATGTTGTCGAAGCCCGAGAGTTGGTTACGTGCGCATAAAAACTTTTGGTTGTGATGGTATTTGCGGGTCATGGAGCTCCAATGGAGTTTTTGTGGTAAAATTGTTGCTGTTTTATGGATACAACATCGCGGGACAGACCGTGAATACAAGTTTCAAGGTAAGTGGATCACACCGACGAGCCATCTTGCATAACTCGGAATGACCTATAATTTTTCGAGTGCATAAATGGAGTGAGGATGAACTGTTATGTACTTTATGTTCCAAGAGTAATACATCCGCTGGTGAAAACATGAGTGTCGGTGTCAAAACCGGCGGATGTCGGGTAGGGGGTCCCGAACTGTGCGTCTAGGCCGGATTGTAACAGGAGACAAGGGACACGAAGTTTACCCATGTTCGGGCCCTCTCGATGGAGGTAAAACCCTACTCCTGCTTGATTAATATTGATGATATGGGTAGTACAAGAGTAGATCTACCACGAGGTCAAGGAGGCTAAACCCTAGAAGCTAGCCTATGGTATGATTGTTGTATGATGAAGTTGTCCTACGGACTAGAACCCTCCGGTTTATATAGACACCGGATAGGGTTAGGGTTACACAAAGTCGGTTACAATGGTAGGAGATCTTGAATATCCGCATCGCCAAGCTTGCCTTCCACGCCAAGGAAAGTCCCATCCGGACACGGGACGAAGTCTTCAATCTTGTATCTTCATAGTCCTGGAGTTCGGCTGAAGGTATAGTCCGGCTATCCGAACACCCCCTAATCCAGGACTCCCTCAGTAGCCCCTGAACCAGGCTTCAATGACGACGAGTCCGGCGCGCAAATTGTCTTCGGCATTGCAAGGCGGGTTCCTCCTCCAAGTTCTTCAAGAAGATTTTAAACACCAAGGATAGTGTCCGGCTCTGCAAAATTAGTTTCCACATATTTCCATAGAGAGAATAATATTAACACAAATCTAATCTGCTGACGTATTCCGCGGCGTGACATCACACTACGGCCAAGTCCTTTACTCGAATCATTTTTACTTTTCCACCTCAGCACGTTTTGCGAGGCGGTTTCCTTGGCACGTCTTGTCAAAGCAGAGATCGTGTGCCCCTTTTTACGGGATTCTCATCAATACGGCCGTGGGTAACCCAACCGTGCCATTTATCACGGCGCTTGGGAGGCAAGCGAGTTTTACTAGGCTAGTGGGGACGCACAGCCGCATCCGCCCATATAAGGGGATAAGGATCCACCTTTTTACCTAAGCCTTCTTCCTTCTTTGCCTATCCATCTCCTGCGCACTCGAGCTCCAGCGCCCAAGCCCGCACTTCCCACCTCAACCTTCTCCAGCAATGCCCGGAGCGGGAGGCAAGTGGATGGTCTCCTCCGTCACGGAGGGCCATGTCAAAAAACTAAGGAAGGCCGGATACTTGTCCAAAGACATCGCGCACCGGCTTCCCGAGGAGGGGCAGCTTCTCCCCACCCCACGGCCCCATGAGAGGGTAGTATTCCTTCCCCACTTCCTCCGCGGACTGGGTTTTCCACTCCACCCATTTGTCCGGGGGCTCATGTTCTACTACGGCCTGGATTTCCATGATCGGGCCCCGAACTTCGTCCTCAACATCTTGGCGTTTATCGTCGTGTGTGAGGCTTTCCTCCGCATCCGCCCCCATTTCGGCCTCTGGCTCAAGACCTTCAACGTCAAGCCCAAGGTGGTGCGCGGCAGCCAGGCGGAGTGCGGCGGCGCCATGGCAAGCAAGATGGCCAACGTCCTATGGCTCGAGGGCTCCTTTGTGGAGACCCTAAAGGGGTGGCAATCCGGGTGGTTTTACATCACCGAGCCACGCAATCCGAAATGGATCGTAGCCCCTGAGTTCCGATCTGGACCCCCCACGCGGCTTATGTCCTGGAAAGAGACGGGCCTGTCGTGGGGTGACGAAAAAGAGGTGACCGGACTGCAAACATGTATCCAGTCCCTGGTGGACAAGCCGATCAATCTTTTCAATGTAGTCCAGGTTATGCTCGTCCGCCGGATCCTCCCATGTCAACAACGGGACTTTAATCTGTGGGAGTTCGACCCGGCGCAACACCAAACCCATAACAGGCTCTTCGACACGACGTATGAAGACGTCTGGAAGGTGCTAACCAAAGGCGCCAAGGCTCCCACATCCGCTTCCGAGGACCGCGGGTACAGCTCGCAGCATCACGCTAGCGAGGTAAGCTATTTTCACCTTTTACAGGATGTTAAGTTTTTTCATAGTTTGACTCTATGCGGGATCTAAACTCCCTCACCTTTGACAGGCTTGGCAGACGATATCCAGACCGATTAACTGTCCGGCTCCCTTGCCCGAAGACCCAGCCCCTGCTCTCCTAGTGAAGCTGCTGGTTCCGGCGCCTTATGTGGTGCCGGAGAAGAAGGCCAAGAAGAAGAAGGCCACGGGGACTCGAAAGAGTGCCCGTAATGTGGTGGTGTCGGACTCGTCATCCGACGAGTCCGAGACGCTCTCCTCTCGTGAGAACGAGGAGGAGGAAGAAGAAAACCCTCCCCCTCCAGCGGGGGGAGGAAAGAAAAGGAAGGCTTCCCCAATAGGGGAGGCCGAAGGGTCCAGAAACAGGAAGACCCCTCTGCCGGACTACTCCCCCGACGCCGAAGAGGACAAAGAGGAGTGGCCAGACAGGGCCAAGCATCCGGCGAAATCGTAAGTATTCGGATATCAGAGTAACTCATGATGTTCCTTTGTTGCATAGCTTTCCCTAATGTCGAACATAATTGTGCAGCCCGCCCCGGGCCGAACTCGACGAGTCATCGAGCGGCTCCCTGGATTCGTCGGACGTGAACTCAGTTTCGCCCGCTGTCTCCCCCCGCACTGCGGACGATGCCGAAGTGGCGTCGCAATGAGCTTCGGGGCAGGAGGAGGTGGTCCTGGAGGAGCCGCAAGGCGACCTCCCGGACTCCAGGAGTAAAGGGGACAAGACCCCCCAGGGCTCCAAGTCCGGCTTTGAGCCGGACACCGCGCCGGAATCTTCAACAGTTCCGGACCGTGGTATGCGAACTCCTTCCAAGAGGAGCAAGCCTTCTGAGCCAGCGGCCTCCGTCCAACCGGAGGTGCCGGACAGTCTGTTGTAGGTGCTTGACAGCGCCTCCATCGACGAGGAGCACCGTACTATTATGAGTACGGTGATCCGGAAGGTTCAGTCTGCCAAGAGCGGACTGAACGAAGCTTCCGCTAGCCTTCTAACAGGCTTCGAGGTAAGTAAAAAATATGTAAAAATATAACCGCATAGACAGTAGCCCCTGATGCTCTGTTGGACGTTTGGAAAGAAAAGCCGAATAGAGGATCTATTAAATTTCGCAGGAGTCTAACAACAAAGAGTCAATATGTGTATGCAGGCTTCGCTGCTTGCCACCGCCGCACTAACTGCGGAGGTGGGCGCCGTAAAATAGGGCCTCGAGCGGACCGAGCAAGAGCTCGGCCTTGCCAAGCGGCAGCTCGAGGAGAAAGAAGGTAAGAAATACCTTACAGAAAAAATGCCTATAAAAAGACGTGATTGCAAAAAATAACAGGATTGTACTGCTTATTGTAGGGGCCACGACTGAGGTGACGACCCTCAAGCAGGCGCTGTTCGAGGCCGAAAAGAAAGCGGCGGCGGGGCGCACCGAGCGAGAGAAACTTGAGGCCCAGGTCGGCGAGGTGCGGCAAGAGCTTGAGGCTCTTATGAAAAAACATGAGAGTTTGGAGCTTGAGTCAAAAACGCAAGCGTCCGAGCTCGCGGCGGCCTCTGAGACTGCCAAGTCTGCCAAGGCCGAAGCCCAAAAGGCCCTCCAAGAGTTGGAGGAGATGAAAAAGATAGCAGCGGGTAAGGCATTCTTTATGCAAAGCAGAAATATAAAAGTAAACTACTTGTTACTTACCCGAATCCGGAGCTCTCCAGGGGCATTCACAGATCTTCCCCGCAGTGTATCCGATGCGGCCGCATTCTACCGAGCTGAAGAGGGCAGCTCGACGGAGAAGGTGTTCTGGTCTCAGTATGCTGAGGCCGGACACCCTGTGCCCTTGAGCGACCAGCTGAAACAGCTGGTCGAGCTCCACAAGGCGGCCGAACATGCCATGAAGGGCTTCATAGTTCGGCTGTGGCCCGGAGAGGCCCTGCCTGGGAGCTACTTCGGGCTGGTGCGGCGGCTGGTGGAGGCCTGTCCAAGGATCGATGTCATCAAGCGCTCCTTCTGCATCGAAGGTGCCCGTAGGGCCCTTCCCCGTGCAAAGGTGCACTGGGGTAAGCTAGACGGTGAGAAGCTTGTGAGGGACAGGCCGCCGCCGGGCAAGGAGCATTGCAAGCCCGAGAACTATTACAAGGATGTTCTTGCGGGTGCCCGCCTTGTGGAGGATGAATGTACCAAGGATGTAATTTTTGAATGAACTCGCTCGTGTTTATCCTATGCGCTGAAAATTTGTTCATATGCGCTAAGCAATGCTTGTTGAATTTAAAATATTATTTTCTGTGTGGCCGTTTATCAAAAAATTGAGAGATGGCGAGTCGTCGGCTTCCACCCCCATGCCACTAGTGCTGGGGTGTTCGGGATAAACCTGAGCGCTCTTTTTCCCATGTTTGGGTCCTTCGAGGGAGGCGCTCAGCACAACGAACCAGGCAATCAGACTATAATGCTTGAACACTCTCACTTAGCCATAGAAATTTATAATTTTAAATTTCGGCGAAGCCCCTAGTTTGGAAGACCGAGTTCGGGGCGCTATCCACGCCTTGGCCGGACAAAGACGGTTCCTCGCTCGAAGCGGAAGTCTTTAGGGACTCGAAAAACCTCTCGAATAGCGACCGGTCTCTCGCCTCATCATGACAGTCAATTTTAGCTTTCTCCACTGAGGTGCTTAACCCAGCTCAATCGAGGCACAATCGCAGTGGTTCTCCTAGTGCTACCTTAGCCAATATAGCGGAACATAAGGCACCAAAACATAGGAGCCGGGCAAACCCAACTATTGACCCAAATCATGATTCGGAGCCGATGCATATAGTGCTATAAGTTCGGGGTGCCGCACTTGTGAAAGTGTACGGGCTTATCACACCATATTGAGGGGTACTGAAGCCCCTGGCGTGTTTGCCGTGCCATGGTGTACGGGTGCAACATGTCATTTAATAAACATATATATGAAAAGAGGATAATGCAAAAAATAGACAAAAAGCTATGCATTGTTTATAGAAAGGTTCCTATCAAGGCAGAACGATACAAATAGTGCGATAAGCAAAAGATATTGGACTATTTAACATGTCCTGGCCAGGGGCAGGCCACGGAATTGTATGCAAAAACAGGTATACTGCTCGTAACAGAGACCACCTGTGAGTTCCATAATGCGGCATGGCTTGTCTGCTTCCCTGGATCTTGCATCGTTTGTGCGACAGTTGAATTGCCGAACAGGTCGTCCGAAGTATGGAGTCCTAAAAGTAAGAAAAAGAATTCGACAGCCCCTAGTACGTTTTAGGCCGTATTTCGGGCTTGCCATTATTGTGCCCCTTCCCCTGCGCCCATGGTATTTCGAGAGCGTAGTTATGTACGCGGAGCACTGGTTTCGCTATGTCGCGAGGGCTGGGGTTGGGGCCGCATTGCTACGCCTGCTCAGAACGTGCCAGGCGGTCTTGTTGTAGGTTACTCCGGGAACGCTTGGCAGTGTCTGGCTTTTTAACAGCCGGACTGGAGAATTGCCTAAAAAGGCTGCTTTGTACTTCCGCTGTGAGGGCCGCCGTGTGTTCCTTCGTTCGGAGGGAGCGCTCGGTGTTTCCGTTGACCGTAATTACTCCTTGAGGGCCTGGCATCTTGAGCTTGAGATATGCGTAGTGCGGCACCGCATTGAACTTTGCAAATGTGGTTCGCCCGAGCAGGGTGTGATAGCCACTGCGGAACGGGACTATATCGAAGATTAACTCTTCGCTTCGGAAATTATCCGGAGATCCGAAGACCACTTCCAGTGTTACTGAGCCTATGCAGCTGGCCTCTACACCTGGTATGATGCCTTTAAGGGTCGTTTTTGTGGGCTTGATCCTTGAGGGATCGATGCCCATTTTCCGCACTGTATCCTGGTAAAGCAGGTTCAGGCTGCTGCCGCCGTCCATGAGGACTCTTGTGAGATGAAATCCGTCGATAATTGGGTCAAGAACCAATGCGGCAAACCCGCCATGACGGATGCTAGTGGGATGGTCCCTTCGATCAAAGGTGATCGGGAAGGAGGACCATGGGTTGAACTTTGGAGCGACTGGCTCCAGCGTGTATACGTCTCGTAGCGCACGCTTCCGCTCCCTCTTGGGAATGTGGGTTGCGTATATCATGTTCACCGTCCGCACTTGTGGGGGAAAACCCTTCTGTCCACTGATGTTCGGCGGCCTGGGCTCCTCCTCTTCATCGCTGTGCAGCCCCCTGTCTCTGTTTTCGGCTCTTAACTTGCCTGCCTGCTTGAACACCCAACAATCCCTGTTGGTGTGATTTGCTGGCCTTTCGGGGGTGCCATGTATCTGGCACAAGCGGTCGAGTATTCGGTCCAAACTGGACGCGCCCTGTGTATTCTTTTTGAATGGCTTTTTCCGCTGACCGGATTTATAGCCTCTGAATCCTGCATTCACTGTCGTGTCCTCGTTGTTGTCGCTGTTAACGCGGCGCTTTTGCTTGTTCCGGCGCGACCTGCCGCTTTTGTCCTTGGTATCCGAATTGCCAATGTTCTTGGTTAAGTTGTTACTGCGAGCTAGTCTATCTTCTCCCGCGCAAAAGCGGGTCATGAGTGTCGTGAGGGCTGCCATAGATTTCGGCTTTTCCTGTCCCAGGTGCCGGGCAAGCCACTCGTCGCGGATATTATGCTTGAAGGCTGCTAGGGCCTTAGCGTCCGGATAGTCGACTATCTGGTTTTTCTTTGTTAGGAACCGTGTCCAGAATTGCCTGGCCGATTCCTCTGGCTGCTGGATTATGTGGGTTAGGTCAACGGCATCCGGTGGTCGCACATAAGTGCCCTGGAAGTTGTCGAGGAATGCGGCTTCCAGGTCCTCCCAAGAACCGATTGAGTCTGCTGGCAAGCTGTTGAGCCAGTGCCGGGCCGGTCCCTTGAGTTTGAGTGGGAGGTATTTTATGGCGTGTAGATCATCACCACGGGCCATGTGGATATGAAGGAGATAATCCTCGATCCAGACCGCAGGATCTGTTGTGCCATTGTATGATTCGATGTTTACGGGTTTAAAGCCCTCAGGGATTTTATGATCCATTACTTCATCTGTGAAGCATAGTGGGTGTGCGGCGCCTCTATACTGGGCTATATGACGGCGCAGCTCAGAGGAGCTTTGTCCATTGTGTTTGGCCCGGCCGGATTTATCGTATCCGGAGTGACGATCACCGTCATGTGTCGTGGGGCGCCCGCGTGATCCGTAGATCGATCTTGTTTGCCTTGCCTTGTCCTCCAATATATCTCGCAGGTCTGGCGTGTTTTCCCGTGCCTTCACATGTTTTGAGCGACGTCGGGGCATGGCTTGAGTGGAGGGCCTAGAGGCCTCTCTATCGCGGCCACGAGGTGGCCGGTCGGCCATGTCATTCGCTGGTGATGTAGGTGCTTCCTCCTCTAATCGGTGTAGCAGCCTGCGCTTTGGGTAACGCTTGGAGGGGCGTTCGAGTTCATACTCTTCGGCCGCAAGGACTTCAGTCCATCTGTCAGCTAGCAAATCTTCATCAGCTCTAAGCTATTGTTGCTTTTTCTTGAGGCTGCTTGTCGTGGCTAAAAGCCTGCGTTTGAAACGCTCTTGTTCGGCGGGGTCTGATGGTACGACGAATTCGTCGTTGTCGAGGCTTGCCTCATCTTCGGAGGGAGTCATGTAGTTATCGTCCTCAACCTATCGGTCTGCCGCCCTCTCATGAGGGCTGGCTTCTCCATCTTCCTGTGCCGAATCTTGCTGGAGGGGGTGTTCTTCAGCGCTATCCGGAGTAGTATTATCTCCGGTGCCGGAATCGCCGTTTTAGCTTTGGCGGGATTTAGAGCGGCGCCGTTGACGTCGGCGTTTGGGATGTTTCTTAGAAGTATCATCTCCCGCTTTTCCATCGCCATCTCCATCTTTTGGAGCATCCACCATATATATGTCATAAGACGAGGTGGCCTTCCAGCGCCCTACAGGTGCTAGTTCCTGTTCGTCTCCTGCATCGTCGTCCATGCCATCGATGTCTTCGGAGTCGAAGTCAAGCATGTCGGTTAAATCGTCGACAGCGGCTACAAAGTGGGTGGTGGGTGGGGTCTGAATTTCTTCATCGTCCGTATCCCATCCTTGCTGGCCATAGTCCGGCCAGGGCTCTCAAGATAAAGAGAGAGACTTTAGTGAGTTCAGGATGTCGCCAAAGGGCGAGTGCTGAAAGATGTCCGCGGCGGTGAACTCCATGATCGGCGCCCAATCGGATTCGATTGGCAGGGGCGCGGGAGGTTCGGAGTCCGGAGGGGAATCCGGATCCTCGGAGTCACGGGTCATGCAGAGTGCGGGGCTGGTATCTGGCTCGATCGCTTTTGAGATCGCAGCCCCTGAGGTGGCGTCCAACCGCTCACCCTCGATCGCCGCCACAGGTTTCGAATTAAGGGTCGGAACCGACGCGTGTGCGGGCTCCAGGGCACTGTTCGGCGGCAGAGCTAGATCATGCCCATCGAGACAGTGCGGCGCGCTTGGCTGTGGCTCGAATCCGTCGAAGATCAAGTCCCCACGGATGTCAGCCGTGTAGTTCAAACTTCCAAACCTGACCTAATGGCCAGGGGCGTAGCTTTCGATCTGCTCCAGGCGGCCAAACGAATTGGCCCGTAGTGCGAAGCTGCCGAAGACGAAGATCTGTCCGGGGAGAAAAGTCTCACCTTGGACCGCATCATCGTTGATGATCAAGGGAGCCATCGGGCCTAAAAGTGACGACACAGAGGAACTCTCAATGAAAGCACCAATGTCGGTGTCAAAACCGGCGGATCTCGGGTAGGGGGTCCCGAACTGTGCGTCTAGGCCGGATGGTAACAGGAGACAAGGAACACGAAGTTTACCCAGGTTCGGGCCCTCTCGATGGAGGTAAAACCCTACTCCTGGTTGATTAATATTGATGATATGGGTAGTACAAGAGTAGATCTACCACGATATCAAGGAGGCTAAACCCTAGAAGCTAGCCTATGGTATGATTGTTGTATGATGAAGTTGTCCTACGGACTAGAACCCTCCGGTTTATATAGACACCGGATAGGGTTAGGGTTACACAAAGTCGGTTACAATGGTAGGAGATCTTGAATATCCGCATCGCCAAGCTTGCCTTCCACGCCAAGGAAAGTCCCATCCGGACACGGGACGAAGTCTTCAATCTTGTATCTTCATAGTCCTGGAGTCCGGCTGAAGGTATAGTCCGGCTATCCGAACACCCCCTAATCCAGGACTCCCTCAATGAGGGTGGTAGCGAGTGGGACATAGACCATGTAAAGCATCAGTTCTTGGGTTTAGATGCAACGGAGAGCCTCCTCCTTGTGTCGTGACTGAACTTGTTGTCTTTCTAGTTTGTAATGGAAGGATGGTGCCTTGTTCTATATGTTATTGTCCATATATAAGTCCGTAGGTGAGCTCACGGAAGGGTGGTAGAGGGTGGCAGAGTATACTTCAAGGAAAAAATCATCCGGAACTCAATTTTACGAGCCGAATCTTGCCTCCGAAATGTTGTCGAACCCCGCGAGTGGGTTACGGGCGCATACAACTTTTGGTTGTGATTGTTTTGGCGGGTTGATGTAGGGTAGAACCCTAGTGGCCCGATCTTTCACGGTTGGAGCGAATCCCACGAAGAACATGAAGAACACGGGGAAGAACGGAGAGAAATCACAAGGGGGAACACTCAAGAACAAGTCAAATCACACATCCACTAGACTCAAATCAACACAAGATCCAAAAAGGTACAAGAACAACAAAGGGAAAGATAGAAGGTAGATTTCATCTCAGTTGAAGGGGGTCCGCCTGTGAGGGGGTCTTGATGATTTCTCCCGCATGATCTTCTCCTAGATGGAGGTCTTGGCCTCCAAAGGAGTAGTAGTCTCTCTCTTTCCCAAGAGTAGAGGATGGTAGGAGCAAAGCTCACATACAAATGAGCTATCACTTTGCTGACCCTAGAAAGGAGGTGGAGGAGGTATATTTATAGCCCAAGGGGCAAAAGGGTAAGTGAGGGGGCGAATGGGTACACGGGCCTCGGCCCAAGTCAAGCACGCAGGCAAGGCCGAATGATCCGGACGGGGTCCCAGATGTTCCTGGCGTCGGGGGTCCGGATGATCCGGACGGAGTCCCGGATGATTCGGCTTTAGTGGAAGCCTTTGGGTGTCTTCGGCGCAGTTAGCCAGACGATCCGGGGAAGGGTCCGGATGATCCTGCTAAGCCCGGTTGATCCGGACGGTGGTACAGATGTCTGGCCTGGCTCCAGCAGCCGCTGTGTCTTCTTCTTCTCCTTTCTTCCATCTTCTCTTCCACGCTTCCCTCGCGGACGGTGTAGTCATTCCTTGGCGCTTGCACTCCTCTGCGACATCCGTGAAGCTCCGACAATACCTATGCACGCACGCGGGAGAAGTGTCAAGTTGTATACCATCCTCGAAGGGGTCAAGTGAACACGTGTAAAGGAGATGATTCACCTTTATGTGTGTTAAGTAGATGTCGCACGTGTCACTTGCCAAACGGACTCTTGACATGGTGATGTCCGTAGGATGCTCCGCATCATCCCCTGCCCCTTGGGAAATATCCGACCTCGGATCGAAAACCAAATCACCATGGGAAAGAGATGGCGTCGTCGTGTAGGAGTGGTCGATCACCAAGTTCTTGTCATCTTGAAGCTAGAAATGGTCACTCTCCCATGTCGCACCGTCTCGTGATTCCTTCGAAAGGAGCAAGGACAACAAACACTTGGAAAAACAAATGTGGTTAGCGTTAGTGCAAAACCAAGCATTCAAGCGGTGATTCACCCAGCAAGTGTCGTCATCAAGCACAGCGTATGGTGTGACAAAGGATTGTGACATTCCATGTAAGTATATGAATTGAGCACAATCAAGGACATCATGGAAACAAGTATGCAAATGGGAGGTAGATATGCAAATATGTTTGACAATTGAACAAGCATCTACCTCAAGGTCATAGCAAGCATGCATAAAGTGCTCAACAAACGGTCTATGGTAGGCATAGCAAACATTCACCACACCAAATAAAATGAAGTGTATAAACACATGAGTCAAGTGCAAGACAATCCAAGCATAATGTGCATAGGGTGTAGTGAAAATAGTGTGGCACTCAACAGAATAGAAAGAGCAATTGTTCAACATGTGTGAGGCAATCAAGGCAAGCATGTAGCGATCAATGGGACATGGTATATGTGAAGTGATGACATTGTTGCAACCAAACATGTGAGGAACAAGTAATCCAAGAATTGGGTGCAAGACACAAGGCATATATATCATGAGGCATGGAAATGTGGAAATGGCAAGTCGAAGCAAGATCTCTAACATGTGCGCAATCAAGTGGTCCAAGATGACCAAGAAGTCTAATGGAGCAAGCAACACAAGCAGTATGATCCATAATATCCAAGCTCATGGTTTGGGGGTTCTCAAAAGAGAAGGATATCACCTTGAAAGCATGTCCTTGTGCGTACTTCACAATGCCGCATAAGCAAGTGCGATGTAGAAGCGTCGTGGTAGAAGGTGGTTCACTCTCGAGAGCTCGAATTGTCAACTCACGTGACGTGGAAGTCGACACAAAGGCCAAGTATCCTACACATGCACACAATAAAGCAAAGAATGTATGTGCATGGTAGATAAACACATCATCCATCATGATGGTTCTCTTCTCTTGCACATAACCATTAGAAGCACAAGTGCATGAATAATATGATGCAACAATGGCAATGTTCATGGTGCTAGGTATATGGTGCAAAGAGGTAAGGCAAGCCTGCTTCATAAGAAATATGTCAAAATCTCCAAATATATGTGAGAATGCTATGGGGGCAAACTCATTATAAAGACTAAATGCATAGTTGCACTCAATACATGGCAAATCATCTAGCATGAGGGAGGCAACATATGGAGAGATACGAAAAGAAGCAATAACAATCATGTGCAAAGCATGTAGATGGTTGTCATCAACCGCATGAAATAAGCAAGTATGAATTATAGGTGATGCAACAAGACAAGCAATCATAGTAATTAAGTCGTGCAAGCTACTAGTGTGAAGATGCAACATACTAGAGGAAATCATGGCAATCATGTCATGTGAGCAAATAATAGGCATAGGCAATGCACATGACATATCGCAAGCACGAACACAAAGCAAGATCATTGTATCATCATAGGCATGGGGCACAAAGCAAACTTGGCAATAACAAGTGATATCTTCACCAAGCTTGCAAATACACATACAATTAGTAGAATCAATCATCATATGTAATCCAAAGCATGGGTCACAAATGCATGGCAAATGCATAGTAATTAGCATATCATGCAAAGTGAACATGGCAAGATGGGCATATAATATGTAATGGACAACAACCCATAACCATTTGAGGGCCATGTAGAAGAAATGCATGAAGAGAGTGGTGGGAAAGACAATCCATGGGATCCCAAGTCATCATTGCTCTCTAGAGCTCGTTTTGCCAACTCGTGGGATTGCGAGGTTGACAAGTATTCATGGGTACCTACACAACAAATACACAAATGAAAGAAATTGTGTGTGTGGTAAATGTACACATCATCCATCATGATGTGTATGTGTATGTGTGAGTGAACACAACATAAGCATCGCTCAAAGAAATTTGATGCATGGTATAAGAACATGTCATCCATCATGAAAGAATAGTTATTGTGTATAACACGATGGGGACACAAATTGAGAATGCAATTATATGGCACATCAATAGCATGTTTATTCATGGGGTGAATATTGTGCACATAAGTATTGGGATCATGCAATGGATGGGATGGATCAAAATCTCCTAAAATGTAAGAGGAAACTATGGGGGTCTCCTCATGAGCAATAATGGAGACATCATATGGAGAAAATGGACAACATCCAAAACAATGCATATCCGAAGCTAGTTGGTCATGGCATGGCATATGAGATAAATGATGCAAAGGGAGCATATCAATATCATCACAAGAAAAACAAATGCCAATAACCATGGGCTTGTCATCTATGCCATAAGTGCAACTTTGCTTTATTTTAATGGCATATGCATAGTCACAACGATGAGATTGCAAATGTGACATATGGTTGATCTCATGCATAGTATATGACAAGTCAAGCGGATTGTCAAACATGATGTGACCGAGAGAATTATCACAAGAAATCCTATGTAACATGGCATCACAACTAATAGACTCCACATTAGAATCATCATACTCATCGTAAATGGGCAAGAAATCATCACATGAGGAAGTCGCACTAGCATGAATCATGGAAATAGGTGGATCAACATCATGCAAGCAATCAATGTCAAGAATGTCCACTAGTGGGACTAGAACATCACCGTCACTTATGTTACCGCTGTCATTCAACTCAGGTGGTGTAGGTGAGGTGGCAAAGACCAAATGGTGGTCATCTTCATATTGATAGAACCATGTGGGGGGTGCATCATATTCCACCATGGCCATCGTCTTGTCCAAAGGAAGGATGAAGTCGTCGTGAATCGGCGCGTCGTCATATATGGGACCTAGCACCAAATGAGAAGACACGATAGAGGTAGAGGTTAAGTCGTTATAAATCGAAGTGGCCTCACATGCCCTATCAACTATCACACTCTCTCTATGTGGTGGTTCACTCACTCCCTCAATGTAGGTGCACTCAATCTCACATATGGTGGAGTCACATATGAGATAAACAATACCAAGTTACCTTTTCCCAATGTTGAGGATGTATCCTGTTTCACTCAATGTGATATGAAAAGAATAGTGGAATTGGTACTGGACTTGTTCACTCACACCTATAAAAAGCTTATGGAGTAGCTCGGTGAGGATAGTGGCACAAAAATTTAATGCAAAATGTTAGCAAGAGTCAATAATGTTGAAAGAGATTCACAAATTCGCAAGTGAAACAAGTAGACCAATAGCAAAGAATAGCACACAGAAACACACACACCAATAGATAAATGGGGTCGTGCAACCAAGGAATGGGCTCAAAATGTGGAATCCACGAAAAGCACTCGTGTTGCACAATCAAGAGAGACGCTAGCACGATTGCTCTATAGGCGGATACGACACTTGTGCACAACCTATGATATGCAAAATGTATGAGCTTTCTATCCCAAGTATGTTATGTGTATGATGTTCCCAGTGTTCTTCTCAAGATGATCCAAGATGGTCGCATATGACAATGTTATGTGCAATGTGGTATGATGCTATGGCTATTGCTTACAAGCTCTTTGCTCTCTCTATCTCTTTTGCTTAAAAGCTTATTCTCTTTTTTCTTTTTTTCTTTGATATGGCCACGATGCATAAACCAAGATAGCAATTGTGTATATGCGGGAACAAGCTTGTGACACAAGGGAAGATATGATGATACCAAGATGATATGGTATGTATGCAATGGGAGGTACGGATCACTAATGTGCACAAGTAACATTGCCGGCAATACTCAAATGGCTAGTCTCGATAGGCAAGTGACGCAAAAAAAGGCTAGGGGTTAACCATGCAATTCCAAAGGGAATATACAATGATTTCGTCAAGGTTACCGTCCGTTGTGATGATGAGTGGCGGTGTTCTTGATGTAGAACCGTTCCTAATTAGCCGAAACACCTTAGGAAACGGAAAAAACGCGAACTCAAAATCTCAAACGTCAAATGTCAAATGGTGGTAGCGGAAATGCAATGATGGGTTTTGCGAGTAGGCAATGTAGGGGTGGAGGGTTATTGGGTTATGCGATTCGAAGTTGAAGGTCACCGTCCCTAAGTAGCCGAAACACCTTAGGAGACACAAATCACAACTCAAACAAAATCGTTTTAAGTTAAGGTGGCGGAAGTGTATGATTGGCAAGCCTATGTGTAAGTGGTGGTGGTGGTTGATGAAGAAGCAACCATCTGTAAGTAGCCAAAACATCTTAGGAGACTCAAGTCACAACTCAAACAACCACATATGCAATGGGGATCAAAATGGGTTAGGTTGCAGAAGTCCGAGGTGGTAATGCGGAAGATATGGTGGTGGCCCTAGCCAAAGTTGCCAAAATTAAGAAACTTTGATGGAGTCAAATGATAGTGGTGGTATTTTTGTGAGATGGGGGATGTCAATAGCTTCAAAACGAGATAAAGAACGTCAAAAATGGATTTCGGATGAATTAGTTATGGCCGAAACGAGAATACAGCTGAGTCAGTGCCGGGGTTACCCGGACATCCGGGAGTAGGTCCGGATGATCCGGGTTTGTCAACCGAATTTCTGTCGTGTGGGTCGTCCGGACATACGTGAGATGGTCCAGCTGATCCGGGTCGATCCGGATGATCCGGGAGTACTTCCGGATGATCCGGGCAGGTCAAACTGCTCGGGATTTCCTCTCGGGGACGAATTTTTGGGCGGAAATGGATGATTTAGGGGTCAAAATTGATGAGATAACGTGGATGGAAGGTGGGGAAACTTGGGGAGATGCTAGATCCACTCGAAACCAAGCAAATCCATGATCAAAATAAACAAAACTTCATTAAACCAACAAATCACAAAACAAATTGGGGGCTATTTTTGGTGGGGATTTTCGAATTTGGGACGAAATCAAGAAAAGAAGGGTAGAAAACGGTGGGGGAGACTCCTAATTCCTGATAAACGTGGCTCATGATACCAATATGATGTAGGGTAGAACCCTAGTGGCCCTATCTTTCACGATTGGAGTGAATCCCACGAAGAACACGGGGAAGGACGGAGAGAAACCACAAGGGGAACACTCAAGAACAATTCCAATCACACATCCACTAGACTCAAATCCACACAAGATCCACAAAGGCACAAGAACAATAAAGTGAAAGACACAAGGTAGAGTTCATCTCCGTGAGGAGGTCTTGAAGGGGGGTCCGCCCGTGAGGGGGTCTTGATGATATATCCCGCGGGATCTTCTCCTAGATGAAGGTCTTGGCCTCCAAAGAAGTAGTAGTCTCTCTCTCTATCAAGAGTAGAGGAAGGTAGGAGCAAAGCTCACATACAAATGAGCTATCACTTTGCAGACCCTAGAATGGAGGTGGAGGAGGTCTATTTAAAGCCCAAGTGCCGGGGTTTTCTGGCTCCTCGAGCACCTATGGGGACGGAGCCCCTTCTCGGTTCGGCGGGGGGCGGAGGTCGCGCGAAGAGCGGATCGAGGCGAAGCACACTGGGTTTTTTTACCCAGCTTCGGAGCTCTCCGGAGAGATAACACTCCTACTGCTGCTTTGTGGATTGTATTGAGTTTTTGCTCGGGAGCGCTGAGTGCTACAGTACACTCAAGCAGCTAACGAGACCGAGCGTTCTGCTGTTTTCCTCCCAGGGATCGCTCTCCGGGGGCCGATCCCCTTCTACGTTGTGCATGGGCCTCCTTTTATATGTTCAAGGGGTCTCCAACAGGTGGCAACATAGGTAGGGGCAAAAATGGAAATATGTTGCGGTAGGTACAGCTACCTACGCAGTGTATCATACCTAACCCTGACGGCAGGGGACAAAGGCATTAAATGCCTATCTACGTCGCCCAGACGGTGCAGAAAAGGGACCGTCAGGGGCGCCACCGCTTGCCACGATGGCGATCTTGTCAGCGCTGCATGCCACAGTGTACCCCTGGCTGCACAGCCTCCCGCCACGTACGCTAGGAAGGGTCCCGGCGCGACACGTAGGTGGGTGAGCTGGAGCGCAGGTACAGAGTGGTTGCCCGCCGCGGCAAGTGCCTTGCCGCGGCCGTTGTCTTGCCGCGTCTGGGAGCTTGTCGCTCACCGAGTCCTGCCGGGACGCGTGGCGCGTCGCGGCAGGTTCTTTGAGATGCTCTGGTTGGCCTTCTGATGAGGACATCAATACCATTGTTACACCCACAGCCCCTACTGTTACATATGATGGACCAATTACTAGAGCTCGCGCACGCCAATTAAATTACCAGGTACTTTCGTTTCTTGGTAATGATTCTAATGTTCATGAGAATATGATGCTGCCTAAATTGGATACATTTGTTTTGCTTACAAATGAAGGGCCTAGCTTGGAGAAGGATGAACATTGGAGCAAGAACAAGCATGGAGTTGATGGCATGCGCAAGGGAAACAAGAACGGAGTTACAAGTGATGATTTCAGGACTCTGAAGCCACCATAAGGAGTGAATGAAGCCTTGGACGAAATATACAAAGATGCCACTTCATAAATTTCGTCCAGAGGCTATTCTAGGTGCTGCGTCACCTTATTATTGGGCCAGGCCCATGTAATTTCGAAATACTTAAGTATAGGCTGTTTTTAGAGTCCGTATGTGTGGGGAAACAAGAGTTAGGGTTGGTTTCGGACCCCTTCCTCAAGGGCCACGAAATTCCCCCCTCTTCCTCCATATATACAGCCCTTAGGGCGTCGTTTAGACTTTGGGTTTTTTTTAGATCAAAAGTTCGCCATAGCTGCAACTTCGCGTACTTCGTTTGTGTTCAACGACCAGACCAAGGCGTCACAGAACCCCACCTTCATTAATAAAGCTTTTCTCTTATATTCGCAATATCCAGATTGCAATCTTAGTTTCTTGCTTGTTCTTCGTTTGCTCGCAGGAAACAGGCCCTCGTGGTCAGGTTGATCGTGCTCCGGCATGGTCAATAACCCTCGGAAGTTGGTTTAGCGATTGCTAAGGCGCGACGTCTCGCACGTTCGTAGTCGGATCGTCAAGGTCGACTCCCACAGAAACGATAGCCACCATCTCATCGAAACATCGGGACACCTTTGCCTCTACCAAGTGGTATCAGTTTTCAGGTTGCTCGGTGAGATATTACAGTTTTTCATAGTTTTGATCGAGTCTGTTTTTCATACCTACAGTCCACGAAAAAGCCAAAAAAAATTAGGGTTAGTTCATCCTATCCGAACCAATCTGAGCCTTTGCATAATCTTTTCTGTATTTGCTTTGTTGAATTTGCGGTTGCATCGTCGTGTCAAGTTGCTGATCTTAGCGTCTAGTCCTTTAGAGTTTCGAGTTCTGTTCACAGGTTGTCACGTCGCCGCTGCCATATATCACCACCGCATCATCATCATCACCGCTGCCATATACCACCATCGTCATCACCGCTGCCATATACCACCATCGTCATCGCCGCTACCATATACCACATATCCACTGCCATCACGCTAATTTGAGTCCACCTCCATCATAGATTCGCCACCAGTCCGTGTTCCATCGCCCTGCAAATATCCGCCACCAGTCCGAGTTTCCACCAGATTCATCTCCACCACGAGTCCTAGTCCGAGTCCAGTAATTGTTGCTTTGTTCTTGATTTCCAGATCACGCGATACTCTGAGTCGTGACAGAGAAGGACTCCCCAACTTTCGTGCTACCCGCAGAAGAAAAATAGTTCCAAACTCAAAAAAAAACTAAGTCTGGAAAATTCTGGCTAGGCAGTTTTTAGGACATTTGTAGACTTCTTCGAAAAAAATTTGTTGCCGAGCAAAAAAAAGTGAAAAAAAAGAAAAAAAATTCAGAGTGTGCTCCTCCCTTGTTTACGTGCAGCGCCGTGATTTTGTTAGTGTTCTAGGCTCACGTCTCTAGTACGGTCTAGCTTAGGACTAGCACAGTACCGTCGTTGAGCGTTTATTCAACTTTGCATCTCTGAATTGGTTATTGCTGACCCTTTTTGCTACCATATTAAAAGCCTTCCCAGCTCCACATACATCTACATCGTGCGTTTGACTCTCCCTGGTAATCGCTCTATCCAAGCTTTGAGAGTTTTGACTACCTCGGTTGCCGATCACCGCCTGCTGCTGGGTAAGAACTGGTAAGAATTTGAGATTTGCTTAACGGATTTGTGACTGTTCACCACACCACCACCACCACTTCCTAGTAGTCTGTAGAATCATATTCTTGTGTGTTTCTATTGCTGCTAACCATGGTAGGATCACAAGCCGACGAGACTGACTGGGAGAACATGACAAACAAAGCATTACATGATAAGTTTCAGCAAATGATGAGTGGACAGGTGGAAGATGTGCTAAATAGATTTGAAGAGGCCATGGAGAAGATAGATGGCATTGAGAAGGCGTTCGAAACAAAGCTCGATAACAAGTTCAATGAATTGCTCGCGCGTCTACCACCACCACCACCGGCTGCACCTAACGCACCTCTACAATAGCAACAATGACTACCTCCACATCGCGAAACAGCCCTCCGCCGAGCGACCCGTGTCCCTCTTCAGCCTGGCCAAGCTGCTGGTGCTGCTGTTGATACTTCTGTGGCTCCTGCTGCTGATGTGGGGGAGGATGATTTTGTGGGAGATTACGAGGATGAGGTTGATCAACATCAGAACTACGTGCAACCACCAGCACCACAACCACCAGGTCGTCCACATGCAAATAATGGCAATGTTAGGGCTCCCCCTCAGGTACGAGATCATGACCATCTCCCTAAACTGAAATTGAATATTCCACCATTTGAGGGTAGATATGTTCCTGATATATATCTTACTTGGGAGTTAGAAACTGAACAACGATTTACATGTTTACAATATCCTGAGGAGAGACGTGTTCCTGCTGCTGTCTGTGCTTTCACTAGGTTTGCATGTGTTTGGTGGTCTGAATATTGTAGATTATATCCTGTTCCAGCTACTTGGGCTGCTTTGAAAACTGCTATGCGTACTCGTTGGGTTCCACCATATTATCAACGTGAATTACTTCAAAAATTGCAGCGCTTAAGACAAGGAAAAAATTCGGTAGAAGAATATTATCAGGAATTACAAATTGGCTTGATTAGATGTGGTATCGTTGAGGAGAATGAAGCTATGCTTGCACGTTTTCTGGGTGGATTAAATAGAGAGATTCAGACCATTCTAGACTATAAGGATTATAATAATATCACTCGTTTATTCCATCTTGCTTGTAAAGCTGAACGTGAAGTGCGGGATCGACAGGCATTGGCGCGAACTAACTTTTCTGCAGGTCGACCTTCATCGTGGACACCACGTGCATCATCTACTTCCACACGTTCTGCTACACCGGCACCTCCGTCAGCTGCCACCTCCAACCGTGATACAAGAAAGCAGGCACAACCACCACTATCTGCCAAGAGCACACCTGCCGGGCCTGCACAGAGCTCTTCTTCTTCCATGGCGTCTACAGGGCACACAAGTGATATTATTTGTCGTCGTTGTAAGGGAAGAGGACATTTTGCGCGAGAATGCACATCTCAGCGTGTGATGATTGCTACTGAGGATGGTGGGTATGAGTCCGCTAGTGACTATGATGAGGAGACTTTGGCTCTTCTTACACATGAAGAACACGGTGGAGATGATTCTGATCATGAGACGCAATACATGGCTGCTTAAGATGCTGACAGGTATGAATGTTTAGTTGCTCAACATGTTTTGAGTGTGCAGGTCACGCAAGCTGAGCAAAATCAGAGGCATAATTTGTTCCATACAAAGGGAGTTGTGAAGGAACGTTCTGTTCGCGTCATCATAGATGGAGGGAGCTGCAACAACTTGGCTAGCATGGAGATGGTGGAGAAGCTATCTCTCACCACAAGACCACATCCACATCCTTACTACATCCAATGGTTCAACAACAGCGGCAAGGTTAAGGTAACACGTACTGTTCGTGTGCATTTTAGTATCTCTACATATGCTGATTATGTTGACTGTGATGTGGTACCTATGCAAGCATGTTCCTTATTACTTGGTAGACCATGGCAATTTGATAAAAATTATGTACACCATGGTAGAAAAAATCAGTATACTCTTGTTCATAAGGATAAAAATATTACTTTGCTTCCTATGACTCCTGATTCCATTTTTAAAGATGATATTAATAGAGCTAATAAAGCAAAACAGGAGAAAAATAAGAGTGAAAATCAGATTGTGGCAAAAGAATTTGAGCAACAAATGAAGCCTCCTAATAAACTATCTAGTGTTGCTTCTGAAATTAAATTGAAAAGTGCATGTTTACTTGCCACCAAATCTGATATTGATGAGCTAGATTGTAGCAAATCTGTTTGCTATGCTTTTGTGTGCAAAGAGGCATTATTTTCATTCGAGGACGTGCCTTCCTCTTTGCCCCCTGCTGTCACTAACATTTTGCAGGAGTTCGCTGACGTCTTTCCACAAGACGTGCCACCGGGATTACCACCTATTCGAGGGATTGAGCATCAAATTGACTTAATTCCCGGTGCATCATTACCCAACCGCGCACCATACCGTACCAATCCAGAGGAGACGAAGGAGATTATGCGTCAAGTACAAGAGCTGCTTGACAAAGGTTATATTCGCGAATCCCTTAGTCCTTGTGCTGTTCCTATTATTCTAGTGCCGAAAAAGGATGGTACATCGCGTATGTGTGTTGATTGTAGAGGCATTAATAATATTACCATTCGTTATCGTCATCCTATTCCTAGGCTAGATGATATGCTTGATGAATTGTGTGGCTCTACAATATTCTCCAAAGTTGATTTGCGTAGTGGATACCATCAAATTCGTATGAAATTGGGAGATGAATGGAAAACAACATTTAAAACTAAGTTTGGTTTATATGAGTGGTTAGTCATGCCTTTTGGGTTAACTAATGCACCTAGTACTTTCATGAGACTAATGAACGAAGTTTTACGTGCTTTCATTGGACGATTTGTGGTAGTCTATTTTGATGATATACTGATTTATAGCAAATCTTTGGAAGAACATTTGGAACATTTACGTGCTGTTTTTAATGCTCTACGTGATGCACGTTTGTTTGGTAACCTTGGGAAGTGCACCTTTTGCACCGACCGAGTGTCTTTTCTTGGCTATGTTGTTACTCCACAGGGAATTGAAGTTGATAAAGCCAAGATTGAAGCTATTGAGAGTTGGCCACAACCCAAAACGGTCACACAAGTGAGGAGTTTTCTTGGACTCGCTGGTTTCTATAGGTGTTTTGTGAGAGACTTTAGCACCATTGCTGCACCTCTCAATGAGCTTACAAAGAAGGATGTGCCTTTTGTTTGGGGTACCGCACAAGAAGAAGCCTTCACGGTATTGAAAGATAAGTTGACACATGCTCCTTTACTCCAACTTCCTGATTTTAATAAGACTTTTGAGCTTGAATGTGATGCTAGTGGAATTGGATGAGGAGGTGTTTTATTACAAGATGGCAAACCTGTTGCATACTTTTCTGAAAAATTGAGTGGGCCTAGTCTGAACTATTCTACTTATGATAAGGAATTATATGCTCTTGTTCGGACTTCAGAGACATGGCAACATTATTTATGGCCCAAAGAATTTGTTATACATTCTGATCATGAATCCTTGAAACATATTAAAAGTCAAGCTAAACTGAATCGTAGACATGCTAAATGGGTTGAATTCATTAAGACTTTCCCTTATGTAATCACACACAAGAAGGGTAAAGAAAATGTTATTGCTGATGCTTTGTCTCGTCGCTATACTATGCTTTCACAACTTGACTTCAAAATATTTGGTTTGGAGACCATCCAAGATCAATATGTGCATGATGCTGATTTTAAAGATGTAATGCAGAATTGTAAAGAAGGAAGAACATGGAACAAGTTCGTTGTTAATGATGGTTTTGTGTTCCGTGCTAACAAGCTATGCATTCCAGCTAGCTCTGTTCGTATTTTGTTGTTGCAGGAGGCGCATGGAGGAGGATTAATGGGACATTTTGGCGTGAAGAAGACGGAGGACGTACTTGCTACACATTTCTTTTGGCCAAAGATGAGACGGGATGTTGAGCGTTTTGTTGCTCGCTGCACTACATGTCAAAAAGCTAAGTCACGACTCAATCCTCATGGTTTATATATGCCTTTGCCTGTACCTAGTGTTCCTTGGGAGGATATATCTATGGACTTTGTTTTAGGTTTACCTCGAACAAAGAGGGGGAGGGATAGTATATTTGTTGTCGTGGATAGATTCTCAAAAATGGCACACTTTATACCATGTCATAAAAGCGATGATGCTGTTAATGTTGCTGATTTGTTCTTTCGTGAAATTATTCGCTTGCATGGTGTGCCAAATACTATTGTTTCAGATCATGATACTAAATTTCTTAGCCACTTTTGGAGATGTTTATGGGCTAAGTTGGGGACTAAACTGCTTTTTAGTACTACTTGTCACCCCCAAACTGATGGACAAACTGAAGTAGTCAATAGAACATTGTCTACTATGCTTAGGGCTGTTTTGAAGAATAATAAGAAAATGTGGGAAGAATGCTTGCCTCATATTGAATTTGCTTATAATCGTTCATTGCATTCTACTACTAAGATGTGCCCTTTTGAAATTGTGTATGGTTTCCTACCTCGTGCACCGATTGATTTGTTGCCTCTTCCATCTTCGGAGAAGGTTAATTTTGATGCTAAACAACATGCTGATTTGATCTTAAAGATGCATGAGTTAACTAAGGAAAATATTGAGCGCATGAATGCTAAATATAAACTTGTTGGAGATAAGGGTAGAAAACGTGTTGTCTTTGCACCTGGAGATCTTGTTTGGTTACATTTGCGTAAGGATAGGTTTCCTCATTTGCGCAAGTCAAAGCTAATGCCACGTGTTGATGGTCCTTTTAAGGTGTTAGAAAAAATAAATGATAATGCATATAAACTAGAGTTGCCTGCAGATTTTGGGGTTAGTCCCACTTTTAACATTCCAGATTTGAAGCCTTATTTGGGTGAGGAAGATGAGCTTCCGTCGAGGACGACTTCATTTCAAGAAGGGGAGGATGATGAGGACATCAATACCATTGTTACACCCACAGCCCCTACTGTTACATATGATGGACCAATTACTAGAGCTCGCGCACGCCAATTAAATTACCAGGTACTTTCGTTTCTTGGTAATGATTCTAATGTTCATGAGAATATGATGCTGCCTAAATTGGATACATTTGTTTTGCTTACAAATGAAGGGCCTAGCTTGGAGAAGGATGAACATTGGAGCAAGAACAAGCATGGAGTTGATGGCATGCGCAAGGGAAACAAGAACGGAGTTACAAGTGATGATTTCAGGACTCTGAAGCCACCATAAGGAGTGAATGAAGCCTTGGACGAAATATACAAGATGCCACTTCATAAATTTCATCCAGAGGCTATTCTAGGTGCTGCGTCACCTTATTATTGGGCCAGGCCCATGTAATTTCGAAATACTTAAGTATAGGCTGTTTTTAGAGTCCGTATGTGTGGGGAAACAAGAGTTAGGGTTGGTTTCGGACCCCTTCCTCAAGGGCCACGAAATTCCCCCCTCTTCCTCCATATATACAGCCCTTAGGGCATCGTTTAGACTTTGGGTTTTGTTTAGATCAAAAGTTCGCCATAGCTGCAACTTCGCGTACTTCGTTTGTGTTCAACGACCAGACCAAGGCGTCACAGAACCGCACCTTCATTAATAAAGCTTTTCTCTTATATTCGCAATATCCAGATTGCAATCTTAGTTTCTTGCTTGTTCTTCGTTTGCTCGCAGGAAACAGGCCCTCGTGGTCAGGTTGATCGTGCTCCGGCGTGGTCAATAACCCTCGGAAGTTGGTTTAGCGATTGCTAAGGCGCGACGTCTCGCACGTTCGTAGTCGGATCGTCAAGGTCGACTCCCACAGAAACGATAGCCACCATCTCATCGAAACATTGGGACACCTTTGCCTCTATCACCTTCCCGGCAAGCTCCTCTTGCCGGGGTCTTGTGCCTCGAGCGGCCTTCCCGGCAAGCTCCTCTTGCCGGGGACTTGTCTCCTTGGCTTAAATACTTTGTTCTCGAATGGCTCCAGAGGAACCATAGAGAGCCTTGGCGATCACCTGGCGGGCCTTGCCGCGGGGTGCTGCGACTGCCCGTGCACAAGTTCGGGATACTAGGGTACCCCTACTCTAGTACACCGACAGGAGCCCCCGGGCCTGGGCCACACACGGTGCCGAGCGCTGTTGGGCCAAGCTCAAAACAGGGCACGGGCACGCGCGGCTGGGTCACGTCGCACCTTGCTCCGTATCCACCGCGTCCTCCCCGAACGGCACGCGTCGATTGCGGCGTCGTGGGAGAGGTCGTGGGTGGTTTCTTTATTCAGAAAGGAAAAACGTCTGCCCCCTCCCTCCTTATAAGCAGGGGGAACAGGGGCAGTTCGCCCATCTGCCCGTTGCTATTCCCTCCTCGAGAATCTCCGCCACTCCCCTTCTTCCCAAAGCCGAAGGAGAGCAGCGCCCCGCCCCCATCGCCACCAGCACCACCAACGTCGCCGTCCTCACTCTCCATTCCCGCCATGGCTCCGAAAGCCGAGAAGGCGAAGTCGGCCGAGGCGCAGCGGCTTGCGGCGCTGCGGAAGGAGCGGGCAATCTTCCCTCCAAGGCTTGAGGCGACGGAGCTGAAGGAGGACTTCTACCTCTTCTGGTTGACGGTGACGCGAGCGCATCCGCGCACGAGGGTACTCCCAGCCACTGCTTGGGATAAGTATCCCACTGGGTATCCCTTCTTTGCCTTGTTGTTCTACTGCGGGCTCTGCCCGCCCTTTTCAGAATTCTTTTGCGATGTCATGAACACCTACGGGCTCCACCTTCTCGATTTCACCCCCAATGTTGTCCTGACCATGGCAGGTTTCGCACATCTCTGCGAAAACTTTGTCGGGATCCATCCAAACGTAGCTCTTTTCCACCATTTCTTTTCGCCTCGGGTTGAGAAAGGGGAGCCTTTATCCGGCGGAATCGCCTGGATCTCGAAAGCTGGCAAGAAGGATGCTTATCTGGAGGGAGAGCTCCGCAGCAAGTGGGAGGAGTGGAGGGCGGACTGGTGTCTGATCGTTGAGGAGAACCCGCAGCCGTTTACTGCTCTGCGCGAAACCCCAGTAGTGCGCGGCAGTGATTGGAGTAGCCTGGCCCTGGAAGATGATAGACTAAGGATCGCCGTCACCCTGATCTTACGCCTGAGGCTTGTCGGGCTTACTGTAGGAGCGGTTGGCGCAGATTTCCTCCGCCGCCGCATCGCCCCCCTACAGGAGAGGGGGAGACCCGCCTGGGAGTTTCAGAATGCGGCGGATATCATGAGGTTGCGGCCGGGCCTCAACTTCAACTTCACTGTCCTGGAGCTCAACGCGATGCTCCAGGAGCTGTTCAAGCACGACCCACAGCATCTAGAAGCGTTCTGGTTGCCGAGGGGCGTCGTCCCGCTGTGCAACAACTCCGTGCTCGACCGTATCCGTGCGATAATGCCGCTGTGCGACTCGCATGGAATTGATCCAGCCTGGATAGAGCCTGCGGATGATGTCGTGCGGGCGTTCTTCGACAACTTGATAGAAGTGCCGGTCGACACCGACGAGAAGAAGGCCTCACCCGGGACACCACCGACGATGAGCTCAAGCGCATCGCCACCAAGATGGAAGAGGCGGCGGCAGCTGCCGCTGCGGGCGAGTTTGGGTTCACCATGGAGGAGGCAGAGGCAGTAGAGGTGGCAAGCCTTGCCGACCGAGAGGAGCTTGCCGGCGAGAAGAGGTCCGCCGAGCACGACGTCGGGCCGAGCGGGCCCGCCAAGGACACGAGCGGCTCGCTGGAGATCGGCTCCTCTTCCTCTTCGTCTTCAAACAGCTTGCCGCAAGCAGAGCCCCTGACTCCACGAGCAGAGCCCCCGGCTCCACAAGCAGAGCCCCCGGCTCCATCAAGAAGGCGTCTTCGCAAGGCCGGGGACGTAGCGGAGCGGCGGGCGAGTCAACCCCCGCCGCGGAAACACCTCACGCTGCAGCGGCAACTGGGGCGGGGTCCTCTCGGCCTGCCGCTCCAGCTCCCGCTAAGCGGCCAAGGGATCCTACTCCTCCGCCTCCTCGCGCCGGAGGTGGGCCAGGCTTTGACTTCTCCGTGCTCAGCTCCGACGAGGAAGAAGAAGAGTAAGTTTCTTGTTGTACTTGCATGTCTTCAATACTTGCTGTCTTGTCTTGTATCTCATTTGCTTTACTCTGAACCTATTCCTTTTTAGGACGCTGGCCCAGAGAATGGCAAAGAGAGCCAAGGTCCCGGTGATTGTCATCGAGGATGATCCCACAGTGGCAGCAGGGGGTGCGCCCGAGACAAACCTGCCGGACCCAACGGCTATTCTTCAGACCAGCCCCCAGCGCAGCCCCCAGCGTAAGTATATGGTTTACTTCCAGCTGTTAGGCGCGCATGGATACTCTTTGCTTGCTGATATCTGACCGTTGGCTTGTGTAGGAGCAGAGCAGCTCCATTAGGAGCGCCCGGAGGCCACCCCTGACGTGCCGCCTGCTTCGACTACGTCGCCAAGGGAGAGTTCTCCGGCAAGGGAGAACCCCCCGACAAGGGAGAGCTCCCCGGCAAGGGAGAAGTCTCCGACGAGGGAGAGCTCCCCGGCAAGGGAGAAGTCTCCGGCAAGGGACAGCACCAGCGACCCCCCGGCAGCGGAGATCCCGACTACCGAGCCTGGTACAGGTACTCCTTGCTTCTAAACTTCCCTTGGGTTCTTCTTTTTGGATATTTGCTCGACTTTTCTTCCTTTTCCGGTCGTCAGATCCATCCACTGTGGAGCCGATGGAGACCGAGGTTGTTATTGATGACGCCGCTGCCACCGAAGAAACGGCCGACGCTGATGATCCCGCCGGTGAAGAGGCCGCCAAGGCTGCCGCCGCAGCAGCTGACGAGGGGTCCGGCGATCGTACTGATGACCCTGGGGTCGCAGGAGCGACAGGCGCTACACCGACCGCCGATCCTCCCGCCGCTGCCGCAGCGTCAGGCTCCGAAGAACCCCAGCCAGGCGTCTACTTGAAGGCTGGCGCTGGCATCTTCATCAACCTCCCCTGGGCGTCAACGTCCAGGGTGCTAGTCGAAGGAGAAAGCTTTGACATGGAGGTGCTTGCCTCCGCTGGGCTGACGTTGGTCGACGCACCGCAGCAGCAGCGACGAGCCCGAAGAGGAGCGACTACTGTGGAAGCTGGTGTCGCTCTACCGTGCCCGCCAGGCCAAACTGGAGTCCCGCGAAGCGCTTGTCGCGAAGGCGGGGGTGGACATGGAGAAGCGCGCGGAGGAGCTCCGAGGCCTCAACCAGGCAGCTCTCCAGTCGCTGGCGGCGGAGCGGGTGCAGCTCGATGAGGCGCAGAAGGCTTTCATCCTTGAGAAAGCAGAGGTCGCAGACATCGACAAGGAGTTGGCGCTGCTGGGGGTGGAGGATCTCGGGTATTCCTCTGACGGGAGCCTCCCATCCAGCGCCAAGCTCACCTTGTTCTTCAAAGGAGTGGCGACGGCCCTCCAGCAACTCCGGGAGAGGATCCCAAAGCAGCTGGCCGATGAGTCGCACGAGATCTGCGCGGGAGATCTCAAAAAGGTGCTGATGAAGGTGGCCTTCCGCAACCCGGGCCTCCGCCTCACTAACATCGTCAGGTCCCTGCCGCCAGAAGCTGATCTGGAGGAGCTCGAGACCCTCGTCGCACCCATTGTGGACAAGGTGAGCGGGATCAAGAGGGTTGAGGGTGACCGCGCGGACTAGGCCGCCTATTTTCTTCTTTTCTTGTCATCGCTGGTCATGTTATGAAAACAGTCTATTAGAGCCGCGACAAGCTATCTTGTAATATAACTCTGTTTCAGGTCATGATTGCAATGCTACTCCCTTTACTCGATTCCTTCCTTTGTATGTTTTTGCCCTACGCTTTTAGGGAACTTGCCGGCGTAGGCAACTTTGTCGCGAGCGCTGAGTGAGGGACGTCAGCAGCTTGCTGGCGGTGCCGTTACCGACAAGAAACCTTGTCGTGACTAGTCGCAGCTCGCTTAAGTTGCTGAGTGAACTCGAAACAAAGTAAGGGCGCGACTCTAGTCGCAGCACACTTAAACTGTTGAGCGAACTCGAAACAAAGTAAGGGCGCAACTAGCCACGAGCTAGTTCCTCCGCACACAGGTTTTCCATACAAAGCATGGTCGTTCAAGGAAAATAACTTAAAATTAAAAAATCTGATTGCTCAAACTCTGGCACTTAGCTTTTTTGTCGTTTGCTTCCCGGCAAGGCGAAGTTTTTCCTGAACAATGCCGGGTCCATACCATTATCTTCCCCTTCCCCCCTGGCCAACTTGTGGGCGAAGGATCCTTAATTTCCTTGAAAAAAAAGAAAGAAAGTAGAGAAAATAATGATATGGGGCCTTATGGCTCGTTATTGCTTACCGAGGGTGCTTGCTGCACAAAGTGTCAGATAATTCATGCAGAAAGGCATGAAATTGACAAGGTGTGCGGAGCACGTGAGTTTTATTCATGCACAGGGTCTGCGCCTGGCTTTGTACAAAGGATTACATGCAACAGCGGCAAGACTTGTATAAAATGGTGGTTGCCGGACAGGGTCCGACAACCGCGCCTTACGGGTAAAACTTACGAAGATGCTCGATGTTCCAGGAGTTGCTCATCGGAAAGCCATCCTCGGTCTCTAGGTGGACAACGCCAGGCCTAGTGACTCGTTTCACCCGGTAAGGGCCTTCACACTTCGGCGTCAACTTGTTGGAATTCTTGGCGAAATGAACGCGCCGAAGAACAAAGTCGACTTCCTCGAGACTTCTGGCTTTAACTTTGCGGCTATATTAGCGGTGAAAAGCTTGCTGGTATCGAGCAGCTCGTACAGCAGCCTAAAGACGGTCTTCCTCAAGGAGCAGTGCGTCATCTTGTCGCAGCTGCTCTTGCTCGAGCTCATCATAAGCGAGCACTCGAGGTGACCCGTATACGAGTTCCGTGGGGATAACTGCCTCTGCTCCATAGACTAGAGCGAAAGGTGTCTGGCCAGTGGCTCGATTTGGCGTCGTCCTGATCGACCAAAGAACCACCGGCAGCTCCTAGATCCATTTTCTTCCGCACTTGTGTAGCCTGTCGAAAGTCCGGGTCTTGAGTCCACGCAGCACTTCAGCATTTGCCCTCTCTGCTTGACCGTTGCTCCTGGGGTGAGCAACAGAAGCGAAGCAGACCTTGGCGCCAAGGTCTTGGACATACTTCATGAAGGTGCGACTCGTGAATTGTGTACCGTTGTCGGTGATGATCCTGTTAGGGATTCCGAAGCGGCAAACAATCGACCTGAAGAACTTGACTGCTGACTGTGCTGTCACCTTCCTCACTGGTTCCACTTCCGGCCACTTTGTGAACTTGTCGATTGCGACGTACAAGTACTCAAATCCCTCGACTGCTCGGGGGAAGGGGCCGAGGATGTCAAGCCCCCAGACCGAAAATGGCCAGGGTAAAGGGATCGTCTGGAGAGCTTGAGCTGGCTGGTGTATCTGCTTGGAATGGAACTGGCACGCTTCACACTTGGTTACTTGTGCAGTTGCATCCTGGAGGGCTGTCGGCCAAAAGAAGCCTTGCCGGAAAGCTTTGCCGGCAAGCGCTCTTGCGCCAATGCGGTGACCACAAATGCCTCCATGTATCTCTGCCAACAGCCTCTGTCCATCTTCCCGGGGAATACACTTCAATTTCACACCGTTGAGTCTTCTTCTGTACAGTGCGTTGTCGACGAACTGGTACATACTTGATTGCCGGGCTACTCTTTCCGCTTCTTCTGGCTCTTCGGGAAGTTCTCCTAACTGGAGGAAACGGACGATCTGCTGTGCCCATGCTGGAGCCTGTGGCTCGACAACAAGGACTAAAGGCATATCTGCTGCTGCGGGAACATCCGCTTCTACGGCGAGAACCAGCGGTTCAGCCAGAGCTTGATGATCCCCGGCAAGCTTGCCGGAGCGAAACTTGTCGGGAGCGTCTGCTACAACGAAACAAACCCTGGGGCTTGTCGGAGCAGACTGCTCCTCAGCACTCTTGGCGTTGATCTTGGGGACCTTCTTGGCGGCAGCTTCGGGAAGCTCTGCCGGAAGATAGTCACCAGAAATCAACTTCCTCTTCTTGCTCTGTCCAGTTTATGGCGTCACGGATGGTTGAGTCAACTTGAGCACAAAGATCCCTGGTTCCACAGGTAACTTAAGTGCCGCGCACTTTGACAGGCCGTCAGCGATGTCGTTCTGAGCTCTTGGAACATGTTCCATCTGTAGGCCGACAAAGCGCTCTTCCAGCTTCCTCACTTCATCAACGTAAGCTTCCATCAACGGACTCTGATAATTCTTGTTCACTTGGCGGACGACAAGCTGTGAGTCACCCCTGACAATGAGTTGCTTGATCCCAAGGTCTGCCGCGATCCTGAGACCGGCGAGCAATCCTTCATACTCTGCAGTATTGTTTGTTGCTTGCTCCTTGGGAAAGTGCATCTGGACCACGTACTTGAGGTGCTCTTCGGTGGGTGCGACAAGCAGCACACCAGCACCGGCGCCTTGCAGCGAGAACGCACCATCAAAGTACATCAGCCACTCTTTGTTTGCTTCCTTGACAGGGATTGATGTAGGGTGGAACCCTAGATGGCCGATCTTTCACGAAAGGAGCGAGATCCCTCGAAGAACACGACGAACACGGGGAAGAACGGAGAGAAAACACAAAGAGAAACACTCAAGAACAAGTCCAATCACACATCCACTAGACAATCAAACACACAAGATCCACAAGGTACATGAACAACAAAGGGAAAGATACAAGGTAGCGTTCATCCCAATCCTTGGAGGAGTTGAGGTCTTGATATCCCGGAGGATCTTCTCACATGCTCACATGGAGGTCTTGAATCCAAGATGGATCTTCTCCGTAGAGGGGCCGCGGTCACTCTCGAAGAGACGATCCGGTATGGATGAGCAAAGCTCTATCTCTAATGAGCTACTACTTTGCTACCTTAGCTAGAATGAGGTGGGGGAGTATATATAGTCTACATCCACGAAGGGGTAAGTGAGAGGGTGGATACATGGGCCCTAGGCCCGCTCTCTGCGCGCAGGCAGGGCGGTAGTACCGGCCTCAGGGCGGTAGTACCGCTTGCAGCGGTAGTACCGCTTAGGTGAGCGGTAGTACCGGACTCGGATCGTGCGAACACTGGAACTTGCCGGGTTGAGCGGTAGTGGCGCGGTAGTGGGGGAGCGGTAGTACCGCTGGAGGCGCGGTAGTACCGCTCGTTCTGGAGCGGTAGTACCGCTTGCAAGCGGTAGTACCGCTTGGACCGGGCGGTAGTACCGCTCGTCCTGGGTCTTCTTCCTCCTTCTCTTCCATGCTTCCCTCGCGGATGGTGTAGTTGTTCCTTGGCGCTTGCACTCCTCCTCGTCGTCCGTAGTGTTCCGACAATACCTATGCATGCACACGAGTGGAGTGTCAAGTAGTATACCATCCTCGAAGGGGTCAAGTGAGCACGTGTAAAGGAGATGATTCACCTTTGTGTATGTGAAGTAGATGTTGCACGTGTCACTCGCCGAACGGACTCTTGACATGGTGATGTCCATAGGATGCTCCGCATCATCTCCCCTCCCTTGGGAAAGATCCGACCTCGGATCGAAAACCAAATCACCATGGGAAAGAGATGGCTTCGCCGTGTAGAAGTGGACGTTCACCAAGTACTTGTCATCTTGAAGCTCGAAATGTGCACTCTCCAATGTCGCACCGTGTAGTGATTCCTTCAAAAGGAGCAAAAACAACAAACACTTGGAAAAACAAATGTGGTAAGCGTTAGTGCAAAACCAAGCATTCAAGTGGTGATTCACCCAACAAGTGTCGTCATCATGCAAACCATATGGTTTGACAAATGATTGTGACATGGTATGTAAGCACATAAATTGAGCACAAGCAAATATGGCATGGGGACAATCATGTAAATGTGAGGTAGAGATGCAAATATGTTTGACAAGAGAATAGACATCTACCTCTAGTTCATAGCAAGCATTCACAAATTTCTCAATGAAAGGTCTATGGTAGGCATATGAATCATTCACAACACCAAATAAGATGAGATATCTACACACATGGGTCAAGTGCAAGGCAATCCAAGCATAACATGCATGGGGTGTGGTGAATATAGTGCGGCACTCAACACAATAGAAAGAGAAATTGTTCATCATGTGCGAGGCAATCAAGTCAAGCATGTAGCAATCAATGAGACATGGCATATGTGAAGGAATGACATTATTGCAACCAAACATGTGATAGGAGCAAGTAATCCAAGATTTGGATGCAACACACAAGGCATATATATCATGATGCATGGAATGGTTAAAATGACAAGTCGAAACAAGATTTCTAACAAGTGTGCAAGCAAGTGATCCAAGATGAACAATAAGTCTCATTGTGCAAGCAACACAAGTAGTATGATCCGCAATATCCATGCTCAAGAAAGATGTCACCTTGAAGGCGTGTCCTTGTGCATCCTTCACAATGCCGAAGCACAAGCAAGTGTGATGTAGAATCGTTGTGGTAGAAGGTGGTTCGCTCTCAAGAGCTCGAATGGTCAACTCACGTGACGTGGAAGTCGACACAAAGTCCAAGTATCCTACACATGCACACAACAAAGCAAAGAACGTATGTGCATGGTAGATAAACACATCATCCATCATGATGGTTTTCTTCTTTTGCACATAACCATTAGAAGCACAAGTGCATGAATAATATGATGCAACAATGGCTATATTCATGGCACGAGGTATATGGTGCAAAGAGGTAAGACAAGCATGCTTCACAAGGAATATGTCAAAATCTCCAATTATATGTGAGCAAACTCATTATGCTATGGGGGCAAACTCATTATCAAGACTAAGGGCATTGTTGCACTCAATACATGGCAAATCATCTAGCATGAGAGAGGCAACACATGGAGATAAATGACAAGAAGCAATAACAAGACTAAGGGGGCAAACTCATTATCAAGACTAAGGGCATTGTTGCACTCAATACATGGCAAATCATCTAGCATGAGAGAGGCAACACATGGAGATAAATGACAAGAAGCAATAACAATCATGTGCAAAGCATGGAAATAGTTGTCATCAACCGCATGAAGTGAGCAAGTATAAATCATCGGTGATGCAACAAGGCAAGCAATCATAGTAATCAAGTCGTGCAAACTAGTGGAGCAAAGATGCAACACACTAGAGGGAATCATGGCAATCATGTCATGTGAGCAAAGAATAGACATAGGCAATGTACATGACATATTGCAAGCACGAACACAAAGCAAGATCATATCATCATAGGCATGGGGCACAAAGCAATCATGGCAATAACAAACAATATCTCCACCACGCTTGCAAATACACATACAAGTACTAGAATCAATCATCATGTGTAATGCAAAGCATGGGTCACAAATGCATGGCAAAGGCATAGGAATGGGCATATCATGCAAAGTGAACATGGCAAGATGGGCAAAGGATATATAATGGACAACAACCCATAACCATGTGAGGGCCAAGTAAAAGAAATGTGCGTAGTCCTTGCGCAAAGGGAATGGTGGTAAGGATAGTCCACGGGATCCCAAATCGTCGTTGCTCTCTAGAGCTCGTTTTGTCAACTCGTGGGATTGCGAGGTTGACAAGTATTCATGGGTACCTACACAAAAGAGACACAAACGAAAGAAATTGTGTGCATGGTAAATTTACACATCATCCATCGTGATGTGTATGTGCAAGTGAGTGTTAGCACAAGATAAGCATCGCTCAAAGAAATTTGATGCATGGTACAAGAACATGTCATCCATCATGAAAGAATAGTTGTTATGTATAACACGATGGGGATGCAAATTGAGCATACTAGTATATGGCACAACAATATCATTATGATTCATGGGGAGCATATTGTGCACACAAGTATTGGGATCATGCAATGGATAGGATGAAGCAAAATCTCCTAAAATGTATGAGGAAACTATGGGGGTCTCCTCATGAGCAATATTGGAAACATCATATGGAGAAAATGGACAACATCCAAAACAATGCATATCCGAAGCTAGATAGTCATGGCATGGCATATGAGATAAATGATGCAAAGGGAGCATATCAATATCATCACAAGAAAAACAAATGCCGATAACCATGGGCTTGTCATCTATGCCATAAGTGCAAATTGGGTTTAGTTTAATGGCATATGCATAGTCACTATGAAGAGATTGCAAATATGACATATGATTGATCTCATGCATAGCATATGACAAGTCAAGCGGATTGTCAAACATGATGTGACCTAAAGAATTTTCACATGATATCCTATGAAGCATAGCATCACAACTAGGCAAATCAACATGCTCATCATCATATTCATCATAAATTGGCAAGTCAAGACATGAGGAAGTCGCACTAGCATGAAGCATGGAAATAGGTTGATCAACATCATGCAAGCAATCAATGTCAAGAATGTCCACTAGCGGGACTAGAGCATCACCTTCACCTATGTTACCTTGTTCATTCCACTCAAGTGGTGTAGGTGAGGTGGCAAAGACCAAATGGTGGTCATCTTCATCTTGATGGAACCATGTGGGGGGTGCATCATATTCCACCATGGCCATCGTCATGTCCATAGGAAGGACGAAGTCGTCGAGGATCGGCGCGTCATCATAAATGGGACCTAGCACCAAATGAGAAGACACAATAGAGGTAGAGGTTAAGTCGTCAGAAATCGAAGTGGCCTCACTCTCTCTATGTGGTGGTTCACTCACTCCCTCAATGTAGGTGCACTCAATCTCATGTATGGTGGAGTCACTCATCTCACTCAAGTGGTGGGGGTTGTGGATCTCCTCACATGGGAATTGGGGACACACATCACATATGTGGCTAGTGGTGAAGTTACTCTCACTCTCAATATGGTGGTACAATTCACTCAAGTCATCATACGTCGCCGTGGTCGAAGGGAAAATCCCATGCTCAACCATCTCATCGCCGTCACCATGGATGAAGGCCGAAGATGGCACATCATCGCTCGCGCCTCCTAGGATGGAAGCATCATCCTTGCTCGTCACCAAGTCGCTCGCCTCCAAAGCTTGGTCCTTGAAGGTCTCCGTAGTCGTACTCGTCGCCGCACCATCTTGAAAAAGAGTTGTGGAGGACTCGGCATCATCAATGCCACAAAGAGGGATGGCGGTGAAGTCGAACTTGGGAACATCGTCTTGGAGCTCATCGGGCTTGGACATCTTGGTGGTACTTGCCTCATGCTCGTCGTCTTTGAGTTTGGTCTTCGAGAAGTGTGCTTGGGGTGGAGAAGCCTTGGCCTTCATGAGTTCTTGTTCCGCCTTGAGAGCACCAATGTAGTAGTCGTCGAGGGACTTGTAGTTCTCGAGGAAGATAGTCTTGGAGATGTCGTTGTTCAGTCCCATCATGAAGTGGAACTTCATTGACATGGAGTCGTCCACGCCGGCTCGTCGCAAGGCAATCTTCATATCCTTGAAGTACTCGTCGATGGACTTGGATCCTTGGATGGTGTTCTCCAATTGGCGTAGAAGTTGTTCCGTGTAGGTTGGAGGCACAAACTCTCGCCGCAAAGCTCTCTTCGTCTTGGGCCAACTCATGTCGTAGCTCTCCGAAGGTGTATGAAACCACCATGTCGAGGCGTAGTCGTGGAAGTTTCTTGTGGTGCACTTCACTTGATCTTCGGGAGGAACTTGATGTAGCTTGAGGTAGTCGTCCATCAAACGCTCCCACTCGAGATACTCCTCGGGTTCTAGAGTCCCATAGAAAGGAATCTCATGGTCGGTGTCGAGGTCGTAGTAGCTCGTGGAGGTCGCGGACTTGAGCTTGGGGAGCTTCTCTTGAGCGTAGTCTTGAGGTGCTTGTTGGCGAAGATGCCGTATATCCGAAGGTGAAGATGCCTTGAAGTCGCTTGGCGAAGATGCCAAGGGAGATGGTGAAGTCGTTGAGCGGTTGTTGGTATTGAGCTCTTGACCTTCACGTTCTTGGTGGTGATGGTGTCGATGCCGATGTGAGCTTGCCGGAGATGGTAGCTCGGAAGAATGTGCTCTTGAGCGTCTTCTCGAAGATGAGGGAGATCTCTTGTAGGCCTTGATGAGTGCTTTGATCTCCTCCATTTGAGCTTGCATCTTGGCGTCGGTGTAGTGGTTCTTGGCATCGAACTCATCGTTGTTGTAGACCGCGGGTGAAATGCCTTGCCTATCCATCACAAGACTCGAGTAGAGGTGAGTAGGAAAAGAGATAAACAATACCAAGTTACCTTTTCCCGAAATTGAGGATGTATCTCGTTTCACTCAATGTGAGATGAAAGAATAGTGGAATTGGTACCGGACTTGTTCACTCACACCTACAAACTAAAGCTTATGGTGTAGCTCGGTGAGGATAGTGGCACAAAAATTTAATGCAAAATGTTAGCAAGAGTCAATAATGTTGAAAGAGATTCACAAATTCGCAAGTGAAACAAGTAGACCAATAGCAAAGAATGGCACACGGAAACACACACACAGATAGATAGATGGGGTCGTGCAACCAAGGAATGAGCACAAAATGTGGAGTCCACGGAAAACGCTCGTGTTGCACAACTCAAGAGAGACGCTAGCACGATTGCTCTATAGGCGGATACGACACTTGTGCACAACCTATGATATACAAAATGGATAAACTTCTATCCCAAGTATGCTATAGATGTATGGTTCCCGGTGTTTGATCCAAGATGATCGGATATGACAATCTTATATGCAATGTGGTCTCATGCTATGGCACTTGCTTACAAGCTTCGTTGCTCTTCTCTTTTGCTTAAAAGCTTATTCTCTTTTTTTGTATGTATGGTCACTTTGTGAAACGCACAAACCAAGATAGCAATTGTGTATATGCGGGAACAATCTTGTGACACAATGGATGATGTGATACCAATATGATATGGTATGTATGCAATGTATGGTGTAGATCACTAATGTGCACAAGTAACGTTGCCGGCAATACTCAAATGGCTAGTCTCGATAGGTAAGTGACGCAAAATGGGCTAGGGGTTATCAATGCAATTGCAAGGGAATATACAATGGTGTCGTCGAGGTTACCGTCCTTGGTGATGATGAGTGGCGATGATCTTGATGTAGATACCAAGATGATGGAAACTCGTCCCTAAGTAGCCGAAACACCTTAGGAAACGGAAAAACCACAACTCAAAATCTCAAGGACAAAAGTCAAACGGTGGTAGCGGGAATGTGGTGGTGGTTGCGGAAGCTCAATGGGATTGCCTAAATGCAATGATGGGGTTTTGAGACGCAATGCAGAAGTCGAGGGTAAAGCGGTGTACTATACACGGTGTCGGAGTTGGAAGCACGTCCCTAAGTAGCCGAAACACCTTAGGAGACACAACTCACAACACAAACAAAATTGGGTTAGGTTGGGATGGCGGAAGTGTGTGTTGGGTAAGTCTATGCGGAAGTTATGGTGGTGGTTGATGAAGAAGAAACCGTCCCTAAGTAGCCTAAACACCTTAGGAGACTCAAATCACAACTCAAACAACCTCAAATGTGATGGGGAATAAAATTGGTTAGGTTGCGGAAGTCGGTGGTGGTTATGCGGAGGATGTGGTGGAAGCCCTAGGCAAAGATGCCAAAGTTCCAAAAACATTATGGAGTCAAAAGGTTGTGAAACCAAGATGAGGACCTCGGGCACGTCGCTAGCTTCAAAACGAGCCAAAGAACACTCAAATCGGAGTTCGGAGTGAAAAGTTATGGACAAAACGGTGAAACTCGGAATGCTGAAACTGGCATGGGCGGTAGTACCGCTCGGATGGGCGGCAGTACCGCTTGTAAGCGGTAGTACCGCTTGGGATGGGCGGTAGTACCGCTCGTGTCGGGTTTTTTCGCAAAATCTGGCTCTGGGAGGGGCGGTAGTGCCGCTTGGAAGGGCGGTAGTACCGCTTGGAGGTGCTAAGCGGTAGTGCCGCTCGGATGGGCGGTAGTACCGCTCGTGACGGGATTCTTCGCAGATCGAATCGGGACGCGATTTTGGGGCGGAAATGGGTGATTTCGGGGTCAAAATTGGAGAGATTTCGTGGATGGAAAGTGGGGAAACTTGGGGATATGCTAGATCCACTCGAAACCAAGCAAATCCATGGATCAAATCCAACAAAACATCATCACACCAACAAATCACAAAAAAAAAATTGGGGCTATTTTTGGTGGGGAATTTTCGAATTTAGGACAAAATCAACAAAATCAAGCTAGAAAACAAAGAGAGGGGGCTCCGAAATCGTGATCAACGTGGCTCATGATACCAAGATGATGTAGGGTGGAACCCTAGATGGCCGATCTTTCACGAAAGGAGCGAGATCCCTCGAAGAACACGACGAACACGGGGAAGAACGGAGAGAAAACACAAAGAGAAACACTCAAGAACAAGTCCAATCACACATCCACTAGACAATCAAACACACAAGATCCACAAGGTACATGAACAACAAAGGGAAAGATACAAGGTAGCGTTCATCCCAATCCTTGGAGGAGTTGAGGTCTTGATATCCCGGAGGATCTTCTCACATGCTCACATGGAGGTCTTGAATCCAAGATGGATCTTCTCCGTAGAGGGGCCGCGGTCACTCTCGAAGAGACGATCCGGTATGGATGAGCAAAGCTCTATCTCTAATGAGCTACTACTTTGCTACCTTAGCTAGAATGAGGTGGGGGAGTATATATAGTCTACATCCACGAAGGGGTAAGTGAGAGGGTGGATACATGGGCCCTAGGCCCGCTCTCTGCGCGCAGGCAGGGCGGTAGTACCGGCCTCAGGGCGGTAGTACCGCTTGCAGCGGTAGTACCGCTTAGGTGAGCGGTAGTACCGGACTCGGATCGTGCGAACACTGGAACTTGCCGGGTTGAGCGGTAGTGGCGCGGTAGTGGGGGAGCGGTAGTACCGCTGGAGGCGCGGTAGTACCGCTCGTTCTGGAGCGGTAGTACCGCTTGCAAGCGGTAGTACCGCTTGGACCGGGCGGTAGTACCGCTCGTCCTGGGTCTTCTTCCTCCTTCTCTTCCATGCTTCCCTCGCGGATGGTGTAGTTGTTCCTTGGCGCTTGCACTCCTCCTCGTCGTCCGTAGTGTTCCGACAATACCTATGCATGCACACGAGTGGAGTGTCAAGTAGTATACCATCCTCGAAGGGGTCAAGTGAGCACGTGTAAAGGAGATGATTCACCTTTGTGTATGTGAAGTAGATGTTGCACGTGTCACTCGCCGAACGGACTCTTGACATGGTGATGTCCATAGGATGCTCCGCATCAGGGATGCTCGTCTCTGGAATTTCTTCGTCTGGTGTTGGCGTCCACTCTGCTATGAATTCTGACAACACTCTGCTCTGGATAGTTGAAGTGCTCTCAAACTTGAGGCCAAAGCTTGACAGTTCCAGTGCCCACTCAACAATCCTGCCTGTTGCTTCTAGATTCTGCAGTATCCTCTTCAGCGGAAAGCGAGTGACAACTGTGATCTCATGTGCTTGGAAGTAATGGCGCAGCTTTCTCGAGGCCATGAGAAGGCCGAAAAGCAACTTCTGCACACCAGAGTACCTTGACCTAGCCCCTTGCAGAAGGGAACTGACAAAGTAGATTGGGCGCTGCACCATTTTCTTCTTCTGTATCCCTTCGCACATCTGCGCAGATCCATCTTCGTCGGGACCAGAGCTCGTCGGGGAAGCCCCCTGCTTGTCGCTGGATGTGCTTGCCGCGGTCGCTGGCTCATCATCTGCCTCTCTCTCTGCTACTAACGCAGCACTAACCACTTGATTGGTTGCCGCCAGATATAGCAGCAACTTCTCTTGTGGAGGACAGGTATCTCTTCAAGTCCTGCAGCGCAGCCTCCGCTTCCGGAGTCCATTTCATTGGACCTGCCTTTTTCAAGATTTTGAAAAACGGTAGGGCGCGCTCAGCAGACTTAGAGATAAACCTGCTGAGAGCCGCCACGCAGCCGGCAAGTATTCGTACATCCTTGACGCACTTTGGTGCTTCGATCTGCTCAATGGCCTTGATCTTGTCGGGATTGGCTTCAATCCCCCGCTGAGACACGAAGAACCCGAGAAGCTTGCCGGACGGGACTCCGAACACGCACTTCTCGGGGTTGAGCTTGAGGCTGATCTTGCGTAGATTTGCAAAAGTCTCTTCTAGATCTTGAATCAGAGTTGCTTTGTCCCTGCTCTTGACCACTATGTCATCCATGTAGGCTTCCACATTTCTGTGTATTTGTGGCTCAAAAGCAGTATGGACTACCCTTGCGAATGTTGAACCAGCATTCTTCAAACCGAAAGGCATTCATACGAAACAGTACGTGCCACATGGAGTGATGAACGCGGTTTTCTCCTCATCCTCTTCTGCCATGAAGATCTGATGGTATCCTGAGTATGCGTCAAGAAATGAAAGCAAGCCGCATCCGGCTGTGGAGTCGACAATCTGGTCAATGCGCGGCAAGGGAAATGGGTCTTTGGGACAAGCTTTGTTGACATCGGTGAAGTTGATGCAAAGCCTCCATTTCCCGTTGGCCTTGCGCATGACTACAGGATTGGACAACCATGTGGGATGGAGCACTCCTCTGACGAGGCCTGCTGCTTCCAACTTCTTGATCTCTTCTGCGATGAATTCTCGGCGCTCCACTGCTTGTTTCCTGAATTTCTACTTGACGGGCCGCGCATGAGGACAGATGGCGAGGTGGTGCTCGATTACCTTCCTGGGAACGCCGGGGATGTCAGATGGTTGCCACGCAAACACATCGACATTCGCCCGCAGGAAAGCAACGAGCGCGCTTTCCTATTTAGGGTCGAGAGTGGCACTGATGGTGAAAGTACCACCAGTGCCGTCCTCCTTGGCGGGCACCTTCTTGGTCACTGGCGGAGCTGCCATCGTCTTCTTACACTTGCCGGTGGAGCTCGATGGTGCGTCCTCGACGGTAGCGCAGCACTCCGAAGAGGTGCGCTTGCCAGAGTGGGCATCAGAGCTCTTGCCGGACTTGGTCTTCTTCTTCCCCCCGGGAGCTTCAGCGGCAAGTGTCTCGCGATCTGTGGCGGCTGCTGCTTCCCGATAGATCTTGTCAGCACAGATAAGAGCGTCTTTCTTGTCGCCACGTATAGAAATGACACTTATCGGGCCTGGCATCTTCAGCATGTTGTACGCGTAATGAGAGGCCGCCATGAACTTGGCGAGCGCTGGACGGCCGAGAATTCCATTGTAAGGCAATGGAAAATCGGCAATGTCGAAAGTGATCCTCTCAGTCCTGAAGTTCAGCTCGCTGCCAAATGTCACCGGCAGCATGATCTTCCCCTTCGGCTTGCTCCTTCCCGGGTTGATTCCTTGGAACGTGCCGGTCTCTTCGAGCTCGTTGTCAGGGACTTGGAGTCTCCGGAGCACAGCGGAGGAGATCAGGTTCAAGCCGTCCCCGCCATCAACTAGCATCTTAGTGACCTTGAGGTTGCGGATAGTTGGTGAGACCAACATCGACAAACACCCGACAGCAGTTGTGCGATCGGGGTGGTCCTCAATATCAAAGATGATAGGCGTGCTGGACCATTTCAGAAGCTTGCGTGACTCAACGGGTGGTTCTACTGCATTGACTTCCCGCACCCACTGCTTGAGTTGGCGGTGTGAAGTATGCAGAGAAGCACCGCCGTCAACGCACAAAACTTCTGTGGCCTTCTGGAACTCCTGCTCGCTGGTCTCGGCGTCATCCATATCTTCGTCGTCGTCGTCATCTTCATCCTTGTCGCAGCCGCGGGGAGGTCTGTCGCCTTGCCGCTGCTTGGTGTTGCCGTGGCGTCCCCCCCCGGCCGGTGCGCTTCGTACCGGATCCTCCAGCACCTCCTTGGGCCTTCTCCTTGTCGCGTCGCTCGTATTCAGCCTTTTGCAGCTCAGCGAGCTGCTCGACCTTCTTGCAGCTCTGGAGGTCATGGCCTTTGGTGCGGTGAATCTTGCAGTACTGCTTGTTGGTGCCGTCCTGCTTGTCGGCGGCCGCCACAGCCTGGCAGTTGGCGCATGCGGCAACCTCCTTCCCGGAGCTACCAGTCTTGGCTGTCTTGGCGCCACCTTCGTTGTCGGACTGCTCGATAACTAGCACATCTTTGCATTTCCTCTTCCTGTTGTTCCACTGCCGGTTTTTGCTTGCCGGGGCGGCATCATCGCTGTCAGATCCTCCTGTTCCTGTATTTTCTCCGGGGAGTTTCCTCCCTTCCTCAGCACGTGCACATCTGTCGGCAGGGCATACAGCTCACTCACGTCTCTGATCTTGCACATCGCCATCTCCTCCCGCATCCTGCGGTTACGCACGTTCTGGTGGAACGCACTGATGACCGCGGCAGGGTGGACGTCTGGGATGTTGCGTTGCACTTGGCTGAATCTCTGGACGTACTTGCGCAGGGGCTCTCCTTCCTTCTGGGCAAGCAGGTGAAGATCACTCTCCTGGCCATGAGGTTTGTGGCCGCCTGTAAAGGTGCCGACAAACTGATGGCATAGGTCTGCCCAGGAAGATATGGAGTTTTCCGGCAAGTGCATGAGCCAGGACCTGACGTTGGGCTTGAGCACCAGAGGGAAGTAGTTGGCGAGGATCTTGTCGTCTCGCCCCCCGGCAGCCTGCACCGCGATGGTGTAGATGCTGAGGAACTCCGACGGATGCAGCCTGCCGTCGTACTTCTCTGGTACGTCTGGCTTGAAATTCTTCGTGCTGGGCCACTGGACTTGCCGCAGCTCATGAGTAAACGCAGGGCAACCTACCGCGTACGGCAGGTCGCCTGGTTCCCCTGGCGCTTGCATGTCGACAGTGGGGCTAGCGCGTCGGTCTGATTGACGCCGCGTTTCTCTTCGGCGCTCGATGCGGGTACGAGCGTCTTCTTGCTGTCGTTCGTGAAGAACGTGGCGCTGATCGCGACGAGTTCGCGGATCTGATGAAGAAGTGGAGTCACTATCGTGGCGGACCTAGCGAGTCGGCGATCTTGGCCTTCGGGGCGGAGAGTGCACGGTGGTTGCACCCCCACCGGTTTTGTCGCCATCGGCTCGCACCTGGCTGGCCTGCCGCGGCTGCGATGTGGTCGCCGGCCGTGGAGTGTCGCCGTTGGTGAAACCGATGAGACTCTGAATGGTGGCCCTCCAGTCGTCGATCTTGTCCGGCGTTGGAGGGAAGTCTAGGAGAAGTTGAGCTCGTGCCAAAGCTTCTGCTGGAGTGGCGGGTAGCGGTGGCGAACGGTGCGAGGAGCGGGATATGCTCGGACTTCCAACGATGTTAGAAGGAGCAGTATTCCGTCCAGGCGACCGTGCCTCGCTCGCACCAGCACGTTGGCGTGCATGTTGGCCTTGAGCATCCCGGGATCCGCCAGCTCAATTTGGGTCCAGCGAGCGTATGGTACCGTGAGTACCACGACGCTGCCGGTCCTGCGCCTCTTGAGATGGACGCGGTGCGTCTACGGACGCCCGGTCGTCGTGGGAGCCGGCTACGCCCCCGACGGGCAGCGCAGCCTTGTCCTTGGACTTGGTGGCACCGTGGGCTCCCTTGTCGACGCCCGTTCTTTCGCCGACGTCTTCCCCACCGGCCGTTTGCTCCAGCGGCGGTGGATTCGACGCGGACGGCGCAGCCGCCTCCGAAGCCTTCTTCTTCGGCGGCATGTCGATGAAGTCGATGAAGATTTAGCTCGCGTGAACGCCGGATCAGGTTCACACAACCTCGACGCCCCCTACCTAGTGCGCCAAAGATGCCAGGGTTTTCTGGCTCCTCGAGCACCTATGGGGACGGAGCCCCTTCTCGATTCGGCGGGGGGCGGAGGTCGCGCGAAGAGCGGATCGAGGCGAAGCACACGGGGTTTTTTTACCCAGCTTCGGAGCTCTCCGGAGAGATAACACTCCTACTGCTGCTTTGTGGATTGTATTGAGTTCTTGCTCGGGAGCGCTGAGTGCTACAGTACACTCAAGCAGCTAACGAGACCGAGCGTTCTGCTGTTTTCCTCCCAGGGATCGCTCTCCGAGGGCCGATCCCCTTCTACGTTGTGCATGGGCCTCCTTTTATATGTTCAAGGGGTCTCCAACAGGTGGCAACGTAGGTAAGGGCAAAAATGGAAATATGTTGCGGTAGGTACAACTACCTACACAGTGTATCATACCTAACCCTGACGGCAGGGGACAAAGGCATTAAATGCCTATCTACGTCGCCTAGATGGTGCAGAAAAGGGACCGTCAGGGGCGCCACCGCTTGCCACGATGGCGATCTTGTCAGCGCTGCATGCCACAGTGTACCCCTGGCTGCACAGCCTCCCGCCACGTACGCCAGGAAGGGTCCCGGAGCGACACGTAGGTGGGTGAGCTGGAGCGCAGGTACAGAGTGGTTGCCCGCCGCGGCAAGTGCCTTGCCGCGGCCGTTGTCTTGCCGCGTCTAGGAGCTTGTCGCTCGCCGGTCCTGCCGGGACGCGTGGCGCGTCGCGGCAGGTTCTTTGAGATGCTCTGGTTGGCCTTCCCGGCAAGCTCCTCTTGCCGGGGACTTGTCTCCTTGGCTTAAGTACTTTGTTCTCGAATGGCTCCAAAGGAACCATAGAGAGCCTTGGCGATCACCTGGCGGGCCTTGCCGCGGGGTGCTGCGACTGCCCGTGCACAAGTTCGGGATACTAGGGTACCCCTACTCTAGTACACCGACACCAAGGGGCGAAGGGGTCAGTGAGGGGGTGAATGGTTACACGGGCCTCGGCACAAGTCATGCACGCATGCAAGTTCGAATGATCCGGGCGTCGGGGGTCCGGATGATCCGGACGGAGTCCCGGATGATTCGGCTTTGGTGGAAGCCTTCGGGTGTCTTCGGAGCAGTTAGCCGGATGATCTGGGGAAGGGTCCGAATGATACGGCTGAGCTCGGATGATCCGGACGGTGTTCCGGATGTCCGACCTGGCTCCAGCAGCCGCTCCGTCTTCTTCTTCTCCTTTCTTTCATCTTCTCTTCCACGGTTCCCTCGCGGACTGTGTAGTTGTTCCTTGGCACTTGCACTCCTCCTCGACATTCGTGAAGCTCCGACACTACCTATGCATGCACACGGGAGAACTATCAAGTAGTATACCGTCCTCGAAGGGGTCAAGTGAACACATGTAAAGGAGATGATTCACCTTTATGTGTGTGAAGTAGATGTCGCATGTGTCACTTGCCAAACGGACTCTTGACATGGTGATGTCCATAGGATGCTCCGCATCATCCCCTCCCCCTTGGGAAAGATGCGACCTCGGATCGAAAACCAAATCACCATGGGAAATAGATGACGTCGCCATGTATGAGTGGTCGATCACAAGGTTCTCGTCATCTTGAAGCTCAAAATGGGCACTCTCCCATGTCGCACTATCTCGTGATTCCTTCGAAAGGAGCAAGGACAACAAACACTTGGAAAAACAAATATGGTTAGCGTTAGTGCAAAACTAAGCATTCAAGCGGTGATTCACCCAACAACTGTCGTCATCAAGCATAGCGTATGGTGTGACAAAGGATTGTGACATACCATGTAAGTATATGAATTGAGCACAATCAAAGACATCATGGAAATAAGTATGCAAATGGGAGGTAGAGATGCAAATATGTTTGACAATTGAACAAGCATCTACCTCAAGGTCATAGCAAGCATGCATAAAGTGCTCAACAAACGGTCTATGGTAGGCATAGGAAGCATTCACCACACCAAATAAAATGAAGTGTCTAAACACATGAGTCAAGTGCAAGACAATCCAATCATAACGTGCATAGGGTGTAGTGAAAATAGTGTGGCACTCAACAGAATAGAAAGAAAAATTGTTCAACATGTGTGAGGCAATCAAGGCAAGCATGTAGCAATCAATGGGACATGGTATATGTGAAGTGACGACATTGTTGCAACCAAACATGTGAGAGGAACAAGTAATCTAAGAATTGGGTGCAACACACAAGGCATATATATCAAGAGGCATGGAAATGTGGAAATGGCAAGTCGAAGCAAGATCTCTAACATGTGTGCAATCAAGTGGTGCAAGATGACCAAGAAGTCTAATGGAGCAAGCAACACAAGTAGTATGATCCATAATATCCAAGCTCATGGTTTGGGGGTTCTCAAAAGAGAAGGATATCACCTTGAAAGCATGTCCTTGTGCGTCCTTCACAATGCCGAAGCATAAACATGTGCGATGTAGAAGCGTCGTGGTAGAAGGTGGTTCGCTCTCGAGAGCTCGAATTGTCAACTCACGTGACGTGGAAGTCGATACAGAGGCCAAGTATCCTACACATGCACACAATAAAGTTAAGAATGTATGCGCATGGTAGATAAACACATCATCCATTATGATGGTTCTCTTCTCTTGCACATAACGATTAGAAGCACAAGTGCATGAATAATATGATGCAACAATGGCAATATTCATGGCACTAGGTATATGGTGCAAAGAGGTAAGGCAAGCTTGCTTCGGAAGAAATATGTCAAAATCTCCAAATATATGTGAAAATGCTATGGGGGCAAACGCATTATCAAGACTAAAGGCATAGTTGCACTCAATACATGGCAAATCATCTAGCATGAGGGAGGCAATATATGGAGAGATATGACAAGAAGAAATAACAATCATGTGCAAAGCATGTAGATGGTTGTCATCAACCGCATGAAATAAGCAAGTATGAATTATCGGTGATGCAACAAGACAAGCAATCATAGTAATTAAGTCGTGCAAGCTAGTAGTGTGAAGATGCAACATACTCGAGGAAATCATGGCAATCATGTCATGTGAGCAAATAATAGGCATAGGCAATGCACATGACATATCGCAAGCATGAACACAAAGCAAGATCATAGTATATCATAGGCATGGGGCACAAAGCAAACATGGCAATAACAAGTGATATCTTCACCAAGCTTGCAGATTCACATACAAGTAGTAGAATGAATCATCATATGTAATGCAAAGCATGGGTCACAAAATGCATGGCAAAGGCATAGTAATGAGCATATCATGCAAAGTGAACATGGCAAGATGGGCATATAATATGTAATGGACAACAACCCATTACCATGTGAGGGCCATGTAGAAGAAATGCACGAAGTCTTTGCGCGAAGAGAGTGGTGGGAAAGACAATCCATGGGATCCCAAGTCATCATTGCTCTCTAGAGCTCGTTTTGTCAACTCGTGGGATTGCGAGGTTGACAAGTATTCATGGGTACCTATACAACAAATACACAAACGAAAGAAGTTGTGTGTGTGGTAAATGTACACATCATCCATCATGATGTGTATGTGTAGATGTGAGTGAACACAAGATAAGCATCGCTCAAAGAAATTTGATGCATGGTATAAGAACATGTCATCCATCATGAAAGAATAGTTATTGTGTATAACACGATGGGGACACAAATTGAGAATGCAATTATATGTCACATCAGTAGCATGTTTATTCATGGGGATAATATTGTGCACATAAGTATTGGGATCATGCAATGGATGGGATGGATCAAAATCTCCTAAAATGTAAGAGGAAACTATGGGGGTCTCCTCATGAGCAATACTAGAAACTTCATATGGAGAAAATGGACAACATCCAAAACAATGCATATCCGAAGCTAGTTGGTCATGGCATGGCATATGAGAAAAATGATGCAAAGGGAGCATATCAATATCATCACAAGAAAAACAAATGCCAATAACTATGGGCTTGTCATCTATGCCATAAGTGCAAATTGGGTTTATTTTAATTGCATATGCATAGTCACTACGATGAGATTGCAAATGTGACATATTGTTGATCTCATGCATAGCATATGACAAGTCAAGCGGATTGTCAAACATGATGTGACTAGAGAATTATCACAAGAAATCCTATGTAACATGGCATCACAACTACTAGACTCCACATTAGAATCATCATACTCATCGTAAATGGGCAAGAAATCATCACATGAGGAAGTCGCACTAGCATGAATCATGGAAATAGGTGGATCAACATCACGCAAGCAATCAATGTCAAAAATGTCCACTAGTGGGACTAGAGCATCACCGTCACCTATGTTACTGTCAGATTCACGGGTTCCGACAGACCCTTAAGGATCGAACTCTGGGGTGCGCGCCGAGATTGTGCCCTCTACCTCTCCGTCTCGCAAGGATCTAAACTACTGCAAGAACAACACAAGAGACACAAGGTTTATACTGGTTCAGGCCACCATTGTGGTGTAATACCCTACTCCAGTGTGGTGGGTTGATTGCCTCTTGGGCTGATGAGGAAGAACAATACAAGGAAGAACGACCTCACGAGGGTCTGTTCTTGGCTAGGGGATGAACTGCTAGGGGGAGTTCGATCGCCCTTCTCTCTCTCTCTGTACTTGCCTCTACTGGTTTCTTGGTACTCGATCAGATCGGATTCTAGCTACCTCTACCCTGGGGGTGGCTGGCCCTATTTATAGGCAAAGGCCCTGGGCCTCTTCCCAAATATTGAGCGGTAAGGGCGCCAACAATTGGCCAATTTGAAGGGGAACATCTGGTACACTTATCCTGACTAAAGTTGGTCTTCGCCTGCCAAAGGCCCTGTGGTGACGCCGTCCTGGGCTCCATGGTGACCTCCTTCCCACCGTTGGACTGGTCTTGGTATCGTTGCACCGAAATGGATGCCTTTGCTTGATCCTCTCGCCTGTGCTTGCCCCCTTTGCACCAAAGAGGAAAGGGAAACACTGCGCGGGCTGGCGCCCGCCTGGCACCCTTGGTCGTCATGGCTTGTGTCATGGGCACCTCGTGAGGTACCCGCCTTGATCTCTCCGCCTCCTCGCGAGCCAGCCTAAGGAGGCCGTGCTTGAGGAAGCGCCGTGTCGTCCCCCTCGCGAGGCTTGGCCCCTCGCGAGGGTCTTGAACCTTGTCTTGATGAAGATGGGCCACATTGGGCCCCCACTCGAGCCATGCCGCAGGCCGCAGGCAGGCAAGTCTGGGGACCCCCGTTCCCAGAACGCCGACAGTAGCCCTCGGGCCCAAGGCGCGCACGGACTTGGCCGTGCCGAGAGGCGAAAGGGCAAGGGCGAAGCGCCGTGGGCCCTAACAGCCTGCGGCCTTGGGCGCCGCGTGGCGGTTGATTGGACGTGGGTGCTTTTGCAACTGCGTAGGTTACTAAAGGCGTGGCATCTGCTCGGGTTTTGTTCTTCTCCTTCTTCATCCGCTGCTCAGATCCCCTTTCTTGCGCTTCTTCTCCCTTCCTCCAAGCTTCCAGATCTGCTCCACCCGCTCGACCCAGGCAGCCATGGCGCCTCGCCGGGCCCCGGCCGAAGCTTGGTTCTCGCCTGCTTTGGATTCGCCCAACGTGTCGAAGGTGAGCCTCGCCCTACTGCACCGGATGGCTGCGGCGTAGGGCATTGACAGGGCGCAGATGTTCAAGGTCGGCTCCGATGCCTCTGAAGGCCAAGGGAGCACCTTCTATCCTTTCTTCGTGAGCTCCATTGCAGCGGGCCTGGTGCCTCCTTTCTCTGAGTTCTTCCTCGCCGTCCTCCGCCATTACAACTTGAAGCTTTGCATCTCCACCCAACTCCGTCCTTCTCCTAGCGATCTTCGCCTACTAGTACGAGGCGCATGTGGGGGTGCAGCCTTCAGTGGCCTTGCTGCGCCACTACTTCTACCTCCGGACCTCCAAAGGTTCTCCTTCTACGTGCGCGGGCTTCGTCGCGTGCGGCAGCTCCATGGACATCTCAAATCCAGGGAAGAGGATCGAGGGCTTCCGGAGCAAGTGGGTATTGGTTGACGCCAGGTGCGTCGACCCTCGGTTGGCCCTTCCCACAGAGCCGGCCGTGAGCTCGGAAGACTGGTGCCGGGCGGAGCTCACGGATCCCCGCGCGAAGTCGATGCTGGCGAAGATGGACGCCGATCTGAAGCCAGCCAACATGGCGGCGGCGAAGCTGACCGGGGCGTCGTTGCTGAGGGAGTTCCTGGAGCACCAGCTGGCTCCGCTTCGGCAGTACTCTCCCCCGATGTGGAGGCCTCACCCGAGCCCCGCAGCCGTGGGCGAAGAGGACGTGACTACGGTCCTCCAGTCCCTGGTCGGGGGCGAGGCAGCAAGGCTGGAGGAAGCGCCTTCGCCCCTGTTCCTCCGCGATAATTGGAGCAAGTGGTGGAGTCCATGCCCGTCTTCAACGGGGACGGGCTTGTGCCTGTGGTGGCTCCCGAGGATCTGGTGAATGTGTCTTCCGGCGACTCCAGCGGAGACGGGGGCGAGGAGGAGCAGGAGGCAGGCCCCGACTCCGAGGCGACTGATGGAGAGTCCAGGGCTCCCTCGCTCCAGCGCAAGCCCCGTGCTCTCCACCTTTCGCTGAGTGATGATGATGATGACGACGACGTGCTGGGCAGCGGGAGCTCGCCCCCGGTCCTGAAGAAGGGCAGGACCGGGTTGATCCCCCGCGGGTCCGCCCTGACTCCGGGGCGAACTGCTGACGCGCCTTCTGCTTCCGAGGTCGACCCTTCCAGCCGGCTCTCAGGCTTCAAGTTTGGCAGGAGACAGCTGGAGCTTTCTGGCGACGACCTGTAAGTGCTTGATCCTTGGTCCCTGGTTTCTTGTCCTGCTGACGAGGCTTGACGATTACTTCTCCCGAGCAGGCTGGCGCCCGTGGCGAAGAAGCTGAAGGGGGCTCCTGAGGCCCCAGCTGCGACGACACCTCCACCTGCACGGGAGGGCGACCGCGACGCGCGGGCTTCTCCTGCCCACTCGTCCTTGCGGGGCTTGGTTGATCTGGCTGGGGCCGCAGCCCCCATGGCTCGGTTGACCCCAGAGGTGCCCTTGCCTGGTGCTGCTGCTACAGCTGGGGAGGCGCAGCAGACTCCGCCTCGGGATACTGCAGCCTCGCCGCCGCTACCTTCTCCTCCCGTTTCGCCGGCTGCTGGTTCCGCGACTCCTCCTGCTGCCTTGAAGCGCACTGATGCTTCTCCGCCTTCTTCTTCCATCCTGGAGCGAGCTGTTGCTGGACTGGACCGGCTGCGGCAGGATCTTTTGGCGCCGACCCTCGCCTGGTGGCCGGGCGCCTAGAGCTGGCCTCGGGATGGATTCGCTCTGACGCCTCGATCCGGGCAGCACTGGTTCAGGCCTCGACGGCCTGTGACGAGGAGAGGGAGGCTACCCTCGAGGCGAAGGCTGCCCGTGACGCGGCCCTGGGAGAGGCGGTTGGCATCCGCGGCCGCTGCAAGGAGCTGGAGGACGAGTTGCAAGGCCTGCGTGGTCAGCTTGCAGAGGAGACCCGCCTTTGCCAAGAGCAGGAGAAAGGGGTGAAGGCTCGCGAGGCAGCGCTCGAGGACCGGGAGGCGAAGCTGAAGAAGCGCCGCAGCCACCTAGGTGCGGTGAAGAAGGAGCTGGAGACGACGAAGGCCGAGCTGGACGCCAAGGCCCGGGTCCTTGCCGAGGATCGCGTGGCCTTCGTGGACATGGAGAAGGATGCCCGCGCTTCACTGAAGACGCTTTACGAGAGTGGCCTGGATTGCCCGCTGGCTGGCGACGGGGACGGCCCCGCCAAACTGCTTCCCTTCTTGGTGAAGGCTCTTGGAGATGTCGCCCTCGGACTCGTCCCCACGGTTGAAGCCGAGGCGCGTGTCCTGTCTTCCGCCGCGCTGACGCCGGTCTTCGCCCATGTCTACCTTCGCGACCCCAGCGCCGACATCGACAGCCTGCTGGAGCCGGTGAGCGGCGAGGGCGCCGCTGCTGCCGTCGAGGCCATGAAGGGGCGCGCGGAGGCGTTGCTAGGGAAGTTCCGGGCCTTCAGCGCCAAGCCGAAGCGAGGCGCTGCCAACCCCACTACCCCACAAGGCGCAGCCACTCCACGCGACTCCGCTGCCGACAAGTGACTCCGCTATCGCTCCTGTTCTTCTTTCGATTCCTGCACATGCACGACGCCTCGAGGAGGCATTTAAATTTGCGTTTGGTACCAAGGCGACATTATGGGTTGTAATATTCACTTTTAAGTTCCTTGAATTTTATGTTCCTCTTCCCTACTTGCTTATGCTCTACGCCGGCAGAGCCCGGCCACGCGCATGCCTCACCCAGCATCAGCCCCGACTGGAAACCAGGACGGGACCAAAGGAATGAGGGGCCATGTGACAAGTTAGGCTCCTGAGTCGCGATGCTCAGGAGTCCCCCTTGGCGCACGAGCAACGAGTAGGGAAGCGCGATGTAGGTGCGTTTCTGTTCTACGTCTGCAGAGCCCGACCCCGCGCGTACCTCACCCAGCATAGCCTTTCGGAACTAAGGAGTGAGGGGCTACGGAGCCAGTTAGGCTCCTGAGTCGCGATGCTCAGGAGTCCCCCTTGACGCGCGAACAGCATGAGATGGAATGTAAACGGGGCTACCGTTCTACGTCTGCAGAGCCCGACCCCGCGCGTACCTCACCCAGCATAGCCTTTTGGAACTAAGGAGTGACGGGCTACGGAGCCAGTTAGGCTCCTGAGTCGCGATGCAGGAGTCCCCCTTGACGCGCAAACGGCCTTCGTACCTTGGCTCCACTCGGGGAGAGACGCGCGACGAACCAGGCCCGAGGGGCCTGGCTGGGGCGTACGGCTGGGCGTGACCCAGTCGTAGCCCCCGTGCCCAGCCCCCTCGCGCGGCGCTCCCGGGGGGAGGCGTTGCGATGAGGCCGGCCACTGAGCTCGGGGCTCCCTGAAGTTAATGCGGCCCGGAGGCCACCCTCAGTTGTTTATCACCAGCGCAGAGCATAGCGCTTTCGTATATGTACGGGCATAGCCACTCCTCGGCAGTGTCATCAGCCAGCGTGGAGCATGGTGCTTCCACTGGTACGTGGGAGGGGGCTCCCCTCCGGGAGGAGCCCCCGGGGCGTGTACAGCCCCGCCCTGACACGTTGCTGGCACGGTAGAGCTAGGTGAGGTGTATCTGGGCACCCGTGAGCCAGCGCGGGACTCATGAGGCCCTACCTCTAGGCGGGTTGCGCCTGGCACTGGGCCGTATCTTGAGATGTGTTCCTGCAAAATCTGGTTAGATGCCGGCACTCTACGTCCTCGGGTCCCGGCCCTCGAGCTTGTCTCAGCCGTCGCTGGTATGCCAGGTCGCGATGCCGTGGACAAGGCCAGAGGGTGAGGGCTGGAGAACCAGTAAGAGCCCTGAGTCACGATGCTCAGGCACCCCCCCTTTAACGTGCAAGTGGTCGACATGAAGAAGAAAAGGTGCCGCGGACGGCATCGAGTAATCAAGCATGATGCATAATTGGAAATAAACGCGGAAGGGATACATGCCGCTGGGCCTAGCCCGAGTGGCCTGGGGATGATGCAGCCCGAGGGGCGCCCCCAGCAAAGCAAGCTAGCGACTGAAAAGATAAGAAGGGATACATGCCACAGGGACGGACCCACGCGGCCTGGGAATGATGCAACCCTGGGAGGGCGCTCCCAGCTGAGAATGAAACTTGAAAGATGTCACCTGAAGATGTCGTCCGTGCAGTGGCGTTGGTGCAGCAGACTCGGTGGGCTGCAGAAGCCGATCCTCACGAGCCCCCTGGCCCAGGGGCCTCGGGAGGCTCCGGAGGCACTGGTGGCTCCTCGTGAGCAGCCTCCATCTCCGCCAGGGCTGCAGAACGCCCGCCTTATTGCGCCTCCAAGATGCTCCTCATGATGCGCTGGTACGCCGCAGCCACGCTCAGCAGGCCATAAGGCATGCGAACATAGTTGTGGGGTGGTCCTCCGCAGCGCCCCACTTGTGAGGGCCAGAGGCGCTCCGCCGTGGCGATCTGATTGAGCCCTGGTACGTCGACGCAGACGCGCATCCCACCATCCCCGCCTGGATGGGGAGCCACAGCCGGTGGGCGACGGCAACCTCTCATGATCCTTGACTCCTGTAGTTCTTGAATGGCCTTTCTAACAAACTCCTGCTGGTCTGACCTTCTTTCCCTGGCTTCCTTTCGAGGGAATCGTGCTTCGAAACACGCTTCCACATGGTGCCCCAGCGCCTCCCTCGTGACCTTGGCGAGGTCGGTGGCCCTCCAGGTGAGAGCCCCCGAGCCCTGCCTGAGGAGGGCGCCGGGCGCGCTTTCCTATGCGATTGAAGGAGGGTCCCCCTGGGCAGACGCGGGCCTTGAAGGGCCTGCCTCCTGAGGGGCTGAGCCTGACGTTGTCTTCTTGTTCTTGGGGGTGGTCTCAGGAAGCCTCCTGCTTCCGCGATCTAGGTCTTCTAGTGACGCAGCCCGGAAGGCTCGCTCCAGGGCACACACTGCATCCTTCTCTTGGCATGGCACCGTGATGACGCCGCCGCTTCCTGGCATCTTGAGGACATTGTAGCCGTGGTGAGTCACGGCCATGAACTTGGCCAGCGCCGGGTACCCGAGGATGGCGTTGTACGGCAGGCGGATGTGGGCGACGTCAAAGTCGATGAGCTCGGTGCGGTAGTTGTCGTAGGTGCCGAAGGTGACCGAGAGGCGGACCTGCCCGATCGGGACCGTGGACCCGTCGGTGACTCCGGAGAAGGGCTTGGTTGGCTGGAGCTGGTCATAGGGCACTTGGAGGCTGTTGAATGTTTCCACGGACAAGACATTGAGCCCTGCCCCTCCGTCGATGAGGGTCCTGGTGACCAGAATGTTGCTGATGACTGAGGAACAAAGCATTGGGAGGACTCCGGCTGTGGCCGCACACTTGAGCTGGTCTGCTGAGCTGAACATGATGGTGCAGGCCGACCACCTGAGGGGACGCGTTGCTTCGAGCCTGGGGAGAACTGCATTCACTTCGCGAGCAAACTGCTTGAAGATACGTTGAGAGGCTAGGGCTTGAGCTCTGCCCAGGATGCAGGCGATTGCGCGAGGCTCTTGGAAGCCCCCAGCCCCTTCGTCTTGGTGGCGGTCTTCATTCCTTCTTGGCTGAGGCGGCAACGGCGGCAGGCCTGGGTTGCCATGAGGGCGATCCTCACGAGGCTGGTCCCTCCAGTCCCCCTCGCGAGGCGGGTCACGCCAGCGGTCCTCGCGAGGTTGGTCACGCCAGCCTGGATGTGGGCCACGATCTTCCCAGCGTCCCGGGTTCCTTCCTCCTCCTCGGCCGTAGCCCCGGTCAGCACGGTCAGGGCGTCAGCCGACTCTTCCTTCCCGCACGGCGTGGAGTTCTTGGCATTCATTGGTGTTGTGGGTGTGGAGGTCGTGGTACACGCAGTACCGGCTGCCCCTGGAGGATTCGGGCAGATCCTTGCCCTGCTTGGTGTCTGGCTCTGCCGTGAGCACGGCAGCCCCCTTGCGCTTCACACCCTTGGCCTTGGGCTTCTTCTCTTCTGGGTCTGCGGCAGGCAGCTCGAGGAGGGAGAGGCGTCCCTCCTCAGCTCTGGCGCACTTGGTCGCCAGGTTGAACAGTTCCAGGGAGGTGCAGAGGTCTTCGTGCATCGCCAACTCCTCCTTCATATTGACGTCGCGCACGCCATCGGAGAAGGCCGAAATGATGGCTTCTTCAGACACCCTGGGGATCTTGAGGCGCGCACTGTTGAAGCGCTGGATGTACTTCTGCAGGGTCTCTCCAGGTTGCTGCTTGATGCGGCGCATGTCGCTCACGGCGGGAGGCCGGTCGCGGGTACCTTGAAAGTTGGCGATGAAGCGAGTACGCATCTGGTCCCAGGAGGAGATCGTGCCTGGGGCCAGGTTCAGGAGCCAAGTGCGAGCACCTTCCTTCAGCGCCATGGGGAACCAGTTCGCCATGACCTTCTTGTCCCCGCTGGCAGCTTCGATTCCCAGCTCGTAGAGCTGGAGGAACTCCGTGGGATCAGTTGTGCCGTTGTAGCGAGGAGGCAGGTCCGGCTTGAACTTGCTGGGCCACGCGACGCTACGCAGCTCGGGGGTGTAGGCGCGGCAGCCAGCGGTGGCCGCGGGAGGTTTTGGTTGAGGGAGAGCTTGGCCTTGTGGGTCCCCTTGCGCGGCAGCTGGGAGCAGCGCGGGGTCTTGACGTGCCGGAGCTGGAGCGGGGTCTCGGCGAGCCGGGGCTGGGAGCGCCCGGGCGGCCTCTTGCGGTCGCGGGACTTCTTGGCAGCTCCGTTCCTGCTCGGCCGGCGCATGACGGAGCGGGTTCCGCCCAGGAGCCGCGCGCCTTGGGGCCATGGCATCTTCTTGGAAAGGTGGCGGCTGGAACGCCCCCGGGGCTTCATTGCCCACGCGGGGCGGAGTGCGGCGCAATGGGGCGGAAGGCGCGGGAGAGCCCCCTGCGGCGCGGACGAGCTCGGCGACGCGGTCGAGCCACTCCTCGTAAACGTCGTCGACGGGGCGGTAGCGCAGGAGCTCGTTCGCCGCGAGGAGCGCAGCCTGAGCCTCCAAGGGCGCGCGAAGCGCGTGCGACGAAGAACCGGCCGGGGTGAGCGACGGGGTGGCGGTGCGGCCATCCCGCCGCACGGACGGGTGCTGAGAGGATGCTTGTTGCTCGTTCCCCACTGGGCCGGTGGCGGCGTTGACGGCGGGCGACGGGGAACGACGAAGACGCCCATCGACGGGGGCCGTCTGGACGGCGCGGGAAGCGATGGCGGCCCGGCGCTCGGCGCGGGCCTGACGAGCGTCAGACATGGATGCGACGGTCGGAGGAGAGCGGAGCGGTGGAAGACTGATTCCGGCGCACCCCTACCTGGCGCGCCAAATGTCGGATTCACGGGTTCCGGCAGACCCTTAAGGTTCGAAATCTGGGGTGTGCGCTGAGATCGTGCCCTCTACCTCTCCGTCTCGCAAGGATCTAAACTACTGCAAGAACAACACAAGAGACACAAGGTTTATACTGGTTCGGGCCACCATTGTGGTGTAATACCCTACTCCAGTGTGGTGGGTGGATTGCCTCTTGGGCTGATGAGGAAGAACAATACAAGGAAGAACGACCTCGCGAGGGTCTGTTCTTGGCTAGGGGATGAACTGCTAGGGGGAGTTCGATCGTCCTTCTCTCTCTCTCTCTCTACTTGCCTCTACTGGTTTCTTGGTACTCGATCAGATCGGATTCTAGCTGCCTCTACCCTGGGGGTGGCTGGCCCTATTTATAGGCAAAGGCCCTGGGCCTCTTCCCAAATATTGAGCGGGAAGGGCGCCAACAATTGGCCAATTTGAAGGGGAACATCTGGTACACTTATCCTGACTAAAGTTGGTCTTCGCCTGCCAAAGGCCCCGTGGTGACGCCGTCCTGGGCTCCATGGTGACCTCCTTCCCACCGTTGGACTGGTCTTGGTCTCGCTGCACCGAAATGGATGCCTTTGCTTGATCCTCTCGCCTGCGCTTGCCCCCTTTGCACCAAAGAGGAAAGGGAAACACTGCGCGGGCTGGCGCCCGCCTGGCACCCTTGGTCGTCATGGCTTGCGTCATGGGCACCTCGTGAGGTACCGGCCTTGATCTCTCCGCCTCCTCACGAGCCAGCCTAAGGAGGTCGTGCTTGAGGAAGCGTCGTGTCGTCCCCCTCACGAGGCTTGGCCCCTCGCAAGGGTCTTGAACCTTGTGTTGATGAAGATGGGCCACGTTGGGCCCCCACTCGAGCCACGCCGCAGGCCGCAGGCAGGCAAGTCTAGGGACCCCTGTTCCCAGAACGCCGACAGTTACCGTTGTCATTCCACTCAAGTGGTGTAGGTGTGGTGGCAAAGACCAAATGGTGTGAAGGAAATATGCCCTAGAGGCAATAATAAAGTTATTATTTATTTCCTTATATCATGATAAATGTTTATTATTCATGCTAGAATTGTATTAACTGGAAACATAATACATGTGTGAATACATAAACAAGCAGAGTGTCACTAGTATGCCTCTACTTGACTAGCTCATTAATCAAAGATGGTTATGTTTCCTGGCCATGAACAAAGAGTTGTTATTTGATTAACGAGATCACATCATTAGTTGAATGATCTGATTGACATGACCCATTCCATTAGCATAGCACCCGATCGTTTAGTATGTTGCTATTGCTTTTATCCATGACTTATACATGTTCCTTTAACTATGAGATTATGCAACTCCCGTTTACCGTAGGAACACTTTGTGTGCTACCAAACGTCACAACATAACTGGGTGATTATAAAGGTGCTCTGCAGGTGTCTCTGAAGGTACATGTTGGGTTGGCGTATTTCGAGATTAGGATTTGTCACTCCAATTGTCGGAGAGGTATCTCAGGGCCTTCTCGGTAATACACATCACATAAGCCTTTCAAGCATTGCAACCAATGAGTTAGTTGCGAGATGATGTATTACGGAACGAGAAAAGAGACTTGCCGGTAACGAGATTGAACTAGGTATTGGATACCGACGATCGAATCTCGGGCAAGTAACATACCGATGACAAAGGGAACAAACGTATGTTGTTATGCGGTCTGACCGATAAAGATCTTCGTAGAATATGTAGGAGCCAATATGGGCATCCAGGTCCCGCTATTGGTTATTGACTGGAGACATGTCTCGGTCATGTCTACATTGTTCTCGAACCCGTAGGGTCCGCACGCTTAAGGTTTCGGTGACATTTATATTATGAGTTTATGAGTTTTGATGTACCGAAGGAGTTCGGAGTCCCGGATGAGATCGGGGACGTGACGAGGAGTCTCGAAATGGTCGAGACATAAAGAATTATATATTGGAAGCCTATGTTTGGACATCGGATGCATTCCGGGTGAAATCAGGATTTTACCGGAATACCGGGAGGGTTACCGGAACCCCCCGGAAGCATAATGGGCCAACATGGGCCTTGGAGGAAAGGTGAGAGGGCAGCCCTAGGGGCTGCGCGCCTCCCCCCCCTTCCCTAGTCCTATTAGGACTAGGAGAGGTGGGCGCCCCCTCTCTCTCTTTCTCTCCCCCTTGGAGCAATCCTAGTCCAACTAGGATTGGGGGGGGGGGGGAATCCTACTCCCAGAGGGAGTAGGACTCTCCTGGCGCACCAAACCTGGCCGGCCAGCCCCTCCCCCTTGGATCCTTTATATACGGGGGCAGGGGGCACCCCAAAGAGACACAAGTTGATCTACGGATCGTTCCTTAGCCGTGTGCGGTGCCCCCTTCCACCAAATTCCACCTCGATCATATTGTTGCAGTGCTTAGGCGAAGCCCTGCGCCGGTAACACATCAAGATCGTCACCACGCCGTCGTGCTGACGGAACTCTTCCCCGACGCTTTGCTGGATCGGAGCCCGGGGATCGTCATCGAGCTGAACGTGTGCAGAACTCGGAGGTGCCGTACGTTCGGTGCTTAGATCGGTTGGATCGCGAGGAGAACGTACGACTACTTCCTCTACGTACGACTACTTCCTCTACGTTGTGTCAACGCTTCCGCTTCGGTCTACGAGGGTACGTAGACAAACACTCTCCCCTCTCGTTGTTATGCATCACCATGATCTTGCGTGTGCGTAGGAAATTTTTTGAATTTACTGCGTTCCCCAACAGTGGCATCCGAGCCTAGGTTTTATGGTTGATGTTATTTGCACGAGTAGAACACAAGTGAGTTGTGGACGATACAAGTCATACTGCCTACCAGCATGTCATACTTTGGTTCAGCGGTATTGTTGGATGAGACGATCCGGACCAACCTTACGCGTACGCTTACGCGAGACCGGTTCCCTCGACGTGCTTTGCACAGAGATGGCTTGCGGAAGACTGTCTCTCCAACTTTAGTTGAACCGAGTGTGGCTACGCCCGGTCCTTGAGAAGGTTAAAATGGAGTCTATTTGACAAACTATCGTTGTGGTTTTGATGCGTAGGTAAGATGAGTTCTTGCTTAAAGCCCGTAGCAGCCACGTAAAACTTGCAACAACAAAGTAGAGAACGTCTAACTTGTTTTTGCAGGGCATGTTGTGATGTGATATGGTCAAGACGTGATGCTAAATTTTATTGTATGAGATGATCATGTTTTGTAACCGAGTTATCGGCAACTGGCAGGAGCCATATGGTTGTCGCTTTATTGTATGCAATGCAATCGCGATGTAATGCTTTACTTTATTGCTAAACGGTAGTGATAGTCGTAGAAGCATAAGATTAGCGAGACGACAACGATGCTGCGATGAAGATCAAGGTGTCACGCCGGTGACGATGGTGATCATGACGGTGCTTCGAAGATGGAGATCACAAGCACAAGATGATGATGGCCATATCATATCACTTATATTGATTGCATGTGATGTTTATCCTTTTTATGCATCTTATCTTGCTTTGATTGACGGTAGCATTATAAGATGATCTCTCACTAAATTATCAAGAAGTGTTCTCCCTGAGTATGCACCGTTGCGAAAGTTCTTCGTGCTGAGACACCACGTGATGATCGGGTGTGATAGGCTCTACGTTCAAATACAACGGGTGCAAAACAGTTGCACACGCGGAATACTCAGGTTTAACTTGACGAGCCTAGCATATACAGATATGGCCTCGGAACACAGAGACCGAAAGGTCGAGCGTGAATCATATAGTAGATATGATCAACATAAATGATGTTCACCATTGAAACTACTCCATCTCACGTGATGATCGGACATGGTTTAGTTGATTTGGATCACGTGATCACTTAGAGGATTAGAGAGATGTCTATCTAAGTGGGAGTTCTTAAGTAATATGATTAATTGAACTTTAATTTATCATGAACTTAGTACCTGATAGTATCTTGCTTGTCTATGTTGTGTAGATAGATGGCTCGTGCTGTTGTTCCATTGAATTTTAATGCGTTCCTTGAGAAAGCAAAGTTGAAAGATGATGGTAGCAATTACACGGACTGGGTCCGTAACTTGAGGATTATCCTCATTGCTGCACAGAAGAATTACGTCCTGGAAGCACCGCTGGGTGCCAGGCCTGGTGCAAGAGCTACGCCAGATGTTATGAACGTCTGGCAAAGCAAAGCTGATGACTACTCTATAGTTCAGTGTGCCATGCTTTACGGCTTAGAACCGGGACTTCAACGATGTTTTGAACACCATGGAGCATATGAGATGTTCCAGGAGTTGAAGTTAATATTTCAAGCAAATGCCCGGATTGAGAGAAATGAAGTCTCCAATAAGTTCTATAGCTGTAAAATGGAGGAGAATGGTTCTGTCAGTGAGCATATACTCAGAATGTCTGGGTATAACAATCACTTGATTCAACTGGGAGTTAATCTTCCAGATGATTGCGTCATTGACAGAATTCTCCAATCACTGCCACCAAGCTACAAGAGCTTCGTGATGAACTATAATATGCAAGGGATGACCAAAACTATGCCCGAGCTCTTCGCGATGCTAAAAGCCGCGGAGGTAGAAATCAAAAAGGAGCATCAAGTGTTGATGGTTAACAAAACCACTAGTTTCAAGAAAAAGGGCAAAGGGAAGAAAAAGGGGAACTTCAAAAAGAACAGCAAGCAAGTTGCTACTCAAGAGAAGAAACCCAAGTCTGGACCTAAGCCTGAAACTGAGTGCTTCTATTGCAAGCAGACTGGTCACTGGAAGCGGAACTGCCCCAAGTATTTGGCGGATAAGAAGGATGGCAAGGTTAACAAAGGTATATGTGATATACATGTTATTGATGTGTACCTTACTAATTCTCGCAGTAGCACCTGGGTATTTGATACTGGTTCTGTTGCTAATATTTGCAACTCAAAACAGGGACTACGGATTAAGCGAAGATTGGCTAAGGACGAGGTGACGATGCGCGTGGGAAATGGTTCCAAAGTCGATGTGATCGCGGTCGGCACGCTACCTCTACATCTACCTTCGGGATTAATATTAGATCTAAATAATTGTTATTTAGTACCAGCGTTGAGCATGAACATTATATCTGGATCTTGTTTGATGCGAGACGGTTATTCATTTAAATCAGAGAATAATGGTTGTTCTATTTATATGAGTAATATCTTTTATGGTCATGCGCCATTAAAGAGTGGTTTGTTCTTACTTAATCTCGATAATAGTAACACACATATTCATAATGTTGAAACAAAAAGATGCAGAGTTAATAATGATAGTGCAACTTATTTGTGGCACTGCCGTTTAGGTCATATCGGTGTAAAACGCATGAAGAAACTCCATACTGATGGACTTTTGGAGTCAATTGATTATGAATCACTTGGCACTTGCGAACCGTGCCTTATGGGCAAGATGACTAAAACACCGTTCTCCGGTACTGTGGAGAGAGCAACAGATTTATTGGAAATCATACATACCGATGTATGTGGTCCAATGAATGTTGAGGCTCGTGGCGGATATCGTTATTTTCTTACCTTCACTGATGATTTAAGCAGATATGGGTATATCTACTTAATGAAACACAAGTCTGAAACATTTGAAAAGTTCAAAGAATTTCAGAGTGAAGTGGAAAATCATCGTAACAAGAAAATAAAGTTTCTACGATCTGATCGTGGAGGAGAATATTTGAGTTACGAGTTTGGTCTACATTTGAAACAATGCGGAATAGTTTCACAACTCACGCCACCCGGAACACCACAACGTAATGGTGTGTCCGAACGTCGTAATCGTACTTTACTGGATATGGTGCGATCTATGATGTCTCTTACCGATTTACCGCTATCTTTTTGGGGTTATGCTCTAGAGACGGCCGCATCCACGTTAAATAGGGCACCATCAAAATCCGTTGAGACGACACCTTATGAACTGTGGTTTGGCAAGAAACCAAAGTTGTCATTTCTTAAAGTTTGGGGCTGCGATGCTTATGTGAAAAAGCTTCAACCTGATAAGCTCGAACCCAAATCGGAAAAATGTGTCTTCATAGGATACCCAAAGGAGACTATTGGGTATACCTTCTATCACAGATCCGAAGGCAAAATTTTTGTTGCTAAAGTCGGAAACTTTCTAGAGAAGGAGTTTCTCTCGAAAGAAGTGAGTGGGAGGAAAGTAGAACTTGATGAGATAACAGTATCTACTCCCTTATTGAGAAGTAGTACATCACAGAAATCTGTTTCTGTGACACCTACATCAAATAGGGAAGAAGCTAATGATAATGATCATGAAACTTCAGATCAAGTTTCTACTGAACTTCGTAGATCAACCAGAGTAAGATCCGCACCAGAGTGGTACGGTAATCCTATTTTGGAAGTCATGTTACTAGACCATGGTGAACCTACGAACTATGAAGAAGCGATGGTGAGCCCAGATTCCGCAAAGTGGCTTGAGGCCATGAAATCTGAGATGGGATCCATGTATGAAAACAAAGTGTGGACTTTGGTTGACTTGCCCGATGATCGGCAAGCAATTGAGAATAAATGGATTTTTAAGAAGAAGACTGACGCTGATGGTAATGTTACTGTCTATAAAGCTCGACTTGTTGCAAAGGGTTTTCGACAAGTTCAAGGAATTGACTACGATGAGACTTTCTCACCCGTAGCGATGCTTAAGTCTGTCCGAATCATGTTAGCAATTGCCGCATTTTATGATTATGAAATTTGGCAAATGGATGTCAAAACTGCATTCCTGAATGGATTTCTGGAAGAAGAGTTGTATATGATGCAACCAGAAGGTTTTGTCGATCCGAAGGGAGCTAACAAAGTGTGCAAGCTCCAGCGATCCATTTATGGACTGGTGCAAGCTTCTCGGAGTTGGAATAAACGCTTTGATAGTGTGATCAAAGCATATGGATTTATACAGACTTTTGGAGAAGCCTGTATTTACAAGAAAGTGAGTGGGAGCTCTGTAGCATTTCTGATATTATATGTGGATGACATATTGCTGATCGGAAATAATATAGAATTTCTGGATAGCATAAAGGGATACTTGAATAAGAGTTTTTCAATGAAAGACCTCGGTGAAGCTGCTTATATATTGGGCATTAAGATCTATAGAGATAGATCAAAACGCTTAATAGGACTTTCACAAAGCACATACCTTGACAAAGTTTTGAAAAAGTTCAAAATGGATCAGGCAAAGAAAGGGTTCTTGCCTGTGGCACAAGGTGTGAAGTTGAGTAAGACTCAATGCCCGACCACCGCAGAAGATAGAGAGGAAATGAAAATTGTTCCCTATGCTTCAGCCATAGGCTCTATCATGTATGCAATGCTGTGTACCAGACCTGATGTGTGCCTTGCTGTGAGTTTAGCAGGAAGGTACCAAAGTAATCCAGGAATGGATCACTGGACAGCGGTCAAGAACATCCTTAAGTACTTAAGAAGGACTAAGGATATGATTCTCATTTATGGAGGTGACAAAGAGCTCGTCGTAAACGGTTATGTCGATGCAAGCTTTGACACTGATCCGGACGATTCTAAATCGCAAACCGGATACGTATTTACATTAAACGGTGGAGCTGTCAGTTGGTGCAGTTCAAAACAAAGCGTCGTGGCGGGATCTACATGTGAAGCTGAGTACATAGCCGCTTCGGAAGCAGCTAATGAAGGAGTCTGGATGAAAGAGTTCATATCCGATCTAGGTGTTGTACCTAGCGTATCGGGTCCAATGAAAATCTTTTGTGACAATACTGGTGCAATTGCCTTGGCAAAGGAATCCAGATTTCACAAAAGAACCAAACACATCAAGAGACGCTTCAACTCCATCCGGGCGGCCTCTTGCGGTCGCGGGACTTCTTGGCAGCTCCGTTCCTGCTCGGCCGGCGCATCACGGAGCGGGTTCCGCCCAGGAGCCGCGCGCCTTGGGGCCATGGCATCTTCTTGGAAAGGTGGCGGCTGGAACGCCCCCGGGGCTTCATTGCCCACGCGGGGCGGAGTGCGGCGCAATGGGGCGGAAGGCGCGGGAGAGCCCCCTGCGGCGCGGACGAGCTCGGCGACGCGGTCGAGCCACTCCTCGTAAACGTCGTCGACGGGGCGGTAGCGCAGGAGCTCGTTCGCCGCGAGGAGCGCAGCCTGAGCCTCCAAGGGCGCGCGAAGCGCGTGCGACGAAGAACCGGCCGGGGTGAGCGACGAGGTGGCGGTGCGGCCATCCCGCCGCACGGACGGGTGCTGAGAGGATGCTTGTTGCTCGTTCCCCACTGGGCCGGTGGCGGCGTTGACGGCGGGCGACGGGGAACGACGAAGACGCCCATCGACGGGGGCCGTCTGGACGGCGCGGGAAGCGATGGCGGCCCGGCGCTCGGCGCGGGCCTGACGAGCGTCAGACATGGATGCGACGGTCGGAGGAGAGCGGAGCGGTGGAAGACTGATTCCGGCGCACCCCTACCTGGCGCGCCAAATGTCGGATTCACGGGTTCCGGCAGACCCTTAAGGTTCGAAATCTGGGGTGTGCGCTGAGATCGTGCCCTCTACCTCTCCGTCTCGCAAGGATCTAAACTACTGCAAGAACAACACAAGAGACACAAGGTTTATACTGGTTCGGGCCACCATTGTGGTGTAATACCCTACTCCAGTGTGGTGGGTGGATTGCCTCTTGGGCTGATGAGGAAGAACAATACAAGGAAGAACGACCTCGCGAGGGTCTGTTCTTGGCTAGGGGATGAACTGCTAGGGGGAGTTCGATCGTCCTTCTCTCTCTCTCTCTCTACTTGCCTCTACTGGTTTCTTGGTACTCGATCAGATCGGATTCTAGCTGCCTCTACCCTGGGGGTGGCTGGCCCTATTTATAGGCAAAGGCCCTGGGCCTCTTCCCAAATATTGAGCGGGAAGGGCGCCAACAATTGGCCAATTTGAAGGGGAACATCTGGTACACTTATCCTGACTAAAGTTGGTCTTCGCCTGCCAAAGGCCCCGTGGTGACGCCGTCCTGGGCTCCATGGTGACCTCCTTCCCACCGTTGGACTGGTCTTGGTCTCGCTGCACCGAAATGGATGCCTTTGCTTGATCCTCTCGCCTGCGCTTGCCCCCTTTGCACCAAAGAGGAAAGGGAAACACTGCGCGGGCTGGCGCCCGCCTGGCACCCTTGGTCGTCATGGCTTGCGTCATGGGCACCTCGTGAGGTACCGGCCTTGATCTCTCCGCCTCCTCGCGAGCCAGCCTAAGGAGGTCGTGCTTGAGGAAGCGTCGTGTCGTCCCCCTCACGAGGCTTGGCCCCTCGCAAGGGTCTTGAACCTTGTGTTGATGAAGATGGGCCACGTTGGGCCCCCACTCAAGCCACGCCGCAGGCCGCAGGCAGGCAAGTCTAGGGACCCCTGTTCCCAGAACGCCGACAGTTACCGTTGTCATTCCACTCAAGTGGTGTAGGTGTGGTGGCAAAGACCAAATGGTGTGAAGGAAATATGCCCTAGAGGCAATAATAAAGTTATTATTTATTTCCTTATATCATGATAAATGTTTATTATTCATGCTAGAATTGTATTAACTGGAAACATAATACATGTGTGAATACATAAACAAGCAGAGTGTCACTAGTATGCCTCTACTTAGCTAGCTCATTAATCAAAGATGGTTATGTTTCCTGGCCATGAACAAAGAGTTGTTATTTGATTAACGAGATCACATCATTAGTTGAATGATCTGATTGACATGACCCATTCCATTAGCATAGCACCCGATCGTTTAGTATGTTGCTATTGCTTTTATCCATGACTTATACATGTTCCTTTAACTATGAGATTATGCAACTCCCGTTTACCGTAGGAACACTTTGTGTGCTACCAAACGTCACAACGTAATTGGGTGATTATAAAGGTGCTCTGCAGGTGTCTCCGAAGGTACATGTTGGGTTGGCGTATTTCGAGATTAGGATTTGTCACTCCAATTGTCGGAGAGGTATCTCAGGGCCTTCTCGGTAATACACATCACATAAGCCTTGCAAGCATTGCAACCAATGAGTTAGTTGCGAGATGATGTATTACGGAACGAGAAAAGAGACTTGCCGGTAACGAGATTGAACTAGGTATTGGATACCGACGATCGAATCTCGGGCAAGTAACATACCGATGACAAAGGGAACAAACGTATGTTGTTATGCGGTCTGACCGATAAAGATCTTCGTAGAATATGTAGGAGCCAATATGGGCATCCAGGTCCCGCTATTGGTTATTGACTGGAGACATGTCTCAGTCATGTCTACATTGTTCTCGAACCCGTAGGGTCCGCACGCTTAAGGTTTCGGTGACATTTATATTATGAGTTTATGAGTTTTGATGTACCGAAGGAGTTCGGAGTCCCGGATGAGATCGGGGACGTGACGAGGAGTCTCGAAATGGTCGAGACATAAAGAATTATATATTGGAAGCCTATGTTTGGACATCGGATGCATTCCGGGTGAAATCAGGATTTTACCGGAATACCGGGAGGGTTACCGGAACCCCCCGGAAGCATAATGGGCCAACATGGGCCTTGGAGGAAAGGTGAGAGGGCAGCCCTAGGGGCTGCGCGCCTCCCCCCCCTTCCCTAGTCCTATTAGGACTAGGAGAGGTGGGCGCCCCCTCTCTCTCTTTCTCTCCCCCTTGGAGCAATCCTAGTCCAACTAGGATTGGGGGGGGGGGAATCCTACTCCCAGAGGGAGTAGGACTCTCCTGGCGCACCAAACCTGGCCGGCCAGCCCCTCCCCCTTGGATCCTTTATATACGGGGGCAGGGGGCACCCCAAAGAGACACAAGTTGATCTACGGATCGTTCCTTAGCCGTGTGCGGTGCCCCCTTCCACCAAATTCCACCTCGATCATATTGTTGCAGTGCTTAGGCGAAGCCCTGCGCCGGTAACACATCAAGATCGTCACCACGCCGTCGTGCTGACGGAACTCTTCCCCGACGCTTTGCTGGATCGGAGCCCGGGGATCGTCATCGAGCTGAACGTGTGCAGAACTCGGAGGTGCCGTACGTTCGGTGCTTAGATCGGTTGGATCGCGAGGAGAACGTACGACTACTTCCTCTACGTACGACTACTTCCTCTACGTTGTGTCAACGCTTCCGCTTCGGTCTACGAGGGTACGTAGACAAACACTCTCCCCTCTCGTTGCTATGCATCACCATGATCTTGCGTGTGCGTAGGAAAATTTTTGAATTTACTGCGTTCCCCAACATGGTGGTCATCTTCATCTTGATGGAACCATGTGGGGGTGCATCATATTCCACCATGGCTATTGTCTTGTCCAAAGGAAGGACGAAGTCGTCACGAATCGGCGCGTCGTCATATATGGGACCTAGCACCAAATGAGAAGACACAATAGAGGTAGAGGTTAAGTCGTCAGAAATAGAAGTGGCCTCACATGACCTATCAACTATCACTCTCTCTCTCTATGTGGTGGTTCACTCACTCCCTCAATGTAGGTGCACTCAATCTCACGTATGGTGGAGTCACTCATCTCACTCAAGTGGTGGGGGTTGTGGCTCTCCTCACATGGGAATTGGAGCAACTCATCATATGTGGGGCTAGTAGTGAAGTCACTCTCACTCTCAATATGGTGGCACAAGTCACTCAAGTCATCATACGTCATCCTGGTCGAAGGGAAAATCCCATGCTCAACCATCTCGTCACCGTCGCCATGGATGAAGGCCGAAGATGGCACATCATCACTCTCGACTCCTAAGATGGAAGCATCATCCTTGCTCGCCACCTTGTCACTCGCCTCCAAAGCATGTTCCTTGATTGGCTCCATAGTCGTAATCATCACCGCACCGTCTTGAAAAAGAGTCGAAGTAGACTCGGCACCATCAATGCCATAAGGAGGGATGGAGGTGAAGTCGAACTTGGGAGCATCGTCTTGGAGCTCGTTGGTCTTGGACATCGTGGTGGTACTAGCCTCATGCTCATCGTGTTGGAGCTTGGTCTTTGAGAAGTATGCCTGGGGTGGAGAAGCCTTGGCCTTCACGAGTTCTTGTTCCGCCTTGAGAGCACCAATGTAGAAGTCGTCGAGGGACTTGTAGTTCGTGAGGAAGATAGTCTTGGAGATTTCATTGTTCAATCCCATCATGAAGTGGAACTTCATCGAAATGGGGTCATCCACGCCGGCTCGTCGCAAGGCAATCTTCATCTCCTTGAAGTACTTGTCGATGGACTTGGATCCTTGGATGGTGTTCTCCAATTGGCGTAGAAGTTCTTCCGTGTAGGTTGGAGGCATGAACTCTCGCCTCAAAGCTCTCTTCGTCTTGGTCCAACTCATGTTGTAGGTCTCCGAAGGTGTGTGAAGCCACCATGTCGACGCATAGTCGTGGAAGTTTTTTGTGGCGCACTTCACTTGATCTTCGGGAGGAACTTGATGTAGATTGAGGTAGTCGTACATTATACGCTCCCACTCGAGATACTCCTCGGGTTCTTGAGTCCCATAGAAAGGAATCTTATGGTCGGTGTCGAGGTTGTAGTAGCTCGTGGAAGTCGCGGACATGAGCTTGGGGAGCTTCTCTTGAGCGTAGTCTTGGGGTGCTTGTTGGCGAAGATGTCGTATGTCCGTAGGTGAAGATGCCTTGAAGTCTCTTGGCGAAGATGCCAAGGGAGATGGTGAAGTCTTGAGCAGTTGTTGGTGTTGAGATCTTGACCTTCACGTTCTTGTTGGTGATAGTGTCGATGCCGATGTGATCTTGCTGGAGATGGTAACTCAGAAGGATGTGCTCTTGAGCGTCTTCTCGAAGATGAGGAAGATCGCTTGTAGGACTTGATGAGGGCTTTGATCTCCTCCAATTAAGCTTGCATCTTGGCGTCATTGGAGTTGTTTGTGGCATTGAACTCGTTGTTGTTGTTGTAGATCGAAGGTGAAATGCCTTGCCTATCCATCACAAGACTCGAGTAGAGGTGAGTAGGAAATGAGATAAACAATACCAAGTTACCTTTTCCGAAAGTTGAGGATGTATCCCGTTTCACTCAATGTGAGATGAAAGAATAGTGGAATTGGTACTGGACTTGTTCACTCACACCTATAAAGTAAAGCTTATGGAGTAGCTCGGTGAGGATAGTGGCACAAAAATTTAATGCAAAATGTTAGCAAGAGTCAATAATGTTGAAAGAGATTCACAAATTCGCAAGTGAAACAAGTAGACCAATAGCAAAGAATGGCACACGGAAACACACACAAGGATAGATAAATGGGGTCGTGCAACCAAGGAATGAGCTCAAAATGTGGAATTCGTGGAAAACGCTTGTTGGGGATATAATTATTGAGTATAAATGACCCAAGAGGGGCCGGGTTATAATCATAGTGAGTTATTCATATTGAAGCCCATGAAGACAAGGAGTATGGCGCTTTACGAAGGAGATTTAACAAGAAGGCCCAAGGCCCAAAGGCGGATTAGGGCCCGTAGATGTAAACTGCCATATGAAGTATGACTTGTGTTGTAAGATAGGGAATGGTAGAAACCGAGCCGGACACGTTTATGAGCTGGTCGGGATTCTGTAAACCGCCAGGCGTCAACCTGTGTATATAAAGGGACGAACCGGCGACGGTTTAAGGACAAGAAACATCAGATCGAGAGCCAGGCTTAGCATATTCGCTCTGTCGGCGTTCTGGGAACGTGGGTCCCCAAACTTGCCTGCCTGTGGCCTGCAGCATGGCTCGAGTGGGGGCCTAGCGCGGCCCAACTTCATCAGCTCAAGCTCAAGACCCTCGCGAGGGGACAAGCCTTGCGTGGCGGACGACAGGAAGCTTCCTCAGGAGCAGCCTCATTAGGCAGGCTTGCGAGGAGGCAGAGAGATCAAGGTAGGGGCACCTTGCGAGGAGCCCGTGATGCAAGCCATGACGATCGAGATCAGGCGGGTGCCGGCCTACGCAGTGTCCTTGTTTCCCCTTCGGTGCAAAGGGAGCAAGCACATGGCCAAGGCATCGGTCAAAGGTTACCATTCCGGTGCAGCGAGACCAAGACCAGCAGAGCGGCAGGACGGAGGTCACCATGGAGCCCAAGACGGCGTCATCACCAGTGCTTTGGCAGCCGGAGACCACATTTGGTCAGGATAACTTGTACTGGATGTTCCCCTCCAAAATGGCCAATTGTTGGCGCCCTTCCCGCTCATTATTTGGGAAGAGGACCAGGGCCTCTATAAATAGGACTAGCCACCATAGGGTTCAGGGAAGAGATCCGTAGCAAGCAGAACACACCACACCAGCTCAAGAACACCTCTCGCGAGGCCGTTCTTCCCCTGTATTGTTTATCATCAGCCCCTGAGGCAATCCACTACACCACACACTGGATTAGGGTATTACACCGCGTCGGTGGCCCGAACCATTATAAACCTCGTGCCCCTTGCGTGTTCTTCTTTCCGGCCTAGATCTCTTGCGAGCCATAGAAGCGCGAGTCGGTAGGGGAAAGATCTTCGTGTGCACCCCAGAGTTCGAACCTTAAGGGTTTGCCTGAACCCGAAATCCGACATTTGGCGCGCCAGGTAGGGGTGCGCCAGAGTTCTCCCTCCCGACGACCCGCTCTCCACCAACATTGCGTTTTGCCCTCATGGCGGACGACGCACCGCCTGCTCCGGCAGCCGATGCCGGCACTGGGGCTGGGGGCTCCGAGCCTTGGCCTCCACCTTGCGACAGGTGCAGTGGCCACACAAGTTCAAGCCCAAGATGCCGCCGCGTTACAACGGCGCGACGGACCCGCTGGTTTTCCTGCTGGCGTACGAGGAGGCCGTCCTCAAAGCCGGGGGGCGACGACCGGTGATGGCCAACTGGTTTCCCATGGCCCTCGCCGGCGTCCCGCGCATGTGGCTGCTCCACCTGCCGACGGCTTCTGTGACCTCCTGGGGGGGAGCTGCGCAACCTCTTCCTCGCCCGTTATGCCGCACCAGTGCCGCCCGTTGTCGCAGCTCTCTTGGGCGGCTCACAGGCACCCCCCTCGAGCCGCCACGTCAAGCCGTTCACCCGCCAGATCAGCACCGCCTCCAAGCACCGGGAAGCCCCCCCAGGCTGGGTGGCGCCCGAGGCCGATCTGACCTTCAACTCGGATGTCACCCCTTCAACCCCATCGGTTCGGGCGCGCTCCCAATGCTGTGCACCCCCACCATCTGCCAAGTGGCCGTCACCAGGACCCTCATCGACGGTGGTGCCAGCCTCAATGTGCTCTCGGTGGAGGCCTTCAGCCTCCTGCACGTGCCGCTACAGCGGCTTCAGCCCAGCAGGCCTTTCTCGGGCATCAGAATCGGTTCCACCGCCTCCTTGGGACAGATCCGCCTCCCACTGACCTTCGGCACCTACGACAACTTCCGTACAGAGCTGATCGACTTCGACATCGCCCCCATCGGCCTCCCCTACAACGCCATCCTCGTCTATCCGGCCTTGGCCCGGTTCATGGCAGCAACTCACCCGACGTACAACCTCATGAAGATGCCCGGGAGCAACGGCGTCCTTACCGTGTCAGGAGATACGAGGGATGCGCTGCAGGCGCCCAAGCTTGCTTTCAGGGCGGCCGCGGTGGCGCAGCCCACCAGCACCGATGCCCTTGAGCCCAAGGGGGCTGCGCCGGCTAAAAAGAAGCAGCTATTCACCCAAGACAAGGCGGAAACCAAGCAGGTGCTGGTCGACGAGGACGGGTCCACTGATGCCACCTTCACCATAGGAGCCAACCCCGAGCTCGAGCAGGAGAAGGCCTTGGTGAAGTTCCTGCGCGCGAACAAGAAGGTGTTCGCATGGGAACCTGATCAGTTAGCAGGGGTCCCGAGGGGTGTGATTGAGCATCACCTCCACGTGTGCCCCAACGTGCGCCCCGTGAAGCAGAAGGCGAGGCCATAGTCCACTGAGAAACAAGCTTTCATCGTTCAAGAGACCCGGAAGCTAGAGGCAGCAGGAGTTATCCGCGAGGTCTGCTACCCTGATTGGCTGGCTAATCCGGTCGTCGTGCCAAAAAAGGGAGAAAAGGAGTGCATGTGTGTGGACTTCACCAACCTCAACAAAGCCTGCCCGCAGGATCCATTTCCGCTCCCCCAGATTGACCAGATAGTCAACTCCACCGCAGAGTGCCACCTATTGTGCTTCCTAGATGCCTTCTCGGGCTATCACCAGATCAAGATGGCGGTAGAAGACGTGGAAAAAACGGCTTTCCTGACCCCATGTGGAGTGTACTGCTATACGTGCATGCCATTTGGGTTGCGCAACGCAGGCGCAACCTTTCAGCGGCTGATGCACATCGCCTTAGGCCGGCAGCTCGGAGGAATGCTGAAGCTTACGTCGACGACATTGTAGTGAAGTCTCGGGAGGCAAAAACCCTGATACAGGACCTGGAAGAAACCTTCGCGAGCCTCAACGAAGTGGACCTACGGCTCTACCCGAAAAGTGTGTGTTTGGAGTCCCCTCGGGTAAGCTCCTGGGTTTCCTCGTGTCCCACAGGGGCATCGAGGCCAACCCGGAGAAGGTCAAAGCAGTCGAAGACATGAGCCCGCCAAGGACCCTCAGAGAGATGCAGAAGCTCACCAGGCATGTAACCGCGCTAGGGCGCTTCATCTCCAAGCTGGGGGAACAAGCACTGCCCTTCTTCAAACTGATGAAGAAGAAGGGCCCCTTCGAATGGACTGAAGAGGCCGACAAGGCATTCCAAGATCTCAAGAGGTACCTTACCAACCCACCAGTGATGGTTGCTCCGCGTCCTCGGGAGCCCCTGGTGCTCTACCTTGCAGCCACCCCCTACTCCGCTAGCGTAGCCCTGGTGGCGGTCAGGGAGGAGCGTCGGACCAAGGCCGCAACAACCGTCCGGGCTAAAGCAAAGCAAAACCAAGAGGGCCTCGCGAAGACCACGACCGCGGCCGAAAAGGAACAGCCGCAGCAGGAGAACATGCCTGGAGTAGGAGGGGCTTCTCCGAGCGACCAAGCACTGGGGGCTCCACCATCTCAGGAGACGCCTCGGCCTCTAGAGGATGGAAGCTGCGCCAGCACCCTCAACCTCGTCGAGCACTCCATGTACTTCGTCAGCACGGTGCTACGGGATGCAAGGGCGCGGTACCCCATGCCTCAAAAACTCCTCCTCGCGCTATTAGTGGCCTCACGCAAGCTGCGGCACTACTTCCAAGGCCATCCTATCAAAGTTGTCTCAGCATATCCCTTGGAAAGAGTACTCAGGAGCCCCAACTCAGCTGGAAGAGTCGCTGAATGGAACATCGAACTACAAGCATTTCAGCTAGAATTTAGTACGACCAGAGTCATCAAGGGAGCCGCACTTGCGGATTTCGTGGCAGAATGGGCAGAAGCACCGGGTCTCGAGGCAGGCGAGGACCGATCACTTTCCTCGGGAAGCGAGGCCCCGGACGGCTGGGTCATGTACTTCGATGGGGCATTCTCCCGACATGGCGCGGGAGCTGGCACAGTGCTCGTATCCTCTACCCAGGACAAACTCTACTATGTCGTACAACTCTGTTTCCAGCACGGAGAAAAGGTCTCCAACAACATAGCAGAGTACGAAGGCCTGATAGCAGGCTTGAAAGCCGCAGCCGCCTTAGGGGTAAGGCGCCTCACCATCAAGGGCGATTCGCAGCTCCTCGTCAACTTCTCCAACAAGATATACGAACCAAAGGACGATCACATGGAAGCCTACCTCGCCGAGGTTCGCAAGATGGAGAAACAATTCTGGGGGCTGGAGTTGCAGCATGTGTCTCGCGGCACCAATCAAGAGGCTGATGACATTGCCAAGAGGGCATCCAGGCGGCTGCCTCAGGAGCCTGGCGTCTCCGAGGAGCAGCCCTTCAAATCCTCGGCGGCACCGTCACTATCGAGCACGGCGCAACCAAGGGAGGAGCTCCCTCAGCCGCCTGCCTCGGGAGCTCCGGTCTGCGGCCCGGCCTCAGGGGCACGCCTGCTCCTGCCTCAGGAAGGATGTTGGATCACAGAGCTCAAAAACTACTTGATGCAAGGGACCCTGCCGGAGAACGAGGAGGAAGCGGAGCACGTAGCGTGGCAGGTCACAACTTACTGCATCAAGGATGGAGAGCTCTACCGGAGGCAACCGAATGACGTGTCCCTACGTTGCATCTCCAGAGAGCAAGGGAAGGAGCTGCTAGCGGACATACACGGCGGAGACTGTGGGTACCACTCATCGTCACGAACCCTCGTTGGCAAGGCGTTCTGTAGTGGATTCTACTGGCCCACAACACTCAGCGACGTTGTTGAGCTGGTGAAGGCTGGTGAGGCCTGCCAGTTCCACGCTAGGCAGATCCATCAGCAGGCAGGGGGTCTACAGACTATACCCCTCTCATGGCCGTTCGCAGTTTGGGGGCTGGACATTCTGGGCCCGTTTCCTCGGGCGCCAGGGGGCTATCGCTACCTCTACGTCGCCGTGGACAAGTTCACCAAGTGGGCTAAGGTGGAAGCTGTCCGCACCATCCCAGCAGGCTCCGCAGTCAAGTTCATCAAGGGTCTCATGAGCCGATTTGGGGTGCCTAACCGCATCATCACCGACAACGGTTCGCAATTCACCAGTAATCTCTTCAAAACGTACTATGCTAACCTTGGAACGCAGATATGCTACGCTTCGGTAGCACACCCCCAGAGCAACGGCCAGGCCGAGCGAGCCAACGCGGATGTCCTGAGGGGCCTCAAAGCCAGGACCTTCAAGAAGAAGCTGGAGGCTTGTGGCAGGGGCTGGTACGATGAGCTCCAGTCCGTGTTGTGGTCTATCCGCACAACCGCAGCCAAGCCGACTGGCGAGACCCCGTTCTTCCTCATCTACAGAGCAGAGGTTGTTCTTCCTCACGAGGTCAGGCGTCGCTCCACACGGGTCCTGGCGTTCGACGAAACGCAGCAGGACGCCATGCGGGGGACGGATCTCGTGCTGGGGGAGGAACGCCGTCAAGAAGCCGCTCTGCGAGCGGCAAGGTATCAATAGGCGCTGCGACGATACCACTGCCGCAACATCCACCCCAGAACTCTTGAGGTAGGGGCCCTTGTGCTCAGACGGGTTCTCTCTAGGGAGGGGCTGCACAAGCTCTCTCCCATGTGGGAGGGCCCATTCAAGATTGTTCATGTTTCCAGGCCTGGCTCCGCGCACTTGGAAACCCCAGAGGGGGTACCCATCCTGAACGCATGGAACATTCAACATCTCCGGAGGTTCTATCCGTGAGCGAGGCCTAGCGCCTATGAAAAGGCCCGGTGCCTGTGAAGAAGGCCAACGCCTGTGAAGCTGCCGCATTTTGGGAAAGGCCATGTGCCTGTGAAGAAGGCCAACGCCTGTGAAGCTGCCGCATTTTGGGAAAGGCCCGGTGCCTGTGAAGAAGGCCAACGCCTGTGAAGCTGCCGCATTTTGGGAAAGGCCCAGTGCCTGTGAAGAAGGCCAATGCCTGTGAAGCTGCCGCATTTTGGGAAAGGCCCGGTGCATGTGAAGAAGGCCAATGCCTGTGAAGCTCGCCGCCCGTGACACTCTCACGTAATAATGAGTGGGGTTGTACACGCCCCGGAGTCCCCAGAGTGCCGCCCTCGGGCCTCGGGGGCTCCCGCCCACGCCCAGTGGCAGCACTTAGCTCCGCGCTGGTGAGAAGACGTCGAAGACTAGAATAGGTGCCGGACGCGGCTTTTTCATTTGCTTTCTGCAGTTGGCTTGTTCGTTCCTGTTTGAAGTTTTACTGAAGCTGTTGTTGTCCCTGGCTTGTGACTCTTTATCATTTTCACTCACTTGCCTCGTTTTCTCTCGCACAAGTCTCGCGAGGGAGGTTCGCGGGCGCCCTCGCGAGTGTTTTCTGCCCCAATCATTTGAAGTTTTCCTGTTCGAGCCCGCTGCGGGAGCACCCCTCTCAGTCCGTGCCCCACGGGCATCGCAAACAAGCGCAGGACCTGGGCTGATCGCCCCCACAACCGAGACCGAGAGCCACTCCTTCAGCTAATCCTTGCAGGTCATGAAGCCCACGGCGAGGCCTCAGCCTCGGGAGGCAAGGACCGCATCTAGCCCCACCGAGCTAAATAATTCCCGCACACGGGCACACGGCGCGGAAACATAGCGCAGAAATAGCGCAAGCAGCGCGATGATTAACAGCAGCAGTTCTAACACGCCCCCGCGGGGCCCCAGCCCTAGCTCAGCCTTTGCTTGTCCTTGCATGATCATCATATCATCATGTTTAATTTTCTCTGAAATTTGAAATGGGGATTGATCAAACCCCTAGTACTGAAACAATGCAAATAGGTTCAACTTCAAAATATTTTCAAAGAACCCAAATTGGTTTGCAAAAATGTTCATGATTAATGGAAAAAGGTGAAAACCATATCCAGAGATGATGAATATTTTTCCAAGACATTTTTGGTATTTGAATTAACCCATATTGTATTTGATCTGGGGCACTTAAATTCTATAAATAATTTTAATTGCTCCAACATATTCTGAAAATACCTAAGGGCCTCTGTAATATTTCAGTTAATGCCCAAAATTGTTTTTAGGATTTATAAAAATGATTTAGTTTCTAAAACTAAATCAAAACAAATTACAGGAAATAGCAAAACAGAAAGAATTAGAAAGAGAGAGAGAGAGAGAGAGAAAACCTACCTGGCCCAAACTTACCTGGCGCTCCACCTGGCCCAGCTCCTCCAGCCGGCCCAGCCCACCTGGCAAGTGCCAGTCGTCTTCAACCTCTGCCAGTAGGCAGAGGCGGGACAACGCACGAGCGCACGAAGCACCACGCCTCCTCCTGCTTGCCGCCGAGCCCCTGGACGGGTGGGTGAACGCCCGGCGTCGACCCGAACCGCTCGACCCCTCTCACTCTCTCTGTGCTCCTCCCCCTCCTCTGTTCCTCTCTCCCGAGCGCACCACAGTGCGCCGACGAGCACCACCGCGGCCACCGCCTCCCCCTCGCTTCCCTTATCAGTTCAAGAGCTCCGCCTCATCGCCCCGGACCTCTCCGCCGAGCCATGCGGCACCGGATGCCCCCGAACATCATCACCGCGGCCATCTTCTACCTCGGGCAACCAAGATCGCCGGCGCCATCCGTCATCCACGGTGCCTCCCCGAGCCTGCTGAGCCCTCCATTGGAATCCATGTGAGCTCCGCCGCCTTTTCCCCTTCTCCCCGTGCTCTATCTCCCTCTCTAGCCGCCGTTCCCATCGAGCCCGAGAGCTTGGCTCCGCCGGCCATGGCGTAGCCGTGGCCACAGCCGTGCAAGCTCGCAACCGAGCGCGCCACCGTGCTCAGCACGTTCCCAGGAGTCGATCGCGACCACCCGCGGCTCCTGTCGTTCCCTGCAACACCGACCCGCTCAACTCCCGAACTCCGGCCACCGCGCAAGTCGCCGCCGCCGTCGTTTTAGGCCACTAGAGCTGTTGCTGTGAGCACCACTGGACGCGGACGAGTCTCCTCGTCACGTAGAGCCTCTCCGCCGTGCAAATGGTCGCCTGTGGGCGATTCCCGAAGCCCTCCGGCGTCTCTGTCGTCGCCGGCGACGAGCCATGGACCAAGTCCGGCGGGTTTGTCTCCGCTGACCGTTGACTGGGTGGGCCCAGTTGACCCCCTGGGTCACTGACGTGTGGGCCCCAGGCCACTAATGAACCAGGATTAGAATTAACTTAAATTAGTTAAACTAATGACCCTGACACGCGGGACCCACATGTTAGAGTTGACCTGGATCGTGCCTTTGACCTGCTGACGTCACCCCGGCGTCATGCTGACGCAGTAATGCCTTTTCTGGATTTATTCTAATTCAGGAAATTCCAGAAAATGTTGCAAACTTCTAAAATTCATAGTAAATCAACCGTAACTTCAAATCAAACAAGTTATATATGAAAAATGATCAAAAAATCCAATCTATCCATTTGTACTGGTTTCATGCATGTTAAAGCAACCTAACCTTGTTGTTTAGATGTAACAAGATAATGCACCATTATGAATTTATACATGAGCTTACATTTGAATCTTTGATTCAAATGGGTTCAACTCAACCTGTCCTAGTATGCATTCGTCAAAACACATTCATATTGACATGTCACATTCATGCATCATATTGTTGCATTGCATTGATTGTGTTTCCTTCTCTGTTGCCGGTATTTGTCCCCTCTCGATAGACGTGGTTTCGACGATGAGATCGAAGACACCAATGAAGAGCTATATTATCTTCAGAAGTGCGAGGCAAGCAAAAACCCCTCGTTCATTCCGATACAACCCACTCTCTTGCTCCTGCTCTCTTTTACTGCATTAGGACAACAACGATTCAACTGTTACATACTGCGGTAGTTGAACCCCTTATCCTCTGCATGACCTGTCATTGCCACAGTAAATAGATGAAACCCACTAGCATGAGTAGGAGTTGTTTGAGCCCTGATGTGCCTACTCATTCATGTTTGTTTGTCATGCCTGCTACTGCTTAGAGTTGAGTCAGGTCTGATTCATCGGGAATGAATTGGAATGGTGTTGAACATGTCCTATTGTGTGTGAGCTAAGTGTGTGAACACGATTTGGTAAAGGTATTGGTGAGAGGCCATGTAGGAGTACATGGTGGGTTGTCTCATTGAAGCCGTCCTCAGGAACTGAGTTCTGTGTTTTCGATCCATGAAACAGTTACTACCACGCATTGGGCCCGAAACCAATGGACCCTCTTGGCTTCTTAATCACCCTTGTCCTCTGTCCAGGAATTGCAAGTAGTTTCTGGTGTTTGTAGTATGCTGGGGGCCGCACGCAGCGCTGACCATCGGGGTGGGCTGTGTTGCGGTAGGCACGTGGCACGGTGTACCGGGCGCCCGTTTGGTGTCTCGGGAACCCTGCTCACATCGTTCGGGGCCGTATATGGAAACCTCGGCCGGACTCCCTGCGGATGGAACCTGGATAGGCGATAAACCTGGACTAGAGACTTGAGTGTTTAGGTAGGCCGTGGCCGACTCCCTCGCCAGGCTTCCGCTTGAAGGTTGCCGAGATACACGACGTGTACATGGTGGTAAGTGGCGAGAGCGTGTGTGAAGAAGTGCACCCCTCCAGGGTTAACATCATCTATTCGAATAGCCGTGTCCGCGGTAATGGACTTCTGGGTTGCCTATAACATTTCATAGACAAGTGAAAGTGGATACTCTAAAATGCGCAAGATAAGCGTGAGTGCTATGGATGGCGTTCTCGTAGGGAGACGGGAGTGGATCCATAGTGGTGTATTGATATGGTGAATATGTGGACTCGTGTGCGCCACCTCAAAGAGTTACTCGCGATCACAGTTTAGGTTAGCCACTGAGTCAAAGCTGGCTTGCTGCAGTCAAACTCCACCACCCCCTTTATTGATACTGATGCATCTGTTGCTAGTTCTGATGTAAGTCTTGCTGGGTACATTTGTACTCACATTTGCCTATTTTATGTTTTTGTAGAGAGACGTCAGTCTCGCTAGTAGTTCCGTGTGGGCTTTGACGTTTATCTTGATACCTCAGCTGCAATCTTTTGCCCTTGGCAGGATCTGGTAGATAGTCAGGCTTCTCAGCCTTTTTCAGTTATAGATGTCTGTACTCAGACATGTTAAGCTTCCGCTTGTGCTTTGACTTGTATGCTCTGAATGTTGGGTCATGAGACCCATGTTTGTAATATCTCGCTCCTCGGAGCCTAATGAATAAATACTTGATTCGTAGAGTTTTGTTGTGATGCCATGTTGTATTTACACATATCGAGCATATTGTGTGTATGATTGAAATGCTTGCTATGTGTGGGATCCGACTATCTAGTTGTTTATCCTTGGCAGCCTCTCTTATGGGGAAATGTAGTCTAGTGCTTCCTGAGCGATAGTAGTCCGCTACAGCCCGGTTCACCGGAGTCCTGCTAGCCCAGCACTACTGCTTGGAACACTTGACTGGCCGACATGTGATTCACGTCGTTCCTGTGTCTGTCCCTTCGGGGAAATGTCACGCAGTGTTATCCGGAGTCCTGCCTAGCCTGCTAGAGCCCGGGTTACCGGAGTCCTATTAGCCAGTGCTACAGCCCGGATTTATATGTTGTTGACTGACATGCTCGATGTGATTCATGTATGCCTGTCCTCATGGGTTAGTGCCGCCTTGGGTTCACGACTAGCCATGTCGGCCCGGGTTCTTTGTCATATGGATGCTAGCGACACTATCATATACGTGAGCCAAAAGGTGCAAACGGTCCCGGGCCAGGTAAGGTGGCACCCGTGGAAATACCGTGCGTGAGGGCGCAAAGTGATATGATGTGTTACATGCTGGATCGGTGTGACTTAGGATCGGGGTCCTGACAACGTTCTGCGCAGGAAAAGAAGAAAAACGAAATGAGCATGACTTGTTCGACACCAACTTGCAGCGAAAGCTCGCGCTACCTCTGGGGCTCAGGCGGATCCCTCCTCTCGCTTCACCAGGGCACGACGGTGGGCTGACCCGCTACCTTCACCCAGGCGGGCGCGACGGCGCGGGGGTTGGTCGCGGTCACCGCTGGAGGAGCTGCTGCCTGAGAAGGAGTCGCCGAAGCTTAGCGAACCCCGAGTGCAGCTGGCCACACGCCTACCGCCGTCTTCATCCTGGTCAGCGCTGGGACTGGGCAGGCGGCCACGGTCATCGTCTTCGGGGCAGCACCCAGCATGGCGACTGTCTTCCCCGAACACCCTCACGTAGAGGGTGGCGTCGCCATCGAACTTGAAGTGCAGAGTGCACCGCCGGCTCAGGCCGCGCGCGCGGGCAAACGTTTGCCAGCCGCGGGTCAGGGCCGCATTCCCAGAAGCGGAGACCTCCAGCGAAACCTTGGAGGTCCTGCTGCAACAACCATCTGCCTGAAGCCAGAGGCCGCCCCGAGCGCCGGCCGGCAGCTCACCCACCGATGAAACGGGGGAGCTGGAGCCGGTGCTGGTCGGGTCCGCTGACCACACGACGAACTCCGGCAGCACCTCCGCCGAGCGAAAGCGTGGCCTGGGGGCCGCGTGACCACGACATGCCTCCCATCAGCAACCGGGCGCTCATCACCGCGCAGGGAGCCACCTCCATGGCCACGCGGAGCCACTACGGGGATCGCGGGATGCTTGCAAGGGCGGCCCCGGCCGTGCTTGGTCAGGGGGGAGTCAGGCCCTGCCTGACGAGCCTTTCCTTTCTCCGCGACCGGGAATCTCTTCGACGGAGCCATGGGAATAGTGAGTAGCCAGGATGGAGGGAAAGGAGTAGCAGGAAGGGATGGACTGAAGGGGCTCACGCAGTCCCGTACTTATAGCCGGAGAAGGCCAACCGCCGACCACCACGATCACAGGTAATCATGACCCATTTCTTTGCATGCAGGGACTTGTCAAGTCGTGCGGTTCCCGAGGCGTCGTGGGAGCAGAGACGCCCACGTCCAATCAATCGCCATGCGGCGCCCAAGGCCGCAGGCTATTGGGGCCTGTGGCGCTTCGTGCTTGCCCCTTCGCTTCTCTGCTAAGCCAAGCCCGGGTGCGCCTTGGGCCCGGGGGCTACTGTCGGTGTTCTGGGAACGGGGGTCCCCAGACTTGCTTGCCTGCGGCCTGCGGCATGGATCGAGTGGGGGCCCAGCGCGGCCCAACTTCATCAGCTCAAGCTCAAGACCCTCGCGAGGGGCCCAGCCTTGCGGGGCGGACGACAGGAAGCTTCCTCAGGAGCAGCCTCATCAGGCAGGCTCGCGAGGAGGCGGAGAGATCAAGGTAGGGGCACCTCGCGAGGAGCCCGTGACACAAGCCATGACGATCGAGATCAGGCGAGCGCCGGCCTGCACAGTGTCCTTGTTTCCCCTTCGGTGCAAAGGGAGCAAGCACATGGCCAAGGCATCAGGCAAAGGTTACCATTCCGGTGCAACGAGACCAAGACCAGCAAAGCGGCAGGACAGAGGTCACCATGGAGCCCAAGACGGCGTCATCACCAGTGCTTTTGGCAGCCGGAGACCACCTTCGGTCAGGATAACTTGTACTGGATGTTCCCCTCCAAAATGGCCAATTGTTGGCGCCCTTCGTGTGATCGTGGAGACCGGCCGTTGGTCGTTGTCGGATTTCGGGTTCCGGCAGACCCTTAAGGTTCGAACTCTGGGGTGCGCATGAAGATCTTTCCCCTACCGACTCGCGCTTCTATGGCTCGGAAGAAATCTAGCCAGAAATAAGAACACACAAGGGACACGAGGTTTATACTGGTTCGGGCCACCGATGTGGTGTAATACCCTACTCCAGTGTGTGGTGTAGTGGATTGCCTCAGGGGCTGATGATGAACAATACAAGGGAATAACGGCCTCGAGAGAGGTGTTCTTGAGCAGGTGAGGTGTGTTCTGCTTGGTCTCCATCTCTCTCGATCCCTATGGTGGCTAGTCCTATTTATAGAGGTCCTGGTCCTCTCCCCAAATAATGAGCGGGAAGGGCGCCAACAATTGGCCATTTTGAAGGGGAGCATCTAGTACAAGTTAACCTGACCAAAGGTGGTCTTCGGCTGCCAAAAGCACTGGTAATGACGCCGTCTTGGGCTCCACGGTGACCTCCGTCCTGCCGCTCTACTGGTCTTGGTCTCGTTGCACCGGAATGGTAACTTTTACCTGATGCCTTGGCCTGTGCTTGCTCCCTTTGCACCGAAGGGGAAACAAGGACACTGCGCAGGCCGGCGCCCGCCTGGCGCCCGCCTGATCTCGGTCGTCATGGCTTGCGTCACAGGCTCCTTGCGAGGTGCCCCTACCTTGATCTCTCCGCCTCCTTGCGAGCCTGCCTGATAAGGCTGCTCCTGAGGAAGCTTCCTTTCGTCCGCGCCGCAAGGCTTGGCCCCTCGCGAGGGTCTTGAGCCTGAGCTGATGAAGTTGGGCCGCGCTGGGCCCCCACTTGAGCCACGCCACAGGCCGCAGGCAGGCATGTCTGGGGACCCCCGTTCCCAGAACGCCGACAGTAGCCCCCGGGCCCAAGGCGCGCCCGGTCTTGGCTTAGCAGAGAAGCGAAGCGGCAAGCGCGAAGCACCGCGGGCCCCAATAGCCAGCGGCCTTGGGCGCCGCGTGGCGATTGATTGGATGTGGGCGCCTGTGCTTCCCCACGATGCCTCGGCAACTGCACGACTTGAGAAGTCCCTGCATGCAATGAAATGGGTCATGATTACCTGCGATCATGGTGGCCGGCGATTGGCCTTCTCCGGCTATAAGTACGGAACTATGTGAGCCTCATTAGCCCATCCCTTCCTGCTACTCCTTTTCTTCTTCTTCCTCGTCCTTGCTTCTCCTTACGCCAATGGCACCAATCCGCCGATTTTCTGCAGAAGAGAAGGGAAAGCCCCCCCCCCCCCCGAGAGGGTCCTGACCCGCTTCCGCCGAAGAAATGGCTAGTCCTATGCCGCCGAGATGAGGGTGCTTGGCAGGAAGCATCGAGGCCCTGGTACGAGCGGCCGCCGCCTGGGTTTCCGCTGCCCTTGTATGCTCGAATCAAGGGCCCTGGGGAAGAAGGCGTCGAGCGACACTAGCGGTGCCGCCGCCGACGTCGGCGAGTCACGGTGGTCCGCGTTGTTCCTCCTGGAGTCCACGCCGTGGGCACCTCTCGTGAGCTCGTGCTTCACGCCGCCATGCCTCCAAGCTCTTCGATCCTCCTTCCTCCCTCCTTCGCCTTTGAGATGCCGCCGAGCGGGTATCTGGAGCTCTGGCTGTAGCACGCCGACTGCAGCACCCTCGCGACCGGAGCGGAGGTCGCGGTCGTCGCTCCGGGCAAGGTCTACATGACCCGGGGCTGGGGTGAGATCGCCCGGGTCTGCCAGACAGAGGGTGCCCTTGTGATTCATCTTGAATACGATGGCGCCTCCTTGATGTTCTTCGAGGTCTTCGATGCAGAAGGACGCCGACTAGAGTGCTGCCCGAAGGAAGGCAGCCGGGGACCTGGCCTGCCCATCGGCCCTCCAGCAGCTCCTCTGGCGGCAGCGGAGGAGCTGGGGAATCCAGCGGCTCCCCTGAGCATCTCGCGACTCCGGGGACGAGCGACGACAACTACGAGCCCCCGAGCTCGTGCCGTGCTCGGAGTAGGGCAACTGCATCGGGCCACCGAGGCCACTGATCTGGATGGGGTTGGCACCGGCGCGAGGTAGTCCACTGTTGATGATGGCGTCCCCTGCGGAGGTGCGCGCAATTAGCGTTCCTTAGGATTAGCACCTTTTGTTCCCTGCGATGAATCGAAGCAACACCCTGCGGGGGTATGTAAGGCGCATGCCATGTCTTTTGTGAACATTATATCCTTAATATGAATCGATGTGAGATGCCTGTCCTGTCCCGGCTCGGCTCCCCCTTTCTGTCCTCACGAGGATTTGGCGCTCTACGCTGACAGGTCCTAGTCCCCAGGCAGGCTTCAGCCGTCGCTGGTATGCTAGGTCGCGATTCCATGGTCAAGGCCAGGAGGTGAGCGACCCGAGGTCCGGTAAGAGCCCCCGAGTCGCGATGCTCGGGAGGTCCCCTTTAGCGCTCGAGTAGCCCTCGCTGGGCGAGAAGGGAAGGCAACGTCGTCATGACAGAGCCGCACTAGGTGATAGTTTGGCGCTGCGTTGGTCCACCTTCTGTAAGGGCGTAACTTATCTTTTGAGTTTGGAGTAGTTCTTCGACGCGGCGCCTGGCCCGAGTGACGGCTACCGAGGTGTTGATGGGTTAAGTCCTCGCGAGCTTCTTCCCACTCCCCCACACTTTCCTCAGTGCTCTACGTCCTCAGGTCCCGGCCCTCGAGCGAGCTCAGCCACCGCTGGTATGACAGGTCGCAATGTCGTGGGTCAAGGCCAGGGGGTGAGGGCTGGAGAGCCAGTAGGAGCCCATGAGTCACGACGCTCAGGTACCCCCCTTTTAACGTGCAAGCGGTCCGTGCCGGAGAGGAGGAGAGATAGCCCGCGATGTCCCCAACGTTGCTCCTGGAGTGGGTCCTGCATACCAATCACGAGGAGAGACAAGACCTATCATTACGGTTGCCAGCCAACCATTGGTTGCTCCGAGGGAGTGATTGGGGCACTGAGGTCCTAGTGAGGTGGCGCCTTGTGGGGCTGCCGCGGCCAGAGCTCGACTACTCAGATTTATCGGCGTTGCAGGGACGGACCCGTATGCAAATGTCGTGCCAGAGTGAGCGGCTCCATAGGTAGGCATCAATCGAGCATGCGATTAGGTCAGGTATGTTAAGCACAAAGGAGCAAACTTATTTCAGGTAGATGCGGGAAAAGCAAACGCCGCTGGGCCAGGCCCGAGCAGCTTGGGGATGATGCAGCCCGAGGGGCGCCCCCAACAAGGTAGGTAAAAGAGCATAAGCAAAACAGATACATGCCGCAGGGACGGACCCACGCGACCTGGGAATGACGCGGCCCTGTGGGCACTCCCAGCTAAAAATGGAACTTTGAAAGATGTCACCTGATGCCGTTGGAGATGAAGTGATGCCAAAGAAACGGGCGGCGCGCGGTGAAGACGTCGACCCTCACGAGCCCCCAGGCCCGGGAGCCTCGGGAGGCTCCGGGGGCACAGGTGGGTCTTTGAGGGCCATCTCCATCTCCGCCAGGACCGCACAATGCCTGACCTCCTGAGCCTCCAGAATGCTCCTCAGCAGGCGCTGATGAGCGGCAACCACGTTCGGCAGGCCGAAAGGCATGCGAACGTAGCTGTGAGGTGGACCCTCGCAACGCCCCACGCGTGAAGGCTAGAGGTGCTCCTGAGACACGGCTCGGTTGAGCCCTGGCACGTCGATGCAGACGCGCAGCCCACCATCTTCACCTGGATGTGGGGCTACTGCGGGCAAGCGGCGGCTGTCGCGCATGACTCTCGACTCCTGTAGCTCCTGGGTGTTTCTTGCGATGAAGTCCTAAGGGTTTGGTCCACCTTGCCTCGTACCTTCCTGAGGGAAATGTGCCTGGAAGCACCCCTCCAAGTGGTGCCCGAGTGCCTCCCTCGTGACCTTGGCAAAGTCGGTGGCTATCCAAGAAAGAGCCCCCGAGCCCTGCCTGAGGAGGGCGCCGGGCGCGCCTTCCTATGCGACAGAGGGTGGCGCTCCCTAAACGGGCGCAAATCTTGACGCAACGCCTCCGGAGGCGCCTGCCTCCTTACGGCTTGGGCCAGGCGAAGCCTCCTTCTTCTTAGGGGTCATACAACACGGCCTCCCGTACAACACCATCCTCAGGTACCCTGCCCTGGCTCAGTTTATGGCGGCAACCCATCCCGCCTACAACCTCATGAAGATGTCGGGGAGCAGCGGTGTCCTCACCGTGGCCCGAGATACCAAGGAGACCCTAACGGCCCTCAGGCTCGCCTTCAGGGTAGCAGCGACAGCTCGCCCCACAGATGAAGCAGTATGTGGGGCCCAGGGGGCTGCGCCGGTGAAGAAGAAGCAGTTATTCTCGCAAGATCGGGCCAAGACGAAGCAAGTGCCGGTTGATGATGATGGGGCCTTGGGAGCCACCTTCATCATAGGCGCCAACCTCGACCCAAACCAAGAAGAGGCGCTGGTGAAAATCCTGCGTGCGAACAAGGAGGTATTCACCTGGGAGCCCAAGCAGCTGGTGGGAGTCCCAAGGGGAGTAATCGAGCACCACTTAAGGTTGTGCCCTAATGTGCCCCGGTGAAGCAGAAGGCGCGACGACAGTCTACAGAGAAGCAATCCATCATCGTCTAGGAAACCCACAAGCTATAGGCAGCGGGTGTCATCCGTGAATTCTGCTACCCAGAGTGGCCGGCGAACCACGTCGTCGTGCCCAAGAAGGGCATGAAGGAACACATGTGCGTCGACTTCACTAACCTCAACAAGGCCTGCCCTCAGGACCCATTCCCGCTTCCGTGCATTGATCAGATCATCGACTCTACCACCGAGTCCGGCCTGTTATGTTTCCTAGATGCCTTCTCAGGTTACCACCAGATCAAGATGGCGGTGGAGGACGTAGAGAAGACGACTTTCTTAACACCGTGCGGAGTGTACTGCTACAACAGCATGCAGTTCAGGCTGCGTAACACTGGGGCGACCTTCCAGCGGCTGATGCACATCGCTTTGGGTCAACAGCTCGGGAGGAACGCAGACGCCTACGTCGATGACATTGTGGTAAAATCTCGGGAGGCAAGGACCCTCATTCGGGATCTGGAGGAGACTTTTTCCAGCCTGCGCAAGGTGGATCTGCGGCTCAACCCGGAGAAATGCGTGTTCGGCGTCCCCTCCGGCAAGCTACTGGGTTCCCTCGTGTGGCACAAGTGGATCGAGGCGAACCCGGAGAAGGTCAAGGCAATAGAAGACATGAGCATGCCGCAGACCCTCAAGGAAATGCAAAATCTCGCGGGATGTGTGACCTCGCTGGGGAGCTTCATCTCCAAGCTGGGGGAGCGCTCCCTCCCGTTCTTCAAGCTGATGAAGAAGAAGGGCCCGTTCTAGTGGACCCCGGAGGCCGACACGGCGTTTCAAGACCTCAAGAGATACCTAACTAGCCCACCAGTGATGGTGGCACCGCATCCCCTCGAGCCCCTGGTGCTTTACTTGGCCGCCACGCCCCATTCCGCTAGCGCAGCACTGGTAGCCGTCCGGGAGGCGCGTCAGGCCAAGAGTCTACCGCACAATGCCGCGCATTCGGTCAGAATGATGCAGCACCAAGACGGCGCCATTAAAGCCGCCGCAGCACCAGCAGATGACCAGGCCCCACAAGACCACCATCGCGAGGTCACGGTAGCACCGATAGGCGACCCACCTCCTGAGGGCCCCCAGCCTCAGGAAGCGCCCCAACCTCAGGAGATCTCAGACCTCACCAGCACTTCCATCCTCGTCGAACACCCGGTGTACTTCATCAGTACGGTACTACGAGACACGCGGGCGCGCTACCCCATGCCACAGAAGCTTCTGCTCGCGCTCCTCGTGGCCTGGCGCAAGCTACGCCACTACTTTCAAGGCCACCCCATCAAGGTCGTCTCAGCTTACCCACTAGAGAGGGTACTCTGGAGCCCCAATGTTGCGGGGAGGCTCGCCGAATGGACCATTGAGTTGTAGGCATTCCAGCTGGAGTTCAGCACCACCAGGGTCATCAAGGGAGCTGCACTCGCCAACTTCGTGGCGGAGTGGGCTAACGCTCTAGGGCCCGAAGCAAGTGAGGATCGGTCTCTCTCGCCAGGGAGCGAAGCACCAGATGGCTGGGTCATGTACTTCGATGGTGCCTTCGCGCGCCAAGGTGCGCGGGCCGGAGCCGAACTCATCTCACCCACCCAGGAAAAACTCTACTACGCCGTGCAGCTCTGCTTCCAGCGGGGTGAGAAGGTCTCCAACAACATCGCGGAGTACGAAGGTTTGATCGCCGTCCTCAAGGCTGCGGCGGCCTTGGGGGTGAAGCGCCTCACCATCAAGGGCGACTCACAGCTCCTCGTCAACTTCTACAACAAGGTGTACGAACCAAAGGACGAGCACATGGAGGCATACCTCGCAGAGGTACGCAAAATGGAGAAGCAATTTTTGGTCCTAGAGTTGCAACATGTGCCCCGCGGCACAAAAAAGGAAGCCGACGATATCGCCAAGAGGGCCTCCAGGCGTCAGCCACAGGAACCCAGCGACTTCAAGGAGCAGCTCTTCAAACCTTCAGCGGTCCCTCCGGCTGCAGAGCCGGCACCGCCTCGAGAGGAGCTTCCCCCGCCACCAGCCTCGGGAGCCCCCGCTTGCGGCCCGACCTCAGGAGTGCGCCTGCTCCTCAAGCTCGAGCCTCGGGAGGGGTGTTGGACCTAAGAATTCAAGGAGTACTTGCTGCAAGGGGCCCTGCCGGAGAAGGAGGAGGACGCGGAACGTGTGGCTCGGCAAGCTACATCCTACTACATCCGGGACGGTGAGCTATATCGAAAATGACCGAATGATGTTTCCTTGAGATGCATCTCTAGGGAGCAGGGATGTGAACTGCTAGCTGACATACACATCAGGGTTTGCGGGCATCACTCGTCGTCATGCACCCTGGTGGGCAAGGCGTTCCGTAGCGGGTTCTACTGGCCCACGACACTCAACGACGCAACCGAGCTAGTGAGATCCTGTGAGGCCTGCCAGTTCCATGCCAAGTAAATCCACCAACTTGCTCAGGGCCTCCAGACTATCCCACTCTCGTGGCCGTTTGCGGTCTGGGGGTTGGATATCCTGGATCCGTTCCCTCAAGCACCCGGGGGCTACCGTTACCTCTGCGACGCCATCGACAAGTTCACCAAGCGGGCAGAGGTGGAAGCCGTGCGCACCATCCCAGCCGGCTCCAAGGTCATGTTCATCAAGGGCCTAGTGAGCCGTTTTGGAGTCCCTAACCGCATGTCACCGACAACGGCTCGCAGTTCACTAGCAATCTCTTCAAAACATATTGTGCTAATCTTGCAACACAAATATGGTACGCCTCAATGGCGCACCCCAGAAGTAATGTCCAAGTTGAGCGCGCCAATGCGGAGGTCTTGAGAGGCCTCAAGACAAGGACCTTCAAGAAGAAGCTCGAGTCCTGCAGCAGGGGCTGGCACGACGAAGGAGCTCCAGTCCATGTTTTGGTCCATCTGCACCACCGCCACCAAGCCAACAGGCGAGACTCCGTTCTTCCTCGTCTATGGAGCCGAAGTGGTTCTCCCTCATGAGGTAAAGCATCGCTCCACTCGGGACTTGGCGTTTGACGAGGCATGTCCGGACGCCATGCGGGGGATGGACCTCGTGCTAGGGGAGGAACGCCGCCGCCAAGCCTCGCTCCGTGTGGCAAGGTACCAGCAAACGCTGCGGCGGTACCACTGCCGCAGAGTCCGCTGCAGGACGCTCGATGTGGGCGACCTCGTCCTGAGGCGGGTACTCTCTAGGGAAGGGCTGCATAAGCTCTCACCCATGTGGGAGGGCCCATTTAGGATTGCCCGCGTCTCCAGGCCTGGTGCTGTGCGCCTGGAGACACAGGACGAGATCCCCATCCAGAACACCCGGAACATCCAGCACCTCCGGAAGTTCTAGCCATGAAGCAAGGCCTAGTGCCTGTGAAGGTCTCTGCCCGTGACACTCTCACGCAATAATGAGTGGGGTTGTACATGCTCCGGAGTGCCGCCCTCGGGCCTCGGGGGCTCCCTCCCACGTCCTAGTGGCAGCACTTAGCTCCGCGCTGGTGAGAAGACTAGACTAGCTGTCGGACGTGGCTGTTCTTTTGCTTGGTTGGGTTCCCCTCTCTATTTTGCTTCTTCGCTCGCTTCTTTGTCTTGCACGAGGGAGGATGGCAGTTTCCTGACGCTCTCCCTCGAGCGCCTCGCGCGGGGGCTGGGCAGGTGTGTGCGTGCGCTGGGTTAGCCTAAACCACGGGCACACCTTGCCAAAGCCCTGCTAAGGGAGTCCTGGATTAGGGGGTGTTCGGATAGCCGGACTATACCTTCAGCCGGACTCCAGGACTATGAAGATACAAGATTGAAGACTTCGTCCCGTTTCCGGAAGGATCTTTTATTGGCGTGGAAGGCAAGCTAGGCATGCGGATATTCAAGATCTCCTACCATTGTAACCGACTCTGTGTAACCCTAACCCTATCCGGTGTCAATATAAACCGGAGGGTTGTAGTCTGTAGGACAGAACCATCATCATACACAATCATACCATAGGCTAGCTTCTAGGGTTTAGCCTCCTTGATCTCGTGGTAGATCTACTCTTGTACTACCCATATAATCAATATTAATCTAGCAGGAGTAGGGTTTTACCTCCACCGAGAGGGCCCGAACCTGGGTAAAATAAAGTGTCCCTTGTCTCCTGTTACCATCCGACCTTGACGCACAGTTCAGGACCCCCTACCCGAGATCCGCTGGTTTTGACACCGACATTGGTGCTTTCATTGAGAGTTCCTCTGTGTCGTCGCTTTTAGGCCCGATGGCTCCTTTGATCATCAATAGCGATGAGGTCCAGGGTGAGACTTTCCTCCCCGGACAAATCTTCGTCTTCGGCGGCTTCGCTCTGCGGGCCAATTCGCTTGGTCGTCTGGAGCAGATCGAAAGCTACGCCCCTGGCCATCAAGTCAGGTTTGGAAGCTTAAACTACACGACAGATATCCGCGAAGACTTGATCTTCGACGGGTTTGAGCCACAACCAAGCGCGCCGCACTACCTCGAGGGGCATGATATAGCTCTGCCTCCGAATAGTGCCCTGGAGGCCACACACGCATCGGCCCCGATCCATGACTCGGAGCCTGCTGCGTTCTTGGAGGATGAACGGTTGGACGTCACCTCGGGGGCTGCGATCTTGAAGGCGATCGAGCCGAACGCCAGCCCCGTACTCCACACGGCCCATGACTCCAAGGAGTCGGATTCTTCTCCGAACTCCGGGCCTCCCGTGCCCCTGCCGATCGAATTCGATTGGGCGCCTATAATGGAGTTCACCGCCGCGGACATCTTTCAACACTCACCTTTCGGTGATATCCTGAATTCTCTCAAGTCTCTCTCTCTATCAAGAGAGCCCAGGCCGGACTATGGTCTGCGAGGTTGGGATTCGGATGACGAAGTAATTCAAAGCCCACCCACCACCCACTTAATAGCCACTGTCGATGATTTAACCGACATACTTGACTTCGGCTCCGAAGACTTCGACTGTATGGACGACGAAGGAGGAGACGAACAAGAACCAGCACTTGTAGGGCGCTGGACCGCCACCTCGTCATATGACATATATATATGGTGGACGCTCCAAAGGATGGAGATGGCGATGGAACAGCGGAGGATGACACCTCGAAAAAACAGCCAAACGCCGGCGTCAACGGCGCCGCTCTAAATCCCGCCACAGCAGAAACGGTGATTCCGGCACGGGAGATAATACTACCCCGGATAGCGCCGAAGAACACCAAATCCAGCAAGATTCGACGCAGGAAGATGGAGAAGCCAGCCCTCATGAGAGAGCGGCAGAGCGAGAGGTTGAGGATGATAACTACATGCCTCACTCCGAAGACGAGGCAAGCCTCGACGACGACGAATTCGTCGTACCATCAGACACCGCCGAACAAGAGCGTTTTAAACGCAGGCTTCTAGCCACGGCAAATAGCCTAAAGAAAAAGCAGCAACAGCTTAGAGCTGATCAAGATTTGCTAGCTGAGAGATGGACTGAAGTCCTTGCGGCCGAAGAGTATGAACTCGAGCGCCCCTCCAAAAATTATCCTAAGCGCAGGCCGCTACCCCATTCAGAGGGGGAAACACCTACATTACCAATGCATGACATGGCAGACCGGCCACCTCGCGGCCGCGACAGAGAGGCATGTCGAACCTCTAAACAAGCCATGCCCCGGTGCCGCTCAACTAAGGCACGGGAAAATGAGCGAGACCTGCGAGACGTACTGGAGGATAAGGCAAGGCAAACAAGATCGATCTATGGATCGCGTAGACGCCCGACGACACGTGATGATCTTCACTCCGGACACAATAACTCCGGCCGGGCCGAACACAACAGGCATAGCTCTTCCGAGCTGCATCGTGACATAGCCCAGAACAGGGGCGCCGCACACCCACTATGCTTCACAGATGAAGTAATGGATCATAAAATCCCAGAGGGTTTCAAACCCATCAACATCGAGTCATACGATGGTACGACAGATCCGGCAGTATGGATTGAGGATTATCTCCTTGACATCCACATGGCACGTGGCGACCATCTACACGCCATCAAATATCTACCCCTTAAGCTCAAGGGACCAGCCCGGCACTGGCTTAACAGCTTACCAGCGGACTCAATCGGTTCTTGGGAAGACCTGGAAGCCGCATTCCTCGACAACTTCCAGGGGACCTGTGTGCGGCCACCGGACGCCGACGACCTAAGCCACATAATTCAGCAGCCAAAAGAATCGGCCAGGCAATTCTGGACACGGTTCCTAACAAAGAAAAATCAGATAGTCGATTGTCCGGACGCAGAGGCCCTAGCAGCCTTCAAACATAACATCCGCGACGAGTGGCTTGCCCGGCACCTGGGACAGGAAAAGCCGAAATCTATGGCAGCCCTCACGACACTCATGACCCAATTTTGCGCGGGTGAAGATAGATGGCTAGCTCGCAGCAACAACCTATCGAAGAACCCTGGTAGTTCGGATACCAAGGACAAAAGTGGCAGGACACGTCGAAATAAGCAGAAGCGCCGTGTTAGTAGCGACAACAATGAGGATACGGCAGTAAATGCCGGATTCAGAGGCTATAAATCCGGTCAGCGTAAAAAGCCATTTAAAAAGAATACCCAGGGCCCGTCCAGTCTGGACCGGATACTCGACCGCTCGTGCCAGATTCATGGCACCCCCGAAAGGCCAGCCAATCACACCAACAGGGACTGTTGGGTGTTCAAGCAGGCAGGCAAGTTAAGAGCCGAACACAAAGACAAGGGGCTGCATAGCGACGACGAGGAGGAGCCCAGGCCGCCGAACAACAATGGACAGAAGGGGTTTCCCCCACAAGTGCGGACGGTGAACATGATATACGCGACCCACATTCCCAAGAGGGAGCGGAAGCGTGTGCTACGGGACGTATACGCGATGGAGCCAGTCGCCCCAAAGTTCAACCCATGGTCCTCCTGCCCGATCACTTTTGATCGAAGAGACCACCCCACCAGCATCCGTCACGGCGGTTTTGCCGCATTGGTTCTTGACCCAATCATTGATGGATTTCATCTCACAAGAGTCCTTATGGACGGCGGCAGTAGCCTGAACCTGCTTTACCAGGATACAGTGCAGAAAATGGGCGTAGATCCATCAAGGATCAAGCCCACAAGGACGACCTTTAAAGGCGTCATACCAGGTGTAGAGGCCAATTGCACAGGCTTGGTAACACTTGATGTGGTCTTCGGATCTCCGGATAACTTCCGAAGCAAAGAGTTAATCTTCGATATAGTCCCGTTCTGCAGTGGCTATCACGCCCTGCTCGGACGAACCGCATTCACTAAATTCAATGCGATGCCGCACTACGCATATCTCAAGCTCAAGATGCCAGGCCCTCGAGGAGTAATTACGGTCAACGGAAACACAGAACGCTCCATCCGTACGGAGGAGCACACGGCGGCCCTCGCAGCGGAAGTACAAAGCAGCCTTTCAAGGCAACTCTCCAGTCCGGCCGTTAAAAAGCCGGACAATGCAAAGCGCGCCCAGAGTAACCTGCAACAAGACCGCCTGGCACGTTCGGAGCAAGCGTAGCAATACGGCCCCAACCCCAGCCATCGCAACATAGCGGAGCTAGTACCTCGAGTACACAATTACGCCCTCAAAATTCCATGGGCACAGGGGGAGGGGCACAGTAACGACATGCTTACAATACGGCGTCAAACGTACTAGGGGCTGGCGGATATTTTTACTTTCAGGACTCCACACTCTGGATAACCTGTTCGGCTTTGCTGCCGCACAAACGATGTAAGACCCAGGGAAGCAGACAAAGCCACGCCGCATTACGGAACTCTCCGGTGGTCTCTATTTCGAGCGATATATCTGTTTCTAAATTCCGCGGCCTGCGCCTGGTCAGGACATGTTAAATAGTCTAATATCTTTTTTGCTTATCACACTACTTGTATCGTTCGGCTTTGATAAATAGCCTCTCTATAAACAATGCATAGCTTTTCACCTATTTTTTGCGTTGTCCTCCTTTAATATATATGTTCATTAAAAAAACATGATCGCAACCGTACACCATGGTACGGCAAAACACGCTAGGGGCTTCATTACCCTTCTATCTGGTGTGAGAAGTCCGTACACTTTCACAAGTGCGGCACCCCGAACTTATAGCACTATATGCATCGGCTCCGAATAATGATTTTGGTCACATGTTGGCTTTGCCCGGCTCCTATGTTTTGGTGCCTTACGTTCCGCTATATCGGCTAAGGTAGCACTAGGAGAACCACTGCGATTGTGCCCCAGTTCAGGTGGGTTAAGCACCTCAGTGGAGAAAGCTAAAACAGACTCATGATAAGGCGTGAGACCGGTCGCTGTTCGAGAGGTTTTTCGAGTCCTTAAAGACTTATGCCGCTTCGAGCGAGGAGCTGGCTATGTCCGGCCAAAGGCGTGGATAGCGCCCCGAATTCAGCCTTCCGAACTAGGGGCTTCGCTGAAATTTAAAATTATAACGTTCTATGGCTAAGTGAGAGTGTTCAAGCATTATAGTCCGATTGCCTGGTTCGTTGTGCTGAGCGCCTCCCTCGAAGGACCCAACTATGGGAAAAAGATCCCTCAGGTTTATCCCGAACACCCCAGCACTAGTGGCATGGGGGCAGAAGCCGACGACTGGCCATCTCTCAATTTTTGATAAACGGCCGCACAGAAAATATTATTTTAAATTCAATAAGGATTGCTTAGCGCATATGAACAAGTTTTCAGCGCACAGGATACAAACGAGCGAGTTCATTCAAATACTACATCTTTAGTACATTCATCCGCGACAAGGCGGGCTCCGGCAAGAACTTCCTTGTAGTAGTTCTCGGACTTGCGATGCTCCTTCCCCGGCGGCGGCCCGTCCTTCACCAGCTTCTCTCCGTCCAGCTTACCCCAGTGTACCCTTACATGGGCAATGCCCTCCGGGCACCTTCAATGCAGGCGGAGCGCTTGATGGCCTCCACCAGCCGCCGCAGTAGCCCGAAATAGCTCCCAGGCAGGGCCTCTCCAGGCCACAGCCGAACTAGTAAGCCCTTCATGGCCTGTTCGGCCGCCTTGTGGAGCTCGACCAGCTGTTTCAGCTGACCTCTCAAAGGCACAGGGTGTCCGGCCTCAGAATACTGAGACCAGAACACACTCTCCGTCGAGCTGCCCTCTTCAGCTCGGTAGAACGCGGCGGCATCTGATACGCTGTGGCGAAGATCGACGAACGCCCCTGGAGAACTCCGGATTCAGGTAAGTAACAGGTAGTTTACTTTTATATTCCTACTTTGCATTAAGAATGCCTTACCCGCTGCTATCTTTTTCACCTCCTCCAATTCTTGGAGGGCCTTTTGGGCTTCGGCCTTGGCACTCTTGGCGGTCTCAAGGGCCGACGCGAGCTTGGATGCTTGCGCTCTTGACTCAAGCTCCAAACTCTCATGTTTTTTTCATAAGAGCATGCAGCTCTTGCTGCACCTCGCCGACCTGAACCCCAAGCCTTTCTCGCTCGGCGCGCTCCTCGGCCGTTTTCTTTTCGGCCTCAGCCAGCGCCTGCTTCAGGGTTGCCACCTCGGTTGTGGCCCCTACAATAAGTAGTAAAATCCTGTTATTTCTTTCTGCAATCAAGCCTCTCTATAAGCACCTTTTTTTTTCTTTTTTTAAGGGTATTTCTTACCTTCTTTCTCCTCGAGCTGCCGTTTGGCAAGGCCGAGCTCTTTCTCGGTCCGCCCGAGGTCCTTTTTAAGGACATCCACCTGCGCAGTCAGTGCGGCGGTGGACAGCAGCAAAGCCTGCATACGCATATTTGACTTTTTGTTGTTAGACTCCTGCTAATATTACTAGATCCTCTATTCGGCTTTTCTTTCCGAACACCGAACAGAGCATCAGGGGATACTGTCTATGCGGTAAATAATTTGACATATTTTTACTTACCTCGAAGCCTGTTAGAAGGCTAGCGCAAGCTTCAGTCAGTCCACTTTTGGCGGACTGAACCCTCTGGATCACCATACTCATAACAGTACGGTGCTCCCCATCGATGGCGGCGCCCTTAAGCACCTCCAGCAGATTGTCCAGCGCCTCCGGTTGGACGGAGGCCGCCGGCTCAGACGGCTTACTCCTCTTGGAAGGAGTTCGCCCACCGCGGACCAGGACTGTCGAGTCCGGCGCGGTGTCAGGCACAAAGCCGGACTTGGAGCCCTGGGGGGTTTCATCCCCTTTACTCCTGGGGTCCGGAGGATTGCCTTGCGGCTCCTCCAGGACTATCTCCTCCTGCCCTGCTTGGCGGGACACCACTTCAGCGTCGTCCGCCCTGCGGGGGGAGACAGCGGGCGGAACAGAGTTCACGTCCGATGAATCCAGGGAGCCGCTCGACGAACCGTCGATATCGGCCCGGGGTGGGCTGCATAAATTACGAGCGATATTAGGGAAAGCCGCGCATTAAAAGAATATCATGAGTCACTCTGGTATATGAATACTTACGATTTCGCCGGACGCTTGGTTCTGTCCGTCCACTCCTCTCCGCCCTCTTCGGCGTCGTGGGTGTAGTCCGGCGGAGGGGTCTTCCTTTTCCTCGACCCCTCGGCCTCCCCCGTTGGGGTGGACTTCTTCTTCTTTGCTCCGCTCGCTGGGGGGGAGAGCTTTCTTGTTCCTCCTCCTCATTTTCACGAGAGGAGAGCGACGCGGACTCGTTAGATGACGAGTCCGACACCACCATGTTACGGGAACTTTTTCGTGTCCTGGTGGTTTTCTTCTTCTTGGCCTTCTTCTCCGGCACCACATAAGGTGCCGGAGCCATCAGCTTCACCAAGAGAGCTGGAGCTGGGTCTTAGGGCAGGGGAGCCGGACAGTTAATTGGTCCGGATACAGCCTGCCAAGCCTGTCAAAGGTAAAGGGAGTTTAGATCCCGCATAGAGTTAATCTATGAAGAAGAGCTTAACAAACCTGTCAAAGGTATGGATAGCTCACCTCGCTGGCATGACAGTGCGAGCTGTATCCGCGGTCCTCGGAAGAGGATGAGGGGGACTCGGCGCCTTTGGTCAGCACCTTCCAGACGTCTTCATACGTCGTGTCGAAGAGCCTACTGAGGGTTTGGTGCTGCGCCGGGTCGAATTCCCACAAAGTAAAACCCCGTTGTTGGCACGGGAGGATCCGGCGAACGAGCATGACCTGGATCACATTGATCAGCCGGATTGGCTTGTTCACCAGGGACTGGATGCACGTTTGCAACCCAGTCACTTCTTCCTCGTTGCCCCACGACAGGCCCGTCTCTTTCCAGGACATGAGTCGCGTGGGGGTTCCGGATCTGAACTCGGGGGCTGCGACCCATTTCGGATCGCGTGGCTCGGTGATGTAAAACCACCCGGCCTGCCACCCCTTTAGGGACTCTACACAGGAGCCATCAAACCAGAGGACGTTGGCCATCTTGCCGACCATAGCGCCTCCGCACTCCGCCTGGGTGCCAGACACCACCTTGGGCTTGACATTGAAGGTCTTGAGCCAGAGGCCGAAGTGGGGGCGGACGCGGAGAAAGGCCTCACACACGACGATAAACGCCGAGATGTTGAGGACAAAGTTCGGGGCCAGATCGTGGAAATCCAGGCCGTAGTAGAACATGAGCCCCCGGACAAATGGGTGAAGTGGAAAGCCCAGTCCGCGGAGGAAGTGATAGAGGCGGGGTGTCCCGATCTTTCGATGAGATGATAACTATCGATTTGGTGGAGACAACTTTGACGATCCGACTACAAACGTGCACGACGTTGCGCCTTAGCAATCGCTAAACCAACTCCAAGAGGTTATTGACCACGCCGGAGCACGATCAACCTGACCACGAAGGTCTATTCCTGCACGCAATCGAAGAACAAGCAAGAATATGATAAAGCAATCTGAATATTGCGAATATATATGAAGTATTGATAAAGGTGGGGATCCAAAAGCGGTCTTAGTCTGGTCGTTGGACACAAACGAAGTACACGAAGTTGCAATGGCTAACTTTTAACTAAACAAATCCCAAGGAAAAAGCTACTAGATGGATCTACTTATATAGGAGCAAGGGGTGGCGGCCAAGGAGGTGGGAGGACGTCCCAAGGCAGCCTAGAACTAACCCTAGGTCGTACAAGGCCAATGGGCCCAAGTGGAGGTGGTGCAACACCTTTGGACTTGTTGTTTGATTCGGATTCTGCTGCAGCGTCAGATTGTTTCGTCCATATCTCAATGCTCCGGACGAATTTAAAGGTGATTCCAATTGGAGTGGAAAGAGGACGAAATCTAGTTTCCAAAAAATAAAGAATCACCCAATTCGGAGTCCGTATGAAAAAGTTATTGCCGTTTTGAGTCAGGTATGTCTGTGCAGTCCGAATCTGAATCCAGAACGTGAGAGACTTGGACTCTATCTTCTCTTGGACCAAAAGTGACGTGAAAGAACTTTTTGAACAGCAAGTAAACATCTCTTTCTCCCTTATCTTCATATGTGTGTTGTACAAATGTCCCATACACCTGCAATTAGACAAAACACAAAAGTGTGTGAAGTATTTTTGTTCTGGATAACAAAAATAGATTATTGAATAGTTTGCACTAGAAATCACCTGACAAATATGCATGTATGCAATATTTTTGGTCGTATCCAAGGTAGTCATGTCCTCATCATCCTCCCCTTTTTGAAAACAAAGCCGTCCTCGGCGTTGCTTAATCTGAAATGTGGCTAACAAAAGAGACAAGGTGTACATGTTGTATATGTATATGTCATCCATTTTTACTTCCCTTGGTTTTTGCACATATGACACATGTATAGATGAGTAACTTGCATAGTTCATAAAATCTGAAGCCAAAATATTATCACTAGAAGTAGAAGACATGAAAATATTGCAACTCAATTTGCACATATAAGTGATGCTCTTATTCATATCAAAAGATTGACAATGTTCATCATTAAACCATCCCAACATTGGTGAATAAACCTTACTTGCATCTAATTTACATGCTACAACATGCTTAAATAGACAAACATGCAATAAGTCGTTGGTCACAGAATCATCACCAAGATTAGAGGTCATATCAAAATGATTAAACATTGATTCTTTTGCATCAACAGTTAACTCAATGGGTGCACTCAAAATTGTTGGTATTTCAGTTGTTTGATCACATGACGCATTCATGACAGTATCAAGATTCTCTAAAATAGGTGTTGTGCTCAAATCACCAGGTAACTGAACACATGATGCATTTAAGTTAACTAGGGATGCATCATTCTCATGTGAAGTTATATCATCAATATCTTTACTGTTACCTTGTCGCAAAGACGTAGCTGATGTAGGTACGGACGTTGACAATGCACCATACTCTTGAGATGATGTCGCGCTCACAATCCGAGGTGGGGCTGCTCTAGTAGGTGCAACTGTGGAGGAACCAACCGGCGGCGGTGAGCATGAACTGGAATAGTAGTCGTTGTAGTCACCCAATGCATCCTCCTGCATCTGTCTCTCAAAGGTACAAGCACGAACATACATACCAGTAATGCAACGGGGAATATACTGAAATCTTGCCTGAATATCATGGTTCAAACCACCAAAAAATCTATTCATTGTATCATCCTTAGATTCTTCTATGTCACAATGATGCATATAAGATTTGAACTCTTGGTAGTAAGCATGAACAGTGTTGTTGCCTTGTTTAAATTGTTCAAATTTGCGAAGCAATTCACGACGATAGTAAGGAGGGAAAAAATGTTGTCTCATTACATCTTTCAAATCTTTCCAAGTTGTGGGTTGGTTATCAATGTTTTTCTTACAATGCACATTCCACCAAACAGAAGCAAAACTAGTAAATGCTCTAGTGGCAGCTCGTACTCGCTCAAGTTCAGAAAAGTCATGGTGACTAAAAACTTGTTCAACTTCAAGCTCCCAAGCTAGATAAATAGCAGGATTAAATCTACCCTCAAATGACGATAAAGAGATAACCTGACCACGTGCTTGTGTGTGTTGTCCCAACTCTCGTGATGGTGATGTTGTGTCCGTCGTCCAAGAACTTCTGTCTCCGGAACCTGTCATGATTAGTAGAAAAACAAGAAACAAAATCCGAGAATAATGTTCCTATGAACTACTAGGATGTGGTCGTAAAACGCTCACAGTATAGCAAATATCAAAGTCTTACAAGTTCTTACCATGCAGCAGGTGGTGACCGGCAACCAGCGGTGTCAAATAACTCCGAAGATTGAGTAAAGCGATTGCCAGGTGAGCGTATGTATACACGGTGTAGAAATATGTGGAGCTTGGAAGGCCAATATATGGTAGCAAAATATCAGCAATAATCAATTCAGAGATGCAATGTTGAATAAACGCTCACCGACGGTACTGTGCTGGTCCTAGGCTAGACCGTGCTAGAGACGCGAGCCTAGAACACTAAAAAAATCACGGCGCGACACGTAACAAAGGCGGAGCACACTCTGAATATCTTTTTTTCTTCTTTTTTCACGGATTTTTTTCACTTTTTTTTCTCTTTTTTTCCTCTTTTTTTTTCTTTTTTTCTCTCACTTTTTTTTCTTTCTCTTTTTTTTTCACAAACAAGCTAGATAAGATGCAGATTGGATCTAGTGATGGCGCGAACGGCCTGAAGTAAGATTATGACAATGAATGATGGGGAGTACGTGGTGGAAATTGATGGATGGCGGTGGTGGACAACGGATGCAATAATGACGCGGTGGTGGTATATGGCAATGACAATGAAGATGGTGCGGCGGTGGCGTGACAAACTGTGAACAGAACTCGAAACTCTAAAGGACTAGACACTAAGACCAGCAACTCGACACGACGATGCAACCGATAATTCAATAATGCAAACAATGAAAAGAAAATTGCAAAGGCTCAGACTGGCTTGGACAAAAGGATGAATAGATCTAACTTTTTTTTGTGGCTTTTTCTTGGACAATAGGTAAGAAAAATAGATCTAATCTAGGGAAAACTGGAAATTCTCACCGAGCAACCTGAAAACTGATACCACTTGATAGAGGCGGGGTGTCCCGATCTTTCGATGAGATGATAACTATCGATTTGGTGGAGACAACTTTGACGATCCGACTACAAACGTGCACGACGTTGCGCCTTAGCAATCGCTAAACCAACTCCAAGAGGTTATTGACCACGCCGGAGCACGATCAACCTGACCACGAAGGTCTATTCCTGCACGCAATCGAAGAACAAGCAAGAATATGATAAAGCAATCTGAATATTGCGAATATATATGAAGTATTGATAAAGGTGGGGATCCAAAAGCGGTCTTAGTCTGGTCGTTGGACACAAACGAAGTACACGAAGTTGCAATGGCTAACTTTTAACTAAACAAATCCCAAGGAAAAAGCTACTAGATGGATCTACTTATATAGGAGCAAGGGGTGGCGGCCAAGGAGGTGGGAGGACGTCCCAAGGCAGCCTAGAACTAACCCTAGGTCGTACAAGGCCAATGGGCCCAAGTGGAGGTGGTGCAACACCTTTGGACTTGTTGTTTGATTCGGATTCTGCTGCAGCGTCAGATTGTTTCGTCCATATCTCAATGCTCCGGACGAATTTAAAGGTGATTCCAATTGGAGTGGAAAGAGGACGAAATCTAGTTTCCAAAAAATAAAGAATCACCCAATTCGGAGTCCGTATGAAAAAGTTATTGCCGTTTTGAGTCAGGTATGTCTGTGCAGTCCGAATCTGAATCCAGAACGTGAGAGACTTGGACTCTATCTTCTCTTGGACCAAAAGTGACGTGAAAGAACTTTTTGAACAGCAAGTAAACATCTCTTTCTCCCTTATCTTCATATGTGTGTTGTACAAATGTCCCATACACCTGCAATTAGACAAAACACAAAAGTGTGTGAAGTATTTTTGTTCTGGATAACAAAAATAGATTATTGAATAGTTTGCACTAGAAATCACCTGACAAATATGCATGTATGCAATATTTTTGGTCGTATCCAAGGTAGTCATGTCCTCATCAGGAAGTGGGGAAGAAAAACTACCCTCTCATGGGGCCCTGGGGTAGGAAGAAGCTGCCCCTTCCCAGGAAGCCGATGCGGGATGTCCTTGGACAAGTATCTGGCTTTCCTGAGCTTTTTTACTTGGGCCTCCGTAACGGAGGAGGCCATCCACTTGCCTCCCGCTCCGGACATTGTTGGAGAAGGTTGAGGAAGGAAGAGCGGACTTGGGTGCTGGAGCTTGAGTGCGCGAGAGATGGATTGGCAAAGGAGGAAGAAGGCGTAGGTTAAAAAGGTGAATCCTTATCCCTTTATACAAGCGGGTGCGGTTAGGCGTCCCCACCTACCTAATAAAACTCACTTGCCTCCCAAGCACCGTGGTAAATGGCGCGATTGGGTTATCCACGTCCGTGTTGATGAGAATCCCGTTAAAAGGGGCACACGATCTCTGCTTTGACAAGACGTGCCAAGGAAACCGCCTCGCTAAACACGCTGAGAGCCGGACACTATTTTTGGTGTTTGTAATCTTCTTGAAGAACTTGGAGGAGGAACCCGCCTTGCAATGCCGAAGACAGTCTACGCGCCGGACTCGTCGTCATTGAAGCCTGGTTCAGGGGCTACTGAGGGAGTCCTGGATTAGGGGGTGTTCGGATAGCCGGACTATACCTTCAGCCGGACTCCAGGACTATGAAGATACAAGATTGAAGACTTCGTCCCGTGTCCGGAAGGATCTTTTCTTGGCGTGGAAAGCAAGCTAGGCGTGCGGATATTCAAGATCTCCTACCATTGTAACCGACTCTGTGTAACCCTAACCCTATCCGGTGTCTATATAAACCGGACGGTTGTAGTCCGTAGGACAGAACCATCATCATACCCAATCATACCATAGGCTAGCTTCTAGGGTTTAGCCTCCTTGATCTCGTGGTAGATCTACTCTTGTACTACCCATATCATCAATATTAATCTAGCAGGAGTAGGGTTTTACCTCCACCGAGAGGGCCCGAACCTGGGTAAAATAAAGTGTCCCTTGTCTCCTATTACCATCCGACCTTGACGCACAGTTCGGGACCCCCTACCCGAGATCCGCCGGTTTTGACACCGACACCTGCCACCACAGGGCTTCGGCTCCCTTGATCTTCATGAGACGCCCTCGTTCGAACTCATGATTGGCGCACCCTCCTAAGTCCGTGCCCCTCGGGTACCGCGACGTGGTGCACTATGCCATGATTAGCCCATGCCTGAGGGCTCGCGCAAGGAGGAACAAGGCACCCGAGAAATGTCCTAACAGATCTTTGCTGCTTCGTGGTGCCTCCCGAGGTCAGCGGCTCCCGAGCCGGCAGCAAGGAAGCCTCACCAGATGCCAGGAGGCGTGCCCTCATGACGGGTGTCACATGGAGGTGTTTTCTATAGGAAGTGGCTGCCATGTGGCAGGAAGCAACCACTTAGTCACTTGGAGGCTTAACACCGCACCGATCGATGACTTGCGTCGCTGTGAGGTGGTGCGGTGGAGTGGTTTGCCTCCGCAAGCCCTGGTAGGCCTGCCGGGACGATCTGGAGGCTTGCTTTCGGGGTAACCCCAACCTGCCCAGGATCGCCTGCTCGGCAAGGGAATTTTTTTCCCTCAGTGATATCTTGCTTCTCTAGCTCGACTTGTGTCGCGGGATATCCACGGCCACCTATGGGACGAGGAGGCCCCTTGCTGGATCGGCAGGGGGAGGTCACGTTGCACAAAGAGTAGACCAGTGCACGACAGCACGACAGAGAGGATACAAGAAATTTACCCAGGTTCGGGCCTCCGCAAGGCGTAAACCCCTACTCCTACTTTGGTGGATTGATGGTGGAATGGTGGTGGCGAAACGTAGTACACTTGCCCGGCAAGGGTTGCCTTAGGGCTGTAGCGACTAGGCGCGTATGGGGGTGTGGGTTCATCAACTTTCCAACCCTTCCTACGGGTGCCATGGGCCTCCTTTTATAGATCAAGGGGTCACCACAATGGCAAAGTGGTCATTATGCACTGATATGATAGCAAACAGTGCTATCATATCTAACTTTGGGAGCTGACATAGCGCATTAAATGCACCGCTTAGTGTCACGTCGCTGGTTGCCCGACAAGGCTTGCTGGGTTTTCTTGTCAGATTTGCACCTGTTCTCTTGACACGTCGTAGGACAGGTGTCATCTGTGGGTTTCTTCTATAGGAAATGTCTGCCATGTGGCGAATGGCTACCGCTTAATCATCTTACGGCTTGACACCGCACTGATCGACAATGTGGGTCGTGGTTGAGTGGTTGGTGGAGTGGTTTGCCTCCGTGAGCCTTGGCGGGCCCTGCCAGGGCGCCTTCTTCTGGGGGTGGCCTCGCCCCTTGCCGGGCTCGCCTGCCCGGCAAGGGAGGCCCTTCTCTTGGCGATATATCGCCCCTAGGGCTTGGCCTTAGTCTATTTGAGCTGCATGCTGGTTCTTCGAATATCTTGATCCTTTTAACTCTAACTTGGGTTGGTGCTTCAATCTTGCTCTTGTGCCTGTGCCAGTCTGGGCAACAGGCCCAGGGTTTATTGCACCGACAGAAGCCCTCGGGCCTGCCCCGAATGCGTTGCTGAGCGTCATCGGGGTAGGGCCTAATAAGTTCACAGGCAGGGTTGGTGAAGGGGTCGGCCTCTTGAAGTCTCCTTTGCTTCCTCATTAGTCTTGATTCCCGGCCAGTTTCCGGTTTCCACGCGTGTGGTGCAAAGCCAATAGTGGTGTGGCCACTCCAGAGATGGCCCGTGAATGACTTCAACGCACGGGGTAGAAACTGCAAATTTACTCTTCCCACAGCGCGCCCTTATCCTTGGCTACGTATGTTGCATGCATCGCGCGGGGTAGGTAACAGAGGCACGTGGAGCGGGAGAGAATCATGGTGAGGGCCCGGTCATCTTGGATTGGCGGAGGACGATGGTGGCCGCCTGTTGATGGAGCAGCAGCCCTCCCCACCCGTCCTATAAAAGGGTGGGGCGGAGGAGGGCGGAGTCGTCCATCTTTGCATTCCTCCTCTTCTTATCTTTCGCTTTTGCTGGCTATGTCGAAGAGAGGGGCCTGGGGCCAGCCCCCAGGCTCCTGCTTGGGGCTATTGTTGCCTCATGTTGGTTCTTGGCGCGATGAACTTTTTGGTTTCTTCGAGGCTCGGCCAGGAGGTGGGGCTGGAGATCGTTGGTAATCCCAGCACCGCCCCTCCCGGAAGTCTTGGGGCTGATGTCGATGAGAGGCACGCCTTCCTGCCCGTCAAGGTGGGGAGGAGCGCGCCTCTAGCCCCCTGGCCATCTTGGCCATTCGCGATCTTCCCGAGGGGGCTGCCGGACTGGAGTCTCGGCCTTCCTCAGGGATGGTGTTAATGAAGACGAAGCCAGGGGAGAAGGAGAAACCGGAGGCAGGTCGTCCAGTAGGAGTACAATGCATCGACATGTTCGTCTCATACTGGCGACCCGCTGCCCGTCCGCCTGGCTCTCCTCCTTTTTCCCCAGCACCGTCATCACCGTTTTCTCGGTTGCCGGGGAAAGGCTTGTTCCCCTGGTACTTCCACCTCCCCCGAGGGGCCTTCTGGCTGGGCGCCGGTGTCTTCCTCTGCCAGTGCCTATGCGGGAGCCCCCTGCTCAGCCCAGGAGGTGGTGACCGGGGGTCGCCGAGGTGCTTCGCACGTCTTCCTCCTTCGCAGCCTCACCACTCCCGACCTCCATAAAAGAGCTTGATAATCCCCAAGTGCAAGGAATCATCGTAGCAATTCCCAAAGGTGGAAGTGATAAGTATGGAGTGTTAAACCCACAAGGAGCTAAAGGTAAGTTCAATATTCTCTCAAGTCATATCTGCCACTAATACGACTCTACGTACACCGAATGTTTGCTTCCAACTAGAAACGAGAAATAAAACTACGTTGTGGGTATGAAGAGGATAACTTTGCATGATATCGGAGAGCTAAAATATAAAAGTAGATGCTGTTATCATAAAGTTAGAATATATTACTAAATATTATAAATAGCGAGTTTGGAATAATGATGGGTCGGTGTGCGGAGTTGTCCTAGGCAATTGTTAACAAGACCGATAGTCGACATTGCAATTTCATATGAGGGAGAGGCATAAGCTAACATAATTTCTCTTCTTGGATCATATGCACTTATGATTGGAACTCTAACAAGCATCCGCAACTACTAAAGATCATTAAGGTAAAACCCAACCATAGCATTAAAGAATCAAGTCCCCTTTATCCCATACGCAACAACCCCCTTACTCGGGTTTATGATTCTGTCACTCAAGCAACCCACTATAAGTGAATCATAAACGTATTTCAACACCCTACAACGGGAATCCCTCACGCTTGCGCGACACGGAGGGCACAATAGGACAACACCAAAATAAAACATACAGCTCGTACCAATCTAGATCATCAATCAACCCAAGGACAAAAGATATCTACTCAAAACATCATAGGATGGCAACACATCATTGGATCATAATATGTGGCATAAAGCACCATGTTCAAATAGGGATTATAGCGGGGTGCGGGAGAGTGGACCGCGTAAAAGAGATGAGGATGGTGATGATGACGGTGATGTTCATGAAGACAATCACCGCGGTGATGATTCCTCTCCCGATGGCACTCCGGCGCCACCGAGAGAGAGGAGGAGAGGTTCTCCCCCTTGTTCTTCCTCCTCCATGGCCTCCCCCCTAGATGGGGAGAGGTTCTCCCTCTGGTCCTTGGCCTTCATGGCGATGATGGCCCCTCCGGGATCCTCCTCCATGGCCTCCAGTGATGATGCCCCCCTCTGGCAGGGTGCCAGAGAGGGCCTAGATTGATTTCTCGTGGCTACAGAGGCTTGCGGCAGCGGAACTTACGATCTAGGTTATTTCCTGAAGGTTTCTATATTTATAGGAGGAGTTGCCATTGATTTCACGTCAGGGGGGCCTTCGGGGATGTCACGACCGGTTTTCCAATAAAAATATTTATTGAGAAACCAATCTTTAGAATCCAGTTTGAGATAAAACCTCCTCACTAGCAGACAAACTTTTGAAACAATAAGCCAGTAGCATAAATATATTACGGGGTTGAGCTGACGATGCTCAACAATTTATTACAAGCGTGCCAATAATTATACATAAAGGCGATTAATGGCACAAGGGAGTGGTGGCATACTACTGACTCGCAAACACGGTAGAGGTGGAGTAACACAGTGGGGAGTGGATATGGGATTCTCAAACTAACATCCCACCGAGCGTCGAGGTGAAGCTCGATGAATCTATTTGGGTAGCGGAAGCGGATGTGAAACAGTGACCAACTCCAGGGTTGCACGAGACTGACTGGGACTCCTCTAGGCGTCGGATTTGCTATCGAACTCTTCATCCATGAGATCACCTTCGTCAGCATCTGGCCAAATCAACAAGCCAGTGAGTACTTTGAAAGTACTCGCAAGACAGTTCGGACGTAAGATATAACAATTGCCAACATGAAATACATGGACAAATTAAACAGTACGATCAGACATAGAGGTGATGATGCTGGGTGCCAAACGAGTGTCTGAAAGACTCCTCGAGCGGAAAATGCGGAATAATACTGGTGCCAAACGAGTGTCTGAAAGACTCCTCGAGCGGAAAATGCGGAAAAATAATACTGGTGCCAAACGAGTGTCTGAAAGACTCCTCGAGCGGAAAATGCGGAAAAATAATACTGGTGCCAAACGAGTGTCTGAAAGACTCCTCGAGCGGAAAATGCGGAAAAATAATACTGGTGCCAAACGAGTGTCTGAAAGACTCCTCGAGCGGAAAATGCGGAATAATAATGCCACGATCGGGCGTCTGAGCGACACCACATAAAGGGCTTTAAAAGAAATGCCACAGTCGGGCGTCTGAGCGACACCACGTAAAGGGCTTTAAAAGAAATGCCACAGTCGGGCGTCTGAGCGACACCACATAAAGGGCTTTAAAAGAAATGCCACAGTCGGGCATCTGAGCGACACCACATAAAGGGCTTTTGACTGATAAGGAGATAATATATTCATCATAAATATATTCAACTTATGGAAATAAACGGGTTAGTACATCCACAAGGATAAACATTTAACCGGTCTAAGTGCTCATGTGTCCCACCGGGTAATCTGTCACCAAACTTGCACATGACCGTTAGCAGGGAACTTGGAAATAGATAAGGTGATTGAAGGATATAGAGCTCTGCAGAGTTTGTACAAAAATTTCCCACAGTCGACGGATTTCCGTAGTCACTAGGACTAGTTCCGTTACGGTATTTCAGAGGAAAACACAGCAAATCCAGTACACACCCATCCAACTCTTTGATGTCAGGAATCACCCTTAACATCGTCCAAGAAAAACTATTGAGACGGGGAGATCACAATCTCGAATAGCATGGGATCAAATTTATATACGCGCGCTCTAAGGGGTGCCCCCCTCTCGGTCCCAACCGGAAACACCCATGCCCCCTGACCGGATGCCTGGCTTTAATCCAGGGCCATGGAACCAGCATCCCGGCCTCTCCTTTTTGGTGTGTACCCAGAAAGCGGTTTGCGACTTACTAAACCATATCCCTTTCGGGAAACATGTGGTAGTACAGGGAAAGGGAATGGATATGAACCAACCGATACGGGTTGGTACTGAAGATAACTTGCATGGCCTAAGACTGGCATGCTACAACACTGCCATCTTACCCATCTTCATGCCAACACATGGCCTTACATACTCACGTCCAACGACGTGTGAAATCATCGGGCTTACTTGCTCCAACAATGCATATTGAACGGTTCCTCGGTATGCTCCACACATGCCATGAAACTATCTACATGCAAACATGCCAAGACACTCATCATATCAAAAGTTCGAACATGCTTGCCTGGTTCAGAGTAGTCGGAGCCTAGCTCGGTGAAGTTCGCGGGCCCGTCACCTCCGTCGGTATCTATGGTACAGAGAAAACATACGCGCTAACGTGAATACCGAGAGGTGCAGAAAAAGTATTGCAAATATTTTTCAAATAAATCTGATAAAAAAAAACTAGACAAAATTTTGAAGAGAACAGAAAAAGAATCAATCAAAAATATGCTTCTGATAAAAAGTTATAAAGGTTTTTGCCCAGGGACTCATCTGTAATGAAACAGAAACATCCCAGGGTTCTAACTGAGAAAACAGAAAACGGTTCGATAGGAAATGCGCAAGCGCAAGAGAGAAAACGTATTTTGCCCGAAGGCGCCAACAGAAAACGTTTTGCGAATAGAAGAACAGAGGCTGACATGCGGGGTCCGCATGTCAGGTTTGAAAAGGCTCGCCAACGCCGAAGACGGCGGTGGACGCCGGTGTCGAACTACGGCGAATTAGGAGAAATGGAGGGTACCAAGAGCTTCAGTGTCTTCTTCCGCGTCGGTGGGTGGTGGACTCGTCCAACAGGGAGCACCACGTCGACGGCGACACTAACTCCGGCGGACGGCGGTTCGGGTGAGGATGGGGAACTCCGTTGGAGGGCTGCAAGCTTAAAATTGAAGTGCGGGTCAGAATGAGGGATGCATGGAGAAGCTACTGGCAGGAGAATGGAGGTGGAGGAGCACACACGGGGGCGAATCGGGCTGGATCCAGTGGCGGGTCGCGGCGGTCGGAGTTGAGGAAGAAGACCTCCTCGGGGCTCTTCCAGAGGCCTGGCGTGCTCTTGGGGGAGTGCAGTGCTAGTGGGTGCTCGAGTTGAAGCTCGGGGCCTCTATTTATAGGCAGATCGACGGGGTGGCCGTAACGGAGAATCTCCGGCGAGCGATTACGGCGGAGCAGTGGATTAGAGGGTGCCTTGAGCGGTCGGGCAGCATCAGTGGAGGTTACTGAACTTGTTCTGCTACTAAACGGAGCTGGCCCCGGCGTAATGGCGTCTGTCCACGGTGAGGTGACCGCACGGGCTCAACGGCGACAAAGAGCGCGCGCTGTGCGCGTCGCGCCACGGCGACGGTGCTGCATGCGTGCGCTGGCGTGGAGATGGCCACGCGGAGCTATCAGCGAGGCTGTGCGGCGCGGAACGGCGTTGAGCCACCGTTCTGCTCCCTGTTGGCTGCCACGGTGGTTCAGCCGCCGCGGGACACGCCGGCGTGGTCGGGTCAGAGCGCCACCGACGCCAGGAAGAAGCCAAGCGCGCGTGCGGGGCTCTGGACACGCAGACCAGGCGGCGAGCAACGTGCCAAGGGCACTGTGGGCGCGTGACTGAAGATGATCTGAAGAAAACAACACTGAAGACTGAATTTGACTGAAAGAGTTCGAACAGTGCATGCAAGGTGTTCGACAGAATGATCCAGGCATGTAGGGATTTTTCCTTGGGCTGATTTTTGGTGGAGTGACTTCTCATTGCTCCAGTAGGCTGCCTGATTTTTGGTGAAATTTTTGGAGGAGTGTAGATATGAATTTCACCAAATTTGACAAATCTGGTCCAAACTTGCAGGGAGTGTAAGTTGAAAAATTTTAAAAGAAGATGAGTGGATCAAGATGGTTCTGGGTTGTGGGTGCAAAGGACTAGCCAGTAGAGTTGGTTTGAAGTCAAATCTCAAATGAAAAAGGGTACTTGCTTTGAAAATCCATCAGGCTCAAAATAATTGACAGAAAATATTTGAGAGATAAAACAAAATCCAAAACTTGTTTGGATGAGTTGGGATAGGGAATTTGAGTTGTTGACAAGGAGGGGAGAAGATGTTGGAGTGGTTTAACCTCATGGGCAAAATACAAGGTCATGGATGGTTTTCAAATAGAATGAAAAACCCAAATCTTTTTCATAGAGTTTTTCTTAAAAAGAAAACTCCCAAAAATAAAATCTGAGAAGGGAAACAATAGAGAGAAGGAGTTTTTAAGAAGGTCAAACCCAAGGCTTGAAGGAGAAAAAAGAAATAGCAAACCCTAGTCAAGGAAAAGGAATTTTAAGAGGGTTGTTTTTCTGAAAGCCTCAAATCTCAAGGAAAATCCAGTAAGGATTTTGCAAAAACCCAACTGAAAATTTTTGAGTGTCACAACACCTACCCCCTTAGGAAAAATCTCGTCCCCGAGATTTCAGTTGATCCTTAAATAAGTGTGGATGCTCTGTACGAAGAAAATCCTCTCTTTCCCATGTTGCTTCACTTTCGGTGTGATTACTCCACTGAACTTTGAAAAATTTGACGGTTTTCTGTCGGGTCCTCCTTTCAGACTCCTCTAATATCTTTACTGGGTGTTCCCGATAAGTGAGGTCTGGCTGCACGTCTATGTTCTCATGGGATACTTGTTTCTCTGGGTTGCTCACACATTTCCTCAATTGCGATACGTGGAACACGTTGTGGATATCTGACAGTTCCTTAGGTAGGTCTAGTTGGTATGCTACTGCGCCTTTCCGTGCCAATATACCGAATGGCCCGATGAATCTTGGCGCTAGCTTTCCCTTAATTTTGAATCGTTGCAACCCCCTCATAGGTGACACTCGTAGGTACACGAATTCACCGGGTTCGAAGTTGACCCCACGATGTTTCTGATCGTAATAGCTCTTTTGCCGGCTTTGGGCGGTCTTGAGTCGATCTCTGATTAGTTGGACCTTTTCCTCGGCTTCCTTGAGAACGTCTGGGCCGAAGATACGGCTGTCTCCGGTCTCTGACCAATTTAACGGGGTACGACATCTTCGTCCATACAAGGCTTCAAATGGTGCCATTTGCAGGCTGGCCTGATGACTGTTGTTGTACGCGAACTCGGCATATGGCAGGCTGTCTTCCCAACTGGCTCCATAGGTGAGGACACATGCTCTCAGCATGTCCTCTAAAATTTGGTTTACCCGTTCTGTTTGTCCATCTGTCTGGGGGTGGTATGCCGTACTGAAGGCTAGTTGAGTTCCTAGAGCCTGTTGTAACTGCTCCCAGAATCTCGAGACGAACTGTGTTCCTCTGTCAGATATTATAGTATTCAGGACACCGTGCAGAAAAACTATGCGAGAGAGATATATCTTGGCAAGCTTCTGAGTGGTGTGGGTCGCCTTTACTGGAATGAAATGTGCCACCTTAGTCAATCTGTCGGTGATAACCCATATGGCATCATTCCCGTGTCGTGATCGAGGTAGTCCGACAATGAAATCCATCCCTATTTCATCCCATTTCCACTCAGGTATTTTATTTGGTTGTAGTAGTCTAGCTGGTCTCTGATGTTCGGCCTTTATACGTTGACAAGAGTCGCAGCATGCAATGAAGGTGGCTATATCCCTTTTCATACCGTGGCACCAAAATCCTTCTTGGATATCCTTATACATCTTGGTTCCTCCAGGGTGGATCGAATATGGAGCGGTGTGGGCTTCAGCTAGAATTTGCCGTTTGAGGTCTTCTATGTCTGGCACGCAGAGTCTGTTTCCGTACCATAGTGTCCCTTCTTCGTCTATGATGAATTCCGAGGCCTTGCCCATACTCACCTTTCTTTTGATACCTTCAATGCTGGGGTGACCCGGCTGGGCTTCTTTGATTCTTTTCACAAGGTTGGGTTGTATCTCCAAGTTTGTTATGGTGCCTTCTGCTACCATCAACAAGTTGAGTCTAGCAAATTCCCGTTGGAATTCGGGTCTTAAGTTGGGCAGACTGTTGTTGTCGGCGCTGGGGTTCCGACTAAGAGCATCGGCTACTACATTTGCTTTTCCAGGATGATAGTGGATTCCGACATCATAATCCTTTACTAGCTCCAACCAGCGTCGTTGCCTTAAATTCAGCTCTGGCTGTGTGAAAATATATTTGAGACTTTTATGGTCCGTGTATATTTCACATCGATTTCCAAGTAGGAAGTGCCTCCATTCCTTGAGTGCATGAATAACTCCTGCCATTTCTAAGTCATGAGTGGGATAGTTTTCCTCATGCTTGCGAAGTTGCCTTGAAGCGTATGCGACAACCTTGCCTTCTTGCATTAATACGCATCCGAGTCCCTTCCTGGACGCGTCACAATATACCTCAAAATTCTTGCGTATGTCTAGCACAATCAATACTGGTGCTGTTGTTAATTTCCGTTTTAGCTCTTGGAAACTTTTCTCACAGGCTTCTGTCCATTCAAATTTCTTATCTTTCTTGAGCAACTGCGTCATTGGCTTGGCTATGGTGGAGAATCCTTCAATAAATCTGCGGTAATATCCTGCCATTCCCAAGAAACTTCGTATGTCCATTACGCTGGCTGGTGACTTCCAGCCAAGTACGGCCTTGACTTTCTCTGGGTCCACGGCGATCCCGTCTTGGGTTAGCACGTGGCCTAGAAAGCCTACTTGCCTTAACCAAAATTCACACTTGCTGAACTTGGCATACAATTGGTGTTTCCTGAGTTCTCCTAGCACAATTCTGAGATGTACAGCGTGTTCTTCTGGTGTTTTGGAGTATACTAAAATATCGTCGATGAATACCACAACGAACTTGTCCATAAACTTCATAAATACTTTGTTCATGAGGTGAACAAAATATGCAGGGGCATTTGTTAATCCAAAAGGCATTACTGTGAACTCATACAGTCCATATCTGGAGGTGAAGGCTGTCTTGGGGATATCTTCTGTTCGTACCTTCAATTGATGGTATCCTGACCTTAGGTCGATTTTTGAGAATACCTTGGCCTTAGCGAGTTGATCGAATAAATCATTTATTCTTGGCATCGGGTATTTGTTCTTGATCGTGACCATGTTGAGTGCTCGGTAGTCAATACACAATCGCAGTGTTCCATCTTTCTTTTTGGCAAACAAAATTGGTGATCCCCATGGTGAGGAACTGGCTCGGATGTATCCCTTGTCAAGCAATTCCTTTATTTGTTTCTTCAGTTCAACTAACTCGGATGGTGCCATTCTGTATGGTTTCTTGTATATGGGGGTGGTCCCTGGTGCTAGCTCAATGCTGAATTCAATCTCTTGGTCGGGTGGCATGCCTGGTAGCTCTTCGGGAAATACGTCTGGAAATTCACGTACTACTGGAACCTTGTTTAATTTAGAAATGTCCACCTTGTTCAGTCTTGGTTGTCTGGGCATTTCTCTTTCTTTGGCGGATACTCTTATTGTCTTACCATGGTGGTGTGTGAGAATCACGGTCCGATTGAAACAATCAATGAAACCTTTGTTGGTGGTTAACCAATCCATCCCTAGGATGACATCTAGTCCTTTATTTTCCAACACAATGAGATTGGCGTGAAACTTGAACCTTTGGACTCAATAATCACATCCTGACAGTAATTCTGGGTGACTTGCTGAATCCCAGGGGACTTGATGATCATAGATTTCTCCAAAGGAAGCATCGAAAAATTATTTTGCAAAGCAAAACTTTTCGAAATAAAAGAGTGAGAAGCTCCAGAATCAAACAAAACCGTTGCAGGTATTGTGTTGACAGGGAACGTACCGAGTACGATATCCGGAGCATTTTGTGCCTCCTCTTTGGTCACGTGGTTCAGATGACCTTTCCTGTGGTTATTGCTGGGATTGAAGTTGTTTCGCTTGGGCGCTGAATTATTGTTGCCGTTGTTCGGCTTTGGTGCTGAGCTTCTTGGCTTGGGACACTGCTTGGCATAGTGTCCTTCTTCTCCACATGTGTAACAAGTAACACCTGGGCGATATGTGAACTCCTTGTCCCTAGCGTGAAAATTCCTTGTTGGGCGTGAGACGTTGGATGATGATTTGTGCGTCCCACCCTTCTGAAAATCGGTCTTACTTCGGTGATTGCGAGCATGGTTAGTCTGGTCCCTTTTTCGCTTGCGGATATCATCCAAACTGCGTCTTTCATTTTCCAGAGTAATGGCTTTATCCACCAGCGTCTTAAAATCTAGGAAAGTGTGTATGACCAGTTGGCATTTAAGCGCGGGTGCTAGGCCGTCAAGGAACTTCTCCATTTTCTTGCTTTCAGTCATACGCTCTTCGTTGGCGTAGCGGGATAACAGAGTAAATTGGCTGTTGTAATCTGACACTGTCATGTTCCTTTGCTTGAGGTCATCGAACTCTCTTTTCTTGATTTTCATAATACTCTTAGGAATATGCGCGCCACGGAAACCTTCTTTGAAATCATCCCAGGTTATATCATTTTCGTTGGGATGCATGTGCAGAAAATTTTCCCACCAGGATGCGGCTGCTCCCGTGAGATAATGCGGTGCGTACAGTACCTTTTCTGGGTCTGAGCATTTTGCAATAATTAACTTTCTCTCCATATCGCGAAGCCAGTCTTCGGCCTCAAGTGGCTTGTCAGTATGAGAAAATGTTGAGGGACGTGTCTTCTGTAGCTCAGATAACTTGGAATGCTGCGGATACTGCCCATGGTGATTTCCCATGTTAATAACTTGGTTCATCATTTCCCGATGTTGTTGCTGACTCTGTTCATAAAGGCGGCACATTTGGGAAAGTGCCGTTTCACTGTCCTGTTGACTTGTCTGACCTCGTGTAAAATTGTTGCCTGATTGAGTATTATAGTGTTGACTTGACTGCCCTTGTGCAAAGTTGTTGCCCGGTTGGTTGCCATAATCTTCCTCTGGTGGAGCTGGCATGGAGCGGGTCCAAGGACGAGACATTTTTCACTCTGGGGATGTATTTGTAAAACCCATAAGAAAAATGGAAGGGTTGCGAAGATAAAACCCATAATGCACGAGGTTGACAATTAATTTTTTTTAAAACCAAGATACTCAAGGGAAAACAAATCGATTTGCGCATAGAGAAGGACTGCATCATTACGCATCTTACACGCGGCGATAATTATACAATACATCACTCAGGATATGCGTACATAATCCTGACATGTTATTTCGACTAGTGCACTTCTCCAGATCCTACATGATGCGCAAACAAGCTACTTCTCACAACATCTTACATGGTGATGCAACGCATGGCGGCTACGCGTACTCAGTCGGAGATGTTGATGACGTCCTTGGCCCTGCCAAGGGTGAGGCGTAGCGAAGCCGGGGACTCGACTTCCTCCTCGCTAATAGGCTCCATGCGAGTAGTGCTGCGCCGAGAAGATGGAGCGGGTGCCAGGGGCGGAACGACACGGATTGGAGTCGGTGCGAGTGGCGGTGCAGTGCGTGCTGGAGTGGGCGCAATGACCTGGTTGAACTCCTCGGTGGTAGGCAGGCGACGAGCAGGAGCATGGGATGCAGAGGATGAGACTAAAGTCAGTGGCGGTGCAGTAGGCAGGAGCTCCCTCCTGTTGGCGGCACATCCGTGGACTGAGTCCATGCGGGCGGCCACAAAGTCATCCACCAAGTTGTCGAAGGCTGCCTCCAAGGCCCGGAGATACTCAATAAGCATCTCAAAAGCCTCGTCCCGTTCTCCTCTGTGGCAGGAGAATGCGTAGTGATAGGTGTAGGGCACATGGCATGGAAGATAGCGGTAGCGACGAGCCTTAGGGCATCCCTGAGACGAGCTATCGCCTCGCGGGCTGCCATCTGGATGGCATGCTTCTCCGTAGGCATGGCTCTCCCCAAGAACCGGAAGCGGCGTAGATCACCACGCCCTCCCTTGAACTGCACCACGGCCTGGTGCATAGTCAGACTGTCGTTGACTCTGTGCTGACAGAGAGTGACGACTGGGCGCACAGACGGCCCCATCGCGACCTAAACGACGAAGGAGAGAAGCTTGACGAACCCATCGGGTACGTTGGCGAAGGTCTGAGACTCGCAGCTGCGGTCGGCCATCTACAAAAGTAGGCAAAAATCCTGAATGGTCAGATCATAAATATACGCTGACTGTCAGAAAAGTAACTACTATTGTAAAAACATGAATAAGCTCTATCATGCTCATAACCGATTAGCGATCGCACCTAGTGGCTTCCTACAGTCAGCCTGGCTCTGGTACCAAGCTTGTCACGACCGGTTTTCCAATAAAAATATTTATTGAGAAACCAATCTTTAGAATCCAGTTTGAGATAAAACCTCCTCACTGGCAGACAAACTTTTGATACAATAAGCCAGTAGCATAAATATATTACAGGGTTGAGCTGACGATGCTCAACAATTTATTACAAGCGTGCCAATATTATACATAAAGGCGATTAATGACACAAGGGAGTGGTGGCATACTACTGACTCGCAAACACGGTAGAGGTGGAGTAACACAGTGGGGAGTGGATATGGGATTCTCAAACTAACATCCCATCGAGCGTCGAGGTGAAGCTCGATGAATCTATTTGGGTAGCGGAAGCAGATGTGAAACAGTGACCAACTCCAGGGTTGCACGAGACTGACTGGGACTCCTCTAGGCGTCGGATTTGCTATCGAACTCTTCATCCATGAGATCACCTTCGTCAGCATCTGGCCAAATCAACAAGCCAGTGAGTACTTTGAAAGTACTCGCAAGACAGTTTGGACGTAAGATATAACAATTGCCAACATGAAATACATGGATAAATTAAACAGTACGATCAGACATAGAGGTGATGATGCTGGGTGCCAAACGAGTGTCTGAAAGACTCCTCGAGCGGAAAATGCGGAATAATACTGGTGCCAAACGAGTGTCTGAAAGACTCCTCGAGCGGAAAATGCGGAAAAATAATACTGGTGCCAAACGAGTGTCTGAAAGACTCCTCGAGCGGAAAATGCGGAAAAATAATACTGGTGCCAAACGAGTGTCTGAAAGACTCCTCGAGCGGAAAATGCGGAATAATAATGCCACGATCGGGCGTCTGAGCGACACCACATAAAGGGCTTTAAAAGAAATGCCACAGTCGGGCGTCTGAGCGACACCACATAAAGGGCTTTAAAAGAAATGCCACAGTCGGGCGTCTGAGCGACACCACATAAAGGGCTTTAAAAGAAATGCCACAGTCGGGCGTCTGAGCGACACCACATAAAGGGCTTTAAAAGAAATGCCACAGTCAGGCGTCTGAGCGACACCACATAAAGGGCTTTTGACTGATAAGGAGATAATATATTCATCATAAATATATTCAACTTATGGAAATAAACGGGTTAGTACATCCACAAGGATAAACATTTAACCGGTCTTAGTGCTCATGTGTCCCACCGGGTAATCTGTCACCAAACTGGCACATGACCGTTAGCAGGGAACTTGGAAAGAGATAAGGTGATTCAAGGATATAGAGCTCTGCAGAGTTTGTACAAAAATTTCCCACAGTCGACGGATTTCCGTAGTCACTAGGACTAGTTCCGTTACGGTATTTCAGAGGAAAACACAGCAAATCCAGTACACACCCATCCAACTCTTTGATGTCAGGAATCACCCTTAACATCGTCCAAGAAAAACTATTGAGACGGGGAGATCACAATCTCGAATAGCATGGGATCAAATTTATATACGCGCGCTCTAAGGGGTGCCCCCCTCTCGGTCCCAACCGGAAACACCCATGCCCCCTGACCGGATGCCTGGCTTTAATCCAGGGCCATGGAACCAGCATCCCGGCCTCTCCTTTTTGGTGTGTACCCAGAAAGCGGTTTGCGACTTACTAAACCATATCCCTTTCGGGAAACATGTGGTAGTACAGGGAAAGGGAATGGATATGAACCAACCGATACGGGTTGGTACTAAAGATAACTTGCATGGCCTAAGACTGGCATGCTACAACACTGCCATCTTACCCATCTTCATGCCAACACATGGCCTTACATACTCACGTCCAACGACGTGTGAAATCATCGGGCTTACTTGCTCCAACAATGCATATTGAACGGTTCCTCGGTATGCTCCACACATGCCATGAAACTATCTACATGCAAACATGCCAAGACACTCATCATATCAAAAGTTCGAACATGCTTGCCTGGTTCAGAGTAGTCAGAGCCTAGCTCGGTGAAGTTCGCGGCCCCGTCACCTCCGTCGGTATCTATGGTACAGAGAAAACATACGCGCTAATGTGAATACCGAGAGGTGCAGAAAAAGTATTGCAAATATTTTTCAAATAAATCTGATAAAAAAACTAGACAAAATTTTGAAGAGAACAGAAAAAGAATCAATCAAAAATATGCTTCTGATAAAAAGTTATAAAGGTTTTTGCCCAGGGACTCATCTGTAATGAAACAGAAACTTCCCAGGGTTCTAACTGAGAAAACAGAAAACGGTTCGATAGGAAATGCGCAAGCGCAAGAGAGAAAACGTATTTTGCTCGAAGGCGCCAACAGAAAACGTTTCGCGAATAGAAGAACAGAGGCTGACATGCGGGGTCCGCATGTCAGGTTTGAAAAGGCTCGCCGACGCCGAAGACGGCGGTGGACGCCGGTGTCGAACTACGGCGAATTAGGAGAAATGGAGGGTACCAAGAGCTTCAGTGTCTTCTTCCGCGTCGGTGGGTGGTGGACTCGTCCAACAGGGAGCACCACGTCGACGGCGACACTAACTCCGGCGGACGGCGGTTCGGGTGAGGATGGGGAACTCCGGTGGAGGGCTGCAAGCTTCAAATTGAAGTGCGGGTCAGAATGAGGGATGCATGGAGAAGCTACTGGCAGGAGAATGGAGGTGGAGGAGCACACACGGGGGCGAATCGGGCTGGATCTAGTGGCGGGTCGCGGCGGTCGGAGTCGAGGAAGAAGACCTCCTCGGGGATCTTCCAGAGGCCTGGCGTGCTCTTGGGAGAGTGCAGTGCTAGTGGGTGCTCGAGTTGAAGCTCGGGGCCTCTATTTATAGGCAGATCGACGGGGTGGCCGTAACGGAGAATCTCCGGCGAGCGATTACGGCGGAGCAGTGGATTAGAGGGTGTCTTGAGCGGTCGGGCAGCATCAGTGGAGGTTACTGAACTCGTTCTGCTACTAAACGGAGCTGGCCCCGGCGTAATGGCGTCTGTCCATGGTGAGGTGACCGCACGGGCTTAACGGCGGCAAAGAGCGCGCGCTGTGCGCGTCGCGCCACGGCGACGGTGCTGCATGCGTGCGCTGGCGTGGAGATGGCCACGCGGAGCTATCAGCGAGGCTGTGCGGCGCGGAACGGCGTTGAGCCACCGTTTTGCTCCCTGTTGGCTGCCACGGCGGTTCAGCCGCCGCGGGACACGCCGGCGTGGTCGGGTCAGAGCGCCACCGACGCCAGGAAGAAGCCAAGCGCGCGTGCGGGGCTCTGGACATGCAGACCAGGCGGCGAGCAACGTGCCAAGGGCACTGTGGGCGCGTGACTGAAGATGATCTGAAGAAAACAACACTGAAGACTGAATTTGACTGAAAGAGTTCGAACAGTGCATGCAAGGTGTTCGACAGAATGATCCAGGCATGTAGGGATTTTTCCTTGGGCTGATTTTTGGTGGAGTGACTTCTCATTGCTCCAGTAGGCTGCCTGATTTTTGGTGAAATTTTTGGAGGAGTGTAGATATGAATTTCACCAAATTTGACAAATCTGGTCCAAACTTGCAGGGAGTGTAAGTTGAAAAATTTTAAAAGAAGATGAGTGGATCAAGATGGTTCTGGGTTGTGGGTGCAAAGGACTAGCCAGTAGAGTTGGTTTGAAGTCAAATCTCAAATGAAAAAGGGTACTTGCTTTGAAAATCCATCAGGCTCAAAATAATTGACAGAAAATATTTGAGAGATAAAACAAAATCCAAAACTTGTTTGGATGAGTTGGGATAGGGAATTTGAGTTGTTGACAAGGAGGGGAGAAGATGTCGGAGTGGTTTAACCTCATGGGCAAAATACAAGGTCATGGATGGTTTTCAAATAGAATGAAAAACCCAAATCTTTTTCATAGAGTTTTTCTTAAAAAGAAAACTCCCAAAAATAAAATCTGAGAAGGGAAACAATAGAGAGAAGGAGTTTTTAAGAAGGTCAAACCCAAGGCTTGAAGGAGAAAACAGAAATAGCAAACCCTAGTCAAGGAAAAGGAATTTTAAGAGGGTTGTTTTTCTGAAAGCCTCAAATCTCAAGGAAAATCCAGTAAGGATTTTGCAAAAACCCAACTGAAAATTTTTGAGTGTCACAGGGGAGTCCACGAGGCAGGGGGTGCGCCCGCCACCCTCGTGGGGCCCACGGGACTCCCCTCCGATTGATTTTTGTTCTAGTATTTTTCTTATTTTCTGGAAAAAAATCTCCGTTGATTTTCAGCCCATTCCGAGAACTTTTATTTCTGCACAAAAATAACACCACAGTAGTTCTGCTGAAAACAACGTCAGTCCCGGTTAGTTCTAATCAAATCATACCAAAATCATATAAAACTATTGTAAACATGGCATGAATACTTCATAAATTATAGATATGTTGGAGACGTATCAGGGTCATCGCCCCAGCTTTGTACAAGGGTTACATGCAGCTGAGGCAAGGCCTGTACAAAAGGGTGGCTGCCGGGCAAGGCCCGACAGCTGCACCGTACGGGTAGTACTTGCGGAGATGGTCAATATTCCATGAGTTTTGCAACTAAGTGCCATCTCTGGTCTCCAGACGGACTGCGCCAGGTCTGGTGACTTGTACCACCCGGTAAGGGCCTTCCCACTTCGGTGACAGCTTGTTTGTACCATTGGCGGACTAAACGCGCCTAAGGACAAGGTCACCTTCCTCAAAACACCGTGCATAAACCCTGCGGCTATGATAGTGACACAGGGCTTGCTGGTAGCGTGCAGCATGCGTAGAATCCCGGAGACGATTATCCTCGAGTATCACAGCGTCGTCACGCCGGTGTTGATCTTGCGCTACTTCATCGTAGGCAAGCACTCGAGGGGACCCATAAATGAGTTCCGGGGGGATAACTGCTTCTGCCCCGTAGACAAGGGAGAAGGGAGTCTGCCCGGTAGCTCGGTTAGGTGTCGTATTGAGGGACCAGAGAACTACCAGCAGCTCCTCAATCCACCGCCTGTCATGCTTGTGTAGTGTATCAAAAGTTCTTGTATTGAGTCCACGTAGCACTTCAGCATTCGCCCTCTCAGCTTGTCCATTGCTCCGGGGTTGTGCCACAGAGGCGAATGAGACCTTGCATCCGAGGGTATGAACATATTGCATGAAGGCGTGGCTCGTGAACTGGGTGCCGTTGTCGGTGATGATCCTTGCCAGAACTCCAAAATGACACACCAATTCTTTCAAGAACTTGATGGCTGACTGAGCAGTCACCTTTCTCACGGAAGTCACTTCCCGCCACTTTGTAAACTTGTTGATGGCAACGAACAAGAATTCAAAGCCCCCAATTGCTCGGGGGAAGGGACCGAGGATATCGAGCCTCTAGACCGAAAATGGCCATGATAGAGGGATTGTCTGAAGGGCTTGGGCAGGCAGGTGTATTCTCTTGGAATGGAATTGGCAGGCTTCACATGTCATGACGAGCATGACCGCATCTTGGAGGGATGTGGGCCAATAGAATCCTTGCCAGAATGCTTTCCCAACTAATGCCCTTGATCCAATGTGGGAGCCGAACATTCCTCTGTGAATCTCAGTCAGCAGTTGCTTTCCATCCTCCCGGTAGACACAATTCAATTTCACACCATTGGGCCTCCTTATGTATAGAGTGTCATCAACAAACTGATAGATACTGGCCCTCCGGTCTACTTTTTCAACTTCATCTTGATCGTCGGGGAGTTCTCCGGTCTGGAGGAAGTGGACAATGTGCCTTGCCCAAGTTGTAGCTTGGGGCTCAGCAACGAGGACTAGCGGCACCTCCTCTGCTGCGGGAGCACTAGCCTTGTTCGCGGGTCCATGGGCCCGGCTGGAGGGGGTGGTCCGGCAAACTGTGAGGAGTTGTTTCCGGCAGGGTCATTACCGGGAGTGGATGGCTCGACCGGGAGAGGCTTACCGTAGTCCAACTTTCTCCTTTTCCGGGCCATTGTTGCTGGTGATACGGAGGGCTGAGAGAGACGGAGAACAAAAGTTCCTGGTTCCACAGGAAGCTTTTGCACAACACACTTTGACAGGTGGTCAGCTATGCTGTTTTCCGCACAGGGTACATGCTCTGTTTGCAATCCATCAAAGTGCTCCTCCAATCTCCTCACTTCCTCGACGTATGCTTCCATCAGTGGACTTTGATAGTCCTTGTTGACTTGTCTCACCACAAGCTGTGAATATCCTCGAATGATCAGCTTCTTGATTCCCAATTCTAAGCCCGACAAGCAGCCCTTCATACTCAGTTGTATTGTTGGTGGCTTCTTCCCGCGCAAAATGCATTTGGACGACGTACTTCAAGTGCTCCCGGAGGGGGCAACAAGAAGCACGCAATCCTCTGCACCTTGTAGGGAAAAAGCACCATCAAAATACATAATCCATTCTTGGGGTGATTCCTTGCCGGGGATAGCTTTCTCTGTCACTTCCTCATCAGGGGTTGGCATCCATTCTGCAATAAACTCTGCCAGCTCCCTGCTCTGAATTGTTGATGTGCTTTCAAATTTTAAACCAAAGTTGGATAACTCCAGAGCCCACTCCACTATTCTGCCAGTTGCCTCAGGGTTTCGGAGTATCCTTTGCAACAGAAAATGAGTGACAACCGTGATCTCGTGGGCTTGGAAGTAGTGGCGCAGTTTCCTTGAGGCCATAATGAGACCAAAGATCAACTTTTGTACACCAGAGTACCTCGATCTAGCCCCTTGTAACAAGGAGCTAACGAAGTACACTGGGCGTTGCACCACTTTCTTCCTTGCCACGTCCTTGGGGTTGCTCTCGTTGTCGTGCTCATTGCTGTCCTGATCCTTCTCTTGCTCTGTTGTTTTCTTCTCACTTTCTGCCTCATCCACTTCCTGCTACGCTACTAAGGCTGCACTAACCACTTGGTTGGTTGCCACCAAGTATAGCAACAATGGTTCTTGGGCTTTGGGCGCAACCAAGGTAGGCACAAACGATAGGTAGGCCTTCAAATCCTGCAGAGCTGCATCTACTTCTAGGGTCCACTTCATAGGCCCTTCCTTCTTCAAAATTTCAAAGAATGGCAGGGCACGCTCGGCGGACTTGGAGATGAATCTGCTTAGCGCGGCAACGCATCCTGTCGGGCGCCTCGCATCTTTAACTGTCCTTGGTGCTTGGATCTGCTCTATGGCTTTGATCTTGTTGGGGTTTGCTTCGATCCCCCGATGGGACACGAAGAAACCAAGTAGCTTGCTGGAGGGAACACCAAACACACACTTCTTCGTATTAAGCTTCAAATTGATCTTGCGCAAATTAGCAAATGTCTCCTCCAAATCCTGGATAAGGGTGGCCTTATCGTTGGTTTTGACCATGATATCATCCATATAGGCTTCTATATTTCTGTGTAACTCTGGCTCAAAACCAATCTGGACTGCCCTTGCAAAAGTGGACCCGACACTCTTTAATCCGAATGGCATGCGGACAAAGCAGTATGTACCACATGGAGTGATGAATGACGTCTTCTCTTCATCTTCTTTGGACATGAAGATCTGGTGATATCCGGAGTATGCGTCCAGAAAGGAGAGCAAATCACAACCTGATGTGGAATCCAAAATCTGGTCAATGCGCGGCAATGGAAATGGTTCCTTCGGGCAAGCCTTGCTGAGATCCGTGTAATCAATGCAAAGCCACCATTTCCCATTAGCCTTCCGGACTACCATTGGATTTTCTAACCACGTAGGATGCAATACTCTTCTGATTGAACCAGCTACCTCCAGTTTCTTGATTACTTTGGCAATGAACTCCTACCTCTCCAAGGCCTACTTCCAGACTTTCTGCTTGACAGGTCGTGCATGTGGGCAGACAGCAAGGTGGTGCTCGATTACCTCCCTGGGAACACCGGGGATATTAGATGGTTGCCAGGCAAACACATCTATATTCACCCACAGGAAGGCAACGAGCGCGCGCCATCAAGGGTGGCGCTGATGGTGAAAGTACCATCAATGCCAGCCAGCCCTATCGGCACCTTCTTGTGACGCCCGGATAGTTAAACTACAGTAATCACGTGCTAATTTTGCCACATCATCATTTGTTCTGTTGTTAAGTCCCACGTTGATTCAAGTCAATTTAAAAATTCAAATTGTGAGTGAGAAAACAGTTCTTTAAATGGTCAAACAAAAATGTTTACAATATTATAAATAATCCCCTGGTATTTGTCAAAGAGGAACCAACATTAAATGGAACTTTAAATTACCCCTAGAAATATTTTAGTGGATCAGCGGAATTAAATAAACACCTTTTAATTAAAATATAAATTCGAACAGTTCCGAGTGACCTCAAAACTTTTTTTTTTGTGCAGCCCTGTAAGATAGACTAGTATTTATGTGCTAAGTTTCGCAATTAACAAAAATCATCTGACCGCAAAAGGTAATTGCAAATATTGGAGGAAACTACAAAACAATAATTAAAATAAAAAGATAAGGCCTGCACTACTGTGCACTTGTAGCTCAGTGCTACAGTGCCAGCCCAAGCCCACAGTGGCCTTTTCCCCACCTCTGTACAGAGTCATGGAGGCCATGGCGTGGTGGATGCATGCCCGCCGTCCAGGCCGACGACTGACGCCGTGTCGAGCATCCGACGGAACCGCGCGATGGATAAGAACACCCTGCACGCCCCGAACAAACCCTAGATGCGTTCCCCTCACCCCTCGCCTTGCTCTCTCCCTCACAGTACCCCACCGCGTCGCTGTCGCCATGGTCGTCATCGTCGTCGCGGCCACCGACTTCCCCGGCGCCTGAAAAGCAGCCCAGGAGCTTCCCCACCTTCGTCTCCTTCGACTACGGCCAACAAATCGAGTTGAGCCGCCACGTGTGCTCGCCATCGAGCACATCTTCGTCGCGTACATCACTGGTGTCCGACGTCATTTGCCGCTACTCCGGTCCATCCCCGGCCTCCCCGAGCTCTTCATCGAACTCGCGGTGAGCTTCTCCTCCGGATCCTCTCTTCCCCGGTCTCGATCCGTGCCATATGTCGCCGCCCTGCCCCCATGGCCGAAGCTCGCCATGGCCGTGTCTGTGTTCCTTCGCGCTCGCAACTCTGCGGTCCGCGCTCCCGCGCGACTCCTGGCCACGCCTACCCGCGCTGCTGCTGGCCAAGACCGCCGCCACCGACGCGCCCGGCGCGTCCCTGCCTGCTCCTCCCTCACGTCGTCCATGCGCGCGACGCCCGCTTGCCCACCCTCGTGTGCGGCTGCCTTTGCTTTTCTGCTAGTGCTGCTCGCTGCTCCCCGCGGTGCTCAGTGCTGCTCTGCTTGCTGTTGCTATGTGCTGCTGCTTTTTCATCTTGCTGCTCTTGCCGTCGCTTCTGTTCTTGCACCGCTGCTGCTGCTCTTCTTACTTGCATTGCCTGCTGCCCCAAGCTATCGGTGCTGCTTGGCCATGGCCACTAGGTGCGATGTGTGCACATGTGTGTGAGGCACGGTTGTGCCTTACATTTGTGGCCGGCCCAATTTGATTAGGGGAAGGATTAGGTGTTTGGTTAGACTAATTAATAAAGTAGTTAGCCTAATAGCTAATGACATGTGGACCCATTGCCCCTATGGACTTGTCAGCCTTGACTGGGTCAACCCAAGCCCCTGGCTCCACTTTCATACACACCGGCTAGATAGCACTAGTTGACAAAAGAATATTCTGTTTTTTTAATTTGAATAAATATAATTCCAGAAATTGTTTAAATCCTTGAAAATTAATATTAAATAAAGCGTAACTCGGATGAAAAAACTTTGTACATGAAAGTTGCTCAAAACGACGTGACGAATCCGGATACGCAGTCTGTTCGTCCGCCACACGTCCCTAGCATAGCGAACAAGCAACTTCCCCCCTCCGGTTCATCTGTCCGAAAACGCGAAACACCAGGAATACTTTCCCGGATGTTTCCCCCCTTCGCCGGTATCACCTATCCCTGCGTTAGATCACCCCTGGAACCGCGTATTACCTTGTTATGTTTTGTGATGCCCTGTTTACTCCGCATTTATTGTTTCTTCCCCCTCTTGTCTCCGGTAGACTACAAGACTGACGCCGCTGCTGGTGCCCGATCGACTACGGTGTTGACGACCCCTCTCTCCTGCCAGAGCAACCAGGCAAGCCCCCCCCCCCTTGATCACCAGATATCGCCTACTCTTCTCTATACTGCTTGCATTAGAGTAGTGTAGCATGCTACTGCTTTCCGTTATTCCTATCCTTATGCATAGCCTGTCCTTGTTACTACTGTTGTTACCTTTACCTGCAATCCTACCTGCTTAGTATAGGATGCTAGTTTTCCATCAGTGGCCCTACATTCTTGTCCGTCTGCTGTGCTATACTATCGGGCCGTGATCACTCGGGAGTTGATCACGGGTATATACTACTTTATACATGATACATGTGGTAACTAAAGTTGGGTCGGCTCGAGGAGCACCCGCAAGTGATTCACGGATTGGGGGCTGAAAGGACCTTTGTCCCAACGACCCTCTATGTGGATCTTTGTGGCGGAGCGATAGGGCAGGTTGAGGTCACCTAGGAGAGAGGTGGGCCTGGCCCTGTCGGCGTTCGCGGATACTTAACACGCTTAACGAGATCTGGGTATTTGATCTGAGTCTGGCTACTGGCCTATACGCACTAACCAACTACGCGGGAAAGATATGGGCACTCGGCGTCGTGGTATCAGCCGAAGCCTTCATGACGTCAGCGACTGAGTGGCGCGCGCCGGATTGGACTGGAACGCCTGTTAGGCTAGGTCTGCTTCCGGCCGCGTTCGCAACATGCAGGTGTGCTCAGGGCGATGGGCCCAGACCCCTGCACACTTAGGTTTAGACCGGCGTGCTGACCTCTCTGTTGTGCCTAGGTGGGGCTGCGACATGTTGATCTTCCGAGGTCGGGCATGACCCAAGAGAGTGTGTCCGGCCAAATGGGATCAAGCGTGTTGGGTTATGTGGTGCACCCCTGCAGGGAAGTTAATCTATTCGAATAGCCGTGTCCCTCGGTAAAAGGACGACCCAGAGTTGTACCTTGACCTTATGACAACTAGAATCGGATACTTAATAAAACACACCCTTACAAGTGCCAGATACACCCCGGTGATCGCTCTCTAACAGGGCTACGAGGAGGGGATCGCCGAGTAGGATTATGCTATGCGATGCTACTTGGAGGACTTCAGTCTACTCTCTTCTATATGCTGCAAGACGGAGGCTACCAGAAGCGTAGTCTTCGACAGGATTAGATATCCCCCTCTTATTCTGGCATTCTGCAGTTCAGTCCACTGATATGGCCCCTTACTCCTATATCCATGCATATGTAGTGTAGCTCCTTGCTTGCGAGTACTTTGGATGAGTACTCACGGTTGCCTTGTTTCCCCTTTTCCCCATCTCTCTACCCGATTGCTGCAATCAGACGATGGAGCCCAGGATCCATACGCCACCGTCGACGACGACTCCTACTACACTGGAGGTGCCTACTACTACGTGCAGCCCGCTGACGACGACCAGGAGTAGTTAGGAGGATCCCAGGCAGGAGGCATGCGCCTCTTTCGATCTGTATCTCCGTTTGTGCTAGCCTTCTTAAGGCAAACTTGTTTAACTTATGTCTGTACTCAGATATTGTTGCTTCTGCTGACTCGTCTATGATCGAGCACTTGTATTCGAGCCCTCGAGGCCCCTAGCTTGTATTATGTTGCTTGTATGACTTATTTTATTTGTAGAGTTGTGTTGTGATATCTTCCCGTGAGTCCCTGTTCTTGATCATACACATTTGCGTGCATGATTAGTGTACGATTGAATTGGGGGTGTCACAAGTTGGTATGAGAGCCGACTGCCTATAGGAATCCCCCTTCCACACTCCTTGGCCGAAGTCGAGTCTAGTCATTGCAAAACTTTTACTAACATGGTTGTGTGCCTTACGGGCCCACGTTGCCATTGGGTGGTATTAAGATCATTTACTCCTCGATCTTTACTCTGGGACTCTGAGCTCTCTTCTATTCGGGTTAAATGATTTTGCTAAATCTAACATTAGGATCTCGTTATCACTTTCACCCGGAGAGCACCTTATTACCGATGATCGTCTGCTGCACCAGAAGACTCTAAAGATACTCTCCGTTGTTAACCGAGAACTGGTGTTCATCGCGTTTGCAATTCCCCTTCGACCGTCAACCCTTATGGATAACTACATGCAGTTGTCATTCTTACATTCATCCCTAGTTGGTCTTGTTATTACAAGATACTCCGAAATACTCGTCGTTGTTTCGATAATCCTTTGTGCCTTACTGCCTGGCAGTTTTTTCCACATGAATACCCCTACGAATAATTTCTCGCACTTGTCGAGTATCCTCTTATCCCCAGTTGTTTGTGTTTCGCAAAAGTCTTCGAAATACTATTCGATCCTCCAAAAATCCCTAGCAGCTTATTGCGCTGCAAACACTTGTCTGCTTGCATTATGGATGCTCTCCATATGTCTGGCAATGTTCATTAGTCTCCTTTGACACCGTCATTTGATCCTATTGATTCAACATGAGTGCGAGTGCACGCAATCATCGGTTGATCCTTTAAAAATATCTTTCCGGCTCAGATGTCATTTTGAAAGTGAGCTGGTTATCGACTCATCAAATTGCCGTCGATTGTACCCCTAAGTCTACTCAACTAATCCATCCTTAATCAGAGCGTTCGCTTCTGATCCCTTGAGTTGGAAATCGCAATTCCTTTGCATTTGAGATTTGAATTAGTTAGTTATTCCCATAATCGAATGCCTTTGCATTCTTTCTCCCTCTGATTGAGTACCGGTACTCACGTCAGCTCCGTTATGGACCGCCAAACCCATTGTTGAGTTATTATCTCACATTCAAATCTTGTGAGTTCTTTCCCTAATACATAGTGCTTTGACAACCATGCTCTACTTTCGAGCTTGTGTTAATTACTCCTAAAAAAATTGTGGTATTTGTTCCTAAGATGCCTCGATGGGTTGAACTAATGCCTTACCTAATCTATGTGAGCCTGAAAGATTTCACGGGCCATACTCATCTGGTATTTCACCAGGTAAAACTTTAGACACTAATGCCTTTATCAAAACGAGAAGTGAATGTAAGGTTGTGCTTTGGAGAAGTGGGAGTCGACCTTGAACTTTGTGTTCATGCCCATGGACCCGATGTGGAACTTATCATGGAAGCTTCTTACAAAACTTTTAATCAGTTGGATAATTCTTCCGGTGTCTTTTAATTTGATCCCTTGCAACTATGGTTTCGGCCATATTGATATTCCTTGATTCCTTTTCTCGGACAAGTTAAAGTACTTGTCTTTTGCAGATCAATACACTTGTCAACCCTCTATCTTGCTCTACCTCCGAGTATTACCCTCTGGTATCTCGATAATATCACCGAACCATGTTGCTTATTATGAGCCTTCATCAAGCATTATTCCTCACCGATTCCAATGTTTTCCTGGTTTCGAGTTGTTAGTCACTCGAGGACACCATTAACTAAATCGGGTCCGCACCATGATTAAACAAAATCTTAGTGATCTCCTTTACTCACAAGTTTGTACTCGAGCATGTCAATCCTAGCCTAATCGGCTATCATCTTAGTGCTAATTTTAACTGTGCTACCTGGTCATTATTCCCGGATTACAACTTTCGACGATGAGCTACGCTTACGTCAATCTTCCTCATCATATCATTTCGCCTTGATCAGCAAGCTTAATTTCGAGTTTGTGTCGTTCTCATAGTTCCAATAACCTTTCGCTTCATCATTCCTTTGACTTAATGTCATCGCTGATTGAATACATCTTCATGAAATCTCTCGACAAATGTGTCATGATCATCATCAACCTTATGAGCTCTTCCAGGATATCAATTGAGTTCATGATGAGAAATACTATCCTTGCCCCCGATGATTTGTGTTATCTTTGACCACTTGATTGCCTTCCGTTCAACACAAACTTGTTCGTGTTTTGTGTTATACCTTGAGATCCCTGCTATCCAGCATTTGTTCTTCTTTACCTTGGAGTATTACCATCTTTTATGTCAAGAATGTTGTGAGAATTTCACCACCTCTTAAAAATTCTTGATATAGTAATACTTCTCATCATCTCCGTTCATTTCTTGGTCCCCATGTTGTTCCAATCGGAATACTGACAATTGAACTATGATGTGCGACTTCAAAACTTCTAGCAACCTTATTGCTTCGAAGTTAATGGTCAATATTTCATTCTTAGACCATTGTTTATCGAACCACCATTCTAACATTGATCATGCTACTTAAGCCCATATTTCGGGTGCACCTTTCAACCAATGTTTAACTGTGTATGTTTTCCTCGAGCATACATCATTATATAATTTGATCTGACTAATGTTATCTCCTTGTTCACATAATTGTGGAAACCCATCTTTTGGAAGTCTCGATGAATTGTCGCTGAGTTCATCAACTACCTCCTTATCCCTTCATTGGTTTAATGATGTGCTTTTGTTTCAGAACTCGCTTCCGTAGTAAATTTCCCGAGAATCTTACAATGTCGTCTCGTCAAATTTGTTTTGCACCTTTTCTTCTCAGTCATGCTGAGTCTGAGTTATCCTGACACCAATCAGATCTGAATCCCGATCAGATATGATGGTTGGAACTTATTTCCAAGAGTATAACTTTGGTCTTTATATGACCCGGCAATATGATGTCATGCCTAGCACACCTGGCCGGAGGACCTATTGTTATAGTTTCCTTTTTAGCAAGCTTAGCGATTATTCCATGAGGAAATTGTAAGGTTTATTTTATAAGTTGTTCCTGATGGATCCTTTATGTATCCAAAGTCTGACCTTTGCTTGAAGACCATGTCAATGCTAACTCGAAGCATGTCTGTGGTACTCCGATCTTCGATAAGAACATTTAAAGCACCATGCTAAAATATCTTTATTAGTTATCCCAAACACCGTTGTATGGGTAATGTCTTGAAATTCCTCTCCCCTTACCTACTTTCTATCCCGTCGTGGATATCTTGCTCTACTTGTCCTTGGGAAGGATATACCCCTGAAACATGTGTTTAAACACATTTTCCTTTCCATTATTCTGTTTAATCTGATAATCATATTATCCTTGGTTTAGCGTTGCTTGTGATCTATATGATCTAGGCAGTAATATTCTCCTAGTTATGTAAACACATCGTTGTACAATTCTGTCAGCAAGACCCTGTTACTATTGTTGATGACATTCCGGTAGCCACCGATGGACGAGAACTTTGCCTAATGGTCCGCCTCGTTCAACGAGCAGGAAAATGGTTCTCTTCGTCCCTCGCCCTTGGTACCGACATTGTTGCCGACATAATTGATAGGCTACCCTCTGACATGCCTTGCTATCATGACCGTGCAAGATGTCAACGCCCTTCCTACTTTTAGCCACATGGTGGGCCCATAACCCACAGTTCCACAGGATCGAACCCTGACTCTCCTGTACACCCCTGTTGCCAAAGTTATTCCTCGCGCTTGACTTCGTATGTAATTCACGGTGTCACTTTCCTAGTAATCTATTCTGGTATCAGACACAATACTTATTCCCATTGCTCTGAACCATTTCACACTCCGTTTCAGGAAACGAACGATTGCTTATACGCTTGAAACTTTTGGTTGCACCTTCTTACCTTGCTCTCGATGACTTTCTTGAATTTCAACTCGAGAGATGCCTCTATGCCCCATTCACTGAGATAGCCCCCAGATACCTAACATGTGTTGAGCTCCGTACTTCCTGAGTCTTCCCCATATCCTTTTCGTAAGTTCGATGAAATTTCCGAAGAAAGGATGATGACTTCATCATGATGACCTAAAGCAGAAGAATGAAGACATCAACGTAATGGATCGACCTCTTGGAGAAGAGCAACCAAGGCCGAGAAGATCCGTTAGAATTTCGTAACCATAACTTTCCCCCTTTTCCCACCTTTTAAATCTCAGGACGAGATTTCTTGTAGTGGAGAAGAATTGTGACGCCCGGATAGTTAAACTACAGTAATCCCGTGCTAATTTTGCCACATCATCATTTGTTCTGTTGTTAAGTCCCACGTTGATTCAAGTCAATTTAAAAATTCAAATTGTGAGTGAGAAAACAGTTCTTCAAATGGTCAAACAAAAATGTTTACAATATTATAAATAATCCCCTGGTATTTGTCAAAGAGGAACCAACATTAAATGGAACTTTAAATTACCCCTAGAAATATTTTAGTGGATCAGCGGAATTAAATAAACACCTTTTAATTCAAATATAAATTCGAACAGTTCCGAGTGACCTCAAAACTTTTTTTTTGAGCAGCCCTGTAAGATAGACTAGTATGTATGTGCTAAGTTTCGCAATTAACAAAAATCATCTGACCTTAAAAGGTAATTGCAAATATTGGAGAAAACTACAAAACAATAATTAAATTAAAAAGATAAGGCCTTCACTACTGTGCACTTGTAGCTCAGTGCTACAGTGCCAGCCCAAGCCCACAGTGGCCTTTTCCCCACCTCTGTACAGAGTCATGGAGGCCATGGCGTGGTGGATGCATGCCCGCCGTCCAGGCCGACGACTGACGCCGTGTCGAGCATCCGACAGAACTGCGCGATGGATAAGAACACCCTGCACGCCCCGAACAAACCCTAGATGCGTTCCCCTCACCCCTCGCCTCGCTCTCTGCCTCATAGTATCCCACCGCGTCGTTGTCGCCATGGTCGTTGATAGAGGCGGGGTGTCCCGATCTTTCGATGAGATGATAACTATCGATTTGGTGGAGACGACTTTGACGATCCGACTACAAACGTGCACGACGTTGCGCCTTAGCAATCGCTAAACCAACTCCGAGAGGTTATCGACCACGCCGGAGCACAATCAACCTGACCACGAAGGTCTATTCCTGCAAGCAATCGAAGAACAAGCAAGAATATGATAAAGCAATCTGAATATTGCGAATATAGATGAAGTATTGAAAAAGGTGGGGATCCAAAAGCGGTCTTAGTCTGGTCGTTGGACACAAACGAAGTACACGAAGTTGCAATGGCTAACTTTTAACTAAACAAATCCCAAGGAAAAAGCTACTAGATGGATCTACTTATATAGGAGCAAGGGGTGGCGGCCAAGGAGGTGGGAGGACGTCCCAAGGCAGCCTAGAACTAACCCTAGGTCGTACAAGGCTCATGGGCCCAAGTGGAGGTGGTGCAACACCTTTGGACTTGTTGTTTGATTCGGATTCTGCTGCAGCGTCAGATTGTTTCGTCCATATCTCAATGCTCCGGACGAATTTAAAGGTGATTCCAATTGGAGTGGAAAGAGGACGAAATATAGTTTCCAAAAAATAAAGAATCACCCAATTCGGAGTCCGTATGAAAAAGTTATTGCCGTTTTGAGTCAGGTATGTCTGTGCAGTCCGAATCTGAATCCAGAACGTGAGAGACTTGGACTCTATCTTCTCTTGGACCAAAAGTGACGTGAAAGAACTTTTTGAACAGCAAGTAAACATCTCTTTCTCCCTTATCTTCATATGTGTGTTGTACAAATGTCCCATACACCTGCAATTAGACAAAACACAAAAGTGTGTGAAGTATTTTTGTTCTGGATAACAAAAATAGATTATTGAATAGTTTGCACTAGAAATCACCTGACAAATATGCATGTATGCAATATTTTTGGTCGTATCCAAGGTAGTCATGTCCTCATCATCCTCCCCTTCTTGAAAACAAAGCCGTCCTCGGCGTTGCTTAATCTGAAATGTGGCTAACAAAAAAGACAATGTGTACATGTTGTATATGTATATGTCATCCATTTTTACTTTCCTTAGTTTTTGCACATATGGCACATGTATACATGAGTAACCTTCATAATTCATAAAATCTAAAGCCAAAATATTATCACAAGAAGTAGAAGGCATGAAAATATTGCAACTCAGTTTGCACATATAAGCGAAGCTCTTATTCATTTTAAAAGGTTGACAATGTTCATCATTAAACCATCCCAACATTGGTGAATAAACCTTACTTGCGTCAAATTTACATGCTACAACATGCTTAAATAAGCAAACATGCAATAAGTCATTGGACACAGAATCATCACCAAGATTAGAGGTCATATCAAAATGATTAAACATTGGTTCTTTTGCATCAACAGTTAATTCAATGGGTGCACTCAAAATTGTTGGTATTTCAGTTGTTTGATCACATGACGCATTCATGACAGTATCAAGATTCTCTAAAATAGGTGTTGTGCTCAAATCACCAGGTAACTGAACACATGATGCATTTAAGTTAACTAGGGATGCATCATTCTCATGTGAAGTTATATCATCAATATCTTTACTGTTACCTTGTCGCAAAGACGTAGCTGATGTAGGTACGGACGTTGACAATGCACCATACTCTTGAGATGATGTCGCGCTCACAATCCGAGGTGGGGCTGCTCTAGTAGGTGCAACTGTGGAGGAACCAACCGGCGGCGGTGAGCACGAACTGGAATAGTAGTCGTTGTAGTCACCCAATGCATCCTCCTGCATCTGTCTCTCAAAGGTACAAGCACGAACATACATACCAGTAATGCAACGGGGAATATACTGAAATCTTGCCTGAATATCATGGTTCAAACCACCAAAAAATCTATTCATTGTATCATCCTTAGATTCTTCTATATCACAATGATGCATATAAGATTTGAACTCTTGGTAGTAAGCATGAACAGTGTTGTTGCCTTGTTTAAATTGTTCAAATTTGCGAAGCAATTCACGACGATAGTAAGGAGGGAAAAAATGTTGTCTCATTACATCTTTCAAATCTTTCCAAGTTGTGGGTTGGTTATCAATGTTTTTCTTACAATGCACATTCCACCAAACAGAAGCAAAACCAGTAAATGCTCTAGTGGCAGCTCGTACTCGCTCAAGTTCAGAAAAGTCATGGTGACTAAAAACTTGTTCAACTTCAAGCTCCCAAGCTAGATAAATAGCAGGATTAAATCTACCCTCAAATGACGATAAAGAGATAACCTGACCATGTGCTTGTGTGTGTTGTCCCAACTCTCGTGATGGTGATGTTGTGTCCGTCGTCCAAGAACTTCTGTCTCCGGAACCTGTCATGATTAGTAGAAAAACAAGAAACAAAATCCGAGAATAACGTTCCTATGAACTACTAGGATGTGGTGGTAAAACGCTCACAGTATAGCAAATATCAAAGTCTTACAAGTTCTTACGATGCAGCAGGTGGTGACCGGCAACCAGCGGTGTCAAATAACTCCGAAGATTGAGTAAAGCGATTGCCAGGTTAGCGTATGTATACACGGTGTAGAAATATGTGGAGCTTGGAAGGCCAATATATGGTAGCAAAATATCAGCAATAATCAATTCAGAGATGCAATGTTGAATAAACGCTCACCGACGGTACTGTGCTGGTCCTAGGCTAGACCGTGCTAGAGACGCGAGCCTAGAACACTAAAAAAAAATCACGGCGCGACGCGTAACAAAGGCGGAGCACACTCTGAATATCTTTTTTTTTTTCTTTTTTCACGGAATTTTTTCACTTTTTTTCTCTTTGTTTTCTCTTTTTTTTCTTTTTTTTCTCTCACTTTTTTTTTCTTTCTCTTTTTTTTCTCTCACTTTTTTTTTTCTTTCTCTTTTTTTTTCACAAACAAGCTAGATAAGATGCAGATTGGATCTAGTGATGACGCGAACGGCCTGAAGTATGATTATGACAATGAATGATGGGGAGTACGTGGTGGAAATTGATGGATGGCGGTGGTGGACAACGGATGCAATAATGACGCGGTGGTGGTATATGGCAATGACAATGAAGATGGTGCGGCGGTGGCGTGACAAACTGTGAACAGAACTCGAAACTCTAAAGGACTAGACACTAAGACCAGCAACTCGACACGACAATGCAACCGATAATTCAATAATGCAAACAATGAAAAGAAAATTGCAAAGGCTCAGACTGGCTTGGACAAAAGGATGAATAGATCTAACTTTTTTTTTTGTGGCTTTTTCTTGGACAATAGGTAAGAAAAATAGATCTAATCTAGGGAAAACTGGAAATTCTCACCGAGCAACCTGAAAACTGATACCACTTGATAGAGGCGGGGTGTCCCGATCTTTCGATGAGATGATAACTATCGATTTGGTGGAGACGACTTTGACGATCCGACTACAAACGTGCACGACGTTGCGCCTTAGCAATCGCTAAACCAACTCCGAGAGGTTATCGACCACGCCGGAGCACAATCAACCTGACCACGAAGGTCTATTCCTGCAAGCAATCGAAGAACAAGCAAGAATATGATAAAGCAATCTGAATATTGCGAATATAGATGAAGTATTGAAAAAGGTGGGGATCCAAAAGCGGTCTTAGTCTGGTCGTTGGACACAAACGAAGTACACGAAGTTGCAATGGCTAACTTTTAACTAAACAAATCCCAAGGAAAAAGCTACTAGATGGATCTACTTATATAGGAGCAAGGGGTGGCGGCCAAGGAGGTGGGAGGACGTCCCAAGGCAGCCTAGAACTAACCCTAGGTCGTACAAGGCTCATGGGCCCAAGTGGAGGTGGTGCAACACCTTTGGACTTGTTGTTTGATTCGGATTCTGCTGCAGCGTCAGATTGTTTCGTCCATATCTCAATGCTCCGGACGAATTTAAAGGTGATTCCAATTGGAGTGGAAAGAGGACGAAATATAGTTTCCAAAAAATAAAGAATCACCCAATTCGGAGTCCGTATGAAAAAGTTATTGCCGTTTTGAGTCAGGTATGTCTGTGCAGTCCGAATCTGAATCCAGAACGTGAGAGACTTGGACTCTATCTTCTCTTGGACCAAAAGTGACGTGAAAGAACTTTTTGAACAGCAAGTAAACATCTCTTTCTCCCTTATCTTCATATGTGTGTTGTACAAATGTCCCATACACCTGCAATTAGACAAAACACAAAAGTGTGTGAAGTATTTTTGTTCTGGATAACAAAAATAGATTATTGAATAGTTTGCACTAGAAATCACCTGACAAATATGCATGTATGCAATATTTTTGGTCGTATCCAAGGTAGTCATGTCCTCATCAGTCGTCATCGTCGTCGCGGCCACCGACTTCCCCGGCGCCTAAAAATCTGCCCAGGAGCTTCCCCACCTTCGTCTCCTTCGACTACGGCCACCAAATCGAGTTGAGCCGCCCCGTGTGCTCGCCATCGAGCACATCTTCGTCGCGTACATCACTGGTGTCCGACGTCATTTGCCACTACTCCGCTCCGTCCCCGGCCTCCCCGAGCTCTTCATCGAACTCACGGTGAGCTTGTCCTCCGGATCCTCTCTTCCCCGGTCTCGATCCGTGACATATGTCGTCGCCCCGCCCCCATGGCCGAAGCTCACCATGGCCGTGTCTGTGTTCCTTCGCGCTCGCAGCGCTGCGGTCCGTGCTCCCGCGCGACTCCTGGCCACGCCTACCCGCGTTGCTGTTGGCCAAGGCCGCCGCCACCGACGCGCCCGGCGCGTCCCTACCTGCTGCTCCCTCACGTCGTCCATGCGCGCGACGCTCGCTCGCCCACCCTCGTGTGCGGCTGCCTTTGCTTTTCTGCTAGTGCTGCTCGCTGCTCCCCGCGGTGCTCAATGCGGCTCTGCTTGCTGTTGCTATGTGCTGCTGCTTTTTCTTCTTGCTGCTCTTGCCGTCGCTTCTGTTCTTGCACCGCTGCTACTGCTCTTCTTACTTGCATTGCCTGCTGCCCCAAGCTATCGGTGCTGCTTGGCCATGGCCACTAGGTGCGATGTGTGCACATGTGTGTGAGGCACGGCTGTGCCTTACATTTGTGGCTGGCCCAATTTGATTAGGGGAAGGATTAGGTGTTTGGTTAGACTAATTAATAAAGTAGTTAGCCTAATAGCTAATGACATGTGGACCCATTGCCCCTATGGACTTGTCAGCCTTGACTGGGTCAACCCAAGCCCCTGGCTCCACTTTCATACACACCGGCTAGATAGCACTAGTTGACAAAAGAATATTCTGTTTTTTTTAATTCGAATTAATATAATTCCAGAAATTGTTTAAATCCTTGAAAATTAATATTAAATAAAGCGTAACTCGGATGAAAAAACTTTGTACATGAAAGTTGCTCAAAACGACGTGACGAATCCGGATACGCAGTCCGTTCGTCCGCCACACGTTCCTAGCATAGCGAACAAGCAACTTCCCCCCTCCGGTTCATGTGTCTGAAAACGCGAAACGCCAGGAATACTTTCCCGGATGTTTCCCCCCTTCGCCGGTATCACCTATCCCTGCGTTAGATCACCCCTGGCACCGCGTATTACCTCGTTATGTTTTGTGATGCTCTGTTTACTCCGCATTTATTGTTTCTTCCCCCTCTTCTCTCCGGTAGACTACGAGACTGACGCCGCTGCTGGTGCCCGATCGACTACGGTGTTGACGACCCCTCTCTCCTGCCAGAGCAACCAGGCAAGCCCCCCCCCTTGATCACCAGATATCGCCTACTCTTCTCTATACTGCTTGCATTAGAGTAGTGTAGCATATTACTGCTTTCCGTTATTCCTATCCTGATGCATAGCCTGTCCTTGTTACTACTGTTGTTACCTTTACCTGCAATCCTACCTGCTTAGTATAGGATGCTTGTTTTCCATCAATGGCCCTACATTGCTACTAACATCATTGCTACTAACATCTTTCAACACAATTTTCTCTAGGAACATATAAAATAAACATATGAAAGCAACAACGCGAGCTATTGATCTACAACATAGATATGCTAATACTACCAGGACTAAGTTCATGATAAATTTAAGTTCAATTAATCATATTACTTAAGAACTCCCACTTAGATAGACATCCCTCTAATCCTCTAAGTAATCAAGTGATCCAAATCAACTAAACCATAACCGATCATCACGTGAAATGGAGTAGTTTTCAATGGTGAACATCGCTATGTTGATCATATCTACTATATGATTCACGCTCGACCTTTCGGTCTCAGTGTTCCGAGGCCATATCTGCATATGCTAGGCTCGTCAAGTTTAACCTGAGTATTCTGCGTGTGCAAAAACTGGCTTGCACCCGTTGTAGATGGACGTAGAGCTTATCACACCCGATCATCACGTGGTGTCTGGGCACGACAAACTTTGGCAACGGTGCATACTCAGGGAACACTTTTATCTCGAAATTTAGTGAGAGATCATCTTATAATGCTACCGTCAATCAAAGCAAGATAAGATGCATAAAAGATAAACATCACATGCAATCAATATAAGTGATATGATATGGCCATCATCATCTTGTGCTTGTGATCTCCATCTCCGAAGCATCGTCATGATCACCGTCGTCACCGGCGCGACACCTTGATCTCCATCGTAGCATCGTTGTCGTCTCGCCAATCTTATGCTTCTACGAATATCACTACCGCTTAGTGATAAAGTAAAGCATTACAGGGCGATTGCATTGCATACAATAAAGTGACAACAATATGGCTCCTACCAGTTGCCGATAACTCGGTTACAAAACATGATCATCTCATACAATAAAATTTAGCATCATGCCTTGACCATATCACATCACAACATGCCCTGCAAAAACAAGTTAGACGTCCTCTACTTTGTTTGTTGCAAGTTTTACGTGGCTGCTATGGACTTAAGCAAGAACCAATCTCACCTACGCATCAAGACCACAACGATAGTTTGTCAAGTTGGTGCTATTTTAACCTTCTCAAGGACCGGGCATAGCCACACTCGATTCAACTAAAGTTGGAGAAACTAACACCCGCCAGCCACCTGTGTGCAAAGCACGGCGGTAGAACCAGTCTCGCGTAAGCGTACACGTAATGTCGGTCAGGGCCGCTTCATCCAACAATACCGCCGAACCAAAGTATGACATGCTGATAAGCAGTATGACTTATATCGCCCACAACACACTTGTGTTCTACTCGTGCATATAACATCAACACATAAAACCTAGGCTCAGATGCCACTGTTGGGGAACATAGTAATTTCAAAAAAAATCCTACGCACACGCAAGATCATGGTGATGCATAGAAACGAGAGGGGGGAGTGTTGTCCATGTACCCTCGTAGACCGAAAGCGGAAGCATTATTTCAACGCGGTTGATGTAGTCGTACGTCTTCACGATCCGACCGATCCAAGCACCGTTACTCCGGCACCTCCGAGTTCTTGGCACACGTTCAGCTCGATGACGATCCCCGGGCTCCGATCCAGCAAAGCTTCGGGGAGGAGTTCCATCAGCACGATGGCGTGGTGACGATCTTGATGTTCTACTATCGCAGGGCTTCGCCTAAGCACCGCAATGACCGAGGTGGAATATGGTGGAGGGGGGCACCGCACACGGCTAAGGAACGATCACGAAGATCAACTTGTGTGTCTAGAGGTGTCCCCCTGCCCCAGTATATAAAGGAGCAAGGGGAGAGGCTGGCCGGCCCTAGGAGGGACGCGCCAGGGAGTAGGATTCGTACTCCTAGTTGGAGTAGGTTTCCTCCTTTCCTAGTCCAACTAGGAGAAGGGGGGAAAGGGGGGGAAGAGGGGAAGGAAGGGAGAGAGGGGTCGCGCCCCAAACCCCTTGTCCAATTCGGATTGGGCTCGGGAGGGGCGCGCGCCACCTCCTTGTCCTTCCCACTAAGGCCCATTAAGGCCCATTGCTTCTTCATCATATTTTCGTAACTCCCCGGTACCTCCGAAAATACCCGAATCACTCGGAACCTTTCCGATGTCCGAATATAGTCGTCCAATATATCGATCTTTACGTCTCGACCATTTCGAGACTCCTCGTCATGTCCCAGATCTCATCCGGGACTCCGAACTCCTTCGGTACATCAAAACTCATAAACTCATAATATAACTGTCATCGAAACCTTAAGCGTGCGGACCCTACGGTTCGAGAACAATGTAGACATGACCGAGACGTGTCTCCGGTCAATAACCAATAGCGGAACCTGGATGCTCATACTGGCTCCTACATATTCTACGAAGATCTTTATCGGACAGACCGCATAACAACATACGTTGTTCTCTTTGTCATCGGTATGTTACTTGCCCGAGATTCGATCGTCGGTATCTCAATACCTAGTTCAATCTCGTTACCGGCAAGTCTCTTTACTCGTTCCGTAATACATCATCTCGCAACTAACTCATTAGTTGCAATGCTTGCAAGGCTTATGTGATGTGCATTACCGAGAGGGCCCAGAGATACCTCTCCGACAATCGGAGTGACAAATCCTAATCTCGAAATACACCAACCCAACATGTACCTTTGGAGACACCTGTAGATCACCTTTATAATCACCCAGTTACATTGTGACGTTTGGTAGCACACAAAGTGTTCCTCCGGTAAACGGGAGTTGCATAATCTCATAGTCATAGGAACACGTATAAGTCATGAAGAAAGCAATAGCAACATACTAAACTATCGGGTGCTAAGCTAATGAAATGGGTCATGTCAATCACATTATTCTCCTAATGATGTGATCCCGTTAATCAAATGACAACACATGTCTATGGTTAGGAAACATAACCATCTTTGATTAACGAGCTAGTCAAGTAGAGGCATACCAGTGACACTCTGTTTGTCTATGTATTCACACATGTATCAAGTTTCCGATTAATACAATTCTAGCATGAATAATAAACATTTATTATGAAATAAGGAAATAACTAATAACTTTATTATTGCCTCTAGGGCATATTTTCTTCAGCGCGTGGCTCCGCTTCAGGCGCGCTCGCGCCCCTTGTGGATGCTTGGGGACGAAGAAGATAAGCTTCGCTTGAGTCCAGAGGCCTTGTGTGAAGAAGAGCTGGCTGTGGCTCTCCGCCTCTTGGTTGGGGACGACTAGGAGTATCCGCTGAGTGCTTTCGTTCCCTTGTTCCTTCGCAAGGACGGGGCGCAGGTCGCGTCCGCCATGCCCACCTTCAACGGGCGCGGGCTAGTACCACCGGCGCCCCCTTGGGCCCCGATGGCGATGGCGCCGGTGGTCGTGTCTTCTGGCGATTCCCGCAGGGAGGGGGAAGAGGACGAGGACGAGGAGCGTGACTCAGAGGCGACCCCCGAGGGGATGGGGGAGACCTCCCCCTAGCGCAGGGCTGACATCCTCCACACCCAGCTTGATGACGATGACGAGGCCGATGTCCTCCCGGAGATAGAGGAGCCGCGCGTGGCTGGGGGCTCCTCGGGACCCAAGGCCAGCCCCCGGAGGAGGCCGCCGGCCGAGGTTCCGACGAGGGGCAGGTCGGCGCTGATCTCCCGAGATGACGTTCCTGCTCCGACACCGCCTGAAGCTGCTTCCGTCCCATCTGTTGTCCCTCTTCCGCTCCTGGAGCCCGTGTGTCTGCGCCTTAGGCTGCGAGGCTCTCAGGCTTCAAGCTTAAGAAGCGGAGGGACTACACCATGGTGGACCAGTAAGTGTTCTTGTCCTGCCTTGTTCTTGCTTCTGCTGCTTATCCTTGACACTTCTCCATTGTGCAATTAGGCTGATGCCCGTGGCGAAGAAGAGGAAGGAGGAAGAGGTGGTACTGCTCGGGACCAGACCGCCTACGGTGGCCGCACCCCTCTCCATGGATAAGGGCAGCAACGGCGCTCGTGCTTCTCCGGCCCGATCATCCTCGCGAGGCTTGGGGGAGCATCCTCGGGAGCAGTCAGCCCTCGTGGCCCTGCTGGCTCCGGAGGTGCCAACGCCCGGCTCAGTCGCCGAGGTCCCCAAAGCTCAGGAGCTTCCAGCCTCCCAGGCCATGGTGATGACGTTGCCTCCTCCCCCTTCTGCCGCGCTGCTACCTCCGGGTCCTTCCGCCTCCCATGACGCTCTGGAGCGCGCTCATTCTGTGATGACCCTGCTGCGAGAGGACCTTCGGGGCGCTGACCCTCGCTTGGTGGCCGGGCGCCTGGAGCTGGTCTTTGGCTGGCTCCATTCCGAGGTGGCCGTCTGGGCGGCGTTGAACCAAGCTGCGGTGGGCTTCGAGAAGGACAAGCAGGCAGTCTCCCAAGCTACGGCTGCCCGCAAAGTCGCGCTGAAGGATGCCGGAGCCGCCCAAGATCGGTGCTGGTCGCTGGAGGCCGAGCTGGAGACAATGCGCAACGAGCGTGCGGCCGAGGCGCGAGGCCGCAAGGCGGAGGAGGAGAAGATGAAGGCCCGGGAGGACGCTGTCAAGGATCGCGATGCCGAGCTGGAGCAGTTGGCGAAGGCACAGGCCGCGGAGCGCAGCCGGCTAGAGAAGCTCAAGCAGAAGGTGGAGGCGGAGAAGGCCAATCTTGACGCCAAGGCGAAGGTCCTGGCTGAGGACCGCATGGCCTTCAAGTCCCTCAAGGAGAAGGCACGCACGCCAAAGCGGTCACTCTAGGAGAAGGGCTTCGATGAGTCGCTGGCTACCGCCGAAGAGGGACCCACCGATGATAGAGGCAAAGGTCTCCCGTCTTTTGGTGAGATGGTGGCTATCGTTTTGGAGGAAGTCGACTTTGACGATCCGACTACGAATGTGCGAGGACGTCGCGCCTTAGCAATCGCTAAACCAACTTCGAGAGGTTAATGACCACGCCGGAGCACGATCAACCTGACCACCAAGGTCTGCTTCCTACAGGCAAACGAAGAACAAGCAAGAAACTAAGATTGCAATCTGGATATTGCGAATATAAGAGGAAAGCTTTATTGAACAAGGTGGGGTTCTGTGACGCCCTTGTCTGGTCGTTAAACACAAATGAAGTACGCGAAGTTGCAGCTATGGCGAACTTTTAATCTAAACAAAACCCAAAGTCTAAACGATGCCCCAAGGGCTGTATAATGGAGGAAGAGGGGGGGAATTTCGTGGCCCTTGGAGGAGGGGCCCGAAACCAACCCTAACTCTTGTTTCCCCACACATACGGACTCTAAAAACAGCCTATATTGACGTATTTCGAAATTACATGGGCCTGGCCCAAAAATAAGGTGACGCAGCACCTAGAATAGCCTCTCGACGAAAATTATGAACTGGCATCTTGTATATTTCGTCCAAGGCTTCATGCACTCATTATTGTGGCTTCAAAGTCCTGAAATCATCACTCGAAACTCTGTTCTTGTCTCCCTTGCGCATGCCATCAACTCCAAGCTTGTTATTGCTCCAATGTTCATCCTTCTCCAAGCTAGGCCCTTCATTTGTAAGCAAAACAAATGTACCCAATTTAGACAGCATCATATTCTCATGAACATTAGAATCATTACCAAGAAACGAAAGTACCTGGTAATTTAATTAGCGCACGCGAGATCTAGTAATCGGTCTAGTATGTATAGTAGCAGGGGCTGTGGGTGTAACAATGGTATTGATGTCTTCATCATCCTCCCCTTCTTGAAATGAAGTCGTCCTTGACGACAGCTCATCTTCCTCACCCAAAAAAGGCTTCAAATGTGCAATTTTAAAAGGGGGACTAACCCCAAAATCTGCAGGCAGCTCAAGTTTATATGCATTATCATTTATTTTCTCTAACACCTTAAAAGGACCATCAGCACGTGGCATTAGCTTTGATTTGCGCAAATTAGGAAATCTATCCTTACGCAAATGTAACCAAATAAGATCTCCAAGTGCAAACACAACATGTTTTCTCCCCTTATCTCCAGCAAGTTTATATTTAGCATTCATACGCTCAATGTTTTCCTTAGTTAACTCATGCATTTTTAAGATCAATTCAGCATGTTGTTTAGCATCAAAATTAACCTTCTCCGAAGATGGAAGAGGCAACAAATCAAAAGGTGCACGAAGTAGGAAACCATACACAATTTCCAAAGGGCACATCTTAGTAGTAGAATGCAGTGACCAATTATAAGCAAATTCAATATGAGGCAAGCATTCTTCCCACATTTTCTTGTTATTCTTCAAAACAGCCCTAAGCTTGGTAGACAATGTTCTATTGACTACTTCAGTTTCTCTATCAGTTTGGGGATGACATGTAGTACTAAAACGTAGTTTAGTCCCTAACTTAGCCCATAAACATCTCCAAAAGTGGCTAAGAAACTTAGTATCATCATCTGAAACAATTGTATTTGGCACACCATGCAAGCGAATAATTTCACGAAAGAACAAATCAACAACATTAACAACATCATCGCTTTTATGACATGGTATAAAGTGTGCCATTTTCGAGAACCTATCCACGACAACAAATATGCTATCCCTCCCCTTCTTTGTTCGAGGTAAACCTAAAACAAAGTCCATATATATATCCTCCCAGGGAATACTAGGTACAGGCAAAGGCATATATAAACCATGAGGATTGAGTCATGACTTAGCTTTTTGACATGTAGTGCGGCGAGCAACAAAATGCTCAACATCCCGTCTCATCTTTGTCCAAAAGAAATGTGTAGCAAGTATATCCTCCGTCTTCTTCACGCCAAAGTGTCCCATTAGTCCTCCTCCATGCGCCTCCTGCAACAACAAAAGGAACGGAGCTTGCTGGAATGCATAACTTGGTAGCACGAAACACAAATCCATCGTTAACGACGAACTTGTTCCAAGTTCTTCCTTCCTTCTAATTCTGCAATACATCTTTAAATTCAGCATCATGCACATATTAATCTTTGACGGTCTCCAAACCAAATAATTTAAAGTCAAGTTGTGAAAGCATAGTATAACGACGAGACAATGCATCAGCAATAACATTTTCTTTACCCTTCTTGTGTTTAATGACATAAGGGAAAGTCCCAATGAATTCAACCAATTTAGCATGTCTACGGTTCAGTTTTGCTTGACTTTTAGTGCGTTTCGTGAAGGAAATATGCCCTAGAGGCAATAATAAAGTTATTATTTATTTCCTTATATCATGGTAAATGTTTATTATTCATGCTGGAATTGTATTAACCGGAAACATAATACTTGTGTGAATACATAGACAAACAGAGTGTCACTAGTATGCCTCTACTTGACTAGCCCTTTGATCAAAGATGGTTATGTTTCCTAGCCATTGACATGAGTTGTCATTTGATTAACGGGATCACATCATTAGGAGAATGATGTGATTGACTTGACCCATTCCGTTAGCTTAGCACTCAATCGTTTAGTATGTTGCTATTGCTTTCTTCATGACTTATACATGTTCCTATGACTATGAGATTATGCAACTCCCGTTTATCGGAGGAACACTTTGTGTGCTACCAAACATCACAACGTAACTGGGTGATTATAAAGGTGCTCTACAGGTGTCTTCGAAGGTACTTGTTGGGTTGGCGTATTTCGAGATTAGGATTTGTCACTCCGATTGTCGGAGAGGTATCTCTGGGCCCTCCCGGTAATGCACATCACTTAAGCCTTGCAAGCATTGCAATTAATGAGTTAGTTGCGGGATGATGGATTACAGAACGAGTAAAGATACTTGCCGGTAATGATATTGAACTAGGTATTGAGATACCGATGATCGAATCTCGGGCAAGTAACATACCGATGACAAAGGGAACAACGTATGTTGTTATGCGGTCTGACCGATAAAGATCTTCGTAGAATATGTGGGAACCAATATGAGAATCCAGGTTCCGCTATTGGTTATTGACCGGAGACGTGTCTCGGTCATGTCTACATAGTTCTCGAACCCATAGGGTTCGCACACTTAAAGTTTCGATGACGGTTATATTATGAGTTTATGAGGTTTAATGTACCGAAGGTTGTTCGGTGTCTCGGATGTGATCAAGGACATGACGAGGAGTATCGAAATGGTCGAGACATGAATATTGATATATTGGAAGCCTGTATTTGGATATCGAAAGTGTTTCGGGTGAAATCGGGATTTTACCGGAGTACCGAGGGTTTACCGGAACCCCCCGGGGGGTTAATGGGCCATAGTAGGCCTTAGTGGAGAAGAGGAGAGGCGGCCATGGCAAGGGTCATGCGCCCCTTCCCCCTAATCCGAATAGGACAAGGAGAGGGGGGCGGCGCCCCCCCCCTTCCCTTCTTCTCCTCCACTTCTTTCCCCCCTTCTCCTATTCCAACAAGGAAGGGAGGGAGTCCTACTCCCGGTAGGAGTAGGACTGCTCCTGGCGCGCCCCACCAGGCCGGCCGCACCTCCCCCCCTTGCTCCTTTATATACGGGGGCCGGGGGCACTGAGGAGTCCTGGATTAGGGGGTGTCCGGGTAGCCGGACTATACCTTCAGCCGGACTCCTGGACTATAAAGATACATGATTGAAGACTTCGTCCCGTGTCCGGATGGGACTTTCCTTGGCGTGGAAGGCAAGCTTGGCGATGCGGATATTCAGATCTCCTACCATTGTAACCGACTTTGTGTAAGCCTAACCCTCTCCGGTGCCTATATAAACCGGAGGGTTTTAGTCCATAGGACAACCCCAACATACAACAATCATACCATGGGCTAGCTTCTAGGGTTTAGCCTCCTTGATCTCGTGGTAGATCTACTCTTGTACTACCCATATCATCAATATTAATCAAGCAGGACGTAGGGTTTTACCTCCATCAAGAGGGCCCGAACCTGGGTAAAACATTGTGTCCCTTGTCTCCTGTTACCATCCGCCTAGACGCACAGTTCGGGACCCCCTACCCGAGATCCGTCGGTTTTGACACCGACATTGGTGCTTTCATTGAGAGTTCCTCTGTGTCGTCACTTTTAGGCCCGATGGCTCCTTTGATCATCAACAACGATGCGGTCCAGGGTGAGACTTTTCTCCCTGGACAGATCTTCGTCTTTGGCGGCTTTGCACTGCGGGCCAATTCGCTTGGCCACCTGGAGCAGATCGAAAGCTACCCCCTGGCCATCAGGTCAGATTTGGAAGTTTAAACTACACGGCGGACATCCACGGGCACTTGATCTTCGATGGATTCGAGCCACAGCCAAGCGCGCCACACTGTCTCGATGGGCATGATCTAGCTCTCCTGCCGAACAGTGTCCTGGAGGCCGCACGCGCATTGGTTCCAACCCTTAATTCGGAGCCTACTGCGCCGATCGAGGATGAGTGGTTGGACGTCGCCTCGAGGGCTACGATCGCAAAGGCGATCGAGCCGAATGCCAGCCCCGCACCCCGCAATGCCCGTGACTCCGAGGGGCTGGATTCCTCTCCGGACTCCGAGCCCTCCGCGCGCCCGCCGATCGAATCCGATTGGGCACCGATCATGGAGTTCACAGCCATGGACATCTTTCAGCACTCGCCCTTCGGCGACATCCTGAAGTCGCTAATGTCTCTCTTTATCAGGAGAGCCCTGGCCGGACTACGGTCAGCAAGGCTGGGATACGGACGATGAAGAAATTCAAAGCCCACCCACCACCCACTTTGTAGCCACTGTCGATGACTTAACCGACATGCTCGACTTCGACTCCGAAGACATCGACGGTATGGACGACGATGCAGCAGACGACCAAGAACCAGCACCTGTAGGGCACTGGAAAGCCACCTCGTCATACGACAAATATATGGTGGACACTCCAAAAGATGGAGATGGCGATGGAACAGCGGAGGATGATGCATCCAAGAAACAGACCAAGCGCCGGCGTCAGCGGCACCGCTCTAAATCCCGCCAAAGCAAAAACGGTGATTCCGGCACGGGAGATAATACTACTCCGGATAACGCCGAAGAACACCCCCTCTAGCAAGATTCGGCATAGGAGGATGGAGAAGCCAGCCCTCACGAGAGAGCGGCAGACAGAGAGGTTGAGGATGATAATTATATGCCTCCCTCCGAAGACGAAGCAAGCCTTGACGACGACGAATTCGTCGTGCCAGCGGATCCTGCCGAACAAGAGTGTTCTAAACGCAGGCTCATAGCCACGGCAAGCAGCCTAAAAAAAGCAGCAATAGCTTAGAGCTGATCAAGATTTGCTAGCTGATAGATGGACTGAAGTCCTTGCGGCCAAAGAGTATGAAGTCGAACGCCCCTCCAAGAGTTACCCAAAGTGCAGGCTGCTACCCCGATTAGAGGAGGAAGCACCTACATCACCAGCGCATGACATGGCCGACCGGCCACCTCGTGGCCGTGACAGAGAGGCCTCTCGGCCCTCCACTCAAGCCGTGCCCCGGCGCCGCTCAAAACATGCTAAGGCACGGGAAAACGCGCCAGACCTGCGAGAGATACTAGAGGACAATGCAAGACAAACAAGATCGATCTACGGATCGCGTGGGCGCCCTATGACACGTGACGGGGATCATCACTCCAGACATAATAAATCCGGCCGGGCCGAACACAGTAGACAATGCTCATTGGAGCTGCGTCATGATATAGCCCAATACAGAGGCGCCGCACACCCACTATGCTTCACAGATGAAGTAATGGATCATAAAATCCCTGAGGGTTTCAAACCCGTGAACATCGAATCATACGATGGCACAACAGATCCTGCGGTATGGATCGAGGATTATCTCCTTCATATCCACATGGCCCGCGGAGATGATCTACACGCCATGAAATACCTCCCACTCAAACTTAAAGGACCAGCCCGGCATTGGCTTAACAGATTGCCGGCAGATTCAAACGGTTCTTGGGAAGACCTGGAAGCCGCATTCCTCGACAATTTTCAGGGTACCTATGTGCGACCACCGGACGCTGATGACCTAAGCCACATACTTCAGCAGCCAGAGGAATCGGCCAGGCAATTCTGGACACGGTTCCTAACAAAGAAAAACAAAATAGTCGACTGTCCAGACGCAGAGGCCCTAGCAGCCTTCAAGCATAATATCCGCGACGAGTGGCTTGCCAGGCACCTTGGACAGGAAAAGCCGAAATCTATGGCAGCCCTCACGACACTCATGACCCGCTTTTGCGCGGGAGAAGACAGCTGGCTAGCTCGCAGCAACAACTTAACCAAGAACCTTGGTAATTCGGATACCAAGGACAAAAGTGGCAGGTCGCGCCAGAATAAGCAAAAATGCCGCGTTAACAGCGACAGCAACGAGGATACAACATTCAATGCTGGATTCCGGGGCTACAAATCCGGTCAGCGGTAAAAGCCATTCAAACGAAATACACAAGGCCCGTCCAGTTTGGACCGAATACTCGACCGCTTGTGCCAGATACATGGCACCCCCGAAAAGCCAGCCAATCACACCAACAGGGATTGTTGGGTGTTCAACCAGGCAGGCAAGTTAAATGCTGAAAATAGAGACAAAGGGATGCGTAGCGACGAAAAGGAGGAGCCCAGGCCGCCTGTAACGCCCGGATAATCTTGCTACAGTAATCTCACGCTAATCGTGCCATGACACCTCGTTTACTGTAGCTATGCTCGGAAAATTCGAACCGTTCAAAATTCAAATTCAAATTAATGACAACAATAAATGTTTTAAAAAATTGAAACAAAAATGTTCGGTGGTCGCCAAATATTACAAAGGTAATTTTGGTGCAGCAAACACATTTTTATAAAATGCCTAAATACTTTTGAATGGATTAAAACAGAAGAGAAATAATAAAAGAAAACAGAAAAAAACAAAAAAAGGAATAGGAGAAGAAACCCCCCTGGGCCAGCCGACCCAACTGGGCAGGCCCAAACCGGCCCAGCCGGCCACTCCCCCCCTCTCCCCTTATCCACCCCCCAGGGCCCGAACCGCCACCGACACTCCCCACTCCTCCCCGAAAATATCTCCCCCCCTCTCCCCCGATTTGGATCGGGATCGAGGAGGAGGCCACCGACGCCGTCGCCCATCGCCGCCAGGGGATCTCGCCGGCGCCTCTTCCCCGCCGGACTGCTTCCCCTCCCCCACCGGACTGCTCCTCTACGCATGTCGTCCCCGTCCACCTCGACCCCCGCTTCCCTAGACCCTGCAGGCACCCGGTGAGGCCCCGGCCTCTTCCTCCCCCTCGTCCCCGCGTGCCGTTCCCTCCCGCGTGCGCGCGCCCCGCCTCTCGCGGCCACCACGGCCACGGCCGCGCCCGCTCGGCCGCGCGTGCGCCCGCGCCCCGCCCGCGTGGCCCTGTTGCGTCCCGCCGCCCGCTTCCCCTGATGCCGCGCGTACGCACGCGTCGCGGCCCTCTGCTCGTCGCGCCGCTCAGAGCCACGGCGCCGCACCACGCCGGCTGCCCCGTGCCCCACGTCGACCAAGCCCTGCAAGTGCCTCGCACCGGCTTGCGCCCGTCCCGCTCCGCCCCTCCGCATCTGCTTGCCGCGCACCGCAGCGCTGCTGCCGCGGCCCACCGCGACCTTGCCCCGCGCGGCCCCTGCTTCTGCTCTGCTGCCGCTCCCCACCGCTCGCAAGGCCTCGCCCCCTCCCCTTGCTCACCCGCGCGCGTTCGCGCTTGCCGCTGCCGCGGCCACGCCGCGCCCGCGCCCCATGGCGCCCCTGCTTTCCCCCCCCCTCTGCTCCGCCTTCGGCCGCGGCCAAGCCAACGCCCGCGGCCCGCCGTCGCCTCGGGCCTTTTGCTCGCCGGCGTGCCCGTTCGGGCGACGCCGCGCCCCGTCGGACGCCCACGGTCACGGCCATGCCCCGGCCCTCCTCGCCCCGGCGTTTTGGGCGAACACCCAGTCGGGCGCCGCAACGCCCGACCCGCCCGTTTCCGTGCCCGCAACCGCGCACGCCCGCCCCGTTAAGCCCCCAGGGCCCTATGACAAAGGGGTCCCGTCCCCAGAACGGTTTAAAAAAAAGAATTAAAAAATAAATAAATAATAATAATAATAAATATAATAATTAAAATATTAATTAACTAAATTAATTAAGTTAATTAACCGTAATTAATTAATCTAATTAATCTGTTAGTTTAAATAAACAGTAATTAGTTTAACCTAATCCCTAATTAGCTTAACAGTGAATGACAGGTGGGTCCCACTGGGCCCACATGTCAGTTTGACCCAGTCAACTCTGTTGACTGCTGACGTCAGCATGACATCATGCTGATGTCATAAATCTAATTTCGAATTAAATTAATTAAATAAATTCTAAAAATGATTTAAAACTTTAAAAAATCATATCTTTTAATCCGTAACTCGGATTAAAATATTTTCAACATGAAAGTTGCTCTGAACGACCTGACGAACCCGGATACGCAACCCATTCGTCCGCCACGCATCCCTAACCTATCCAACTCGCAACTTTTCCTCCTCCGGCTCCTCTGCCCGAAAACGCGAAACGCCGGGGATACTTTCCCGGATGTTTCCCCCCTTCACCGGTATCGTCCCATACCGCGTTAGGGCACCTCTAACGCCGTTACTTGTCATGTCATGCATCACTATGCATCTGTTTGCATTATATTTATTGTTTCTCCCCCCTCTTGTCTCGATAGACGCCGAGTGCGACGCTGCTGCTGCCCCGTTCGACTACGGAGTTGACGATCCCTCTCTCTTGCCAGAGCAACCAGGCAAGCCCCCCCCCCCCTTGATCACCAGATATTGCCTACTCTCCTCTATACTGCTTGCATTAGAGTAGTGTAGCATGTTACTGCTTTCGTTATTCCTATCCTGATGCATAGCCTGTCTTTGATACTGTTGTTGATACCTTTACCTGCAGTCCTACTGCTTAGTATAGGATGCTAGTGTTCCATCAGTGGCCCTACACTCTTGTCCGTCTGCCATGCTATACTACTGGGCCGTGATCACTTCGGGAAGTGATCGCGGGCATATACTATATACTTTACACTGTTACATTACCTGTGATACTGTTCGGAGTTGGGGGCTGAAGGGGCAGGTGGTTCCACCCAGGTAGTGGTGGGCCTGGGTTCCCGACGGCCCCTGACTGTTACTTTGTGGCGGAGCGACAGGGCAGGTTTGAGACCACCTAGGAGAGAGGTGGGCCTGGCCCTGCCGGCGTTCGCGGTTACTTAACACGCTTAACGAGATCTGGGTATTTGATCTGAGTCTGGCCATTTGGTCTATACGCACTAACCATCTACGCGGGAGTAGTTATGGTTATCCCGGCGTCGTGGTATCAGCCGAAGCACTTTAGACGTCAGCGACGGAGCGGCGCGCGCCGGATTGGACTGGAACGCCACTAGGCTAGGTCTGCTTCCGGCCGCCCTCGCAACGTGCAGGTGTGCTCAGGGCGATGGGACCAGACCCCTGCGCATAGGTTTAGACCGGCGTGTTGACCTCTCTTTTGTGCCTAGGTGGGGCTGCGACGTGTTGATCTTCCGAGGCCGGGCATGACCCAGAAAAGTGTGTCCGGCCAAATGGGATCAAGCGTGTTGGGCTATGTGGTGCACCCCTGCAGGGAAGTTTATCTATTCGAATAGCCGTGTCCCTTGGTAAAAGGACGACCCGGAGTTGTACCTTGACCTTATTACAACTAGAATCGGATACTTAATAAAACACACCCTTCCAAGTGCCACATATAACCCGGTGATCGCTCTCTAACAGGGCATCGAGGAGGGGATCGCCGGGTAGGATTATGCTATACGATGCTACTTGGAGGACTTCAGTCTACTCTCTTCTTTATGCTGCAAGACGGAGGATGCCAGAAGCGTAGTCTTCGATAAGACTAGCTATCCCCCTCTTATTCTGGCATTCTGAAGTTCAGTCCACTGATATGGCCCTTTACACATATATCCATGCATATGTAGTGTAGCTCCTTGCTTGCGAGTACTTTGGATGAGTACTCACGGTTGCTTTTCTCCCCCTTTTCCCCCTTTCCCTTCTACCCGATTGCCGCAACCAGATGCTGGAGCCCAGGATCCAGACGCCACCTTCGACGATGACTCCTACTACTCTGGAGGTGCCTACTACTACGTGCAGCCCGCTGACGACGACCAGGAGTAGTTAGGAGGATCCCAGGTAGGAGGCCTGCGCCTCGTTCGATCTGTATCCCAGTTTGTGCTAGCCCTCTTAAGGCAAACTTGTTTAACTTATGTCTGCACTCAGATATTGTTGCTTCCACTGACTCGTCTATGATCGAGCACTTGTATTCGAGCCCTCGAGGCCACTGGCTTGTATTATGATGCTTGTATGACTTATTTTATTTGTAGAGTTGTGTTGTGATATCTTCCCGTGAGTCCCTGATCTTGATCGTACACATTTGCGTGCGTGATTAGTGTATGATTGAATCGAGGGCGTCACAAGTTGGTATCTGAGCCGACTGCTTATAGGAACCCCCTTCCACACTCCTTGGCCGAAGTCGAGTCTAGACATTACAAAAACTTTTACTAATTTGGCTGTGTGCCTTACGGGCCCACGTCGCCATCGGGTGGTACTAGGATCTTTTACTCCTCGACCTTTACTCTGGGACTCTGAACTCTCTTCTACTCGGGTTAAACGAATTTACTAACTCTGACACTAGGGTCCCGTGACGACATTCACCCCAGAGTTGGATAAAAGCCATAGTTATTCCTTAGTATAGTGTTTTGCACAATTTCCACACTGTCATTTGACTCCTTTGAAACATCTTTGTTTTCAGATGGAACCCACGAGGCAGGTCGTGCGCCACACGGCGGCCATTGGTGCCTCAGGATCACCAGCCGTGCTAGCTGAGATGATGACCTATATGGGTTATCGCTGGCACCCCGAGTACACCGTCACCGAGGAGTACCAGGACTTTAACCAGGAGCAGTACCGTGCCACCGTCCACCTCTACTCTCGGGAGTATGACTCCACTACAGTGCTGCACACCGCTTATGGTGTGGGAGTGACCATTGATATGGCAGTTCACGATGCTGCCTTTGCTGCTCTGACACGCCTTCGTAGGGAGTACCGGGAGTTGGACACCTCCCCCTTCAGGCACATTGCTATCGCATCTGATATTGGTGCGGAGGGTTACTACACTGCTGCCTACTCCACTGTCACCCGCGAGCCCTTCCACCATCAGAACTTTGTTCTGCATGCTGATGGGCTGGATCGAGCTAACCGTGCTCTTCGCCACGAGTTGTACACCACCCGTCAGCACCTCTACCGTGCTCTGACGATGTTGCACCCCTTTGTTGGATCTGGGGAGCTGCCGCGTTCGGCTATCTACCCAACCAGGACCGTGATGCCCCAGGGTGTTGGTTGGCCAGAGGTGGGAGGCTACTCTCCTGCACTTGGTCCTCTTCTGCCACTTGAGCGTCGGGTTCAGCACCAGAGCACCCGCGGACCCCAGGTTGCCGACATGGTGTACCCGTTGCCACACTACCAGCTTTCAGGCTACACCTACCTCCGCAGTGTCGTGTGGGACTGATGTAGACTTGCTTGCTTGTGTGTGATGCATTCGCCGCGAGCCTGCGTGCCGCCTATGATGTCTTAGTCTATGTACTGAACTCTGTGTACCGAACTCCATGCATGATCTCTTTTGTAAGATATGCCGACTATTATGTGGTATCTATCGAGCTGTTTTCATTATGCATGTTTCATCTTGAATGATTCTTGTCTTGCAAATATTCTCAAATGCTGAACTACCCCTGTTATATATTAGCAGGATGGTTAGACCAGGTGGTCGTGGTCGGGGTGGCGACTTCCCGCCGCCGCCTGAGTACATGGCTGGTATGATCCAACAGCTTGAGATGAATCGCCAGTTCATGGAGAACATGATGGCTCAGTTTCCTCGCCCCAATATGAACCAGCAGCCAAACACAGTAACTCTGCAGGATTTCGTTCGCCTCAACCCGAGTGTGTACCGCAGCTCAACTCAGCCTCTGGACGCTGATGACTGGCTCTGTGACATCACCTATGAGATGGAGTCTGCTGATGTAGCCCCTGCCAGCTATGTCACGTTTGCTTCCTTCTTCTTGAAGGGACCCGCAGCTCAATGGTGGGACAGCCACAGGCGTACTCTGCCAGTTGGAACAATCATTACCTGGCCAGACTTCCAAGCTGCTTTCCGTGCCCGCTTCATTCCTCAGGGAGTCATGGACCGGAAGAAGCGTGAGTTCCGCAGCCTCATCCAAGGCAACAAAACTGTTGAAGCTTATCAGCGAGAGTTTCTGGACTTGTCTCGCTATGCTGAAGAAGACATTGCAACTGATGCACGCAGATAGGAGAAGTTCCGTGACGGCCTTCAAGCCGACATCAAGCTCGCACTTTTAGTGCACGACTTTGCTGATTTCGCCACCTTGGTGAACAAAGCCATCAACGTCGAAACTGGTCTGCAGGAATACCAGAGCTCTCACAGGCGCAGCCGTGACACGGGCTCATCTTCGGGCCCGTCCTCGCAGAAGCGCAAGATATGGATTCCCAACAACATGTACCAGCCGAATGCACCTGCCCCAAGGCAGTCCTATGCTGCACCTCGTCTACCTACTGCTCCAGCTAGGCAGCCAAGGCTTCCAGCTCCACCACCACAAGCTCCTATTCCTACCCCTGAGAATGGTTTGTGCTTCAGGTGTGGACAACCAGGGCACCGTGCTAGGGAATGCAACCAGAAACAGAATCAACTGGCCCTTCAAGCAACTGGCCGTGGAAGTAACCAGAACCGCAACAACAATGCCAAGTCCTATGGTCGTGTTCATGCCAACCACGTTGATCTGAACGAAGCTCAAGACCAACCTGCTACTGTGATGGGTACACTCCTCGTAAATTCAGTACCTGCATCTGTTTTATTCGATACAGGTGCATCGCATTCATTCATGTCAGAAGATTTTGCATTCATGCATGGCATTAAAAGCAAAGACATGCATGCTTCACTATTAGTACACACCCCTGCGGGCCAATGTTGAACCTCGATGATTTGCAACGACGTCCCCATTGAAATTGAAGGACTGGAATTCCTTCTCTCTCCCATCATGCTGAAGTCTTGTAGCATTGATCTCATTCTGGGAATGAATTGGTTGAAAGCGCATACGGCTTCTATCGTTTGCGCCACCAAGACCGTCCATCTGCTACACCCTTCCGATGAAATAATAAGCTACAATGCTCGTCTGGTTCAGAATGCCGAGGCAAGGCTCTATGCCTTGAATGCATTGAACGCTGCACCACTCGAGGGCATTGAAAACATTCCCGTCGTGCGTGACTTCCTCGACGTCTTTCCTGAAGAACTTCTAGGGATTCCCCCTGCTAGGGCTGTCGAATTCGTCATCGACTTGAAACCAGGAACCACTCCTATTGCCAAGCGACCCTACAAGATGCCGCCGCATGAACTCCTTGAGCTTAAGGAGGAAATCGACAAATCTCTTCAAAATGGGTTCATTCGCCCAAGTTGCTCTCCTTGGGGAGCACCTTCTCTCTTTGTCAAGAAGAAGGATGGGACAAATCGATTGGTCCAAGACTACCGTCCTATTAACCAAGCTACCATTCAGAACAAGTATCCTCTTCCTCGGATCAATGGTCTGTATGATCAAATGGATGGATCATCCGTGTTCTCTAAACTTGACTTGAGGTTGGGGTACCACCAGATCCGTGTTCGTGAAGATGATATCCCAAAGACCGCTTTTGTGACTCGTTATGGTTCATACGAGTACACTGTCATGTCTTTCGGCTTAACCAATGCCCCAGCCACCTTCTCTCGCCTGATGAACTATATATTCATGGATTACCTCGACAAGTTCGTCGTGGTTTATCTGGATGATATCCTGGTATTTTCCAAGAACGAAGAAGAACATGCTGAACATCTTCGACTTGTGCTGGAAAAGCTACGAGAGCATCAGCTGTATGCCAAGTTCTCTAAATGTGAATTTTGGCTTCCTGAAGTAACCTATTTTGGACATGTCATCTCTAAGGATGGTATTGCCGTTAACCCTGAGCGAGTTCAGGCTATTCTTGATTGGACTCCTCCGAAGAATGTCAAGCAAGTTAGAAGTTTTCCCGGTCTCGCCAGCTATTGCCGTCGATTCGTCGAGAACTTCTCCAAGATTGCCAGGCCTCTGACTAACTTGCTGCATAAGGGCGTCAAGTTCCAATGGACAGACAAATGTCAGGAGAGCTTCCAGGCACTTAAAGACAAGTTGACTTCTGCCCCAGTGCTAGCTCCACCTGATACAAAGAAGGACTTCGTCATTTACTGCGACGCTTCCCGTCAAGGGTTAGGCTGTGTCCTAATGCAAGAGCGCAGAGTGATTGCCTATGCCTCTCGTCAATTGCGCCCTCATGAAGAGAACTACCCAGTTCACGATCTCGAGCTTGCTGCTGTCATTCATGCACTGAAGCAGTGGCGACATTACCTTCTCGGTAATTGTTGCGAGATCTTCACCGACCATCAAAGTCTGAAGTATCTGTTTACTCAGCCAGACCTGAACCTCCGTCAGCAGAGATGGATGGAGACCGTAGCAGACTTTGACTTGGGTATTTCCTATACACCAGGCAAGGCTAATGTAATGGCTGACGCCTTGAGCCGCAAGTCTTACTGCAACCACCTCCAGGTTCATAAAGTTCAGCCCTCGCTTGTTGAAGAATTCAGCAAGCTGAACCTCCATATTGTTCCTCCGGGTGCACTCGCTCCCCCTCCTAAGGAGTTTCAGAAGATGAACCTCCGCGTTATCCCCCAGGGTTCCCTCTATACCCTGGCTGTCGAACCCGATCTCGTGAGCTCCATCAAGACAATACAGGGATACGACTCTGAAGTCCACAAGATTAAGCGCGACCTCAAAGAAGGAAAGCCCTCATACTTCACTATTGCTGGTGATGGCGCCTTGTACTTCAAAGGCCGCCTAGTGGTGCCGTGTAAGAGGGAAAACCTGGATATGCCTCGGAAAGTTATGAAAGAAGCTCATGATATGCCTCTATGTATCCATCCTGGTAGTACTAAGATGTACCAGGACATTCGTCAAAGATTCTGGTGGTCTAATATGAAGCAAGACATTGCTCGCTATGTTGCCGAGTGTGACGTTTGCCGTCGTATCAAAGCAGAACATCAAAGGCCTGCTGGAACTCTGCAACCTATCTCTATTCCTGAATGGAAATGGGACCATGTTGAAATGGACTTCGTCACTGGTTTTCCCAAATCGCAGAAAGGTAATGATGCTATTCTTGTCGTCATTGACTGGCTTTCTAAAGTTGCACATTTTCTGGCGGTCAAGGAAACTATCACTGCTAGTCAGCTTGCAACTCTATATATGTCCAGAATTGTTTCACTTCACGGTATTCCACTGGTTATCAGTTCGGACCGTGGCAGCTTATTCACTTCAAGATTCTGGGCAAGTTTCCAAGAAGCTATGGGAACTCATCTATCATTCAGTACTGCCTTTCACCCACAGTCACAAGGGCAAGTTGAACGTGTCAACCAAGTTCTCGAAGACATGCTTCGAGCTTGTGTTATTTCCTTCGGCAAGAAATGGGAGGAATCTCTCCCGTATGCTGAGTTCTCTTATAATAATAGCTATCAGGCTAGTCTGAAGATGGCCCCCTTCGAAGTGTTATATGGACGAAAGTGCTGAACCCCTCTGAACTGGTCAGAAACTGGGGAACGTCCACTCTTTGGTCCGGATATTATCCAACATGCCGAAGAACAAGTCCGCATTATTCGAGAGAATCTCAAGACTGCTCAGTCACGCCAAAAGAGTAATTATGACCGCCATCATAAAGACATGGTCTATCAACCTGGCGAAAAGGCCTATCTTCGAGTTACACCAATGAAGGGTGCACACCGCTTCGGGATCAAAGGAAAGCTAGCTCCCCGCTATATCGGTCCTTTCACTATTCTCGAGAGGCGTGGAAAAGTGGCTTATCAACTGGAGCTTCCACCGAACCTTTCTCAGGTTCACGATGTGTTCCACGTGTCACAACTCCGTCGCTGCTTCAAGGACCCAATCCGAGCAGTGGATCATGAAGTGCTCGAATTGCAACAGGACCTCTCCTATAAAGAGCATCCGGTCCGCATTCTCGACCAAGCTGAACGCCACACACGCCAGAAGGCGATCAAGTTCCTCAAAGTCCAGTAGTCGCACCATTCTGAAGATGAAGCCACCTGGGAACGCGAGGATCGCCTGCGTGATGAATACCTCGCACTGTTTCCTTCTACCTACTGAATCTCGGGATGAGATTTCTTGTAGTGGAGGAGATTTGTAACGCCCGGATAATCTTGCTACAGTAATCTCACGCTAATCGTGCCATGACACCTCGTTTACTGTAGCTATGCTCGGAAAATTCGAACCGTTCAAAATTCAAATTCAAATTAATGACAACAATAAATGTTTTCAAAAATTGAAACAAAAATGTTCGGTGGTCGCCAAATATTACAAAGGTAATTTTGGTGTAGCAAACACATTTTTATAAAATGCCTAAATACTTTTGAATGGATTAAAACAGAAGAGAAATAATAAAAGAAAACAGAAAAAAAAACAAACAAAAAAAGGAATAGGAGAAGAACCCCCCCTGGGCCAGCCGACCCAACTGGGCAGGCCCAAACCGGCCAAGCCGGCCACTCCCCCCCCCCCACTCCCCTTATCCACCCCCCAGGGCCCGAACCGCCACCGACACTCCCCACTCCTCCCCGAAAATATCTCCCCCCCTCTCCCCCGATTTGGATCGGGATCGAGGAGGAGGCCACCGACGCCGTCGCCCATCGCCGCCAGGGGATATCGCCGGCACCTCTTCCCCGCCGGACTGCTTCCCCTCCCCCACCGGACTGCTCCTCTACGCACGTCGTCCCCGTCCCTCCACCCCGACCCCCGCTTCCCTAGACCCTGCAGGCACCTGGTGAGGCCCCGGCCTCTTCCCCCCCCTCGTCCCCGCGTGCCGCTCCCTCCCGCGTGCGCGCGCCCCGCCTCTCGCGGCCACCACGGCCACGGCCGTGCCCGCTCGGCCGCGCGTGCGCCCGCGCCCCGCCCGCGTGGCCCTGTTCCGTCCCGTCGCCCGCTTCCCCTGATGCCGCGCGCACGCACGCGTCGCGGCCCTCTGCTTGTCGCGCCGCTCAGAGCCAAGGCACCGCACCACGCCGGCTGCCCCGTGCCCCGCGTCGACCAAGCCCTGCAAGTGCCTCACACCGGCTTGCGCCCGTCCGACTCCGCCCCTCCGCATCTGCTCGCCGCGCACCGCAGCGCTGCTGCCGCGTCCCACCACAACCTTGCCCCGCGCGGCCCCTGCTTCTGCTCTGCTGCCGCTGCCCACCGATCGCAGGGCCTCGCCCCCTCCCCTTGCTCACCCGCGCGCGTCCGCGCTTGCCGCTGCCGCGGCCACGCCGCGCCCGCGCCCCGTGGCGCCCCTGCTTCCCCCCCCCTCTACTCCGCCTTCGGCCGCGGCCAAGCCAACGCCCGCGGCCCGCCATCGCCTCGGGCCTTTTGCTCGCCGGCGTGCCCGTTCGGGCGACGCCGCGCCCCGTCGGACGCCCACGGTCACGGCCATGCCCCGGCCCTCCTCGCCCCGGCGTTTTGGGCGAACGCCCAGTCAGGCGCCGCAACACCCGACCCGCCCGTTTCCGTGCCCGCAACCGCGCACGCCCGCCCCGTTAAGCCCCCAGGGCCCTATGACAAAGGGGGCCCGTCCCCAGAACGGTTTAAAAAAAATTAAAAAATAAATAAATAATAATAATAATAAATATAATAAATAAAATATTAATTAACTAAATTAATTAAGTTAATTAACCGTAATTAATTAATCTATTTAACCTGCTAGTTTAAATAAACAATAATTAGTTTAACCTAATCCCTAATTAGCTTAACAGTGAATGACAGGTGGGTCCCACTGGGCCCACATGTCAGTTTGACCCAGTCAACTCTGTTGACTGCTGACGTCAGCATGACATCATGCTGATGTCATAAATCTAATTTCGAATTAAATTAATTAAATAAATTCTAAAAATGATTTAAAACTTTAAAAAATCATATCTTTTAATCCGTAACTCGGATTAAAATATTTTCAACATGAAAGTTGCTCAGAACGACGAGACGAACCCGGATACGTAGCCCGTTCGTCCGCCACGCATCCCTAACCTATCCAACTCGCAACTTTTCCTCCTCCGGCTCCTCTGCCCGAAAACGCGAAACGCTGGGGATACTTTCCCGGATGTTTCCCCCCTTCACCGGTATCGTCCCATACCGCGCTAGGGCACCTCTAACGCCGTTAATTGTCATGTCATGCATCACTATGCATCTGTTTGCATTATATTTATTGTTTCTCCCCCCTCTTCTCTCGATAGACGCCGAGTCCGACGCTGCTGCTGCCCCGTTCGACTACGGAGTTGACGATCCCTCTCTCTTGCCAGAGCAACCAGGCAAGCCCCCCCCTTGATCACCAGATATTGCCTACTCTCCTCTATACTGCTTGCATTAGAGTAGTGTAGCATGTTAGTGCTTTCGTTATTCCTATCCTGATGCATAGCCTGTCTTTGATACTGCTGTTGATACCTTTACCTGCAGTCCTACTGCTTAGTATAGGATGCTAGTGTTCCATCAGTGGCCCTACACTCTTGTCCATCTGCCATGCTATACTACTGGGCCGTGATCACTTCGGGAAGTGATCACAGGCATATACTATATACTTTACACTGTTACATTACCTGTGATACTGTTCGGAGTTGGGGGCTGAAGGGGCAGGTGGTTCCATCCAGGTAGTGGTGGGCCTGGGTTCCCGACGGCCCCTGACTGTTACTTTGTGGCAGAGCGACAGGGCAGGTTTGAGACCACCTAGGAGAGAGGTGGGCCTGGCCCTGCCGGCGTTCGCGGTTACTTAACACGCTTAACGAGATATGGGTATTTGATCTGAGTCTGGCCATTTGGTCTATACGCACTAACCATCTATGCGGGAGTAGTTATGGGTATCCCGGCGTCGTGGTATCAGCCGAAGCACTTTAGACGTCAGCGACGGAGCGGCGCGCACCGGATTGGACTGGAACGCCACTAGGCTAGGTCTGCTTCCGGCCGCCCTCGCAACGTGCAGGTGTGCTCAGGGCGATGGGCCCAGACCCCTGCGCGCATACGTTTGGACCGGCGTGTTGAACTCTCTTTTGTGCCTAGGTGGGGCTGCGACGTGTTGATCTTTCGAGGCCGGGCATGACCCAGAAAAGTGTGTCCGGCCAAATGGGATCAAGCGTGTTGGGCTATGTGGTGCACCCCTGCAGGGAAGTTTATCTATTCGAATAGCCGTGTCCCTCGGTAAAAGGACGACCCGGAGTTGTACCTTGACCTTATGACAACTAGAATCGGATACTTAATAAAACACACCCTTCCAAGTGCCACATATAACCCGGTGATCGCTCTCTAACAGGGCATCGAGGAGGGGATCGCCGGGTAGGATTATGCTATACGATGCTACTTGGAGGACTTCAGTCTACTCTCTTCTTTATGCTGCAAGACGGAGGCTGCCAGAAGCGTAGTCTTCGATAAGACTAGCTATCCCCCTCTTATTCTGGCATTCTGCAGTTCAGTCCACTGATATGGCCCTTTACACATATATCCATGCATATGTAATGTAGCTCCTTGCTTGCGAGTACTTTGGATGAGTAATCACGGTTGCTTTTCTCCCCCTTTTCCCCCTTTTCCCCCTTTCCCTTCTACCCGGTTGCCGCAACCAGATGCTGGAGCCCAGGATCCAGACGCCACCTTCGACGACGACTCCTACTACTCTGGAGGTGCCTACTACTACGTGCAGCCCGCTGACGACGACCAGGAGTAGTTAGGAGGATCCCAGGCAGGAGGCCTGCGTCTCGTTCGATCTGTATCCCAGTTTGTGCTAGCCTTCTTAAGGCAAACTTGTTTAACTTATGTCTGTACTCAGATATTGTTGCTTCCGCTGACTCGTCTATGATCGAGCACTTGTATTCGAGCCCTCGAGGCCCCTGGCTTGTATTATGATGCTTGTATGACTTATTTTATTTGTAGAGTTGTGTTGTGATATCTTCCCGTGAGTCCCTGATCTTGATCGTACACATTTGCGTGCATGATTAGTGTACGATTGAATCGGGGGCGTCACACCGCCGAACAACAATGGGCATAAGGGTTTTCCCCCACAAGTGCGGACGCTGAACATGATATACGCAACCCACATCCCCAAAAGGGAGCGGAAGCGTGCATTACGGGACGTATATGCGCTGGAGCCAGTCGCCCCAAAGTTCAACCCATGGTCCTCCTGTCTGATTACTTTTGATGGAAGGGACCACCCCACTAGCATCTGTCATGGCGGGTTCGCCACATTGGTTCTAGACCCAATTATTGACGGATTTCATCTCACAAGAGTCCTTATGGACGGCGGCAGCAGCCTGAACATGCTTTACCAGGATACAGTGCGGAAAATGGGCATAGATCCCTGAAGGATTAAGCCCACCAAAACGACCTTTAAAGGCGTCATACCAGGTGTAGAGGCCAACTGCACAGGTTCAGTCACACTTGAAGTGGTCTTCGGATGTCCGGACAACTTTCGAAGCGAGGAGTTAATCTTCGACATAGTCCCATTCCGCAGTGGCTATCACGCACTGCTTGGGCGAACCGCATTTGCAAAATTCAATGCGGTACCGCACTATGCATACCTCAAGCTCAAGATGCCAGGCCCGCGAGGAGTAATCACGGTCAACGGAAACACCGAACGCTCCCTCCGAACGGAGGAGCACACGGCAGCGCTCGCAGCAGGAGTACAAAGCAGCCTCTCTAGGCAATTCTCCAGTCCGGACGTCAAAAGGTCTGACACTGTCAAGCGCACCCGGAGTAACCCACAACAAGACCGCCTGGCACGTTCCAAGCTGGCGTAGCAGTGCGGCCCCAACCCCAGCCCTCGCAAAATAGCGAAACCAGCGCTTCGCGTACATAACTACGCTCTCGAAATACCATGGGCGCAGGGGAAGGGGCACCATCACGGCACGCCCAAAACATGGCTTAAACCGTACTAGGGGCTGCCGAATTCTTTTTTAATTTTCTCTTACTTTCAGGATTCCATACTTCGGACGACCTGTTCGGCAATTCAACTGCCGCACAAACGATGCAAGAACCAGGGAAGCAGACAAGCCATGCCGCATTATGGAACCCCCAGGTGGTCTCTATCACGAGCAGTATACCTGTTTTGCATACAGTTCCGCAGCCTATCCCTGAACCGGACATGTTAAATAGTCCACGTTTGCGTATCACGCTATCTGTATCGTTCTGCTTTGATCGCAGCCTTTTTAAACAGTGCATAGACTTTATCTATTTTTTGCATTACCTATTTTTACAAATATATGTTCATTAATGGCATGTTGCACCCGTACACTGTGGTACGGAAAATACACCAGGGGCTTCAGTACCCCCCAATATGGTGTGGGAAGTCCGAACACTTTCACAAGTGCGGCACCCCGAACTTATAGCATTATATGCATCGGCTCCGAATCATGTCTTGGGTCAGTAGTTGGGTTTTCCCGGCTCCTATGTTTTGGTACCTTACGTTCCGCTATATCGGCTAAGGTAGCACTAGGAGAACTACTGCGATTGTGCCCCAGTTGAGCTGGGCCGAGCACCTCAGTAGAGAAAGCTAAAACTGATTGTCATGATGAAGCGAGAGACCGGTCGCTGTTCAAGAGGTTTTTCGAGTCCTTAAAGACTTATGCCGCTTAGAGCGAGGAGTCGGCTTTGTCCAGCCAAGGCGTGGATAGCGCCCCGAACTCGGTCTTCTGAATACTAGGGGCTTCGCCGAAATTTAAAATTATAGAGTTCTATGGCTAAGTGAGAGTGTTCAAGCATTATAGTCTGATTGCCTTGTTCGTTGTGCTGAGCGCCTCCCTCGAAGGACCCAAACATGGGAAAAAGAGCGCTCAGGTTTATCCCAAACACCCCAGCACTAGTGGCATGGGGGCAGAAGCCGACGACTGACCATCTCTCAATTTTTGATAAACGGCCACACAGAAAGTAATATTTTAAATTCAACAAGCATTGCTTAGAGCAAATGAACAAGTTTTCAGCGCACAGGACAATACGAGCGAGTTCACTCAAAAATTACATCCTTGGTACATTCATTCGCCATAAGGCGGGCACCCTTCAGAACGTCCTTATAATAATTCTCGGGCTTGCGATGCTCCTTCCCCGGCGGTGGCCCGTCCTTCACAAGCTTCTCACCGTCCAGCTTGCCCCAGTGCACCTTAGCATGGGAAAGGGCCCTCCGGGCACCTTCGATGCAGACGGAGCGCTTGATGACCTCGAGCCTTGGACATTATTCCACCAGCCGCCGCACCAATCCGAAGTAGCTCCCAGGCAGGTCCTCTCCAGGCCACAGCCGAACTATGAGGCCCTTCATGGCCTGTTCGGCCGCCTTGTGGAGCTCGATCAGCTGCTTTAGCTGGTCGCTCAAGGGCACAGGGTGTCCGGCCTCAGCATACTGAGACCAGAACACCTTCTCCGTCGAACTGCCCTCCTCGGCTCGGTAGAATGCGGCGGCATCAGATACGCTACGAGGAAGATCTGCGAACGCTCCTGGAGAGCTCCGGATTCGGGTAAGTAACAAGTAGCTTAATTTTGTATGTTTACTTTGCATAAAGAATGCCTTACCCGCCGCTATCTTTTTCACCGCATCCAATTCCTGGAGGGCCTTCTGGGATTCGGCCTTGGCAGACTTGGCAGTCTTGATGGCCACGGCGAGCTCGGACGCTCGCGTCTTCGAGTCAAGCTCCAAACTCTCATGTTTTTTCATGAGAGCCTGAAGCTCTTGCTGCGCCTCGCCGACCCGCGCCTCAAATTTCTCCCGCTCGGTGCGCTATGAGGCCGCTCTCTTCTCAGCCTCGGACAGCGCCTGCTTGAGAGTCGCCATCTTAGTTGTGGCCCCTGCAATAAGTAGCATAATCCTGTCATTTTTTGCAATTGCATCTTTTTATATATTTCTATAAGGTACCTCTTACCTTCTTTCTCCTCAAGCGGCCGCTTGGCCAGGCCGAGCTCTCGCTCGGGCCGCTCGAGACCCTGCTTCAGGGTGCCTACCTCCGCAGTCAATGCGGCGGTCGCAAGCAGCGAAGCCTGCACACGCATATTGACTCTTTTTCGTTAGACTCCTGCGAAATTTATTAGATCCTCTATTCGGCTTTTCTTTCCGAATGCCAAACAAAGCATCAGGGGCTACTGTCTATGCGGTTACATATTTTTTTTACCTACCTTGAAGCCTGTTAGAAGGCTGGCACAAGCTTCAGTCAGTCCGCTCTTGGCGGACTGAACCTTCTGGATCACCGTACTCATAATAGTACGGTGCTCCTCGTCGATGGAGGCGCCGTTTAGCACCTCCAGCAGATTGTCTGGCACCTCCGGTTGGACGGAGGCCGCCGGCTCAGAAGGCTTGCTCCTCTTAGAAGGAGTTCGCCTACCGCAGTCCGGAACCGTTGAAGATTCCGGCGCGGTGTCCGGCTCAAAGCCGGACTTGGAGCCCTGGGGGGTCTTGTCCCCTTTACTCCCGAAGTCTGGGAGGTCGCCTCGCGGCTCCTCCAGGACCACCTCCTCTTGGCCCAGAGCTTGTCGCAACGCCACTTCGGCATCGTCCGCGGTGCGGGGGGAGGCAGCGGGCGGAACTGAGTTCACGTCCGATGAATCCAGGGAGCCACTCGACGACTCGTCGAGCCCGGCCTTGGGCGGACTGCATGATTGTATTCGACATAAGGAAAAGCTGTGCAACAAAGGAATGCTATGAGTTACTTTGGTATCTGAATACTCATGATCCCGCCGGGCGCATGGCCCTTTGCGACCACTCCTCTTCGCCCTCGTCGGCGTCGGTGGAGTAGTCCGGAGGAAGGGTCTTACCCTTCTTGGACCCTTCGGCCTCCCCTGTTGGGGCGGCCTTCCTCTTCTTTCCTCCCCCCGCTGGAGGGGGAGAGGTTTCTTCTTCCTCCTCGTCGTCTTCATGGGAGGAGGGCGTCTCGGAGTCGTCGGACGATGAGTCCGACACCACCGTACGCCAGGAACTCTTACGAGTCCCCATGGCCTTCTTCTTGGCCTTCTTCTCCGGCACCACATAAGGTGCCAGAGCCAGCAGCTTCGATAAACGAGCATCTGCTGGGTCTTCGGGCAACGGAGCCGGACAGTTGACCTGTCCGGACTTCGCCTGCCACTCCTGTCAAAGGTCAGGGAGTTTAGATCCCGCATAGAGTCAAACTATGAGAAACAAATGTCCTATAAAAGGTAAAGATAACTCACCGCACTAGCTGGACGCTGCGTGCTGAATCCGCGATCCTCGGATGCGAATGCGGGAGCCTCGGCGCCCTTGAATAGCACCTTCCAGGCATCTTCGCATGTCATGTCGAAGAGCCTGTTCAAGGTTTGGTGTTGCGTCGGATCGAACTCCCACAGAGTAAAGGCCCGTTGTTGACACGGGAGGATCCGGCGGACGAGCATAACCTGGACTATATTGACAAGCTTGAGCTGCTTGTTCACCAGGGATTGGATGCATGTTTGCAGTCCGGTCACCTCTCCCTCGTTGCCCCATGACAGGCCCCTCTCTTTTCAGGACGTTAGCCGCATAGGGAGTCCGGACCGGAACTTGGGGGCTGCGGCCCAATCAGGGTCGTGCGGCTCGGTAATGTAAAACCATCCCGATTGCCACCCCTTCAGGGTCTCCACAAAGGAGCCCTCGAGCCATAGGACGTTGGCCATCTTGCCCGCCATGGCGCCTCCGCACTCCGCCTGGCTGCCGCGCACCACCTTCGGCTTGACGTTGAAAGTCTTGAGCTAAAGGCCGAAATGGGGGCGGATGCGGAGGAAGGCCTCGCACACGACGATAAACGCCGATATGTTGAGGACGAAGTTCGGGGCCAGATCGTGGAAATCCAGGCCGTAGTAGAACATGAGCCCCCGGACGAACGGGTGAAGAGGGAAACCCAGTCCGCGGTGGAAGTGGGGAAGGAATACAACCCTCTCATGGGCCTTGGGGTAGGATGGAGCTACCCCTTTTCAGGAAGCCGGTGCGCGATGTTGTTGGACAAGTATCCGGCCTTCCTTAGCTTTTTGATATGGCCCTCCGTGATGGAGGAGACCATCCACTTGCCTCCCGATCCGGACATGGCTAGAGAAGGTTGAGGTGGGAAGTCCGGACTTGGGCGCTGGAGCTCGGGTGCGCAGGAGATGGATGGGCAGAGGAGGAAGAAGGCATAGGTAAAAAGGTGGATCCTTATCCCCTTATATGGGCGGATGCGGCTATGCATCCCCACCAGCCTGGTAAAACTCGCTTATCTCCCAAGCGCCTTGATAAATGGCGCGGTTGGGTTACACACGTCCGTATTGATGAGAATCCCGTAAATGGGGGACACGGTCTCTGCTTTGACAAGACGTGCCAAGGAAACCGCCTCGCAAAGTGCACTGAGGTGGGGAAGTAAAAATGATTCGAATAAAGGCTTGGACGTAGTGTGATGTCACGCTACGGAATACGTTAGCAGATTAGATTTGTGTTAGTGTTATTCTCTCTATGGCAATATGTAGAAACTTATTTTGCAGAGTCGGACACTACCCTTAGTGTTTACAAGGTTTTATGAAGAACTTGGAGGAGGAACCCGCCTTGCAATGCCGAAGATGATCTGCGCGCTGGACTCATCGTCATTGAAGCCTGGTTCAGGGGCTACTGAGGGAGTCCTGGATTAGGGGGTGTCCGGGTAGCCGGACTATACCTTCAGCCGGACTCCTGGACTATGAAGATACAACAATGAAGACTTCGTCCCGTGTCCGGATGGGACTTTCCTTGGCATGGAAGGCAAGCTTGGCGATGCGGATATTCACATCTCCTACCATTGTAACCGACTTTGTGTAACCCTAACCCTCTCCGCTGCCTATATAAACCGGAGGGTTTTAGTCCGTAGGACAACCCCAACATACAACAATCATACCATAGGCTAGCTTCTAGGGTTTAGCCTCCTTGATCTCGTGGTAGATCTACTCTTGTACTACCCATATCATCAATATTAATCAAGCAGGACGTAGGGTTTTACCTCCATTAAGAGGGCCCGAACCTGGGTAAAACATTGTGTCCCTTGTCTCCTGTTACCATCCGCCTAGACGCATAGTTCGGGACCCCCTACCCAAGATCCGCCGGTTTTGACACCGACAGGCACCCTAGAGACACAACAATTGATCGTTTGATCTTTTAGCCGTGTGCGGTGCCCCCCCTCCACCATAGTCCACCTCGATAATACTGTAGCGGTGCTTAGGAGAAGCCCTGTGTCGGTAGAACATCATCGTCGTCACCACGCCGTCCTGCTGATGAAACTCTCCCTCAACACTCGGCTGGATCGAAGTTCGAGGGACGTCATCAGGCTGAACGTGTGCTGAACTCGGAGGTGCTGTGCGTTTGGTACTTGATCGGTCGGATCGTGAAGATGTACGACTACATCAACCGTGTCGTGCTAACACTTCCGCTTTCGGTCTACGAGGGTACATGGACAACACTCTCCCCTCTCGTTGCTATGCATCACCATGATCTTGCATGTGCGTAGGAATTTTTTTGAAATTACTACGTTCCCCAACAGTGGTATCAGAGCCAGGTTTTATGCGTTGATGTTATTTGCACGAGTAGAACACAAGTGAGTTATGGGCGATATAAGTCATACTGCTTACCAGCATGTCATACTTTGGTTCGGCGGTATTGTTGGATTAAGCGGCCCGGGCCGACATTACACGTACGCTTACGCAAGAGTGGTTCTACTGACGTGCTTTGCACACAGGTGGCTGGCGGGTGTCAGTTTCTCCAACTTTAGTTGAACCGAGTGTGGCTACGCCCGGTCCTTGCGAAGGTTAAAACAACACCAACTTGACAAACTATCGTTGTGGTTTTGATGCGTAGGTAAGAACGGTTCTTGCTAAGCCCAGTAGCAGCCACGTAAAACTTGCAACAACAAAGTAGAGGACGCTAACTTGTTTTTGCAGGGCATGTTGTGATGTGATATGGTCAAGACATGATACTAAATTTTATTGTATGAGATGACCATGTTTTGTAACCGAGTTATCGGCAACTGGCAGGAGCCATATGGTTGTCGCTTTATTGTATGCAATGCAATCGCCCTGTAATGCTTTACTTTATCACTAGGCGGTAGCGATAGTCGTAGCAGCATAAGATTGGCCAGACGACAACGATGCTACGATGGAGATCAAGGTGTCGTGCCGGTGACGATGGTGATCATGATGGTGCTTCGGAGATGGAGATCACAAGCACAAGATGATGATGGCCATATCATATCACTTATATTGATTGCATGTGATGTTTATCTTTTATGCATCTTATCTTGCTTTGATTGACGGTAGCATTATAAGATGATCTCTCACTAAATTTCAAGATAAAAGTGTTCTCCCTGAGTATCACCATTGCCAAAGTTCGTCGTGCCCAGACACCACGTGATGATCGGGTGTGATAAGCTCTAAGTCCATCTACAACGGGTGCAAGCCAGTTTTTGCACACACAGAATACTCAGGTTAAACTTGACGAGCCTAGCATATGCATATATGGCCTGGGAACACTGAGACCGAAAGGTCGAGTGTGAATCATATAGTAGATATGATCAACATAGTGATGTTCACCATTGAAAGCTACTCCATTTCACGTGATGATCGGTTATGGTTTAGTTGATTTGGATCGCGTGATCACTTAGAGGATTAGAGGGATGTCTATCTAAGTGGGAGTTCTTAAGTAATATGATTAATTGAACTTAAATTTATCATGAACTTAGTACCTGATAGTATCTTGCTTGTCTATGTTGATTGTAGATAGATGGCCCGTGCTGTTGTTCCGTTGAATTTTAATGCGTTCCTTGAGAAAGCAAAGTTGAAAGATGATGGTAGCAATTACACGGACTGGGTCCGTAACTTGAGGATTATCCTCATTGCTGCACAGAAGAATTACATCCTGGAAGCACCGTTGGCTGCCAGGCCTGCTGCTGGAGCAACACCAGATGTTATGAACGTCTGGCAGAGCAAAGTTGATGACTACTCAATAGTTCAGTGTGCCATGCTTTACGGCTTAGAACCGGGACTTTAATGACGTTTTAAACGTCATGGAGCATATGAGATGTTCCAGGAGTTGAAGTTAATATTTCAAGCAAATGCCCGGATTGAGAGATATGAAGTCTCCAATAAGTTCTACAGCTGCAAGATGGAGGAGAACAATTCTATCAGTGAGCATATACTCAAGATGTCTGGGTATTGCAATCACTTGATTCAACTGGGAGTTAATCTTTCGGATGATAGCGTCATTGACAGAATTCTTCAATCACTGCCACCAAGCTACAAGAGCTTTGTGATGAACTATAATATGCAAGGGATGGATAAGATGATTCCCGAGCTCTTCGCAATGCTAAAGGCTGAGGAGGTAGAAATCAAGAAGGAGCATCAAGTGTTGATGGTCAATAAGATCACCAGTTTCAAGAAAAAGGGCAAAGGGAAGAAGAAGGGGAACTTCAAGAAGAACAGCAAGCAAGTTGCTGCTCAAGAGAAGAAACCCAAGTCTGGACCTAAGCCTGAGACTGAGTGCTTCTACTGCAAGCAGACTGGACACTGGAAGCGGAACTGCCCCAAGTATTTGGCGGATAAGAAGGATGGCAAGGTGAACAAAGGTATATGTGATATACATGTTATTGATGTGTACTTTACTAGAGCTCGCAGTAGCACCTGGGTATTTGATACTGGTTCTGTTGCTAATATTTGCAACTCGAAACAGGGACTACGGATTAAGCAAACACTGGCCAAGGACGAGGCGACGATGCGCGTGGGAAACAGTTCCAAAGTCGAAGTAATCGCCGTCGGCACGCTACCTCTAGATCTACCTTCGGGATTAGTATTAGACCTAAATAATTGTTATTCGATGCCAGCATTGAGAATGAACATTATATCTGGATCTTGTTTGATGCGAGACGATTTTTCATTTAGATCAGAGAATAATGGTTGTTCTATTTATATGAGTAATATCTTTTATGGTCATGCACCCTTGAAGAGTGGTCTATTTTTGATGAATATCGATAGTAGTGATACACATATTCATAATGTTGAAGCCAAAAGATGCAGAGTTGATAATGATAGTGCAACTTATTTGTGGCACTGCCGTTTAGGTCATATCAATGTAAAGCGCATGAAGAAACTCCATACTGATGAACTTTTGGAACCACTTGATTATGAATCTCTTGGTACTTGCGAACCGTGCCTCATGGGCAAGATGACTAAAGCGCCGTTCTCCGGAACTATCGAGCGAGCAACAGATTTGTTAGAAATCATACATACAGATGTATGTGGTCCGATGAATGTTGAGGCTCGCGGCGGATATCGTTATTTTCTCACCTTCACAGATGATTTAAGCAGATATGGATATATCTACTTAATGAAACATAAGTCTGAAACATTAGAAAAGTTCAAAGAATTTCAGAGTGAAGTTGAAAATCATCGTAACAAGAAAATAAAGTTTCTACGATCTGATCATGGAGGAGAATATTTGAGTTACGAGTTTGGTCTACATTTGAAAGAATGCGGAATAGTTTCGCAACTCACGCCACCTGGAACACCACAGCGTAATGGTGTGTCAGGACGTCGTAATCGTACTTTACTAGATATGGTGCGATCTATGATGTCTCTTACTGATTTACCGCTATCATTTTGGGGTTATGCTTTAGAGACGGCTGTATTCACGTTAAATAGGGCACCATCGAAATCCGTTAAGACGACACCTTATGAACTGTGGTTTGGCAAGAAACCAAAGTTGTCGTTTCTTAAAGTTTGGGACTGCGATGCTTATGTGAAAAAGCTTCAACTTGATAAGCTCGAACCCAAATTGGAGAAATGTGTGTTCATAGGATACCCAAAGGAAACTGTTGGGTACACCTTCTATCATAGATCCGAAGGCAAGACATTCGTTGCTAAGAATGGATCCTTTCTAGAGAAGGAGTTTCTCTCGAAAGAAGTGAGTGGGAGGAAAGTAGAACTTGATGAGGTAACTGTACCTGCTCCCTTATTGGAAAGTAGTTCATCACAGAAACCGGTTCCTGTGACGTCTATACCAATTAATGAGGAAGTTAACGATGATGATCATGAAACTTCAGATCAAGTTATTACTAAACCTCGTAGATCAACCAGAGTAAGATCCGCACCACAGTGGTACGATAATCCTATTCTGGAAGTCATGTTACTAGACCATGATGAACCTACGAACTATGAAGAAGCAATGGTGAGCCCAGATTCCGCAAAATGGCTTGAAGCCATGAAATCTGAGATGGGATCCATGTATGAGAACAAAGCGTGGACTTTGGTTGACTTGCCCGATGATTGGCAAGCCAATGAGAATAAATGGATCTTCAAGAAGAAGACTGACGCTAACGGTAATGTTACTGTCTATAAAGCTCGACTTGTTGCAAAAGGTTTTCGACAAGTTCAAGGGATTGACTACGATGAGACCTTCTCACCTGTAGCGATGCTTAAGTCTGTCCGAATCATGTTAGCAATTGCCGCATTTTATGATTATGAAATTTGGCAAATGGATGTCAAAACTGCGTTCCTGAATGGATTTTTGGAAGAAGAGTTGTATATGATGCAACAAGAAGGTTTTGTCGATCCAAAGGGAGCTAAGCTCCAGCAATCCATTTATGGACTGGTGCAAGCCTCTCAGAGTTGGAATAAACGCTTTGATAGTGTGATCAAAGCATTTGGTTTTATACAGACTTTTGGAGAAGCCTGTATTTACAAGAAAGTGAGTGGGAGCTCTGTAGCATTTCTGATATTATATGTGGATGACATATTGTTGATTGGAAATGATATAGAATTCTGGATAGCATAAAGGGATACTTGAATAAGAGTTTTTCAATGGAAGACCTCGGTGAAGCTGCTTATATATTGGGCATCAAGATCTATAGAGATAGATCAAGATGCTTAGTTGGACTTTCACAAAGCACATACCTTGACAAAGTTTTGAAGAAGTTCAAAATGGATCAAGCAAAGAAAGGTTCTTGCCTGTGTTACAAGGTGTGAAGTTGAGTAAGACTCAATGCCCGACCACTGTAGAAGATAGAGAGAAAATGAAAGATGTTCCCTATGTTTCAGCCATAGGCTCTATCATGTATGCAATGCTCTGTACCAGACCTGATGTGTGCCTTGCTATAAGTCTGGCAGGGAGGTACCAAAGTAATCCAGGAGTGGATCACTGGACAGCGGTCAAGAACATCCTGAAGTACCTGAAAAGGACTAAGGATATGTTTCTCATTTATGGAGGTGACAAAGAGCTCATCGTAAATGGTTACGTTGATGCAAGCTTTGACACTGATCCGGACGATTCTAAATCGAAAACCGGATACGTGTTTACATTGAACGGTGGAGCTGTCAGTTGGTGCAGTTCTAAACAAAGCGTCGTGGCGGGATCTACTTGTGAAGCGGAGTACATAGCTGCTTCGGAAGCCGCAAATGAAGGAGTCTGGATGAAGGAGTTCATATCCTATCTAGGTGTCATACCTAGTGCATCGGGTCCAATGAAAATCTTTTGTGACAATACTGGAGCAATTGCCTTAGCGAAGGAATCCAGATTTCACACGAGAACCAAGCACATCAAGAGATGCTTCAAGTCCATCCGGGATCTAGTCCAGGTGGGAGACATAGAAATTTGCAAGATACATACGGATCTGAATGTTGCAGACCCATTGACTAAGCCTCTTCCACGAGCAAAACATGATCAGCACCAAGACTCCATGGGTGTTAGAATCATTACAGTGTAATCTAGATTATTGACTCTAGTGCAAGTGGGAGACTGAAGGAAATATGCCCTAGAGGCAATAATAAAGTTATTATTTATTTCCTTATATCATGATAAATGTTTATTATTCATGCTAGAATTGTATTAACCGGAAACATAATACTTGTCTGAATACATAGACAAACAGAGTGTCACTAGTATGCCTCTACTTGACTAGCCCGTTGATCAAAGATGGTTATGTTTCCTAGCCATTGACATGAGTTGTCATTTGATTAACGGGATCACATCATTAGGAGAATGATGTGATTGACTTGACCCATTCCGTTAGCTTAGCACTCAATCGTTTAGTATGTTGCTATTGCTTTCTTCATGACTTATACATGTTCCTATGACTATGAGATTATGCAACTCCCGTTTACCGAAGGAACACTTTGTGTGCTACCAAACATCACAATGTAACTGGGTGATTATAAAGGTGCTCTACAGGTGTCTTCGAAGGTACTTGTTGGGTTGGCGTATTTCGAGATTAGGATTTGTCACTCCGATTGTCGGAGAGGTATCTCTGGGCCCTCCCGGTAATGCACATCACTTAAGCCTTGCAAGCATTGCAATTAATGAGTTAGTTGCGGCATGATGTATTACGGAACGAGTAAAGAGACTTGCCGGTAACGATATTGAACTAGGTATTGAGATACCGACGATCGAATCTCGGGCAAGTAACATACCGATGACAAAGGGAACAACGTATGTTGTTATGCGGTCTGAGCGATAAAGATCTTCGTAGAATATGTGGGAACCAATATGAGCATCCAGGTTCCGCTATTGGTTATTGAACGGAGACGTGTCTTGGTCATGTCTACATAGTTCTCGAACCCGTAGGGTTCGCACGCTTAAAGTTTCGATGACAGTTATATTATGAGTTTATGAGGTTTAATGTACCAAAGGTTGTTCGGAGTCCCGGATGTGATCACGGACATGACGAGGAGTCTCGAAATGGTCAAGACATGAAGATTGATATATTGGAAGCCTATATTTGGATATCGGAAGTGTTTCGGGTGAAATCGGGATTTTACCGAAGTACCGAGGGGTTATCAGAACCCCCCGGGGGGTTAATGGGCCATAGTGGGCCTTAGTGGAGAGGAGGAGAGGCGGCCAGGGCAAGGGCCGCGCGCCCCTTTGTAACGCCCCAAGACCAAGACCTCCATTATTGTTGTGTTATGTCCATGCTTGCATGCTTGTGATGTTTGTTTTATTTTATTTTGCATCATGGTCATCATTGTTGTTGCATGTTTGTTGAGTGCCTTGTCATATTTTACTTCTTGCACAATGTTCATCGTTTATTATATTGCATTATGCCATCCTTGTTTGTTTTGCCATGCCTATCTCTTGTCATATTGCTTTTGGTCATTCATGTTGTTGCCCTGAGCATCATGTGCATTACACTCATCCTTATGTTACATGTTACTTTCATGTTGTGTGTGCTTCAGCCCTTGCTATCCCTCTCTCAAGCCATGCCCATGTATCATCATCTCTCCCGTCTTTCTTCCTTCATGTTTTTGCAAGTGACATTATTTTCCCCCTCCATTAATGTTCATTTATTTCCTGATGATCATACTCCACGCCTTATACCTCTTTGTAAAATTTCATTCATTTTGGAGTTGTTTTGGTTAGATTAAAAAATGGCTCAAGTTTGAATTTAATTCAATCTTGAATTATTTTTCTACCTCTAAAAATGCCCAAAGCAATTTATTTAAATTCTGCACAAATTCTGGACTCCAGGAATATTCTCATATCTTTCTCAACCTTCTTCATTATACTTGTGCTTTTCTGTCCGGTTTTCTGTCTGAAGAAAACAGAAGAAGGAAAGCAGCAGTAGCAACATTGCAGCCCATCTCCCCAGCCCACCTGCACTCACCTTTCAGCCCAGCCAAGCCCACATGTGCCGATCCTTCTTTGTTCTTCGTCCTCCTCTGTACGGCAGCTCATCCAGGGGCTCCACGTCGGCACCTCGACCGATTTGACGGTCGGAACAGGAGCCCCTGCTCCTACAAAACCTATCCCGCGAGCCCCCTGCAGCCCTAGACTTCTCCTTTCCCTCCTCGCGCCGCCAACCCTTTTCCCCTTCCCTCTGTTTCCTCTTCTTCCTCAAGGAACAGAGAAATAGAGAGCCCCACTGAGAGCTTCGCCATTCCCTGCGTGGACGGAGGTCACCATGGTCATCTCCGGCATGTCCAACTTCTTCCTCGACTACTTCCGTTCAGACGTCTTCCCTGCCCTAGGTCGCCTCCACTACGCCATGTCATCATCTTCTTCCTCTGCTACCTCTTCTTCACGGACAACGCCGGTCTACATCTCGCTACATCGTCTCCGTTGCTTCCCCGACGACATCTCCGACGCCAATAGCCTCATGGTGAGGATCCACACCTCCCCCAACTTCTTTCCCTGTAGTTTTTCTACCTCGTAGTCGCCGATCCATTCGCCCCGAGTTCGTCCACCATGGACGATCTCGAGTTCGAGCTTGTGCTCGTGCCCCTGCTCTAGTCGCTGCTCTCACACTCACAACACCTGCAGCCCAGCAGTCGTACACCCTCTCCCGCACGCGCACTCTCGCGCTCGATCGCGAGCCCATTGCCCTGCTTCGCCTGGCCGCCGCCATGACCAAGGCAATCTTGGGCTCGTCGAGCTCCTCTGCTCGGCCCCTTACACACCCACACCATCGTGTCGTTGCTCTACCACACACACCCTGGCATGTTTCCGCACCTGCGCCGGTCCTCTGCAACCACATCAACCATTGCTGCTAGCTCCCGTCACCGGCGAGTCCCCGTGCGCACGCTTCAGTTTTGGCCCTGGTCACGATGCACGTATGCTTTATTATCTGTCGATCTTCCTTTTCAACACGATTACATTGCTGGCTCAGTGGCTAGCGCAGCCACTATCAATCCAAGGGGTCTGGGGTTCGAATCCAGGAGCCCCTATTTTCTGCACCGCTTCCTTTTATTTGTGCTCACACACACTCATCCGCTTCGGGCCAGATCTGCTGCTGGGCTTCCACGATGCGCAGCATTCGGCCCGCATCTTCTTCTTTTTAATGTTCACTGCGATTTGTCTAATTCCAAGTGCATGCATATCTGCAGAAATGCCACTGGTTTTGCATTATTGATAACTAAAGATCCATGCATTCAAATGAAACATGTCATATATGCATTTGTTCATATTTTCATGTTCTTTAACAGTATGCAACTTTCATCCTTGTTTAAAATGTTTAAAGTTGTTGTTTGTTTAATTTTGCATAAATGCCATGTTAAAATGGTTTATTTCATAATTAATTAACCGTAGCTCCGAATTTAATTATCTTTATATGTAAATGGGGTGAAAAAATGCATAGAGTAACTTGGTTCACTTAATTTTGATGTTTAACAACTTTAAAATTGTGTTTAGGGCAGAACAGTAGCAAATTCAAAATATGCATATGAGGATTTTCCGGAATTGTTATTTGTTGTTCTGGCCTCATTTAAACTTGCCTAAATAGTTGGTTTACTTATGCTTCACCTCTTGTCATGTTAATCAACATTTAATATTGTTGAGTACATAAATGGGAGAGAACTAAATAAGTCATGTGGTGTTTCGTCAATATGCAACTTGTTGCATATTGAGCTCCACTTAACGTGTAGTGTTGTTTGTTGCACTTTGCCATGTCATGCCTCTTTAAACCGAACATGCATCATACTTGATTGTGCATCATGCCATGTTTATGTGATGGTTGTTTACCATGTTGTTTGCTTCTTTCCGGTTTTGCTTCTTCGGGTTAGTTCCGACAACGTCGCGTTTGTGAGGATTTGTTCGACTTCGTCCGTTTGTCTTCTTCATGGACTTGTTCTTCTTCCTTGCGGGATCTCAGGCAAGATGACCATACCTTCGAAATCACTTCTATCTTTGCTTGCTAGTTGCTCGCTCTTTTGCTATGCCGCCATACCTACCACTTGCTATATCATGCCTCCCATATTGCCATGTCAAGCCTCTAACCATCCTTTCCTAGCAAACCGTTGTTTGGCTAAGTTGCCGCTTTTGCTCAGCCCCTCTTATAGCGTTGCTAGTTGCACGTGAAGATGAAGTTTGTTCCATGTTGGAACATGAATATGTTGGGATATCACAATATCTCTTATTTAATTAATGCATCTATATATCTAGTAAAGGGTGGAAGGCTCGGCCTTATGCCTAGTGTTTTGTTCCACTCTTGCCGCTCTAGTTTCCGTCATACCGGTGTTATGTTCCTTGATTTTGCGTTCCTTACATGGTTGGGTGATTTATGGGACCCCCTTGATAGTTCTCTTTGAATAAAACTCCTCCAGCAAGGCCCAACCTTAGTTTTACATTTGCCTACCTAAGCCTTTTTCCCTTGGGTTTTCGCGAGCCCGAGGGTCATCTTTATTTACCCCCCCGGTCCAGTGCTCCTCTGAGTGCTGGTCCGAACTGAGTAGACTGTGGGGCCACCTCGGGGAAACTTGAGGCTTGGTTTTACTCGTAGTATGTCTCATCTGGTGTGCCCTGAGAACGAGATATGTGCAGCTCCTATCGGGATTTGTCGGCGCAGTCGGGTGGCTTTGCTGGTCCTGTTTTATCATTGTCGAAATGTCTTGTAACTGGGATTCGGAGACTGATCAGGTCGTCCTGGGAGAAGGAATATCCTTCGTTGACCATGAGAGCTTATGATGGGCTAAGTTGGGACACCCCTGTAGGGTATTATCTTTCGAAAGCCGTGCCCGCGGTTATGTGGCAGATGGGAATTTTTTAATGTCCGGTTGTAGAGAACTTCACACTTGACTTAATTAAAATACATCAACCGCGTATGTAGCCGTGATGGTCTATTTTCGGCGGAGCCCGGGAAGTGAACACGGTTTGGGTTATGCATGATCGTAAGTAGTTTCAGGATCACTTCTTGATCACTTCTAGCTTCGCGATCTTGCATTGCTTCTCTTCTTGCTCTCTTTTGCGTATGTTAGCCACCATCTATGCTTAGTGCTTGCTGCAGCTCCTCATCATTATCACATCCTTCCTATAAGCTTAAATAGTCTTGATCTCGCGGGTGTGAGATTGTTGAGTCCTCGTGACTCACAGATTCTACCAAAACAGTTACAGGTGCCGACGATACCACTGCAGGTGACGCAACCGAGCTCAAGTGGGAGTTCGACGAGATCGTGTTTGTTGTGTTGTTTCTTTTACTGTTGATCAGTAGTGGAGCCCAGCTGGGACGATCGGGGATCTAGCATTTGGGGTTATCTTCTTTTCATTTCATTTTGACCATAATCGGTCTATGTGTGTATTTTGAATGCTGGATGAATTTATTAATGTATTGTGTGAAGTGGCGATTGTAATCCAACTCTCTTTATCCCATTCTTGTTCATTACATGGGATTGTGTGAAGATGACCCTTCTTGCGACAAAACCTACAATGCGGTTATGCCTCTAAGTCGTGCCTCGACACGTGAGAGATATAGCTGCATCGTGGGCGTTACACCCTTCCCCCTAGTCCGAATAGGACAAGGAGAGGGGGGCGGTGCCCCCCTTTCCTTCTTCTCCTCCACTTCTTTCCCCCCTTCTCCTATTCCAACAAGGAAGGGAGGGAGTCCTACTCCCGGTAGGAGTAGGACTCCTCCTGGAGCGCCCCTTCTGGACGGCCGCACCTCCCCCCCTTGCTCCTTTATATACGGGGGAAGGGAGCACCCTAGAGACACAACAATTGATCGTTTGATCTTTTAGCCGTGTGCGGTGCCCCCCTCCACCATAGTCCACCTTGATAATACTTTAGCGGTGCTTAGGCGAAGCCTTGCGTTGGTAGAACATCATCATCGTCACCACGCCGTCGTGCTGACAAAACTCTACCTCAACACTCAGCTGGATCGGAGTTCGAGGGACGTCATCGGGCTGAACGTGTGCTGAACTCGGAGGTGTCGTGTGTTCGGTACTTGATCGGTCGGATCTTGAAGACGTACGACTATATCAAACGCGTTGTGCTAACGCTTCCGCTTTCGGTCTATGAGGGTATGTGGAAAACACTCACCCCTCTCGTTGCTATGCATCACCATGATCTTGCGTGTGCGTAGGAATTTTTTTGAAATTACTACGTTCCCCAACATTTCAAAGATTCATTATCGGAATGTATAACAAATTCTTTGGGCCATAAATAATGTTGCCATGTTTCTAAGGTCCGAACAAGAGCATATAATTCTTTATCACAAGTAGAATAGTTCAGACTAGGCCCACTCAATTTTTCAGAAAAGTATGCAACAGGTTTGCCATCTTGTAATAACACACCTCCTAATCCAATTCCACTAGCATCACATTCAAGTTCAAAGGTCTTTTAAAATCACGAAGTTGGAGTAAAGGAGCATGTGTGAACTTATCTTTCAATACTGTGAAGGCTTCTTCCTGTGCGGTACCCAAAACAAAAGGCACATCCTTCTTTGTAAACTCATTGAGAGGTGCAGTAATGGTGCTAAAATATCTCACAAAACGCCTATAGAAACCTGCGAGTCCAAGAAAAGTCCTCACTTGTGTGACCGTTTTGGGCTGCGGCCAACTCTCAATAACTTCAATCTTGGCTTTATCAACTTAAATTCCCTGTGGAGTAACAACATAGCCAAGAAAAGATACTCGGTCGGTGCAAAAGGTGCACTTTCCAAGGTTACCAAACAAACGTGCATCACGTAGAGCAATAAAAACATCACGTAAATGTTCCAAATATTCTTCCAAAGATTTGCTATAAATCAATATATCATCAAAATAGACTACCACAAATCGTCCAATGAAAGCACGTAAAACTTTGTTGATTAGTCTCATGAAAGTACTAGGTGCATTAGTTAACCCAAAAGGCATGACTAACCACTCCTATAAACCAAACTTAGTTTTCAAAGGTGTTTTCCATTCATCTCCCAATTTCATACGAATTTGATGGTATCCACTACGCAAATCAATTTTGGAGAATATTGTAGAGCCACTCAATTCATCAAGCATATCATCTAGCCTAGGAATAGGATGAAGATAACGAATTGTAATATTATTAATGCCTCTACAATCAACACACATACGTGACGTACCATCCTTTTTAGGCACTAGTATAATAGGAACAGCACAAGGACTAAGAGATTCACGTATATAACCTTTGTCGAGTAGCTCCTGTACTTGACGCATAATCTCCTTCATCTCCTCTGGATTGGTACGGCATGGTGCACGGTTTGGTAGCGATGAACTGGGAATTAAGTAAATTTGATGCTCAATACCTCGAATAGGTGGTAATCCCGGTGGCACGTCTTGTGGAAAGACGTCAACGAACTCCTGCAAAATGTTAGTGATAGCAGGGGGCAAAGAGGAAGGCACGTCCTCGAATGAAAATAATGCCTCTTTGCACACAAAAGCATAGCAAACAGATTTGCTAAAATCTAGCTCATCAATATCAGATTTGGTGGCAAGTAAACATGCACTTTTCAATTTAATTTCAGAAGCAACACTAGATGGATTATTATTAGGCTTCATTTGTTGCTCAAATTCTTTTGCCACAATCTGATTTTCACTCTTATTTTTCTCCTGTTTTGCTTTATTAGCTCTATTAATATCATCTTTCAAAATGGAATCAGGAGTCATAGGAAGCAAAGTAATATTTTTATCCTTATGAACAAGAGTATACTGATTGTTTCTACCATGGTGTACAGAATTTTTATCAAATTGCCATGGTTTACCAAGTAATAACGAACATACTTGCATAGGTACCTGTCGGTGGGAAACGACACCTATGGGATCACAGGAATCCCTACTACGGTTGCGGGGCGCGGGGTTGTGAAAAGAGCGGATCAAACAGATAGCACACGGTTCCTTTACCCAGGTTCGGGCCGCAAGGATGCGTAAAACCCTACACCTGCTTTGGTGGATTGTATATCTGAGTTCCTGAGCTAGCTATGGGGCGTCGAGAGCTCCAAAAAGACAAATCCTTCTCCTGGTCGCCTTGGGCCTCCTTTTATAGGAAAGGGGTTGCCACAGTGGCACACAAGAGGTGGATAGGGTACAGTAGTGCGAGGTTATCCCTCGCATTACATGGCAAGGCGCATTTAATGCGCCTTGCCTAGATGTCCTTGCTTTATCGGGGGCGTAGGAGAGCCCCGTCTCGTCCGTCGCCGCTCCCTCTTGCGTCGACACGCGCCCTGGCCAGCGGTGCCTGCGGTGCCATGTAGGCAGGTAGGCAGCTGAGGTGGCGCAGTGGTGGGTCTGCACGAAGATCTTCATGCCGTCGCGCAGGTGTCTGCCCAACTGGTTGGGTTGGCAGCTGCATGTGAACGGCGGTGGGGGTGCGACTGGCGTGGGCCCGATGGTGGCCCCACGACGTCCTTGGCAAGGGCCTTGCTGCGGCCCCGGCAAGGGTCTTGCCGCGGCGCCTGCTGTCATCCCCGGCAAAGCTCTTGCCGGGGGCCTTGTGGTCCTCCTTGGCTGGGATCCCGCCAAGGATCATCATCTTCTGAAGTGGGTATCTGATCTTGAATGTCTTCTCAAAGATCTGCATGCCACAACGGGGATGTCTCCCGAATCCTTGCCCCATGGGGGCAGTGGACTCGAGGGTGACTTCGCTCCATAGGTGTGGGGCGAGCTGCTACGGCAAGGGTCTTGCCGGGTTAGCTAAAGCTGCCCCCCGGCAAGGATCTTGCCGGGGGGGTCTGCTCTGTCCCCTTTGCCATTTGTGGTCTTGGCGTCGTTCTGCTTCCCTTCAGCTTCGTCCTTACCTTGGCTTACCCCCCTTGCCGTGCTTGGCGTGGCGGTGCTCGTGGCTCAGACCGCCCATGCACAGTCATAGGGGTACAAAAAGTGTACCCCCCCCCTTTTTGTACACCGACAGGAGCCCCCGGGCCTGGGCCACACATAAGCGCCACGCATTGTTGGGCTAGGCCCAAGAACGGTGCGCGGGCAGGCGGGGCGGCTTTTACCGCGGTAAGTTTCTTCGCGCGCTGCGCCTCCCATGCGTCCCGCGCGTGGCGTGGCATGGGGAGGTATGCGTGACGTGGGCGGCATGCGTGGGGCTGAGCTCTGCACGCATGCGTCATGTCGTAGTAAAGGGGGCGGTTCGCGCCTTCCCCATAAATGGAGGCAGGCGTGGAGGCGCGGCCCATTTACTGAACGGGGCCGAGGCGTGGTCTTCAAGGCGTCCACTCCCTTCGATCACGGGGTGGGGAGAGGTCGCCTCACCCGTCGCCTCAGTCCTGCACGCTCGCCACATGGCGCCCATGCGCTTGGGTGGCAATCGGTGGAGGCGGGAAACCGGGCCGTCGCGGGCTGTGGCAGCGGGTCGGTCCCGGTCCCCTGCGCCTTCTGCGTCTTGATTGGCGGAGCGGGGCGGCCGAGCCCCCACCCCGTCCCTTTATAAAGAGCGGGAGGGGGATGGCGTCCTGCATTCCTTCATCTCATTCCTTCTTCAGCTTCTGCTCCCCTCCCTTCCATTCGACATGGAGAGAGGGAACCCTGGTCCTTCAACGGTGGCGACGAGGGTCGCTGCTCGATAACGCGTCCCTCCTTCTCCTGCACCTGTGGTGGCAGAGCCAGCCGCAAGGGGAAGGGGGAGGGGGCGAGGTCGTGGGAGAGGCCGAGGCGCTCGGGGAAGAAGAGGATGGGGCGGCGCGCCGACCTCGCCTCCGCCAGCAGCTCCTCCCCCCATGGAGGGCCATGTTGGGGACGACCCTTGTGAGTTCTTCGTCAGGCTGCGCCGGCCGGCTCGCCATCGCCTTCGTCTCCCGACCCCATTCACGCGGGAGATGGAGTTGGATCCGCCGGAATCACTGCGGCTGCACATGAGGGGCTGTGGGATCAGCGGTACGCGGGTTCGCATTGACTTCCCTGCCCCTCACGTGATGTATCTTTGTCGGGCATGGAAGAAATTCGCTCATATCCACCGCTTGACGGAGGGGCTCACTCTCCATTTCAAGCTGATGGAGGGCGGCCTCCCCTCCGTCAAGGTCTTCGGGTGCTTCGGGACCCGGGCAAGGTGCTGCGTGGAGAGCTCTTCTGATAGCGAAGACTCCTCCTCGGGCGCGAGTGACGAGGAGGACAGCGGCAGCAACGACAAGGGTAGCAGGCGGCAGGATGACGGGTCCGACTAGGTGTCGGGTGCCGCCTCGTGCGGCACTAAAAGTGCGTTATGTCGACTAGAGGGGGGTGAATAGGCGATTTTTATGAAATTCTTCACTGAGGAATTTGCTCGTGAGGAAATTCCTTAGCGAAGAACTACTAGCAGCGGAATAAGTACTCAGAGGTAAACATAGCAGAATACATGCATGGTCATCATGATGAAATGAAGACAAACACAGAGTACAGAAAGCGTAAACACAGGATAGCACAATATGAAGACAAACAGACTGAAGAAATTGAACTGAGGAAATTGAGAAAGTCTTCAGTCAAAGTCTTCAAACACAGATATGAACAAACACACAACACAGTAATGAGGAAATGAAAGTGTTGAGGAAATAGAACCAGTAAGCTTGGTGAAGACAATGATTTGGTAGACCAGTTCCAACTGTTGTCTCAGTTGTACATCTGGTTGGAGCGGCTGAGTATTTAAACTCGAGGACACCTAGTCCCGGACACACAGTCCTCACCGTATTAGCTAAGGACACACAGTCCTCGCCCAATCACTCGTGGTAAGTCTTCAGGTGACTTCCAAACCTTCATAGACTTGGTCACTCGGCGATCCACAATTCCTCTTGGATGCTCTAGACCTTGACGCCTAACCGTCTGGAAGAAGCACAGTCTTCAAAGGTAACAAGCGTCGGATCCACGCAGGATCAATCTCTTCAGTGATGCTCAATCACTTTGGGTTTGTAGGTGTTTTGGGTTTGGGTTTGGATTTTCCTCACTTGATGATTTTCGCTCAAAGTCCTCGGAGGATGGGTTGCTCTCAAATGACAAGTGTCAAGTTCTCGCGGAGCAGCCAACCAGCTAGTGGTTGTAGGGTGCGGCTATTTATAGCCTAGGGAGCAGTCCAACATGATAAGACATAAATGCCCTTCAATGATATGGTCCTTAGGTGGATAAGATATTTTGGGACAGCTGGCGCGTAGCACAACAACGGTCGGAAATTTGAGGTACAAATTCCTCAGGGCTATCATGTTCCTCACTGTGTAGGCAATTCGCACTGGCGAATTCCTAACTCCTCAGTCAGAGCAAAGTCCTCAGTGACTAGAAGAACTGCGTCTCTGTCACTGAAGAAATTGACTGAACTGTATGAGATTTACAATGGCTTCACTCGAAGGGATTGGTAGGTGTAGGATTTCAGTTGAGCATCACATGGAAATTTTCTCCTTAGTATTTCCTCGACCCCCTTTAACAGTACGGTGTTTCCTATGACTCAAGGAAGAGAAAATGAAACTACGAAAACAAAAGTCTTCACGCTTCATGTTCCTCAAATGAATACCAAGTCTTCAAGGTCACACCAATTTCTTCACTTTCAAAGTCTTCAGAAAGTCTTCAGTATATCAAAGTCTTCAGTCGAAGAACTTCATTTTTAGGGGTCGACTTTCTCTGTAAATATCAAACTCCTCATAGACTTATAGACCTGTGTACACTCATAAACGCATTAGATACTTAACCTATAAGTCTTCAATACACCAAAATCACTAAGGGGCACTAGATGCAGTTACAATCTCCCCCTTTTTGGTGATTGATGACAACATAGGTTAAGTTTTCAACGGGGATAAATATATGTAGTGTAAAAACTGATACTGAGGAATTTGATTGCAAGATATAGAAGAACTCCCCCTGAAGATGTGCATAGTGAGGAATTTGCTTTTGAAGCAATGCACACTTGAAGAGTTGAATCATGGAGATCTCCCCCTATATCTTGTAATTCATACACGCATTTGATACATAATATGAAGAATTTGGAATGCATGATGAAATATGGTGCCTGATGTAATTCAGCATGCGTGCGATAATATTAATGAGGAATAAGCATGCAGAATAGCGCATCAAAAGTATCAAAGCATAGTGCAACAAAAGTATCAGCGCACCATCGGACTTAAGATTACAACTCGATCTAATAAAAGTTTCGGAAGAACGAGAGTTGTAACTTAAAAAAACGCCCTTATTATAGACCCGCTTGAAGACTAACTCAGATTTCTCCCCCTTTGTCATCAAATGACCAAAAGGATCGAAACTGAGGACTAACGCCCCTGAAGATTTTCAAGTTGATGAAGGAGCGCCAGCGTTGTTGGGGTCGGTTGTTGAAGTAGGGCCAGCTGCAGTGTCGTCCAAGTCTTCATTTTCATCAGTGTCGCGTGATGAAGAATATGAACTGGCCACCAAAGAAGGAACTGGAACCTTCTTGTATTTCTTCGGAGGAGGTGCAGACCAGGCAAATTCTTCTTTGAGACCCATTTTCTCCAAGTCTTCAGCACTGTACACTTGAGATAGAACAACCCAGGTGCGGTTGAGGGTTTCATGAAGGTAGTAATGGTTTTTCTTCACTGCATTGTTTGTGGAAGTCATGTTGTGAAGAATTGAACCAAACTGACGCTTGACCCATTTGTGATTGCGATCAACCTTTTGATGAAGACTGAGGAGTAACTCACGGTCAGTCATCACCCTGGGTGCTGTGGCTTGAGGATTTGGCTTGGCAGTGTTGGCAGCAGAGTCATGTGTGGCAGAGTCATCATTGGTGGAATAAGAAGCAGCCTTGCGAAATTGACCATCCAATGGACGAATGCCTTCATCTATCACAGCAGTGGCCTTGCCCTTTTCATCAGCTGAGGAAAATGTCCGTTTGAGGACTTCAATGGGAGGCAAGTAGCTGCAGTGGTTGAGAGTTTCAGCCTTGTAGTTGAGTGAAGACCTTGTCCTGATGAATTTCATTATCCAAGGTGCATAAGGCTTCAGCTCAAATGGTGACATAGCAATGTTGGCCGGAGTCCTCATGAAGAAATCATGGAAGTTGACGGGAACGCCATGGATGATGTTGAAAAGCAGATTCTTCATGATGCCAACGACTTCTTCATCAGTCGAGTCGTGGCCTTTGATGGGACTCATTGTCTTCGTCAGAATGCTATAGATAGTCCTTGGCACATACAACAATTCCTTGACGAGGAATTTGGTTCTAGGAGCTTGCCCTGGCTTCAAAGGCTTCATCAGCACTTGCATATAGTGATTTGAAAGCTCAGGTTCGTTGTACACACAACGCGCATCTTCAGTGGGTGGACTCAGAGGAAGGACACGAAGCAATTCAGATGTTGGGGCCTTATAATGGGTGTTCTCAGTCATCCAGTCCAAAACCCATGATTTGACATCTTCAGAGTTGCCGGTGATGTGCAACGTTGCATAGAATTGAAGAATAAGCTCTTCATTCCAATCGCATATGTCTGTGCAGAAATTGAGCAGCCCAGCGTCATGAAGAACACTGAGGACTGGCGTGAAGCACGGCAAAGACTCCATATCCACGTGAGGAATATGAGCATGGTCGAAGACTTTGTCTTTGTTGTAGAGCACTGAGGAATAGAAATTGGCTTGGCTGGCTGTCCAGAAGCGCCTCTTCCTGATGCGAGCAGAGTCATATGGATTGTATTCAGTGAAGAATACATGCTCGCCATAGAAGTCTTCAGCCTTGAATTTCTGTTTGCGTGAGAACGAATCCTTTGGCCTTGGCAGAGGAGTGTCAGTGAGTTGCATCACGACCTCAGGAATCACGATCTCAGGTTCTTCAGGCTGAGGAATTTCAGGATGTTCCTCAGGTGCAGTCACCTTGTCAGTTTCAGCAGTAGTTTCTTCAGCACTAGCGGCTGGAATTTCTTCATTCACAGATGCAGTGGGATGAGTTGCGTCAGAGCCCAATTTTACTGTTGGTGAAGGAGAGTGAGGAATTTGCTGCAGGGGAGTGAAGAGTGGGGAATTGGGATGCTGACTTTCCCAAAAGTCGTCATTCATCACTGGAGTTGTGCTTCCAATATCCACATCTTCATCAATTTCTTCAACACCAGCCTCTTCAGCATCAAACTGAGGCATTGGTGATGAGACCATTGGGGTTGAAGGGATTGCATCCACTTCAATTTCTTCATCAACCTGCTCTGACGAAGCAGCAGATTGAGTTTCTTCATCTGATCCACTTGGGATCTCATAATCTTCACCAAAAGGAACAAGGTCCTTTGATGGCATGGAGGAGATAGAAATGGCATCAATGGGATTTGTAAACGAGCTTGTCATCGGCTTCATCTTCTTGGGATCTGAAGATTCTGAAGCATTGGATGCCTTCCTTTTCTTCACAGCAGCTCGCTCGGCAGCCTTGGTTTTCTTCACATCTGATGCAGATGGAAGAATTGGAGTTGGCGTAGGCGCAGGTGGAGCTGAGGAATCTGGTTGATTATCCTCAGGCGCAACTAATGCAGTTGCCCTGGTTTCCTCATTACCTTCAGGCGCACCACTAGTGGATGCCCTGGCAATTTCATCAACGGCTGGAGCAGAGTCATCAGCCCTGGAACTAGCATTTTCTTCAGCAACCTAAACTTCATCAGCGGTGCTGGCATGTTCTTCAGTTTGCCGAACAGACGCTTCATCTTGAGGAATTTGTCGCGTTGAGGCTGCACCCTTGGTGAAGGTATCAGTTAGCCTCACAAATCTGACCTTGGCTCCTTTCCAATCAGCATAGTAGGAGTCAAATTTGTCGCTGAGGGCTTTGATGTTAGCCTGCATCTTGATGAGTTCTTCAGGCTTCATTGTGAGAACGTTTTTCCTCGGTAGCTTCTCTTTGCGGTACTGCGATTTCTTGATCTCTCTGGCCTTATCATATTTCCACTTCTCCTCTTGGATGAAGTGAGTCAACATGTGACTTTTGCCAGGTGTCAACTTGAAATCAGGCATAGGTGTGTTAGGATCCTTATGCCAGAGATCAATATAATCTAGGATCGCCCTTGGATCCAATAGCAGGGGCACAGGCGTGCCTTTGGCTTTAGCAGCCCTTTCTTGTCGGTCTCTGATGATTTCAGTGAGTTCCTCTTCATCAGCTTCATCATCATCAGATGGCATAGTGAAGACTACCTGCTTCTTCTGAGGACTTGGACGAGTGCCGCATCTAGCAGTAGCCTTTTTCTTCAGCAGAGAAGGTCCAACTGAGGAATTTGGTGCAGCTGAAGAACTAGCTGAGACACCAGAGGCAATAGAGATGCCAGTCGTCCTTTGGCACGAGGCCAGATGCACAGGTGCTGAGGACTTTGTCGGGACAGCTGAGGACTTTGGTGGTGCAGGAGCAGCATGAGGAATTTGCTTTGAAGATTTTGAAGATTCTGGCCGTGAGGGCGCAGCTGAGGAACTTGGCCGTGAGGGCAGTGATGTTGAAGCACTTGGCTTGCGAGCGGGCTTCTTGAGCATCGCTTTCTTCGGCTTGACCGAGGCCTCAGTGGCAGCAGCAGCAGCAGTAGCAGAGTTTTCATTGAATTTCCTCACTGCTTCTCTGGCTTGCCTTTGCAGTTTAGCTTGGCGCTTGGCCCATTCCTTAGGAAAATCCTCACCGCGTCTGATGCTAGTGGGATCAGCCACTTGGCCAGGTGCCAATGGAGGTCTTTGGCATGGAGGGTTTACTGCGAATTTCTTCATATACTTGGGAGTGACGTATCTGTACTCCCTCCATTCACGTGCCCATCTCCTTTCAATCTTCTGTATGCGCACCTTGCGCTGATTTTTATCTTCCTCAGGAGGTGTGCAGTACCCAGCATAAATGTCTCAGGAATTTCAAAGGCAGTCATGACCTCAGGTCTCTTTCCTCCTTTCTGTGGCCGTTTACCTTCAGCCATTTTCTTCAGATGAGGAATTTGAACAATTGAATTTTCTGAAGAAGTATGCAACTTTTCTTCGAGGAACGCTGCAAATGAGTTAAGTTGATGAGAACCTAATGATTCAGCAGCGGACATGTGTACCTGTGAACAGAGTATAGTTGCGAGGAATTTGGAGAGGTCATATGCGTTCTCAGAGGGTTTTTCATAAAGAACAAGTTTGAGGAATTTGACCAGATTCGTCTTGAGGAATTTCACTAAGCGCTGTGTATCTTAGGTTCCAGAGTTGTATAGATCGAGGATCCACACAATTGAGGAATCTTGAAGAAATTTGAGGCTTAGGGAAATGAATCAGGAACAGATAACATGTGAGGTGTTTTGTGTGTGAGGATTTGAAGAATAAAACACCTTTGAAGATTTTGTAGAAAAGTTTTGAATCAAAGAGGGCAGTAAAATTAGCATTTAATTACCCTGAACGAAGAACACGACGAACTGGGAGTTGGAACAGTGAAGTTCGTCGATGCAGATCTTCCACGCCCTAACTTGGCAGAGCAAGACGTCTACGGCGGCGGCGGAGGTGAAGATTTCCGCAGTCGGCGCGAGTACGACGGTGACGAGGTCGAGGCAGTGAAGCTCTTCCTCACCGGCGACGATGGAGTAGCGACGGCGCTAGGGTTTGGAAGCTCGAGCGAGGGAAGTGAGATCGAGCGGGGTAAAAGAAGTGAGGACGGCGACAAGGGTATTTATAGCCGCAGTGAAAAACTGCTCGTCCGAAGATTTAGGACGAACGTGCCCCTGGCTGTTCTCCTTCTCGCGACATGTGTCACCCACGTATTGTGTGGTGGAGATCGTGTAAGATCGTGGGTGGATAAAATAATCCATCGTGGGATGCGGAACGGTTTGAGCGGCAAAACCAGAAGTTTTGGATAAGATTAGTTTTAACGTTCCGTTCGCAATTTCTTCAGCTGACAAGGACACAGTGAATAATTTGAACGAGTTTCAAATAGAACGCACATGAAGAATTTGTGAATAGATTGGATTGAGTATAGCATAGAGGGGAAGGGTCCGATCACATTCACTTAGCAGAAAAGTTCCAACTTGAAGAAATAGCTATAAGTGAATGCTGTAGAGGACATAAACTTATATATATATATATATATATATATATATATATATATATATATATATATATATATATATATATATATATATATATATATATATATATATATATAGCCAATGAAGAAAAACGACGGCACAAGTGAAGATTTTGCAGAGTTGAAGAATTTGAAAAACTGAGGAATTTCAAAAGTTGAGGAAAAACTCAAACTGAAGATTTTCAACTTTTGTGGTGGCGTGACCCACCGTATAAGAATGATGATTTCAGACACCGCGTACAATTGTCATAGGGTTCTGAGAATCAAATTCTTCATTAATTTCTTCACACTTAGAGTGTTATTCTTCATTGATTGAAGAAAAACGTTTCTTCATGTGTTGCACATCTAAGTCATCAATTTTGCATAAGTGTTAGGATGAGTGCATTTTCAAAGTACATTCGAAGACTCTAAGATATTTAACTCACACCGCAACTTGCTAAATCTCTTCTCATCCAAGGGCTTAGTGAAGATATCGGCTAGCTGTTCTTCAGTCTTCACATGCTCAATAGAAATGTCGCCCTTCAACACATGATCACGAAGAAAATGATGACGAATCTGAATGTGCTTTGTCTTCGAGTGCTAAACTGGGTTGTGAGCAATCTTGATGGCACTCTCATTATCGCAGAGGAGAGGCACATTCTTCACGTTGATGCCATAGTCCTTGAGCGTTTGCTTCATCCATAGTAATTGAGCACAGCAAGAACCAGCAGCAATGTACTCAGCTTCAGCAGTAGACAGTGATACGCAGTTCTGTTTCTTCGAGGACCAACAGACCAAGGATCGTCCGAGGAAATGACAAGTACCAGATGTTGACTTGTGGTCCACATGGTCACCAGCATAGTCAGAGTCTGAATATCCAATGAGATCAAAATCCGAGCCCTTGGGATACCATAATCCTAGTGTTGGTGTGTGAGCTAGATATCGAAGAATATGCTTCACAGCCTTATGGTGTGATTCCTTCGGTGCAGCTTGAAATCGTGCACACGTGCAAACACTAAGCATTATATCTGGCCTAGATGCACATAAGTACAATAAAGAGCCAATCATGGAGCGGTATACCTTATGATCGAAGTCAGTACCATTTTCATCAGTGCATAAATGACCATTTGTGGGCATAGGAATTTTGAAGCCTTTGCAATCTTGCATGCCGAATTTCTTCAGGACATCCTTGAGGTATTTCTCCTAAGATATGAATATACCATTGCGTTGTTGACGAATTTGAAGACCTAAGAAGAATTTCAACTCTCCCATCATAGACATTTGATATTCTTCACTCATCATATAGGCAAATTCATCACTATAACGTTGGTCAGTACAGCCAAAGATGATATCATCAACATATATTTGGCACACAAACAGTTCACCATCATAAGATTTAGTAAAGAGAGTGGGATCGAGTGAACCGGGTGTGAAGCCTTTCTTCATGAAGAATTCCTTCAATGTATCATACCACGCCCATGGAGCCTGCTTGAGACCATAGAGGGCCTTGTTAAGTCTGAAGACTTTTTCAGGATGTTTTGGATCTTCAAAACCTGGGGGTTGAGCAACATATACTTCTTCCTCAAGCTTACCATTGAGGAATGCACTTTTCACATCCATTTGGTATAAGATGATATCATGATGGTTAGCATAAGCAAGTAATATGCGAATAGCCTCAAGTCTAGCAACAGGTGCAAAAGTTTCATCGAAATCAATTCCTTCAACCTGTGTGTAGCCTTGAGCTACTAGTCGTGCCTTATTCCTCACCACAACACCATTTTCATCTTGCTTGTTGCGGTAGATCCACTTTGTGCCAATGATGTTATGCTTGCGAGGATCGGGACGATTGACTAGTTCCCATATGTTGTTGAGCTTAAACTAATGTAATTCTTCTTGCATGGCCTGAATCCACTCAGGCTCCAGAAATGCTTCATCTACCTTAGCGGGCTCTGTGATAGAGACAAAAGCAAAGTGCCCACAAAAGTTAGATAGATGTGAAGCTTTTGAGCGTGTGAGAGGACCTGGTGCTCTAATGTCATCGATGATCTTCTCCACTTGCACTTCTTTTGCAATGCGAGGGTGAGCTGGTTGTCGTTGAGGAATTTGATCAGCATTTTCTTCAGCATCAATTTCCTCAGCATTTTCTTCAGGTGCATCAGCTCGACGTTCTTCAAGTTCTGGAATGAATTCTTCAGCAGATTCTTCAGTAGGAATGATATCTTCAGTAGCCTTGTGCTTGATTGAATCCTCAGGTGTTGGTTCATCTAACACAGAAGGTAGGTGCTCTCTTTGCGAGCCATTAGTTTCATCAAACCGCACATCTACAGTTTCAACAATCTTGTGAATAACATTGTTGAAGACTCTGTAGGTGTGCGAGTCCTTTCCGTAACCAAGCATGAAACCTTCATGTGCTTCCGGTGCAAATTCAGAGTTGTGATGAGGATCTCTAATCCAGCATTTAGCACCGAAGACTTTGAAATAACTCACATTGGGTTTCTTGTCAGTGAGGAGTTCATAGGCAGTCTTCTTGAAGAATTTGTGAAGATATACTCTGTTGATGATATGGCACGCAGTATCAATTGCATCAACCCAGAAACGACGAGGTGTTTTGTACTCATCGAGCATAGTGCGAGCCATCTCAGCAAGAGTCCTGTTCTTGCGTTCCACGACGCCATTCTGTTGAGGAGTATAAGGAGTAGATAACTCATGAGTAATACCAAGTTCATCAAGATAGTCATCGAGACCCGAATTCTTGAACTCAGTGCCATTGTCACTTCTGATGTGCTTGATCTTCACACCGAAGTTGGTTGAAGCCCTTGAGGAAAAACGTTTGAAGACTTCCTGCACTTCAGTTTTGTAAGAGACAAGGTGTACCCATGTGTAATGAGAGTAATCATCAACAATAACAAAGCCATATTGAGATGCTTAATTTGAAACAGAGGAATAATGATTAGGACCGAAGAGATCCATGTGAAGCAATTCGAATGGACGAGTAGTGGTCATGATAGTCTTCGCTGGATGCTTGGCCTTTGTCATCTTTCTAGCTTCACAGGCACCGCACAAGTGATCCTTGAGTAATTTGACATTCTCAATGCCAATGACATGCTTCTTCTTCGCAAGCGTGTTCAAATTCCTCATGCCTGCATGACCAAGTCATCGATGCCATAGCCATCCTTCTAAAGCTTTTGCAAGTAGGCACACGGCTGGTTGTGAATCTGCAGAGAAATCAACAATATACAAGTCTCCTCTCCTAAAGCCTTCGAAGACTTTGGAATTGTCAGCTTCCATAATCACAACACAACGATACTTGCCAAAGACAACAACCATATCAAGATCACAAAGCATTGAGACAGACATAAGATTGTATCCTAAAGACTCAACAAGCATGACTTTGTCCATGTGTCGATCCTTTGTGATTGCAACCTTACCTAGACCCAATACCTGACTTTTGCTTTTATCAGCGAAGATGATTTGCTTCATGTGTGATGCTGATAAGGGAGCATCCATCAACAGATTCCTGTCACCGGTCATGTGATTTGTACATCCACTATCAAGTACCCATTCGGTGGCTTTGGGTTGATCATCCTGCAGATGAATTAGTGCAACTTACGACCACATATACTTCAGCAGTGAAGAATATGATATCACAATTCATCAGATCAATTTCATCAACCAGTAAGACAGATAAATCAGAGGGAGGACGTGTGAAATGAAGGTTCATTTCATCATGACTAGCCTGCGTCCTTTCAGGCATTTTGTCAGGTTCCCAGCAAATTCTTCAGACGTTATCGTACATCTGGAGACCTGACCCTGCAGAAGAGATTAGTTCTTTTTCTTCACCACCCACATCTGAAGGGGTGGCAAAGAGTTCATCACTCTGCGAGCTCCATATGAGAATGGTGGCAAAGCAGCCAAACCATTTCTTTCCACATAAGAGCGGTTAGGGTAAGCATATGAATAAGCAGAGAAATTCTTCGAGGACTTATGAACATAATAATTTGAAGAATAATGCTCATATTCATAGCCCTTGGCTCTTCCCTGCGAAACAGAGTTGTTAGCACGATGATGTTCATATGAGCACTTTGATCCATGTGAGGAATTTGATCCCCTTGAGGAACTTGGTCTGTATGAGGACTTGGATCCATATGAAGAATTTGGTCCATATGAGGAATTTGATCTGGGGTTCCTTTTCTTCACAGGTGGTGTCATGAGGACATTCACCTGAAGACTTTCAAGGCAACTTTTGGGAACCCAGATTTTCTTCATAGGGGAACCGTTCCTGTAGTTAGTGCCAACATATCTAGCAAATACTTTACCATTCTGATTTTTGAACAATTTATAGTTGGAGTCAAATGACTTATCAGAAGAATGAGAAGATTCACATGTATAGCCAGATAAATTAGATGGATCAACTGGAGGTCCCTTTGCAGCAACCCATGTGGTTTTGGGGTACTGCTCAGGCTTCCAATATGTACCATCAGCATTGAGTTTCCTCTCAAAGGCAATACCCTCTTTCCCAGGGTTCCTGTTGAGGATCTGCTTTTTAAGCACATCACAAAGAGTCTGATGCCCTTTGAGGCTTTTGTACATGCCTGTCATGTACAATTTCTTCAGTCCTGCATCGTTAGTAATACTAGCAATGTCCTTAGATGAGGAATTAGTGATAGCAGAGACAGGTGAAGAATTTGTAACATTTGAAGCATTTGAACATTCAGGTGAAGAATTAGCAGATTCTCGTTCAATGCATTTTAGGCATGGAGGAATGAATTCTTCCTGAGCAGTGCTGATTTGTTGAGCAAGTAATGAATCACGCTCCTTCTGAAGATCTTCATAACTCACTCTTAGCTTCTCAAGATCTTGCTTCTTTTGAAGATATTCATAAGAAAGCTTCTCATGATCAGATAAGAGAGTGTTATGATGATTTTGAAGGTTGTCAAACCTGGTCTGAAGTCTCTGAAGATTTTTCAGTTAAGGCCTTAGTGCGATCCAATTCTTCACCCAACATATCATCACTTTTGTCTAGCATGTTTTGAACCTTTTCAAAAGCCTTTTGTTGTTGCACAACAATCTTAGCAAGTTTAGAGTAGCTGGGCTTAAGATTTTCATCAGATTTATCCTCACTAGATTCAGAGGAGGCGTATTTGAGTACCTTAGCACCCTTTGCCATGAAGCAATAGGTGGGAGCATAGTCATCACTGCCTTCATCAGCCTTGTTGGTGAGATCACTTTCTTCAGCGTTGAAGATGGATTTTCTGACGAATGCAGTGGCGAGGGCTAGGCTCGCCACACCAGACTCAGAATCATCAGATTCCTCTTCTGCTTCATTTTCTTCAGATTCAGCCTCAGAGTCCATTTCCTTGTGAGACGAAGACTTTGAGGATTTTGATGATGAAGATTTTGAGGACTTCTTCTTGTTCTTCGCATCATCAGAACTGTAATCCTTGTATTTCTTCTTCTTTGATTCCTTTTCCCACTAAGGACAATCTTGAATGTAATGTCCTGGTTTCTTGCACTTGTGACAAAGCCTCTTCTTATAGTCACTGGTTGAGGAATCATTGCTCCTTGAGGGTTTTCCAAAGCGACCACGTCTTGAGAACTTCTGGAATTTCTTCACAAGTAGCGCTAGATCATGACTCAGTTCTTCAGGATCACCAAGGCTGCTACCAGAGTCTTCATCTTCGGACTCAGATGCTACCTTGGCCTTCAGTGCACGTGATCTGCCATAGCTCGAACCGTAGAGATCTCTCTTTTAAGCAAGCTGGAACTCATGAGTGTTTAGCCTCTCGAGGATATCAGCGGGGTCAAGTGACTTGTAATCAGCACGCTCTTGTATCATCAGTGCCAGAGTGTCAAATGAGGAATCAAGCGATCTCAGCAATTTCTTCACCACCTCATGGTCGGTGATGTCAGTGGCACCAAGTGCTTGAAGCTCATTTGAGATGTCAGTGAGGCAATCGAAGGTTTGCTGAACATTTTCATTGTCGAGTCTTTTGAAGCGGTTGAAGAGATTGCAAAGAACATCAACTCGGGAGTCGCGCTGAGTTGAAACTCCTTCATTGACCTTGGATAGCCTATCCCAGATAAGCTTTGCAGTTTCCAAAGCACTCACTCTACCATACTGTCCTTTGCTCAAATGGCCACATATGATATTCTTCGCTTGGGAATCGAGTTGCTTGAATCTCTTCACATCGGTAGCGTTCAGTGAGGGTGAGACGGAGGGAACACCATTTTCCACAATGACCCAGAGATCATTATCAATTGCCTCAAGATGCATGCGCATCTTGTTCTTCCAGTAGGGGTAGTCCGTCCCATCGAAGGTAGGACAACCAGCAGAGACCTTGATCATACCTGCGGTCGACATAACTAAAACTCCAGGTGGTTAAACCAAAATCACACAGAACAAGGGAGTACCTCGCTTTGATAACACTTGAAAGTGCGTTATGTCGACTAGAGGGGGGGTGAATAGGCGATTTTTATGAAATTCTTCACTGAGGAATTTGCTCGTGAGGAAATTCCTTAGCGAAGAACTACTAGCAGCGGAATAAGTACTCAGAGGTAAACATAGCAGAATACATGCATGGTCATCATGATGAAATGAAGACAAACACAGAGTACAGAAAGCGTAAACACAGGATAACACAATATGAAGACAAACAGACTGAAGAAATTGAACTGAGGAAATTGAGAAAGTCTTCAGTCAAAGTCTTCAAACACAGATATGAACAAACACACAACACAGTAATGAGGAAATGAAAGTGTTGAGGAAATAGAACCAGTAAGCTTGGTGAAGACAATGATTTGGTAGACCAGTTCCAACTGTTGTCTCAGTTGTACATCTGGTTGGAGCAGCTGAGTATTTAAACTCGAGGACACCTAGTCCCGGACACACAGTCCTCACCGTATTCTCCGTGAGCTAAGGACACACAGTCCTCGCCCAATCACTCGTGGTAAGTCTTCAGGTGACTTCCAAACCTTCACAGACTTGGTCACTCGGCGATCCACAATTCCTCTTGGATGCTCTAGACCTTGACGCCTAACCGTCTGGAAGAAGCACAGTCTTCAAAGGTAACAAGCGTCGGATCCACGCAGGATCAATCTCTTCAGTGATGCTCAATCACTTTGGGTTTGTAGGTGTTTTCGGTTTGGGTTTGGATTTTCCTCACTTGATGATTTTCGCTCAAAGTCCTCGGAGGATGGGTTGCTCTCAAATGACAAGTGTTAAGTTCTCACGGAGCAGCCAACCAACTAGTGGTTGTAGGGTGCGGCTATTTATAGCCTAGGGAGCAGCCTGACATGATAAGACATAAATGCCCTTCAATGATATGACCGTTAGGTGGATAAGATATTTTGGGACAGCTGGCGCGTAGCACAACAATGGTCGGAAATTCGAGGTACAAATTCCTCAGGGCTATCATGTTCCTCACTGTGTAGGCAATTCGACTGGCGAATTCCTAATTCCTCAGTCAGAGCAAAGTCCTCAGTGACTAGAAGAACTGTGTCTCTGTCACTGAAGAAATTGACTGAACTGTATGAGATTTCCAATGGCTTCACTCGAAGGGATTGGTAGGTGTAGGATTTGAGTTGAGCATCACATGGAAATTTTCTCCTTAGTATTTCCTCGACCCCCTTTAACAGTACGGTGTTTCCTATGACTCAAGGAAGAGAAAATGAAACTACGAAAACAAAAGTCTTCATGCTTCATGTTCCTCGAATGAATACCAAGTCTTCAAGGTCACACCAATTTCTTCACTTTCAAAGTCTTCAGAAAGTCTTCAGTATATCAAAGTCTTCGGTCGAAGAACTTCATTTTTAGGGGTGGAGTTTCTCTGTAAATATCAAACTCCTCATAGACTTATAGACCTGTGTACACTCATAAACGCATTAGATACTTAACCTATAAGTCTTCAATACACCAAAATCACTAAGGGGCACTAGATGCACTTACAGGCACCGGCGACCCCATCATCTGTGTCGCCGGCTCCCTGAACTTCTCGGGGTCGTCTCCTTGGGCGGCTGGCGTTGGGAGGCTGCGGAAGAGGAAGAGGGCGGGCGGCGAGGCCATCAACTCGGAGTACATGGGCACCGACACCTTCGACGCGTGCTGACGTCCTGCTGCCTCGTCTTCGAGCTCTGCTTCAGGCGCCGCCATCACCATCCAGCCTCCGGACGGCCACCGTGATGTTCTCTTGGTGTCTTCTGCCACCCGTAGCTCGCCTAGGCGCCCCTTTTGCCCTTTTCGCCTCCTTGAACTGCCTCCTAAGGAGAGAGACAAGAAAGGGATTACGGGCACCTTATCTCTTTTTAGTTTGTAAGCCTTCAGGCCTTAGCTGAATTTAGAACTTGTAATCCCATCATTCATGTTTTTCTTTCCCTATGGACTGTACCTGAGTGGAATGTTTTTAATGAAAAAGGGGTGCTTGCCGGGTCATTTGTTTGCGGGTAGAACCCACGACAAGGAGCAAATCCTTGATATCTTTTAAGATAAACATTTCCTCGCCCGGCAACAGGCCTTGCCGTCTCCCCACTTCATTCGACCTTTCTCACGCCCTTGGCGGAGGTAGGGATGAGGCGGGTTCAGGCTCCTTGTTTCATCCTTTCGCTGCCGCGACTACGACCAAACCCGGCCCCAGGAACGAGCCCTAGGGCCTAGAGTTAGGGGAGCATGGTAGTTTTTAGGAAAAAGTGAGGTTTCACATACCTCAATCCATAAGGGAGTGCATGATAAGGGATGGAGAACTTATGTGAAGCTGTAGCCCCCGGCAACTTTGGTTTGCCGTGGGTGAATCTTTGCTCTTGCAGCCCCCGGTAGTACTGGCTTGCCGGGGCCTAGATGCTGGTCTATCCCTCTTCTCTTCTCCGTCCTTAAGTGATCCGGCAAGGATATCAGTGAGTCCTGCGAACCAAATAACACAAAAGAATGGCAAGGGGACGCATACTCGACCTCTAAGCTAGGGGTTAGCTGCCGCCAAGCACTATCAACCCTAACCAAGGACGAGACTCGACCTAGCATGCATGCTATAACTTTAGGGCGCCATCACTTCATTTATTTATGCTCAGGGTCTGCGCATGGCTTTGTACAAAGGGTTACATGCATCATCGGCGGTGCTTGCACAAAGGGTGGCTTGCCGGGGGGCCCGGCAAGCCGCGCCTCATGGGTAAAACTTGCGAAGATGCTCAATGTTCCAGGAGTTACTCACCGGAACGTCATCTTCGGTCTCCAGGCGGACTGCGCCGGGCCTGGTGACTCGTATTACCCGGTAAGGGCCTTCCCACTTTGGCGTCAACTTGTTAGAATTCTTGGCCGATTGAACATGCCGAAGGATAAGGTCGCCTTCCTCAAGGCTTCGGGCATGAACCTTGCAGCTATGGTAGCGGCGCAAGGCTTGCTGGTAGCGTGCTGCTCTCACAGCCGCCCGAAGACGATCTTCCTCAAGGAGTAGTGCGTCATCTTGCCGCAGTTGCTCTTGCTCAAGCTCATCATAAGCAAGCACTCGAGGTGACCCGTATATGAGTTCAGTGGGGATAACTGCTTCTGCACCATATACCAGGGCAAAGGGTGTCTGGCCGGTGGCTCAATTTGGTGTCGTCCTGATTGACCAAAGAACCGTCGGCAACTCATCAATCTAGCGCCTTCCGCTCTTGTGCAGCCTGTCAAAGGTCTTGGTCCTTAAGCCTCGCAGCACTTCAGCATTTGCCCTCTCAGCTTGACTGTTGCTTCATGGGTGAGCAACGGAAGCGAAACAGACTTTGCTGTCGAGGTCTTGAGTATATTGCATGAAGGTGCGGCTTGTGAAGTGTGTGCCGTTGTCGGTGATGACCCTGTTGGGTACACCAAAACGGCACACTAGCCCCTTGAAGAACTTGACGGCTGACTGAGCTGTGACCTTCCTCACTGCTTCATCCTCTGGCCACTTTGTGAACTTGTCGATTGCAACGTACAAGTACTCAAAGCCCCCGACAGCGCGGGGGAAAGGGCCCAGTATGTCGAGCCCCTAGACCGAGAAGGGACAGGAGAGAGGAATGGTTTAAAGGGCTTGAGTTGGCTGATGAAGCTTCTTTGAATGGAACTGACATGCTTCACAACTGGTGACGAGTGTCGTCGCATCCTGGAGGGCGATGGGCCAGAAGAAACATTGCCGGAATGCCTTGCCGGCAAGGGCCCTTGACCCGATGTGGGATCCACATATGCCTCCGTGTATCTCCGCCAACAGCTCCAGTCCTTCCTCTCGACGGATACACTTCAATTTCACATCGTTCGGTCTCTTCCTGTACAGGATGTCATCGACGAACTGGTACATGGTAGAGCGACGGGCTACTTTTTCCGCTTCTTCCTGCTCCTCAGGAAGTTCCCCTGTTTGGAGGAATCGGACGGTATGCTGTGCCCAGGCTGGAGCCTGGGGCTCGACGGCGAGGACTAAAGGAAACTCCTCCGCTATAGGAGCGGCTGTCTCGATGGCAAGAGCTTGACGCTCCGTCGGAGCTAGCCGGCCCGTGGCGGGCTCAGTGTCCTCAGCAACATCCTTGCCGGCGGCTCCGGGGAGCTCGGCGGGAAAGTACTTGTCGGGCCCTGATTTCCTCCTCTTGTTTTGCTCTGTTGATGGATCAACGGATGGCTGAGTTAGCTGAAGCACAAAGGTACCTGGTTCCACAGGTAGCTTGAGGGCAGCGCGCTTTGACAGGTAATCGGCGATATCGTTCTCCGCTCGGGGAACGTATTCAGCCTGTATACCATTGAAACGCTCTTCCAGCTTTCTCACTTCATCAAAGTAGGCCTTCATCAACGGGCTCTGGTAATCCTTGTTGACTTGCTTGACGACAAGCTACGAGTCGCCCCTGACGATGAGCTTTTTGATTCCAAGGTCCGCCGTGATCCTAAGACCGGCAAGCAGCCCTTCGTACTCCGCCGTATTGTTTGTTGACACCTCCCTGGGGAAGTGCATCTGGATCACGTACTTGAGGTGTTCTCCGGTGGGGGCGACGAGCAGTACGCCAGCCCCGACACCTTGTAGGGAGAAAGCCCCATCAAAGTACATGATCCAATTGCAACTTGCCTCCTTGCCGGGGAAAGCAGTATCTTGGGCTTCTTCGTCAGGTGTTGCGGTCCATTCCGCAATGAAGTCTGCCAAGACTCGGCTCTGGATCGTCGAAGTACTTTCAAACTTGAGGCTAAAGCTGGACAGCTCCAGTGCCCATTCCACAATCCTCCCCGTCGCATCTGGATTGTGCAATATCCGTTGCAGAGGGAGGCGAGTGACGACAGTGATCTCGTGCGCCTGGAAGTAGTGACGCAGCTTCCTCGAGGACATGAGGAGGCCGAAGAGCAGTGTCTGCACGCCGGAGTACCTTGATCTAGCCCCCATGCAGGAGGGAGCTAACAAAGTAGACCGGGTGCTGCATCATTTTCTTCTTCGGCGGCACTTCGACTGGCTGTGTCATCTCCGCATTGGTGGCGTCGGGCTCTGTCGCTGCCATTATCTCGTCATCAACCTCTCTCTGCGCTACTAGTGCGGCGCTGACCACCTGGTTCGTTGTCGCTAGGTATAGCAGCAACGGCGCCTAGGGCCTAGGCGCAACTAGTATTGGCGCGTAGGAGAGGTACTTCTTCAAATCTTGCAATGCTGCTTCGGCTTCTGGCGTCCACTCCACCGGGCCCGCCTTTTTCAGGATTTTGAAAAAGGGGAGGGCGCGCTCGGCAGACTTGGATATGAACCTGCCCATGGCAGTGACACAACCAGCAAGCCGACGCACATCCTTGATTCACTTGGTTGATTCAATCTGCTCTATAGCTTTGATCTTGTCCGGGTTGGCCTCTATCCCACGCTGTGACACAAAGAACCCGAGAAGCTTGCCGGACGGGATGCCAAAGACGCACTTCTCAGGGTTCATCTTGAGATTGATCTTGCACATGTTTGCAAATGTTTCTTGCAAATCTGTGATGAGGGTTGCCCTGTCCTTGGTTTTGACCACTATGTCGTCCATATAAGCTTCCATATTTCTATGGAGCTGGGGTTCAAAACCAATCTGGACCGCCCTTGCAAACGTCGAACCAGCACTCTTCAACCCGAAAGGCATCCGTATGAAACAATACATACCACATGGGGTGATGAATGTTGTTTTCTCTTCGTCTTCTCTTGTCATAAAGATCTGGTGGTAGCCGGAGTAGGCGTCGAGGAACGACAACAGATCACACCCAGCCGTGGAGTCAACAATCTGGTCGATGCGCGGCAACGGGAAGGGGTCCTTGGGGCAAGCCTTATTGATATATGTGTAATCAATACACATCCTCCACTTCCCATTCGCCTTGGGCACTACGACTGGATTGGCCAACCACGTTGGATGGAGCACTCCTCTTACCAAACCCGTTGCTTCCAATTTCCGGATCTCTTCTGTGATGAACTCTTGTCGTTCCAAAGCTTTCTTTCTGACCTTCTGCTTGATGGGCCGCGCATGAGGACAGACAACAAGGTGGTGCTCAATCACCTCCCTAGGAACGCCGGGGATGTCGGAGGCTTGCCAGGCAAACACAACGACATTCGCCCGTAGGAAGGTGATGAGCGTGTCTTCCTATTTGTCGTCAAGGGTGGAGCTTATAGTGAAAGCTCCTCCCGTGCCATCCTCATTAACAGAAACCTTCTTGGTTCCCAGCGGAATGGCCCTGGGCTTCTTGCTTCCGCCGGCGGAGCTCTCTGGCACGTCCTCGACGACAGTGCTACACTCCGAAGAGGTGCGCTTGCCGGAGTGGGTGTCCGAGGTCTCACCGGCCTTCTTCTTCTTCTTCCCTCCCGGGGTCCCAGCGGCAGGAGCAAGTGCCCTAGCGGCGGCCGGGCAGCGTGACCTTTCCCTTGGGTTGGCCTCTTCCCGGGTTGACCCCTTGAAACGTACCCGTCTCTTCGAGGTCTCCGTCAGGAATCTGCAGTTTCTCGATCGCGGCAGGCGAGATCAAGTTCAGACCGGCCCCGCCATCGACTAGCATCTTTGTCACCTTGAGGTTGCGTATTGTTGGTGAAACCAACAACGGCAAGCACCCGACCGCAGTAGTGCGATCAGGGTGATCCTCAGTGTAAAAAATGATAGGTGTGCTAGACCACTTCAGCGGCCTTTGAGCATCAAACGACGGCTCTGCCGCTGTAATCTCTCACGCCCACTGTTTCAGTCGGCGGTGAGAAGTATGCAACGAGGCACCGCCGTCGACGCACATGGCCTCTGTAGCTTTCTGAAACTCTTGGTCGCCGGACTCGTCGTCCTCTTCGTGATCGTCGTCTTCTGGCTTCCTGTCACGGCCTCGGGCGGGCCTCTCCTGTTGTTTATCCTTGCCGCGACGGCCCGCCTGGCTGTCACGCTTCTTGTCGGACCCCTCAGCACCGTCTTGGCCCTTCTCCTTGTCCCGCCTCTCATATTCAGCCCTCTGCTTCTCAGCGAGGAGCTCAACCTGTCGGCAATCCTGGAGAGCATGGCCTTTGGTGCGATGGATCTTGCAGTACCGCTTGTCGGAGTTTCCTAACTTCTGGGCGGCCACCAAGGCCCGGCAGGCGACAGATCCGGCAATTTCCTTGCCGGGGTCATCTGCCTTGGTTTTCTTGGTGGAGCCGGTGTCATCAGATCCCTCGATGGCAAGCACGGCTTTCCCTTTGCGCTTCCTGTTGCAGCGCCGGCCTTTCTTCGCCGGGGCGGCAGTATCCTCATCTGAGGAGTCGGTTTCCATGCCGGCATCTTCGTCGGGGTACTTCTTTCCCTCTTCAGCCCGGGCACATCTATCAGCAAGAACATAGAGTTCCGCTACATCTTTCACCTTGTTCATTGCCAGCTCTTCGCGCATCTTGCGGTTATGCACGTTCTGATGGAACGCGCTGATGATGGCGGCAGGATGAACATCAGGGATGTTGTACTGTATCCGGCTGAACCTCTGTATGTACTTGCGGAGACTCTCGCCTCCCTTCTGGGGAATGACGTGCAGATCGCTTGCTTGGCCATGAGCTTGGTGACCGCCAGTGAAGGCGCCCACGAACTCATGGCACAAATCCGACCAGGAGGAAATGGAGTCTACCGGCAAGTGCATCAACCATGACATGGCGTTGGGTTTAAGAGCCAACGGAAAGTAATTTGCAAGCACCTTATCGTCGCGGCTTCCGGCAGCCTGCATCGCGATGGTGTAGATGATGAGGAACTCGGACGGGTGGGTCTTGCCGCCGTACTTCTCGCCCACGTCAGGTTTGAAGGTGCGGTGAGTGGGCCACTGGAACTGCCGCAGCTCATGGGTAAAAGCCGGGCAGCCTACCTCGTAAGGCAGGCCTCCAGGGCTCTCCGGTGCCGGGTGGTCCACAGCAGGCCTTGCTCGCCTGTCTGACTGGTGGCGCGCTCCGCGCCGGCGCTCGATAGTGGTCCGAGCATCTTCATGTTCCCGATCCCGAAGGACCTGGCGCTGGTCACAACGGGTCCGCGGGTCGGACGATGCTATGGAGATGTCGTCGCCCGTAACATCACGACGGGCAGGTGTCCGCGGTACCGGGCGAGGAGGAGGCGAATGCACCGTGGTCGCGGCGCCGCCAGTTTTCCTGCCACTGGTATGCGGGACTCTGTCGGAACGTCGACTTGGGGGCTCCGCCGGGCTTGGTTCGTCTTTGTTGGCCACCGCAACAAGGCTTCAGATGGTGGCTCTCCATTCGTCGAGTTTCCCCGTAGTGGGAGGAAAATCGAGGAGCAACTGCGCGCGCGCCAAGGCTTCTGCTGGCGTCGGTGGCAGCGAAACCTGCACAGATCGCGACGCGCTTCGACTTCTGACCATGTCAGAAGGAGCTCTATCACGATCACGCGGTCGCATGCCATCTTCACCAGCGCCTGGCGAGCGGGCAGGTCTTCTACATCCCGGGAGTGGCGCTCGGGGCTCTTCCCGCGGCTACACCCGGGGTCTTCGGTGTGATTACGCCGTTCGTCGCGCGCCGCTTGAGAGGAGCGCGCCGTCGGCGCCAGCATAGGAGTCTTGGAAGCCCTTGCGTCGCCCTCGGGCGGGGCGGCAGCGTTCCCGGAAGGCCCCGCGCCACCCGCGGAGGGACCAGCTCCATCCTTGGATTTGGCGGCATGCGGCCCGTTGCCAGGCGCACGAACATCGCCGCCTCCCAAACTCCGGCTGCTGGGACTGTGTTGGTGTTCACGAACAGCGCCCCGGGTCCTTTCTGCAACCGGTCCGCTGCTCGCCCGCGTCGGGACGGGATGCCCGGCTTCCGACGGGCCAACCGCCACCATCGTCTTCTTCTTGGGCGCCATGATGATGAAGAAGCGCCGAACTAACTGCTAAAGCCGATTCTCACAACTGCGTCCCCCTACCTGGCACACCAAAGATGTCGGTGGGAAACGACACCTATGGGATCACAGGAATCCCTACTATGGTTGCGGGGCGCGGGGTTGTGAAAAGAGCGGATCAAACAGATAGCACACGGTTCCTTTACCCAAGTTCGGGCCGCAAGGATGCGTAGAACCCTACTCCTGCTTTGGTGGATTGTATATCTGAGTTTCTGAGCTAGCTATGGGGCGTCGAGAGCTCCAAAAAGCCGAATCCTTCTCCTGGTCGCCTTGGGCCTCCTTTATAGGAAAGGGGTTGCCACAGTGGCACACAAGAGGTGGATAGGGTACAGTAGTGCGAGGTTATCCCTCGCATTACATGGCAAGGCGCATTTAATGCACCTTGCCTAGGTGTCCTTGCTTTATCGGGGGCGGAGGAGAGCCCTGTCTCGTCCGTGGCCGCTCCCTCTTGCGTCGACACGCGCGCCCTGGCCAGCGGTGTATGCGGTGCCATGTAGGCCGGTAGGCATCTGAGGTGGCGTAGTGGTGGGTCTCCACAAAGATCTTCATGCCGCCACGCAGGTGTCTGCCCAACTGGTTGGGTTGTCAGTTGCATGCGAACGGCGATGGGGTGTGACTAGCGCGGGCCCGATGGTGGCCCCACGACGTCCTTGGCAAGGGCCTTGCTGCGGCCCCGGCAAGGGTCTTGCCGCGGCCCCGGCAAGGGTCTTGCCGCGGCCCCGGCAAGGGTCTTGCCGCGGCGCCTACTGTCATCCCCGGCAAGGCTCTTGCCGGGGGCCTTGTGGTCCTCCTTGGCTGGGATCCCGCCAAGGATCATCATCTTCTGAAGTGGGTATCTGATCTTGAATGTCTTCACAAAGATTTGCATGCCACCACGGGGATGTCTCCCGAATCCTTGCCCCATGGGGGCAGTGGACTCGAGGGTGACTTCGCTCCGTAGGTGTGGGGCGAGCTGCTACGGCAAGGGTCTTGCCGGGTTAGCTAAAGCTGCCCCCCGGCAAGGATCTTGCCGGGGGGTCTGCTCTGTCCCCTTTTTGCCCTTTGTGGTCTTGGCGTCGTTCTGCTTCCCTTCAGCTTCGGCCTTACCTTGGCTTACCGCCCTTCCCGTGCTTGGCGTGGCGGTGCTCGTGGCTCAGACCGCCTGTGCACAGTTATAGGGGTACAAAAAGTGTACCCCCCCTTTTTGTACACCGACAGTACCACATCACAATCAACATAATCAGCATATGTAGAGATACTAAAATGCACACGAACTGTACGTGTTACCTTAACCTTGCCGTTGTTGTCGAACCATTGGATGTAGTAAGGATGTGGATGTGGTCTTGTGGTGAGAGATAGATTCTCCACCATCTCCATGCTAGCCAAGTTGTTGCAGCTCCCTCCATCTATGATGACACAAACAGAACGTTCCTTCACAACTCCCTTTGTATGGAACAAATTATGCCTCTGATTTTTCTCAGCTTGTGTGACCTGCACACTAAAAACATGTTGGGAAACTAAACATTCGTACCTATCAACGTCTTCAGGAGCCATGTATTGTGTCTCATGACAGAATCATCTCCACCATGTTCTTCACATGTAATAAGAGCCAAGGTCTCCTCATCATAGTCACTAGCGGACTCATACCCACCATCCTCAGTAGCAATCATCACACGCTGAGATTTGCATTCTTTCGCATAATGACCTCTTCCCTTACAACGACGACAACTTATATCACTTGTGTGCCCTGTTGATGCCATGGAAGAAGAAGAGCTCTGTGCAGGCCTGGCAGGTGTGCTCTTGGTAGATAGTGGTGGTTGTGCCTGCTTTCTAGTATCACGGCTGCAGGTGGCACCTGATGGAGGTGCTGGTGCAGTGGAAGTAGAGGACGCACATGGTGTCCATGATGAAGGTCGACCTGCAGAAAAGTTTGTTCGCTCCAATGCCTGTCGATCCTGCACTTCACGTTCAGCTTTACAAGCAAGATGGAATAAACGAGTGATATTATTATACTCCTTATACTCTAGAATGGTCTGAATCTCTCTATTTAATCCACCCATAAAACGTGCAAGCATAGCTTCGTTCTCCTCAACAATACCACATCTAATCATGCCAATTTGTAATTCCTGATGATATTCTTCTACAGAATTTTTTCCTTGTCTTAAATGCTACAATTTTTGAAGTAATTCACGTTGATAATATGGTGGAACCCAACAAGTACGCATAGCAGTTTTCAAAGCAGCCCAAGTAGCTGGAATAGGATATAATCTACAATGTTCAGACCACCAAACACATGCAAAGCTAGTGAAAGCACAAACAGCAGCAGGAACACGTCTCTGCTCAGGATATTGTAAACATGTAAATCATTGTTCAGCTTCTAACTCCCAAGTAAGATATATATCAAGAACATATCTACCCTCAAATGGTGGAATATTCAATTTTAGTTTAGGAAGATGGTCATGTACCTCAGGTGGTGGTGCAGCCCTACCATTGCGATGATATGCATGAGGACAGCCTGGTGGTGGTGGTGCTGGTGGTTGCACGTAGTTCTGATTTTGGTCAACCTCATCCTCGTAATGGTCCTCCATCTCTGCAGTAGCAGCAGGAGCTATAGAAGCATCAACAGCGGCACCAAAAGTTTGACCAGGCTCAAGGGGAACGCGCTGTGCTCGTCCCACTTGATTGGAAGGCGATGTTGTTGTTGTTGTTGTTGTTGTTGTTGTTGTTGTTGTTGTTGTTGTTGTTGTTGTTGTTGTTGTATAGGTGCGACAGGTGTAGCGGCCGGTGGTTGTGGAAGACGCGCGAGCAATTCATTAAACTTGTTTTCGAGCTTTGTTTCGAATGCCTTCTCAATGGCATCTATCTTCTCCATGGCCTCTTGAAATCTGTTTAGCACATCTTCCACCCGTCCACTCATCATTTGCTGAAACTTATCATGTAACTCTTTGTTCTTTATGTTCTCCCAGTCATCTCGTCGGCTTGTGATCCTGCGATGGTTAGCAGCAATAGAAACACACAAGAATAAGATCCTACAGACTACTAGAAAATGGTGGTGGTGGGGTGTCACAAATCCATCAAGCAAATCTCAAATTCTTACCAGTTCTTACCCAGCAGCAGACGGTGATCGGCAATCGTTGTAGTCAAAACTCCCAAAGCTTGGATAGAGCGATTACCAGGGAGAGTCAAGCGCACGACATAGATTTATGTGGAGCTAGGAAGGCTTATAATATGGTAGCAAAAAAGGTCAGCAACAATCAATTCAGAGATGCAAAGTTGAATAAACGCTCAACGACGGTATTGTGCTGGTCCTAGGCTAGACCGTGCTAGAGACGCGAGCCTAGAACACTAACAAAAATCACGGCGCTACACGTAAACAAGGGAAAAGCACACTCCGAATTTTTTTGCTCTGTTTTTTTTTGCGCTCTTTTTTTTGCGCTCCTCTTTTTTGTGTGAAAAATCACTATAATGTTGAGTGTCTCAAAACTCTTCCCAAGTCAAACTGACAGGATAGGCACAAAATTTTTTTGACAATTGTTTTTCGGAAATCAGGGCAGCGACGATGAAAAAGTGCGACAAAAAATCACTATGATGGCGAGTGTCTCAAAACGCTCCCTGGGACCTAAAAATAGGACAGGGAAAAAATATTTTCGGTCGCTGAAATTTTGGCCTGAAAACTATCCGGGGGTCTCCAGACATTTTTTTTTCGAAACCTACTCAGGCAAGGAAACACGAATCGGAAAATAGATGGATCTCGAAAACAAATCTAATATGAGAAGAACTTGGATTGGTGGTGAATATATGATGGTAAGATATGGCAGCGGTGGTGGTATATGGTAGCGGTGGTGGTATATGGATACGGATTGGTGGTGGTAGATGGATACGGATTGGTGATGGTATATGGATACGGATTGGTGGCGGATAAGCGGTGGTGGTAGATGGCAGGAGCGATGACGATGGTGCGGCGGCGGCGTGACAACTTGTGAACAGAACTCGAAACTCTAAGGGAAACTACACGCTAAGACCAACAACTTGACACGACGAAGCAACCGCAAATTCAACAAAGCAAAATACTGAAAAGACTATGCAAAGGCTCAGACTGGTTCGGATATGATGAACTAATCCTTTTTTTTTGCTTTTCCGTGGACTGTAGGTATGAGGAACAGACTCGATCTGAACTATGAAAAACTGTAAAATCTCACCGAGCAACCTGGAAATCTGATACCACTTGACAGAGGCAAAGGTGTCCCGTCTTTCGATGAGATGGTGGCTATCGTTTTGGAGGAAGTCGAATTTGACGATCCGACTACGAACGTGCGAGGAAGTTGCGCCTTAGCAATCTCTAAACCAACTCCGAGAGGTTATAGACCACGCCGGAGCACGATCAACCTGACCACCAAGGTCTGTTTCCTGCAGGCAAACGAAGAACAAGCAAGAAACTAAGATTGCAATCTGGATATTGCGAATATAAGAGGAAAGCTTTGTTGATCAAGGTGGGGTTCTATTATGCCTTTGTCTGGTCGTTGAACACAAACGAAGTACGCGAAGTTGCAGCTATGGTGAACTTTTAATCTAAACAAAACCCAAAGTCTAAACGATGCCCTAAGGGCTGCATATATGGAGGAAGAGGGGGGAATTTCGTGGCCCTTGGAGGAGGGTTCGGAAACCAACCCTAACTCTTGTTTCCCCACACATACGGACTCTAAAAACAGCCTATATTGAAGTATTTTAAAATTACACGGGCCTGGCCCAAAAATAAGGTGACGCAACACCTAGAATAGCCTCTGGACGAAAATTATGAAGTGGCATCTTGTATATTTCGTCCAAGGGTTCATGCACTCATTATGGTGGCTTCAAAGTCCTGAAATCATCACTTGAAACTATGTTCTTGTCTCCCTTGCGCATGCCATCAACTCCATGCTTGTTCTTGCTCCAATGTTCATCCTTCTCCAAGCTAGGCCCTTCATTTGTAAGCAAAACAAATGTATCCAATTTAGGCAGCATCATGTTTTCTCATGAACATTAGAATCATTACCAAGAAACGAAAGTACCTGGTAATTTAATTGGCGTGCGCGAGCTCTAGTAATCGGTCCAGTATGTATAGTAGTAGGGGTTGTGGGTGTAATAATGGTATTGATGTCCTCATCAACCGAGATGCTTCCTTATCTGGTCGCGGCGCTTGAGGAAGTCGTGAGCGGTATCGGCCCCTTGGCAGAGGTAGAAGCCCGCGTTCTTTCCTCAGCCGCGTTGATGCGCGTCTTCAGCCACCTCCATCTTCGCGATCCTACCGCCCTCCATGACGAGCTGCTGGAGCCTGTGGACGATGAGCACTGTGCAGCTGCTGCCAAAGTCATGAAGGGTCAAGTGGAGGCCCTGCTGAAGAGGTTCCGCGCATTCGATTCCGCGCCCTCAACCCGCGGTGCTGCTGATCCTGCAACTCTGGCGGGTGGTGCAGGTGAGGGCAATTTCGCCATGGAAGAAGCATCCCTTGCGGGTGTCGGCGACGTCCGGGAGTGACGAGATGACTTGCTGGCGGCTCCTTTCCTATTTAGCTTCTGCAATATGCACCATGCCTCGTGGAGGCGTTTAAACTTGCGTTTGGTATCGGGAGAACAATATGTCTTGTAATATTTTCTTGAGATTTTGCGATTTCCTTCCCGTTTGCTTTATGTTCTACATCGGCAAGGCCTGACCCGGCGCATACCTCAGTCGCCTTTGGGTCCTCCGGATCACCAGGACGAGACCAAGGGGTGAGGGGCTACGTGGCCACTTAGGCTCCTGAGTCGCAATGCTCAGGAGTCCCCCTTGACGTGCAAACAGCTTACAGAAAGAAGACGTAGGGATAGGTCTAGTGTTCTACGCCGGCAGGGCCCGATCCCGCGCATACCTCAGCCGCCGCTGGGTCGTCCGGATCACTAGGATGAGACCAAGGGATGAGGGGATATGTGGCCAGTTAGGCTCCTGAGTCGCGATGCTCAGGAGTCCCCCTTGACGCTCAAACGACCTTCATTTTCCCTCACGGAGGTCCTGCTCGGGAGGGCGCGCTATGACCAGGCCCGAGTGACCTGGCGGGGTGGCGTACGCTTGGGCGTGACCCGAGCGTAGCCCCCGTGCCCAGCCCCCTCGGGCGAGGCTCCCAAGGGGAGGTGTTGCGATGGGGCCAGACACTGAGCTCAAGGCTCCCTGAGGTTGATACAGCCATGGGGCCGCACTCAGTTGTTTATCACCAGCGCGGAGCGTAAAGCTTCCGCACTTGCACGGGCATAACCGCTCCTCGGTAGTGTCGACTTCCAGCGTGGAGCATGGTGCTTCCACTGGTGCGTGGGTGAGGGCTCCCTCTGAGTGGAGCCCCCGGGGCGTGTACAACCCCGCCCTGACACGTGGCTTGCACGGCAGGGCTAGACGAGGTGTGTCTAGGCACTCGTGAGCTAGCACGGGACTCATGAGGCCCTACCTCAAGGCGGGTTGCGCCTGGTCTTGGTTCTTGTTGACTGTCCTGTGAGATGGTTAGGCAACCTGCGCCGAATGAATCTCCTGAGGTTATTGCATGAGAAGGCCAAGCACCAACGACCCCACGAGGTGACGTGAATGGGACCGGCCCGCCAGACAGAGATCATCGTTGGATTTATCGATGCTATAGGGACGGACCCGAGCACAGACGCCATGCCTAGCCTTCTTATGCGAAGGATCCTGAAGAAAGACAATCGGCGTGCGGCTCCTGTGGTGGGTGATAATCAAGTAGGTGATAACCATAGATAGATTATGCATGGAAAGCGAACTAGCTTAGGTAAATGCAAGAACAATACATGCCACTGGGACGGACCCGAGCTGCCTGGGGATGATGCAGCCCGAGGGTCGCCCCCAGCAGAGTAGGCTAAAGATGCAAAAGGATACATGCCACAGGGACAGGCCCACGCAGTGATAGAGGCGGGGTGTCCCGATCTTTCGATGAGATGATAACTATCGATTTGATGGAGCCGACTTTGACGATCCGACTACAAACGTGCACGACGTTGCGCCTTAGCAATCGCTAAACCAACTTCGAGAGGTTATTGACCACGCCGGAGCACAGTCAACCTGACCACGAAAGTCTATTCCTGCAAGCAATCGAAGAACAAGCAAGAATATGATAAAAGCAATCTGAATATTGCGAGTATATATGAAGTATTGATAAAGGTGGGGATCCGTAAGCGGTCTTGGTCTGGTCGTTGAACACAAACGAAGTACATGAAGTTGCAATGGCTAACTTTTAACTAAACAAATCCCAAGGAAAAAGCTACTAGATGGATCTACTTATATAGGAGCAAGGGGTGGCGGCCAAGGAGGTGGGAGGACGTCCCAAGGCAGCCTAAAACCAACCCTAGGTCGTACAAGGCTCATGGGCCCAAGTGGAGGTGATGCAACACCTTTGGACTTGTTGTTTGACTCGGATTCTGCTGCAGCGTCAGATTGTTTCGTCCATATCTCAACGCTCTGGACGAATTTAAAGGTGAATCCAAATGGAGTGGAAAGAGGACGAAATATACTTTCCAACAAAAAAAGAATCACCCAATTCAGAGTCTGTATGAAAAAGTTCTTGCCGTTTTGAGTCAGGTATGTCTGTGCAGTCCGAATCTGAATCCAGAACGTGAGAGACTTGGACTCTATCTTCTCTTGGCCCAAAAGTGACGTGAAGGGACTTTTTGAACAGCACCTAAACTTCTCTTTTTCCCTTATCTTCATATGTGGATTGTACAAATGTCCCTTACACCTGCAATTAGACAAAACAAAAAAGTGTGTGAAGTATTTTTGTTCTGGATAATATAAATAGATTATTGAATTGTTGACACTAGAAATCACCTGACAAATATGCATGTATGCAATATTTTTGGTCGTATCCAAGGTAGTCATGTCCTCATCATCCTCCCCTTCTTGAAAATAAAGCCGTCCTCGGCGTTGCTTTATCTGAAATGTGGCTAACAAAAGAGACAAGGTGTACATGTTGTATATGTATATGTCATCAATTTTTATTTCCCTTGGAATTTGCACATATGACACATGTATACATGAGTAACTTTCATAGTGAATAAAATATAAAGCCAAAATATTATCACAAGAAGTAGAAGGTATGAAAGAGTATTGCAACTCAGTTTGCACATATAAGTGAAGCTCTTATTCATATGAAAAGATTGACAATATTCATCATTAAACCATCCCAATATTGGTGAATAAACCTTACTTGCATAAAATTTACATGCTACAACATGCTTAAATAAGCCAACATGCAATAAGTCATTTGGCACAGAATCATCACCAAGATTAGAGGTCATATCAAAATGATTAAACATTGGCACAATTATTTTCAAACATAGTTGATCCAAATTTGTTTTAGTGTCTGATTCACATGGTTCTTTCACATCAACGGTTAATTCAATAGGTGCACTCAAAATTCTTGATATTGCAGTTGTTTGATCACATGGCAAAGTCAAATCATCAGTATAATCGTCTAAAATAGGTGGTGTGATCAATGTAGTGGCTAGAGCATCACATGGTGTATTTAAATCGACAAGGCATTCATTATTCACATGCGAAGTTAGAAGGTCAGTACCTTTGTCATTACCTCGTGTTATGAACTCAGATGATGTTGGAACTCTCGGCAGTGACGGGTCATAATATGGAGCTGATGCAGTGCTCACAACAAAGGATGTTGTTGTCGTAGTAGGCACAGTGGTAGAACGAAGGACCGTCTCAACTCCTTGGATGTGAATCTTATGCTTGTTTGTCTTGTGGGCATCACGCCTCTTTATTTCCTGTTCAGCTTTGCAAGCAAGATGAAACAAATGGTCCATAGGATAACATTCTTCATGAATTAGTATCTCCTGAAGATCACGGTTTAATCCACCCCAAAATCTATCCATAAAATCTTCTTCACTTTCCTCTAAAAAGGAATGCAACAAGGTAGTTTGTAAATCGTCATAATATTTTCTTACAGTGTCACTACCTTGTTTTAAATGTTGTAGTTTTTTAATAATGCCACGAGTATAATAAACATCGACGAATCTATCTCTCATGAGAAGTTTTAAATCATCCCAAGTAGTAGGTACATAATCAGGGTATAACCGACAATGTTCACTCCACCAAACAGTAGCAAAACTAGTGAAAGAACCAACCGCAAGCTTAACTTTTTTACGTTCCGAAAAATCATGGGAAGCAAATATAACATTTATTTCGAACTCCCATTCAATATATAAATCAGGTTTAAAACGACCATTAAAAGGTGGCATGGAAACAAAAACCTGATTGTGCGTATTCTTATGCCTTTGCACCTCTTGTGACGGTGGTTGTATTTTCGGAGCTGGTGGCACGTCTCCCGCGATTGATGAAGCCCAACTGACTCTGGAACCTGCCATATTTAGTAGAAAAACAAGAAACAAAATCCGAGAATAATGTTCCTATGAACTACTAGGATGTGGTGGTAAAACGCTCATAGTATAGCAAATATCAAAGTCTTACAAGTTCTTACCATGCAGCAAGTGGTGACCGGCAACCAGCGGTGTCAAATAACTCCGAAGATTGAGTAAAGCGATTGCCAGGTGAGCATATGTATACACGGTGTAGAAATATGTGGAGCTTGGAAGGCCAAATATATGGTAGCAAAAGATCAGCAATAATCAATTCAGAGATGCAATGTTGAATAAACGCTCAACGACGGTACTGTGCTGGTCCTAGGCTTGATCGGACTAGAGACGCGAGCCTAGAACACTAATGAGGTCACGGCGTAGCACAACTAGCATCAATGAAGTATAGTAAGTAGCTCTGGACAGCAAGATATAAGTGAAGATCACAACGGCAGTAAAGATAATGATGAAAAACAACTGCCAAGCAGGACAACTCTCTCTCCAACTTTCCTCTTGAAAAGTTTGAGCCAATTTTCTGATAACTTTTTTCAAATGTTGCTACTAACTCAAGCTTTCCAATGCAAAAAGAATAACTCAATTCCGAATTGATATGAGGAGTCAAAGAATTCTAAAACTGGCCTGAAAAACTAGAATAAGCTGTGTCCGCGAACTTCGGAGGGCAAAAAGACCTATTTAGAAGCCGATTTTGAGGTGCCAAGTATTGAACATGCTTCTACAACTATTTAGATGCGACTCGTCGCTAGCTTTAATTTGAGTACTCGTGGAGCCAAAACGGACTTCGTATGAGGAAGTTATGCCTGTTTGACTGAACAGTGCACAAAACAGAATCCAATCCGAATTCAACTACGAGATTGAGTCTAGATAGATCCGAATTTTGTTTGTTTTTTCTTCTTCTTTTTTCCTCACACTTTTTTCTTTTCCTTTCTATCTTTTTTTTCTCTGACTTTCTTATTCTCTGACTTTTTTTTCTTTTTTGTTCTATGTCTTTTTTTTCTCTCCCTCTTTCCAAGACAAACTAGATAAGATGCAGATTGGATCAAGCGAAGATGTGAACGACCTCAACTATGATTGTGACAGTGAACTATGGGTAGCACGAGGTGAATATTGATGGATGGTGTGGTGAACAGCGGAAGGGATAACGATGCAGCGGCGACGTGACTAATGTGAACAGAACTTGAAACTCTAAACGAACTAGACACTAAGACCAGCAACTCGACACGACGATGCAACCGATAATTCAATAATGCAAACAATGAAAAGAAAATTGCAAAGGCTCAGACTGGCTTGGACAAAAGGATGAATATATCTAACTTTTTTGTGGCTTTTTCTTGGACAATAGGTAAGAAAATAAATCTAATTTAAGGGAAACTGGAAATTCTCACCGAGCAACCTGAAAACTGATACCACTTGATAGAGGCGGGGTGTCCCGATCTTTCGATGAGATGATAACTATCGATTTGATGGAGCCGACTTTGACGATCCGACTACAAACGTGCATGACCTTGCGCCTTAGCAATCGCTAAACCAACTTCGAGAGGTTATTGACCACGCCGGAGCACAGTCAACCTGACCACGAAAGTCTATTCCTGCAAGCAATCGAAGAACAAGCAAGAATATGATAAAAGCAATCTGAATATTGCGAGTATATATGAAGTATTGATAAAGGTGGGGATCCGTAAGCGGTCTTGGTCTGGTCGTTGAACACAAACGAAGTACACGAAGTTGCAATGGCTAACTTTTAACTAAACAAATACCAAGGAAAAAGCTACTAGATGGATCTACTTATATAGGAGCAAGGGGTGGCGGCCAAGTAGGTGGGAGGACGTCCCAAGGCAGCCTAAAACCAACCCTAAGTCGTACAAGGCTCATGGGCCCAAGTGGAGGTGATGCAACACCTTTGGACTTGTTGTTTGACTCGGATTCTGCTGCAGCGTCAGATTATTTCGTCCATATCTCAACGCTCCGGACGAATTTAAAGGTGAATCCAAATGGAGTGGAAATAGGACGAAATCTACTTTCCAACAAAAAAAGAATCACCCAATTCGGAGTCTGTATGAAAAAGTTCTTGCCGTTTTGAGTCAGGTATGTCTGTGCAGTCCGAATCTGAATCCAGAACGTGAGAGACTTGGACTCTATCTTCTCTTGGCCCAAAAGTGACGTGAAGGGACTTTTTGAACAGCACCTAAACTTCTCCTTTTCCCTTATCTTCATATGTGGATTGTACAAATGTCCCATACACCTGCAATTAGACAAAACACAAAAGTGTGTGAACTATTTTTGTTCTGGATAATATAAATAGATTATTGAATTGTTGACAATAGAAATCACCTGACAAATATGCATGTATGCAATATTTTTGGTCGTATCCAAGGTAGTCATGTCCTCATCATCCTCCCCTTCTTGAAAATAAATCCGTCCTCGGCGTTGCTTTATCTGAAATGTGGCCAACAAAAGAGACAAGGTGTACATGTTGTATATGTATATGTCATCAATTTTTACTTCCCGTGGAATTTTCACATATGACACATGTATACATGAGTAACTTTCATAGTGAATAAAATATAAAGGCAAAATATTATCACAAGAAGTAGAAGGTATGAAAGAGTATTGCAACTCAGTTTGCACATATAAGTGAAGCTCTTGTTCATATGAAAAGATTGACAATATTCATCATTAAACCATCCCAATATTGGTGAATAAACCTTACTTGCATAAAATTTACATGCTACAACATGCTTAAATAAGCCAACATGCAATAAGTCATTTGACACAGAATCATCACCAAGTTTAGAGGTCATATCAAAATGATTAAACATTGGCACAATTATTTTCAAACGTAGTTTATCCAAATTTGTTTTAGTGTGTGATTCACATGGTTCTTTCACATCAACGGTTAATTCAATAGGTGCACTCAAAATTCTTGATATTGCAGTTGTTTGATCACATGGCAAAGTCAAATCATCAGTATAATCATCTAAAATAGGTGGTGTGATCAATGTAGTGGCTAGAGCATCACATGGTGTATTTAAATCGACAAGGCATTCATTATTCACATGCGAAGTTAGAAGATCAGTACCTTTGTCATTACCTCGTGTTATGAACTCAGATGATGTTGGACCTCCCGGCAGTGACCGTCATAATATGGAGCTGATGTAGTGCTCACAACAAAGGATGTTGTTGTCATAGTAGGCACAGTGGTAGAAGGAAGGACCGTCTCAACTCCTTGGATGTGCACCTTATGCTTTTTTGTCTTGTGGGCATCACGCCTCTTTATTTCCTATTCAGCTTTGCAAGCAAGATGAAACAAATGGTCCATAGGATAACATTCTTCTTGAATTAGTATCTCCTGAATATCACGGTTTAATCCACCCCAAAATCTATCCATAAAATCTTCTTCACTTTCCTCTAAAAAGGAATGCAACAAGGTAGTTTGTAAATCATCATAATATTTTCTTACTGTGTCACTACCTTGTTTTAAATGTTGTAGTTTTTTAATCATGCCACGAGTATAATAAACATCGACGAATCTATCTCTCATGAGAAGTTTTAAATCATCCCAAGTAGTAGGTACATAATCAGGGTATAACCGACAATGTTCACTCCACCAAACAGTAGCAAAACTAGTGAAAGAACCAACCGCAAGCTTAACTTTTTTACGTTCCGAAAAATCATGGGAAGCAAATATAACATTTATTTCGAACTCCCATTCAATATATAAATCAGGCTTAAAACGACCACTAAAAGGTGGCATGGAAACAAAAACCTGATTGTGCGTATTCTTATGCCTTTGCACCTCTTGTGACGGTGGTTGTATTTTCGGAGCTGGTGGCACGTCTCCCACGATTGATGAAGCCCAACTGACTCTGAAACCTGCCATATTTAGTAGAAAAACAAGAAACAAAATCCGAGAATAATGTTCCTATGAACTACTAGGATGTGGTGGTAAAACGCTCATAGTATAGCAAATATCAAAGTCTTACAAGTTCTTACCATGCAGCAAGTGGTGACCGGCAACCAGCGGTGTCAAATAACTCCGAAGATTGAGTAAAGCGATTGCCAGGTGAGCGTATGTATACACGGTGTAGAAATATGTGGAGCTTGGAAGGCCAAATATATGGTAGCAAAAGATCAGCAATAATCAATTCAGAGATGCAATGTTGAATAAACGCTCAACGACGGTACTGTGCTGGTCCTAGGCTTGATCGGACTAGAGACGCGAGCCTAGAACACTAATGAGGTCACGGCGTAGCACAACTAGCATCAATGAAATATAGTAAGTATCTCTGGACAGCAAGATATAAGTGAAGATCACAACGGCAGTAAAGATAATGATGAAAAACAACTGCCAAGCAGGACAACTCTCTCTCCAACTTTCCTCTTGAAAAGTTTGAGCCAATTTTCTGATAACTTTTTTCAAAGAATGCTACTAACTCAAGCTTTCCAATGCAAAAAGAATAACTCAATTCCGAATTCATATGAGGAGTCAAAGAATTCTAAAACTGGCCTGAAAAACTAGAATAAGCTATGTCCGCGAACTTCGGAGGGCAAAAAGACCTATTTAGAAGCCGATTTTGAGTTGCCAAATATTGAACTAGCTTCTGCAACTATTTAGATGCGACTCGTCGCTAGCTTTAATTTGAGTACTCGTGGAGCCAAAACGGACTTCGTATGAGGAAGTTATGCCTGTTTGACTGAACAGTGCACAAAACAGAATCCAATCCGAATTCAACTACGAGATTGAGTCTAGATAGATCCGAATTTTGTTTGTTTTTTCTTCTTCTTTTTTCCTCACACTTTTTTTCTTTTCCTTTCTCTCTTTTCTTTCTCTGACTTTCTTTTTCTCTGACATTTTTTTCTTTTTTGTTCTCTGTCTTTTTTCTCTCTCCCTCTTTCCAAGACAAACTAGATAAGATGCAGATTGGATCAAGCGAAGATGTGAACGACCTAAACTATGATTGTGACAGTGAACTATGGGTAGCACGAGGTGAATATTGATGGATAGTGTGGTAAACAGCGGAAGGGATAACGATGCAGCGGCGACGTGACTAATGTGAACAGAATTCGAAACTCTAAACGAACTAGACACTAAGACCAGCAACTCGACACGACGATGCAACCGATAATTCAATAATGCAAACAATGAAAAGAAAATTGCAAAGGCTCAGACTGGCTTGGACAAAAGGATGAATATATCTAACTTTTTCGTGGCTTTTTCTTGGACAATAGGTAAGAAAATAAATCTAATCTAGGGGAAACTGGAAATTCTCACCGAGCAACCTGAAAACTGATACCACTTGATAGAGGCGGGGTGTCCCGATCTTTCGATGAGATGATAACTATCGATTTGATGGAGCCGACTTTGACGATCCGACTACAAACGTGCATGATGTTGCGCGTTAGCAATCGCTAAACCAACTTCGAGAGGTTATTGACCACGCCGGAGCACAATCAACCTGACCACGAAAGTCTATTCCTGCAAGCAATCGAAGAACAAGCAAGAATATGATAAAAGCAATCTGAATATTGCGAGTATATATGAAGTATTGATAAAGGTGGGGATCCGTAAGAGGTCTTGGTCTGGTCGTTGAACACAAACGAAGTACACGAAGTTGCAATGACTAACTTTTAACTAAACAAATCCCAAGGAAAAAGTTACTAGATGGATCTACTTATATAGGAGCAAGGGGTGGCGGCCAAGGAGGTGGGAGGACGTCCCAAGGCAGCCTAAAACCAACCCTAGGTCGTACAAGGCTCATGGGCCCAAGTGGAGGTGATGCAACACCTTTGGACTTGTTGTTTGACTCGGATTCTGCTGCAGCGTCAGATTGTTTCGTCCATATCTCAACGCTCCGGATGAATTTAAAGGTGAATCCAAATGGAGTGGAAATAGGACGAAATCTACTTTCCAACAAAAAAAGAATCACCCAATTCGGAGTCTGTATGAAAAAGTTCTTGCCGTTTTGAGTCAGGTATGTCTGTGCAGTCCGAATCTGAATCCAGAACGTGAGAGACTTGGACTCTATCTTCTCTTGGCCCAAAAGTGACGTGAAGGGACTTTTTGAACAGCACCTAAACTTCTCTTTTTCCCTTATCTTCATATGTGGATTGTACAAATGTCCCATACACCTGCAATTAGACAAAACACAAAAGTGTGTGAACTATTTTTGTTCTGGATAATATAAATAGATTATTGAATTGTTGACAATAGAAATCACCTGACAAATATGCATGTATGCGATATTTTTGGTCGTATCCAAGGTAGTCATGTCCTCATCATCCTCCCCTTCTTGAAAATAAAGCCGTCCTCGGCGTTGCTTTATCTGAAATGTGGCTAACAAAAGAGACAAGGTGTACATGTTGTATATGTATATGTCATCAATTTTTACTTCCCGTGGAATTTGCACATATGACACATGTATACATGAGTAACTTTCATAGTGAATAAAATATAAAGCCAAAATATTATCACAAGAAGTAGAAGGTATGAAAGAGTATTGCAACTCAGTTTGCACATATAAGTGAAGCTCTTATTCATATGAAAAGATTGACAATATTCATCATTAAACCATCCCAATATTGGTGAATAAACCTTACTTGCATAAAATTTACATGCTACAACATGCTTAAATAAGCCAACATGCAATAAGTCATTTGACACAGAATCATCACCAAGATTAGAGGTCATATCAAAATGATTAAACATTGGCACAATTATTTTCGAACGTAGTTGATCCAAATTTGTTTTAGTGTCTGATTCACATGGTTCTTTCACATCAACGGTTAATTCAATAGGTGCACTCAAAATTCTTGATATTGCAGTTGTTTGATCACATGGCAAAGTCAAATCATCAGTATAATCGTCTAAAATAGGTGGTGTGATCAATGTAGTGGCTAGAGCATCACATGGTGTATTTAAATCGACAAGGCATTCATTATTCACATGCGAAGTTAGAAGATCAGTACCTTTGTCATTACCTCGTGTTATGAACTCAGATGATGTTGGAACTCTCGGCAGTGACGGGTCATAATATGGAGCTGATGCAGTGCTCACAACAAAGGATGTTGTTGTCATAGTAGGCACAGTGGTAGAAGGAAGGACCGTCTCAACTCCTTGGATGTGCATCTTATGCTTGTTTGTCTTGTGGGCATCACGCCTCTTTATTTCCTGTTCAGCTTTGCAAGCAAGATGAAACAAATGGTCCATAGGATAACATTCTTCATGAATTAGTATCTCCTGAAGATCACGGTTTAATCCACCCCAAAATCTATCCATAAAATCTTCTTCACTTTCCTCTAAAAAGGAATGCAACAAGGTAGTTTGTAAATCATCATAATATTTTCTTACAGTGTCACTACCTTGTTTTAAATGTTGTAGTTTTTTAATCATGCCACGAGTATAATAAACATCGACGAATCTATCTCTCATGAGAAGTTTTAAATCATCCCAATTAGTAGGTACGTAATCAGGGTATAACCGACAATGTTCACTCCACCAAACAGTAGCAAAACTAGTGAAAGAACCAACCGCAAGCTTAACTTTTTTACGTTCCGAAAAATCATGGGAAGCAAATATAACATTTATTTCGAACTCCCATTCAATATATAAATCAGGCTTAAAACGACCATTAAAAGGTGGCATGGAAACAAAAACCTGATTGCGCGTATTCTTATGCCTTTGCACCTCTTGTGACGGTGGTTGTATTTTCGGAGCTGGTGGCACGTCTCCCACGATTGATGAAGCCCAACTGACTCTGGAACCTGCCATATTTAGAAGAAAAACAAGAAAAAAGATCCGAGAATAATGTTCCTATGAACTACTAGGATGTGGTGGTAAAACGCTCACAGTATAGCAAATATCAAAGTCTTACAAGTTCTTACCATGCAGCAAGTGGTGACCGGCAACCAGCGGTGTCAAATAACTCCGAAGATTGAGTAAAGCGATTGCCAGGTGAGCGTACGTATACACGGTGTAGAAATATGTGGAGCTTGGAAGGCCAAATATATGGTAGCAAAAGATCAGCAATAATCAATTCAGAGATGCAATGTTGAATAAACGCTCAACGACGGTACTGTGCTGGTCCTAGGCTTGATCGGACTAGAGACGCGAGCCTAGAACACTAATGAGGTCACGGCGTAGCACAACTAGCATCAATGAAGTATAGTAAGTAGCTCTGGACAGCAAGATATAAGTGAAGATCACAACGGCAGTAAAGATAATGATGAAAAACAACTGCCAAGCAGGACAACTCTCTCTCCAACTTTCCTCTTGAAAAGTTTGAGCCAATTTTCTGATAACTTTTTTCAAAGAATGCTACTAACTCAAGCTTTCCAATGCAAAAAGAATAACTCAATTCCGAATTCATATGAGGAGTCAAAGAATTCTAAAACTGGCCTGAAAAACTAGAATAAGCTGTGTCCGCGAACTTCGGAGGGCAAAAAGACCTATTTAGAAGCCGATTTTGAGGTGCCAAGTATTGAACATGCTTCTGCAACTATTTAGATGCGAATCGTCGCTAGCTTTAATTTGAGTACTCGTGGAGCCAAAACGGACTTCGTATGAGGAAGTTATGCCTGTTTGACTGAACAGTGCACAAAACAGAATCCAATCCGAATTCAACTACGAGATTGAGTCTAGATAGATCCGAATTTTGTTTGTTTTTTCTTCTTCTTTTTTCCTCACACTTTTTTCTTTTCCTTTCTCTCTTTTTTTTCTCTGACTTTCTTTTTCTCTGACTTTTTTTTCTTTTTTGTTCTCTGTCTTTTTTTTCTCTCCCACTTTCCAAGACAAACTAGATAAGATGCAGATTGGATCAAGCGAAGATGTGAACGACCTCAACTATGATTGTGACAGTGAACTATGGGTAGCACGAGGTGAATATTGATGGATGGTGTGGTGAACAGCGGAAGGGATAACGATGCAGCGGCGACGTGACTAATGTGAACAGAACTCGAAACTCTAAACGAACAAGACACTAAGACCAGCAACTCGACACGACGATGCAACCGATAATTCAATAATGCAAACAATGAAAAGAAAATTGCAAAGGCTCAGACTGGCTTGGACAAAAGGATGAATATATCTAACTTTTTTGTGGCTTTTTCTTGGACAATAGGTAAGAAAATAAATCTAATTTAGGGGAAACTGGAAATTCTCACCGAGCAACCTGAAAACTGATACCACTTGATAGAGGCGGGGTGTCCCGATCTTTCGATGAGATGATAACTATCGATTTGATGGAGCCGACTTTGACGATCCGACTACAAACGTGCATGACGCTGCGCCTTAGCAATCGCTAAACCAACTTCGAGAGGTTATTGACCACGCCGGAGCACAGTCAACCTGACCACGAAAGTCTATTCCTGCAAGCAATCGAAGAACAAGCAAGAATATGATAAAAGCAATCTGAATATTGCGAGTATATATGAAGTATTGATAAAGGTGGGGATCCGTAAGCGGTCTTGGTCTGGTCGTTGAACACAAATGAAGTACACGAAGTTGCAATGGCTAACTTTTAACTAAACAAATCCCAAGGAAAAAGCTACTAGATGGATCTACTTATATAGGAGCAAGGGGTGGCGGCCAAGGAGGTGGGAGGACGTCCCAAGGCAGCCTAAAACCAACCCTAAGTCGTACAAGGCTCATGGGCCCAAGTGGAGGTGATGCAACACCTTTGGACTTGTTGTTTGACTCGGATTCTGCTGCAGCGTCAGATTATTTCGTCCATATCTCGACGCTCCGGACGAATTTAAAGGTGAATCCAAATGGAGTGGAAAGATGACGAAATCTACTTTCCAACAAAAAAAGAATCACCCAATTCGGAGTCTGTATGAAAAAGTTCTTGCCGTTTTGAGTCAGGTATGTCTGTGCAGTCCGAATCTGAATCCAGAACGTGAGAGACTTGGACTCTATCTTCTCTTGGCCCAAAAGTGACGTGAAGGGACTTTTTGAACAGCACCTAAACTTCTCCTTTTCCCTTATCTTCATATGTTGATTGTACAAATGTCCCATACACCTGCAATTAGACAAAACACAAAAGTGTGTGAAGTATTTTTGTTCTGGATAATATAAATAGATTATTGAATTGTTGACACTAGAAATCACCTGACAAATATGCATGTATGCAATATTTTTGGTCGTATCCAAGGTAGTCATGTCCTCATCATCCTCCCCTTCTTGAAAATAAAGCCGTCCTCGGCGTTGCTTTATCTGAAATGTGGCCAACAAAAGAGACAAGGTGTACATGTTGTATATGTATATGTCATCAATTTTTACTTCCCGTGGAATTTGCACATATGACACATGTATACATGAGTAACTTTCATAGTGAATAAAATATAAAGGCAAAATATTATCACAAGAAGTAGAAGGTATGAAAGAGTATTGCAACTCAGTTTGCACATATAAGTGAAGCTCTTGTTCATATGAAAAGATTGACAATATTCATCATTAAACCATCCCAATATTGGTGAATAAACCTTACTTGCATAAAATTTACAAGCTACAACATGCTTAAATAAGCCAACATGCAATAAGTCATTTGACACAGAATCATCACCAAGATTAGAGGTCATATCAAAATGATTAAACATTGGCACAATTATTTTCAAACGTAGTTTACCCAAATTTGTTTTAGTGTCTGATTCACATGGTTCTTTCACATCAACGGTTAATTCAATAGGTGCACTCAAAATTGTTGATATTGCAGTTGTTTGATCACATGGCAAAGTCAAATCATCAGTATAATCATCTAAAATAGGTGGTGTGATCAATGTAGTGGCTAGAGCATCACATGGTGTGTTTAAATCGACAAGGCATTCATTATTCACATGCGAAGTTAGAAGATCAGTACCTTTGTCATTACCTCGTGTTATGAACTCAAATGATGTTGGAACTCTCGGCAGTGACGGGTCATAATATGGAGCTGATGCAGTGCTCACAACAAAGGATGTTGTTGTCATAGTAGGCACAGTGGTAGAACGAAGGACCGTCTCAACTCCTTGGATGTGCACCTTATGATTGTTTGTCTTGTGGGCATCACGCCTCTTTATTTCCTGTTCAGCTTTGCAAGCAAGATGAAACAAATGGTCCATAGGATAACATTCTTCATGAATTAGTATCTCCTGAATATCACGGTTTAATCCATCCCAATATCTATCCATAAAATCTTCTTCACTTTCCTCTAAAAAGGAATGCAACAAGGTAGTTTGTAAATCATCATAATATTTTCTTACAGTGTGACTACCTTGTTTTAAATGTTATAGTTTTTTAATCATGCCACGAGTATAATGACCATCGATGAATCTATCTCTCATGAGAAGTTTTAAATCATCCCAAGTAGTAGGTACATAATCAGGGTATAACCGACAATGTTCACTCCACCAAACAGTAGCAAAACTAGTGAAAGAACCAACCGCAAGCTTAACTTTTTTACGTTCCGAAAAATCATGGGAAGCAAATATAACATTTATTTCGAACTCCCATTCAATATATAAATCAGGCTTAAAACGACCATTAAAAGGTGGCATGGAAACAAAAACCTGATTGTGCGTATTCTTATGCCTTTGCACCTCTTGTGACGGTGGTTGTATTTTCGGAGCTGGTGGCACGTCTCCCACGATTGATGAAGCCCAACTGACTCTGGAACCTGCCATATTTAGTAGAAAAACAAGAAACAAAATCCGAGAATAATGTTCCTATGAACTACTAGGATGTGGTGGTAAAACGCTCATAGTATAGCAAATATCAAAGTCTTACAAGTTCTTACCATGCAGCAAGTGGTGACCGGCAACCAGCGGTGTCAAATAACTCCGAAGATTGAGTAAAGCGATTGCCAGGTGAGCGTATGTATACACGGTGTAGAAATATGTGGAGCTTGGAAGGCCAAATATATGGTAGCAAAAGATCAGCAATAATCAATTCAGAGATGCAATGTTGAATAAACGCTCAACGACGGTACTGTGCTGGTCCTAGGCTTGATCGGACTAGAGACGCGAGCCTAGAACACTAATGAGGTCACGGCGTAGCACAACTAGCATCAATGAAGTATAGTAAGTAGCTCTGGACAGCAAGATATAAGTGAAGATCACAACGGCAGTAAAGATAATGATGAAAAACAACTGCCAAGCAGGACAACTCTCTCTCCAACTTTCCTCTTGAAAAGTTTGAGCCAATTTTCTGATAACTTTTTTCAAAGAATGCTACTAACTCAAGCTTTCCAATGCAAAAAGAATAACTCAATTCCGAATTCATATGAGGAGTCAAAGAATTCTAAAACTGGCCTGAAAAACTAGAATAAGCTGTGTCCGCGAACTTCGGAGGGCAAAAAGACCTATTTAGAAGCCGATTTTGAGGTGCCAAGTATTGAAAAAGCTTCTTCAACTATTTAGATGCGACTCGTCGCTAGCTTTAATTTGAGTACTCGTGGAGCCAAAACGGACTTCGTATGAGGAAGTTATGCCTGTTTGACTGAACAGTGCACAAAACATAATCCAATCCGAATTCAACTACGAGATTGAGTCTAGATAGATCCGAATTTTGTTTGTTTTTTCTTCTTCTTTTTTCCTCACACTTTTTTCTTTTCCTTTCTCTATTTTTTTTCTCTGACATTCTTTTTCTCTGACATTTTTTTCTTTTTTGTTCTCTGTCTTTTTTTTCTCTCCCTCTTTCCAAGACAAACTAGATAAGATGCAGATTGGATCAAGCGAAGATGTGAACGACCTAAACTATGATTGTGACAGCGAACTATGGGTAGCACGAGGTGAATATTGATGGATGGTGTGGTGAACAGCGGAAGGGATAACGATGCAGCGGCGACGTGACTAATGTGAACAGAATTCGAAACTCTAAACGAACTAGACACTAAGACCAGCAACTCGACACGACGATGCAACCGATAATTCAATAATGCAAACAATGAAAATAAAATTGCAAAGGCTCAGACTGGCTTGGACAAAAGGATGAATATATCTAACTTTTTTGTGGCTTTTTCTTGGACAATAGGTAAGAAAATAAATCTAATCTAGGGGAAACTGGAAATTCTCACCGAGCAACCTGAAAACTGATACCACTTGATAGAGGCGGGGTGTCCCGATCTTTCGATGAGATGATAACTATCGATTTGATGGAGCCGACTTTGATGATCCGACTACAAATGTGCACGACGTTGTGCCTTAGCAATCGCTAAACCAACTTCGAGAGGTTATTGACCACGCCGGAGCACAATCAACCTGACCACGAAAGTCTATTCCTGCAAGCAATCGAAGAACAAGCAAGAATATGATAAAAGCAATCTGAATATTGCGAGTGTATATGAAGTATTGATAAAGGTGGGGATACGTAAGTGGTCTTGGTCTGGTCGTTGAACACAAACGAAGTACACGAAGTTGCAATGGCTAACTTTTAACTAAACAAATCCCAAGGAAAAAGCTACTAGATGGATCTACTTATATAGGAGCAAGGGGTGGCGGCCAAGGAGGTGGGAGGACGTCCCAAGGCAGTCTAAAACCAATCCTAAGTCGTACAAGGCTCATGGGCCCAAGTGGAGGTGATGCAACACCTTTGGACTTGTTGTTTGACTCGGATTCTACTGCAGCATCAGATTGTTTGGTCCATATCTCAACGCTCTGGACGAATTTAAATGTGAATCCAAATGGAGTGGAAAGAGGACGAAATCTACTTTCCAACAAAAAAAGAATCACCCAATTCGGAGTCTGTATGAAAAAGTTCTTGCCGTTTTGAGTCAGGTATGTCTGTGCAGTCCGAATCTGAATCCAGAACGTGAGAGACTTGGACTCTATCTTCTCTTGGCCCAAAAGTGACGTGAAGGGACTTTTTGAACAGCACCTAAACTTCTCTTTTTCCCTTATCTTCATATGTGGATTGTACAAATGTCCCATACACCTGCAATTAGACAAAACACAAAAGTGTGTGAAGTATTTTTGTTCTGGATAATATAAATAGATTATTGAATTGTTGACACTAGAAATCACCTGACAAATATGCATGTATGCAATATTTTTGGTCGTATCCAAGGTAGTCATGTCCTCATCACGCGTCCTGGGAATGACGCAACCCGGGGGGCGCTCCCAGCTGAATAAACTTGGAGAATGTCACCTGGTTCAGTTGTCGAAGGGATGTTGGGGTAGCTGAGGATGCATGGCGCAGGGGTTGCCCCTCATAAGCCACCGGGTCCCTGATCCTAGGGAGGCTCTGGGGGTCGAGGCGGTTCCTCGAGGACCATCTCCATGTCCGCCAGGACTGCAAAGTCTAGCAGGGAGGTACCAAAGTAATCCAGGAGTGAATCACTGGACAGCGGTCAAGAACATCCTGAAGTACCTGAAAAAGACGAAGGATATGTTTCTTATTTAGGGAGGTGACAAAGATCTCATCGTAAATGGTAACGTTGATGCAAGCTTTGACACTGATCCGTACGATTCTAAATCGCAAACCAGATACATGTTTACATTGAACGGTGGAGCTGTCAGTTGGTGGAGTTCTAAACAAAGTGTCGTGGCGGGATCTACGTGTGAAGCGGAGTACATAGCTGCTTCAGAAGCAGCAAATGAAGGAGTCTGGATGAAGGAGTTCATATCCGATCTAGGTGTCATACCTAGTGCATCGGGTCCAATGAAAATCTTTTGTGACAATACTGGAGCAATTGCCTTAGCGAAGGAATCGAGATTTCACAAGAGAACCAAGCACATCAAGAGACGCTTCAATTCCATCCGGGATCTAGTCCAGGTGGGACACATAGAAATTTTCAAGATACATACGGATCTAAATGTTGCAGACCCGTTGACTAAGCCTCTTCCACGAGCAAAACACGATCAGCACCAAGACTCCATGGGTGTTAGAATCATTACAGTGTAATCTAGCTTATTGACTCTAGTGCAAGTGGGAGACTGAAGGAAATATGCCCTAGAGGCAATAATAAAGTTATTATTTATTTCCTTATATCATGATAAATGTTTATTATTCATGATAGAATTGTATTAACCGGAAACATAATACATGTGTGAATGCATAGACAAACAGTGTCACTAGTATGCCTCTACTTGACTAGCTCGTTGATCAAAGATGGTTAAGTTTCCTAGCCATAGACATGAGTTGTCATTTGATTAACGGGATCACATCATTAGGAGAATGATGTGATTGACATGACCCATTCCGTTAGCTTAGCACACGATCGTTTAGTATGATGCTATTGCTTTCTTCATGGCTTATACATGTTCCTATGACTATGAGATTATGCAACTCCCGTTTACCGGAGGAACACTTTGTGTGCTACCAAACGTCACAACGTAACTGGCTGATTATAAAGGTGCTCTACAGGTGTCTCCGAAGGTACTTGTTGGCTTGGCGTATTTCGATATTTGGATTTGTCACTCTGATTGTTGGAGAGGTATCTCTGGGCCCTCTCGGTAATGCACATCACTTAAAGCCTTGCAAGCATTGCAGCTAATGAGTTAGTTGCAGGATGATGTATTACGGAACGAGTAAAGAGACTTGCCGGTAACGAGATTGAACTAGGTATTGAGATACCGACGATCGAATCTCGGGCAAGTAACATACCGATGACAAAGGGAACAACGTATGTTGTTATGCGGTTTAACCAATAAAGATCTTAGTAGAATATGTAGGAGCCAATATGAGCATCCAGGTTCCGCTATTGGTTATTGACCGGAGACGTGTCTCGATCATTTCTACATAGTTCTCGAACCCGTAGGGTCCGCACGCTTAACGTTACGATGATAGTTTTATTATGAGTTTATATGATTCGATGTACCGAAGGTTGTTCGGAGTCCCGGATGTGATCACGGACATGACGAGGAGTCTCGGTATGGTCGATACATGAAGATTGATATATTGGACGACTATATTCAGACACCGAAAGTGTTCCAGAGAAGTTTCGGATTAAACCGGAGTGCCGGAGGGTTATCGGTAACCCCGGGGGAACTAATGGGCCTTGATGGGCCTTAGTGGAGAGAGGGAGAGAGGGGCGGCCAGGGCTGGCCGCGCGCCCCCTCCCCCTCTGGTCCGAATTGGACTAGGAGAGGGGGGCGGCGCCCCCCTTTCCTTCTTCGTCTCCCTCTCATTCCTTCCCCCTCTCTCCCTTTAGGTGGAAACCTACTAGGACTTGGAGTCCTAGTAGGAACGGACTCTAGATCAGCCCTCCCGAGAGAGTTTAGGGCTTGGCGGTGGCTCTGTATCATAAAACGTGATGAATCCTTCTCTCTGATTTTTTTCTCCCCAAACGTGAATATATGGAGTTGGAGTTGAGGTTGGTGGAGCACCAGGGGGCCCATGAGGTAGGGGGCGCGCCCAAGGGGGGTAGGCACGCCCCCAACCCTCATGGACAGGGTGTGGGCCCCCCTGGCCTTGATTCTTTCGCCAGTATTTTTTATTAATTCCAAAAATTAATCTCAGTTGATTTTCAGGTCATTCCGAGAAGTTTTTATTTCTGCACAAAAATAACACCATGGCAATTCTGCTGAAAACAGCATCAGTCCGGGTTAGTTCCATTCAAATCATGCAAGTTAGAGTCCAAAACAAGGGCAAAAGTGTTTGGAAAAGTAGATACGATGGATCGTATCAACTCCCCCAAGCTTAAACATTTGCTTGTCCTCAAGCAATTCAGTTGACAAACTGAAAGTGATAAATAAAAACTTTTACAAACTCTGTTTGCTCTTGTTGTTGCAAATATGTAAAGCCACCATTCAAGTTTTCAGCAAAGATTATGAACTAACCATATTCACAATAACACTTAGGTCTCATATTTACTCATATCAATGGCATAATCAACTAGCGAGCAATAATAATAAATCTCGGATGACAACACTTTCTCTAAACAATCATAATATGTTATAACAAGATGGTATCTCGCTAGCCCTTTCTGAGACCACAAAACATAAATGCAGAGCACCTTTCAAGATCAAGGACTGACTAAACATTGTAATTCATGGTAAAAGAGATCCAGTCATACTCAATGTAAATTAATAGTAATGGATGCAAATGACAGTGGTGCTCTCCAACTGGTGCTTTTTAATAAGAGGATGATGACTCAACATAAAAGTAAATAGATAGGCCCTTTGCAGAGGGAACAGGGATTTGTAGAGGTGCCAGAGCTCGATTTTGAAATAGATATAAATAATATTTTGAGCGGCATACTTTCATTGTAAACATAACAACCGAGAGATCTCGATATCTTCCATGCTACTCACATTACAGGTGGTTCCCAAATAGAATGGTAAAGTTTATACTCCCCCTCCACCAACAAGCATCAATCCATGGCTTGCTCGAAACAACGAGTGCCTCCAACTAACAATAGTCCCGGGGGAGTTTTGTTTGCAATTATTTTGATTTGATTTGCTTAGAGCATGGGACTGGGCATCCCGGTGACCAGCCATTTTCTCGTGAGTGAGGAGTGGAGTCCACTCCTCCTGAGAATAACCTGCCTAGCATGGGAGATACAGACATCCCTAGGTGATACATGAGCTATTCGAGCATACAAAACATAATTTCATTTGAAGTTTTAGAGTTTGGCACATACAAATTTACTTGGAACGGCAGGTAGATACCGCATATAGGAAGGTATGGTGGACTCATATGGAATAACTTTAGGGTTTATGGAAGTGGATGCACAAGCAGCATTCCCTCTTAGTACATGTGAAGGCTAGAAAAAGACTGGGAAGCGACCAACTAGAGAGCGACAACATTCATGAACATGCATTAGAAATAATAAACATTGAGTGCAAGCATGAGTAGGATATAATCCACCATGAACATAAATATCATGGAGGCTATGTTGATTTTGTTTCAACTACATGCGTGAACATGTGCCAAGTCAAATAACTCAAATCATTCAAAGGAGGATACCACCCTATCATACCACATCACAACCATTTTAATAGCATGTTGGCACGCAAGGTAAACCATTATAAACTCCTAGCAAATTAAGCGTGGCATGGGCAACTATAATCTCTAATTGTCATTGCAAACATGTTTATTCATAATATGCTGAATCAGGAACGATGAACTAATCATATTTACAAAAACAAGAGAGGTCGAGTTCATACCAGCTTCTCTCATCTCAATTAGTCCAACATATATCGTCATTATTGCCTTTCACTTGCACAACCAAACGGTGTGGATAATAATAATAGTGCATGTGCATTGGACTAAGCTGGAATCTGCAAGCATCCGATACAAAGAAGAAGACAAGGTAATATGGGCTCTTTGTTAAATCAATAATAATGCATATGAGAGCCACTTCAACATTTTAATTAGTCTTCTCCTCTCGACCCCCAAAAAAGAAAAGAAATAAAACTATTTACATGGGAAAGCTCCCAACAAGCAAAAGAAGAACGAGAAATCTGTTTGGGTTTTCTTTTTAATTACTACTATTACAGGCATGGAAAGTAAACTAGCTAGAAGCTACAACTAATTTTTTTGGGTTTTCTTAAGGTTTTTCAAACACACAAGAAGAAAGCAGGAGAAAGGAAAATAAACTAGCATGGATATTACAATGAAAAAGTATGAGCACCGACAACTAGCATGAGTGTGTGAACATAAATGTAATGTCGGAGAGAAATACGTACTCCCCCAAGCTTAGGCTTTTGGCCTAAGTTGGTCTATGGCCATGGCTGGCCTGGCAGATATCCAAAGTTGTAGTTGGGGTTGTACTGTGACGCAGCAGCTATTGCATCGTGGGCTGCAGCTTGGAGGCGAGCTGCCTTAGTCCTCCTCTTATACTCGTTCGCCTCCTCCCTGGTTATAATATATCTCCCTTTTGCCTGAAAGTCAAAGAAAATAGGAGCAGGGAGAGCAACATGGAAAATGCGGCGCCTGTCAAACATTAGTCGGTACTGGAGAGGTTGCTCATTCCTCTCAATAAACTGATGGCGAACCATAGCCTCATAACCTAGATAAGTGGGAGGCAATTCCATATCATTTTCATGTATGGGTATCTCAAGAAAATTAGCCACACGAGTTGCATAAATTCCACCAAACAAGTCTCCACTTAAACCATTATTATGCAACCTTCGTGCAACAACGGCCCCCAAGTTATATTGTTTATCTCCTAACACAGCACTCTTGAGAACACTAAGATTAGGAGCACACATGTGACATGCCTCATCATTACCATTTATGCATCTACCTATAAAGAGAGCAAAATAATGTATAGCAGGAAAATGAATGCCCCCTATGGTAGCTTGTGTTATATATCTTGTCGGTGTACTAGAATAGGGGTACCCTAGTTGAAGGAAATATGCCCTAGAGGCAATAATAAAGTTATTATTTATTTCCTTACATATCATGATAAATGTTTATTATTCATGCTAGAATTGTATTAACCGAAAACATAATACATGTGTGGATACATAGACAAACAGAGTGTCACTAGTATGCCTCTACTTGACTAGCTTGTTAATCAAAGATGGTTAAGTTTCCTAACCATAGACAAAAGGAGTTGTCATTTGATTAACAAGGTCACATCATTAGTTGAATGATCTGATTGACATGACCCATTCCATTAGCATAGCACCCGATCATTTAGTATGTTGTTGTTGCTTTTATCCATGACTTATACATGTTCCTTTGACTATGAGATTATGCAACTCCCGTTTGCCGGAGGAACACTTTGGGTGCTACCAAACGTCACAACGTAACTGGGTGATTATAAAGGAGTACTACAGGTGTCACCAAAGGTAGATGTTGGCGTATTTCGAGATTAGGATTTGTCACTCCAATTGTGGGAGAGGTATCTCTGGGCCTTCTCGGTAATGCACATCACTTAAGCCTTGCAAGCATTGCAGCTAATGAGTTAGTTGTTGGATGATGTATTACGGAACGAGTAAAGAGACTTGCCGGTAACGAGATTGAACTAGGTATTGGATACCGACGATCGAATCTCGGGCAAGTAACATACCGATGGACAAAGGGAACAACGTATGTTGTTATGCGGTCTGACCGATAAAGATCTTCGTAGAATATGTAGGAGCCAATATGGGCATCCAGGTCCCGCTATTGGTTATTGACCGGAGACGTGTCTCGGTCATGTCTACATTGTTCTCGAACCGTAGGGTCCGCACGCTTAAGGTTACGATGACAGTTATTATGAGTTTATGCATTTTGATGTACCGAAGGAGTTCGGAGTCCCGGATGTGATCACGGACATGACAAGGAGTCTCGGAATGGTCGAGACATAAAGATTGATATATTGGACGGCTATGTTCGGACATCGGAATGGTTCCGAGAGGTTTCGGATATTACCGGAGTGCCGGAGGGGTTACCGGAACCCCCCGGGGGAAGTATGGGCCTTATTGGGCCACGAGGGGAGAGAGAGGGCCGCACCAGGAGGTGGCGCCCCCCCCCATGAGGAGTCCGAATTGGACAAGGAGGGGGGGCGCGGCCCCCTTTCCCTCTCCCTCTCCCTTTCCTTCCTTCCCCCCTTCCCCCTCCTAGTTGGACTAGGAAAGGGAAGTCCTACTCCCGCTAGGAGGAGGACTCCCCCTCCCTTGGCGCGCCCCTAGGGCCGGCCGGCCCTCCCCCCTTGCTCCTTTATATACGGGGGCAGGGGGCACCCCAAGACACACAAGTTGATCCTTGAGATCGTTCTCTAGTCGTGTGCGGTGCCCCCCTCCACCATATTCCACCTCGGTCATATTGTAGCGGTGCTTAGGCGAAGCCCTGCGACAGTAGAACATCAAGATCGTCACGACGCCGTCGTGCTGACGGAAATCTTCCCCGAAGCTTTGCTGGATCGGAGCCCGGGGAACGTCATCGAGCTGAACGTGTGCCAAGAACTCAGAGGTGCCGGAGTAACGGTGCTTGGATCGGTCGGATCGTGAAGACGTACGACTACATCAACCGCGTTGATATAACGCTTCCGCTTTCGGTCTACGAGGGTACGTAGACAACACTCTTCCCTCTTGTTGCTATGCATCACCATGATCTTGCGTGTGCGTAGGAATTTTTTTGAAATTACTACGTTCCCCAACAGTGGCATCCGAGCCTAGGTTTTTATGGTTTGATGTTATTTGCACGAGTAGAACACAAGTGAGTTGTGGACGATACAAGTCATACTGCCTACCAGCATGTCATACTTTGGTTCAGCGGTATTGTTGGATGAGACGACCCGGACCAACCTTACGCGTACGCTTACGCGAGACCGGTTCCCTCGACGTGCTTTGCACACAGATGGCTTGCGGGAGACTGTCTCACCAACTTTAGTTGAACCAAGTGTGGCTACGCCCGGTCCTTGAGAAGGTTAAAATGGAGTCTATTTGACAAACTATCGTTGTGGTTTTGATGCGTAGGTAAGATGAGTTCTTGTTTAAAGCCCGTAGCAGCCACGTAAAACTTGCAACAAACAAAGTAGAGGACGTCTAACTTGTTTTTGCAGGGCATGTTGTGATGTGATATGGTCAAGACATGATGCTATATTTTATTGTATGAGATGATCATGTTTTGTAACCGAGTTATCGGCAACCGGCAGGAGCCGTATGGTTGTCGCTTTATTGTATGCAATGCAATCGCCCTGTAATGCTTTACTTTATCACTAAGCGGTAGCGATAGTCGTAGAAGCATAAGATTGGCGAGACGACAACGATGCTACGATGGAGATCAAGGTGTCGCGCCGGTGACGATGGTGATCATGATGGTGCTGCAGAGATGGAGATCACGAAGCACAAGATGATGATGACCATATTGATTTGCATGTGATGTTTATCTTTTATGCATCTTATCTTGCTTTGATTGACGGTAGCATTATAAGATGATCTCTCACTAAATTATCAAGAAGTGTTCTCCCCGAGTATGCACCGTTGCCAAAGTTCGTCGTGCCCAGACACCACGTGATGATCGGGTGTGATAAGCTCTACGTCCATCTACAACGGGTGCAAGCCAGTTTTGCACACTCGGAATACTCGGGTTATACTTGACGAGCCTAGCATATGCAGATATGGCCTCGGAACACGGAGACCGAAAGGTCGAACGTGAATCATATAGTAGATATGATCAACATGATGATGTTCACCATTGAGAACTAATCCATTTCACGTGATGATCGGTTATGGTTTAGTTTGGTTTGGATCACGTGATCACTTAGAAGATTAGAGGGATGTCTATCTAAGTGGGAGTTCTTAAGTAATATGATTAATTGAACTTAAATTTATCATGAACTTAGTCCCTGATAGTATCTTGCTTGTTTATGTTAATTGTAGATAGATGGCTCGTGCTGTTGTTCCGTTGAATTTTAATGCGTTCCTTGAGAAAGCAAAGTTGAAAGATGATGGTAGCAATTACACGGACTGGGTCCGTAACTTGAGGATTATCCTCATTGCTACACAGAAGAATTACGTCCTGGATGCACCGCTAGGTGCCAGGCCTGCTGCTGGAGCAACACCAGATGTTATGAACGTCTTGTAGAGCAAAGCTGATGACTACTCGATAGTTCAGTGTGCCATGCTTTACGGCTTAGAACCGGGACTTCAACGACGGTTTGAGAACCATGGAGCATATGAGATGTTCCAGGAGTTGAAGTTGATATTCAAACAGAATGCCCGGATTGAGAGATATGAGGTCTCCAATAAGTTCTATAGCTGCAAGATGGAAGAGAATGGGTCTGTCAGTGAGCACATACTCAGAATGTCTGGGTATTACAATCACTTGAGTCAACTGGGAGTTAATCTTCCGGATGATTGTGTCATTGACAGAATTCTTCAATCACTGCCACCAAGCTACAAAGGCTTCGTGATGAACTATAATATGCAAGGGATAGATAAGACTATGCCCGAGCTCTTCGCAATGCTAAAGGCTGTGGAGGTAGAAATCAAGAAGGAGCATCAAGTGTTGATGGTCAATAAGACCACCAGTTTCAAGAAGAAGGGCAAAGGGAAGAATAAGGGGAACTTCAAGAAGAACAGCAAACAAGTTGCTGCTCAAGCGAAGAAACCCAAGTCTGGACCTAAGCCTGAAACTGAGTGCTTCTACTGCAAGCAGACTGGTCACTGGAAGCGGAACTGCCCCAAGTATCTGGCGGACAAGAAGGATGGCAAGGTGAACAAAGGTATATGTGATATACATGTTATTGATGTGTACCTTACTAGAGCTCGCAGTAGCACCTGGGTATTTGATACTGGTTCTGTTGCTAATATTTGCAACTCGAAACAGGGACTACGGTTTAAGCGAACACTGGCAAAGGACGAGGTGACGATGCGCGTGGGAAATGGTTCCAAAGTCGATGTGATCGCAGTCGGCACGCTACCTCTACATCTACCTTCGAGATTAGTATTAGACCTAAATAATTGTTATTTGGTGCCAGCGTTGAGCATGAACATTATATCTGGATCTTGTTTGATGCGAGACAGTTATTCATTTAAATCAGAGAATAATGGTTGTTCTATTTATATGAATAATATCTTTTATGGTCATGCACCCTTGAAGAGTGGTCTATTTTTGATGAATCTCGATAGTAGTGATACACATATTCATAATGTTGAAGCCAAAAGATGCAGAGTTGATAATGATAGTGCAACTTATTTGTGGCACTGCCGTTTAAGGTCATATCGGTGTAAAGCGCATGAAGAAACTCCATACTGATGGACTTTTGGAACCACTTGATTATGAATCACTTGGTACTTGCGAACCGTGCCTCATGGGCAAGATGACTAAAACACCGTTCTCCGGTATTATGGAGAGAGCAACAGATTTATTGGAAATCATACATACAGATGTATGTGGTCCGATGAATATTGAAGCTCGTGGTGGATATCGTTATTTTCTCACCTTCATAGATGATTTAAGCAGATATGGGTATATCTACTTAATGAAACACCAGTCTGAAACATTTGAAAAGTTCAAAGAATTTCAGAGTGAAGTTGAAAATCATCGTAACAAGAAAATAAAGTATCTACGATCTGATCGTGGAGGAGAATATTTGAGTTATGAGTTTGGTCTACATTTGAAACAATGCGGAATAGTTTTGCAACTCACGCCACCTGGAACACCACAGCGCAATGGTGTGTCCGAACGTCGTAATCGCACTTTACTAGATATGGTGCGATCTATGATGTCTCTTACAGATTTACCGCTATCGTTTTGGGGTTATGCTCTAGAGACGGCCGCATTCACGTTAAATAAAACACCGTCAAAATCCGTTGAGACGACGCCTTATGAACTATGGTTTAGCAAGAAACCAAAGTTGTCGTTTCTTAAAGTTTGGGGCTGCGATGCTTATGTGAAAAAGCTTCAACCTGATAAGCTCGAACCCAAATCGGAGAAATGTGTCTTCATAGGATACCCAAAGGAAACAGTTGGGTACACCTTCTATCACAGATCCGAAGGCAAGACATTTGTTGCTAAAAATGGATCCTTTCTAGAGAAGGAGTTTCTCTCGAAAGAAGTGAGTGGGAGGAAAGTAGAACTTGATGAGGTAATTGTACCTGCTCCCTTATTGGAAAGTAGTTCATCACAGGAACCGGTTTCTGTGACATCTACACCAATCAGAGAAGAAGTTAGTGATGATGATCATGAAACTTCAGATCAAGTAACTGCTGAACCTCGTAGATCAACCATAGTGAGATCCGCACCAGAGTGGTAGGGCAGTCCTATTCTGGAAATCATGCTACTAGATCATGACGAACCTACGAACTATGAAGAAGCGATGGTGAGCCCAGATTCCGCAAAATGGCTGGAAGCCATGAAATCTGAGATGGGATCCATGTATGAAAACAAAGTGTGGACTTTGGTTGACTTGCCCGAGGGTCGGCAAGCAATAGAGAACAAGTGGATCTTTAAGAAGAAGACTGACGCCGACGGTAATGTTACTGTCTACAAAGCTCGACTTGTCGCAAAGGGTTTTCGACAAGTTCAAGGGATTGACTACGATGAGACCTTCTCACCCGTAGTGATGCTTAAGTCTGTCCGAATCATGTTAGCAATTGCCGCATTTTATGATTATGAAATTTGGCAAATGGATGTAAAGACTGCATTCCTGAATGGGTTTCTGGAAGAAGAGTTGTATATGATGCAACCAGAAGGTTTTATTGATCCAAAGGGAGCTAACAAAGTATGCAAGCTCCAGCGATCCATTTATGGACTGGTGCAAGCATCTCGGAGTTGGAATAAACGTTTTGATAGTGTGATCAAAGCATTTGGGTTTGTACAGACTTTTGGAGAAGCCTGTATTTACAAGAAAGTGAGTGGGAGCTCTGTAGCATTTCTGATATTATATGTAGATGACATATTACTGATTGGAAATGATATAGAATTTCTGGATAGCATAAAGGGATATTTGAATAAGAGTTTTTCAATGAAAGACCTCGGTGAAGCTGCTTACATATTGGGCATTAAGATCTATAGAGATAGATCAAGACGCTTAATTGGACTTTCACAAAGCACATACCTTGACAAGATTTTGAAGAAGTTCAAAATGGATCAAGCGAAGAAAGGGTTCTTGCCTGTATTGCAAGGTGTGAAGTTGAGTCAGACTCAATGCCCGACCACTGCAGAAGATAGAGAGAAGATGAAAGATGTTCCCTATGCTTCAGCCATAGGCTCTATCATGTATGCAATGCTGTGTACCAGACCTGATGTGTGCCTTGCTATAAGTTTAGCAGGGAGGTACCAAAGTAATCCAGGAGTGGATCACTGGACAGCGGTCAAGAATATCCTGAAGTACCTGAAAAGGACTAAGGAAATGTTTCTCGTGTATGGAGGTGACAAAGAGCTCATCGTAAAAGGATACGTTGATGAAAGCTTTGACACTGATCCGGACGATTCGAAATCGCAAACCGGATACGTATTTACATTAAACGGTGGAGCTGTCAGTTGGTGCAGTTCTAAACAAAGCGTCGTGGCGGGATCTACATGTGAAGCGGAGTACAGAGCTGCTTCGGAAGCAGCAAATGAAGGAGTCTGGATGAAGGAGTTCATATCCGATCTAGGTGTCATACCTATTGCATCGGGTCCAATGAAAATCTTTTGTGACAATACTGGAGCAATTGCCTTGGCGAAGGAATCCAGATTTCACAAGAGAACAAAGCACATCAAGAGACGCTTCAATTCCATCCGGGACTTGGTCCAAGTGGGAGACATAGAGATTTGCAAGATACATACGGATCTGAATGTGGCAGACCCGTTGACTAAGCCTCTTCCACGGGCAAAACATGATCAGCACCAAAACTCCATGGGTGTTAGAATCATTACTGTATAATCTAGATTATTGACTCTAGCGCAAGTGGGAGACTGAAGGAAATATGCCCTAGAGGCAATAATAAAGTTATTATTTATTTCCTTACATATCATGATAAATGTTTATTATTCATGCTAGAATTGTATTAACCGGAAACATAATACATGTGTGGATACATAGACAAACAGAGTGTCACTAGTATGCCTCTACTTGACTAGCTTGTTAATCAAAGATGGTTAAGTTTCCTAACCATAGACAAAAGGAGTTGTCATTTGATTAACAAGGTCACATCATTAGTTGAATGATCTGATTGACATGACCCATTCCATTAGCATAGCACCCGATCATTTAGTATGTTGTTGTTGCTTTTATCCATGACTTATACATGTTCCTTTGACTATGAGATTATGCAACTCCCGTTTGCCGGAGGAACACTTTGGGTGCTACCAAACGTCACAACGTAACTGGGTGATTATAAAGGAGTACTACAGGTGTCACCAAAGGTAGATGTTGGCGTATTTCGAGATTAGGATTTGTCACTCCAATTGTGGGAGAGGTATCTCTGGGCCTTCTCAGTAATGCACATCACTTAAGCCTTGCAAGCATTGCAGCTAATGAGTTAGTTGTGGGATGATGTATTACGGAACGAGTAAAGAGACTTGCCGGTAACGAGATTGAACTAGGTATTGGATACCGACGATCGAATCTCGGGCAAGTAACATACCGATGGACAAAGGGAACAACGTATGTTGTTATGCGGTCTGACCGATAAAGATCTTCGTAGAATATGTAGGAGCCAATATGGGCGTCCAGGTCCCGCTATTGGTTATTGACCGGAGACATGTCTCGGTCATGTCTACATTGTTCTCGAACCGTAGGGTCCGCACGCTTAAGGTTACGATGAAAGTTATTATGAGTTTATGCATTTTGATGTACCGAAGGAGTTCGGAGTCCCGGATGTGATCACGGACATGACGAGGAGTCTCGGAATGGTCGAGACATAAAGATTGATATATTGGACGGCTATGTTCGGACATCGGAATGGTTCCGAGAGGATTCGGATATTACCGGAGTGCCGGAGGGGTTACCGGAACCCCCCGGGGGAAGTATGGGCCTTATTGGGCCACGAGGGGAGAGAGAGGGCTGCACCAGGAGGTGGCGCGCCCCCCCCCCCATGAGGAGTCCGAATTGGACAAGGAGGGGGCGCGGCCCCCCTTTCCCTCTCCCTCTCCCTCTCCTTCCTTCCCCCCTTCCCCCTCCTAGTTGGACTAGGAAAGGGGAGTCCTACTCCCGCTAGGAGGAGGACTCCCCCTCCCTTGGCGCGCCCCTAGGGCCGGCCGGCCCTCCCCCCTTGCTCCTTTATATACGGGGGCAGGGGGCACCCCAAGACACACAAGTTGATCCTTGAGATCGTTCTCTAGCCGTGTGCGGTGCCCCCCTCCACCATATTCCACCTCGGTCATATTGTAGCGGTGCTTAGGCGAAGCCCTGCAACAGTAGAACATCAAGATCGTCACCACGCCGTCGTGCTGACGGAACTCTTCCCCAAAGCTTTGCTGGATCGGAGCCCGGGGAACGTCATCGAGCTGAACGTGTGCCAAGAACTCAGAGGTGCCGGAGTAACGGTGCTTGGATCGGTCAGATCGTGAAGACGTACGACTACATCAACCGCGTTGATATAACGCTTCCGCTTTCGGTCTACGAGGGTACGTAGACAACACTCTTCCCTCTCGTTGCTATGCATCACCATGATCTTGCGTGTGCGTAGGAATTTTTTTGAAATTACTACGTTCCCCAACACTAGTATCCCGAACTTGTGCATGGGCAGTCGCAACTTCCCGCGGCAAGGCTTGCCGGGTGACCGCCAAGGTCCTCCGTGGTTCCTTTGGAGCCATTCGAGAACAAAGTATTTATGCCAAGGAGACAAGTGCCCGGCAAGAGGAGCTTGCCGGGAAGGCCACTCAAGGCACAAGACCCCGGCAAGAGGAGCTTGCCGGGAAGGCCAATCAGGACATCTCAAGGAACTTGCCGCGACGCGCCGCGCGTCCCGGCAGGGTCCGGTGAGTGACAAGCTTCCGGACACGACAAGACAGCGGCCGCGTCAAGGCGTTTGCCGCGGCAAGCAACCACTCTGTACCCGCGCTCCAGCTCACCCACCAACGTGTCGCTCTGAGACCCTTCCAGGCGCACGTGGCGGGAGGCTGTGCAGCTAGGCGTGCACCGTGGCAAGCGGCGCTGACAAGATCGCCATCGTGGCGAGCAGTGGCGTCCCTGACGGTCCCTTTTTTGCACTGTTTGGGTGACGTAGATAGACATTTAATGCCTTTGTCCCCTGCCGTCAGGGTTAGGTATGATACACTTTGCAGGTAGCTATACCAACCGCAGCACCTTTTCCATTTTTGCCCTCGCCTACGTTGCCACCTGTCGGTGACCCCTTGAGCATATAAAAGGAGGCCCATGCGCAACGTAGAGGGGGGGGGGGAGAAAAACCGTAGAACACTCACACTCGGTCTCGTTAGCTGCTGGTGTGTACTGTTGCAATCAGCGCTCCCGAGCAAGAACTCAATACAATCCACAAAGCAGCAGTAGGAGTATTATCTCTCCGGAGAGCTCCGAAGCTGGGTAAAACCGCTCGTGTGCCTCGCCTCGATCTGCTCTTCGCGCGACCTCCGCCCCCCGCCGAACCGAAAAGGGGCTCCGTCCCCATAGGTGTTCGTGGAGGCAGTTTCCCCGACATCTTTGGCGCGCCAGGTAGGGGGCGTTGAGGTTGTGTGAACCTGATCCAGTGTTCACACGAGCTAGATCTTCATCATCTTCATCGACATGCCGCCGAAGAAGAAGGCTTCGGAGGCGGCTGCTCCGTCCGCGTCGAACCCACCACCGCCGGAGCAAACGGCTGGTGGGGAAGACGCCGGCGGAAGAACGGGCGTCGACGAGGGAGCCCACGGTGCCGCCAGGTCCAAGGACAAGGTTGCGCTGCCCGTCGGCGGCGTAGCAGGCTCCCACGACGACCGGGCGTCCGTGGATGCCCCGCGCCCATCTCAGGAGGCGCGGGACCGGCAGCGTCGTGGTACTCACGGTACCATACGCTCGCTGGACCCAAATCGAGCTGGCGGATCTCGGGATGCTCAAGGCCAGCATGCACGCCAACGTGCTGGCGCGAGCGAGGCACAGTCGCCTGGACGGAATACTGCTCCTTCTAACATCGTTGGAAGTCCAAGCATATCCCGCTCCTCGCACCGTTCTCCACCGCTACCCGCCACTCTAGCAGAAGCTTTGGCGCGAGCACAACTGCTCCTAGACTTCCCTCCAACGCCAGAAAAGATCGACGACTGGAGGGCCACCATTCAGAGTCTCATCGGCTTCGCCAATGGCGACACTCCACGGCAGCCGACCACATCGTAGCCGCGGCAAGCCAGCCAGGTGCGAGCCGATGGCGACAAGACCGGTGGGGGTGCAACCACCGTGCACTCTCCGCCCCGAAGGCCAAGATCGCCGACTCGCCGGGTCCACCGCGACAGCGACTCCACTGCTTCATCAGATCCGCGAACTCGCCGCGATCAGCGCCAAGTTCTTCACGAACGACAGCAAGAAGACGCTCGTACTCGCATCGAGTGCCGAAGAGAAGCGCGACGTCAATCAGACCGGCGCGCTAGGCCCACTGTCGACATGTATGCGCCAGGGGAACCAGGCGACCTGCCGTATGCGGTAGGTTGCCCTGCGTTTACTCGTGAGCTGCGGCAAGTCCAGTGGCCCAGCACAAAGAATTTCAAGCCCGACGTACCGGAGAAGTACGACGGCAGGTTGCATCCGTCAGAGTTCCTTAGCATCTACACCATCGCGGTGCAGGCTGCCGGGGGACGAGACGACAAGATCCTTGCCAACTACTTCCCGCTGGTGCTCAAACCCAACGTCAGGTCCTGGCTCATGCACTTGCCGGAAAACTCCATATCTTCCTAGGCAGACCTATGCCATCAGCTTGTCGGCGCCTTTACGGGCGACCACAAACCTCATGGCCAAGAGAGTAACCTTCACCTGCTTGACCAGAAGGAAGTAGAGCCTTTGCGCAAGTACATCCAGAGATTCAGCCAAGTGCAACGCAACATCCCAGATGTCCACCCTGCCGCGGTCATCAGCGCGTTCCACCAGAACGTGCGTAACCGCAGGATGCGGGAGGAGATGGCGATGTGCAAAATCAGAGACGTCAGCGAGCTGTATTCCCTGGCCGACAGGTGTGCACGTGCTGAGGAAGGGAGGAAACTCCCCGGAGAGGATGCAGGAGCAGGAGGATCTGACAGCAAGGATCCTGCCCCGGCAAATAAAAACCGGCGGCGGAACAACAGGAAGAGGAAAGGCAAAGACGTGCTAGTTGTTGAGCAGTCCGGCAACGACGGTGGCGCCAATAAAGCCAAAGATGGTAGCTCCGGCAAGGAGGTTGCCGCATGCGCCAACTGCCAGGCTGTGGCGGCCGCCGACAAGTAGGAAGGCACCAACAAATAGTACTACAAGATCCACCGCACCAAGGGCCATGACCTCCAGAGCTGCAAGAAGGTCGAGCAGCTTGTCGAGCTGCAAAAGGCCGAGTACGAGCGACGCGACAAGGAGAAAGCCCAAGCAGGTGCTGGAGGATCCGGTACAAAGCGCACCGGCCGGGGAGGACGCCGTGGCAAAGACAAGCAGCGGCAAGGAGACAGACCTCCCCGTGGCCGCGACAAAGATGAAGACGACAACGACGAAGACATGGATGATGACGAGACCAGTGAGCAGGAGTTTCAGAAAGCCACAGAGGTCTTGTGCGTTGACGGTGGTGCTTCTCTGCATACTTCACACCGCCAACTCAAGCAGTGGGTGCGGGAAGTCAATGCGGCGGAACCGCCCGTCGAATCACGCAAGCTTCTGAAATGGTCCAACACGCCTATCGTCTTTGATATTGAGGACCACCCTGATCGCACAACTGCGGTCGGGTACTTGCCGATGTTGGTTTCACCAACTATCCGCAACCTCAAGGTCACCAAGATGCTAGTTGACGGCGGGGCCGGCTTGAACCTGATCTCCTCTGCTGTGCTCCGGAAACTCCAAGTCCCTGACAGCGAGCTCGAAGAGACCGGCACATTCCAAGGAATCAACCCGGGAAGGAGCAAGCTAAAGGGGAAGATCACGCTGCCGGTGACATTTGGCAGCGAGCTGAACTTCAGGACTGAGAGGATCACTTTTGACGTTGCCGATTTTCCATTGCCTTACAATGGAATTCTCGGCCGTCCAGCGCTCGCCAAGTTCATGGCGGCCTCTCACTACGCGTACAACATGCTGAAGATGCCACGCCCGATAAGTGTCATCTCTGTCCTTGGCGAGAAGAAGGATGCTCTTATCTGTGCCGACAAGATCTACCGAGAAGCAGCAGCCGCAACGGATCGCGAGACACTTGCCGCTGAAGCTCCCGGGGGGAAGAAGAAGACCAAGTCCGGCAAGAGTTCTGATGCCCACTCCGGCAAGCGCACCTCTTCGGAGTGCTGCGCTACCGTCGAGGACGCACCATCGAGCTCCACCGGCAAGTGTAAGAAGACAATGGCAGCTCCGCCAGCGACCAAGAAGGTGTCCGCCAAGGAGGACGACACTGGTGGTACCTTCACCATCAGTGCCATTCTCGACCCTAAATAGGAAAGCGCGCTCATTGCTTTCCTGCGAGCGAATGTCGATGTGTTTGCGTGGCAACCGTCTGACATCCCCGGTGTTCCCAGGAAAGTAATTGAGCACCACCTTGCCGTCTGTCCTCATGCGCGGCCCGTCAAGCAGAAAGTCAGAAAACAAGCAGTGGAGCGCCAAGAATTCATCGCAGAAGAGATCAAGAAGTTGGAAGCAGCAGGCCTTGTCAGAGGAGTGCTCCATCCTACGTGGTTGGCCAATCCTGTAGTCGTGCGCAAGGCAAACGGGAAATGGTGGCTTTGTATCGACTTTACCGATGTTAACAAAGCTTGTCCCAAAGATCCATTTCCCTTGCCACGCATTGACCAGATTGTTGACTCCACGGCCGGATGTGCTTTGCTTTCATTTCTTGACGCATACTCAGGATATCATCAGATATTCATGGCAGAAGAAGATGAGGAGAAGACCGCATTCATCACTCCATGTGGCACGTATTGTTTCGTACGGATGCCTTTCGGTTTGAAGAATGCTGGTTCAACATTTGCAAGGGTAGTCCATACTGCTTTTGAACCGCAAATACACAGAAATGTGGAAGCCTACATGGATGACATAGTGGTTAAGAGCAGGGACAAAGCAACTCTGATTCAAGATCTAGAAGAGACTTTTGCAAATCTGCGCAAGATCAGCCTCAAGCTCAACCCCGAGTAGTGCGTGTTTGGAGTCCCTTCCGGCAAGCTTCTCAGGTTCTTCGTGTCTCAGCGGGGAATTGAAGCCAATCCCGACAAGATCAAGGCCATTGAGCAGATCGAAGCACCGAAGCGCATCAAGGATGTGCGGAGACTTGCCGGCTGCGTGGCGGCTCTCCGCAGGTTTATCTCTAAGTCTGCTGAGCGCGCCCTGCCATTTTTCAAAATTTTGAAAAAGGCAGGTCCAATGAAATGGACTCCGGAAGCGGAGGATGTGCTGCAGGACTTGAAGAGATACCTGTCCTCCACTCCAATACTTGTCGCACCTAAGCCACAAGAGAAGTTGCTGTTGTATCTGGCGGCAACCAATCAAGTGGTTAGTGCTGCGTTAGTAGCAGAGAGGGAGGCTGATGATGAGCCAGCGACCGCGGCAAGCACATCCAGCGACAAGCAGGGGGCTTCCCCGACGAGCTCTGGTCCCGACAAAGATGGATCTGCCCAGATGTGCGAAGAGATACAACAGAAGAGAATGGTGCAGCGCCCAGTCTACTTTGTCAGTTCCCTTCTGCAGGGGGCTAGGTCAAGGTACTCTGGTGTGCAGAAATTGCTTTTCGGCCTTCTCATGGCCTCGAGAAAGCTGCGCCATTACTTCCAAGCACATGAGATCACAGTTGTCACTCGTTTTCCGCTGAAGAGGATACTGCAGAATCCAGAAGCAACAGGCAGGATTGTTGAGTGGGCACTGGAACTGTCAAGCTTTGGCCTCAAGTTTGAGAGCACTTCAACTATCCAAAGCAGAGTATTGGCAGAATTCATAGCAGAGTGGACGCCAACACCAGATGAAGAAATTCCAGAAACGAGCATCCCCGTCAAGGAAGCAAGCAAAGAGTGGCTGATGTATTTTGATGGTGCTTTCTCGCTGCAAGGCGCCGGTGCTGGCGTGCTGCTTGTCGCACCCACCGGAGAGCACCTCAAGTACGTAGTCTAGATGCACTTTCCCAAGGAGCAAGCAACAAACAATACTGCAGAGTATGAAGGTTTGCTTGCCGGTCTCAGGATCACGGCAGACCTTGGGATCAAGCAACTCATTGTCAGGGGTGACTCACAGCTTGTCGTCCGCCAAGTGAATAAGAGTTATCAGAGTCCGTTGATGGAAGCTTACGTTGATGAAGTGAGGAAGCTAGAAGAGCACTTTGTCGGCCTACAGATGGAACATGTTCCAAGAGCTCAGAACGACATCGCCGATGGCCTGTTAAAGTGCGCAGCACTTAAGTTACCTGTGGAACCAGGGATCTTTGTGCTCAAGCTGACTCAACCGTCTGTGACGCCATCAACTAGACAGAGCAAGAAGAGAAAGTTGATTTCTGGTGACTATCTTCCGGCGGAGCTTCCCGAAGCCGCCGCTAAGAAGGTCCCCAAGATCAACACCAAGAGTGCTGAGGAGCAGTCTGCTCCGACAAGCCCCAGGGTTTGTTTCGTTGAAGCAGACGCTCCCGACAAGTTTTGCCCCGGCAAGCTTGCCAGGGAACATCAAGCTCCGGCTGAGCCGCAGGTTCTTGCCGTAGAAGCGGATGTTCCCGCAGCAGCAGATGTGCCTTTAGTCCTTGTTGTCGAGCCACAAGCTCCAGCATGGGCACAGCAGATCGTCCGTTTCCTCCAGACAGGAGAACTTCCCGAAGAGCCAGAAGAAGCGGAAAGAGTAGCCCGGCAGTCAAGTATGTACCAGTTTGTCGACAACGCACTATACAGAAGAAGACTCAACGGTGTGAAATTGAAGTGTATTCACCGGGAAGATGGACAGAAGCTGTTGGCAGAGATACATCGAGGCATATGTGGTCACCACATTGGCGCAAGAGCGCTTGCCGACAAAGCTTTCCGGCAAGGTTTCTTTTGGCCGACAGCCCTCCAGGATGCAACTGCACAAGTAACCAAGTGTGAAGCGTGCCAGTTTCATTCCAAGCAGATACACCAGCCAGCTCAAGCTCTCCAGACGATCCCTTTATCCTGGCCATTTTCGGTCTGGGGGCTCGACATCCTCGGCCCCTTCCCCCGAGCAGTCGGGGGCTTTGAGTACTTGTACGTCGCAATCGACAAGTTCACAAAGTGGCCGGAAGTGGAACCAGTGAGGAAGGTGACAGCACAGTCAACAGTCAAGTTCTTCAGGTCGATTGTTTGCCGCTTCGGGATCCCTAACAGGATCTTCACCGACAACGGTACACAATTCACGAGCCACACCTTCATGTAGTACGTCCAAGTTCTTGGCGCCAAGGTCTGCTTCGCTTCTGTTGCTCACCCCAGGAGCAACGGTCAAGCGGAGAGGGCAAATGCTGAAGTGCTGCGTGGGCTCAAGACCAGGACTTTTGACAGGCTGCACAAGTGTGGAAGAAACTGGATTGAGGAGCTGCCGGTGGTTCTTTGGTCGATCAGGACAACGCCAAATCGAGCCACTGGCCAGACACCTTTTCCCCACGGAACTCGTATACGGGTCGCCTCGAGTGCTCGCTTATGATGAGCTTGAGCAAGAGCAGCTGCGACAAGATGACGCGCTGCTCCTTGAGGAAGACCGTCTTCAGGCTGCTGTGCGAGCTGCTCGCTACCAGCAAGCTTTGCGCCGCTACCATAGCCGCAAAGTTAACGCCAGAAGTCTCGAGGAAGGCGACCTTGTTCTTCGGCGCGTTCATTCCGCCAAGAATTCCAACAAGTTGACGCCGAAGTGGGAAGGCCCTTACCGGGTGAAACGAGTCACTAGGCCTAGCGCTGTCCGCCTTGAGACCGAAGATGGCATTCCGGTGAGCAACTCCTGGAACATCGAGCATCTTCGTAAGTTTTACCCGTAAGGCGCGGTTGTCAGACACTGTTCCGGCAACCACCTTTTGTACAAGTCTTGCCGCTGTTGCATGTGATCCTTTGTACAAAGCCAGGCGCAGACCCTATGCATAAATAAAGCTCATGTGCACCGTGCATCTTGTCAATTTCATGCTTTTTATTTTTTGCATGAGTTATCTGACACTTTGTGCAGCGCCAAACACCAGTAAGCAACAACAAGCCATAAGGCTCCATATCACTGTTTTCTCTTCTCTCTTTTCTCAAGGAAAGGAAGGTTCCTCTCGTCCACAAGTTTGCCGGGGGGAAGGAGAAGATAATGGTATGGACCAGGCGTCGTTCAAGAAAGTTTCGCCTTGCTGGGAAGCAAATGACAGAAAAGCTAAGTTGCCAAAGTTTGAGCAATCAGATGTTTTTAAATTTTTTAAGTTATCTTCCTTGAACGACCATGCTTTGTATGGAAAACCTGTGCGCGTGTGACGCCCGGATAATCAAGCTACAATAGCCTCTGCTAATGACGCCATGTCACCTCCGTTACTGTCGCTAATCTCGCTTCAGTTCGAAACGATTCGAGTTCAAATTTGATTTTTTGACAAACAAACAAAGTTTTCAAACTTTAAAACAAAAATGTTCGGACCGTGTCAAATATTGCATAGATAATTATGATGAAGTAAACACATTTTTAGAAAATGCATAAATATTTTAAATTGAATAAAACAGAAAGGAAGATAAATAAAAAGAAACAAATGAAAGGAAAACAAAACAAAACAAAAACAATAGACCCCCCCCCCGCTGGGCCAAGTGGCCCAGCTGGCCTCCGCCGCCCGAACGGGCCGGCCCAACCGCCCCACACCCCCACTCCCTATACCCCCCTGGGGGCACCGAACCCTAGCCCCACGACCACCACTCCCCCCCTCGCTCGTTTGTCCTCCCCCTCCCCCCGATCCAGATCTGGATCGGGGCTCGACGCTGGTCCCCGCCGGCCGACGTGCTCGTTGCCGGCGCCGCATCGCCACCGCTTGGAGGACCTCCCCGCCATCGCCGTTTGTCGGGGCAACCTCACCTGAGCTCTGCCTCGACCCCGTCGCCGCCTCGTCTCGCCACCACCTCGCGGACGCCATCCCCCCCCCCCCCCCGCCGGCCTGCCTCCCGCTCCGCCATGTCGTCCCTGTCCGCCTCCTCGTTCCCCCGCTGCCCGAACCCCTGCAGCACCCCTGTGAGCCATCCTCATCCCCCTCTTCTTCCTACTACCGTAGGCCGCCGAATCGCCCCGCACCCGAGCTCCTGTGAGCCCGCTATTGGAAATATGCCCTAGAGGCAATAATAAAAGCATTATTATTATATTTCCTTGTTCATGATAATTGTCTTTATTCGTGCTATAATTGTGTTATCCGGAAATCGTAATACATGTGTGAATAACAGACAACAATATGTCCCTAGTGAGCCTCTAGTTGACTAGCTCGTTGATCGACAGATAGTCATGGTTTCCTGACTATGGACATTGGATGTCATTGATAACGGGATCACATCATTAGGAGAATGATGTGATGGACAAGACCCAATCCTAAACATAGCATAAGATCGCATAGTTCGTTTGCTAGAGTTTTCCAATGTCAAGTATCCTTTCCTTAGACCATGAGATCGTGTAACTCCCGGATACCGTAGGAGTGCTTTGGGTGTGCCAAACGTCACAACGTAACTGGGTGACTATAAAGGTATACTACGGGTATCTCTGAAAGTGTCTGTTTGGTTGACATGGATCGAGACTGGGATTTGTCACTCCGCTTGACGAAGAGGTATCACCGGGCCCTCTCGGTAATGCATCATCATAATGAGCTCAATGTGATCAAAGTGTTTGATCACGGGATCATGCATTACGGTACAAGAAAAGTGACTTGCCGGTAACGAGATTGAACGAGGTATTGGGATACCGACGATCGAATCTCGGGCAAGTAAAATACCGATTGACAAAGGGAATCGTATACGGGATTAATTGAATCCTCGACATCGTGGTTCATCCGATGAGATCATCGTGGAGCATGTGGGAGCCAACATGGGTATCCAGATCCCGCTGTTGGTTATTGCCCGAGAGCCGTCTTGGTCATGTCTGCATGTCTCCCGAACCCGTAGGGTCTACACACTTAAGGTTCGGTGACGCTAGGGTTGTGAAGATATGTATATGCAGTAACCCGAATGTTGTTCGGAGTCCCGTATGAGATCCCGGACGTCACGAGGAGTTTCGGAATGGTCCGGAGGTAAAGATTTATATATGGAAAGTCGTCATACGGACATCGGGACAAGTTTCGGGGTTATCGGTATTGTACCGGGACCACCGGAGGGTCCCGGGGGGTCCACCGGGTGGGGCCACCTATCCCGGAGGGCCCCATGGGCCGAAGTGAGGAAGGGAACCAACCCAATGTGGGCTGGTGCACCTCCCCCCAAAGGCCCATGCGCCTAGGGTTGGGGGGGGGGGGAACCCTAAAGGGGGCGCCCCCTTGCTTGGGGGGCAAGCCCCCCTCCCTGGCCGCCGCCCCCCCTAGGAGATTCCATCTCCTAGGGCCGGCGCCCCCCCAAGGGGTTATATAAAGGGGGGAGGGGAGGGGGGGCTAAACACCCTTTGCCCTGGCGCCTCCTTCTCCCTCTCCAACACCTCCTCCTCTTCCGTAGAGCTCGGCGAAGCCCTGTCGGAGTACTGCGGCTCCACCATCACCACGCCGTCGTGCTGTTGCTGGAGTCTTCTTCCCCAACCTCTCCTTTGCCTTGCTGGATCAAGAAGAAGGAGACGGTACGCTGACCGTACGTGTGTTGAACATGGAGGTGCCGTGCTTTCGGTGCTAGGATCTCCGGTGATTTGGATCACGGTGTGTACGACTACTTCATCCCCGTTCATTGAACGCTTCCGCTCGCGATCTACAAAGTGGTATGTAGATGCAATCTCTCTCTCCCATGACTCGTTGCTAGATGAACTCATAGATGGATCTTGGTGAAACCGTAGGAAAAATCTTGATTTTCTGCAACGTTCCGCAACAGTGGCATCACGAGCCAAGTTTATGCGTAGTTCTCTATTGCACGAGTAGAACACAATTTGTTGTGGGCGTAGATGTTGTCAACTTTCTTGCCGCTACTAGTCTTATCTTGCTTCAGCGGTATTGTGGGATGAAGCGGCCCGGACCAACCTTACACGTACTCTTACGTGAGACCGGTTCCACCGACTAACATGCACTAGTTGCATAAGGTGGCTGGCGGGTGTCTGTCTCTCCCACTTTAGTTGGAGCGGATTCGATGAAAAGGGTCCTTATGAAGGGTAAATAGAAGTTAACAAATCACGTTGTGGTTTTCACGTAGGTAAGAAAACGTTCTTGCTAGAACCCTAATTCAGCCACGTAAAAACTTGCAACAACAATTAGAGGACGTCTAACTTGTTTTTGCAGCAAGTGCTTTGTGATATGATATGGCCAAAGTTGTGATGAATGATGAATTATCTATATGTGATGTATGAGATGTTCATGCTATTGTAATAGGAATCACGACTTGCATGTCGATGAGTATGACAACCGGCAGGAGCCATAGGAGTTGTCTTTATTTTTTGTATGACCTGCGTGTCATTGAGAAACGCCATGTAAATTACTTTACTTTATTGCTAAACGCGTTAGCCATAGTAGTAGAAGTAATAGTTGGCGAGCAACTTCATGGAGACACGATGATGGAGATCATGATGATGGAGATCATGGTGTCAAGCCGGTGACAAGATGATCATGGAGCCCCAAGATGGAGATCGAAGGAGCTATGTGATATTGGCCATATCATGTCACGTTTATTATTTGATTGCATGTGATGTTTATCATGTTTTTGCATCTTGTTTACTTAGAACGACGGTAGTAAATAAGATGATCCCTCATAATAATTTCAAGAAAGTGTTCCCCCTAACTGTGCACCGTTGCGACAGTTCGTTGTTTCGAAGCACCACATGATGATCGGGTGTGATAGATTCTAACGTTCACATACAACGGGTGTAAGACAGATTTACACACGCAAAACACTTAGGTTGACTTGACGAGCCTAGCATGTACAGACATGGCCCCGGAACACAGAAGACCGAAAGGTCGAGCATGAGTCATATAGAAGATACGATCAACATGAAGATGTTCACCGATGTTGACTAGTCCGTCTCACGTGATGATCGGACACGGCCTAGTTGACTCGGATCATGTAATACTTAGATGACTAGAAGAGGGATGTCTATCTAAGTGGGAGTTCATTAAATAATTTGATTAAATGAACTTTATTATCATGAACTTAGTCTAAATATTTACAATATGTCTTGTAGATCAAATGGCCAACGTAGTCCTCAACTTCAACGCGTTCCTAGAGAAAACCAAGCTGAAAGACGATGGTAGCAACTATACGGACTGGGTCCGGAACCTGAGGATCATCCTCATAGCTTCCAAGAAAGATTATGTCCTACGAGCACCGCTGGGTGACGCACCAATTCTCCCTGCAGAACAAGACGTTATGAACGCTTGGCAGTCACGCTGCGATGATTACTCCCTCGTTCAGTGCGGCATGCTTTACAGCTTAGAGCCGGGGCTCCAAAAGCGTTTTGAGAGACATGGAGCATATGAGATGTTCGAAGAGCTGAAAATGGTTTTCCAAGCTCATGCCCGGGTCGAGATATATGAAGTCTCCGACAAATTCTTTAGCTGTAAGATGGAGGAAAATGGCTCTGTCAGTGAGCACATACTCAAGATGTCTGGGTTGCACAACCGCTTGACTCAACTGGAAGTTAATCTCCCGGATGAAGCGGTCATTAACAGAATCCTCTAGTCGCTTCCACCTAGCTACAAGAGCTTTGTGATGAACTACAATATGCAGGGGATGGTAAAGACCATTCCTGAGGTATATGCTATGCTGAAATCAGCAGAGGTAGAAATCAAGAAGGAGCATCAAGTGTTGATGGTGAATAAAACCACTAAGTTCAAGAAGGGCAAGGGTAAAAAGAACTTCAAGAAGGACGGCAAGGAAGTTGCCGCGCCCGGTAAGCAAGTTGCCCGGAAGAAGCCAAAGAATGGACCCAAGCCCGAGACTGAGTGTTTTTATTGCAAGGGAAGTGGTCACTGGAAGCGGAACTGCCCCAAATACTTAGCGGACAAGAAGGCCAGCAAAACCAAAGGTATATGTGATATACATGTAATTGATGTGTACCTTACCAGTACTCGTAGTAGCTCTTGGGTATTTGATACCGGTGCAGTTGCTCACATTTGTAACTCAAAGCAGGAGCTGCGGAATAAACGGAGACTGGCGAAGGACGAGGTGACGATGCGCGTCGAGAATGGTTCCAAGGTCGATGTGATCGCCGTCGGCACGCTGCCTCTACATTTACCTACGGGATTAGTTTTAAACCTCAATAATTGTTATTTAGTGCCAAGTTTGAGCATGAACATTGTGTCTGGATCTCGTTTAATTCGAGATGGCTACTCATTTAAATCCGAGAATGATGGTTGTTCTATTTATATGAGAGATATGTTTTATGGTCATGCTCCGATGGTTAATGGTTTATTCTTAATGAATCTCGTACGTGATGATACACATATTCATAGTGTGAATACCAAAAGAGTTAAAGTTGATAACAATAGTCCCACATATTTGTGGCACTGCTGCCTTGGTCACATAGGTGTCAAATGCATGAAGAAGCTCCATGCAGATGGACTTTTAGAGTCTCTTGATTATGAATCATTTGACACGTGCGAACCATGCCTCATGGGTAAAATGACCAAGACTCCGTTCTTAGGAACAATGGAGCGAGCAACCAACTTATTGGAAATCATACATACCGATGTGTGCGGTCCAATGAGTGTTGAGGCTCGCGGTGGCTATCGTTATGTTCTCACCCTCACTGATGACTTGAGTAGATATGGGTATGTCTACTTAATGAAACACAAGTCTGAGACCTTTGAAAAGTTCAAGGAATTTCAGAGTGAGGTTGAAAATCAACATGAAAGAAAGATCAAGTTTCTACGATCAGATCGTGGAGGAGAATAATTGAGTCATGAATTTGGCACACACTTAAGAAAATGTGGAATAGTTTCACAACTCACGCCGCCTGGAACACCTCAGCGTAATGGTGTGTCCGAATGTCGTAATCGCACTCTATTAGATATGGTGCGATCTATGATGTCTCTTACCGACTTACCGCTATCTTTTTGGGGCTATGCTTTAGAGACTGCCGCATTCACTTTAAATAGGGCTCCGTCGAAATCCGTTGAGACGACACCGTATGAATTATGGTTTGGGAAGAAACCTAAGCTGTCGTTTCTAAAAGTTTGGGGATGCGATGCTTATGTCAAGAAACTTCAACCTGAAAAGCTCGAACCCAAGTCGGAAAAATGCGTCTTCATAGGATACCCTAAAGAAACTGTTGGGTATACCTTCTACCTCAGATCCGAAGGCAAGATCTTTGTTGCCAAGAATGGATCCTTTCTAGAGAAAGAGTTTCTCTCGAAAGAAGTAAGTGGGAGGAAAGTAGAACTTGATGAAGTGTTACCTCTTGAACCGGAAAATGGCGAAACTCAAGAAAACGTTTCTGAGGTGCCTGCACCGACTAGAGAGGAAATTAATGATGATGATCAAGATGCTTCTAATCAAGCTCCTACTGAAATTCGAAGGTCCACAAGGACACGTTCTACACCAGAGTGGTACGGCAACCCTGTCTTGGAAATCATGTTGTTAGACAACGGTGAACCTTCGAACTATGAGGAAGCAATGGCAGGCCCGGATTCCGAAAAAATGGCTGGAAGCCATGAAATCCGAGATAGGATCCATGTATGAAAACGAAGTATGGACTTTGACTGACTTGCCCGTTGAACGGCGAGCGATAGAAAATAAATGGATCTTTAAGAAGAAGACAGACGCGGATGGTAATGTGACCATCTATAAAGCTCGGCTTGTCGCTAAGGGTTATCGACAAGTTCAAGGGGTTGACTACGATGAGACTTTCTCACCGGTAGCGAAGCTGAAGTCCGTCCGAATCATGTTAGCAATTGCCGCATTCTACGATTATGAAATATGGCAAATGGACGTCAAAACGGCATTCCTTAATGGTTTCCTTAAGGAAGAATTGTATATGATGCAGCCGGAAGGTTTTGTCGATCCTAAGAATGCTGACAAGGTGTGCAAGCTCCAACGCTCGATTTATGGGCTGGTGCAAGCATCTCGGAGTTGGAACATTCACTTTGATGAGATGATCAAAGCGTTTGGGTTTACACAGACTTATGGAGAAGCCTGTGTTTACAAGAAAGTGAGTGGGAGCTCTATAGCATTTCTCATATTATATGTAGACGACATACTTTTGATGGGAAATGATATAGAACTCTTGGATAGCATTAAGTCCTACTTGAATAAAAGTTTTTCAATGAAGGACCTTGGAGAAGCTGCTTATATATTAGGCATCAAGATCTATAGAGATAGATCGAGACGCCTCATAGGTCTTTCACAAAGCACATACCTTGATAAGATATTGAAGAAGTTCAATATGGATCAATCTAAGAAGGGGTTCTTACCTGTGTTACAAGGTGTGAAATTGAGCTCAGCTCAATGTCCGACCACGACAGAAGATATAGAAGAGATGAGTGTCATCCCCTATGCCTCAGCCATAGGTTCTATTATGTATGCCATGCTGTGTACCAGACCTGATGTAAACCTTGCCGTAAGTTTGGTAGGAAGGTACCAAAGTAATCCCGGCAAGGAACACTGGACAGCGGTCAAGAATATCCTGAAGTACCTGAAAAGGACTAAGGAAATGTTTCTCGTTTATGGAGGTGACGAAGAGCTCGTCGTAAAAGGTTACGTCGACGCTAGCTTCGACACAGATTTGGATGACTCTAAGTCACAAACCGGATATGTGTATATTTTGAATGGTGGGGCAGTAAGCTGGTGCAGTTGCAAGCAAAGCGTCGTGGCGGGATCTACATGTGAAGCGGAGTACATGGCAGCCTCGGAGGCAGCGCATGAAGCAATTTGGGTGAAGGAGTTCATCACCGACCTCGGAGTCATACCCAATGCGTCGGGGCCAATCAAACTCTTCTGTGACAACACTGGAGCTATTGCACTTGCCAAGGAGCCCAGGTTTCACAAGAAGACCAGGCACATCAAGCGTCGCTTCAACTCCATTCGTGAAAATGTTCAAGATGGAGACATAGAAATTTGTAAAGTTCACACGGATCTGAATGTCGCAGATCCGTTGACTAAACCTCTCCCTAAGGCAAAACATGATCAGCACCAGAACTCTATGGGTGTTCGATTCATCACAATGTAACTAGATTATTGACTCTAGTGCAAGTGGGAGACTGTTGGAAATATGCCCTAGAGGCAATAATAAAAGCATTATTATTATATTTCCTTGTTCATGATAATTGTCTTTATTCGTGCTATAATTGTGTTATCCGGAAATCGTAATACATGTGTGAATAACAGACAACAATATGTCCCTAGTGAGCCTCTAGTTGACTAGCTCGTTGATCGACAAATATTCATGGTTTCCTGACTATGGACATTGGATGTCATCGATAACGGGATCACATCATTAGGAGAATGATGTGATGGACAAGACCCAATCCTAAACATAGCATAAGATCGCATAGTTCGTTTGCTAGAGTTTTCCAATGTCAAGTATCCTTTCCTTAGACCATGAGATCGTGTAACTCCCGGATACCGTAGGAGTGCTTTGGGTGTGCCAAACGTCACAACGTAACTGGGTGACTATAAAGGTATACTACGGGTATCTCTGAAAGTGTCTGTTGGGTTGACATGGATCGAGACTGGGATTTGTCACTCCGCTTGACGGAGAGGTATCAACGGGCCCTCTCGGTAATGCATCATCATAATGAGCTCAATGTGATCAAAGTGTTTGATCACGGGATCATGCATTACGGTACGAGAAAAGTGACTTGCCGGTAACGAGATTGAACGAGGTATTGGGATACCGACGATCGAATCTCGGGCAAGTAAAATACCGATTGACAAAGGGAATCATATACGGGATTAATTGAATCCTCGACATCGTGGTTCATCCGATGAGATCATCGTGGAGCATGTGGGAGCCAACATGGGTATCCAGATCCCGCTGTTGGTTATTGCCCGAGAGCCGTCTCGGTCATGTCTGCATGTCTCCCGAACCCGTAGGGTCTACACACTTAAGGTTCGGTGACGCTAGGGTTGTGAAGATATGTATATGCAGTAACCCGAATGTTGTTCGGAGTCCCGGATGAGATCCCGGACGTCACGAGGAGTTTTGGAATGGTCCGGAGGTAAAGATTTATATATGGAAAGTCGTCATACGGACATCGGGACAAGTTTCGGGGTTATCGGTATTGTACGGGGACCACCGGAGGGTCCCGGGGGGTCCACCGGGTGGGGCCACCTATCCTGGAGGGCCCCATGGGACGAAGTGAGGAAGGGAACCAGCCCAATGTGGGCTGGTGCGCCTCCCCCCCAAAGGCCCATGCGCCTAGGGTTGGGGGGGGGGGAAACCCTAAAGGGGGCGCCCCCCTTGCTTGGGGGGCAAGCCCCCCTCCCTGGCCGCCGCCCCCCTAGGAGATTCCATCTCCTAGGGCCGGCACCCCCCCAAGGGGTTATATAAAGGGGGGAGGGGAGGGGGGCTAAACACCCTTTGCCCTGGCGCCTCCCTCTCCCTCTCCAACACCTCCTCCTCTTCCGTAGAGCTCGGCGAAGCCCTGTCGGAGTACTGCGGCTCCACCATCACCACGCCGTCGTGCTGTTGCTGGAGTCTTCTTCCCCAACCTCTCCTTTGCCTTGCTGGATCAAGAAGAAGGAGACGTTACGCTGACCGTACGTGTGTTGAACACGGAGGTGCCGTGCTTTCGGTGCTAGGATCTCCGGTGATTTGGATCACGGTGTGTACGACTACTTCATCCCCGTTCGTTGAACGCTTCCGCTCGCGATCTACAAAGTGGTATGTAGATGCAATCTCTCTCTCCCATGACTCGTTGCTAGATGAACTCATAGATGGATCTTGGTGAAACCGTAGGAAAAATCTTGATTTTCTGCAACATTCCCCAACACCCGCGTCCCCGTGCTCCTCGCGTCCCAGGCCGCGTCCGCGCCCGACGGCTCCAGCCCTGGCCGCGCCCCGCCCGCGAACTGGCCGACCTGGCCACGACCTCTCCCCGCTCGACCCCGCTCACCCCACAGCCATGCTGCTCTGCTGCTACCGCTCCTGGACCCGGCCGCCGTCCCGCCCGCGTAGCCACTGCCCCGCCTCGCCACGCGCGCACACGTCGACGCGCCCCGCCGAAGCGCTCGCGCCCCCCCAGGGCCGTGACCTCCTTCCCCCGCACGCACGTGCTCCCGCCCGCCTCCTGGCCGCCCCGCGCCTTGCTGTGCCATGCCGACCGCGCCTCCCCAGCAGCCACTGCTTGCTCCGCTCGCCGGCCCTTGTTGCTGCTGGACCAGCAGCGGCCGCGGCCACAGCCGCCGGAGCCGGACCCCAGCGCCCGCGTGCCCCCCCTTTCCCCCGGGTTCTGCAAGGCCCGGCGCACGGCGGGTGCTCCTGCCCGCGCCCGGTAGCCCGCACCCGCTGGAACAAACCGCTAAGGCCCCGTGCCTATGACAAGTGGGGCACACCCCCAGAACGTTAAAAAAATAGATAAATAAATAAATATTTGATTAATTAATTAATTAATTAAAGAATTAATTAACTTAAATAATATTGATTAATTAAACTAATCAAATAACTAAACTAATTCAACTGTTAGGTAATTAATTAATAAGTCAATGACCAGTGGGGCCCAACCCCCCCCCCTAATTCACTCTGATTAGGTTAATTAATATGATTAATTAAAATGTGTCCCTGACTAATGGGACCCACTGGTCAGGTTGACTGCTGACGTCACCAAGACATCATGCTGATGTCATTAATATATTTTCGAATTTAATTTAAATAATTAATTAAATTCCAGAAATTAATAAAATCTTTAGAAAATCATATCTTTTAATCCATAACTTGGATTAAATTATTTTCAACATGAAAGTTGCTCAGAACGACGAGACGAATCCCGATACACAGCCCGTTCGTCTGCCACACATCCCTAACCTATCGAAGTCGCAACTTTCCCCCTCCGGCTCTTCTGGCCGAAAACACGAAACACCGGGGATACTTTCCCGGATGTTTCCCCCTTTGCCAGTATCACCTCTTGCTGCGTTAGGTCACCTCTAGCACCGCGTATTGTCGCGTCTTGCTTTGTGTTACATTTGATTGCTTTATTGTGTTCCCCCTCCGTTACTTCTTTCCGGTAGACTCCGAGACCGATGCTGGTACCCCTGTGATCGACTACATCGACGACCTCTCCTTCTTGTCTGAGCAACCAGGCAAGCCCCCCCCCCCCCTTGATCACCAGATATCGCCTACTCTCCTCTATACTGCTTGCATTAGAGTAGTGTAGCATGTTACTGCTTTCGTTATTCCTATCCTGATGCATAGCCTGTCTTTGATACTGTTGTTGATACCTTTACCTGCAATCCTACTGCTTAGTATAGGATGCTAGTGTTCCATCAGTGGCCCTACACTCTTGTCCGTCTGCCATGCTATACTACTGGGCCGTGATCACTTCGGGAAGTGATCGCGGACATATACTATATACTTTACACTGTTACATTACCTGTGATACTGTTCGGAGATGGGGGCTGAAGGGGCAGGTGGCTCCATCCCGGTAGAGGTGGGCCTGGGTTCCCGACGGCCCCCGACTGTTACTTTGAGGCGGAGCGATAGGGCAGGTTGAGTCCACCTAGGAGAGAGGTGGGCCTGGCCCGGGTCGGCGTTCGCGGATACTTAACACGCTTAACGAGATCTGGGTATTTGATCTTAGTCTGGCCATTTGGTCTATACGCACTAACCACCTACACGGGAGTAGTTATGGGTATCCCGACGTCGTGGTATCAGCCGAAGCAATAAGTGACGTCAGCGACTGAGCGGCGCGTGCCGAGTTGGACCGCGTAACGTGACTTCCTTTTTAATGGAGGTTGCTAGGTCTGCTCTCCGGCCGCGTACGCAACGTGCAGGTGTGCTCAGGGCGATGGGCCCAGACCCCTGCGCGCATAGGTTTAGACCGGCGTGCTGACCGCTCTGTTGTGCCTAGGTGGGGCTGCAACGTGTTGATCTTCCGAGGTCGGGCATGACCCAGAAAAGTGTGTCTGGATCAAGCGTGTTGGGCTATGTGGTGCACCCCTGCAGGGAAGTTTATCTATTCGAATAGCCGTGTCCCTCGGTAAAAGGACGACCCGGAGTTGTACCTTGACCTTATGACAACTAGAACCGGATACTTAATAAAACACACCCTTCCAAGTGCCAGATACAACTCGGTGATCGCTCTCTAACAAGGCATCGAGGAGGGGATCGCCGGGTAGGATTATGCTATACGATGCTACTTGGAGGACTTCAGTCTACTCTCTTCTATATGTTGTAAGACGGAGGCTGCCAGAAGCGTAGTCTTCGACCGGATTAGCTATCCCCCTCTTATTATGGCATTCTGCAGTTCAGTCCACTGATATCGCCCTTTACACATATTTCCATGCATATGTAGTGTAGCTCCTTGCTTGCGAGTACTTTGGATGAGTACTCACGGTTGCTTTTCTCCCCCTTTTCCCCCTTTCCCTTCTACTCGGTTGCCGCAACCAGATGCTGGAGCCCAGGATCCAGACGCCACCGTCGACGACGACTCCTACTACTCTGGAGGTGCCCCCTACTATGTGCAGCCCGCTGACGACGACCAAGAGTAGTTAGGAGGATCCCAGGCAGGAGGCATGCGCCTCGTTCGATCTGTATCCCAGTTTGTGCTAGCCTTCTTAAGGCAAACTTGTTTAACTCATGTCTGTACTCAGATATTGTTGATTCCGCTGACTCGTCTATGATCGAGCACTTGTATTTGAGCCCTCGAGGCCCCTAGCTTGTATTATGATGCTTGTATGACTTATTTTATTTGTAGAGTTGTGTTGTGATATCTTCCCGTGAGTCCCTGATCTTGATCGTACACATTTGCGTGCATGATTAGTGTACGATTGAATCAGGGGCGTCACAGCACGAAGGAACCGGCTCGTGGCTAGTTGCGCCCTTACTTTGTTTCGAGTTCGCTCAACAGTTTAAGTGTGCTGCGACTAGAGTCGCGCCCTTACTTTGTTTCGAGTTCGCTCAACAACTTAAGCGAGCTGCGGCTAGTTACGATAAGGTTTCTTGTCGGCAACGGCACTGCCAGCAGGCTGCTGACGTCCCGCACTCAGCGCTCGCGGCAAAGGTGCCTACGCCGGCAAGTTCCCTAAAAGCGTAGGGCAAAAACATACAGAGGAAGGAATCGAGTAAAGGAAATAACACTGCAATCGCTGGCCAAAATAAGAGTTATATATTACAAGATAGCTTGTCGCGGCTCTAATAGACTGTTTTCATAACATGATTAGCAGCGACAAGAAAAGAAGAAAACGGGCGGCCTAGTCCACGCGATCGCCCTCAACCCTCTTGATCCCGCTCACCTTGTCCACAATGGGTGCGACAAGGTCCTTGAGCGCCTCCAGATCAGCTTCCGCCGGCAGGGATCTAAGAACATTGGTGAGGTTGAGGCCAGGGTTGCGGAAGGCTACCTTCACCAACACTTTTTGAAGAGCTCCTGCGCAGATCTTGCGTGACTCGTCAGCCAGTTGCTTTGGGATCCTCTCCCGGAGTCGCTGGAGGGTCGTCGCCACGCCTTTGAAGAACAGAGTGAGCTTGGCGCTAGATGGGAGGGTCTCATCGGAGGGATACCCGAGATCCCCCATCCCCAGCTGCGCCAGCTCCTTGTCGATGTCTGCAGCAGCATTCACAAGACCCTCCGTCCACTGCTCCATAGTTTCTCTAAAATCGTTCTGGGTGGCGGCAATGCTCTCCAGCAGCACCTTGTCGGCCTTGATCTCCTTCTTCAGGGACGCCTCCTGCTCCCCGGCGCCGTCCAGCGTCTTGGTCAAAGCAGCCAGCTTCAGCTCAAGATTGGCGTTGGAATCCTTGGCGGCGCTAAGCTCCTTGACCTTCTCGGCGAGGCGACCCTGCAGCTCGCCAAAGGTGTAGGCGTCCTTTCTCGCGCTCATGCTTGAGCTCAGCAAGCTCTTCACCGCTCGCCTTGAGATCAGTCTCCAGCTGCGCCACCTTCGTCCCAGCTCCTTCTTGGCGGCCTCGGCAGCTGCGGCAGCGTCCTTTGCTTCCTTGAGAGCTCCACTGAGTGTTTGCTCACGCGCAGCAAGCTCCTCTTCGTGGCTGTCCAGACTGGCCTTCAGCTGCACCAACTCGCCCTCCCGCGCAGATAGCTCCTCGGCGGCAAGCCGCTGTTGCTCTGCAACTTCTGCCTTCTTTAGGATGAAGGCCTTATGTGCCTCATTGAGCTGCACACACTCCGCCGCCAGCGACCGGAGAGCTGCCTGGTTGAGACCTCGGAGCTCCTCCGCGCGCTTCTCCATGTCCACCCCCGCCTTCGCGACAAGCGCTTCGCGGGACTCCAGTTTGGCTTGTCGAGCGCGGTAGAGCGACACCAGCTTCCGCAGCAGTCACTCCTCCTCAGGCTCGTCACTGCTACTGCTTGGCGCGTCGACCAGCGTCAGCCCAGCGGAGGCGAGCACCTCCGCGTCAAAGTTTTCTCCTTCGACCGGTGCCCTGGACGTTGATGCCCAGGGGAGGTTGATGAAGACGCCATCGCCGGCCTTCAAGTAGACGCCTGGATGGGGCTCTTCGGAGCCTGACGTTGCGGCAGCGGCGGGAGGATCGGCGGTCGGTATAGCACCTGTCGCTCCTGCGGCCTCAGGGTCGTCAGTGCGATCGCCAGACCCCTCGCCAGCTGCTGCGGCGGCAGCCTTAGCGGCCTCTTCGCCGGCGGGATCATCAGCGCCGGCCACTTCTCCGGTGGTGGCGGCATCATCAACAGCAACCTCGGTCTCCATCGGCTCCGAAGTGGATGGATCTGACGGCCGGAAAAGGAAGAAAAGTCAAGCAAATATCCAAAAAGAAGATCAAACGAAGAAGAACCCAAGGGAAGTTTAGAAGAAAGGAGTACCTGTACCAGGCTTGGCAGTTGGGATCTCCGCTGCCGGGGGGTCGCTGGTACTGTCCCTTGCCGGGGAGCTCTCCCTTGTCGGAGATTTATCCCTTGCCGGGGAGCTCTCCCTTGTCGGAGGATTCTCCCTTGCCGGAGAACTATCCCTTGGCGGCGTAGTCGAAGCAGATGGCATATCAGGGGCGGCATCCGGACGCTCCTGGTGGGGCCGCTCTGCTCCTACACAAGCCAACAGTCAGATATCAGCAAACAAAGAGTACCTATGCGCGCCTAACAGCAGGAAGCAAACCATATACTTACGCTGGGGGCTGCTCTGAAGAACGGCTGTCGGGTCCGGCAAGTTTGTCTCAGGCGCACCCCCTGCTGGCACGGTGGGATCGTCCTCGATGACAATCACCGGGACCTTGGTTCTCTTTGCCGCTCTCTGGGCCAGAGTCCTAAAAAGGAATAAGTTCAGAGTGAAGCAAATGAGATACAAGACAAGACAGCAAGTATTGAAGACATACAAGTACAACAAGAATCTTACTCTTCTTCTTCCTCGTCGGAGCTGAGCGCGGAGAAGTCAAAGCCTGGCCCACCTCCGGCGCGAGGAGGCGGGGGAGTAGGATCCCTTGGCCGCTTGGCGGGAGCTGGAGCAGCGGACCGGGAGGACCCCGCTCCAGTTGCCGCTGCAGCGTGAGGTGCTTCCGCAGCAACAGAACTTGCCACGGTGGAGCGTGTCGTGCGGCGCGGCGGGGGTTGACTCGTTCGCCGCTCCGCTACGTCCCCGGCCTTGCGAAGACGCCTTCTTGGTGGGGCCGGGGGCTCTGCTTGTGGAGCCGGGGGCTCTGCTTGCGGCAAGCTGCCCGAAGACGAAGAGGAAGAGGAGCCGATCTCCAACGAGCCGCTCGTATCCTCGGCGGGCCCGCTCGGCTCGGCGTCGTGCCCGGCAGGCTCTCCCTCGCCAGCGAAATCCTCTCGCTCGGCAAGGCTTGCCACCTCTGCTGCCTCTGCCTCCTCCACGGTGAACCCAAACTCACCCGCAGCTGCGGCTGCCGCCACCTCTTCCAGCCTGGTGGCGATGCGCTTGAGCTCCTCGTCGGTGGTGTCCCGAGTGAGACCCCTCTGCTCGTCGGCGTCAATCGGCACTTCTACCAAGCCGTCGAAGAACACCCGCATGACATCATCTGCAGGCTCTATCCAGGCTGGGTCAATTCCATGCGAGTCGCACAACGGCATCATTGCACGGATGCGGTTGAGCGAGGAGTTGTTGCACAGCAGAACGACGCCCCTCGGCAACCTGAACACTTCGGGATGCTGTGGGTCGTACTTGAACAGCTCCTGGAGCATCGCATTGAGCTCCAGGACAGTGAAGTTGAAGTTGAGGCCCGGCCGCAGCCTCATGATATCCGCCGCGTTCTGGAACTCCCAGGCGGGTCTCCTCCTCTCCTGGAGGGGGGCGATGCGGCGGCGGAGGAAATATGCGCCAACCGCTCCTACAGTAAGCCCGGCAAGCCTGAGGCTTAGGATCCGGGCGACAGCAATCTTCAGTCTGTCGTCTTCCGGGGCCAGGCTACTCCAATCACTGCCCCGCACTACTGGAGTTTGGCGCAGGGCAGTAAACGGCTGCGGGTTCTCCTCGACAATCAGGCACCAGTCCGCCCTCCACTCCTCCCACTTGCTGCGGAACTCTCCATCCAGATAAGCATCCTTCTTGCTGGCTTTTGAGATCCAGGCGATTCCGCCGGATAAGGGCTCTCCTTTCTCAACTCGAGGCGAAAAGAAGTGGCGTTAAAGGGCTACGTTTGGATGGATTCCGACAAAGTTTTCGCAGAGATGTGCGAAAACTGCCATGGTCAGGACAGCGTTGGGGGTGAAGTCAAGGAGGTGGAGTCCATAGGTGTTCATGACGTCACAGAAAAATTCAGAAAAGGGCGGGCAGAGCCCGCAGTAGAAGAACAAGGCGAAGAAAGGGTACCCAGTGGGAGCCTTATCCCAAGCAGCAGCTGGGAGTACCTTCGTGCATGGATGCGCTCGCGTCCCCGTCGACCAGAAGAGGTAGAAGTCCTCCTTCAGCTCTTCTGCAGCAAGCCTCGGAGGGAAGATTGCCCGCTCCTTTCGCAGCGCCGCGAGCCGCTGCGCCTCGGCCGACTTCGCCTTCTCGGCTTTCGGAGCCATGGCAGGAATGGTGAGGGAGGACGACGGCGTTGGTGGTGCTGGTGGCGATGAGGGCGGAGCGCTGCTCTCCTTCGGCTTTGGGAAGAAGGGGAGTGGCGGAGATTCTCGAGGAAGGAATAGCAACGGGCAGATGGGCGAACTGCCCCTGTTTTCCCTGCTTATAAGGAGGGAGGGGGCGGACGGTCCGCCTTTCCGAATAAAGAACCACCCACGATCTCTCCCATGACGCCGCAATCGACGCGTGCCGTTCGGGGAGGGCACGGTGGATGCGGAGTAAGATACAGCATGATCCAGGCCGCGCGTGCCTGTGCCCTGTTTTGGGCCTGGCCCAACAGCGCTCGGCACCGTGTATGGCCCAGGCCCGGGGGCTCCTGTCGGTGTACTAGAGTAGGGGTACCCTAGTCTCCCGAACTTGTGCACGGGCAGTCGCAGCGTCCCGCGGCAAGGCTTCCCGGGTGACCGCCAAGGTCCTCCGTGGTTCCTTTGGAGCCATTCGAGAACAAAGTATTTAAGCCAAGGAGACAAGTCCCCGGCAAGAGGAGCTTGCCGGGAAGGCCACTCAAGGCACAAGACCCCGGCAAGAGGAGCTTGCCGGGAAGGCCAACCAGGACATCTCAAGGAACTTGCCGCGACGCGCCACGCGTCCTGGCAGGGTTCGGTGAGCGACAAGCTTTCGGACGCGACAAGACAACGGCCGCGGCAAGGCGTTTGCCGCGGCAAGCAACCACTCTGTACCCGCGCTCCAGCTCACCCACCAACATGTCGCTCTGAGACCCTTCCAGGCGCACGTGGCGGGAGGCTGTGCAGCCAGGGGTGCACCGTGGCGAGCAGTGGCATCCCTGACAGTCCCTTTTCTGCAATGTTTGGGCGACGTAAATAGGCATTTAATGCCTTTGTCCCCTGCCGTCAGGGTTAGGTATGATACACTGTGCAGGTAGCTGTACCAACCGCGGCACCTTTTCCATTTTTGCCCTCGCCTACGTTGCCACCTGTCGGTGACCCCTTGAGCATATAAAAGGAGGCCCATGCGCAACGTAGAGGGGGAGGGAGAAAAACAGTAGAACACTCACGCTCGGTCTCGTTAGCTGCTGGTGTGTACTGTTGCACTCAGCGCTCCCGAGCAAGAACTCAATACAATCCACAAAGCAGCAGTAGGAGTATTATCTCTCCAGAGAGCTCCGAAGCTGGGTAAAACCGCTCGTGTGCCTCGCCTCGATCTGCTCTTCGTGCGCCCTCCGCCCCCCGCCGAACCGAAAAGGGGCTCCGTCCCCATAGGTGTTCGTGGAGGCAGTTTCCCCGACATATCTAGATTCCCCCACGGTGATACTAGCAAGAAAATCCCTAAACTCAGATTCGCGAGGTTCACTAAAACTACCCCACTGCGGGAGTTTACAAGAAGTGTTAAACTCTTCTAAGTCCATAGTATAAGATTTACCATAGAGATCAAATAAGATAGTGTGAGAATTGCGTGAAGATGAAAATTTGAACCTTCTCACAAGGGAATCAGTTAGGTGATAATACTGAGGGCACTTATCTAGCATGAAGCCCTCGAGTTCAGCATTATGCACATATGCGTCAAATTCCTCCTTAATTCCTGCTCGGACCATGAAATCATCTGACGGCCATTCACAAGGCCGCACTTGAGCTTTTCTTGGTAGTTCATGGTCCGGTTCACGCATTGCAGACCTGGGTCCTTGCTTCCTTGAAGAACCACCTTGGTATATTTTCATAAACATATTTCTTCCTCTGAAAAATTTCTGAAAATTTTAGTAACTCAAAATAAAAGTGAACCAAACTCATCAAAATTGATAGCAACTACTCCCATACGTGCCTAGAGACTATATCATGCATTAGAACTACTTGGGACCATATAAATTTGAAATGCAAGCTCAAGAACAGGGTCACCTAGGCATCAAAAATTTGCAACGAATAAAGAACTAGAACAAAAACTAATTGGACCATTGGAGGAGTCACATACCGAAGAACAGCCCCCCAAAGCGGTTTTGTGAATGGAGCTCTAAGCAAGGAGATCGAAAATGGCAGCAAGATGAGCTAGAACTCATGCTTGAGCTGGTTGGTGATTTTTTTGGGAAGGAAGAAGGAGTGTGTGGGTGCTGGAATAAGTGGAGGGGGCCACCAGGGACCCACAAGGCAGGGGGCCACGTCCAGGGGGTGTGGGCGCGAACCTGGACCATCGTGGCCAGGTGCTTGCTCCCCCTGATGTGTTCTCAGTGCCAGATATCCTCAAATATTTCTAGAAAAAATCATATTTCAATTTCAGGGCATTTGGAGAACTTTTATTTTTAGGGTATTTTTTATTGCACGAATAATTCAGAAAACAGACAGAAAATAAATACTATTTTTGCTTTATTTAATCTAAACAATATAAAGTAAAAGGAGGGTACAGAAGGTTGTGCTTTCTAACTTCATCCATCTCATGCTCATCAAAAGGAATCCACTAACAAGGTTGATCAAGTCTTGTTAACAAACTCATTCCGAATCGCATGAAACCGAAGAATTTTCGAATAGCACTAGGTTACCTCAACGGGGATATGTACATCCCCAATAATAAGAGTATCATATTTCTTTTTGACAGTTGGAAGAGGAAATTCAAAACCTCCAATCGTAATCCTTGGAATTTTTCCAATAGAATTGATACTGTGGACTTGAGGTTGTTTCCTCGAAAAGTGTACCGTATGCTCATTACCATTAACATGAAAAGTGACATTTCCTTTGTTGCAATCAATAACAGCCCCTACAGTATTCAAAAAGGGTCTTCCAAGAATAATAGACATACTATCGTCCTCAGGAATATCAAGAATAACAAAGCCCATTAAAATAGTAACGTTTGCAACCACAACAAGCACATCCTCACAAATACCGACAGGCATAGCGGTTGATTTATCGGCCATTTGCAAAGATATTTCAGTAGGAGTCAACTTATTCAAATCAAGTCTACGATATAAAAGAGAGAGGCATAACACTAACACCGGCTCCAAGATCACATAAAGCAGTTCTAACATAGTTTCTTTTAATGGAGGAAGGTATAGTTGGTACTCCTAGATCTCCAAGTTTCTTTGGTATTCCACCTTTAAAAGTATAATTAGCAAGCATGGTGGAAATTTCAGCTTCCGGTATCTTTCTTTTATTTGTAACAATATCCTTCATATACTTAGCATAAGGATTCATTTTAAGCATATCAGTCAAACGCATACGCAAAAAGATAGGTCTAATCATTTCAGCAAAGCGCTCAAAAACCTCATCATCCTTTTTCTTGGATGGTTTAGGAGGAAAAGGCATAGGTTTCTGAACCCATGGTTCTCTTTCTTTACCGTGCTTCCTAGCAACGAAGTCTCTCTTATCATAACGTTGATTCTTTGACATTGCTAGGTTGAGCATCATTGTTATTGCTAGGTTGAGCATCAACATGAACATCATCATTAACATTATCACTAGGTACATGTTCATTACTAGATTGTGTTTCAGCATCAGAAATAGAAATGTCATTTGGATTCTCAGGTGTGTCAACAACAGGTTCACTAGAAGCATGCAAAGTCCTATCATTTTTCTTTTACTTCTTTTTAGAAGGACTAGTTGCATCAACATTAGTTCTCTGAGAATCCTGCTCAATTCTCTTAGGGTGGCCCTCAGGATACAAAGGTTCCTGAGTCATTTTACCCCCTCTAGTCATAACTCTAACTGCATTATCGTTCTTCTTCTTATTTAATTCATTGAGCAAATCATTTTGAGCCTTAAGCACTTGTTCTACTTGAGTGGTAACCATAGAAGCATGTTTACTAATGAGTTTAAGTTCACCTTTAACACTAGACATATAATCACTCAAGTGTTCAATCATATAAGCATTGCATTTCAATTGTCTACCAACATAAGCATTGAAGTTTTATTGTTTAACAATAAAATTGTCAAACTCATCCAAGCACTGGCTAGCAGACTTATAACGAGGAATATCACCTTCATCAAATCTATAGAGAGAATTTACCTTTACTACCTGTGTTGGGTTATGAAGACCATGTATTTCTTCAACAGGCGGCAAATTAAGACCATGTATTTCTTCTATAGGAGGTAAATTCTTAACATCTTCAGCTTTAATACCTTTTTCTTTCATAGATTTCTTTGCCTCTTGCATATCTTGAGGAATGACAAATAGAATACCCCTTTTCTTTGGAGTTAGCTTAGGAGTTGGTTCAGGAAGTGTCCAATTGTTTTCATTAGTCAACATATTATTCAATAGCAATTCAGCTTGATCAGCAGTTCTTTCCCTAAAAACACAACCAGCACAACTATCCAGGTGGTGTCTGGAAGCATCGGTTGGTCCATTATAAAAGATATCAAGTATTTCATTTTTCTTGAGAGGATGATCAGGCAAAGCATTAAGTAATTGGAGAAGCATCCCCCAAGCTTGTGGGAGACTCTCTTCTTCAATTTGCACAAAATTGTATATTTCCCTTAAAGCAGCTTGTTTCTTATGGGCGGGGAAATATTTAGCAGAGAAGTAAAAATCATATCCTGGGGACTACGCACACAACCAGGATCAAGAGAATTAAACCATATCTTAGCATCACCCTTTAATGAGAACGGCAATAATTTAAGGATAGTAGTAGCGAGTTTTCTCATCATTAGTGAATAGGGTGGATATATCATTTAATTTAGTAAGATGTGCCACAACGGTTTCAGATTCATAGCCATAAAAAGGATCAGATTCGACCAAAGTAATTGTCTCAGTATCAACAGAGAAATCATAATCCTTATCAGTAACACAGATAGGTGAAGTAGCAAAAGCAGGGTCATATTTCATTCTAGCATTCAAAGGTTTTTCTTTCAGCTTAGCTAATATTTTCTTAAGATCACTTCTATCATTGCAAGCAAGAAAGTCTCTAGCAGTTTTGTCACATCCTAGCTAGTTCATGCATTAGAGTGTTGCATCATGTCTACATTTCATAAGAAACTTGAATTGGGGAAGACAGAACCCCCAGCACCCCCCGAAATCAACTAAGGTTTACAAAAAATATTTTCAATGAACCTGAAATGCCCTTCTAAAAAGTTTACCCTTTTTGTCTTGGGTTAGAACCTCTAGCAAAATTGGTGCTCAATTTTCTAGGTCAACACAAGGTCATTGAATTAAATCATATGTAAATTGCATTTGGGCATTTAAATGCTAGTAAATATTTTAAATGCTCAAATAATTCTGGAAATAAGTGTGGGCTGTTGGAGATATTCTAAACAGAGCCTCTGATTATTTTTAGGATTTTTAGAAGTGCCTAACTATTTTTAACAAAGCCACAAACCTACAGAAATATAGAAAAACAACAATAAAAGAGAAGGAGGATACTTACCTGGCCGCAGCCCACCTGGCCGGCCCACGCCAGCCAGCTGCTTCGTCCTCGCCAGGCAGGCACAGAGGTGACGCCGGCGAGCACGAGCTCGCCACGGCGTCAGCTACTTGCCGCCGGCGCCCCTGGACACCTGGGCGAGCTCCACGTTGCCGCCCCGACCGCCTGGACATCTCGCATTCTCCCCTACCTCCCTCTCTTGCTATCCCTCCGCCATGGCCGACGCTGCTACGCCCGCGCCACCGTGAAACCGCGTCCACCGTCGTCCCCGTACCGCGCCACCATGTCCAACAGCTCCGCCGCCGTCATCTCCATCGAGCAGCCCGAGCCCCGAGTGCTCGCGAGCCCTGCTTCGTCTTCTTCGAGCTCATGTTCACCGAACGCCGCCGCAGATCCCCTTCGTCGTCTCCGCCGCACCAGTTTGTCCCCGATCGCGTCGTATGCACCGTCGTGTTCGCCGTGAGCCCAGCTACCTCTCCATCCCTCTCGTTCTCGCTCTCGATCCCTGCATCGACTGCACCGAGCTCGGCCGCACTTGTCGCCGCCACCGCACGTCGCCGTCGTGGCCACAGCCACGTTGGCTTGATTCCGAGCACACCACCGTCCTCATCGCACTCGCAGGAACCCAACGCACCTCACCATGCGCCTCGCTGTGCCCCGTAGCCTTGGGTTCGACCTCACCCGACTCCGGCGACCGCCAAGGTCGTCGCCGGCGACGTTTCCGGCAACCTCGAGCCCAACCACCGCCACCAAACGTTGCGGTTTGCTCCCAGCTACCCGTAGATGGTCTCCGCCGTCCATTTGGTCGCCGGAGCGCGAAAATGCACTCTCACTGCCGCGTCTGGCCTCGTCGGCGGCTATGCGTCGGCGATTTTGACCCGTTGACTTTGACTGGGTGGGCCTAGGTTGACTTCCCCTAAGTCTATGACAAGTGGGGCCCCCTCTGCTAATTAACCTAGGGTTAGCGCTAACTAATATTTGTTAGTTTAACTAACTACTAACACGCAGGGCCCACAGGTCAGTTTGACCTGGACCAGCCTCGTTGACCACTGACATCACCCTGACGCAATGCTGACGCATTAATCCAATTACTGGAATTATTCTTATACAGGAAATTCCAGAAAATAGTTCAAACTTCAAAAATTCATAGAATTTAATCTATAACTCAGAATGCAAAGATTTATATATGAAAAATGATCAGAAAAATCCAATCTTTCCATCTGTACTAGTTTCATGCATGTCAGAACACTTTAACCTTGCTATTTAGGTGAAACAAGCTAATGCAGTTATATCACTTATTATTTTCGGTGATCATTTGAATCTATCATTCAAATGGACTCAAACCATTCTGTCCCAAGTTGCATTAGGCTTATCACACACCATTTTGCCATGTCATTGCATGCATCATATTGTTGCATATTGTCATGTGGTGATTGTGTTTCGATGTGTTCTCTGTGGTAGGTTCTGCCTCCGAGGATATCCACGAGTATCCAACTGAAGGACAGTATCCCACTACCACTCCGTCAGGCAAGCAACCCATTGATCATTTCGATACAAACCCATCTTCTCGCTTCTGCTCTCGTTTACTGCATTAAGACAACGCGTTTCAAACTATTGTGTGTTGCGGTAGTTGAACCCACTTCCTTTGCATGACCTGTCATTGCCACACTAACTAGATGAAACCCAGTAGCATGTGTAGGAGTTGATTGAGCCATATTTGTGTTTCCTACCATGCTATGCTTGCTATGCCTAGAGTCGTGTCAGGTCTAGCTCATCGGGGTGATGAACTAGAGTGAAAGGTTGTGTTGGTAATGAGAGTTAGGTGTTGAACATGATTTGGTAAAGGCATCGATGAGAGGCCATGTCGGAGTACATGGTGGGTTGTTTCATTGAGGCCGTCCTTAAGAACTGAGATCTGTATGCGTGATTTAATATTCAGCTACTACCACACATTGGGATCCTTAATTGACCTTCTCGACTTATTAACCACTCTTGTCCTCTGTCCGGGAGTTGCAAAGTAGTTTCTGGTGTTTGCAGTATGCTGGGGGCCGCACGCAGCGCTGACCATAGGGGTGGGATGTGTTGCGGTAGGCACGTGGCACGGTGTACCGAGTCGCCCGTTTGGTGTCTCGGGAACCCTGCACACATCGTCCGGGGCCGTTAGTGGAAACCTCTGCCGGACTCCTTGCGGATGGAACCCGAATAGGCGATAAACCTGGACTAGGGACTCGTGTGTTTAGTCAGGTCGTGGCCGACACCCTCGCTGGGCTTCCGCTTGAAGGTTGCCGAGTACATGTCGTGTAAACGGCGATAAGTGGTGAAAGCGTGTGTGAAGAAGTACACCCCTGCAGGGTATGAAACTATTCGAATAGCCGCGTCCGCGATAAAGGACTACTTGGTCGCCTATGCAGTTCATAGACAAGTAAATAGTTACTACTAAAAGCCTCAAGATAAGTGTGAGTACCACGGATGGCCCCTTCGTAGGATGACGAGGGAGGATCCATGGTGGAGTATTGTAATGGTGATTAGTGGACTCGTGTCCAAAAACTATTTTACAAGTGGTGTCTCGTAGGATAGCTTAGCCAAGAGTCAAAGCTGGCTTGCTGCAATAACTCCACTACCTTCTTGAGAATGTGCATGTATAGTAGGATTTTGTTGTAAGACTTGCTGAGTACCTTTGTACTCATGTTGCCTAAATTAATGTTTTCAGACGACAACACTGCCCCTTAAGATGGGTTCTACGTAGATCTCGACGTTGACGAGTGACTTGCCACCCAGGTGGTGATCTAAGCTTGTGAAGGGCCTATGTAGATCGGCAGGCTTCGTCCAGCCTTCTTTCTTTCTAGTGTCTGTACTCAGACTAGTTGGCTTCCGCATGTGCTTGTATGTTTGTATGACCCGTCATGTGACCCCTATCTATATGAACATGTTATGTATGGCTCCTTGGAGCCTTTAAATAAAGTAATTTGAGTTGTAGAGTTTTATTGTGATGCCATGTTGTATTTACACATATCGAGCATATTGTGTGTATGATTGAAATGCTTGATATGTGTGGGATCCGACAATCTAGTTGTTTATCCTTGGCAGCCTCTCTTATGGGGAAATGTAGTCTAGTGCCTCCTTGAACCATAGTAGTCCGCTACAGCCCGGTTCACCGGAGTCCTGCTAGCCCACCACTACTGTTCAAGACACTTGACTGGCCGGCATGTGTTTCACTTTGCTCCTGTGTCTGTCCCTTCGGGGAAATATCACGCGGTGATATCTGGAGTCCTGCCTAGCCTGCTACAGCCCGGGTTACCGGAGTCCTGTTAGCCCAGTGCTATAGCCCGGATTCACACGCTGACGACCGACATGCTCGATGTGATTCATGTATGCCTGTCCCCATGGGTTAGTGCTGCTTTGGGTGCACGACTAGCCATGTCGGCCCGGGTTCTCTGTCATATGGATGCTAGCGACACTATCATATACGTGAGCCAAAAGGCGCAAACGGTCCCGAGCCATGGGATTACCGTGCGTGAGGCCGCAAAGTGATATGAGGTGTTACCGGCTGGGTCGATGTGACTTGGAATCGGGGTCCTGACAAGTTTCTTCATCCATAACATAACCCTCAGGCACAACAGGCACATATCTAGGGGGAGAATCTTCATCATCACTTTCATCAATATTATCAGTTTCAATAATTTCCTTCTCTCTAGCCCTAGAAAGTTGTTCATCCAGAAATTCACCTAGTGGCACAGTATTATCAAGCATAGAAGTAGTTTCATCATAAGTATCATGCATAGCAGAAGTGGCATCATCAATAACATGCGACATATCAGAATTAATAGCAGAAGCAGGTTTAGGTGTCGCAAGCTTACTCAAAACAGAAGGTGAATCAAGTGCAGAGCTAGATAGCAGTTCCTTACCTCCCCTCGTAGTTGAGGGATAAATTTTGGTTTTCTCGTCTTTCAAGTTCCTCATAGTGACCAGCAGATATAAATCCCAATTGACTCAAAGAATAGAGCTATGCTTCCCGGCACCGGCGCTAGAAAATAGTCTTGATAACCCACAAGTATAGGGGATCGCAACAGTTTTTGAGGGTAGAGTATTCAACCCAAATTTATTGATTCGACACAAGGGGAGCCAAAGAATATTCTCAAGTATTAGCAGCTGAGTTGTCAATTCAACCACACCTGGATAATTTAATATCTGCAGCAAAGTATTTAGTAGCAAAGTAGTATGGAAGTAACGGTAACGGTGGCAAAAGTGACAGTAGCAGTTTTGTAGAGATTGTAATAGTGGCAACGGTAAAGTAACTAAGCGAAGAAGAATATGTGAAAAGTTCATAGGCATTGGATCGGTGATGGAGAATTATGCCGGATGCAATTATTCATGCAACAATTATAACATAGGGTGACACAGAACAAGCTCCAATTCATCAATGTAATGTAGGCATGTATTCCGAATATAGTCATACATGCTTATGGAAAAGAACTTGCATGACATCTTTTGTCCTACTCTCCCGTGGCAGCAGGGTCCTATTGGAAACTAAGGGATATTAAGGCCTCCTTTGAATAGGGTACTGGACCAAAGCATTAACACTTAGTGAATACATGAACTCCTCAAACTACGGTCATCACCGGGAGTGGTCCCGATTATTGTCACTTCGGGGTTGCCGGATCATAACACATAATAGGTGACTATAGACTTGCACGATAGGATCAAGAACTCACATATATTCATGAAAACATAATAGGTTCAGATCTGAAATCATGGCACTCGGGCCCTAGTGACAAGCATTAAGCATAGGAAAGTCATAGCAACATCAATCTCAGAACATAGTGGATACTAGGGATCAAACACTAACAGAACTAACTCGATTACATGATAAATCTCATCCAACCCATCACCGTCTAGCAAGCCTACGATGGAATTACTCACGCACGACGGTGAGCATCATGAAATTGGTGATGGAGGAAGGTTGATGATGACGATGGCGATGGATTCCCCTCTCCGGAGCCCCGAACAGACTCCAGATCAGCCCTCCCGAGAGAGTTTAGGGCTTGGCGGTGGCTCCGTATCGTAAAACGCGATGAATCCTTCTCTCTGATTTTTTTCTCCCCGAACGTGAATATATGGAGTTGGAGTTGAGGTCGGTGGAGCACTAGGGGGCCCACGAGGTAGGGGGCGCGCCCCCCACCCTCGTGGACAGGGTGTGGGCCCCTTGGCCTTGATTCTTTCACCTATATTTTTTATTAATTCCAAAATTATTCTCCGTTGATTTTCAGGTCATTCTGAGAACTTTTATTTCTGCACAAAAATAACACCATGGCAATTCTGCTGAAAATAGCGTCAGTCCGGGTTAGTTCCATTCAAATCATGCAAGTTAGAGTCCAAAACAAGGGCAAACGTGTTTGGAAAAGTAGATACGCTGGAGACGTATCACTAACAAGCTCGGCGGTGTGGTCCAACCAGTCTTGCCGCAGGAGCGCAGGAGCTCGCGTGCCATGAGCAACACGGCCTGCGCGTCTGTGGGAGCGCGATGAGCGTGAGACGATGAGACGGCTAGGGTCAGCGACGGAGTGGCGGTGCGGCCATCCTGCCGCACGGAGGGGTGCGGTGAGGACGCTTGCTGCTCGTTTCCTGCCGGACCGGTGGAGGCGTTGGCGGCGGGTGACGGAGAACGACGAGGAGGCCCGTCGACGGGACCAGTCTAAGCGACACAGGCGGCGAGGGCGGCCCGGCGCTCAGCGCAGGCTCGACGCGCGTCTGACATGGTCGCGGTGGAGCAGTGAAACACGGATTGGCGGAAGGAAAGCTTCAGCGCACCCCTACCTGGCGCGCCAAATGTCGGATTTCGGGTTTCGGCAAAGCCCTTGAGGTTCAAACACTGGGGTGCGCACGAAGATCTCTCCTCTCCCTACCTCACGCCCTCACCGCGATTTCAAAGCTCAACGCGTCGAACTCACAGAACAAGAGACACAAGGTTTATACTGGTTCGGGCCACCGTTGTGGTGTAATACCCTACTCCAGTGTGGTGCGGTAGATTGCCTCTCGGGCTGAGAATGAACAGTTACAAGGGAAGAACAGCCTCCTGAGGAGAGGTGCTCTTGTGCTTGGTGGGCTTGTAAGGTGACTGGTGGTCTGAATGATCCGTCCGTTCGTCCGCAGCTAAGGTGGTGGCTAGTCCTATTTATAGGGGCCTTGGTCCTCTCCCAAATATTGAGCGGGAAGGGATGCCACAACGGCCAAATTCGAAGGAAGACAACTAGTACAATTTATCCTGACTAAAGGTGGTCTTCGCCTGCCAAAGGCTCTGGTGGTGATGCCGTCTTGGGCTCCACGGTGACCTCCGTCCCGCCGTCCTGCTGGTCTTGGTCTCATTGCACCGATATGGAAACATTTGCCTGATGCCTCGGGACTCATCGCCTGCGCTCGCCTCTTTAGCACCAAACAGGAAATGAGGACATTGCGCGCGCTGGCGCCCGCCTGGCCCCGGTCATCATGGCTTACGTCACGGGGCCCTCGCGAGGTGCCCCTGGCCTTGATCTCTCCACCCCTTGCGAGCCAGCCTAGTGAGGCCGCCCCCGAGGAGGTCTTGCGTCGTCCGCCTCGCGAGGGTCTTGAGTGTTTGCTGGTGAAGATGGGTCGTACAAGGCCGCGGGTGGAGCCACGCCGTGGACCACGGGCAGGCAAGTCTGGGGACCCCTGTTCCCAGGACGTTGACAGATCTCTCATGCCCAGCACTTGAGCTGGCGGTGGGAGGCGTGCAAAGATGCACCCCCGTCAATGCATAGGGCGTTAGCGGCCTTCTAAAACTCCTGCTCACTGGTTTCCTCTTCATCCCCTCTATCACTCACATCATCACAGATATCCTTCTCTTGACCCCCGACGGGCTTTCCTTGGTTCTGAAAGGGCTTCCCAGGGCGATTCGCTTCACCGCCTCGGCCCTTACCGCCAGCGGCATTCTGACCTCTTTCCTTGTCATGCTTATCATATTCTGCCCTCTGTTTCTTGACGAGCAGCTCAACCTGGTAACACGCCTGAAGATCGTGGCCCTAGGTCCGATGTATCTTGCAGTACGGCTCGCCTTCCCCATCTTTCTCGGCAGCAGCGGCTTCCCGGCAGGTAGTGCAAGCAGCAGCTTCCTTGCTGGGGGGCCTCAGCCTTGGCCTTCTTGCCGGTACTAGGTGTGCCCGACCTTCCATGGTCATCACTGCCTTATCTCTTGGCTTCTTACTGCGCTTCTTGCCCTTCCTCTAACTGGTTGATTCATCCTCATCCTCTGAATCAACGTTGATGCAATCTTCCTCTCCGGGCAACTTCCTTCCTTCCTCCATCCGAGCACACTTATCCACCAGTGTGTATAGCTCCTTCACAGTCTTGGGCAACCGCACGTTCATCTTGGAACAAATGCGACTGTTGCACACATTGGACTGGAAAGCTGCTATAACGACTGTCGGATGGATATTTGGAATATTTCTATAAACTTTACTAAATCTCTGTAAATACATACGGAGAGTTTCTCCTTCCTTATGCTGAAGAAGTTGTAGGTCGCTGGGCCTGTCGGGCTCTTGGTGGCCACCTGTGAACTCGTGGCACAGGTCTGCCCATGACGAAATGGAGTTCTCCGGCAGGTGCATCAACAAAGACCTCACGTTGGACTTGAGGGCCAAAGGGAAGTAGTTGGGGAACACCTTCTCATATCTTCCCCCGACAGCCTGAACAGCGATGGTTTAGATGCTCAAGAACTCTGCCAGGTTCAGCCTCCCGTCGTACTTCTCAGGTATCTCTGCCTTGAACATGCGAACGGACAACCAACAGACTTGCCACAGCTCTCGTGTAAAGGCAGGGCAGCTAACCTGGAAAGGTAGGCACCCTCCAACACGGAGTGCAGGCTCGTCGATGTTGAGGCCATCGCACCTGTTGGTCTGGCGAAGGTCGTCGCGGCGTCGATTTACGACGATGCGCGCGTCTCTCCGCCGCCTATCCTCCGGGGCTCGGCGTTGGCTTGGACGTGCTTGAGGATCACAAGAGAGCATTGAGACGTCGTCGGGGTCTTGATTCTGCTGCGCGCACGCCGGCTGCCGTGGTGGCACGCCATTCATTTATCTGCTCGGCTGCCGGCGGAAACCTCAATAGCAGCTGAGCTCACGCCATAGCATCCATGGTTGTGCTTGGCATAGATGTCGATGACGTGGACCGCACCGTCGCCTGGCTCCTGAAGGTGCCAACGGCGGCGGTGCCGCGCCCACGCTGTTGTGGGGTGACCACCTGGGCAGCAGGGTTGCGCGATGGTGGTGCTCGAGGGTCAGCGGCTCCGTCGAGCGCAGCGGTCTGGTTGGCTTGTCCGGGAGGAGGCGCATGTGTCGCGGTCGCTCCCATGGTGGGGGCAGCCGGAGGGCGATGGTTTACCCTGGACCAAGCACCGTTATAGCGGTTGTGCCCGTCGGTGGGAGGAGGGGGTGTGGATGAAGTGACCCCCTCGCCCACACCGGGGCCCCTTTGATTGCCGGCAAAACATTGAGATACCTGCTTTTAAATTCTAGTAAATCCAAAACTTGTTTGAAAAACTTGGCATGGTATCATGGAGTGGCATCAACATGCCGTGGTAAAAACATTGTCCCATTTGGGGTAGGTTTGGGTATAAGCTTCTCACAAGACAGAGCTTCTCACAACAAGCATGATGGTTTCGATAGGGACCGTCCCACCTTTGGGGACGAAACAACATCCATTGCCTCTTATTGCTTTCAAATTTTTTCTCGTGTCAACATAGAACAACAGGAGTGTTGTGTCAATTTTTTTGATCTTTCGGGGTTCATTTGGACATTTTTATACATTAACTAAGCTTTCAATGCATTTATGTGCATAATTCAAATTCGAACTACATGCACATGCTCCAGTGCATATAAATTGGTTGGAAAATCAAATATGCGTCCTTGGGTGCGTGCTTAGGTCCCATCAAGGAATGGGAACAAATTTCAAACACCAGGGCAACGTTGATTGCCGGCAAAACGTTGAGATACCTGGTTTTTAAATTCTTGTAAATCTGAAACTCGTCTAAAATTCATCAAACCTAGCATTCTATCATGGAGCGGCATCAACATGTCGTGGTAAAAAATTTGTCCCATTTGGCGTAGGTTTTGGTATAAGATTCTCACAAACCATAGATTCTCACAATAAGCATGATGGTTTCGATAGGGAACGTCCCACCTTTGGGGACGAAACGATATCCATTGCCTCTTATTGCTTTCAAATTTTTTTCTCGTGTCAACATAGAACAACAGGAGGGTTGTGTCAATTTTTTTGATTTTTTAGGGTTCGTTTGGACATTTTTATGCATTAACTGAGTTTTCAATGCATTTATGTGCAAAATTCAAATTTGAACTACATGCACATGCTCCAGTGCATATAAATTGGTTGAAAATTCAAATATGTGTCCTTGGGTGCATGCTTAGGTCCTAAGCAAGAAATGGGAATGAATTTCAAACACCAGGGCACCGTTGATTGCCGGCAAAACATTAAGATATCTGGTTTTAAATTCTAGTAAATCTAAAACTCGTCTGAAATTCATGAAACTTGGCATGGTAACATGGAGTGGCATCAACATGTCGTGGTAAAATTTTTGTCCCATTTGGGGTAGGTTTGGGTATAAGCTTCTCACAAGCCAAAGCTTCTCACAACAAGCATGATGGTTTCGATAGGGAACGTCCCACCTTTGGGGACGAAACAATATCCATTGCCTCTTATTGCTTTCAAATTTTTTCTCGTGTCAACATAGAACAACAGGACTGTTGTGTCAATTTTTGTAATTTTTCGGGGTTCGTTTGGACATTTTTATGCATTAACTGAGTTTTCAATGCATTTATGTGCATAATTCAAATATGAACTACTTGCACATGCTCCAGTGCATATAAATTGGTTGAAAAATTAAAACTGTGTCCTTGGGTGCATGCTTAGGTCCCATGCAAGAAATGGGAATGAATTTCAAACACTAGGGCACCGTTGATTGCCGGCAAAATGTTCAGATACCTTGTTTTTAAATTCTAGTAAACCCAAAACTCGTCTGAAGTTCATGAAACTTGCCATGCTATCATGGACACCATCAACATGCCGTTGTAAAAAAATTGTCCCATTTGGGGCAGGTTTGGGTATAAGCTTCTCACAAACCAGAGCTTCTCACAACAAGCATGATGGTTTTGATAGGGAACGTCCCACCTTTGGGGAAAACGATATCCATTGCCTCTTATTGCTTCCAAAAAAATTCTCGTGTCAACATAGAACAACAGGAGTATTGTGTTAACTTTTGTGATTTTTTGGGGCTCGTTTAGACATTTTCATGCATTAACTGAGTTTTCAATGCATTTATGTGCATATTTCAAATTTGAAGTACATGCACATGCTCTAGTGCATATAAATCAGTTGAAAAATCGAATATGTGTCCTTGGGTGCATGCTTAGGTCCCATGCAAGAAATGGGAATGAATTTCCAAAACCAGTGCACCGTTGATTGCCGGCAAAACGTTAAGATACCTGGTTTTTAAATTCTAGTAAATCCAAAACTCGTTTGAAATTCATGAAACTTGGCATGCTATCATGGAGCGCCATCAACATGCCGTGGTAAAAACATTGTCCCATTTGGGGCAGGTTTGGGTATAAGCTTCTCACAAACTAGAGCTTCTCACAACAAGCATGATGGTTTCGATAGGGAACGTGCCACCTTTGGGGACAAAACGATATCCATTGCCTCTTATTGCTTCAAAAAAAATTCTCGTGTCAACACAGAACAACAGGAGAGTTGTGTCAATTTTGTGATTTTCGGGGTTCATTTGGAAAATTTTATGCATTATTTGAGTTTTCAATGCATTTATTTGTATATTTAAAATTTGAACTACATGCACATGCTCCAGTGCATATAAATTGGTTGAAAAATCAAATCTGTGTCCTTGGGTGCATGCTTAGGTCCCATGCAAGAAATGGGAATAAATTTCAAACACTAGGGCACCATTGATTGCCGGCAAAACATTGAGATATTGGTTTTTAAATTCTATTAAATCCAAAACTCGTCTGAAATTCATGAAACTTGGCATGCTATCATGGAGCACCATCAACATGACGTGCTAAAAAATTTATCCCATTTGGGGCAGGTTTGGGTATAAGCTTCTCCCAAACCAGAGCTTCTCACAACAAGCATGATTGTTTCGATAGGAATCGTCCCACCTTTTGGGACGAAATGATATCCATTGCCTCTTATTGCTTCAAAAAAATTTCTCATGTCAACATAGAACAACAGGAGTGTTGTGTCAATTTTTTTGATTTTTCGAGGTTCGTTTGGACATTTTTGTGCATTAACTGAGTTTTCAATGCATTTTTGTGTATATTTCAAATTTGAACTACATGCACATGCTCCAGTGCATATAAATTGGTTGAAAAAGCAAATATGTGTCCTTGGGTGCATGCTTAGGTCCCATGCAAGAAATGGGAATGAATTTCAAACACTAGGGCACCGTCGATTGTCGGCAAAACGTTGAGATACCTGGTTTTTAAATTCTAGTAAATCCAAAACTCGTCTGAAATTCATGAAACTTGGCTTTCTATCATAGAGCGCCATCAACATGCCATGGTAAAAAAAATCCCATTTGGGGCAGGTTTGGGCATAAGCTTCTCACAAATGAGAGCTTCTCACAACAAGCATGATGGTTTTGATAGGGAACGTCCCACCTTTGGGGACGAAACGATCTCCATTGCCTCTTATTGCTACCAAAAAATTTCTAGTGTCAACATAGAACAACAGGAGTGTTGTGTTAATTTTTGTGATTTTTTGGGGTTCGTTAGGACATTTTTATGCATTAACTAAGTTTCTAATGCATTTATGTGCATATTTCAAATTTGAACTACATGCACATGCTCCAGTGCATATAAATTGGTTGAAAATCAAATATGTGTCCTTGGGTGCATGCTTAGGTCCCATGCAAGAAATGGGAATGAATTTCAAACACCAGGGCACCATTGATTGCCGGCAAAACGTTGAGATACATGGTTTCTAAATTCTAGTAAATCCAAAACTCATCTGAAATTCATGAAACTTGGCATGCTATCATGGAGCGCCATCAACATGTTGTCGTAAAAAATTTATCCCATTTGGGGCAGGTTTGCGTATAAGCTTCTCCCAAACCAGAGCTTCTCACAACAAGCATGATGATTTCGATAGGGAACGTGCCACCTTTGGGGACGAAACGATGTCCATTGCCTCTTATTGCTTCCAAAAAAATTATCGTGTCAACATAGAACAACAGGAGTGTTGTGTCAATTTTTGTGATTTTTTGTGGTTCGTTTGGACATTTTTTATGCATTAACTGAGTTTTCAATGCATTTATGTGCATAATTCAAATTTGAACTACATGCACATGCTCCAGTGCATATAAATTGGTTGAAAAATAAAAATCGGTGTCCTTGGGAGCAGCTTAGGTCCCATGCAAGAAATGAGAATGAATTTCAAACACGAGGGCACCGTTGATTGCCGGCAAAACATTGAGATACCTGGTTTTCTAATTCTAGTAAATCCAAAACTCGTGCGAAATTCATGAAACTTGGCATGCTATCATGGAGCGCCATCAACATGTCGTGTTAAATAATATGTCCCATTTGGGGCAGATTTGGGTATAAGCTTCTCACAAATGAGAGCTTCTCACAACAAGCATGATGGTTTCGATAGGGAACGTCCCACCTTTGGGGACGAAACGGTATCCATTGCCTCTTATTGGTTCCAAAAAAATTCTCGTGTCAACATAGAACAACAGGAGTGTTGTGTCAATTTTTGTGGTTTTTCAGGGTTCGTTTGTACAGTTTTATGCATTAAGTGAGTTTTCAATGCATTTATGTGGATACTTCAAATTTGAACTACATGCACGTGCTCGAGTGCATATAAATTGGTTGAAAAATTAAATATGTGTCCTTGGGTGCATGCTTAGGTCCCATGCAAGAAATGGGAATGAACTTCAAACACCAGGGCACCATTGATTGCCGGCAAAACGGTTAGATACCTGGTTTTTAAATTCAAGTAAATCCAGAACTAGTCTGAAATTCATGAAACTTGGCATGCTATCATGGAATGGCATCAACATGTCATGGTAAAAAATTTGTCCCATTTGGGGCAGGTTTGGGTATAAGCTTGTCACAAACCAGAGCTTCTCACAACAAGCATGATGGTTTCGATAGGGAACGTCCCACTTTGGGGGCGAAACAATATCCATTGCCTCTTATTGCTTTCAATTTTTTTCTCGTGTCAACATAGAACAACAGGACTGTTGTGTCAATTTTTGTAATTTTTTGGGGTTTGTTTGGACATTTTTATGCATTAACTGAGTTTTCAATGCATTTATGTGCATAATTCAAATATGAACTACTTGCACATGCTCTAGTGCATATAAATTGGTTGAAAAATTAAAACTGTGTCCTTGGGTGCATGCTTAGGTCCCATGCAAGAAATGGGAATGAATTTCAAACACTAGGGCACCGTTGATTGCCGGCAAAATGTTCAGATACCTTGTTTTTAAATTCTAGTAAACCCAAAACTCGTCTGAAATTCATGAAACTTGGCATGCTATCATGGGGCACCATCAACATGCCGTTGTAAAAAAATTGTCCCATTTGGGGCAGGTTTGGGTATAAGCTTCTCACAAACCAGAGCTTCTCACAACAAGCATGATGGTTTTGATAGGGAACGTCCCACCTTTGGGGAAAACGATATCCATTGCCTCTTATTGCTTCCAAAAAATTTCTCGTGTCAACATAGAACAACAGGAGTGTTGTGTTAACTTTTGTGATTTTTTGGGGTTCGTTTAGACATTTTTATGCATTAACTGAGTTTTCAATGCATTTATGTGCATATTTCAAATTTGAAGTACATGCACATGCTCCAGTGCATATAAATCAGTTGAAAAATAGAATATGTGTCCTTGGGTGCATGCTTAGGTCCCATGCAAGAAATGGGAATGAATTTCCAAAACCAAGGCACCGTTGATTGCCGGCAAAACGTTAAGATACCTGGTTTTTAAATTCTAGTAAATCCAAAACTGTCGGTGTACTAAAGTAGGGGTACCTTAGTACCCCGAACTTGTGCACGGGCAGTAGTAGCGTCCCGCGGCAAGGCTTGCCAGGGGAGCGACAAGAGTCTCCACGGCTCTTTCTGGGCCGGACGGAGGCCAAGTGATCGAGCCTAGAAGACCAGGCCCCGGCAAGAGGAGCTTGCCGGGCCAAGGAGGCGAGGTCCGGCAAGAGGAGCTTGCCGGGCCAAGGCGACAAGGCCCCGGCAAGAGGAGCTTGCCGGGACAACTAAGCCGAAGCACCAAGGCCCCGGCGGGAGGAGCTCGCCGGGACGGCCAAGCCAAGGCACCCCAAGAAAAGCCCGTCGCGGCGCGCCGCGCACCCCGGCAAGGCCTGACGAGCGGCAAGCTTTCAGGTGCGGCAAGACAACCACCGCGGCAAGCCACTTGCCACGGCAAACCACCACCTCAGGCCTGCGCTCCAGCTCACCTGACCACGCGTCACTCTGGAGCTTCCCCAGAGGCACGTGGCGGGGCGCCGCGCAACCTGAGGCGCGCGGTGGCATGCGACGTTGGCAGAGTCGCCCCCGTGGCAAGCGGAGGCGCCCCCAACGGTCCGCCTCGGCATTGTTCGGGCGATCCAAACGGGCATTTAATGCCTTTGTCCCCCGCCGTCAGAGTTAGGTGCGATAGCACTGTGCGGCCACTGTTCGCACAGTTCCTTGCCATTTTTACCCTCACCTGCGTCGCTACCTGTGGGAAACCCCTTAGCATATAAAAGGAGGCCCATGCCCACGTAGGAAGGGGATGAAAGAAGGAGGACACCAAAAGGAGGACACCCAGTAGACCCTCGTCTACGTCTAGCTCCAACTTACTGTAGCTTCTTGCGCTCCAGAGCAAGAACTCGAATCAACCAGACAAGCAGCAGTAGGGTTTTACGCATCCGTGCGGCCCGAAGCTGGGTAAAATCATTGTGTGTGTGTCGCCTCGATCTGCTCTTTGCGCAACCTCCGCCCCCCGCCGAACCGAAAAGGGGATCCGTCCCCATAGGTGCTCGTGGAGGCCGATTTCCCCCGACATCCTTGGCGCGCCAGGTAGGGGGTGCGTCGAGGTCGTGCGAACCAGATTTGGCGACCACAGGTAAGCTCAGGTATGGCCAGGTACCTTTCCGCTCCAACCAGCGGAGCGGAGGCATTCCTCCTCGCGGACTCGTGCACGGCCCTCCTCGAGTACCCACTCACGCAGAGCCCGGGCAAGAGCAGCTGCTCCTTGAGGAGGACCGCCTTCCGGCCGCTGAGCGAGTTTCTCGCCTCCAGCAAACTTTGCGCCGCTCCCGTAGCCGCAGAAGTTAGCGCCGGAAGTTGCGGGAAAGGCGACCTCGTTCTTCGGCGCGCCCAGGCTGCCAAGATCCAAACGAGTCGACGCCGACCGTGGGAGGGACCTTGCCAGCGCGGTAGTCGGAACCCGTTCCGTCGGCCATCCTCTCTGCCCAAGTCTTGCCGCAGTTGCATGTAATCCTTGGTACAGAGACGAGCGCAGATCCCAAGCATAGCTTATGTGCCCCGCACATCTTGTCGATTTCGCGCCTCTCCGCTTTGCGCATGCATTATTTGACACGATTGTGCAGCACTCGACTCCGGCAAGCGATGGCAGGCCATGAAGCCCCGAGCCCTCGTTATTCCCTTACCTCGAGAAGGGGGGATGGCAGGATAGGCTGGGCGTCGCCCGAGGAAGCTGCGCCTTGCCGGACTGCAAACAACAGAAAAGCTAAGTTGCCAAAATTTGAGCAATTAAGCTCCTTTTTACCCTTAAGTTATCTTCCTCGAACGGTCGAGCTTCGTATGGGAAACCTGTGCGCGGAGGGGCCGGCTCGTGGCTGGTTGCGCCCTTATTTCGTTTCGAGTCCGCTCAACGACTTAAGTGTGCTACATCCAGAGTGGCGTCCTTACTTTGTTTCGAGCTTGCTCGGCAGCTTAAGTGTGCTGCGACTGCAGTCGCAACGCTTACCTCGCCCTGAGCCTGCTCAACATTTTAAGTGAGTTGCGCCAGCCGCGGCAAGGTTTCTTGCCGGTGGAGGCACCGCCAGCGGGTTGCTGATGTCCCGCACTCGGCACCCGTGGCAAGGCGGAGGCTTGCGCCGACAAGTTCCTGGGAGCGTAGGGCGCGAACGTACGAAGCACAAAGTCGAACGAGGGAGATAACAGCGCAATGAACTGCCTAAGATAAAAGTTATATTCCAAAATGACTTGCCGCTGCTCTAATCAGCTGTTTCTATGACATGCTCAGCAGCGATAAGAGAAGAAAGAAGGAAGGAGTGCGGACCCTCATCACCCCCCTTCCGCTCCTTATAAAGGGGCGGAGTGGGGGCTCGGCCGCCCCGCCCAACCAATCAAAGCAGAGGAAGGGCAGGCGACGGGGCCGACCCTCTACTTCGACCCGCGTCGGCCCGGTTTCCTGCCTCCACCCCGCAACCCCAAGCGCATGGAGGACGCGTGGCGGGCGAGCAGGGCCGAGGCGACAGATGAGGCAACCTCTCCCCACCCCGTGATCGTGGGGGCGGGCGCCCCGAAAGTCGCGCCTCGACCCCATTCGTTCACCAAGCCGAGCCTCCACGTCTCCCCCCACTTGAAAGTGGGGGCGGACGTTTCGCCTTTCAAAATAAAGGAATCGTGCCCGACGTGACGCATGCCTGCGGGCCTCAAGTCCCGCGCACGCCACCCACGTCACGCACGCCTCGCACGCCTCGCCCCCCACGACGCCGCGATAAGCGCGCGCCACTTGGGGAGGGCGCGACGGGCACGGAGTTAAGGAGCAGCGCAACCCAGGCCACGCGTGCCCGTGCACTGTTAGGGCCTGGCCCAACAACGCTCGGCACCGTGTATGGCCCAGACCCGGGGGCTCCTGTCGGTGTACTAAAGTAGGGGTACCTTAGTACCCCGAACTTGTGCACGGGCAGTAGTAGCGTCCCGCGGCAAGGCTTGCCAGGCGAGCGACAAGAGTCTCCACGGCCCTTTCTGGGCCGGACGGAGGCCAAGTGATCGAGCCTAGAAGACCAGGCCCCGGCAAGAGGAGCTTGCCGGGCCAAGGAGGCGAGGTCCGGCAAGAGGAGCTTGCCGGGCCAAAGCGACAAGGTCCCGGCAAGAGGAGCTTCTCGGGACGACTAAGCCGAAGCACCAAGGCCCCGGCGGGAGGAGCTCGCCGGGACGGCCAAGCCAAGGCACCCAAAGAAAAGCCCGCCGCGGCGCGCCGCGCGCCCCGGCAAGGCCTGACGAGCGGCAAGCTTTCAGGTGCGGCAAGACAACCACCGCGGCAAGCCACTTGCCGCGGCAAACCACCATCTCAGGCCTGCGCTCCAGCTCACCTGACCACGCGTCACTCTGGAGCTTCCCCAGAGGCACGTGGAGGGGCGCCGCGCAACCTGAGGCGCGCGGTGGCATGCGAAGTTGGCAGAGTCGCCCCCGTGGCAAGCGGAGGCGCCCCCAACGGTCCGCCTCGGCACTGTTCGGGCGATCCAGACGGGCATTTAATGCCTTTGTCCCCCGCCGTCAGAGTTAGGTGCGATAGCACTGTGCGGCCACTGTTCGCACAGTTCCTTGCCATTTTTACCCTCACCTGCGTCGCTACCTGTGGGAAACCCCTTAGCATATAAAAGGAGGCCCATGCGCACGTAGGGAGGGGACGAAAGAAGGAGGACACCCAGTAGACCCTCGTCTACGTCCAGCTGCAACTTACTGTAGCTTCTTGCGCTCCAGAGCAAGAACTCGAATCAACCAGACAAGCAGCAGTAGGGTTTTACGCGTCCGTGCGGCCCGAAGCTGGGTAAAATCGTTGTGTGTGTGTCGCCTTGATCTGCTCTTTGCGCAACCTCCGCCCCCCGCCGAACCGAAAAGGGGCTCCGTCCCCATAGGTGCTCGTGGAGGCCGATTTACCCCGACAAAAACTCGTCTGAAATTCATGAAACTTGGCATGCTATCATGGAGCGCCATCAACATGCCGTGGTAAAAACATTGTCCCATTTGGGGCAGGTTTGGGTATAAGATTCTCACAAACTAGAGCTTCTCACAACAAGCATGATGGTTTCGATAGGGAACGTGCCACCTTTGGGGACAAAACGATATCCATTGCCTCTTATTGCTTCAAAAAAAAATCTCGTGTCAACATAGAACAACAGGAGTGTTGTGTCAATTTTGTGATTTTCGGGGTTCATTTGGAAAATTTTATGCATTAACTGAGTTTTCAATGCATTTATTTGTATATTTAAAATTTGAACTACATGCACATGCTCCAGTGCATATAAATTGGTTGCAAAATCAAATCTGTGTCCTTGGGTGCATGCTTAGGTCCCATGCAAGAAATGGGAATGAGTTTCAAACACTAGGGCACCATTGATTGCCGGCAAAACGTTGAGATATTGGTTTTTAAATTCTATTAAATCCAAAACTCGTCTGAAATTCATGAAACTTGGCATGCTATCATGGAGCACCATCAACATGACATGCTAAAAAATTTGTCCCATTTGGGGCAGGTTTGGGTATAAGCTTCTCCCAAACCAGAGCTTCTCACAACAAGCATGATTGTTTCGATAGGAATCGTCCCACCTTTGGGGACGAAATGATATCCATTGCCTCTTATTGCTTCGAAAATTTTTCTTATGTCAACATAGAACAACAGGAGTGTTGTGTCAATTTTTGTGATTTTTCGAGGTTCGTTTGGACATTTTTGTGCATTAACTGAGTTTTCAATGCATTTTTGTGTATATTTCAAATTTGAACTACATGCACATGCTCCAGTGCATATAAATTGGTTGAAAAAGCAAATATGTGTCCTTGGGTGCATGCTTAGGTCCCATGCAAGAAATGGGAATGAATTTCAAACACTAGGGCACCGTTGATTGCCGGCAAAACGTTGAGATACCTGGTTTTTAAATTCTAGTAAATCCAAAACTCGTCTGAAATTCATGAAACTTGGCTTTCTATCATAGAGCGCCATCAACATGCCATGGTAAAAAAATTGTCCCATTTGGGGCAGGTTTGGGCATAAGCTTCTCACAAATGAGAGCTTCTCACAACAAGCATGATGGTTTTGATAGGGAACGTCCCACCTTTGGGGACGAAACGATCTCCATTACCTCTTATTGCTACCAAAAAATTTCTAGTGTCAACATAGAACAACAGGAGAGTTGTGTTAATTTTTGTGATTTTTCGGGGTTCGTTAGGACATTTTTATGCATTAACTAAGTTTTTAATGCATTTATGTGCATATTTCAAATTTGAACTACATGCACATGCTCCAGTGCATATAAATTGGTTGAAAATCAAATATGTGTCCTTGGGTGCATGCTTAGGTCCCATGCAAGAAATGGGAATGAATTTCAAACACCAGGGCACCATTGATTGCCGGCAAAACGTTGAGATACCTGGTTTCCAAATTCTAGTAAATCCAAAACTCATCTGAAATTCATGAAACTTGGCATGCTATCATGGAGCGCCATCAACATGTCATCATAAAAAATTTATCCCATTTGGGGCAGGTTTGCGTATAAGCTTCTCTCAAACTAGAGCTTCTCACAACAAGCATGATGATTTCGATAGGGAACGTGCCACCTTTGGGGACAAAACGATGTCCATTGCCTCTTATTGCTTCCAAAAAAATTATCGTGTCAACATAGAATAACAGGAGTGTTGTGTCAATTTTTGTGATTTTTTGTGGTTCGTTTGGACATTTTTTATGCATTAACTGAGTTTTCAATGCATTTATGTGCATAATTAAAATTTGAACTACATGCACATGCTCCAGTGCATATAAATTGGTTGAAAAATAAAAATCGGTGTCCTTGGGAGCAGCTTAGGTCCCATGCAAGAAATGAGAATGAATTTCAAACACGAGGGCACCGTTGATTGCCGGCAAAACATTGAGATACCTGGTTTTCTAATTCTAGTAAATCCAAAACTTGTGCGAAATTCATGAAACTTGGCATGCTATCATGGAGCGCCATCAACATGTCGTGTTAAAAAATATGTCCCATTTGGGGCAGGTTTGGGTATAAGCTTCTCACAAATGAGAGCTTCTTACAACAAGCATGATGGTTTCGATAGGGAACGTCCCACCTTTGGGGACGAAACGGTATCCATTGCCTCTTATTGGTTCCAAAAAATTTCTCGTGTCAACATAGAACAACAGGAGTGTTGTGTCAATTTTTGTGGTTTTTCAGGGTTCGTTTGGACAGTTTTATGCATTAAGTGAGTTTTCAATGCATTTATGTGGATACTTCAAATTTGAACTACATGCACGTGCTCGAGTGCATATAAATTGGTTGAAAAATTAAATATGCGTCCTTGGGTGCATGCTTAGGTCCCATGTAAGAAATGGGAATGAACTTCAAACACCAGGGCACCATTGATTGCCGGCAAAACATTGAGATACCTGGTTTTTAAATTCTAGTAAATCCAGAACTCGTCTGAAATTCATGAAACTTGGCATGCTATCATGGAATGGCATCAACATGTCGTGGTCAAAAATTTGTCCCATTTGGGGCAGGTTTGGGTATAAGCTTGTCACAAACCAGAGCTTCTCACAACAAGCATGATGGTTTCGATAGGGAACGTCCCACCTTTGGGGACGAAACAATATCCATTGCCTCTTATTACTTTCAAATTTTTTTCTCGTGTCAACATAGAACAACAGGACTGTTGTGTCAATTTTTGTAATTTTTCGGGGTTCGTTTGGACATTTTTATGCATTAACTGAGTTTTCAATGCATTTATGTGCATAATTCAAATATGAACTAGTTGCACATGCTCCAGTGCATATAAATTGGTTGAAAAATTAAAACTGTGTCCTTGGGTGCATGTTTAGGTCCCATGCAAGAAATGGGAATGAATTTCAAACACTAGGGCACCTTTGATTGCCGGCAAAATGTTCAGATACCTTGTTTTTAAATTCTAGTAAACCCAAAACTCGTCTAAAATTCATGAAACTTGGCATGCTATCATGGAGCACCATCAACATGCCATTGTAAAAAAATTGTCCCATTTGGGGCAGGTTTGGGTATAAGCTTCTCACAAACCAGAGCTTCTCACAACAAGCATGATGGTTTTGATAGGGAACGTCCCACCTTTGGGGAAAACGATATCCATTGCCTCTTATTGCTTCCAAAAAATTTCTCGTGTCAACATAGAACAACAGGAGTGTTGTGTTAACTTTTGTGATTTTTTGGGGTTCGTTTAGACATTTTTATGCATTAACTGAGTTTTCAATGCATTTATGTGCATATTTCAAATTTGAAGTACATGAACATGCTCCAGTGCATATAAATCAGTTGAAAAATCGAATATGTGTCCTTGGGTGCATGCTTAGGTCCCATGCAAGAAATGGGAATGAATTTCCAAAACCAGGGCACCGTTGATTGCCGGCAAAACGTTAAGATACCTGGTTTTTAAATTCTAGTAAATCCAAAACTCGTTTGAAATTCATGAAACTTGGCATGCTATCATGGAGCGCCATCAACATGCCGTGGTAAAAACATTGTCCCATTTGGGGCAGGTTTGGGTATAAGCTTCTCACAAACTAGAGCTTCTCACAACAAGCATGATGGTTTCGATAGGGAACGTGCCACCTTTGGGGACAAAACGATATCCATTGCCTCTTATTGCTTCAAAAAAAATTCTCGTGTCAACATAGAACAACAGGAGTGTTGTGTCAATTTTGTGATTTTCGGGGTTCATTTGGAAAATTTTATGCATTAACTGAGTTTTCAATGCATTTATTTGTATATTTAAAATTTGAACTACATGCACATGCTCCAGTGCATATAAATTGGTTGAAAAATCAAATCTGTGTCCTTGGGTGCATGCTTAGGTCCCATGCAAGAAATGGGAATGAATTTCAAACACTAGGGCACCATTGATTGCCGGCAAAACGTTGAGATATTGGTTTTTAAATTCTATTAAATCCAAAACTCGTCTGAAATTCATGAAACTTGGCATGCTATCATGGAGCACCATCAACATGACGTGCTAAAAAAATTGTCCTATTTGGGGCAGGTTTGGGTATAAGCTTCTCCCAAACTAGAGCTTCTCACAACAAGCTGTTGGGGAACGTAGTAATTTCAAAAAAATTCCTACGCACACGCAAGATCATGGTGATGCATAGCAACGAGAGGGGAGAGTGTTGTCTACATACCCTCGTAGACCGAAAGCGGAAGCGTTATATCAACGCGGTTGATGTAGTCGTACGTCTTCACGATCCGACCGATCCAAGCACCGTTACTCCGGCACCTCCGAGTTCTTGGCACACGTTCAGCTCGATGACGTTCCCCGGGCTCCGATCCAGCAAAGCTTCGGGGAAGAGTTCCATCAGCACGACGGCGTGGTGACGATTTTGATGTTCTACTGTCGCAGGGCTTCGCCTAAGCACCGCTACAATATGACCGAGGTGGAATATGGTGGAGGGGGGCACCGCACACGGCTAGAGAACGATCTCAAGGATCAACTTGTGTCTTGGGGTGCCCCCCTGCCCCCGTATATAAAGGAGCAAGGGGGAGGGCCGGCCGGCCTTAGGGGCGCGCCAAGGGAGGGGGAGTCCTCCTCCTAGCGGGAGTAGGACTCCCCTTTCCTAGTCCAACTAGGAGGGGGAAGGGGGGAAGGAAGGAGAGGGAGAGGGAGAGGGAAAGGGGGGCCGCGCCCCCCCCCCCTCCTTGTCCAATTCGGACTCCTCATGGGGGGGCGCGCGCCACCTCCTGGTGCGGCCCTCTCTCTCCCCTCGTGGCCCAATAAGGCCCATACTTCCCCCGGGGGGTTCCGGTAACCCCTCCGGCACTCCGGTAATATCCGAAACTTCTCGGAACCATTCCGATGTCCGAACATAGCCGTCCAATATATCAATCTTTATGTCTAGACCATTCCGAGACTCCTCGTCATGTCCGTGATCAGATCCGGGACTCCGAACTCCTTCGGTACATCAAAATGCATAAACTCATAATAATTGTCATCGTAACCTTAAGCGTGCGGACCCTACGGTTCGAGAACAATGTAGACATGACCGAGACACGTCTCCGGTCAATAACCAATAGCGGGACCTGGATGCCCATATTGGCTCCTACATATTCTACGAAGATCTTTATCGGTCAGACCGCATAACAACATACGTCGTTCCTTTTGTCATCGGTATGTTACTTGCCCAAGATTCGATCGTCGGTATCCAATACCTAGTTCAATCTCGTTACCGTCAAGTCTCTTTACTCGTTCCGTAATACATCATCCCGCAACTAACTCATTAGTTGCAATGCTTGCAAGGCTTATGTGATGTGCATTACCGAGAAGGCCCTGAGATACCTCTCCGACATTCGGAGTGACAAATCCTAATCTTGAAATATGCCAACCCAACAAATACTTTCGGAGACACCTGTAGAGCACCTTTATAATCACCCAGTTACGTTGTGACGTTTGGTAGCACACAAAGTGTTCCTACGGTAAACGGGAGTTGCATAATCTCATAGTCATAGGAACATGTATAAGTCATGGATAAAAGCAATAGCAACATACTAAACGATCGGGTGCTAAGCTAATGGAATGGGTCATGTCAATCAGATCATTCAACTAATGATGTGATCACGTTAATCAAATAACAACTCTTTGTTCATGGTTAGGAAACATAACCATCTTTGATTAACGAGCTAGTAAAGTAGAGGCATACTAGTGACACTCTGTTTGTCTATGTATTCACACATGTATTATGTTTCCGGTTAATACAATTCTAGCATGAATAATAAACATTTATCATGATATAAGGAAATAAATAATAACTTTATTATTGCCTCTAGGGCATATTTCCTTCACAAGCATGATTGTTTCGATAGGAATCGTCCCACCTTTGGGGACGAAATGATATCCATTGCCTCTTATTGCTTCGAAAAATTTTCTCATGTCAACATAGAACAACAGGAGTGTTGTGTCAATTTTTGTGATTTTTCGAGGTTCGTTTGGACATTTTTGTGCATTAACTAAGTTTTCAATGCATTTTTGTGTATATTTCAAATTTGAACTACATGCACATGCTCCAGTGCATATAAATTGGTTGAAAAAGCAAATATGTGTCCTTGGGTGCATGCTTAGGTCCCATGCAAGAAATGGGAATGAACATCAAACACCAGGGCACCATTGATTGCCGGCAAAATGTTGAGATACCTGGTTTTTAAATTCTAGTAAATCCAAAACTCGTCTGAAATTCATGAAACTTGGCTTTCTATCATAGAGCGCCATCAACATGCCATGGTAAAAAAATTGTCCCATTTGGGGCAGGTTTGGGCATAAGCTTCTCACAAATGAGAGCTTCTCACAACAAGCATGATGGTTTTGATAGGGAACGTCCCACCTTTGGGGACGAAACGATCTCCATTGCCTCTTATTGCTACCAAAAAATTTCTAGTGTCAACATAGAACAACAGGAGTGTTGTGTTAATTTTTGTGATTTTTCGGGGTTCGTTAGGACATTTTTATGCATTAACTAAGTTTTAATGCATTTATGTGCATATTTCAAATTTGAACTACATGCACATGCTCCAGTGCATATAAATTGGTTGAAAATCAAATATGTGTCCTTGGGTGCATGCTTAGGTCTCATGCAAGAAATGGGAATGAATTTCAAACACCAGGGCACCATTGATTGCCGGCAAAACGTTGAGATACCTGGTTTCTAAATTCTAGTAAATCCAAAACTCATCTGAAATTCATGAAACTTGGCATGCTATCATGGAGCGCCATCAACATGTCGTCGTAAAAAATTTATCCCATTTGGGGCAGGTTTGCGTATAAGCTTCTCTCAAACCAGAGCTTCTCACAACAAGCATGATGATTTCGATAGGGAACGTGCCACCTTTGGGGACGAAACGATGTCCATTGCCTCTTATTGCTTCCAAAAAAATTATCGTGTCAACATAGAACAACAGGAGTGTTGTGTCAATTTTTGTGATTTTTTGTGGTTCGTTTGGACATTTTTTATGCATTAACTGAGTTTTCAATGCATTTATGTGCATAATTCAAATTTGAACTACATGCACATGCTCCAGTACATATAAATTGGTTGAAAATAAAAATCGGTGTCCTTGGGAGCAGCTTAGGTCCCATGCAAGAAATGAGAATGAATTTCAAACACGAGGGCACCATTGATTGCCGGCAAAACATTGAGATACCTGGTTTTCTAATTCTAGTAAATCCAAAACTCGTGCGAAATTCATGAAACTTGGCATGCTATCCTGGAGCGCCATCAACATGTCGTGTTAAAAAATATGTCCCATTTGGGGCAGGCTTGGGTATAAGCTTCTCACAAATGAGAGCTTCTCACAACAAGCATGATGGTTTCGATAGGGAACGTCCCACCTTTGGTTACGAAACGGTATCCATTGCCTCTTATTGGTTCCAAAAAATTTCTCGTGTCAACATAGAACAACAGGAGTGTTGTGTCAATTTTTGTGGTTTTTCAGGGTTCGTTTGGACAGTTTTATGCATTAAGTGAGTTTTCAATGCATTTATGTGGATACTTCAAATTTGAACTACATGCACGTGCTCGAGTGCATATAAATTGGTTGAAAAATTAAATATGTGTCCTTGGGTGCATGCTTAGGTCCCATGCAAGAAATGGGAATGAACTTCAAACACCAGGGCACCATTGATTGCCGGCAAAATGTTGAGATACCTGGTTTTTAAATTCTAGTAAATCCAGAACTCGTCTGAAATTCATGAAACTTGGCATGCTATCATGGAATGGCATCAACATGTCGTGGTAAAAAATTTGTCCCATTTGGGGCAGGTTTGGGTATAAGCTTGTCACAAACTAGAGTTTCTCACAACAAGCATGATGGTTTCGACAGGGAACGTCCCACCTTTGGGGACAAAATGCTATCCATTGCTTCTTATTGCTTTCAATTTTTTTCTCGTGTCAACATAGAACAACAGGAGTGTTGTGTCATTTTTTGTGATTTTTTGGGGTTCGTTTGGACATTTTTATGCATTAACTGAGTTTCCAATGCATTTATGTGCATAATTCAAATATGAACTACTTCCACATGCTCCAGTGCATATAAATTGGTTGAAAAATTAAAACTGTGTACTTGGGTGCATGCTTAGGTCCCATGCAAGAAATGGGAATGAATTTCCAACACTAGGGCACCGTTGATTGCCGGCAAAATGTTCAGATACCTTGTTTTTAAATTCTAGTAAACCCAAAACTCGTCTGAAATTCATGAAACTTGGCATGCTATCATGGAGCACCATCAACATGCCGTCGTAAAATTTGTCCCATTTGGGGAAGGTTTGGGTATAAGCTTCTCACACACCAGAGCTTCTCACAACAAGCATGATGGTTTCGATAGGGAACGTCCCACCTTTGGGGAAAAACGATATCCATTGCCTCTTATTGCTTCCAAAAAATTTCTCGTGTCAACATAGAACAACAGGAGTGTTGTGTTAACTTTTGTGATTTTTTGGGCTTCGTTTAGACATTTTTATGCATTAACTGAGTTTTCAATGCATTTATGTGCATATTTCAAACTTTAAGTACATGCACATGCTCCAGTGCATATAAATCAGTTGAAAAATCGAATATGTGTCCTTGGGTGCATGCTTAGGTCCCATGCAAGACATGGGTATGAATTTCCAAAACCAGGGCACCGTTGATTGCCGGCAAAACGTTAAGATACCTGGTTTTTTAATTCTAATAAATCCAAAACTCGTCTGAAATTCATGAAACTTGGCATGCTATCATGGAGCGCCATCAACATGCCGTGGTAAAAACATTGTCCCATTTGGGGCAGGTTTGGGTATAAGCTTCTCACAAACTAGAGCTTCTCACAACAAGCATGATGGTTTCGATAGGGAACGTCCCACCTTTGGGGACAAAACGATATCCATTGCCTCTTATTGCTTCAAAAAAAAATTCTCGTGTCAACATAGAACAACAGGAGTGTTGTGTCAATTTTGTGAGTTTCGGGGTTCATTTGGAAATTTTTATGCATTAACTGAGTATTCAATGCATTTATGTGTATATTTAAAGTTTGAACTACATCCACATGCTCCAGTGCATATAAATTGGTTGAAAAATCAAATCTGTGTCCTTGGGTGCATGCTTCGGTCCCATGCAAGAAATGGGAATGAATTTCAAACACTAGGGCGCCATTGATTGCCGGCAAAACGTTGAGATATTGGTTTTTAAATTCTATTAAATGCAAAACTCATCTGAAATTCATGAAACTTGGCATGCTATCATGGAGCACCATCAACATGACGTGCTAAAAAATTTGTCCCATTTGGGGCAGGTTTGGGTATAAGCTTCTCCCAAACCAGAGCTTCTCACAACAAGCATGATTGTTTCGATAGGAATCGTCCCACATTTGGGGACGAAATGGTATCCATTGCCTCTTATTGCTTCAAAAAATTTCTCATGTCAACATAAAACAACAGGAGTGTTGTGTCAATTTTTGTGATTTTTCGAGGTTCGTTTGGACATTTTTGTGCATTAACTAAGTTTTCAATGCATTTTTGTGTATATTTTAAATTTGAACTACATGCACATGCTCCAGTGCATATAAATTGGTTGAAAAGGCAAATATGTGTCCTTCGGTGCATGCTTAGGTCCCATGCAAGAAATGGGAATGAATTTCAAACACTAGGGCACCGTTGATTGCCGGCAAAACATTGAGATACCTGGTTTTTAAATTCTAGTAAATCCAAAACTCGTCTGAAATTCATGAAACTTGGCTTTCTATCATAGAGCGCCATCAACATGCCATGGTAAAAAAATTGTCCTATTTTGGGCAGGTTTGGGCATAAGCTTCTCACAAACGAGAGCTTCTCACAACAAGCATGATGGTTTTGATAGGGAACGTCCCACCTTTGGGGACGAAACGATCTCCATGGCCTCTTATTGCTACCAAAAAATTTCAAGTGTCAACATAGAACAACAGGAGTGTTGTGTTAATTTTTGTGATTTTTCGGGGTTCGTTAGGACATTTTTATGCATTAACTAAGTTTTTAATGCATTTATGGTCATATTTCAAATTTGAACTACATGCACATGCTCCAGTGCATATAAATTGGTTGAAAATCAAATATGTGTCCTTGGGTGCATGCTTAGGTCCCATGCAAGAAATGGGAATGAATTTCAAACACCAGGGCACCATTTATTGCCGGCAAAACGTTGAGATACCTGGTTTCTAAATTCTAGTAAATGCAAAACTCATCTGAAATTCATGAAACTTGGCATGCTATCATGGAGCGCCATCAACATGTCGTCGTAAAAAATTTATCCCATTTGGGGCAGGTTTGCGTATAAGCTTCTCTCAAACCAGAGCTTCTCACAACAAGCATGATGATTTCCATAGGGAACGTGCCACCATTGGGGACGAAACGATGTCCATTGCCTCTTATTGCTTCCAAAAAATTATCGTGTCAACATAGAACAACAGGAGTGTTGTGTCAATTTTTGTGTTTTTTTGTGGTTCGTTTGGACTTTTTTATGCATTAACTGAGTTTTCAATGCATTTATGTGCATAATTCAAATTTGAACTACATGCACATGCTCCAGTGCATATAAATTGGTTGAAAAATAAAATCGGTGTCCTTGGAGCAGCTTAGGTCCCATGCAAGAAATGAGAATGAATTTCAAACACGAGGGCACCGTTGATTGCCGGCAAAACATTGAGATACCTGGTTTTTAAATTCTAGTAAATCCAAAACTCGTGTGAAATTCATGAAACTTGGCATGCTATCATGGAGCGCCATCAACATGTCGTGTTGAAAAATATGTCCCATTTGGGGCAGGTTTGGGTATAAGCTTCTCACAAATGAGAGCTTCTCACAACAAGCATGATGGTTTCGATAGGGAACGTCCCACCTTTGGGGACGAAACGGTATCCATTGCCTCTTATTGCTTCCAAAAAAATTCTCGTGTCAACATAGAACAGCAGGAGTGTTGTGTCAATTTTTGTGGTTTTTCAGGGTTCGTTTGGACAGTTTTATGCATTAAGTGAGTTTTCAATGCATTTATGTGGATACTTCAAATTTGAACTACATGCACGTGCTCGAGTGCATATAAATTGGTTGAAAAATTAAATATGTGTCCTTGGGTGCATGCTTAGGTCCCATGCAAGAAATGGGAATGAACTTCAAACACCAGGGCACCATTGATTGCCGGCAAAACGTTGAGATACCTGGTTTTTAAATTCTAGTAAATCCAGAACTCGTCTGAAATTCATGAAACTTGGCATGCTATCATGGAATGGCATCAACATGTCGTGGTAAAAAATTTGTCCCATTTGGGGCAGGTTTGGGTATAAGCTTCTCACAAACTAGAGCTTCTCACAACAAGCATGATGGTTTCGACAGGGAACGCCCCACCTTTGGGGACAAAATGATATCCATTGCTTCTTATTGCTTTCATTTTTTTCTCGTGTCAACATAGAACAACAGGAGTGTTGTGTCATTTTTTGTGATTTTTCGGGGTTCGTTTGGACATTTTTATGCATTAACTGAGTTTTCAATGCATTTACGTGCATAATACAAATTTTAACTACTTGCACATGCTCCAGTGCCTATAAATTTGTTAAAAAATCAAATATGTGTCCTTGGGTGCATGCTTAGGTCACATCCAAGAAATGGAAATGAATTTCAAACACCAGGGCACCGTTGATTGCCGGCAAATGTTGAGATACTTTGTTTTTAAATTCTAGTAAATCTAAAACTTGTGTGAAATTCATGAAACTTAGCATGTTATCATGTAATGGCACCCGACATGCTGTGGTACTTTTCATGTCCATTTTTAGAGAAAGCGCACTCGAATAATGACAGCCAACAAAGGCATTTTCAAAAAATAGCTCCCACTTTAATATCTTAAATGTTTGTATAATTGAAATTGTTTGCGTTCACTTAACCATTCACGTGACGCCACGTGTCTTGATTTGAATGGCTATAGGAGGTGCGGTGTGGACAGCTGCTTGACTGAACGGGAAGCGTGCGAGCGTAGTCCGGTGCGCGGGCTCACCGGGAAGCGTACAAGCTATTCAACGCAGGATCTGTGCATCTCTTCAACTCAAACGGTTCAGATTACGGTATGCAAAATAAAGCCTGACTTCGGCGCTAAGCCAAGAGACACTGCGATTTGTCAAAATATGCAGCTAAAAATCAATAGCATTATCTATTTTTTTGCAACTAAAATTCAGTAATTAAGCATAGATTTCATTCATAGAGATTAAGCAGTCGTTCTCACCGGGAAGCAAGACAGCCTTGGACCGCCGCCGGCCTCGCTCCCACTAATCTATATTAATGGCGCCGCCGAGTAGCTGCACCCCCATCCTCGCCACACACACAATCCTCTCTCTCCGCCCGCATCCTTGACGCCGCTCTGAGTCCTCAAAGCCGTCAGTGTACGAGGATGCCGCGAAGCGCCCCATCGGAGGAAGTGGCGACACCGGGGTTGCTGAAGCACCGGAGCACGGCGTGAATATGGAGACAGATGTTTCCGTCGCCACTGACGTGGTGGAGAACGAGGCTGCCAACAAGCGGAGGCGGGTCGAGAAAGAACCGCAAGCTACTCCAGCAGGCCTAGACTTCATCAACAACCTCCCTGATGATATGTTGATAGTCATCATATCCCTCCTCCCAATCAATTATCGGGCGAGGACGGCCGCCCTTTCCCAGTGGTGGCGCCCCCTATGGCTCCTCACCCCTGTCGACTTCCTCAACGCCCACAAGCTCTGCCATGGCTATCGCCAAAGCTTGGATGCATTCTCCCAGATCCTTGGCAGTCACCATGGCCCAATCAAAGGCCTTATCACGGGCAAGTTCTGTTCCAATAGCAAGGACCGAGCCAAGCTTGATGAGTGGTTCCGATCCCCCGCCATAGATCAGCTCGAGAACCTCAGTTTTAATGATGGGCATATGCGCTTGCTGCCAATGTCCGCGCTCCGCTTCGCGTCCATGCTGCACCTCGCCAAGTTCATGAACTGCCATTCCCCACTCGAGTTCCTTCGTCTTCAGGCGATGAATTGGTCGAGTACCTTGCACATCACCTGCAGGACTCTCCGGACTATTTATGTGTGTTGCTGGTGCTGCAACAAGAGATCACAAAAGGTGGACCACAATATGGTCATCCAGGACACACCTTCACTTGAGAGATTACTTGTAGTTGAACAACAAGGTCAAACAAGAATCAATGTCATTTTTGCGCCAAAAATAAAAGTGGTGGGCTACTCGTCTGTCAAATACTACAGCTTTCACGTACAACAGTCGCCTTATACCTCTCCTTCTTGATATCAACGTTATTTCTAGTTTTGAAGATGTATGTTCATCTGTCATCCATTGAAGCTTCACCCAGACTCTGGGCACAGTGAAGGTCTTGGCACTAGAATATGTCGGCCCCAACCTGGACCAAGTTGTCAGTTGCCTGGGATGCTTTCCGTGCCTGAAGAAGTTGTATATCGAGGTGATGTTCCTTTCCTGTTAAATGTTAACCATAAGGGAGTTCAATTTTTTGCACCTTTTCCCAAGTTTACAATGACAATGTACTACGATTTTTGAAGGAATTTTGGAGGATTTTAGGACATACACCCCCACCTCATATTGGTTGCTTCATTCATATGGTTACAATCATCCATAAGCATTTCTCCTTTGGATTCATCTGTACTAGTTTTCTTAGGGAGTTTTTCATCCAATCCAACCTATTGTGAAGAAGGCTACATGTTTCTAGATTGTAATCAAATGCCCATGTTAATCATGCCAGATCAAAGATGGCACGTTGGTGCATTTTATAAATCTTGCAAACCAAATGGGCGTGTAGCAGTGTTCAAAACTGCATGTAGGCACTAACACGTTCTCTTCTTTTGCAGATAATAATAGGCCTGGAGGTGGATAATGTTTATAACGACAATCACATCGAATGCTTGGATCTGCATCTCTCAAATATAACCTTGAACTCCTACCGAGGGACCTTACCGGAGATTACACTCGCCAGGTTCTTTCTTGCAAGAGCAAAGGTGTTGAGGGTACTGAGGTTGAACACGCATTTAATTAGGAAATATGAACGGTATGATTATCAGAGCCGACAGGTACTGCGGAATGGAAGAGACTCCAAAAATGCCAAACTTCGTATTGGAAGAGCATATGGCAAAGCAATTGTAAGTCATTGAGTCAAACCCATACATGACTTGTCAGCGGCTGATCCCTTTTCAGAAATGAAGCAGCTTGCAATGTTTGAATTTGGGCGTTGTAATCTTTGAATTTGAACCTTGCAATATTTATGGTATTTGTTATATTGAACCATTTCTATTCTCTTGTCTCAACGCAAAAAGTTTATCCGAGTGAACCGCATGTCGTATATCGCACACACCTTGATCTGGCTGACCATTTCTTTTGTGTTGCCTAATCACAAACAGTTCATCCGAGTGAACTGTATGTTGTACATCGCACACACCTTGATCTGGCTGACCGTTTCTTTTGTGTTTCCTAATCACAAACAGTTCATCCGAGTGAACTGTATGCTTTACATCGCACACACCTTCATCTGGCTGCCCGTTTCTTTTGTTCCTCCTCATCGAAAATGGTTAATTGAACTGAACCGTATGCCCTACGTCGCACACACAACTAAAATCTGAACTGTGTTTGATGCATCCTCCATCGCAAACGTTTTGCACCTTTTTTGACGTTTTTTTACACCACCGTTTGCGATTAATGAATCGCACACAGTTTCGTCGAAGGGTCTCTGATTGTAGTGTCGCGTTAGTAGCAACCTGCAGTAGTGTGTGTTTAACCGACGAGCAACAATGGCACCCAAACTAAAAGTTCTATCACAATATAAATCATGGCGCCAAATAGCAAGGTCCGGGGCACTAAGGCCTCCGCTCTCCCCACGACCAATCAAAGATCTCCCAGAAAATAGTGAATAATAGCATAAAATAGGAAAATGTAAACTAGCCACCTCTCTTCCGACACTCCTTTCTCTTCCCCCATAGTAAATTCATCAATAAAATTCTCCACCTCCCTAGGACGTGGCTCTCTGATGTTGCCCTCATAAGCTATTTTGCAAATATTGCAAAAAACGTAAAGTGACATTCGCTTGGGCACATCGTACAAGTGAAATTGTACCATAGGAGGATCCTCCCTAGAATAAAAGTGAAAGTTTTGCATGAAGGTATTAGTGAGTAGGAGGTATTGGTTACACTTATCATGGAGGAAGTCGGTGATGTCTGCATTTTCCGCCAAATAATAGAAATCATCATAAATTCCGACCGCCCTCAAGAATGCATCACTTGGCCATTCACATGGCCGAACCTCTGCCGCACGCGGAAGATTGTACTTGGGCTTCTTCTTCTCCTCATTTTCATTCTCACTTGAATACTGGCTTGAAGAACCCCTTAACCATCTCTTCATCATTTCTTTCCTTTTCTCTGAAAAATTATGAATTTTTTAGTAACTCAAAATAAAAGTTAACAAAACTCAATAAGATTGATAGCAACTACTCCCACAAGTGTCTAGAAGCTATATCATGCATCAAAAACTACTTTGGACCATATAAATTTGACATGCAAGCTCAAGAACAAGGTCACCACACCAGCAAAAAATTGCAATATATAAAGCACTAGAACAAAAAATAATTGGACCATTGGAGGAGTCACATACCGACGAACAATCCCCCAAAACAGTTGTGTCAATGGAACTTTGAACTAGGAGATAAAAAATGGCAGCAAATGAGCTAGAATACGGATTTGAGCAATGTTGGGATTTTTTCTAGAGGAAGACGAAGTGGATGGGTGCTGGAATAAGTGGTGTGGGCCCACGTGGGACCCACAAGGCACCTAGGCGCGCCCAGGGGGTGGGTGTGTGATGACCCACAAGTATATGGGATCAATCGTAGTCCTTTTGGTAAGTAAGAGTGTCGAACCCAACGAGGAGCAGAAGGAAATGACAATTAGTTTTCAGCAAGGTATTCTCTACAAGCACTGAAATTATAAGTAACGAGTAGTCTGATAGCAAGATAATTGGTAACGAGCAATGTCATGGGAAACCACGACCACCTATGGGGCTTTGAGCCCCTTTTGGTTCGGCGGGGGGATGGGCACGTTGCACAAAGAGCGGAGAAGTGTAACACCGCACGACAGAGATCACACGGGCAGTTTTACCTAGGTTTGGGCCGCCGTGAGACATAAAACCCTACTCCTCCTTTGGTGGATTGATGGTGGATAATGGTGGAGGACGTGGTGCTCTTTCCTGGCAGGATTGCCTCGGGGCGAGAGTGGCTATGGATGTATGAATGTGCGAGAGTCCGAATCCTTTCTACAGTTGCCTTGGGCCTCCTTTTATTGATGAAGGGGTTACCACAGTGGGAAATTAGTCTTTACATACTAATTAGATAGCAAACAATGCTATCATACCTAACTCTGCAGGCGAATAGAGTGCATTAAATGCGCCGCTTAGTGTCACATCACAGCGTGTACGGCAACCTTGTCGGGCTGTTTTGCTAGGTTCGCGCCTGCTTGCTTGAGACGTCTCAGGACGGGTGTCATATGGAGATGTTTTCTGTAGGACGTGGCTGCCATGTGGCAGGAAGCAGCCACTTAGTCACTTAGGGGCTTGACACCGCACCAATTGATGACTTGCGTCATTGTGAGGTGGTGCGGTGGTGTGTTTTGCCTCCGCAAGCCCCTGCAGGCTTGCCGGGACGATTTGGAGGCTTGCTTCTAGGGTAACCCCGACCTCGCCAGGCTCGCCTACCCGGCAAGGGAGGTTTTTCTCTTTGTGATATCTTGCTTCTCTGTCTTGACTTGGTCTTCTTGATCTGCACTTTGGTCCTTCAAAGGACTGACCTTTGGTACTTTGTCTGATATTGGATGTTGTAATCTTGTCTTTGTGCATGTGCACAGTCTAGGTAACAAACCCGGGGTTTGTTGCACCGATAGGAGCCCCCGGGCCTGGCCCGAATGCGCTGTTGGGCGTCGTCGGGTTAGGCCCTAACTAGTGCACAGGCAGGGGCGTAGTGGTGGCTTGCCCTTTTGAAATCTTCTTTGCTTCCTCATCGAGCCCAGGTCAGTTTCCGGTTCTTCCGTGTGTCGTGTAATGCCAATTGCAGTGGGGCCACTCTTGTAATGGCCCGTGAATGACTTTAACATACGGACGCGTAACTGCCAATTCACTCTTCCCACCACGCCCTTGTCGTTAGCCACGTATGCTGCATGCATCAAGTGGGGTAGGTAACAGAGGCCCGTGGTGCGGAGAGCATCAAGGAAGGGGCCCGGCCTTCATGAATTGGTGGAGGTGGGCGGCGATTACCCGCGGAGGGATCGGCTCCCGGCCCTAGCCCGCCTATAAAAGGAGGGGTAAGGGAGGAGTGGGAGTACCCATCCATACACCTCTCTGATTCCATCCTTCGCTTTCTTCTAGGTATGCTAAAAGGGAGAGCCCGGGGGCAGGCCCTGGCCCCTAGCTTGGGGTCACTACTGCAGGATGCTGCTAACGCCACTCTACGATCAGAGACCCTTTGATGAACTTTTGTGTAATGCATTAATCGCAAACAGTGGTGTACAAAAACCGTCAAAAAGATGTAGAATGTTTGCGATGAAGGATGCGTTAAACACGGTTCAGATTTTAGTTGCGTGTGCGATGACGGGCATACGGTTTATTTCAATTAATTGTTTGTGATGTGGTAGAACAAAAGAAACGGGTAGCCAGATGAAGGCGTGTGCGATATACGGTACACAGTTCACTCAGATGAACTGTTTGTGATTAGGCAACACAAATAAAATGGTCAGCCAGATCAAGGTGTGTGCAATATACGGCATACGGTTCAGTCGGATGAACTATTGTCGATTAGGCAATGCAACAGAAATGGTTCAGCCAGATCATGGTGTGTGCAATGGAGGCACACAGTTCATTCTGATAAACTGTTTGTGTTGAGCCAAAAGAACAGAAACCTTTCACATAAACAAGACGTGTATAATACGTGGCAAACATCCAATTACATAGGTGGCTAGTACACACATGACATTTCCACACACCAAAGTAAACTATAACATGCATAATTAACTAGGATAAACGATCATCTGATCATCATGTACTTCTTGTGCTAGCTCGATGTTCCTTCTATGCTAAGTTTCCTTTAATTGATGGCATTTTATGAACACGCCACCGTTTCCCGCCATTTCCTCACTGGTTTCCCGCCACCCAGCGATATTGCGCATAAAGCTAGGCGGCGCGTGACACATGGAGGCAACAAGGGCAGCCTGTAGCACATCCACCTTTTCCAAGCATGCCTCCCACCAAAGCACCGCCTCTGCCATCAGCCTCGTCGATGAGGAAAACGAGCAGGCGCCACGGCCCGTTGAGGCTGAGGTGCTCCCCGACAACACGATGGACGACGCCATGATGTGCGTCATCGTCAGGGTTGAGCAGACCCTTGGCGCATGGCGCTTCAGCGCCGTGGATCAAGATAGGCATGTCAGCGCCGAGAGGCTACAGCTCACCGCAAAACATGATCGATGGTGCGCCGCAGAGCAAGCTAGGCGCATCTGCGCCGATAGGCTGGGGCGCCGCAAAGCGAGAGGCGCGGCACGCCGCACAACAAGAGCGGATCAATCGGCTCTTGTCTGCTGTCGATAGGGTGTCGCGGCTGGGTACATGTCCCGTCAGTACCCCTATTCCTCGCCAGGAGTGAGTAGAGGCCCTCTGCGCTGTACTTGCATCAGAGGTCGGCTGCGCCATACTTGCACCGGACGCCCACCACATCGTTCGCGTGGGTCGCGCCATTCGCCTTGTCCGCGGCCTGCTCGATGCCAATGCGCTAGTCCGTAGGCTCGACCGCCTCCTTGGCCCAGGTGTCCACCTGGGGGCAATAGAGGATCATGGCCGTCGCATCCTCGAGCTGGTGATCTCCGATGAAATAGCCAACTTGGAGCTCGAGGTCGCGCTCCAGATGTACTGCGAGCATGTCGACCGCTTGGAGGAACTCCTGCACAAGTTCAGGCAGAGCCAAGAGCTACCGTAGGCAAGGGCTGCTGGTCGTGATCTCATGGACACGTTTTATTTTGTTGCGTCATTTCGACGTGGATAGTTATGTATTCACAACAATCATAGTATTGCTCTGTTTCGATGTGTGTGTCAAATTTCGGGTTCCGGCAAAACGCTTGAGATTCGAACATTGGGGTGCGCACGAAGATCTCTCTTCCCCCTAGCTCACGCCCTCACCGCAATCTCAAAGCTCGACGCGTCGAACCCACAGAACAAGAGACACAAGGTTTACACTGGTTTGGGCCACCGATGTGGTGTAATACCCTACTCCAGTTTGGTGTGGTGGATTGCCTCTTTGACTGAGGATGAATAGTTACAAGGGAAGAACAGCCTCCCGAGGAGAGGTGTTCTTGTGCTTGGTGAGCTTGTGAGGTGGTTGGTGGTCTGAATGACCCGTCCCCTACTAAGGTGGTGGCTAGTCCTATTTGTAGAGGCCCTAGTCCTATTTGTAGAGGCCCTGGTCCTCTTCCCAAATATTGAGCGGGAAGGGATGCCACAACGGCCAAATTTGAAGGGAGACAACCAATACAAGTTATCCTGACTAAAGGTGGTCTTCGCCTGCCAAAGGCTCTGGTGGTGACGCTGTCTTGGGCTCCACGGTGACCTCCGTCCTGCCGTCCTGCTGGTCTTGGTCTCGTTGCACCGATATGGAAACCTTTGCCTGACGCCTCGGGACTCCTCGCCAGCGCTGGCCTCTTCAGCACCAAAGAGGAAATGATGACACTACCCGCGCTGGCGCCCGCCTGGCCCTGGTCGTCATGGCTTACGTCACGGGAACCTCGCGAGGTGCCCCTGGCCTCGATCTCTCCGCCCCTCCTGACGCAAGGCCACCCCCGAGGAGGCCACCCCCGAGGAGGTCTTGCGTCGTTCGCCTCGCGAGGCTTGGCCCCTCGCGAGGGTCTTGAGTGTTTGCTGGTGAAGATGGGCCGTACAGGGCCATGGGTGGAGCCACGCCATGGGCCGCAGGTAGGCAAGCCTGGGGACCCCCATTCCCAGGACGCCGACAGTAGCCCCCGGGCCCAAGGCGCGCTCGAACTTGGCTTCGAAGCGAAGCCAAAGGGCAAGTGCGGAGCGCCGCGGACCCCAACAGCATGCGTCCTCGCTTGACGCGTGGTGATTGATTGGACGTGGGTGTCTCCGCTTCCCCACGCTGCCTCAGCAACTACCCAGTTGACGAGTCCTTGCGGCATGCAGAGAAAAATCATCATTACCTATGATCATGGGGATCGCCGGTTGGCTTTCTCCCGTTATAAATGAGGAGGGGGCGGAGCCCCCGTCTCTCATCTCTTCCTGCTCTGATCGCTCCTTCTTCCTTGCTTCATTGCTCGTAACGACACTCATGGTGCCGATACGTAGGTTCTCGGCCGTGGAGAAGGGGAAAACCCCAAGCGACGAACCCGGGCCACTTCCACCGAAGAAGAGGCTGGCCCACCGCCGCGACGCAGTCGCGAGGCCAGAGGTGTCAAGGCCTTGGTGCGAGCGGCCACCTCTCGGGTATCCGCTGCCTCTGTGTGCCCAAGCCGAGGCTCCGTAGGAAGAGGCAGTGAGCGACGCCGCCCTTGCCGTGGCCGTGGTCGCCACGCCGTGATGACGCCCGCCGTCGTCCCAGGAGCCCATGCCGCGAACTCCTCGCGCGAACTCGTGATGTGGGCGGTGATGCCCCCACGCACTTGGATTCTCTTTCCGCGGTTCTTCCCCGCCGAGATGCTGCCGAGGGGCCCCTCGAGCTTTGGCTGCAGCACGCCGACTGCGACGCCCCGGCGACCGGAGCGGAGGTTGAAGCCGTCTCCCCAGGCAAGGTCTTCAAGACCCGCGGCTGGGGCGAGGTTGCTCGAGTTGGTCGTGCGGAAGGCGCCCTCATTATCCACTTTGAGTACGATGGCGCCTCCAACATGTTCTTTAAGGTCTTCAACGAGGAAGGCCGCCGCCTAGAGTGTTGTCCAGGAGGGGGTCGTTGGGATGGTGCAGCGTCCATCGGTGAGCCTACTGCTGGCTTCACCGGCAGGTCCTCCAGCAGCAACAATGGCGCTTGGGAGTCCAGTGACTCTCTTGAGACCTACGAGACCCCAGAGACGAGCGACGACAGCTACGTGCCCCCGAGCTCTCGCCGCGCCCGGAGCAAGACCGCAGCGTCCGGCCGCCGCCATCGCTGATATGGATGGGGTTGGCGCCATCCTCCGCTGGCCCACTGTTGATGATGGCATCAGTCGCGCCGGCGCATGTAGATAGGGCTCCTAGAAACTCCCTTCTTTTGTTCCCTGCGAGGAATCAAGACGGACCCCGCGAGGGAGTGTAAGGGGTCTGTAATGTCTTTAGTTAATATTATCCTCGTTATGAAATTTTGTGAACGCATGTCCTGCATCGCCTCGGTCTCCCCTTTCCAACCCCGCGGCATCTTGATGCTCTACGCTGACAGGTCCCGGTCCCCAGGCAGGCTGCAGCCGTTGCTGGTATGCCAGGTCACCATGTCGTGGTCAAGGCCAGGAGGTGAGCGGCCCGAGGTCTAGTAAGATCTCCTGAGTCGTGATGCTCAAGAGGTCTCCTTTAGCGCGCAAGCAGCCACCAAGAGGTAGGAAAGGGAGGCGACGTTGCCGCAACAAGGCTGCAACAAGTGAGAATCCTATGCCGTAGCGCTTGGTCGACCCGAGCGCGAAACTTATCTTGGCAGTCGAGAGTCGGTTCCTTGCGCTCTGCCAGACTCGCGCGTTGATAGCCGTAGTGTAGCCAGGTTAGGCCCTTGCGAGCCTCCCCCTCTTCCCCACGCTCTTCTATGTGCTCTACGTCCTCAGGTCCCGACCCTCGAGCGAGCTCAGCCGCCACTGGTATGCCAGGTCGCGATGCCGTGGTCAAGGACAGGGGGTGAGGGCTGAAGAGCCAGTAAGAGCTCCTGAGTCGCGATGCTCAGGAGCCCCCCTTTTAACGCGCAAGCGAATTGAATGGGAGAAGAGGGAGCCCACAGTACCGCCTGTTGTCGTCCTCAGGAGGTTCCTGCAGGTTAGCGCAAGAAGGGACACAGATTGCCACTACGATTGTTGGCCTGCCGCTGGTCGCCCCACAAGAAGATGAAGGCACTGAGGGCCTTGTGAGGTGACGTGCGCGGGGCGGGCCGCGAGTCAGAGCTCGACTGCTCAGATTTTTCAGCATTGCAGGGACGGACCCGAGCACAAGCACTATGCCAGCGTCAGTAGCTCCTGTTGCAGAATGAGCAGGAGGCAGATCAGCGACGCGGGCGGTTATGATGGGTGATAATCAAGCAGGCGATAACCATAGATAGATTATGCATGGAAAGCGAACTAGCTTAGGTAAATGCAAGAACGATACATGCCACTGGGACGGACCCCGGCGGCCTGGGGATGATGCAGCCCGAGGGGCGCCCCAACATAGTAAGCTAAAGACGTAAAAGGACACATGCCGCAGGGACAGGCCCCTGTGACTTGGGAATAATGCAGCCCGAGGGGCGCTCCCAGCTAAATAAGCTTGGAAAATGTCACCTGGTTCCGTTGTTGGAGGGATGTTGGGGTAGCTGAAGATGCGTGGCGAAGGGGTTGCTCCTCATGAGCCACCGAGACCCTGAGCCTCGGGAGGCAGGCGGTTCCTTGAGGGCCGTCTGCTTCTCCGCCAGGACCGCGTGATGCCTGGCCTCCTGGGTCGCTAGGACGCTCCGCAGGCTACGCTGGAAGGTGGCCCCCATGCTCGGCAAGCCGGACGACATGCGAACATAGCTGTGAGGCGGGCTCTCGCAACATCACACGCGCGAAGGCCAGAAGTGCTCCTGACATGCGGCCCTGTTGAGCCCTAGGACGTCGATGCAAACGCGCAGCCCACCATCCTTGCGTGGATGGGGAGCTGCGCCAGGTGGGCGGCAGTCGCCGCGCATGTCTCTTGCTTCTTGAAGCTCTTGGGCAGTCTTGGTGATGAACTCCTGAGCACCAGGCGCTCCTCGCCCGGTGTCCTCCTGAGGGAGACATGGCACAAAGCATGCCTCCACGTGGTGCCCGAGCGCCTCCCTCGTGATGTTGGCCAGGTCCGAGGCCCTCCAGAAGAGAGCCCCCGAGCCTCGCCCGAGGAGGGCGTCGGGCGCACCTTCCTATGCGAGGGAGGGAGGCGCCCCAGGTGCAGGCGCTGATCCTGATGTGGCACCGCTAGAGGCGTCATTCCCCTGAGGCCCTGTACGGAGTAGCTGCTTCTTCTTCTTGGGGATGGCCTCAGGAGGGTATATGGTGCCCGGGTTGTCGGGGTCTTCGATTGGTGCGGCTTGGAAGGCATGCTCGAGGGAACACACCGCATCTTTTTCTTCGTAGGGGACTGTGATGATCCCGCCGCTTCCTGTCATTTTGAGGACGTTGTAGCCGTGGTGGGTCACTACCATGAACTTGGCCAGCGCTGGATACCCGAGGATGGCATCGTATGGCAGACATATGTGGGCGACGTCGAAGTCGATGAGCTCGGTGCGGTAGTTGTCGCGTTGTTCGAAGGTGACAGGGAGGCGAACCTGCCGTATCAGGGTGGTGCCATTGGTCACTCCTGAGAAGGGCTTGGTAGGCTGAAGCTCATCGTATGGCACTTGGAGGCTGTCGAATGTCTCGACGGACAGGACGTTAAGTCCTGCGCCACCGTCGATGAGGGTCTTGGTGACTTGTACGTTGCTGATGACGGGTGACCAGAGCATCGGGAGAGCGCCAGCAGTGGCCGCGCACTTGAGCTGGTCCGCCGAGCTAAAAGTGATGGCACACTTTGACCATCTGAGCGGGCGCGTGGCCTCAAGCCTAGGAAGGGATGCGTTCACCTCGCGAGCAAACTGCTTGAAGATGCGCTGAGATGCTGGGGCTTGAGCTCCGCCCAAGATGGAGGCGATGGCACGCGGTTCCTGGAAGCCCCCAGCCCCCTCGTCTTGATGGTGGTCGTCGTTCCTCCTTGGTGGCGGCGGCAGTGGGGGGAGACCGGCATTGCCCTGAGGGCGGTCCTAGCGAGGCTGATCCCTCCATGCGCCCTCACAAGGCTGATCCTGCCAGCGGTCCTCGCGAGGCCGGTCGCGCCACTCCTGGCGGCGGCCGTGATCGTCCCAACATCCTCCGTCGTGTCCTCCTCCTCGGCCGTAACCCCGGTCGTTGCGCTCGAGGCGTCGACCAAGGCGTCCGTCTCGAATGGCCCTGAGTTCTTGATAGTCGTTGGTGTTGTGGTTGTGTACATTGTGGAAGGAGCAGAACAGACGGCTGCTCTTTGATGATTCGGGATGGTCCAGGCCGCGCTTCGTGTCAGGCTCCGCCGCGAGCACAACCACTCCTTTGCGCTTCACGTCTTTGGCCTTGGCTTTCTTCTCATCTGGGTCGGTAGCAGGGAGCTCGAGGAGGGAAAGACGCCCTTCCTCAGCTCTTGCGCACTTGGTCGCCAGGTTGAATAGCTCGAGATCTATGCATAGCTCCTCGTGGATGGCGAGCTCCTCCTTCATCTTCATGTCACGGACGCCATCAGAAAACACCGAAATGATGGCCTCGTCCGTCACCTTGGGGATCTTGAGACGAACGTTGTTGAAGCGCTGGATGTACTTCTGCAGGGTCTCTCCTGGTTGTTGCCTAATGCGGCGCAGGTCACCCGCGGCCGGAGGGCGGTCGCGAGTACCCTGGGAATTGGCGACGAAGCGGTCGCGCATCTCATCCCAGGAGGAGATCTAGCCCGGGGGCAGGTTCACGAGCCACGAGCGAGCACCATCCTTGAGAGACATGGGGAACTAGTTCGCCATGACTTTCTCGTCGCCGTTAGCCGCCTCGATGCTCAACTCATAGAGCTGTAAGAACTCCGCGGGGTCGGGGTGCCGTCGTAGCGAGGAGGCAGATCCGACTTGAACTTGCCCGACCAGACGACGCCACGCAGCTCAGGAGTAAAGGCGCGGCAGGCTGCCGTGGCCACCGGGGCCCTTTGCAGAGGTGGGGCCTGCCCTTGGTGTCCGCGCACCACCGCCGTAGGCGGCGCACGGTCTTGTCGTGGTGGTACCGGGAGTGCAGGAGTGTTTTCTTGCGGCCGGGGAACTTCTTGGCAGCTTCCTTCTTCTCGCACGGGCGCCCGATGTGGTGGGTCACGCCGGGGGGCGCGCGCCTTGGCGCCAGAGCGTCGTCTTGGTGCGGAGGTGTTGGAGGTGCTCCGTGAGCTACGTTGCCTGTAGCTGGCGGCGGGTGAGGCAGTGAGAGGGAGGGTGCGGGGGAGCCCCCAGCGGCGCTGACGAGCTCGGCAATGCGGTCCAGCCAGTCCTCGTAGAGGTCGTCGACTGGGCGGTAGCGCAGGAGCTCGCCTGCCATGAGCAGCGCGGCCTGCGCGGCCGTGGGAGCGTGACGAGCGTGAGACGATGAGCCGGGTGGGGTCAGCGACGGAGTGGCGGTGCGGCCATCCCGCTGCACGGAGGGGTGCAGTGAGGACGTTTGCTGCTCGTTTCCCGCCGGACCAGTGGTGGCGTTGGCGGCGGGTGACGGAGAACGACAGGGAGGCCCGTCGACGGGGGCAGTCTGAGCGACATCGGTGGCGAGGGAGGCCCGAAGCTCAACGCGGGCTCGACGCGCGTCTGACATGGTTGCGATGGAGCGGTGGAACATGGATTGGCGAAAGGAAAGCTTCAGCGCACCCCCTACCTGGCGCGCCAAATGTCAGATTTGGGGTTCCGGCAAAACCCTTGAGGTTCAAACACTAGGGTGCACACCAAGATCTCTCCTCCCCCTAGCTCACGCCCTCACCACGATCTCAAAGCTCGACGCGTCGAACCCACAGAACAAGAGAAACAAGGTTTATACTGGTTCGGGCCACCGATGTGGTGTAATACCCTACTCCAATGTGGTGCAGTGGATTGCCTCTTGGGCTGAGGATGAACAGTTACAAGGGAAGAACAGCCTCCCGAGGAGAGGTGTTCTTGTGCTTGGTGAGCTTGTGAGGTGGCTGGTGGTCTGAATGATCCGTCCCCTGCTAAGATGGTGGCTAGTCCTATTTATAGAGGCTCCGGTCCTCTTCCCAAATATTGAGCGGGAAGGGATGCCACAATGGCCAAATTTGAAGGGAGACAACCAGTACAAGTTATCCTGACTAAAGGTGGTCTTCGCTTGCCAAAGGCCCCCACCACAGTTTATGCCTCCGGTCATATTCACGTAGTGCTTAGGCAAAGCCCTTCGTGGATCACGTCACCATCACCGTCCCACGCCGTCGTGCCGGCGGAACTCTCCCTCGACACTTTTCTGGATCAAGAGTTCGAGGGACGTCATCGAGCTGAATGTGTGCAGAATTCGGAGGTGTCGTACGTTCGGTTCTTGATCGGTCGGAACGAGAAGAAGTTCGACTACATCAACCGCTTTGTCAAACGCTTCCGCTTTCGGTCTACGAGGGTATGTGGACACACTCTCCCCCTCTTGTTTCTATGCATCTTCTAGATAGATCTTGCGTTGCGTAAGCGTAGGAAAGTTTTTGAAATTGCATGCTACGTTTCCCAACAGTCAAAACACATTAGGAAACAAAAATCGCAACTCAAGTTCTCAAAGAACAAAACATGTCAAACTCGTCGGAGTAGGTAGTGGGTAAGCGATGGTGGTTGCGGAAAGAAGTGTGGTATGCTGCAATGTGGGGTTATGGGAGAGGTAGTGTGGAAGGTGTAGTGGGCAGCTGAAAATTTTCGGGGGAATAATTTCAGTTTCGTCAGGTTCGGTCGGTCGTCCTGTACGAGTCGGACGGCCGGTGGCTGTCGGTCGTCCGGTGCATAAGCGATTTCGGGCATGGGATGAACTTCTAGGGTTCAGGGTGGAGAAGCAAAATTTGTCAAAATTGGACAAATTTGTGGATGGAAATTGGGGAAATGATGGGGCAAAGCTAGATCCACTCGTGGCAAAGCAAATCCATGGATCAAATCCAACAAAACTTCATCACACCAACAAATCACAAAAAATGGAGCTATTTTTGTGGGGATTTTTGAAATTGGGAAAAAATCAAAAAAATTAGGCTAGAAAAAGAGGGGTAGGGTCTCCAAATTCGTGATCAACCTTGGCTCATGATACCAAGATGATGTAGGGTGGAAACCTAGGGCCGATCTTTCACAATTTGGAGGGGCTCCCATGAAGAACACGACGAACACACGAGGGGAAACACGAGGGGAAACAAGAGGAAACACTCAAATCAACGAGACACGATCACACATGCGCTAGATTCATGAACACAAAGAGGTCACAAAGATCCAAAGACAACAAAGGAAGGATACAAGTAGCTAGTTCATCTCCAAGAGGAGGTCTTGAATCCACTAGGGGATTTTCCCTTTCAGGGTCTTGAATCCACTTGGGATCTTCTCCGCAGAGGCCTCGGTCTCCAATGGAGTATGTATGAAGTGGATGAGCAAAGCTCTATCTCTAAAATGAGCTAAACCAATGATAACCCTAGAAAGAGGGAGGAGGAGTATATATAGTCTAAGTGGGCGAAGGGGTACATGGGCCTCAGCCCAACACGTTGTGCGCAGATAGGCGTCGTTCGTCCGGCAGCTACCGGACGTCCGGTGGCTTGTGAGGGTCTGGTCATCCGGTAGAGTCTGGACTTTCGGCATTTTGGCTCGCATTGGGCGATGTCGGACATCCGGAGGCAGTCGGTCGTCCGGAGGGCTCGTACTTCAGTAATTTCTTTTCTGTGATGTGGCAACGGTCGTCTGGAGGGGCTCGGTCATCCGAGCACTGGGAGGTGTCAGACGTCCGGTCCGCGTCGGTCGTCCGGCCGCTGTAGCATTCGTGGGCTAGCTCTTTAGGCCGGCGGAGACTCCAGGCATCGGACGTCCGGTCCAGACCGGTCATCCGGTGACTGTAGGCTTTTGGCAGCTCTTCTTCTTGGTCCTTGTACATGGTGTCCTCGTTGTCATGTCCATTGGATGTAGTTGCTCCATGGCTTCCCTCTAAGTACCTGATCACACATAGGGTCTCCGTGTTGGTGAACATAGCATGCAATTTAAAAAATTCCTACTCTCATGCAAGATCTATCTAGGATATGCATAACAAGGAGAAGGGGAGAGTGTGTCTATGTACCCTCGTAGACCGAAAGCTTAAGCATTTGATGTGACGCCCCAAGACCGGTGCTCCAGATGCCTTCCATGGGTTCCGAGATTCGTCGTGTGATTTGGTTGGTTCGTTGCATTCATCTTTGTATCATGTGCATTGCATCATGTCATCTTGCACCCCTTTTTAAAACTCAGCTAAATAAATTGCATGGATCTTCGATCCATTTAAATCAAGGGAAATGCACATGGTGATTTATCTTTACAACATATAAAAGTCTCCTAATATTATTAGGGAGCTATATCAAAATATTCCAGTAACTTTGGAATCACCATAACACACCTGCAGTTTAAGTTCCATGCTTTCTCTATCTCAATTCCTTGCCTCAAACTTTGCCAACAATTCTTATCTCTTTATTGAGGCTCCTCCTAAAGTCTCAATATTTTTCGGGCACTTCAAAAACCTAGTCCTAGCCTAAACCCATTTGAATTAATTCAAATGAGTTTGAATTTAATTCATGCAATCTTGCCACTTCTATTTTTTTGTGAACATGCACACTTTTGTGGGTCCGGGAAAATTAGCCCCTTCGCCAAATTCTTTCACGTAAATGTTCTTTTCTTTCCTCGCCTTTTTCTTTCTCGCTATTTTTTGTTAAGGAGAATTAAGGAAAGAGGGACGAGTTGCAGCCTCATCCAGCCCAGCTGGCCCAATGTCAACCAGCAGCCCAGTCGATCAGGCCTATGGTTCAACCTTTACGACGAGACCATCAGGTGAACGACTACCGTCGACCCTCAAGACCACAAGTACACCTTCGGATACGCCAAGGTCGACCACGTCCGGTGATGCGACAAGTTCCTCTACCGATGACCCCGAACATCTACGAAATGTGTACCACTACGCCGGAGACCTCAGACTCTTCAAGTTCCTGTACGACCCGTGTACAACTACCGTCGTTGTGTACCACTACTTCCACTACGACCGTACCGAGAACGTCTACTTCCTCTACTTTGCACCGACACGTTCCGCCCCAAAATGCATGTTTCAAAGGTATAACCGCCGAGACAACCGTTCGTGAACGAAAGCATGTGCTTTATGAGATGCATGTTTAGATGTTGCATCCGCCTGTGAATGTTAGTTGTTCCCTCGTTCGGCACCGTCTTCGACACGTGGGACACCCGGTAACCGGGATCACTCCCCGTCACTCTTGCATGTTTCGCACATCTGCACACTTGCTTCTTTTGCATCGATATCTCAATGAGTTCTCGGAACCGGAACGTTTCCGTGGCACCGTTTTCGTTATCGTCGCCGCGGCACCCTTTCTTTCCACCACGGTGACAAATGCTTCATAACATGCTCGTGTAACATTTTCATAAAATTGCATAAAACTTGCATATGTCTTTCGCATCATGATAACGACATTTGAAATGCTTAAAATTGTTGCTTGCTTTAAAATTGCTAAATGACATATGGAGATTTTCTGGAATAGTTGTTGTTGTTCCGGCCACATTTAAACTTGCCTAGATAGATAGTCTTACTATACTTCACCCCTTTCCATGTTTAATAACATTTAATATTGTTGGGTACATAAACAAGAGCGAACTAAATAACTCGGATGTGGTGTTTCGTCGATATGCACCTCGTTGCATATTGAGCTCCACTTAATTTGTAGTATTGTTTGTTGCACTTTGCCTTGCCATACCTCATTAAACCAGACATGCATCATATTTATGTGATAGTGTGTTTACCATGTTGTTTGCTTCTTTCCGGTTGTGCTTCTTTTTGATAGTTTCGGTTATGTTGCGATTGTGAGGATCCGTTCGACTACGTGGGTTCGTCTTCTTCTTGGACTGGGTCTTCTTCCTAGCGGGATTTCAGGCAAGATGACCGTCACCTTGGATCTCACTACTATCTTTGCTATGCTAGTTGTCTTGATGCTTTCGCTATGTCGCGGTGCAGTTGCAGGTTGTTCCATGTTGGGACATGGATATCATGGATATCATGGGATATCACAATATCTCTTATTTAATTAATGCACCTATATACTTGGTAAAGGGTGGAAGGCTCGGCTGTATGCCTGGTGTTTTGTTCCACTCTTGCCGCCCTAGTTTCAGTCATATACGTCTCTAATGTATCTATAATTTTTTATTGTTCCTTGCTATATTATATTCTGTTTTGGACATTATTGGGCTTTATTATACACTTTTATATTATTTTTGGGACTAACCTATTAACCGGAGGCCTAACCCAAAATTGCTGTTTTTTGCCTATTTCAGAGTTTCGCAGAAAAAGAATATCAAACGGAGTCCAAACGGAATGAAACCTTCGGGAACGTGATTTTTGGAATGAACGTGATCCAGAGGACTTGGACCCTACATCAAGACATCAACCAGGAGGGCACGAGGTAGGGGGCGCGCCTACCCCCCCCCCTCCCAGGCGCGCCCTCCACCCTCGTGGGCCCCATGTTGCTCCACCGACGTACTCCTTACTCCTATATATACCTACGTACCCCCAAACTACCAGATACAGAGCCAAAAACCTAATTCCACCGCCGCAACCTTCTGTACCCGTGAGATCCCATCTTGGGGCCTGTTCCGGAGCTCCGCCAGAGGGGGCATCGATCATGGAGGGCTTCTACATCAACACCATAGCCTCTCCGATGATGTGTGAGTAGTTTACCTTAGACCTTCGGGTCCATAGTTATTAGCTAGATGGCTTCTTCTCTCTTTTTGGATCTCAATAAAATGTTCTCCCCCTCTCTCGTGGAGACCTATTCGATGTAATCTTCTTTTGCGGTGTGTTAGTTGAGACCAATGAATTGTGGGTTCATGATCAAGTTTATCTATGAACAATATTTGAATCTTCTCTGAATTCTTTTATGTATGATTGGTTATCTTTGCAAGTCTCTTCGAATTATCAGTTTGGTTTGGCCTACTAGATTGATCTTTCTTGCAATAGGAGAAGTGCTTAGCTTTGGGTTCAATCTTGCGGTGGTGCAAACTTCGCCGGTGCATCCAAACCCCGTGATATGATATGCTCTTTCACACATAAACCTCCTTATATCTTCCTCAAAACAGCCACCGTACCTACCTATTATGGCATTTCCATAGCCACTCTGAGATATATTTCCATGTAACTTTCCACCGTTCCGTTTGTCATGACACGTTTATCATTGTCATATTGCTTTGCATGATCATGTAGTTGACATAGTATTTGTGGCAAAGCCACCATTCATAATTCTTTCATACATGTCACTCTTGGTTCATTGCATATCCCGGTACACCGCCGGAGGCATTCATATAGAGTCATACTTTGTTCTAGTATCGAGTTGTAATCATTGAGTTGTAAATAAATAGAAGTGTGATGGTCATCATTTTCTAGAGCATTGTCCCAAGTGAGGAAAAAAAGAGAAAGGCCGTAAAAAAACAAAGCCCAAAAAATGAGAGAAAAAGAGAGAAGGGACAATGTTACTATACTTTTACCACACTTGTGCTTCAAAGTAGCACCATAATCTTCATGATAGAGAGTCTCTTGTTTTGTCACTTTCATATACTAGTGGGAATTTTTTATTATAGAACTTGGCTTGTATATTCCAATAATGGGCTTCCTAAAATGCCCTAGGTATTCGTGAGCAAGCAAGTTGGATGCACACCCACTTAGTTTCTTTTGTTGAGCTTTCATATATTTATAGCTCTAGTGCATCCGTTGCATGGCAATCCCTACTCCTTGCATTAACATCAATCGATGGGCATATCCATAGCTCATTGATTAGCCTCGTTGATGTGAGACTTTCTCTCTTTTTTGTCTTCTCCACATAACCCCAGTCATTATATTCTATTCCACCCATAGTGCTATAACCATGGCTCACGCTCATGTATTGCGTGAAGGTTGAAAAGGTTTGAGATTACTAAACTATGAAACAATTGATTGGCTTCTCATCGGGGTTGTGCATGATGAGAGCATCCTTGTGTCACGAAAATGGAGCATGACTAAACTGTATGATTTTGTAGGGATGAACTTTCTTTGGCCATGTTATTTTGAGAGGACATAATTGCTTAGTGAGTATGCTTGAAGTATTATTATTATTATGTCAATATTGAACTTTTATCTTGAATCTTTCGGATCTGAATATTCATACCACAATTAAGAATAATTACATTGAAATTATGCCAAGTAGCATTCCACATCAAAAATTATGTTTTTATAATTTACCTACTCGAGGACAAGCATGAATTAAGCTTGGGGATGCTTGATACGTCTCCAACGTATCTATATTTTTTTATTATTCCATGCTATATTATATTCTATTTTGGACATTATTGGGCTTTATTATACACTTTTATATTATTTTTGGGACTAACCTATTAACCGGAGGCCCAACCCAGAATAGCTGTTTTTTGCCTATTTCAGAGTTTCGCAGAAAAAGAATATCAAACGGAGTCCAAACGGAATGAAACCTTCGGGAACGTGATTTTCGGAACGAACGTGATCCACAGGACTTGGACCCTACGTCAAGACATAAACCAGGAGGGCACGAGGTAGGGGGCGCGCCTACCCCCCCCCCCCCAAAGGCGCGCCCTCCACCCTCGTGGGCCCCATGTTGCTCCACCGACGTACTCCTTCTTCGTATATATACCTACGTACCCCCAAACTACCAGATACGAAGCCAAAAACCTAATTCCACCGCCACAACCTTCTGTACCCGTGAGATCCCATCTTGGGGCCTGTTCCGGAGCTCCGCCGGAGGGGGCATCAATCATGGAGGGCTTCTACATCAACACCATAGCCTCTCCGATGATGTGTGAGTAGTTTACCTCAGACCTTCGGGTCCATAGTTATTAGCTAGATGGCTTCTTCTCTCTTTTTGGATCTCAATATAATGTTCTCCCCCACTCTCGTGGAGATCTATTCGATGTAATCTTCTTTTGCGGTGTCTTTCTTGAGACCGATGAATTGTGGGTTTATGATCAAGTTTATCTATGAACAATATTTGAATCTTCTCTGAATGAATTATCAGTTTGGTTTGGCCTACTAGATTGATCTTTCTTGCAATAGGAGAAGTGCTTAGCTTTGGGTTCAATCTTGCGGTGTCCTTTCCCAGTGACAGTAGGGGCAGCAAGGCACGTATTGTATTGTTGCCATCGAGGATAACAAGATGGGGTTATATTGCATGAGTTTATCCCTCTACATCATGTCATCTTGCTTAAAGCGTTACTCTGTTCTTATGAACTTAATACTCTAGATGCATGTTGGATAGCGGTCGATGTGTGGAGTAATAGTAGTAGATGCAGGCAGGAGTCGGTCTACTTTTCTTGGACATGATGCCTATATACATGATCATACCTAGATATTCTCATAACTATGCTCAATTTTATCAATTGCTCAACAGTAATTTGTTCACCCACCGTAATACTTATGCTCTCGAGAGAAGCCACTAGTGAAACCTATGGCCCCCGGGTCTATTTCCCATCATATTAATCTTCCAACACTTCGTTATTTTTATTGCCTTCTATTTTACTTTGCATCTTTATCATAAAAATACCAAAAATATTATCTTATCATATCTATCAGATCTCACTCTCGTAAGTGACCGTGTAGGGATTGACAACCCCTTATCGCGTTGGTTGCGAGGATTTATTTCTTTGTGTAGGTGCGAGGGACTCGTGCGTGGCCTCTTACTGGATTGATACCTTGGTTCTCAAAAACTGAGGGAAATACTTACGTTGCTTTACTGCATCACCCTTTCCTCTTCAAGGGAAAACCAACGCAGTGTTCAAGAGGTAGCAACGTGAGAGCGATGTTTACTTGTTTTGGAGTTCTTCTTCTTCATCATCGATCTTGGGATAGGTTCCTGGTCGACAGCCTGGGCTAGCAGGGTGGATGTCGCTCGATTTATGTTGGTGTTTCATCCATAGTCGGATGTGTTTCTCATGTATGTATGATGTTCATGTATTCTTGTGGCATTCGTATGCCTTATATGCATCCCCAACTATTATGTAATGGTATGATGTAATGATATCCACCTAGCAAAGCGTGTCAATATGCGGTTCTATCCTTGGTGGGACCTTCGAGTCTCTTTAGTATAGAGTCGCATATTGGGCGTGAAAAGTTGGTATCAGATCCTCGACCGATCATAGGAGCCCCCTTGATTGTTTGTAGTTGGCCGTTGTTGAGTCTAGAACAAAACTTTTTGAGTCTTAGGAATATATATATCAGAGAGTAGGATTTCTTTTTACTCCTCAACCCCTTCGTCGCTCTGGTGAGGACTCCTGACGTAGATGTTTTGATTTCACTCTCCTCTTTTTCACTCAAATTTTTTTTGGATCACGCGGGTATCTTGGAGTCGTTCTGATAACTTTGTGATGAGAACATTATTCTTGGTGCCTCCTGTCATTTAGGGGTTGTGGCAGTGTCCCGGGGAGTTGAGCTCCGAGGTGTTGTCGTCACAATTTCATCGTTGCAGTTCTGGTATACTTGAGCTTTTGCCGACATCGAAAATCTCTTATATGCAGTTAGTGGTGACATAACCTCGACGCCACCCAGTACTGGGGTGGGAGTTCGGGAGTATTGCCACAACTCGTATATCAGATGCTTTCCGAAGGTCAAGGTACACGATTTCCGGAGTTTTCTTGGTTATGTGTTGATGGATGGATACAGCTGGATGTAGGGATTGTTAGTTGGGTGAGATATAGTGATGCCCCCTATTCAATCGTACACTAATCATACATGCAAATGTGTACGATCAAGATCAGGGACTCACAGGAAGATATCACAACACAACTCTAGACACAAATAAAATAATAAAAGCTTCATATTACAAGCCAGGGGCCTTGAGGGCTCGATACACAAGAGTCAGCGGAAACAACAATATCTGAGTATAGACATAAGTTAAACAAGGATGCCTTAAGAAGGCTAGCACAAAAGCAACAACGATCGAAGAGGCAAGGCCTCCTGTCTGGGACCTCCTAACTACTCCTGGTCGTTGGCGTTCTCCATGTAGTAGTATCCGTCTGCGGTGGCATCTGGCTCCAGGGATCCACCATCTGGTTGCGACAACCGGAAAGAAGGAAGAAGGGGGAAAGGGGGTAGCAAAGCAACCGTGAGTACTCATCCAAAGTACTCGCAAGCACCAGATCTATACTAAGTATGCATTGGTATCAAATGGAAGGGTTGTATCTGTGGACTGAACTGCAGAATGCCAGAATAGAGGGGGAAGGCCTAGCCTATCAAAGACTAGCATCTTCAAGCAGCTCCAAGCATCTTGCAGCATGTAGAAGAGTAAAGTATAGCAGTTTAATTAACAAGCATGTTGTAACATTAATGCCCAGAGATCCTTCCTCGACTCCCTGCGAGAAAGCAATCCCGGAGCAACATATATCAAGTATCCATTTCTAGTTGTAAAAGATCAGGATATAAGTCTGAACGTCTGTTACCGTGGACACGGCTATTAATAGATAATCTTCCCTGCAGGGGTGCACCTGTTGGGGAACGTAGTAATTTCAAAAAAAATTCCTACGCACACACAAGATCATGGTGATGCATAGCAACGAGAGGGGAGAGTGTTGTCTACGTACCCTCGTAGACTGAAGCGGAAGCGTTGACGCAACGTAGAGGAAGTAGTCGTACGTTCTCCTCGCGATCCAACCGATCACAACACCGTTACTTCGGCACCTCCGAGTTCTTGGCACACGTTCAGCTCGATGACGATCCCCGGGCTCCGATCCAGCAAAGCGTCGGGGAAGAGTTCCGTCAGCACGACGGCGTGGTGACGATCTTGATGTGTTACCGACGCAGGGCTTCGCCTAAGCACTGCAACGATATGACCGAGGTGGAATTTGGTGGAAGGGGGCACCGCACACGGCTAAGGAAAGATCTCAATGATCAATTGTGTGTCCAAGGGGTGCCCCTTGCCTCAGTATATAAAGGATGGAGGAGGAGGAGGCCGGCCAAGCCAATTGGTGCGGCCAAGATATGGAGTCCTACTAGGACTCCAAGTCCTAGTAGGAGTCCACCAAGAGGGGAGGAAGGGAGAAGGAATAGGAGGAGAAGGAGAGGTGGCCGGCCCCCTTTTCCCTAGTCCAATTCGGACTAGAGGGGAGGGGGGGCGCAGCAGCCTTTTTTTCCTCTTCCCACTAAAACCCATCAAGGCCCATTACTTCTCCCGTAATCCCGTAACTCCCCGGTACCTCCGAAAATACCCGAACCACTCAGAACCCTTCCGATGTCCGAATATAGTCGTCCAATATATCGATCTTTACGTCTCGACCATTTCGAGACTCCTCGTCATGTCCCCGATCTCATCCGAGACTCCGAACTCCTTCGGTACATCAAAACTCATAATATAATTGTCATCAAAACCTTAAGCGTGCGGACCCTACGGTTCGAGAACAATGTAGACATGACCGAGACACATCTCCGGTCAATAACCAATAGCGGGACCTGGATGCCCATATTGGCTCCTACATATTCTGCGAAGATCTTTATCGGTCAGACCGCATAACAACATACGTTGTTCCCTTTGTCATCGGTATGTCACTTGCCCGAGATTTGATCGTCGGTATCCAATACCTAGTTCAATCTCGTTACCGGCAAGTCTCTTTACTCGTTCCGTAATACATCATCCCACAACTAACTCATTAGTTGCAATGCTTGCAAGGCTTAAGTGATGTGCATTACCGAGAGGGCCCAGAGATACCTCTCCGACGATCGGAGTGACAAATCCTAATCTCGAAATACGCCAACCCAACATCTACCTTTGGAGACACCTGCAGTACTCCTTTATAATCACCCAGTTACGTTGTGACGTTTGGTAGCACCCAAAGTGTTCCTCCGGCAAACGGGAGTTGCATAATCTCATAGTCATAGGAACATGTATAAGTCATGGATAAAAGCAATAGCAACATACTAAACGATCGGGTGCTAAGCTAATGGAATGGGTCATGTCAATCAGATCATTCAACTAATGATGTGACCTCATTAATCAAATAACAACTCCTTGTTCATGGTTAGGAAACATAACCATCTTTGATTAATGAGCTAGTCAAGTAGAGGCATACTAGTGACACTCTGTTTGTCTATGTATTCACACATGTATTATGTTTCCTGTTAATACAATTCTAGCATGAATAATAAACATTTATCATGAATTAAGGAAATAAATAATAACTTTATTATTGCCTCTAGGGCATATTTCCTTCAGTCTCCCACTTGCACTAGAGTCAATAATCTAGTTCACATCGCCATGTGATTTATCAGCAATAGTTCACATCACCATGTGATTAACACCCATAGTTCACATCGATATGTGACCAACACCCAAAGGGTTTACTAGATTCAGTAATCTAGTTCACATTGCTATGTGATTAACACCCAAAGAGCACTACGGTGTGATCATGTTTTGCTTGTGAGAGAAGTTTAGTCAACGGGTCTGCCACATTCAGATCCGTTATGTATTTTGCAATTTTCTATGTCTACAATGCTCTGCACGGAGCTACTTTAGCTAATTGCTCCCACTTTCAATATGTATCTAGATTGAGACTTAGAGTCATCTAGATTAGTGTCAAAACTTGCATCGACGTAACCTTTTACGACGAACCTTTTTGTCACATCCATAATCGAGAAACATATCCTTATTTTACTAAGGATAATTTTTGACCGATGTCCAGTGATCTACTTCCTAGATCACTATTGTACTCCCTTGCTTAACACAGTGTAGGGTATACAATAGATCTGGTACATAGCATGGCATACTTTATAGAATCTATGGCTGAGGCATAGGAAATGACTTTCATTCTTTTTCTATCATCTGCCGTGGTCGGGCTTTGAGTCTTACTCAATTTCACACCTTGTAATACAGGCAAGAACTCTTTCTTTGACTGTTCCATTTTGAACTACTTCAAAATCTTTTCAAGGTATGTACTTATTGAAAAACTTATCAAGCGTCTTGATCTATCTCTATAGATCTTGATGCTCAATATGTAAGCAGCTTCACCGAGGTCCTTCTTCGAAAAACTCCTTTCAAATACTCCTTTATGCTTCACAGAATAATTCTACATTATTTCTGATCAATAATATGTCATTTACTTATTAGAAATGTTGTAGTGCTCCCACTCACTTTCTTGTAAATACAGGCTTCACCGCAAGTCTGTATAAAACTATATGCTTTGATCAACTTATCAAAGCGTATATTCCAACTCTGAGATGCTTGCACCAGTCCATAGATGGATCGCTGGAGCTTGCATATTTTGTTAACACCTTCAGGATCGACAAAACCTTCTAGTTGCATCATATACAACTCTTTTTTAATAAATCCATTAAGGAATGTAGTTTTGTTTATCCATTTGCCGGATTTCATAAAATGCGGCAATTGCTAACATGATTCGGATAGACTTAAGCATAGATACGAGTGAGAAACTCTCATCGTAGTCAACACCTTGAACTTGTCGAAAACCTTTTGCGACAATTCTAGCTTTGTAGATAGTAACACTACTATCAGTGTCCGTCTTCCTCTTCAAGATCCATTTATTTTCTTTGGCTTGTCGATCATCGGGCAAATCCATCAAAGTCCATACTTTGTTCTCATACATGGATCATATCTCAGATTTCATGGCCTCTAACCATTTCGCGGAATCTGGGCTCATCATCGCTTCCTCATAGTTCGCAAGTTCGTCATGGTCTAGTAACATGACTTCCAGAACAAGATTACCGTACCACTCTGGTGCGGATCTCACTCTGGTTTACCTACGAGATTCGGTAGTTACTTGATCTGAAGTTATATGATCATCATCATTAGCTTCCTCACTAATTGGTGTAGTATTCACAAGAACAGATTTCTGTGATGAACTACTTTCCAATAAGGGAGAAGGTACAATTACCTTATCAAGTTTTCTACTTTCCTCCCACTCACTTCTTTCGAGAGAAACTCCTTCTCTAGAAAGGATCCATTCTTAGCAACAAAAAGTCTTGCATTCGGATCTGTGATAGAAGGTGTACCCAACAGCCTCCTTTGGGTATCCTATGAAGACACATTTCTCCGATTTGGGTTTGAGCTTATCAGGATGAAATTTTTCACATAAGCATCGCAACCCCAAACTTTAAGAAACGACAACTTTGGTTTCTTGCCAAACCATAGTTCAGATTGTGTCGTCTCAACGGACTTAGATGGTGCCCTTTTTAACGTGAATGCAGCTGTCTTTAATGCATAACCCCAAAAACGATAGTGGTAGATCGGTAAGAGACATCATAGATTGTACTATATCCAATAAAGTACGGTTATGACGTTCGGACACACCATTATGCTGTGGTGTTCCAGGTGGCATGAATTTGTGAAACTATTCCACATTGTTTTAATTGAAGACCAAACTCGTAACTCAAATATTTGTCTTCGCGATCAGATCGTAGAAACCTTATTTTCTTGTCATGATGATTTTCACTTCACTCTAAAATTCTTTGAACTTTTCAAACGTTTCAGACTTATGTTTCATCAAGTAGATATACCCATATCTGCTCAAATCATATGTGAAGGTTAGAAAATAATGATACTTGTCGCGAGCCTTAATATTCATCGGACCATATACATCAGTATGTATGATTTCCAACAAATCTGTTGCTTGCTCCATTGTTCCGGAGAACGGCGTTTTAGTCATCTTGCCCAAGAGGCATGGTTCGCAAGCATCAAGTGATTCATAATCAAGTGATTCCAAAATCCCATCAGCATGGAGTTTCTTCATGCGCTTTACACCAATATGACCTAAACGGCAGTGCCATAAATAGGTTGCACTATCATTATTAACTTCGCATCTTTTGGTTTCAATATTATGAATATGTGTATCACTACGAGCGAGATCCAATGAACTATTTTCATTGGTGTGTATGACCATAGAAGGTTTTATTCATGTAAACAGAACAACAATTGTTCTCTAACTTAAATGAATAACTGTATTGCAATTAACATGATCAAATCATATTCATGCTCAACGCAAACACCAAATAACACTTATTTAGTTTCAACACTAATCCCGAAAGTATAGGGAGTGTGTGATGATGATCATATCAATCTTGGAACCACTTCCAACACACATCGTCACCTTGCCCTTTAACTAGTCTTTGTTCATTCTGCAACTCCTGTTTCGAGTTACTAATCTTAGCAACTTGAACTAGTACCAAATACTGAGGGGTTGCTAGAACACTAGTAAAGTACACATCAATTACATGTATATCAAATATACTTATGTTCACTTTGCCATCCTTCTTATCCGCCAATCACTTGGGGTAGTTCAGCTTCCAGTGACTAGTCCCTTTGCAGTAGAAGCACTTAGTCTCAGGCTTAGGACCAGACTTGGGCTTTTTCACTTGAGCAGCAACTTGCTTGCCGTTCTTCTTGAAGTTCCCCTTCTTTCCTTTTGCCCTTTTCTTGAAACTAGTGATCTTGTCAACCATCAACACTTGATGTTTTTCTTTGATTTCTACCTTCGCTGATTTTAGCATCGCGAAGAGCTTGGGAATAATTTCCGTTATCCCTTGCATATTATAGTTCATCACGAAGTTCTACTAACTTGGTGATGGTGACTAGAGAATTCTGTCAATCACTATCTTATCTGGAAGATTAACTCCCACTTGATTCAAGCGATTGTAGTACCCAGACAATCTGAGCACATGCTCACTAGTTGAGCGATTCTCCTCCATCTTTTAGCTATAGAACTTGTTGGAGACTTCATATCTCTCAACTCGGGTATTTGCTTGAAATATTAACTTCAACTCCTAGAACATCTCATATGCTCCATGACGTTTCAAAACGTCTTTGAAGTCCCGATTCTAAGCAGTTAAGCATGGTGCACTAAACTATTAAGTAGTCATCATATTGAGCTAGCCAAACGTTCATAATGTCTGCATCTGCTCCTGCAATAGGTCCGTCACCTAGCGGTGCATCAAGGACATAATTCTTCTGTGCAGCAATGAGGATAAACCTCAGATCACGGATCCAATCCGCATCATTGCTACTAACATTTTTCAACACAATTTTCTCTAGGAACATATCAAAATAAACACAGGGAAGCAACAACGCGAGCTATTGATCTACAACATAGATATGCTAATACTACCAGGACTAATGTTCATGATAATATTAAAGTTCAATTAATCATATTACTTAAGAACTCCCACTTAGATAGACATCCCTCTAATCTTCTAAGTGATCACGTGATCCAAATCAACTAAACCATGTCCGATCATCACGTGAGATGGAGTAGTTTCAATGGTGAGCATCACTATGTTGATCATATCTACTATATGATTCACGCTCGACCTTTCGGTCTCCGTGTTCCGAGGCCATATCTGTTATATGCTTAGCTCGTCAAGTATAACCTGAGTATTCCGCGTGTGCAACTGTTTTGCACCCGTTGTATTTGAACGTAGAGCCTATCACACCCGATCATCACGTGGTGTCTCAGCACGAAGAACTTTTGCAACGGTGCATACTCAGGGAGAACACTTCTTGATAATTTAGTGAGAGATCATCTTATAATGCTACCGTCAATCAAAGCAAGATAAGATGCATAAAAAGATAAACATCACATGCAATCAATATAAGTGATATGATATGGCCATCATCATCTTGTGCTTGTGATCTCCATCTCCACAGCACCGTCATGATCACCATCGTCACCGGCGCGACACCTTGATCTCCATCGTAGCATCGTTGTCGTCTCGTTAATCTTATGCTTCCACGACTATCACTACCGCTTAGTAATAAAGTAAAGCATTACATCGCGATTGCATTGCATACAATAAAGCGACAACCATATGGCTCCTGCCAGTTGCCGATAACTCGGTTACAAAACATGATCATCTCATACAATAAAATTTAGCATCATGTCTTGACCATATCACATCACAACATGCCCTGCAAAAACAAGTTAGACGTCCTCTACTTTGCTGTTGCAAGTTTTACGTGGCTGCTACGGGCTTAAGCAAGAACTCATCTTAGCTACGCATCAAAACCACAACGATAGTTTGTCAAATAGACTCCGTTTTAACCTTCTCAAGGACCGGGCGTAGCCACACTCGGTTCAACTAAAGTTGGAGAGACAGTCTTCCGCAAGCCATCTATGTGCAAAGCACGTCGAGGGAACCGGTCTCGCGTAAGCGTACGCGTAAGGTTGGTCCGGATCGTCTCGTCCAACAATACCGCTGAACCAAAGTATGACATGCTGGTAGGCAGTATGACTTGTATCGTCCACAACTTACTTGTGTTCTACTCGTGCAAATAACATCAAACCATAAAAACCTAGGCTCGGATGCCACTGTTGGGGAACGTAGTAATTTCAAAAAAAATTCCTACGCACACACAAGATCATGGTGATGCATAGCAACGAGAGGGGAGAGTGTTGTCTACGTACCCTCGTAGACTGAAGCGGAAGCATTGACGCAACATAGAGGAAGTAGTCGTACGTTCTCCTCGCGATCCAACCGATCACAGCACCGTTACTTCGGCACCTCCGAGTTCTTGGCACACGTTCAGCTCGATGACGATCCCCGGGCTCCGATCCAGCAAAGCATCGGGGAAGAGTTCCGTCAGCACGACGGCGTGGTGACGATCTTGATGTGTTACCGGCGCAGGGCTTCGCCTAAGCACTGCAACGATATGACCGAGGTGGAATTTGGTGGAAGGGGGCACCGCACAAGGCTAAGGAAAGATCTCAATGATCAATTGTGTGTCCAAGGGGTGCCCCTTGCCTTAGTATATAAAGGAAGGAGGAGGAGGAGGCCGGCCAAGCCAATTGGTGCGGCCAAGATATGGAGTCCTACTAGGACTCCAAGTCCTAGTAGGAGTCCACCAAGAGGGGAGGAAGGGAGAAGGAATAGGAGGAGAAGGAGAGGTGGCCGGCCCCCTTTTCCCTAGTCCAATTCGGACTAGAGGGGAGGGGGGGCGCAGCAGCCTTTTTTTCCTCTTCCCACTAAAGCCCATCAAGGCCCATTACTTCTCCCGTAATCCCGTAACTCCCCGGTACCTCCGAAAATACCCGAACCACTCAGAACCCTTCCGATGTCCGAATATAGTCGTCCAATATATCGATCTTTACGTCTCGACCATTTCGAGACTCCTCGTCATGTCCCCGATCTCATCCGGGACTCCGAACTCCTTCGGTACATCAAAACTCATAAACTCATAATATAATTGTCATCGAAACCTTAAGCGTGCGGACCCTACGGTTCGAGAACAATGTAGACATGACCGAGACACATCTCCGGTCAATAACCAATAGCGGGACCTGGATGCCCATATTGGCTCCTACATATTCTGCGAAGATCTTTATCGGTCAGACCACATAACAACATACGTTGTTCCCTTTGTCATCGGTATGTCACTTGCCCGAGATTTGATCGTCGGTATCCAATACCTAGTTCAATCTCGTTACCGGCAAGTCTCTTTACTCGTTCCGTAATACATCATCCCACAACTAACTCATTAGTTGCAATGCTTGCAAGGCTTAAGTGATGTGCATTATCGAGAGGGCCCAGAGATACCTCTCCGACGATCGGAGTGACAAATCCTAATCTCGAAATACGCCAACCCAACATCTACCTTTGGAGACACCTGCAGTACTCCTTTATAATCACCCAGTTACGTTGTGACGTTTGGTAGCACCCAAAGTGTTCCTCCGGCAAACGGGAGTTGCATAATCTCATAGTCATAGGAACATGTATAAGTCATGGATAAAAGCAATAGCAACATACTAAACGATCGGGTGCTAAGCTAATGGAATGGGTCATGTCAATCAGATCATTCAACTAATGATGTGACCTCATTAATCAAATAACAACTCCTTGTTCATGGTTAGGAAACATAACCATCTTTGATTAATGAGCTAGTCAAGTAGAGGCATACTAGTGACACTCTGTTTGTCTATGTATTCACACATGTATTATGTTTCCTGTTAATACAATTCTAGCATGAATAATAAACATTTATCATGAATTAAGGAAATAAATAATAACTTTATTATTGCCTCTAGGGCATATTTCCTTCAGCACCACGTTTTCCAACACGCTCGATCACTCTGGCCGGACACACTTTTCTGGGTCAATGCCCGGCCTCGGAAGATCAACACGTCGTAGCCCTACCTAGGCTCAGTAGAGAGGTCCCTGCCGGTCTACATCCTAAGCACTCTAGGGTCTGGGCCCATCGCCCATTGCACTCCGTGTCGTTACGTGCAGGGCGGGTCCAGGCTCCACCACTACAGGATGTGCCGGCCCAGCAGTGCCGCAATACTGAACTGACGTCTGACAAATCTTCGGCTGATACTGCGACGTCGAGGCCCATAACTATTCTCGCGTGGTGGTTAGTGCGTAAAGGCCAAAGGCCACTTCAGAACAAATACCCAAACCATAGTGTATTATTAGCATGCGGAGACGAGCAGAGACTCACGATAATGTGACCCCGTCACCTCGTCTCGAGGAAATATGGCAAGGGCAAGCCCAGCCCACTCGAGGGCTGCCTGACTTCCCGGCCGTGCCTTGTAACCATCTTGCGGGTGCTCTCCGGGCCCGCCCGACTTTCCTAAGGGTCTCAAGTAAAGTCAAGGTAACCGTGTGTCTAGACATCAAGGGGAAAACCCGAGGAATCACCCCCGGAGGATTCCGCTTGATGCAATCATCAAGGTGAACATAAGAGAGACCACCCTCGAGGTTCACACTTGAGGTGTTGAACGATAGAGCCGTATCGGGAATGGTGAAAGAGGAAATCACCCTCGATGAGCACGACCGAATAGCTACACTACAGAATTATCATCAGGAGTGCGTTATGAGGGATCACCCTTGGCACTCGATAGTAGCTCTACAGAGTCGAGCAACAAAAGCGGCGTGATGTGAGGTGAGGTGTCGGGCTTTGGTCGTCGATCACGTTGACGGAGTCATCGATGATGAAGCAGGGGCAACAAGGACAAGGTGGGGGTCACTGATGGATCACTAACCAACCTATACTAAGCAGTTTAGGATAAACAGGTAGGTAACAATAGCAGGTACCAAAGCAGGCTATGCATCAGAATAGGAGCAATCAATAACAGTAGCAAAATCTAATGCAAGCATGAGGGAATGGAATGGGTGATATCGGGATGATCAAAGGGGGGCTTGCCTGGTTGCTCAGGCGAAGAGGGGGGTCATCGTCGAAGCAGTCGATCACAGGGGCATCAGCAGCGGTCTCGAGGTCTACCGGAGAGAAGATGGGGAGAAACAGTAAATACAGAGCAAACATATGCATGACAAGATGATACGCGGTGTTAGGGGGGTTCTACCGCAGTGCTACACGATACCGGCGAAGGGGGAAAACATTCGGGAAAGTTTTCCCGAAGTTTGGCATTTTCGGATAGATGAACCGAAGGGGGAAAATTACATGTATGCTATACTAGGGACGCGTGACGGATGAACGGATTGCGTATTTGGATTCGTCACGTCGTTCTGAGCAACGTTCATGTACAAAGTATTTTAATCCGAGCTACATATTATTTTATATTAATTTCTAAAGTTTTAAAACATTTTGGAATTAACAGATTTAAATAAAAGGAAAACAGGGTTATGACATCATCATGATATCAACATGATGTCAGCAGTCAACAGGGTTGTTGACTGGGTCAACTGACACGTGGGGGCGTTCTGTCATAGACCTAACTAAAATGTAGTTTTATTTAACTAATCAAACTAATTAAGCCAATTAAGTATAGTTAATTAAGTTAATTAATTATGTTACTAATTAATTAATTATATTTTTTTACCCTTTTTTAAATAAAAGGGGACGCGGGCCCCGTATGTCATAGGCCCAGTGGCCTAGCGGGATGGGTAATCGGGGCTGCTCCAGCCTAAACGGCAGGGGGCGGCCTAACTGGGCACTGGCCCGGGCCGGCCACGGTGGGGGAAGGCCGGCGCGGCCGCTGGCGAGCGAGCAGGGCAAGGGGAGGCAGACGCAACCGGGTCGGGGGCCGGACGGGCGCGGTGACAACGGTTGAGCCACGACGGGCGAGGCGAACGACGACCGAGGCCGCTGTAGGCGGGCAACGCGAATGGGCGGAGGCGGGCACGACGGCGCGGCAAGCAACGGACGGCGCAAGCGAGCGAGGGAGTTGCAGGGACGTTGTGAGCGCGTCGGGGAGGGCAGCGGTGCGCGGCCACGTGCGTCGGGCATGGCTGGCACGGCACGGGCGTGGTCGAGGCGGCATGAACGACATCCAACGGCGCAAGACACGAAGGGGCGAGAGGGGAAAATGAACAGCGGCTCACATCGAAGCCGTAGGGAGGTGGCAGCGAGCTCGAGGGAGGCTCGAGGTGGTCGACGACGGCGACGTTGGTCGGCGACGGCGTGGCAGAGGCCTCAGGCGGGCGACACGCGACGAAGGAGGGGCGAGGAGGCGACGGGGATGGGCGCCGGCGTCGGGGGCACGAGATCGGGCGTCGGGGTCCCGGGTTCGGGCGTCGGGGTCGCGGGATCGAGCGTCGGGGTCGGGGCGCCGTGCCTCGATACAGAATCATGGGGAGGGAGTGGGGAAACGAGGAGGATCGTGCAGGAGTGGGGTTGGGCTTGGGTTAGGTCGGGGGAGCTGGGCCATATAGGCCAGGGAAGGGTGTGGGAGTGGGCCGGCTTGATTGGTGGCCAGGCTGGTTGTGGCCCATTAGTGGGGGGGGGGGGGGTTCTTTTCCCCTTTTTTGGTTTCTTTTCTTTCAAAAACTTTTCTGTTTTATTTATTTTTAGAGCATTTAGACATTTTGTAAAAAAGGTGATTTATCCACTAATATTACCAAATGATTATTTACAACAACTTGAACATTTTTGTTTGCATGTTTGGTAATTTTGAATCTTGACTTTGATTTCAATTTGAATTTGGACCGGATTGAAACGAACGCGAGTTTAAAAACAGTAATCATGATGGCATGGCATCATTAGCAGGGAATTACTGTAGCTTAATTATTCGGGCGTCACAGATATTGTGCTTCCCCTGTATCCCCAACACCGGATTGCATAACTAGAAAGTTTCAGGAGTTAATAGGTGAGAATTCAAGTAGCTCCTAGAATATCTTTCCGACAGATGCATGATATGGGTTTGGGTAAATTTCTATCATATGTATTTGTTTCGGCTTATTCTGCAAGCCAATCCTTTGTTTTGTGATGTGGTATTCGAGTTGCTTCAAAGTCAAGTGTTGATTCCATACCTTTCCTAAGCGGTGTTCTCATATTTCTATGGGAGTGCTAATCCCTTCGATCATCGAGGTTGTCATGTTAATTCTTTTCAACTGGCGCGCTTCTCTTCAAGATGATCCTATCATTTTTCCCATTTGCAAGATAAACTCTCAGTTTTCTCACCGGTGTTTGTTCCATTCGTCCCAAGTTGCCTTTGTTTTTCCCGCCCTCCCATCCTTTTTCTTCAAGGACTCATATTTCTTAATCAAGTATCCATTTTATTCATGAGAAGTCTCTTCATTCCTTTTCTTTCATGTTGTACCCGGTGGTTCTCATGAAGATGCTCTACAAGTTCATCATTCTTCGTTCTCTTTTCTTTTCTGGTGGATTCAATTCAAGCTTTGTTGATCATATCCTTTTCCTCGTTTCAAATGTTTTCCCATACCGGTGCACCTCGTAATCTTTCACTTCTTGTTATTCATTTGTTCCGGAGTGCTTAAGATTAACTCAGAAGGCTCGTCTTTTCATTCAAGATTCGTTAGCTATTTCGAGGTTGTTATCTCTTTCGAGCTATTTAATTCAACCGGTGCAATCTCTCTTTTAAAATTGTTCAACGGTGTTTTCTTTTGAGTGGGCCCTAACCCACAGGTCTTTTCCCAGGATCTTACCTGACTCTTCTAATTTTTTTCGGAGCTATTCTCTAATTCTTTTTCAAAGTTCGACGTAAGTATGAATTATCATCAGTCAGATGAATTCTCCAAGATCTTTCAAATTCTTTTCATCGTTGGTTCAACCTTTCTATTCTTCATTCCGGAGTGCCTCAACAATTCATGGTGGCGTATCTCGTCGTCATTCTCAGATTTTGAAGACCGAAGAAGAGTTTTTCCTTCAAATCATATCCATTCCTCTTGAAGATTCATGGTTCTAGCTTCAGGCCATCCTCATAATTGTTTTCGATTATGATAATTCCTTTCGTACCCAACTGAAGCATTTCAGGAGTCTTTTCATTTTGATTCTCCGAAGGCCATCATCTCAGAATGATTTTTAATTCTCAATTTTCAACTCTCGTTCTCCAAATCTTACCGGTGCTTTGTTCGAGTATTCTCTAGTCAGCTCATGATCTATTCGTTCTCATGTATCTAAATTCCATCAAGTATCTTTATTCGTTTTCCAATTCTTCCCGGTGAATTGTGCCTTTGGTACTTTCATTTTCAATTCTTACGGTGGTTCGTTCAAGATTTCTCTTCCTTCGTTATCATATCAATTCATTCGTTGTTTCCAAATCCCACCAGTGGTTCCATCAAGACCTTCTCAACTTTGTGCTATATCTCCCTTAATCCATTCAACGAGAATAAGTAGTATGCCCAATCCGTTGCTTGTCATCAATTCAAATTGATGAAGGATACGCATAACATAATTCTTATTCTTGTTTCATCCAAGTGTTTAATACCTTCTTTTGGAGTTCATTCGTGATATCAATTTGTCGGTGCTTAAGTTGTTCATCTGTTGTTTTCCGGAGTTCCAATCTCTCTCAGTTAACTCTCGCGAAGCTCAATCTAATTTATTGCAAGGATTCACCTTGTGTTTTCAACTTCTCTTTCTTTCTATCACTCTTTTATTACCGGAGTTCTTCATGGAGGCTCTACATGGTGGTTCGTCAAGGATTCCTTTCATTCTTCATAAAGATTTCTCTCGAAGCTAAGATCAGCCAAGCTATACTCTAAAATAAACATGGTGCTCAACACATGTTTTGTTTTGAGGAGTTCAAGCATTCTTCATCTTGCACCCGAAGTGCAATTCTTCCTACCTTATCTTTTGAGGTGGTGTTATGTCATTCTTGATAATTTCCCTTCGTGTTTCATGATTCACAAGTTTTCAAGAGTGACATATTTAAATCCATCATTTTATCTTCGTGCAAGAGATCTTTTCAACCAAACAATCTTTTTTTTGGAGTTGTATTGGGTTATATTTCACCTATAGCCATCCCAAAGGAATGTAGCTATTTGTGGTGTTTATCAATGAACCAATTTTCTCTTTCTCATCTTGGTGAAGAAGTTTTCATCTCCTTGTTGATCTCAATCCAATCAATTGTTTCCGTTAGTGGTCGGTTGTCACCTCATAATTTTGAGATGTTTTCCACAACCCCACTACAAACATATTATTTTCGTTGTTGATTTTCCAACAACTCCATTCAACCCTTCTTCGTTAGGATGCTTTTCAAATTCAATTATGGTAGAAGTTGTCATTTTCTTCTCTGTTCTTTTCTTTCCAACGATCTAGCTTCTATTCTTTCGTTCTAGAGGAATTGTGTTGTTGTTCTCTTCAACCATCATCTCGTTTTTATCTAATATCATGTTCTTTCCTTGCTTATCCTTTTAACCGGAGTGTGGCGTTCTCATTCAAGTTCTTTCAAATTATCAAGTCTTGCATCTCTTTTCAACCGGAGTGTTGTTCGAATTTGTTCTTCCTTGTTCCTTGTTTATCTCGTTTCAACTAGAGTGGTTTCAATTCCTTCTTGTCCATTGTGCTTGTCATTCATAGCTTTGCAACCTCCAAGGTTCACATGGTGTTCCTTGTTTCTCTTTCTATCGGAGTGCTCTCAATGTCGTTCAACTCTGTTGTGTTCATTCTTTCAAGTTTTCAACCTCTCAAGGTTCATCGGTTTCACTCGTTTGTCAAAGAAGCAACTTTGTTTTACCTCTTCCTCTTTCATTTCTCTCCGGTGCCATCCTTAGATCTCGGGTCGAGATCTCTTGTAAGTGGAGGAGAGTTGTGACGCCCCAAGACCGGCGCTCCAGATGCCTTCCATGGGTTCCGAGATTCGTCGTGTGATTTGGTTGGTTCGTTGCATTCATCTTTGCATCATGTCATCTTGCACCCCTTTTTAAAACTCAGCTAAATAAATTGCATGGATCTTCGATCCATTTAAATCGAGGGAAATGCACATGGTGATTTCTCTTTACAACACATAAAAGTCTTTCAATATTATTAGGGAGCTATATCAAAATATTCCGGTAACTTTGGAATCACCATAACACACCTGCAGTTTAAGTTCCATGCTTTCTCTATCTCAATTCCTTGCCTCAAACTTTGCCAACAATTCTCATCTCTTTTATTGAGGCTCCTCCTAAAGTCTCAATATTTTTTGGGCACATCAAAAACCTAGTCCTAGCTCAAACCCATTTGAATTAATTCAAATGAGTTTGAATTTAATTCCTACTCCCTCCGTTCCTAAATATTTGTCTTTCTAGAGGTTTCAACAAGTGACTACATACGGAGCAAAATGAATGAATCTACACTCTAAAATATGTCTATATACATCTGTATGTGGTAACCATTTGAAATCTCTAGAGAGACAAATATTTAGGAACGGAGGGAGTACAATCTTGCCACTTATATTTTTCTGTGAACATGCAGACTTTTGTGGGTACAGGAAAATTAGCCCCTTCGCCAAATTCTTTCTCGTAACTGTTCTTTTCTTTCCTCGCATTTTTCTTTCTCGCTATTTTCTGTTAAGGAGAATTAAGGAAAGAGGGAGGAGTAGCAGCCTCATCCAGCCCAGCTGGCCCAATGTCAACCAGCAGCCCAGTCGATCAGGCCTATGGCCGTTTCCCTCTCCGCCGGCCCATTGGCCCAGCCGCTCCCCTAACCCTACACCCCTTGCCCGATCCATCTCCCTCTCCCCTCGTTCGATCTCTCCCTCCAGCGCCGCCCGAGAGAGAGAGAGAACGGCAGCGCCTCGCCCGATCCCATCTCCCTCCGTCGAGGTGTCGCGCCTCCTGCCTCTCCGCGACCCCCGCTGCAGCTCCTTCTCCAGCTCGCCGTCGACCTCGCCTCGCCTCCGCCCAGACCAGCGCCACCCCTGCCCCGCGCTGCACATCCTCCTCCGCGCCGCAGCCTCGTCAGCTCCGGATCCGTCTCCCACGACCGCGCCGCCGGCCTCCCAGCACCGCCTCGAGCTCGCGACCCCGCGTCCCCGCCGGCTCCCGTCGCCCCTGCCTCGACGCCTGCTTCGCCTCCCCGTGCTCCAGTCGCACTGACGTTCGGAGTTCCAAGTCCACCCCCTCCATTGTTCGTCCCAAGATCTGGCGAGGTCACGGCCGGATCTGACTCCGGTGGCCCGTCCCCGTCGGAGTTGACCTCCACCGCAGGCCATCCGTCAAACCGCAGGAGCAGTGCCGGTACTGCCTTGCTTCTGCATCGTTCACCCAGTCCCGCTGGAGGCCACGCGCGAGCCCGCGTTGACCTGTCGGCGTGGAACCCATTCGCCAGCAGCCGCACGCCACTCATCGCTCGAGTCCCAGCGGCCTCGTTCGCCTCCTCACTGCTGCCTTCGAGCGCCATCGATGCATCTTCGTGTGGAACCTGCCAAGTACCCCTGGTTTCCCCCAAGCAACACACCGCAAGCGCCAAGTACCACGATGGCCCTGGAAGAGTTTGGATTCGACAAGTCCGAAGACGCTCTTGTACAACTACGTTGCCGAGACCGAGACTGGCAAGTCCACATAGACGCCCGAACGACTACCCCTTTGAAACCTTCAAGTCCGTCACGTGAACGACTACCGTCGACCCTCAAGACCACAAGTACACCTTCGGATACGCCAAGGTCAACTACGTCCGGAGTACCTCTACCGACGACCCGAACGTCTACGAAATGTGTACCACTACGCCGGAGACCTCGGACTCCTCAAGTTCCTGTACAACCCGTGTACAACTACCGTCGTTGTGTACCACTACTTCCACTACGACCGTCCCAAAAACGTCTACTTCCTCTACTTTGCACCGACTCGTTCCGCCCAAAAATGCATGCTTCAAAGGTATAACCGCCGGGACAACCGTTCATGAATGAAAGCATGTGTTTTATGAGAGGCATGTTTAGATGTTGTATCCGCCCATGAACGTTAGTTGTTCCCTCGTTTGGCACCGTCTTCAACACGTGGGACACCCGGTAACCAGGATCACTCCCTATCACTCTTGCATGTTTCGCACATCTGCACACTTCTTTTGCACTGATATCTCAATGAGTTGTCGGAACCGGAACATTGCGTGGCACCGTTTTCGCTATCGTCGCCGTGGCACCCTTTCTTTCCACCACGGTGACAAATGCTTCATAACAAATGCTTCACCCCTTGCCATGTTTAACAACATTTAATATTGTTGGGGTACATAAACGAGAGCGAACTAAACAATTTGGATGTGGTGTTTCTTCGATATGCAACTCGTTGCATATTGAGCTCCACTTAATTTGTAATATTGTTTGTTGCATTTTTCCTTGCCATGCCTCATTAAACCAGACATGCATTATATTTGGTTGTGCATCTTGCCATGTTTATGTGATGTTGTGTTTACCATGTTGTTTATGATAGAGGCAAAGGTGTCCCGTCTTTCGATGAGATGGTGGCTATCGTTTTGGAGGAAGTCGACTTTGACGATCCGACTATGAACGTGCGAGGACGTCGCGCCTTAGCAATCGCTAAACCAACTCCGAGAGGTTATTGACCACGCCGGAGCACGATCAACCTGACCACGAAGGTCTGTTTCCTGCAGGCAAACGAAGAACAAGCAAGAAACTAAGATTGCAATCTGAATATTGCGAATACAAGAGGAAAGCTTTATTGATCAAGGTGGGGTTATGTGACGCCTTGGTCTGGTCGTTGAACACAAACGAAGTACGCGAAGTTGCAGCTATGGCGAACTTTTAATCTAAACAAAACCCAAAGTCTAGACGATGCCCTAGGGGCTGTATATATGGAGGAAGAGGGGGGAATTTCGTGGCCCTTGGAGGAGGGGTCCGAAACCCACCCTAACTCTTGTTTCCCCACACATACGGACTCTAAAAACAGCCTATATTGAAGTATTTCGAAATTACATGGGCCTGGCCCAAAAAGAAGGTGACGCAGCACCTAGAATAGCCTCTGGACGAAAATTATGAAGTGGCATCTTGTATATTTCGTCCAAGGCTTCATGCACTCATTATGGTGGCTTCAAAGTCTTGAAATCATCACTTGAAACTCTGTTCTTGTCTCCCTTGCGCATGCCATCAACTCCATGCTTGTTCTTACTCCAATGATCGTCCTTCTCCAAGCTAGACCCTTCATTTGTAAGCAAAACAAATGTATCCAATTTAGGCAGCATCATATTCTCATGAACATTAGAATCATTACCAAGAAACGAAAGTACTTGATAATTCAATTGGCGTGCGCGAGCTCTAGTAATTGGTCCAGTATGTATAGCAGCAGGGGCTGTGGGTGTAACAATGGTATTGATGTCCTCATCAGTTTGCTTCTTTTTGGTTGTGCTTCTTTTGGATAGTTCCAGTTATGTTGCGATTGTGAGGATCCGTTCGACTATGTGGGTTCGTCTTCTTCTTGGACTCGGTCTTCTTCCTAGCGGGATTTCAGGCAAGATGACCGTCACCTTGGATCTCACTACTATCTTTGCTATGCTAGTTGTCTCGATGCTTTCGCTATGTTGCGCTACCTACCACTTGTTATGCTATGCTAGTTGTCTCGATGCTTTCGCTATGTCGCGCTACCTACCACTTGTTATCAAGCCACTCAAATTGCCATGATAGGCTCGAACATTTTCACCCTTCCTAGCAAACAATTGTTTGGCTATGTTATCGCTTTGCGCAGCCCCTCTTATAGCGTTGCTAGGGGCAGGTGCAGTTGCAGGTTGTTCCATGTTGGGACATGGATATCATGGGATGTCACAATATCTCTTATTTAATTAATGCACATATATACTTGGTAAAGTGTGGAAGGCTCGGCCGTATGCCTGGTGTTTTGTTTCACTCTTGCCGCCCTAGTTTCCGTCATGCCGGTGTTATGTTCCTTGATTTTTGCGTCCCTAACACGGTGAGGGGTATGAGACCCTCTTGACAGTTCGCTTTGAATAAAACTCTTCTAGCAAGGCCCAACATTGGTTTTAACATTTGCCATAATAACACTTGAACTAAATAATTAATTGGCATTGGGCGCCAGGAACCCGAGGATTTTCTACATACAGGGAGGGGCCAGCGCTGATGGTGTTGGTCCCAAACGGGCAGACTGCGGGGCCGCTTTGGGGAAACCCGAGGTATTTGGTTTATACCTGTAGGCTGACCCATCCGGACGTGGTCTGAGACGAGATACACGCAGCTACTATCAGGGTGTCGACACGCCGGTAAGCTTTGCTGGATTAGTTTTACCATTGTCGAAATGTCTTGTGCACCGGGATTCCGAGTCCGATCGGAGGGTCCCGCGATTGAGGATTTTCGAAGCGGATTGTGAGCTTGTCATGAGCTAAGTTGGGACACCCCTGCAGGGTTTAAACTTTCGAAAGTCGTGCCCACTGTTATGTGGCAGATGGGAATTTGTCGATATCCGGTTGTAGAGGACTTGAAGTAAACTCATTTAAAATACACCAACAGCGTTGCGTAACCGTGACTGTCTCTTTTCGGGAAGTTCGAGAGGAGAACGCGGTTGGGGTTATGTTTGAATGTAAGTAGCTCAGGATCACTTAGTGATCACTACTAGTTTGCGACCGTTTGCGTAGTTTCTCATCTTCCTCTTGTATTCGTAAGCTAGCCACCATACATTGCTTAGTCGCTGCTGCAACCTCACCACTTTGCCCCTTCCATACCCTTTAAGCTTTGCTAGTCTTGATACCCATGGTTGTTGGGGATATACCCCGCGGTATGACCCGGCCGGAAGTATAACCCGACCGGACTTGGCGCTTCACTGATGACCCGCCGGAGGACTAGTGACTCACGGGTCTGGCGGCTCACTGGTCCGGTGAATCACTAGCCTGGCGACTCATGGATGGCACAGACAACGGGTCAGATGGATAACAAGACTCAATGGCCCATAAGGTGGCTCATGGGAAGGCCAACTCATGTTACGGTGGGCCGGTTTAAGAGAAAAGTCATAAGGAATATTCTCCTACAAAGAAAGCAAGACTAGGACTCCACTTGTAATAGAGTAGTCCTAATCCTACTAGGACTAGTCATGTAACCCGCCCCTTCAACATATATAAGGAAGGGCGGGGCACCCCAAGAGGGATGGAAAATAATCTCTAGGGCTAGACACAATAAGGAGAGCCAGCTTATGTGGCGACTCCATGAGGATCATAATGAGACCTAGCCACAAACAGCATGTAGGGTTATTACCGGATCATGTTTCCCGGGGCCTGAAGCTGTCTAAACCCTTGTCTTGTGCGTTGATTCGCCCTGCATCTCTCATCCCGATCAACCCCTCTCAAGCTACCACATAGATGCGTTGGTCTCACGACTAAGTCCTCGCACTAGGACATCTGCCGTGACAATTCCACGACAGTTGGCGCCCACCGTGGGGCCTGCGCACGGTGGTGTTGAGTTCTTGGAGGGATCTCTCCCAGGGATCGAGAAGCTCATGATTAGACAGATAAGGAAAGAGCTGATGCAAAGGATCTACATCATCTACACGACGAGCGGTCAGAGTAGCAGAGACCAGATTGAGATGAAAATAATTAGGGTTTGACGTTCTATGTGCCGCCGACAACGCGATACGATCCGTCAAAACCAACCGGAGATTGATTTTGTTTGTACGCCAAGTCCTACAAGCTATCAAATCCTAGGTCCTGTTGAGACCGACAAAAAAATTTCTGCTGTCTGAACGACCGAGTTCTACAAAGTTCCTGCTGCTGGGTACCGGCTCAAGCCCCGAGGAAATCAGATCGATTATTATTCCAAGAGCTACTACCGAGTCATCCTGACCTGAAAAAAAAGAAAATTAAGCAAACGTGAGTACAAATGTACCCAACAAGACTTACATCAGAACTAACTACATATGCATCAATATCAACAAAGGGGATGGTGGGGTTTAACTGCAGCAAGCCAGCTTTGACTCGGTGGCTAAGCTGAACTACAATTGCAAGTAACTCTTTTGAGGTGGCGTACACGAGTCCACATATTCACCAAATCAATACACCACCATGGATCAGCTCCCGTCTCCCTACGAGAACGCCATCCGTAGCACTCACGCTTATCTTGCGTATTTTAGAGTATCCACTTTCACTTGTCTATGAAATGTTATAGGCAACCCAGAAGTCCTGTATCGTGGACGCGGCTATTCGAATAGATCATTTATAACCCTGCAGGGGTGTACTTCTTCACACATGTTTCCACCACTTAGCGTCTACACACGACATGTGCTCGACAGACTTCAAGCGAAAGCCGACGTGGGTGTAGACCACGACCTAACTAACCACACAAGTCTCTAGTCCAGCTTTATCGCCTACTCGGGTTACATCCATGAGGAGATCCGGCCAGGGTTTCGCTCACAGCCCCAAACGATATGTGCAGGGTTCCCGAGACACCAAACGGGCGCCCGGTACATCGGGCCACGGTGTATCTACCGCATTATAGCCCACCCCTAGAGTCAGCGCTACACACGACCTCCAACACATATCCTACAAACACCAGAAACTAGTTGCAACTCCTGGACAGAGGACAAGGGCGGTTAATAAGTCGAGCGGGGTCATATTTCAGGGCCCAACATGTGGTAGTAGCTGTTCATGGATCACAAACGCATAACTCAATTCCTGAGGATGGTTTCAATGAGACAACCCACCATGTACTCCTACATGGCCTCTCATCCCTACCTTTACCATATCATGTTCACACACTTAGCTCATACGCCGAAGGACATGTTCACCACTTTCTAATTCATCCCCGATGAATCAGGCCTGACTCAACTCTAAGCAGTAGCAGGCATGACAAACAAGCACGAATGAGTAGGCACATCAGGGCTCAAACAACTCCTACTCATGCTAGTGGGTTTCATCTATTTACTCTTGCAATGACAGGTCATGCAAAGGAAAGGGGTTCAACTACCGCAGTAGGTAACAGTTGAAGCGTTGTTGTCCTAATGCAGTAAAAGAGAGCAGAAACGAGAGAGTGGGATTGTATCAGAATGAACAATGGGTTTTTGCTTTCCTGGCACTTCTGAAGATAGAGTAGTTCTTCATCGGTGTCATCGATCTCATCGTCGAAACCACGTCTATCGAGAGGGGACAAACACCGGCAAACAAGGAAGAACACAATCAATGCAATGCACAATATGATGCATGATCATGACATGTCAATATGCTGTGATTTGAGCTAATGCAACTAGCAACAGGTTAAATGAGGTTGGTTTGAATCCAAGATTCAAATTCAAACTCCATATGTGGAAATTCCAATGCCATTTACCTGATTTGTCCTAAACAGTAGCTATAAGTTGTTCTAACATGCATGAAAATGGTACAGATGGATAGATTGGATTTTTCTAATCATTTTTCATATATAATTTATCTTACTTGGAGTTATAGATAATTTTCTATGAATTTTAGAAGTTTTGGGCATTTTTTGGAATTTTCTGAATTATTTTAAATCTAGAAAATTATTAACTGCGTCAGCATTGCGTCACTGTGTTGCCAGCAAGTCAACTGTGGTTGACCAGGTCAAACCTGACCAGTGGGGTCCACTGGTCAGTCACACAGTGCTGTCTGGGTCACCGACAGGTGGGGTCAGGTCAACAGCCACGTCGGCAAGTCAACGCTGACATGTGGGGTCGGTCAACAGGTGACGTGGCCAGGTTAAACTGACCTGTGGCCTGTGGGGCCCGTGGTGTTAGTTTAATCTAAACAGAAATAAAACCCAGGTTAATTAGGGCGTGGGCCCTAGGTGTCAGTGAGCTAGGGGGGTTAGTTAGGGCGTCATTAGCACTAAGCACCCAGGGATTAGGCCGGCGGCTAATCGCCGGCGAGGCCAGAGGCGACGCTGGTGCTCGAGATTGCGCTAGGAGGCACAGTTCGAGCCGTGGCTGGGCGCGTTGGAGAGCCCTTGACGGTGCGCGTCAAATGGTGGTGGTGGCCGGGCCTATGGTGGCCGGAGTCGACGGCGGCGAGCTCAGAAGTGGCGGCCGGCGTTCGGGTGTGCACAGAAACGCGGCTGCGGTGGCCTAGGCGATGCGTGCGCAGAACCTAAACCATCTACGCGATGTGGCGAGCAGGATGGACGTGCGCCCGGGACAAAATGGTCACCGGAGCATCGTCGGCGGCAAACATGACGGCGACGGGTTTCGGTCATCGGCGAAGCGGCAGCTATGGCGTGCAACCAGAGCGAACAGGGCGGCGGAGGTGATCTCGGCAGCCACAGGTTGGAGACGACGACAGTGAAGACGAAGCGGGGCTTCCCGAGGCGCGTGACTCGTTGTAGAGGTCGTGGTCGTCATGGCGGAGCTTGTGGACCGCTCGAGAGGACGAGGGAGAGGCGATGGCCGTGGTGGTGCTCGTCGGCGCGCTGCGCTGCGCTCGGGTGCGAGGTGGAGAGGGACCAGAGGAGGGAGAGAGGCACTGGGAGAGTGAGAGAGTGCCGAGGAGGTGGCGTGGCTTCACCAGGGAGGGCCAGGGCGAAGCAGCAAGCAGGAGGTGGCCGTCGGTGGCCGTGCGCGTGCTCGCGCACCGCGGGCACACGCCCTCGTGCCTTCTGGCACAAGGTTGAAGGAGGCGGCGTTGGGCTGGGCCACTACAACAGTGTGCTGGGCCAACAGTGCTGGACCAGCACAGGAGCTGGGCCGGTTGGTGGGCGCCACGTTAGTCCTTCTCTCTCTCTCTCTCTCTCTTATTTTTCTTTTCTATTTTTTGTTATTTTGTTTTGATTTAGTTTGGAAACTAAACCATTTTAAAACTTTCTGTAAAATTTTATGTGAGCTCAGAGAGCTAGCCCAAGTTCACATGCAAACTTACAAAATATTTGAACATTATTTCTTATATAACATAAATAATTCCAACCCAAATATATTATTGATTTAAATCAAAGGCCCAAAGTAAATTATTTCTGAGACTCCAAAAATATTGGTTTGAATTTCACCTCATGCCAATATTTTCACAGAATAACAGGAACATTTTCTTGGACTCATTTGATGAGATTTAAATGTTGGTTATTTTTAGAGGTTTTCTGAGGCTGTTGAAAATTCCTCAATTCAAATTGCATTTGAATTTAAACATGATGCTCACATGGAAGCTAGCATAGGTCAGACCAGAATTAGGGATGTGACACTGCCTGGCATCCATCAGCCGCTTCCTTAGTCGGCTGGGCGAGAAGGCTCTTCCCCTATACCAGTTAATGAAGAAAACCACTCAATTCGAGTGGAACGACAAGGTGGACGAGGCCTTCCTCCAGCTCAATAAAATGCTGACTACGCCGCCTGTCCTGGCGGCTCCGACTGCTTAGCAGCCCATGTTCCTCTGCATCGCCGCCACCAGCCGGGTGGTCAGCACTGTCATTGTGGTAGAGCGCCTAGAAGACGGCAAGGCACAACCGGTCCAAATGCCCGTGTACTACCTGAATGAGGTGCTATCGGCCTTCAAGCAGAATTACCCCACTACCAGAAGATGTGCTACGGCGTACACTTCGCCGCCAAGAAGCTCAAGCCATACTTTCAAGAGCACCCCATCACGGTTGTTTGCACCGCCCCGCTTGCTGAGATCATAGGCAACAGAGATGCATCAGGCCGGGTGGCCAAATTGGCCATCGATTTGGCCCCCTACACCATCTTCTACCAGCCACGCACCGCCCTCAAGTCCCAAGCACTGGCCGACTTCCTCGTCGACTGGGCTTAGACCCAGTACCTGTCGCCAGCTCCGGACTCCACCCATTGGCGGATGCACTTTGATGGCTCGAAGATGCGAACCAGTTTGGGAGCCGGCATCGTCCTCACCTCTCCCAAAGGCGACAAGCTCAGATACACGCTGCAAATTCACTTTGCCGCCTCCAACAATGTGGCCGAGTACGAGGCGCTCGTACATGGACTCCGACTGGCCAAGGAGATTGGAATCTGCTGGATTCTGTGCTACGGCGACTCGGACTTGGTAGTCAAGCAGTCGTCTGGCAACTGGACGCGAAGGATGCAAACATTGCAAGCTACCGCTTCCTCGTCCAGCAGATCAGTGGATACTTTGACGGGTGCGAGTTCCTTCACGTGCCACGGGCCGACAATGAGCAAGCTGATGCCCTGGCATGGATCGGCTCCACCCACCAAGCGATACCAGCCAGCGTCTCCCTCCAGTGCCTCCGCAAGCCGTCTATCAAGCCTTCGCCATAATCAGAGTCCATCTTCGTGCCGGCTGCCCCCGGAACAGTCGGATCCGACTCGGTGGCTACAGCAGCCGGCCCGAGGACTTTGGCAGGCGGCTCACGGACTGCAGCAGTCGCACCCGGCCCGGGGGTTGCGGCAGTGGGCCCGGGGACTTCGGCAGGCGGCACGGGGACTGCAGCAGTCGCACCCGACCCGGGGGCTGCAGCAGCCGGCCCGGGGACTTCAACGACGCAGCAAGCGGCGGCCAACTCCAACCCGCCGCCTCCCAACCCAACCACCTGGGTACCAGTGGCTGTGATGACAGTGGTCGAAGCACCATCATGGGCGCAGCCGATCCTCAACTTCCTGGTGAGCGGAGAGCTACCAGCTGACGAGATCTTGGCCGGCAAGTGCGACGCTGAGTAGCAGCATACACGATAGTAAACAGAGAGCTTGTCAGGCGCAGCGTGACTAGCGTCTTCCAGCGCTGTGTCGAGCCAGAGAAAGGCAAGGCAATCCTCAGAGACATCCACCAAGGCAAGTGTGGCCACCACACGGCCTCCAGATCCCTTGTCACCAAAGCTTTCCGCCATGGATACTTCTGGCTGACTACTTTGGTTGATGCCAAGGACTTGGTCAAGAAGTGCAAAGGGTGCCAAAAATTTGGCTCCAAGCAACACCTGCTGGCTTCTGCACTCAAGGTCATCCCCCTCACTTGGCCATTTGCCGTCTGGGGGCTGAATATGGTGGGCCCGTTCAAGACAGCAAACAGCGGCATGACCCTTCTGCTGGTCGCCGTGGACAAATTTACCAAGCGGATTGAAGCGAAGCCAATCAAGAAGCTGAACAGGCCGACTGCTGTGACCTTCATTGCAGATATCACCGTCCGGTATGGCATACCACACAGGATCATCACCGACAACGGTACCAATTTTGCCAAAGGCGCCTTAGCTCGTTTCTGCGCGACGTAGGGCATCCGACTGGACTTAGCGTCCATTGCCCATCCACAGTCAAACGGCTAAGTCGAGCGAGCAATTGGCCTCATCTTGTCTGGCATCAAGCCCCGACTGCTTGAGCCGCTGGAGGGCTCGGCCAACTGCTGGATCGACGAGCTGCTCGCCGTCCTCTGGAGTCTTCGGACCACACTGAACAAATCAACCGGCTTCACTCCCTTCTTCCTCGTGTACGGGGCCAAGGCAGTCATCCCAACTGACATCGAGTTTGACTCACCTCGTGTCACCATGTACACGGAGGTGGAAGCGAAGGATGCGCGAGAAGATGGCGTCGACCTGCTGGAAGAAGGCCGGTTGTTGGCACTCAACCGGTCCGCCATCTACCAGCAGGGCCTGCGCCGCTACCACAGTTGGAAGGTCAGGCCTCGATCCTTCCGAGATGGGGACCTTGTGCTTGGACTGATCTAGCGAATAGCCGGCTACCACAAGCTCTCGGCCCCTTGGGAAGGGCCCTTCATCATCAACAAAGCCTTGGACAACGACTCCTACTACCTCATCGAGCGCAGAAGCCCAGGGCGCGCAAGAGGGACGACTCCAGCAAGGAAACAGAGCGCCCATGGAACGCAAATCTTCTCCGAAGATTTTACAGTTAATGCGATATTTATCACGCTATCTTTTTGTTAAGAGCAAAGACATCGGGCCCCTCGAGAAGCACTCGGGGGCTCCCCTTTTTAACTGTATGATAAGTTTAAATGCCTGTGAATGTGTTATTTCATTCCCTTGCCCGGCACCGGTTTCAACCAGTCGGTCCGGGGGCTCTCCGCCTTGTCCTATGCTAATGCTACCTGCAGTCGGACAAGTAGTGTGCCGACATCTAAAGCCCTCTCTTGCCTTAAGCTGCAGCTCGCAGAGCGACTGTTCGACTGGCAAGAGCTAAAGGCAGGAAACGGTGTCCACACGAAAAATGACTAAGGAAAAATGCGCTAGCATAGGCCAAGCCCGCTCCTCGCCTTACCGTCCGGCTTTTCATTTGACTTGCCACGTTCTAAGCGGCCAAATTACTTGTCTTCCTAAACGGCCAAGTACCTGACCCAGCCACAGACCGCAGAGCGGCTGTCTGGCTGGCAGGACGACAACCAAAGGAAAGCGGCAATGGAAAAACCAAAAAGAGCAGGAAAGCAAGACAAAGTGGAACACGACAAAGCACAGACTTGTGCGAGCAAATTAGTTTACATAGCAGGGCTCATGGCCAGAATTCAACAAAGTTTGAATACACCCCCAGCAGGTGGAATTGCGTGAATTTAACATACTTGTTCAAAAGATTACAAGAATAGGAAAAGATAAGATAAGCTGGCCGCCTAGGCCAGAGGAGCAGCAGGCGGGTCCAATAGGTTGGTGGAGACAGCGGCGCCGGATGGTGGAGCGGCCGACTGGTGAATCTCAGCTTGGTCAGTGTCGGCACCAGTCGGCGCAGCCACGCGTGGTTTGTTGGTCGAGGCTCGATCGGGCTGAGGCTAGCCATCTTCTCCATCTTTCGGTGCGTGGTCTCCGCCATCCTTGTCCTCTTCGTCCTCGCCCTCGTCGCTGGAGGCGATCTCCTCCGCCAAGTCTTCCCCATCCTCCGGGTTTAGCCCGAACCAGTTGGGCGGCACCTCAGCGCCCTCCTCGTTTAGCTCGGGGACGAAGATGGTGGTGTTGGTAAAGTCGGCAAGTGCCACCGCGCGTTGAGTAAGCGCAGGACCCACCGCCGCCAGCTCCGGACCAGCCTCAGCCCGGAAAGTGGCAAGCTGGGTCAGATTCAGGCTTAGATTCCACGCCTTGGCAATCTGCAAGGCCGTCCGAGCACCCGCCCAAGCTGCGGCGCCCTTCTAAGCCTTGAAGCGCCCGACCGCTACCTCCAACCAGTCGGCAGTCCGGCTGGGGGTGCGCGGGATCTAGGCACCTGACCAGAGAGCAGTCAGCACTGGAGCCCCGGCGTGCTGTAGGCGGCGGAGCATCCGATGAGCCGGCTGCAGATGCGTTTGGACGACAAGAAGTTGCTCGCCGAGGTTCCGGGGCGCGTCAGGCGTGCTCTCCGTGCCCACCCTCCTCCGCACATTGCATCACGCGTCGATGGCCTGACTGACGGTGATGGAGTAGCCGGGAAAGTACTCTACGCAAAAGGAAATGTCAAAAAATTAAAAGCCAGAAGTCGGCCCCTTAGCAGTCGGCGGTTACTCAAAAGAAGAAGTAGCTTACTGTCGATCATGTCCTCAATCTCGCCGTAGCCGTTGGTCAGGATTTTCTCCTTCTCGGCCCAGTTCGAGCGCTGAGTCTCGAACTCAGCCTAGAGGTGAGCCTCGCTGTCCTTCAGCTTCTGGAGCTCCGCCTTATGCCGCTCCGCCTGGTCTGCTAGCTCCTTGGCCAGGCGCTCGCACTCATGAGCCGCCTTGCTGCGCTCCTCCTCCTTGGCGTGCAGCTCGGTTTCGACCTCGCCCAGCCATTGCTGCAGTTCAGCGGCGGCCTCTGGAAAGATAAGAAAGAAAAGGACATCAATGTCAACAAAGAAGACAAGTGGTTGTCGGGAGATCCGGCCCGACTGCTCAGCAGTTAGCCCGAATCTCAGGGGCTACACCCAGCGGGTGCACTGGCGCACCCTCGCGAGAGGAAAGACAGAGTGCTTACTCCGGCTCTGGGTCAAGTCGGAGGTTCTCTTGGCCAGCTCCTGAACCTGGGAGTTGAATGCGGCCGCGCGGATGTTGTGGTAGTCCTGCAACAAAGACAACAGAAGAGAAAATAAGTTAGCACTCGGAACTTACCGTGAAGTTCCGAGCCACCTGCTCAGCAGCCGGCCCAGAACTCGGGGGCTGCACCCAGTAGGTGCGGTGGCGCGCCCCCACGGAAGATTACAACAATAAAAAACAAGAAGCAGCATGCCCGAACGGCCGTCCGCGTCGCCAGGAACTCCTATGTGTATCGCTGGAGAGCGGCGCCCTGGGTTTGGAGCCGGGCCTGGACTTCCTGTGCGGCCGCTTTCAAAACACCCGTACCGTCCCCTGGCGTCCAGTCCGGTGGGGCGGCACTGGTGGCCTCGGCATTGGGGGCCGACGAGCTAACGACCCCAATTTTCAACAGCCGTGGCGTTGAAGCCGCCTTCTTCGCGCGCCGGCTCGCTGGAACGCGGACTGTGGGAATCGGACCCACCACCAGCTCACCACCAGATGGCGGCACCAGTGGAGTTTCGAGCCGGCTGTTCTGCACATCGGCAGTCGACGCGCCGGGAGCCACCTCCGCCTCCAAGATGATGGGGTCGTCGCCTCCCCTCTCCAAGACCGGCTGGTCAGCGTCGGCTTCTCTTGTCAGGGCCTGGCCCTCCGGCACCGGCGGATCCGGGTGCTACAGGCCGGTGGACTCCGGAGCACGGCCACGGGACATTCCGTCGCGTGCGCCTTGGCGGCCGCGTCCGCCTGCTCCCTGGCCACTGCGTTGGCTTGGGCCTTAGCCGCGATATTAGCCTCCGCTTGTGCCGCCTCGGCTGCCTCCGCCTTCTCCTGCTCTTCCCGCGCCTCCCGCGCGTTCCTCTCTGTTGCCTCCTGGAGGTCGGCGAGTGGATCCACGCGGCGGGGGCCTGCGGAGCTGTCCGCAGGCCCAATCACCAGGGCAGACGGGGCCCACGCGAGAGGGAGAGAGAGAGCGGGGCCCTAAGGAGACACAACAACAAGAAAAATTACTAAGAAGATTGCGAAAAAATAAGAGCAAATGCAAAGCGATGACGGAAAATATCAAAGTACTTACGCAGACACCATAGGGCGCTGCTTTGGGGCCTTCTAGAATTGGGCCGCCTTCGTGGCGGCCTCCTGCCGCCTGGTCGCGGCGGCCATGTTCTTGGGCTTCTTGGGCCGGCTATCGTACAACCCGGCGTTGGCTCGGTGCTTCGACGCGCCGGCTGGTGCAGTCGGCGCGGCTGATGAGCTGGCGCCCGCCCTGTCGGTGCCGCGGTTATGGCGCGGCTCGTTGTTCTCCTCATCGTCATTCGGCCAGTCCCCGAGGCCGCCTCCTGAGGAGCCGCCTACTGCCACACCGCCACCGCCCGTGGCATCATCCTCTTCCATGACGGCCGCCCCCAAATCGGGGTCGTCCACATCGCTTGCCGACCGGTCTGGCAGGTACTGATGACCTGGCTCCTGGACGTCGGCTGCCTACTGGGTCTAGAAGATCTGCACCACGGCCAACTGGTCAGGCGGGACAAAACAACTCGGAGGAACGAAGAATCAAAAGAACTAAAAGACTCACCGCAGGCAGCGGGTGTGCACGGCTGTACGACGGCTTGCCGAACTGCCACTCCTTCTCCGAGAGCTTGCAGTTGGAGAAGTAGTTCACCATCCGGACCACCTCCACGTCCGGTAGCTCCTTGGTGCACATCCGGCATGGGTCCCGGTTCCCGCTCATGCGACTGATGATGTGGGGCCGGGCTTGGAGGGGCAGCACCCGGCGCGCCACGAAGGCGGTCAGCGTGTCAGAGGCCTTGAGGCCCTCCAACTCCTTCATCTCCTGAAGACGGGCGAGGGCGGCGGCGGAGGCGGCCGACAGGCTCTTCGGCCAAAATTTCCAGTTGGTGCGGGGCTCAACCGACGGGCCGGCTGCATAAGCCGGAAGGTTGACGTAGTCCATCGTCGAGTGGATGTTCTCGATGTAGAAGTACGACTTCTACCACAACTTGGACGACTGTTGTCAGATTTTGGGTTCCAGCAAAACCCTTGAGGTTCGAACACGGGGTGCGCACGAAGATCTCCCCTACCTGATCTCGCCCTCAGCCTCTCCGCGATCTCAAAGCTTACCTCGACGAACCCGCAACACAAGAGACACGAGGTTTATACTGGTTCGGGCCACCGATGTGGTGTAATACCCTACTCCAGTGGTGTGGTGGTGGATTGCCTCTTGGGCTGAGGATGAACAGTACAAGGGAAGAACAGCCTCCTGAGGAGAGGTGTTCTTGTGCATGATGAACTTGTGTGTGTGAGGATGATCTGAATTAGTTGCCTCCTACTGTGGTGGCTAGTCCTATTTATAGAGGCCTTGGTCCTCTTCCCAAATATCGAGCGGGAAGGGAGCCAACAATGGCCAAATTCGAAGGGGGACAACTAGTACAAGTTATCCTGACTAAAGGTGGCCTTCGCCTGCCAAAGGCTCTGGTGGTGACGCCGTCTTGGGCTCCACGGTGAGCTTCGCCCTGCGGCCCTGCTGGTCTTGGTCTTGTTGCACCGATCTGGAAACTTTTGCCTAAGGCCTCGGGACTCCTCGCATGCGCTTGCCCCTTTAGCACCAAAGAGGAAACGAGAACACTGCGCGCACTGGCGCCCGCCTGGCTCCGGTCGTCATGGCATGCGTCATAGGAACCTCGTGAGGTTCGCCTTGCCTTGATCTCTTCGCCCCTCGCGGGCCAACCTAATGAGGCCGCTCCTGAGGAGGTCTTGTGTCGTCCGCCTCACGAGGCTTGGCCCCTCGCGAGGGTCTTGAGTGCTTGCTGGTGAAGATGGGCCATACGGGGCTGCCGGTGGAGCCACGCTGTGGGCCGCAGGCAGGCAAGTCTGGGGACCCCCGTTCCACGATGCCGACAGTAGCCCCGGGCCCAAGGCGCGCTCGGACTTGGCTTCGAGGCGAAGCCAAAGGGCAAGTGCGGAGCGCCGCGGGCCCCTACAGCCTGCGGCCTTGGTAGAGCGTGGCGATTGATTGGACGTGGGCGTCTCTGCTTCCCCACGCTGCCTCGGCAACTGCCTGACTTGACGAGTCCCTGCTGCATGCAGAGAAATATCATCATTACCTGTCATCATGGGGATCACCGGTTGGCCTTCTCCTACTATAAATGAGGAGGGGGCGGATCCCCCATTGCTCATCTCTTCTTGCTCCGTCGCTTCTTCTTCCTTCTAGTTCCGTGGCTAGTAGCGACCCCCATGGCGCCTACAAAGAGGTTCTCGGCCGCGGAGAAGGGGAAGGCTCGCCAAGAGGGGACCGGCTCCCCGCCGCCCAAGCGTGGGTGCGGCTATCCCCGTAAGCACGCCGCGACCCTCGCCGCGGCTCCTCGCTGCCGGCGCAGTGCCTCTTCCGTGGTGGGGCTCGCCCAGATTGGGGCAGCCCCGTTGATGAGGGGAGGTGCGCCATGGTCGCACGGCCTCCTCGGTCGTGCTTCCACTCAGCGGAGGTGCTGCCAGAGTTTGTCGTTTGGTCAGAGAATCCGGCCAGCACCTGGCTTCAGCTCCCGCGCTTCTTCGCCGGCGAGCTGCCGGCCACAGGTCCAGGCAGGCTCTGGCTGCAGGCGGACGACTGTTGCAGCAAAGCTTCATGGGTCGCGGTCGAGATCTCCATTGCTGGCAACGTGGCGCTGGCCGGCAGCTGGCAGACGTTTGACCGCGCGCGCGGCCCGGGCAGGCGGTGCACCCTCCACTTCGATGGCAACGCGGCCCTCTATGTGATGGTGTTCGGAGAAAACGGCCGCCGCGTCGGGTGCTGTCCTGAGGACAACGATGGCGACGAGGTGCTTGGCCTTGGCGACGGCCGAGATAAGGGTGAGGATGATCTCGCGCCCAGCTTCGGCGGTTCTCCCTCCAGCGACACCTCCAGCAGCGGCGGCTACGACCAGCCGCCACGCCGCCGTGCTCGCTTTGAAGGTGGTGGCGGGTCATCTCGCCGCCGCGCCCCAATGAAACGTGAGGAAGGGTCTGGCTGAGCTCGGGAGAGCACCATGGGTCAGTCCTCGCGAGCTGCTGTAGTGGCACGGGCCGCTTTTGTTTTGTTCTTCCTTTTCTTCCTGCATTAAGAGAGAGACGAGTATGGGGCCCCGCAGGGGCGTGCAACAATCTATGATTTCCAAGTTGTTATGTTATGTTTATCATTCCTGTGTTGTGTCGCAGTGTTTTACATAGGCGCGTAGAAATAACTTAGCTTGACGTGCATGAAGTAGCTTGTACCTCACGAGGCGTGCATTTCTCAGTACCTGGCGAGGCCTCCTCGGCTTGGGGAGTTGTCTAGGGACTGCAGAAATTCGTTAGAAAACTTTTGTTCTTGCGAGCCCTGGTCGTAGGTGCTCCCGGCTACGATCCCGCGCTTCGTTTCGCGGTACCCGAGGGGCAGGGATTGAGAGGGGGGCGCCAGCTTGCGGCTCGAACGAGGGTGCCTCACGAAAAAAAAGGCAAGACGCTCGCGAAAAAACAGGCAAGATGCTCACGAGGGCGCGAGGGTACCTGTCCAGCCCCCTCGCGAGGGACGCGAGAGATAGTACAGGTCAAACAGAGAACCGAAGGCAGAAACAGAGGCAGAAGGCGATGGGGCAAGACCGGCAAGGAACACCAGAAAGCAAATTTCGATTAAAGAGGGGCAAGCCAACTACGGAAAGAAAATGAAAAGCCACATTCGGCACCTAGTCTAGTCTTCTTGTCTTCTCACCAGCGTGGAGCTAAGTGCTGCCACTAGGACGTGGGAGGGAGCCCAGAGGCCCGAGGGCGGCACTCCTGAGACTCCGGGGTGTGTACAACCCCACTCATTATTACGTGAGAGTGTCACGAGCGGAGACCTTCACAGGCACTGGCCTTCTTTAAAGGCGTTGGGCCTTTCTTCATGGGTAGAACTTCCGGAGGTGCTGGATGTTCCAGGAGTTCTGGATGGGTACCCCGTCCCGCGTCTCCAGGCGGGCGGCGCCACGCTAGGAAACATGGGCTGATGTCTACTACACAATCTTCTTCTTGTAGACGTTGTTGGGCCTCCAAGTGCAGAGGTTTGTAGGACAGTAGCAAATTTCCCTCAAGTGGATGACCTAAGGTTTATCAATCCATGGGAGGCGTAGGATGAAGATGGTCTCTCTCAATCAACCCTGCAACCAAATAACAAAGAGTCTCTTGTATCCCCAACACACCCAATACAATGGTAAATTGTATAGGTGCACTAGTTCGGCAAAGAGATTGTGATACAAGTGCAATATGGATGGTAGATATAGATTTTTGTAATCTAAAAATATAAAAACAACAAGGTAACTAATGATAAAAGCGAGCGTAAACTGTATTGCAATGCTAGGAAACAAGGCTAGGGTTCATAATTTCACTAGTGCAAGTTCTCTCAACAATAATAACATAATTGGATCATATAACTATCCCTCAACATGCAACAAAGAGTCACTCCAAAGTCACTAATAGCAGAGAACAAATGAAGAGATTATGGTAGGGTACGGAACCACCTCAAAGTTATTCTTTCCGATCAATCCATTAGGCTATTCCTATAAGTGTCACAAAGAGCCCTAGAGTTCATAGTAAAATAACACCTTAAGACACACATCAACCAAAACCCTAATGTCACCTAGATACTCCAATGTCACCTCAAGTATCCGTGGGAATGATTATACGATATGCATCACACAATCTTAGATTCATCTATTCAACCAACACATAGAACCTCAAAGAGTGCCCCAAAGTTTCTACCAGAGAATCAAGACGAAAACGTGTGCCAACCCCTATGCATAGGTTCATGGGCGGAACCCGCAAGTTGATCACCAAAACATACATCAAGTGGATCAATATAATACCCCATTGTCACCACAGGTATCCCACGCAAGACATACATAAAGTGTTCTCAAATCATTAAAAGACTCAATCCGATAAGATAACTTCAAAGGGGAAACTCAATCCATTACAAGAGAGTACAAGGGGAGAAACATCATAAGATCCAACTATAATAGCAAAGCTCGCGATACATCAAGATCATACCACCTCAAGAACACGAGAGAGAGAGAGAGAGAGAGAGAGAGAGAGAGAGAGAGAGATCAAACACATAGCTACTGGTACATACCCTCAGCCCCGAGGGTGAACTACTCCCTCCTCGTCATGGAGATCGCCGGGATGATGAAGATGGCCACCGGTGAGGGATCCCCCTCCGGCAGGGTGCCGGAACAGGGTCCCGATTGGTTTTTGGTGGCTACAAAGGCTTGCGACGGCGGAACTCCCGACCTATTCTGTTCCCTGATGGTTATAGGGTATATTGGTATATATAGGAGGAAGAAATATGTCAGGGGAGCCACGAGGGGCCCATGAGGGTGGAGGGTGCGCCCAGGGGGGTGGGCGCATCCCCTGCCTCGTGCCCTCCTCGTTGATCCCCTGACGTGCACTCCAAGTCTCCCGTATTGCTTTCTTTCCAAAAATAACTTTTTGGAAGGTTTCATTCCGTTTGGACTCCGTTTGATATTCCTTTTCTGCGAAACACTGAAACAAGGGAAAAAACAGGAGCTGACATTGGGCTCTGGGTCAATAGGTTAGTCCCAAAAGTAATATAAAAGTGCATAATAAAGCCCATAAACATCCAAGATGGATAAAATAATAGCATGAAACAATCAAAAATTATAGATATGTTGGAGACGTATCAGCATCCCCAAGCTTAATTCCTGCTCGTCCTCGAGTAGGTAAATGATAAAAACAGAATTTTTGATGTGGAATGCTTCTTAGCATAATTCTCAAAGTAAATCTTCTAATTGTGGTATGAATATTCAGATCCGAAAGATTCAAGATAAAAGTTTAATATTGACACAAAAGTAATAATACTTCAAGCATACTAACTAAGCAATTATGTCCTCTCAAAATAACATGGCCAAAGAAAGTTCATCCCTACAAAATCATATAGTTTAGTCATGCTCCGTTTTCGTCACACAAGAATGCTCTCATCATGCACAACAACCCCGATGACAAGCCAAACAATTGTTTCATACTTTAGTAATCTCAAACTTTTTCAACCTTCATGCAATACATGAGCGTGAGCCATGGATATAGCACTATGGGTGGAATAGAATATAATGATGGGGGTTATGTGCAGAAGACAAAAGGGAGAAAGTCTCACATCAACGCAGCTAATCAATGAGCTATGGAGATGCCCATCGATTGATGTTAATGCAAGGAGTAGGGATTGCCATGCAACAGATGCACTAGAGCTATAAATGTATGAAAGCTCAACAAAAGAATCTATGTGGGTGTGCATCCAACTTGCTTGCTCACGAAGACCTAGGGCATTTGAGGAAGCCCATTGTTGGAATATACAGGCCAAGTTCTATAATGAAAAGTTCCCACTAGTATATGAAAGTGACAAAACAAGAGACTCTCTTTCATGAAGATTATGGTGCTACTTTGAAGCACAAGTGTGGTAAAAAGGATAGTAACATTGCCCCTTCTCTCTTTTTCTCTCATTTTTTTGGGCCTTCTTTTTTTATGGCCTTTCTCTTTTTTTTCTCACTTGGGACAATGCTCTAGAAAATAATGATCATCGCACTTCTATTTATTTACAACTCAATGATTACAACTCGATACTAGAACAAAGTATGACTCTATATGAATGCCTCCGGCAGTGTACCGGGATATGCAATGAATCAAGAGTGACATGTATGAAAGAATTATGAACGGTGGCTTTGCCACAAATACGGTGTGAACTACATGATCATGCAAAGCAATATGACAGTGATGGAGCGTGTCATAATAAACGGAATGGTGGAAAGTTGCATGGCAATATATCTCGGAATGGCTATGGAAATGCCATAATAGGTAGGTATGGTGGCTGTTTTGAGGAAGATATAAGGAGGTTTATGTGTGAAAGAGCGTATCATATCACGGGGTTTGGATGCATCGGCGAAGTTTGCACCAACTCTCAATGTGAGAAAGGGCAATGCATGGTACCGAAGAGGCTTGCAATGATGGAAAGGTGAGAGTGCGTATAATCCATGGACTCAACATTAGTCATAAAGAACTCACATACTTATTGCAAAAATCTACAAGTCATCAAAAACCAAGCATTACACGCATGCTCCTAGGGGGATAGATTGGTAGGAAAAGACCATCGCTCGTCCCCGACCGCCACTCATAAGGAGGACACTCAAAGAACATCTCATGTTTCAAATTTGTTACATACCGTTTACCATACGTGCATGCTACATGACTTGCAAACTTCAACACAAGTATTTCTCAATTTCACAACTACTCAACTAGCACAACTTTAATATCACTACCTCCATATCTCAAAACAATCATCAAGCATCAAACTTCTCTTCGTATTCAACACACTCATAAGAAAGTTTATACTGGTCTTGAATACCTAGCATATTAGGATTAAGAAAATTACCATGCTGTTTAAGAATCTCAAAATAATATAAGTGAATCATGAGAGAACAATAGTTTCTATAAAACAAATCCACCACCGTGCTCTAAAAGTTATAAGTGAAGCACTAGAGCAAAAACTATATAGCTCAAAAGATATAAGTGAAGATCAATGAGTAGTCGAATAATTATGAAACTATGTGAAGACTCTCTACATTTAATAATTTCAGATCTTGGTATTTTATTCAAATAGCAAGTAAAACAAAAGAAAATAAAATGACGCTCCAAGCAAAACACATATCATGTGGTGAATAAAAATATAGCTCCAAGTAAAGTTACCGATGAACGAAGACGAAAGAGGGGATGCCTTCCGGGGCATCCCCAAGCTTACACGCTTGGTTATACTTGAATATTACCTTGGGGTGCCTTCGGCATTCCCAAGCTTAGGCTCTTGCCACTCCTTATTCCATAGTCCATCGAATCTTTACCCAAAACTTGAAAACTTCACAACACAAAACTTAACAGAAAACTCGTAAGCTCCGTTAGTATAAGAAAATAAATCACCACTTAGGTACTATTGTGAACTCATTCATTATTTATATTGGTGTTAAATCTACTGTATTCCAAATTCTCTATGGTTTATAAACTATTTTACTAGCCATAGATTCATCAAAATAAGCAAACAACACATAGAAAACAGAATCCATCAAAAACAGAACAGTCTGTAGTAATCTGTATGAAACGTATACTTATGGAACTCCAAAAATTCTACCAAAATAGGCAACCTAGATAATTTGTTTATTGATCTGCTGCAATTGGAATCAGTATTTTATCACGTTCTGGTGATTTTTAATAATTGTTTTCGTGAACAGAAAGTTTCTGGAATTTTCAGCAAGATCAAATAACTATCATCCAAGAAGATCCTATAGGTCTTACTTGGCACAAACACTAATTAAAACACAAAACCACATCTAAACAGAAGCTAGATGGATTATTTATTACTAAACAGACCAAAAAAAGGAAGAAACCAAAATAAAATTGGGTTGCCTCCCAACAAGCGCTAACGTTTAATGCCCCTAGCTAGGCATGATGATTTCAATGATGCTCGCATAAGAGATAAGAATTGAAACATAAAGAGAGCATAATGAAGAATATGACTAGTACATTTAAGTCTAACCCACTTCCTATGCATAGAGATTTTGTGAGCAAACAACGTATGGGAACAATAATCAACTAGCATAGGAAGGCAAAACAAGCATAACTTCAAAACTTTAAGCACATAGAGAGGAAACTTGATATTATTGCAATTCCTACAAGCGTATATTCCTCCCCCATAATAATTTTCAGTAGCATCATGAATGAATTCAACAATATAACCAGCACCTAAAGCATTCTTTTCATGATCTACAAGCATAGAAAATTTACTACTCTTCACACAAGCAAAATTCTTCTCATTCGGAATAGTGGGGGTATCATAAAAGACTTGAATACTATAAATTGTTTCCACATTAAAAGAGTAATGTTCAGAAAAAGGGTAATCATAATCATGACAAGTTTTATAAGTAAAATCATCACTACTTTTTATAGCATATGTATCATCACAATAATTATCATAAGTAGCAACTTTGTTCTCATCATAATCAATTGAAACCTCTTCCAAGATAGTGGAATCATCACTAAATAAAGTCATGAACTCTCCCAATCCACTTTCTTAATTATCATAATAAGATTCAACATCCTCCAAAATAGTGCGATAATTACTTCCTAAAGTTAACACTCTTCCAAATCCACTTTCATCAATATAATCATCATAAGTAGGAGGCATGATATCATCATTATAAATTTGTATATCAAAACTTGGGGGACAAAAAATATCATCTTCATCAAACATAGCTTCCCCAAGCTTGTGGCTTTGCATATCATTAGCATCATGGATATTCAAGGAATTCATACTAACAACATTGCAATCATGATCATCATCCAAATATTTAGTGCCAAACATTTTAATGCATTCTTCTTCTAACACTTTGGCACAATTTTCCTTTCCATCATACTCACGAAAGATATTAAAAAGATGAAGCATATGAGGCAAACTCAATTCCATTTTTTTGTAGTTTTCTTTTATAAATTAAACTAGTGCTAAAACAAGAAACAAAAAGATTCGATTGCAGGATCTAAAGATATACCTTCAAGCACTCACCTCCCCGACAACGGCGCCAGAAAAGAGCTTGATTGACGGGGTGTGAGTGCCGCTTACCTAGCCTCCCCGACAATGGCGCCAGAAAAGCGCTTGATGTCTACTACACAACCTTCTTCTTGTATACGTTGTTGGGCCTCCAAGTGTAGAGGTTTGTAGGACAGTAGCAAATTTCCCTCAAGTGGATGACCTAAGGTTTATCAATCTGTGGGAGGCGTAGGATGAAGATGGTCTCTCTCAAGCAACCCTGCAACCAAATAACAAAGAGTCTCTTGTGTCCCCAACACACCCAATACAATGGTAAATTGTATAGGTGCATTAGTTCGACGAGGAGATGGTGATACAAGTGCAATATGGATGGTAGATATAGGTTTTTGTAATCTGAAAATAAAAAAACAGCAAGGTAACTAACTATAAAAGTGAGCGTAAACTGTATTGCAATGCTAGGAAACAAGGCATATGGTTCATACTTTCACTAGTGCAAGTTCTCTCAACAATAATAACATAATTGGATCATATAACTATCCCTCAATATGCAACAAAGAGTCACTCCAAAGTCACTAATAGCGGAGAACAAATGAAGAGATTATGGTAGGGTACGAAACCACCTCAAAGTTATTCTTTCCGATCAATCCATTGGGCTATTCCTATAAGTGTCACAAACAGCCCTAGAGTTCGTAGTAAAATAACACCTTAAGACACACATCAACCAAAACCATAATGTCAACTAGATACTCCAATGTCACCTCAAGTATCCGTGGGAATGATTATACGATATGCATCACACAATCTCAGATTCATCTATTCAACCAACACATGGAACCTCAAAGAGTGCCCCAAAGTTTCTACCGGAGAATCAAAATGAAAACATGTGCCAACCCCTATGCGTAGGTTCATGGGCGGAACCCGCAAGTTGATCACCAAAACATACATCAAGTGGATCAATAGAATACCCCATTGTCACCAAAGTTATCCCACGCAAGATATACATCAAGTGTTCTCAAATCATTAAAAGACTCAATCCGATAAGATAACTTCAAAGGGGAAACTCAATCCATTACAAGAGAGTAGAGGGGGAGAAAATCATAAGATCCAACTATAATAGCAAAGCTCGCGATATATCAAGATCGTACCACCTCAAGAACACGAGAGAGAGAGAGAGAGAGAGAGAGAGATCAAACACATAGCTACTGGTACATACCCTCAGCCCCGAGGGTGAACTACTCCCTCCTCGTCATGGAGATCGCTGGGATGATGAAGATGGCCACCGGTGAGGGATCCCCCCTCCGGCAGGGTGCCGGAACAGGGTCCCGATTGGTTTTTGGTGGCTACAGAGGCTTGCGGCGGCGAAACTCCCGATCTATTATGTTCCCCGATGGTTTTAGGGTATATTGGTACATATAGGAGGAAGAAATACGTCAGGGGAGCCACGAGGGGCCCACGAGGGTGGAGGGCGCGCCCGGGGGGGGGGGGGGTGGGCACGCCCCTACCTCGTGCCCTCCTCGTTGATCCCCTGACATGCACTCCAAGTCTCCCGTATTGCTTTCTTTCCAAAAATAACTTTTCCGAAGGTTTCATTCCGTTTGGACTCCGTTTGATATTCCTTTTCTGCGAAACACCGAAACAAGGGAAAAACATGAACTGGCACTGGGCTCTGGGTCAATAGGTTAGTCCCAAAAGTAATATAAAAGTGCATAATAAAGCCCATAAACATCCAAGATGGATAAAATAATAGCATGAAACAATCAAAAATTATAGATACGTTGGAGACGTATCATGGGCGACGCTAAACGGGCCCTCCCACATGGGTGAGAGCTTATGCAACCCTTCCCTGGAGAGCAGCCGCCTTAGGACGAGGTCACCCACCTCGAGCTTCCTGGAGTGGATGCTGCGACATTGGTACCGCCGCAGCGCCTGCTGATATCTTGCCGCCACTAGCGTGGCTTCACGGCGGCATTCGTCCCCTAGCACGAGGTCCATCCCCCGCATGGTGTCCTGCTGCGCCTCATCAAATTCCAGGACCCGCGCGGAGCGATGTTTGACCTTGTGAGGGAGAACCGCTTCTGCTCCGTAGACGAGGAAGAATGGGGTCTCGCCCGTTGGCTTGGTGGCGGTGGTGCGGATGGACCACAGCACGGACTGGATCTTGTCGTGTCATCCCCTATCGCAGGCCTCGTGCTTCTTCTTGAAGGTCCTGGTCTTGAGGCCTCTCAGGACCTCCGCGTTGGCGCGTTCGGCCTGACCATTGCTTCGGGGGTGCGCCAATGAAGCATAGCAGATCTGCGTTCCAAGGTTAGCACAATATGTCTTGAAGAGATTGCTAGTGAACTGCGAACCGTTATCGGTGATGATGCGGTTGGGGACCCCAAACCGGCTCACGAGACCCTTGATGAACTTGACCGCGGAGCCAGCTGGGATGGTGCGGACGGCTTCTACCTCTGCCCACTTGGTGAACTTGTCGATGGCGACGTAGAGGTAGCGGTAGCCCCCAGGCGCTCGAGGGAACGGGCCCAAGATATCCAGCCCCCAGACCGTGAATGGCCTTGAGAGTGGGATGGTCTGGAGGCCCTGAGCCGACTGATGGATCTGCTTGGCGTGGAATTGACAGGCCTCATAGGACCTCACGAGCTCAGTCGCGTCGTTGAGTGCCGTAGGCCAGTAGACTCCGCTGCGAAACACCTTGCCGACGAGGGTCTGTGACGATGAGTGGTGCCCGCAGTCCCCGCCATGTATGTCGGCCAACAGCTCTCTCCCCTGCTCCCTAGAGATGCAACGCAGGGAAACGTCATTCGGCCGCTTCCGGTATAACTCACCGTCCTGGATGGAATATGCCGTGGCCTGTTGGGCCACACGCTCCGCGTCCTCCTCCTTTTCCGGCAGCGTCCCGTGTGTCAGGTATTCCTTGAATTCCTTGGTCCAGCACCCCTCCTGAGGCTCGAGCGCCAAGAGCAAGCGTGCTCCCGAGGTCAGGCCGCAGGCCGGGGCTCCCGAGGCAGGTGGTTGAGGGAGCTCCTCCCGAGGCAGCGCTGTCCTTGAAATCGGCGGTGGTGCCGATGGCTTGAAGAGCCGCTCCTAGAAGACATCGGGTTCTTGGGGTAGCTGCTTGGATGCTCTCCTCGCGATGTCGTCAGCTTCCTTGTTGGTGCCACGGGGCACATGCTGCAATTCCAGGCCCAGGAGCTGCTTCTCCATATTGCGTACCTCCGCGAGGTACGCCTCCATGTGCTCGTCCTTCAGCTCATATACTTTGTTGGAGAAGTTGACGAGGAGCTGCAAGTCACCCTTGATGGTGAGACGCTTCACCCCCAGGGCCACGGCAGCCTTGAGGCCAGCTATGAGGCCTTCGTACTCTGCTATGTTATTGGAGACCTTCTCGCCCTGCTGGAAGCAGAGCAGCACGGCGTAGTAAAGCTTGTCCTGAGTGGGTGAGATGAGCACTGCTCCAGCCCCCGCGCCCTGGCATGCAAAGGCGCCATCAAAATACATAACCCAACCGTCTGGCGCTTCACTCCACGGCGAGAGGGACCGATCCTCGCCTTCTTCAAGCCCTAGGGCGTCCGTCCATTCTGCCACGTAATCAGCGAGCGCGGCTCCCTTGATGACCCTGGTTGTGCTGGACTCCAACTGAAATGCCTGCAGCTCGATTTTCCACTCAGCGACTCTCCCAGCGGAGTCGGGGCTCCTGAGCAGCCTCTCCAACGGGTAGGCCGAGACGACCTTGATGGGGTGGCCTTTAAAGTAGTGCCGCAGCTTGCGCGAGGCCACCAAGAGCGCGAGCAGGAGCTTTTGAGGCATGGCGTACCGCGCCCTTGCGTCCTGCAACACCGTGCTGACAAAATACACAGGGTGATCGACGAGGGCGGGGACGTTGACGTGGGTCGCGGCTTCCGGAGGTTGGGGCGCCTCCTGAGAGGATGAAACCACCAAAGCCTGCTCGCTCATTGGGGCCTCTGCAGGCTCAAGTGCGCCGTCTTGCTGAGCCTGGTCCTTTGCTGATGTCGCCGCAGCCCTTGCGGAGCCCTCTGGGTCTTGTGCCGCCCCGACTGAGGGAGCGGCTTGGCGCGACGCATCCCTGACCCGACGCTCCTCCCAAACCGCCACCAGAGCTACGCTGGCAAAGTAAGGGGTGGTGGCAAGGTACAACACCAGGGGCTCGAGAGGTCAGGGCACCACCATCACTGGAGGGCTGGTCAGGTATCTCTTGAGGTCTTGAAATGCTTGGTCGGCCTTCGGAGTCCACTCGAATGGCCCTTCTTCTTCATCAGCTTGAAGAACGATAGGGCGCGCTCTCCCAGCTTGGAGATGAAACGCACCAACGCAGTCACGCGACCGGCAAGCTTCTACATCTCCTTGAGGGTTTGTGGAGGACTCATGTCTTCGATTGCCTTGACCTTCTTTGGGTTCTCCCCGATCCCTCTGTGGGACACGAGGAAACCCAGCAGCTTGCCGGAAGGGATGCCAAACACGCATTTCTCCGGGTTGAGCCGCAAGTCCACCTGGCGTAGGCTTTCGAAGGTCTCCTCCAGGTCCTGAATTAAAGTTCTCGCCTCCCGAGACTTCACCACAATGTCGTCGATGTAAGCTTCAGCGTTCCTCCCGAGCTGTCGGCCTAGGGCGATGTGCATCGGCCGCTGGAAGGTCGCGAACGTGTTGCGCAGCCCGAATTGCATGTAGGTGTAGCAGTATACCCCACACGGGGTCAGGAAGGCCGTCTTCTCGACATCTTCTACTACCATCTTGATCTGGTGGTAGCCTGAGAATGCATCCAGGAAGCATAGCAGGTCGCACTCGGCAGTGGAGTCGACGATTTGGTCGATGCATGGAAGCGGGAACGGATCTTGGGGGCAGGCCTTGTTGAGGTTGGTGAAGTCGACAAACATGCACTCCTTTCCGCCTTTCTTGGGCACAACGACGGGGTTTGCCAACAATTCAGGGTACCGGACCTCGCGAATGACACCTGCTGCCTCCAGCTTGCGGGTTTCTTGGACGATGAAGGACTGCTTCTCCGTGGACTGCCGACGCGCCCTCTGCTTCACAGGGCGTACATTGGGGCACACCTTCAGGTGGTGCTCAATCACTCCTCTTGGGACCCCTACCAGCTGATCAGGCTCCCAGGCGAATACTTCCTTGTTTGCGTGCAAGAACTTCACTAATGCCTCCTCTTGATCGGGATCGAGGTTGGCACCTATGGTGAAGGTGGCCCCCGAGGACCCATCTTCCTCGACCGGCACCTGCTTGGTTTCCGCCCGGTCTTGAGTGAACAACTGCTTCTTCTTGGTTGGTGTGGCTTCTTTAACCTCAGAGGTGCCCGCGTCAGCCGGTTGCGCCGCCGCGGCGGTCCTGAGGGCAAGCTTGAGTACCGCCAGAGCCTCCTTAGTGTCTCCCACTATGGTGAGGACGTCCTTGCTCCCATGCATCTTCATGAGGTTGTAGGCCGGATGGGTCACCGCCATGAACTGAGCCAGAGCCGGGTACCCGAGAATAGCATTGTACGTGAGGCCGATGTGGGCGATGTCGAAGTCGATCAACTAAGTGCGGTAGTTGTCACGGGTGCCGAAGGTCACGGGAAGACGAATCTGCCCCAGGGGGCTGGAGGAGCCGCCGCCGACGCCGGAGAAGGGCTTGCTAGGGCGGAGCCGCTCGAGTGGTACGTGAAGGAGGCTGAAGGCCTCCACCGAGAGCATGTTGAGGCCGGCGCCAACATCGATGAGGGTCTTGGTGACGGCTACATGGCAGATGGTGGGCGTGCAAAGCATTGGGAGCACGCCCGAGCCGACGGTGGTGACGGGGTGATCTCCCGAGTCGAAGGTCAGGTCAGCCTTGGGCGCCACCCAACCCGAGGGAGCCCCCTGCCATGCGGAAACGGCGCTGATCTGGCAAAATAACAGCTTGACGTGGCGATCCAAGGGCGGTGCTTGCGAGCCGCCGAGGAGGGCCGCGACTGCATGGGGCGCCGGTTCAGTGAAGCGCGCGGCGAAGAGGTCGTGCAACTCCTCCCATGATGCCACCGTGGATCCCGGGAGGTTGAGCATCCAGGTGCGTGGCATGCCAGTGAGGGCCATGGGAAGCCAGTTGGCCATGACCTTGTCGTCGCCCCCAGCCTTAAGGATGACCTTCTCATACGCCAGCAGGAAAGCCATCGGGTCCGCCGTGCATTCGTAGCGCGGTGGCATCTCCGACTTGAACTTGGGCGGCCACTGCACCTGTCGCAAGGCAGGGGCCAAGGCTCGGAGCCCCCTGGCCCTGTCCCTGGCATCAGTCGTCGGAGCAGGAGGTGATGCGCCTGCCATGGGGGCGAAGCGCGGTGGTGGCAAAGCACAGATCGACGGAAGGAAAGCTCCGGCGCACCCCTACCTGGCGCGCCAAATGTCGGATTTCGGGTTCCAGCAAAACCCTCGAGGTTTGAACACTGGGGTGCGCACGAAGATCTCCCCCTATCTGATCTCGCACTCAGCCTCTCCGCGATCTCAAAGCTTAGCTCGACGAACCCGCAACACAAGAGACACGAGGTTTATACTAGTTCGGGCCTCCGATGTGGTGTAATACCCTACTCCAGTGTGGTGGTGGTGGATTGCCTCTTGTGCTGAGGATGAACAGTACAAGGGAAGAACAGCCTCCTGAGGAGAGGTGTTCTTGTGCACGATGAACTTGTGTGGGTGAGGATGATCTGAATCAGTTAACTCCTACTGTGGTGTCTAGTCCTATTTATAGAGGCCTAGGTCCTCTTCCCAAATATCGAGCGGGAAGGGATCCAGCAACGGCCAAATTCGAAGGGGGACAACTAGTACAAGTTATCCGGAGGGAAGTATCCCCGGTGGGGTCGCTTCGTCAGAGAGAAAAAGTACTCCTGTCGGGGTTGATGGTGTCCCGGACTAAGGGGTCCTCGGACTGCCAGCCTATCTCTCATGGGCCATAGTGGTGGGCCGCTCCTGATCCTTAATTGCAAGGCCAAGCTATAAGCGACTCCCTGTTCAATAAGGAAACCTTCGAAGCCTTGGTGTATCCTCCAAGTCAAGATAATGAAGTCGGCATGTTTATCCCAAGATGGTAACCAACATATGTAACCCTAGGTACCCCTGGTGTCTATATAAATCAGAGGGTTTCACTACAAAAAAAGACACATACGTGACATTTTGGGCCAAACGAAAAAAATTTGTGTCATGCTTATGACACTTCTATGACAATAATTGTGACAAAACTAGGTATGATGTGGTGGGCTCCTACTTCTATGACAAAAAATCATGACAGAAAATGGGCTTTTTGTCCTGGGCAGGCCGGAGATGCAACTGCATGACATTCTTTGGGCCATCCATGACGGAAAAAAACGTGGTAGAAGTGAGGGTGAGGAAAATATTGGGGAGTTCCCGGTTATGGAGGGTGGTCGGGGCCGAGCGATGCACGGAGGGATTGCGTGTTTCTCTCATACACGTACGCGCGTGGGTGCGAGGCATTGGGCTCTAACTGAATTGGAGTGAGGCGTTCGCCTACGGAACCCAAGCGATTGCACTGCAGGCTACGCGTTACTCAACCCAAGAAATGAATCAATCCATGGTTGTTAACTAAACCCGATCAAGCAATTCCTTCACTGCTGCTCCTAACTGAAGCTGATCGAACCTGCTGCCTCTTGATGAACAGTGAGCGTTGTTTGGGGTTGGATGAACAGGACCCCGTGGAGAGCTGCTTGAACAGTAGCCGGTGGAGGGCTGGATGAACAGTAGCCCATGGAGTGGTGGTTGAACAGTAGCCGGTGGAGGAGCGGTGGAGGCTGGATGAACAGGAGCCCGTGGATGAATAGTAGTTGGTGGAGGCAGGAGGGAAATGATGTGGATGAACAGTCGCTGGTGGAGGCTGGAGGAGGTCGACGGTGGATGAACAGTAGCCCGTGGAGGCTGGAGCGAGGTAGTAGACGGTGGATGAACAGTAGCCCATGGAGTCCCGTTTTGTCATACGCCACACCCCTCCCGATGAAGAGGACCCCCGTTTCGACCGTAGCAGGTCAAAGAGAAGTCCGTTTCCTCTGTTTTGCGGTGCGCCACACCCCTCCCGATCAACATGACCCCGTTTCGACCATAGGAGGTCGAAGAGAAGTATGTTTCCTCCATTTTGCGGTACGCCAGACCCCTCCTAGTGAACAGGAGCCCGTTTTGACCATAGGCGGTCGAACACAAGGCCGTTTCCTACGTTCTGCGGTACGCCAGGCCTCGTTTTGGCTGTCCCTTCCAAGCCGGTTGGCTCCCGATGAACACGACACATTCCGTTGCCTCTTGATGAACACGATGACGCAGTTTCTCCATTCCGACCCAGCCGGTTGGCTGCCGATGAATAGGACGCCATCGCTGCTCTTCGTTGCCTCTCCATGTACACGAGCCCAGGTCGTACGTATGCGCGAGTAGGCATTCGAGACCCCGCCCGTATGTATGTACGTGGTCGTATTTACTTTCTTGCACCCAGGCTGTACGTACGTGTGCACGATATTGACGGGACTACGCGACATGCTACGTGCGCGCCTCTACTACGACACGTGTCCTTCCTTCCTCGGCCATGGTTCATCGCTGCAGCCTATAGACAGACCGATCGACCGGTATGTACGTACATGTTCACGACGAAAATGACAACGCTATGTATGTTTCAACCAGGTGGGTCCCGACTGTCACAGAGGATAAGGAGGCACTTCCTTGCGTGCGAAGATATAGCTGGTGGGTCCCAGCTGTCAGGAGGAGAATCATTTTTTGCCCGTAATATGGACGCACTTCCTTGCATGCGAAGATGTAGCTGGTGGGTCCCAGCAGTCAGGGGGAAACGTTTTTTTCATGAAATACGGTGGCCCATCCGGTGGGTCCCTCCTGTCAGGTGGAGGAATAAATATTTTACGCGTAATAAGGTTGCACTTCCTTGCTGCGGCCATGGACCCAGCTATCAGCCTCTTCACGTACAGTACTCCTCCGATGGAAGTCGTTCCTTAACCATAGTGACCACGCCGCACCGAGAGCACCAAGGCGGTGGATGATGGTGAGGCCTAGGAAGGGGACGACGCGGAGTTGGGGAAAACGCAACAGTGGATGCCCACATGGAGAGGAGTACGAGGGTTGACTGGTTCGGCTGTGGTGTGAGGCTGCCGTCACTGCAGAATAACATGAGTTGTCAGGCCTCCGCGACAGCAGAGCCGGCCACGGGAGGCAGGAGCAGGCGGCATGACCGATGCTGGTTTGGGCGGCTGGAGCAAGAAGACTAGAGGTTAAGAAGCACTACAGCCGTTGGATGGACATCGTAGGGTCACTGGAGCTAGAATCGTTCATATTGACTAAGTTGATGAAGCCCTTCGTCTACGGCAACTTAGTAGGCCCACAAGTCAGCCTCCCACTATGGTGGGTCCCAGCTAGCAGGGGGAGTATTCATTTTTTGTGTAATAAGGAGGCACTTGCGTGCGAAGATATAGCTGGTGGGTCTGAGCTGTCAACGGGGGAACCTTTTTTCGCGAAATACAGAGGCCCTTCCGGTGGGTCCCAGCTGTTAGGTGGAGGAATCATTATTTTGCGCGTAATAAGGAGGCATTTCCTTGTGTGCGGCCGTGGACCCAGCTGTCAGCCTCTCCACGTACAGTCCACTTTCGATGGATGTCGTTTGTTGACCTTGTTGACCATGCCACGCCGAGAGCACCAGGGCAGTGGACGGCGACGAGGCCTAGGAAGGGAATGACACGGAGCCAGGGAAGACTTGGTAGTGGTTGCCCACGCGGTGGGGAGTATGAGGGTTTACTGGTTCGGCTGTTGTCGCCGGAAAATAACAGGAGGTGTGGGTGAGTAGAGGAATGGCCTGGCCAGCGATGGAGTAGGGTGGGGTGGGGTGGCCTGTGCGGCAGCACAGCCGGCCACGGGAGGTGGGAGCAGCCAGTCCCATCGGCGCTGGTTTGGGCGGCTGGAGCAAGAAGATCACATATCAAAGAAGCAGCATGACCGTTGGATTAACATACAACGGTCACTGCTGCTAGAATCGTTTGTGGACTAAGTTGACAAAGCCTTTCGTACACATCAACCTAGTAGACCCACAAGTCAACCTCCAAATCTATCCCAAACAGCATACATCCCGAAATTTCTAGCCATATTCAAATTAATTTAAAAACAAAGCATACCTTAATTTAAATCCAATGAAATTTTACCTGCACAAAAACAATGAAATTTAAAATATCAAAATCCAAAAGAAAAAAGTATTTTGGAACTAATTGCCTGTTTGCTGTATTTTTTCATTTTACGGCCCATTTATTATTACTTATAGCCCAATTCTTGTTACCTATAGCCCATTTTCTGGGCAAGCCCGAATGCATCCCTCCTCGTCTTGAAAGATTTCCGGCCCAGCAGGCCGTAGAAAATCAAGTAGGCCTATGTTGGTTATTCTGCAAAAAACAAAATAGCTGGGCTAGCCATTTCCAGAAAGGAAAAAAACAAACTGGGCTGGTCATGTGGTAAACATATGAAATAAAAGCCTGGGCTAGATGGGCCACAGCTCCCGCATAACCCAGTTGATACCCTTCTCTGTCCCGAAAAAAACTATGTGCGCTGCTGGGTCCCTACTGTCATCCTCACCATGTACAATCATCTCCTTATTCCTCTCGGTTGTTGACCATGTTGACAACACTGGAGGGCGGCGCCGCGGCGAGCGAACCAAGGCGGAGGACGATGGTGAGGCCTCGAACGGGAACGAACAGGAGACGGGGAAGATGCACATAGTGTTAGGGTGCGATGTGGCCATGATGCATGCACGGCAGCACAACTAGCCGTGGGAGGCGGGAGCAGGCAGTCCCACCGGTGCTGGTTTGGCTTTGGCAGCTGGAGGAAGAAGAGACTGAAGAAACATGACAAACGTTGAATGCCAATCGAACGGTCAAGGTTGGCACAATCGTTTGTTGACTAAGCCGACACCAAGTACCATACTTTTTATATATAGGAAGAAAAGAAAACGGGGCTCGTTCGCTTGATAACATTCCCAAAACTACGACCGTTCGATCTTGCGTCGCAACTAAAACTGCGAGGAAAATGAGTTTGTCTGTCGTCCTCCTCCCAGGGAACGTTCGCCACATAAGTGACTAGCACCCTTGGTTTTCAACCGAGAGGTCTTGGGTTCAAGTCCCAGGAACTCTCAATTTTGTCCTCCTTCCTTCCTTGCAAAAATGAGAAAGAAAATCAAAGACTTGAGAAGGCGTACAGAACAAGCTAGTGTACTAGTAAAGAGATGTTGATGAGTTTTAGAAAAAGAGAGACATGCTCCCGTAGCTGGTTCGAATCCAAACCCAGACTTTGACTATATATGGTGCTATGCTACTCTGCAAGTAATGAAACTGACATATCCAACGTTCGCTTCTCCGCTTCTCTACTTAATCTGCCTAGCATCAGAAGCTCTGGCCGCAGCAACCATGTCCGCTGGCTGCTCGTCCACCTGCTCTTCAGCAGGCAACAAGCAGATATGCTCCAAGTCGCCACTGTCGGTGTCAAAACCAGCGGATCTCGGGTAGGGGGTCCCGAACTGTGTGTCTAAGGCGGATGGTAACAGGAGGCAGGGGACACGATGTTTACCCAGGTTCAGGCCCTCTCGATGGAGGTAATACCCTACTTCCTGCTTGATTGATCTTGATGATATGAGTATTACAAGAGTTGATCTACCACGAGATCATAGAGGCTAAACCCTAGAAGCTAGCCTATGGTATGATTGTTGTTGTCCTACAGACAAAACCCTCCAGTTTATAAAGACACCGGAGGGGGCTAGGGTTACACAGAGTCGGTTACAAGGGAGGAGATCTACATATCCGTATTGCCAAGCTTGCCTTCCACGCCAAGGAGAGTCCTATCCGGACACGGGACGAAGTCTTCAATCTTGTATCTTCATAGTCCAATACTTTGGCTAAAGTATATAGTCCGGCTATCCGAGGCCCCCCTAATCCAGGACTCCCTCAGTAGCCCCTGAACCAGGCTTCAATGACGATGAGTCGGGCACGCAGATTGTCTTCGGCATTGCAAGGCGGATTCTTCCTTTGAATAGTCCATAGAAGGTTTTGAACACAAGGATAGTGTCCGGCTCTGCAAAACAAATTCCACATACCCTTGTAGAGAGAATAATATTTCCACAAATCTAATCTGCTAACAACTTTTCATAGCGTGACATCACACCACGGCCTGGTCATTACTCGAACCATTTTTCTCAATCAGCCTACCACTGCATGTTTCGCGAGGCGGTTTTATTAGCATGTCTTGTCGAAGCAGAGATCGTGTTCCCCTAATTACGGGATTCTTATCAATACGGATATGGGTAACCCAATCGTGCACGTTGGTATGACTCCTCGATTTGGGCAAGTTCCAAGCGGCCACGCGGAGGACGCTTGATATTCACCCTCTTTATAAAGAGGCCAAGGCCTGTCCTTTTCTTCTCGCACTTAATCGAACCCTTCCCCCACCTCGAGTTCCAATACCCAAGGCTCTGGCTAGGCGCTTCAGACCGTCAATCATGTCTGGATCCAACCTTCAAGGTCGGTGGATGCCCTCCTCTGTCACAGAGGAGGACATTAAGAAGCTAAGAGAAGCCAGGTATCTGACCGCCGAAATCTCGCACAGGCTACCTGCTCGAGGGCAGGTCATTCCCACTCCCGAACCCGACGAGAGCGTCGTATTCATCTCTCACTTCCTCCGAGGGCTAGGCCTTAGCCTAGATCCCTTTGTTAGGGGGCTCATGTTCTATTACGGGCTGGATTTCCATGACCTAGCCCCAGATTCCGTCCTTCACATCTCGTCGTTCATTGTTGTGTGTGAGGCCTTCCTCCATGTCACCCCGCACTTCGGCTTGTGGCTCAAGACCTTTAATGTGGAGCCGAAGATGATTAATGGGTGACACGCAAAATGCGGAGGAGCCGTAATAAGCAAAGGTGTCGATGTTCCATGGCCAAAGGGTTCCTTCCCGGAGGTATCCAGCTTACGGCAGCAGGAGTGGTTTTACATCACATCTCCCAGCAGTACTGAGTGGGTGGCCGCCCCTGCCTTTCGCTCGGGCCCCCCGCCACAACTGACGTCATGGATCAACAAGGGGCCGGACTGGGGGCCAGTAAATGATGTGCTGATATTGCAGAGTCGCATCCGAGATCTCCTCGAGAGAGATGTCAGCCTGGTCACGGTAATGCAAGGCATGCTAGTCCGTCGAGTCCTGCCCTGCAAACATCGACCTCTCCGTATGTGGGAGTTCAACCCGGAAGGACCGCGAGCTATTCAGCACTTCTTCGGCATGACGCACGAAGAGATGTACAAATTGTTCTTCGGATCACAAACAAAGTGTCTGGACACCACCGAGGATGCGGGTCTGAGCTGCAATCGTCCAGATACCCAAGTAAGTAGCCCATCGGCCGAACACGTTGTCTCTTTATTTATCACAACATCATTTTGAAAAGTCGCTCTTTGACCAGGACTGGGTAAAAAAGGCAAATATGATCAGGTGTTCGGCCCCCCTTCCCGAAGGCTCAGCAGATCCAGTACTGGCCAGAATGCTTAAGCTTGCGCCTTATCAAGCGCCCTCAGGGGAAGATAAAGGGAGGAACAAAGAAGCCGAAAGCGGGCCTCACTCATTATTCATCCAGACCGGGGGAATTAGTGCCCCCGCGAAGGAGGATAACTAGGGAGAAGAGTCCGAAATCCCCTCTCCCAAGGAAGGAAGAGGACCGCCTCTAGAGACTTGGAAACAACAGTTTCCAAACGAGGGAAGAAATCCTCGTCAGGGGGTCCTACCCCGGAGGGTACCCTTCCCGCATAGTCCCCGCAAGGGGATCAGCCCCCCACCGAGTTGTAAGTAGATAAAAGTACTTTATAGTAAATATATTCTGCTTTATTTCCGAGGACAATAACCGAGGCATACGTCTTGTAGTTCGGATCGTAGCCCTTCTCGACAGAGTTCGTCTTCGGGGGATCTTCTTCCGGAGATGATGGAGAGCGAAACACCTCCCCATGCCTCCCCGCCTCATGAGGTGGACGACCCTGAGGTGTCTTCATGAAGGGTCTCTCCCGATTTGCCAAGGCCGAAAGGTAACCCTTCGGCCACCCGGAGTCCGGAGTATTCGGCTCCTAAGGGGAGCAATGGAAAGAGCCCGAACTATCCGGTGCGCGACCAGACTCACTAAGAAATCTTTTGGAGAGAGCGGGTATCTCAGAAGCGCATCGTACACTAATGGGTATGGTGGTTGAGAGGATTTCATCCACCTAAAGTGGGTTGCATGAAGCTTTTGTGAGCCTGCTAAGAGGCTTTGAGGTACGCAAAGTAATATATGTATTTTTTTTACGGACCACACATGCTAGGTGTGGCCTATGTAGATAGTAGCCCGTGAGGCTCTGGATGCTGTCGAAAACGGCGGCAAACAGAGGATCATAGTCCCATGTAATAATCATGTCGCCTTCATGTGCAGGTGGCTGAAGGTCCGGTGGCTAGCCGGACTCGTGAGTGTGCCGAGCTGAAGCGGCAACTTGATGCGGTAGATGCCAACATCGTGCTTGTAAACCAGCGGCTTGACGAGGCACGGGGTATGTATTCTCCAACGATCAAGATATATTAAGAGGAGCATGATGCTAGTATCTGTAATATGTTGTGACTGCAGATGTAGTTGTTGCCGTGGAGACCCTTCGGGCGGAACTTGCTCGAGCCAAGGAGCAAGCCCGGAAGAATGATGCAGCCGCCCTAAAGGCGGTCGAAGAGTTAAAAGCCAAACAGGCTTCCCATTGCGAGAGCAAAGAGAAAATAGCCAAAATGGCTATTGAGTTGAAAGATGCCGCCGACCGCTATGAGCTACTTGAAAAGGAAAGCCAACCGAAGACGGCGGACCTGGAGAAAGCCATGGCGGCAGCCAAGGAAGCCCGCTCGAAAATCAGAGCGGCGAATGAGGAGCTATGTCAAGCCGGAAATATCACGGTCGGGAAGCCCTTTTTGTTGTGGATGAAGTTCGGGAATCCTAAGTATGCCCTTCTGGATCAATTATGGAGTTCTGCGGACGAGTACCTGGATTTGGCAGCGAGTGCTGCTGACGCGACCAAGTTTTTCGAGGATAAAAAAGATCACGAAGTGGAAAAGTTGTTCTGGTCGCAGTTCCATGCTCCGGCGCGTCCGCTGCCGTTGAATGAGCAAATTGCCGAGTGGGCCGAGCTCCATAGGTTGTCCGGGCTTGCCATGAGGTCTGTCGTGGATCGTCTCTGGCCAGCAGGACCAAGGACGAATAGTTATTTTGGCCTCGGGCAATAATTCCTTGGTGTTGTGCCGCATATCGACGCTATGAAGAGGTCGGCGTGCATAGAGGGTGCGCGGATGGCTCTTTCTCGTGTCAAGACATACTGGGCACAGATGTAGACCACCGCTATTGCGACCCAGAGTTCGATCGTAGGCCGAGTATCGGCCGAGCACTACTTTGAAGAAGTCCTTGAAGGCGCTCGTTTAATAGAGGCTCAGTGCTCGAAGAATATTATGTTCTAGTGACATGTATCCCCATTGTAAGAACAATGTTATTTGAATTATGAAGGTTGTGTTTATACTTTTGCCTGAAAGTATTATTATGCCTCCTGTGCAGTCGTTTATGTATATATATATATCCTGAAAGTTTGCAGTCATCGGCTTCTGCCCCCACGCATATAATGCAGGGGGTGTTCGCAAAAGCGCGTCTTCACACTTGATCCAACGTCTTGGTCCATTAAGGAGGTGGTAGCACCGCGAATGAGGCAATCAGACTATATTGCTTTAACACTTTCACTTAACCATAGGAGTTTGACAGTGGGGCTACTATATAGCCCCTGGTATTTCCGCGGCTATCCGAATACGGTGCGCATACATACATGACCGGGAAAACCGGTCCTTCGTTAATGCGGAGGAATCCCGAAGATTCCGATGAGTCTTTGAGTGGTTGACTAGTCTCACGTGTTATCATGACAGTCAGTTTTCGGCTTTCTCTACTGAGGTGCTCGTCCGGATGAACCAGGGCACAATCGCAGTAGTTCTCTCGGTGCCACCTTAGCCGATAGAGCAGAACGTAAGGTAGCAAACACGGGAGCCGGGGAAACCCAACATTTGACCAAAGACATGATTCGGAGCTGATGCATATAAGGCCAAACTCGCGACGCCGAACACTCCCTAAGGTATTCGGTCTTTATAACATATACTGGGTTGAGCAATGCCCTTGATAATGAACCCCGAGTGTCCAGGTACGTGCAATATTCCGACGTGGCGAAATGCCAATAACGTCAGTATCCTTCTCGGTTATACTGAGTATCCGGAGGATGTGAAGCAACAAAAGACAGTAAAAAAGGTTTACGCAGGGTCTTAATCTAAAAAGTACCTTTGAGCGGGTCCCTGCTGCACGTCTGCGCCTTTATCTCCGTTGTGCCGTATCCTGGAAGGGTATAGCACGATTGTCATCTGTAAAAGAGAAGAACTTAGGTGAAAGTTGTCGTGCGAAAAATTGGTTATTCTCAATAAGCCATTAAAATTCAAGATAAGTAAAGTTGAGCCAAACTAGTCCTTTTTACACGCGGGAAGCCCTGGTACCGCCTATGGGGGTATAATCATCAAACCAATCTCAGGTTTATCTAAGTTGTTACAGCTAGTAATGCGCCGGATTCGTCTAGCCGTGTCCGCGGTCTTGACAACCGATCATTTATTCTGGTTGGGGATGCCGTTTAGTGTTCGGCTGTTAAAGCCGCCGCACGTTCTTCCATATGTAAGGAATGCTCAATATTTCCACTAACGGTGATGATGCCACGTGGACCGGGCATCTTAAGCTTAAGAGAAGCGTAATGTGGTATTTCATTAAAACGAGTGAAACCTGTTCGTCCGAGTAGTGCTTGATAGCCGCTTCAGAATGGAGCAATGTCGAAGGTTAACTTTTCACTTCGGAAGTTGTCGGGGGAACCGAATACAACCTCTAGTACTAAAGAGCTCGTACAGCGGGCCTCTGGGCCTGGTATTACTCCTTTAAAGGTAGTATTACTTGGGCCAATTCTTGTCGGGTCTATCCCCATTTTGCGGATTGTGTCCTGATATATCAGATTAAGACCACTGCCGCCATCCATGAGGACTTCGGTGAGATGGTATCCATCGATAATTGGGTCTAGCACCAAGGTAGCCAATCCTCCATGTCGGATACTTGTCAGATGATCCCCGCAATCGAAGGCAGTCGGGTAGGCCGACCAAGGGTTGAACTTAGGGGTGACGGGATCTAAGGCGCATATGTCTTGGAGTGCAGGTCTGCTCCTTCTCCTTGTTACGTGAATCACGTTCACTGTTTTGACCTCTGGTGGGAATTTTTTCTGTCCCCCAGTGTTTTGCTGTCAAGGCTTATCCTCGTCTTCGCTTGGTGTCTCCCTCCCCTTGTGTTCGGCGTTTAGCTTGTCGGCCTGCTTGAAGACCCAGCATTCTCTGTGGCTATGGTTTGCAGGTTTATCGGAGGTGCCATGAATCTGGCATAATTTGTCTAGAATCTTATTTAGGCTGGACGGTCCATCTCTGTTGCCTTTGAAAGGCTTTTCCGTTAACCAAGTCGAGAGCCCCTGAATCCGGCGTTGATCGCCGTGTTGTCTGGACTGTCTTCGTTATTTCGACGCTTGCTTTTACTGCATCGTGGTTTTCCATTGCCATCCCGGACTTCAGATGTGCCTGGGTCGCTGGTGCTACTACGGGCCAGCCAGCTATCTTCGCCCATGCAAAAGCGGCTCATGAGGCTTGTTAAGGCTGCCATTGTCCTCGGTTTTTCTTGGCCAAGGTGTCTGGCGAGCCATCCGTCTTAGACGCTATGTTTGAAAGGTGCTAAGTCTTCGGCGTCTGGGCAATTGACGATTTGGTTCTTCTTAGGGAGAAATCTGTTCCAAAACTTTCGGGCTGACTCTCCGGGCTGTTGAATTATATGAATTAAATCATCTGCATCCGGAGGTCGGACATAGGTCCCCTGAAAGTTGGCCCTAAAAGCATCCTCGAGCTCCTCCCAGCTTCCAATTGAATTTTTTGGGAGGCTCTTCAGCCAGTGCCGAGTTGGTCCCTTCAGCTTGATGGCGCGGAGATCATCTCCGTGAGCCATATGGATGTGGAGGATGAAGTCCTCGATCCAGACCCCAGGGTCCGTCGTTCCGTCGTATGCCTCTATGTTTACGGGTTTAAATCCCTCTGGAAATTCATGATCCAGCACCTCATCGGTGAAACATAGGGGGTGTGCGACACCCCTATAATTGGATGTGTCATGGCGTTCGGACGGTTGTAGTATTCGGTTTTGATTTTCTGCCAGAGCGCGCTTCCTAGATCCATAGATGGACCTGGTCATGTTGGATTTTTGGCGCAAGTCCTCACGTAAATCGTGTGTTGACTTATGTGCAGCATCGTTAGCCGCCCTATCGCGGCCATGAGGTGGTCGATCCGGCTGATCGGCCGTTTTATTCTTCGGCTGTGTGGGCTCTACGGCGTCATCATCGAACTCAGGCAACAACTTGCGCTTTGGATAGCTCTTTGTGTGGCGACTGCCATCGTACTTTTCTTCATTGTCAAGCACTTTATTCCATCTACTGTTTAGCGTATTATATGCGGCCTTAAGCCTTTGCTTCTGCTTCTTCAGACTCCTCGTGGTGGCGATAAGCCTTCTACGGAGGTTCTCTTGTTCCAAGTGCCTTTCCGGGATGATGTGTGCATCGTCGTCCGGACTGTTCTCCTCTCCGGAGACAGGTTGATTAGCTTGACGCTCGGCGTCGCCGTTATCGGACAGCGGCTCCGTGTTGTGTTTGCCATCCGCTGGCTCATCCTGCTCTATCGCTGGGTCGGTGTGGTTGTCGTTTCCTCTGGAGTCGACCGAGGTATCACTCTTTCTTGTGCTGTTATCGCTGTTTTTGCCGAGGCGGGATTTGGAACGGCGCCTACGCCGTCGCTTTGATTGCTTCTGTTCCTCGTCATTGTTTTCTTTGGGTGTATACACCATGTGATATCGTGTGATGAGGTGGTTGTCCAGCGCCTTGTAGGCAGTGGTCCCTGCTCGTCTCCTGCATCGTCGTCCATACCGTCGATGTCTTCGGAGTCGAAATCGAGCATGTTGGTTAAATCGTCGACAGTGGCTATTAAGTGGGTGGTGGGTGGCGAGCGAATTTCTTCGCCGTCCGCATCCCGGTCTAGCCGGACATAGTTCGGCCAAGGTTCTCCTGACAAGGAGAGAGACCTTAATGAATTTAGCACATCGCCGAAAGGCGAGTGTTGAAAGATATCCGCGGAGGTAAACTCCATGATCGGTGCCCGATCGGATTCGATAGGCACGAACTTAAGCGGCTCGGAGCCCGTGGCGGGGACAAACCCAACGGTTCGGCAACACGGCTCTCGTAGGAGGTGAAGTCAGTATTCGGCTCTATCCCCACTGAGGGTGCGGCCTCCGTGGCGGGGTCTATCCAGCCGTCCTTAGATGGTGCAATTTGTTCTGGATTGAGGGCCGGAGTAGTTGCAGGTGTGATCTCCCAAACACTGTCCGATGACAGATTTAGGTCATGCTCGTCGTGATTGTGCGGCACACCTGACATGGGATCGAATCCGTCGAAGATCAAGTCTCCACGGATGTCGGTAGTATAATTCAAGTTCCCGAACCTGACCTGATGGCCAGGGGCGCAGCTCTCGATCTGTTCTAGACGACCAAGCGAGTTGGCCCGCAATACGAAGCCGCCGAATACGAAGATCTGTCCGGGGAGGAAAACCTCACCCTGGATCGCATCGTTGTCGATGATCGAAGGAGCCATCAAGCCTTACGGTGACGACACAGTGGAACTCTCAATGAAAGCACCAATGTCGGTGTCAAAATCGGCGGACCTCGGGTAGGGGGTCCTGAACTGTGCGTCTAAGGAGGATGGTAACAGGAGGCGGGGGACACGATGCGTACCCAGGTTCGGGCCCTCTCGATGGAGGGAATACCCTACTTCCTGCTTGATTGATCTTGATGATATGAGTATTATAAGAGTTGATCTACCACGAGATCTTAGAGGCTAAACCCTAGAAGCTAGCCTATGGTATGATTGTTGTTGTCCTACGGACTAAACCCTCTGGTTTATATAGACACCGGAGGGGGCTAGGGTTACACAGAGTCAGTTACAAGGGAGGAGATCTACATATCCGTATTGCCAAGCTTGCCTTCCACGCCAAGGAGAGTCCTATCCGGACACGGGACGAAGTCTTCAATCTTGTATCTTCATAGTTCAACAGTCCGGCTAAAGTATATAGTCCGGCTGTCCAAGGACCCCCTAATTCAGGACTCCCTCAGCCACCCGTACCATCGCCTGTGGGTCTCATCGCACCCCTGCCGACACATGCACCACAGCCGGTTGCTCATCGCAACCTGCTGCCGTTGGTGTGGTGCCACTGTTACAAATCACGCAGAGTCGTCTGTGCGTCTCAACCACAATCCTCAACCCTGACCGAGTCTTCTACAAATGCCCGAATCATGGGGTAATAATATGTTTAAGTGTTGTTTCGCTGCTTTCAGTTGCCAATTTTTTAAATAGTTTGGTTAATGATCTTCCAATTTGATTTGTGCAGAAAAGGGAAGATTCATGTGATTTGTATTTCTGGGAAGTTGCTGATGTGGGGGAATGCAACTACGCTGATTATTTGGTTAGCCAAGGAATCCCAATACCAACAGGTTGGGCTGTTGGACAAGTAACTGAAGGAATAGCAGAAGAGGAAGATGCAGAGCAGAAGGTTAAAGATGCAGTTCCTCTGATCATGGCCAAGCAACAACTGCTGAACGACCTTGACAATAATGAGGATATGAAAGAGCTTGTGAAGCTAATGTGCAAAATCGATGTGCTCTGCAGGATGATTGTCTCTTTATTTGCAGTGTATGTAGCACTCGTGATGTATTCCGTGGCTATGACATGAGCACTTTGCTGAAACTAGTAATGAATGAAACTTGTTTAGCAGGCTGGGCGTAGTATTGTGAACATCTAATGATTTCTATTAACGGAAATCGGGTGGCATCCCCTTTTGCTCATAAATAGATAAATAGCAGAGGCCCTTTTGCTAATAAATAAATAAGCAGAGGCCCTGTCGGGTCAGCTTTGTTCCCATTCGAAGACGTCGAGCAAATTGCAGTCCAACAGCAAACTATGTCATCAAATACAAGTTTCACAACCAAATATGTCGGGGTTCTGGGAACGAGGGTCCCCAGACTTGCCTGCCTGCGGCTCATGGCGTGGCTCCACCAGCGGCCTGGTACGGCCCATCTTCACGAGCAAACACCCAAGACCCTCACGAGGGGCCAGGCCTCGCTAGGCGGACGCCACAAGACCTCCTCAGGGGTAGCCTCCCTAGGCTAGCTCGCGAGGAGCGGAGAGATCAAGGCAAGGGGCACCTCACGAGGTTCCCGTGACGTGAGCCATGACGACCAAGGTCAGGCCAGCGCCAGGCGGGTGCTAGCGGGCGCAGAGTACCCGTTTCCTCTTTGGTGCTAAAGGAACAAGCACAGGGGAGGAGTCCCGAGGCCTCAGGCAAAGGTTTCCATATCGGTGCAACGAGACCAAGACCAGCAGGACGGAGGTCATCGTGGAGCCCATGATGGCGTCACCACCAGAGCCTTTGGCAGGCGAAGACCACCTTTTGTCAGGATAGCTTGTACTAGCCGTCCCCCTTCAAATTGGCCGTTGTGGGATCCCTTCCCGCCTAATATTTGGGAAGAGGACCAGAGCCTCTATAAATAGGACTAGCTGTCGCCGTAGGAAGCAACTGATCTTGGATCTGATCCATTCCATCCCCAGCCACCACCAAAGCTCACCGAGCACAAGAACACCTCTCCTCAGGAGGCTGTTCTTCCCTTGTACTTGTTCATCCTCAGCCTACAAGGCAATCCACCACACCACACTAGAGTAGGGTATTACACCACATCGGTGGCCCGAACTAGTATAAAATCTTGTGTCCCTTGTTCTTCAGGTTCGACGTGCTAAGCTTTGGGATCGAGGTGAGCGAGCGAGCTAGGGTGAGGGAGAGATCTTTGTGCGCACCCCAGAGTTCGAACCTTAAGGGTTTTGTGGAACTCGTAATCCGACAAAATATGAGTACAACTAAACCACAATGTCATCATGTTTTAGTCGTCATACAATCACCAAACACAAATCAACATACAAATAAGTGATGTTCTCACAGCAAAATACTAAACAACAAGTTCATCAGGTTTCAGTTGTCGTAGGAAACACAATTTCACATAGTAGATAAAAAACGTCTTCTGACAGGCAAATACGACAAAAGCAATCTAATCATCATCCGCAATAGCAGCGTCAACATCTTCTCCATGTGTATAAGTCTGAATCGTGATTCCCCATAGTGTCATCTTCTTCTTCATCCTCAATGTCCTCGAACGTTGGCTTCTTATTGATTAACTCTCGTATGTCCACAGCCCGGCAGGCAATCGTTTCACCAGCGTCATTGACGTGATTGTTCTCAAATATATTAGGAACATCTGTGGAATCTTCTACATCAGGAGTAGTGTAAGCAACATCTTGTTGTGCAACTTCATTAAACGAATTCCTCTGCTCAAACCTTTGCAATACTCTCCAGTCATCGCTACGTGCAAATGTTTCTTCCAAGAAAAATATCTGTGTTGCTTGATTTGCCAAAATAAAAGGCTCGTAGGTCTGGTACGCCGCCTTGACATTGATGGATTTGAAATAATCATCAGCTCTGGGTTTTGCGATCCTGGAAAACAGGTTATACCAACGACAACACAACAAAACCACACACCGATGAACCTCAAAATTGGAGATATACTGCAACTGTACAATTTCTGTTATGTTAGCATACATTTCAGATGTCACTTCGCCATACTTATCCGTGCTCATGATGGTACTATTTTGTGTCTTCCTGCCTTCGTCGCGTGCAAGGGTGTTGTAGCGCACATCTCCAACAATGCAAGATTCATAATGTCTTACCCGAGTATCAGGACCCATTGCTAGTGCGTAAAGGGCATCATCAACTTCTTGCCCATCCTCCCGCATCTTCTAAACATATGGTTAGAAAATAGACAAGCTGATTATCTTATGTACTCAATATATTAAAAAACAGACGGTGCAAAGCTTACATGGCTCTTGAACCATTTCGCAAATCCTGCCATAACCAATTTGTCAATGTTTCTTGGATTTTGCGGCAGTAACTCCTTTTTGTAGATACTGCACAACATAGTGATCGCATCAACCATCTAAATATATAAGAATGTGCTGCAAGTTTAGTAGATTACGATGTATAAGCTGCAGTACTTAGCACTTACTTGATATAAGGTACTATCTCAGGACAGTTATTCAACACATACCAAACCATTTTGTCCAATTCTTTAGGTTTGTCGTCTTGTCGACTCTTCCTGTAACTCGAACAGAACAATCAAAAACATTGAGCCCGGGATTGTCTTCACACACCTCTTTGCTAACCTGATCAGTTGTTTCAATGTATTTTGAGAAGAATGTCAACGCTTCTATAGAATTGTAGGCCTCTGCAATGGAACCCTTGGGTCTAGCTCTATTCCTAACATAGCCCTTGAAAGTGCCTAGCCTCCTTTCAATAGGGTACATCCAGACATACTATACTAGACCTCTAAGTAGTGCCTCGTTAGGTAGATGAACAGCCAAATGCACCATCCCATCAAAGAAGGCTGGAGGATATATCTTCTCAAGGTCGTATAGGATAGTTGGTATCTTGTCTCTAAGACGCTCCAAAGCATCTATCCTGATATTTCTACTACAGAGTTCCTTGAAGAATTGTCCCAACTCTGCAAAAGCTTTGTATAAGTTAGGGCGGCCCAATCCTCTAAGGATAATAGGTAAAACCCTTTGAAGTAGGATGTGGCAGTCATGAGTTTTCAACCCTTGTACCTTGTTTCCATCTGCACTGACTCTCCTTTCAGGCTTGGAAGCAAATCCATGTGGGAATCTCACATGTGACAGGACCTGGCAGAATTCTTTTCTTTTTACCTTGTCAAAGACGTACACAGTTGGTGCCATATCCCGTGGTTTACCCTCATCTTGCACCTGCAAATATTTTCTGATACCCAGGTGTGTCAAATCAATCCTAGATTTTAAGGTATCTTTTGTCTTGCCTTCAATATTAAGAAGTGTGCCGATAATGCTGTCACATATATTTTTCTCGATGTGCATCACATCAAGATTATGCCGCAGATCAAAATCTTTCCAATACTCCAAGTCCCACAAAGTGGACCTGCGGGTAAACAATAATCTCTCTTCTTCCCTGACACGCTTCCTTTTCTAGCTACCATTATCAGGATGGTTTCCTGGTGTAATATGCCTGACCTTATCTAATTCCACTTGCAACTCATCGGCGGTGACCCTCTTTGACGCATCACAGTTTTCATGATTTGCATTGAACACATATCTTTGGTATTTTGTAGGACGCGGCTTGTGCTTGGCAAAGAAACGGCGATGTCCAATGTAACAGATCTAGCTAAGTATTCCGTATGACAGCGGATTCCTGTCACAGCGAACACATGCATTGTAACCATGTGTCGTTCGCCCTGACATAGTGCCCAAAGCCAGATAATCATGGATACACGAAATTATAATAGCATGCAGAAAGAAATCAGCTGGTGTGCTGCTACATAGGTCTCGAGTGAGAACACCCCCTTGATGTCTACTACGCAACTTTATTCTTGTAGACCCATGTTGGGCCTCCAAACACAGAGTTTTGAAGGACAGTAGCAATTTTCCCTCAAGTGGATGACCTAAGGTTTATCAATCCATGGGAGGTGTAGGATGAAGATGGTCTCTCTCAAACAACCCTGCAACCAAATACAAGAAATCTCTTGTGTCCCCAACACACCCAATACAATGGCAAATTGTATAGGTGCACCAGTTCGGCAAAGAGATGGTGATAAAAGTGTAATATTGATGGTAGAAATATATTTTTATAATCTGAGTAAATAAAAACAACAAGGTAGCAAATAGTAAACAGGCACAAAAAGGTATTGCAATGCTCGAAAATGAGGCCTAGGGTCCGTATTTTACTAGTGCAACCTCTCAACAATGCTAATATAATTGGGTCATATAACCACCCATCAAAGTGCAATGAAGAATCACTCCAAAGTTCCTATCTAGCGTAGAACATAAGAATAAATTGTTTGTAGGGTACGAAACCACCTCAAAGCTATTCTTTCCGTTTGAACTATTCAAGAGTTCGTACTAAAATAACACAAAGCTATTCTTTTCGTTCGATCTATCCTAGAGTTCGTACTAAAATAACACCAAAGAAAATTCATATTCATAATACTCAATCCAACAAAAAGAACTTCAAAGAATGACCCAAGATTTCTACCGGAGAAACAAAGACAAGAATGTGCATCAACCCCTATGCATATATTACCCCAATGTCACCTCGGGAAGCCGCAAGTTGAGTGCCAAAACATATATCAAGTGAATCAATATGATACCCCATTGTCACCACTAGTATTCAATTGCGAGACATATATCAAGTGTTCTCAAATCCATAAAATTATTCAATCCGATAACAACAAAATCTCAAAGGGAAAAACTCAATTCATCACAACAAGATAGAGAGGGGAAAACACCATATGATCCGACTATATTAACAAAGCCAGGGATACATCAAGATCGTGACATCTCAAGAACACGAGAGAGGGATATTAAACACATAGCTACGGGTACAAACCCTCCACCCCGAGGGTGGACTACTCCCTCCTCATCGTGGTGGCCGTCGGGATGATGAAGATGGCCACCAGAGATAATTCTCCCCGCCGACAGGGTGCTAGAACAGGGTCTAGATTGGTTTTCGGTGGCTACAGATCCTTGTAGCGGCGAAAATTATGATCTGGGTTAACCCCTGATGGTTTCTCTATTTATAGGATTTTTGGCGTTGGTTTCATGCTAACATGGGCCTCGAGGTGAGCACAACCCACCGGGGCAAGCCAGGCCCACCAGGCGCGCCCTGGTTGGTTGTGCCCTCCTCGTGGCTCTTCTGGCCCTCCCACGAAGCTTTCGGAGTCTCTTTTGTTGCAAAAAAAATTGTCAAAAAGTTTCAGCTCACTTGGAGAAGTTTCATTTCTGCACAAAAAACAACACCACGGTAGTTCTGCTGAAAACAGCGTCAGTCCGGGTTAGTTCCATGCAAATCATAGCAAAACCATACAAAATTGTTGTAAACATGACATGAATACTTCATAAATTATAGATATGTTGGAGATATATCAGCATCCCCAAGCTAGATTCCTACTCGTCCGTGAGTAGGTAAATGATAAAAGAAATAATTTATGAAGTGTGAATGCTAGCAAAGTGTATAAGTTTGATCAATGGTAATTTCAATCACTTTTCCTAGCATCATAACAAAAACTCTTTCTCATAAAACTTATCATGATACAGTAGCAATTGAAAATGGAATTTTGTTGTGGAATGCTACCTATCATATTCATCATAAACTCTTTTCTTTTGTAGCATGGTAATTTGGACTCTTATATGGTTCAAAGCAATAGTCTATTTTTGACATGAGGACTTTAATACTCAAGCATACCAACAAGCAACCATGTCTTTCAAAATATCAACGCTAAAGTAAGTTATCCCTAGCCCATCATGCTCAATCATTGATCCATTCATGAAACACACTCGCATATTAGCTACACCCAATGCTCAAGTATGATCATAGTGCCTCCTAGTTGGTGCTTTGTAAGAGAAGATGCAAACTCAAATTAAAAATAAAAATTGCATAAAGTAAAAGAAAGGCCCTTCGCAAAGGGAAGTAGGGATTTGTAGAGGTGTGAAAGGATCGAGAAGAGGTGTCTAGAGGGGGGTGATTAGACACTAAGTGCCAAAAGTTGCAGTTTTTAATATTCTTAAGTTTAAGTGGAGTTTAAGCACAAGTTTAACAAACACAATACATATCAAGCAAGCATGCAATGAGTATATGAGCAGCGGAAAGTAAAGCATGCAACTTGCAAGATGTAAAGGGAAGGGTTTGGAGTATTCAAACGCAATTGGAGACACGGATGGTTGTGTCGTGGTTCTGATAGGTGGTGCTATCGTACATCCACGTTGATGGAGACTTCAACCCACGGAGGGTAACGGTTGCGCGAGTCCATAGAGGGCTCCACCCATGAAGGGTCCATGAAGAAGCAACCTTGTCTATTCCATCACGGTCATCGCCCACGAAGGACTTGCCTCACTAGCGGTAGATCTTCACAAAGTAGGCGATCTCCTTGCCCTTACAAACCCCTTGGTTCAACTCCACAATCTTGTTGGAGGCTCCCAAGTGACACCTAGCCAATCTAGGAGACACCACTCTCCAAGAAGTAACAAATGGTGTGTTGATGATGAACTCCTTGCTCTTGTGCTTCAAATGATAGTCTCCCCAACACTCAACTCTCTCTCACGAGATTTGGATTTGGTGGAAAGAAGATTTGAGTGGAAAGCAACTTGGGGAAGGCTAGAGATCAAGATTCATATGGTTGGAATGGAATATCTTGACCTTAACACAAGTGTAGGTGGTTCTCTCTCAGAAAATGTGTATTGGAAGTGTAGGTATGTTCTGATGGCTCTCTCCACGAATGAAGAGTGGGTGGAGGGGTATATATAGCCTCCACACAAAATCTAACCGTTACACACAATTTTCCAAACTCGGTGGGACCGAATGGTTAAACTCGGTCGGACCGATTCAGCAAACCTAGTGACCGTTAGGATTTTCGGTGGGACTGAGATGCAACTCGGTAGGACCGATATGGTTAGGGTTAGGGCATAACGTAATCTCGGTGTGACCGATTACACAAACTCGGTGGGACCGATTTTGGTAATAAGCTAACCAGAGAGTTGGTCAGGCAAACTCGGTGAGACAGATTACACAAACTCGGTGGGACCAATTTTGGTAATAAGCTAACCAGAGGGTTTGCATTGTAATATCGGTAGTACCGATTGCTCAAACTCGGTGAGACCGATTTTGGTAATGGACATACACAGAGAGATTACAATCCCATCTTGGTGAGACCGAGATCCCTATCGGTGAAACCGATTTGCTAGGGTTTGTGGCAGTGGCTATGACATCTAAAACTCGGTGGCGCCGGATAGAAAGAATCGGTGGGGCCGAGTTTGACTTTTGTTTTAGGTCATATGTGGATGTGGGAAGGTAGTTGAGGGTTTTGGAGCATATCACTAAGCACTTTGAGCAAGCAAGCCATTAAGCAACACCTCATCCCCTCTTGATAGTATTGGCTTTTCCTATGGACTCAATGTGATCTTGGATCACTAAAATAGAAAATGTAGAGTCTTGATCTTGAAGCTTGAGCCAATCCTTTGTCCTTAGCATCTTGAAGGGGTTCCACATCCTCTAGTCCATGCCACTCCATTGTTGAACTTATCTGAAACATACTAGGTAAAGGTGTTAGCCCAACAAGAGATATGTTGACATTAATTACCAAAACCACCCGAGAAGCACTTGTGCTTTCAAGGTGCGAGAGCTCAAAGTGGAAATTGAGAGATAAAAACATTTTGAGAGGCATACTTTTCCCACCAATGAAAACGGCTTAGAGCTCCCAACACTTTCCATGCTAGATATATCATAGGCGGTTCCCAAACAGAAAATAAAGTTTATTCCCTTTTCCACCATACTTTCACTTTCCATGGCTAACCGTATCCATGGGTGCCCTCCATACCAACACTTTCCAAGGAATTTATTATTTTACAACATAAAGTAAATTCATTTTTCATTTTGGGAATGGGCATCCATAATACCTTTGCCTTACTCTCGTGCAATGATAAGTGAATAAACACTCATCGTGAGAATAACACATCTAGCATGGAAAATATTGCCCACCCCTCACTGCCTCGCGAGCGGTACGAGCACACAAAAGAGAAATTTATTTGAAAATTAGAGATGGCACATACAAATTTGCTTAGAACGGCAAAATAATACCGCGTATAGGTAGGTATGGTGGACTCATGTGGCAAAACTGGTTTAAAGGTTTTTGGATGCACATGTAGAGATCATACTTAGTGCAAAATGAAGGCGAGCAAAAGATTGAGAAGCGACCAACCAAGAAACGGATAATCTTATAAGCAAGCATTAAGTGTAAATAACACCGAGTAATGCACCACAAGTAGGATATAATTTCATTGCATGACTATTGACTTTCGTGCTTGCATAGGGAATTGTCGGCGCTCTGGGAACGGGGGTCTCCAGACTTGCCTGCCTGCGGCCCAGGGCATGGCTCCACCAGCGGCCTGGTACGGCCCACCTTCATCAACAACCACTCAAGACCCTCGCGAGGGGACAAGCCTCGCGAGGCGGATGACGCAAGACCTCCTCAGGGGCGGCCTCCCTAGCCTGGCTCTCGGGGAGCGGAGGCCATGTTGGTTCCTATAGGAGGTTTATTAAAGACTTCTCTAAAATTTCTAGGCCTCTTATTAATCTCTTGCAAAAATATGTTCCATTTGTTTTTGATGATGATTGTGTAGAAGCCTTTGAAACACTTTTGAAAGCCTTAACCTCTGCACCTATTGTTCAACCACCTGGCTGGAACTTGCCTTTTGAAATTATGTGTGATGCTAGTGATTATGTTGTTGGTGTTGTTCAAGAACAAAGAGTTGATAAGAACTTGAATTTTATCCATTATGCTAGTAAAACTCTAGACAATGCTCAAAGAAATTATGCTACTACTGGAAAATAATTTCTAGCAGTTGTGTTTGCTTATGATAAATTCAGATCTTACATTGTTGTTTCTAAGGTAATTGTTCGCGTCGATCATGCTGATATTAAATACGTTATGGAAAAGATAGATGCTAAACCTAGACTCATTAGGTGGGTTCTACTGCAACAAGAATTTGACTTGCATATTACTGATAGGAAGGGAGCTAAGAATTCCGTAGCTGATAACTTGTCTAGGTTGGAAATGTTGTTGATGACCCACTACCTATTGATGATAGTTTTCCCGATGAGCAACTAGCTATCATAAATGCTTCTCGTAAGAGGCTGTGGTATGCATACTTTGCTAATTATATTGTTGCTAAATTAATACCACCTAGTTTTACAACCAACAAAAGAAAAAGTTATTCTTTGGTTTAAGACATTACCTCTGGGATGACCCACATCTTTAGGAACAAATCCTACAAAAGTGTCACTCCGAGGCTTACGGAGGATACCATGCGGGAGACAGAATGGCACACAAGGTATTACAATCTGGTTTTTATTGGCCTATCTTTTCAAGGATGCTCGTAAGTTTGTCTCATCTTGTGATGAATGTCAAAGAATTGGTAATATTGGTAGACATCAGGAAATGACTATGAATTATTCACTTGTTATTGAACCATTTGATGTTTGGGGCATTTGATTATATGGGACCTTTTCCTTCCCCTAATGGGTATACACATATTTTGGTTGTTGCTGATTACGTTACTAAGTGGGTAGAAGCTATTCCAAGTAGTAGTGCTGATCATAACACTTCTATTAAAATGCTTAAAGAAGTTATTTTCCCGAGGTTTGGAGTCCCTAGATATGCAATGACTTGTAACATCCCAATTTTCAATTTGGATGTTATACATAGGTCATCATATGCATATCATATTTTATTTGCATTTTGATTTGTGATCCTAGAAATCTTAAGCAACTCAAGGACCCAAGGAGAGAGTTGGGGATTTCATTTATTTTCATATTTGAAATTTTTCTCAAATTTGAAAAGAGGATCAATTTGGTTTTAATATTTTCTCTCCAATTATTTCCAATATTAAAAATAAAATAGAGAAGATAATATGAATTCTTCAAAAAGAGAGGAATATTGGAGGAGAAATTTTAAAATCAAATTTATATTTTATTTGGATTTTATTTGCTATTTTATTTGAATTAAAAAATATGCATTTTTGAAAATTGCATTTTTAGGCCAGAAAAATGTTCACTTTGTTCTAAATATTAGACGGTGAAAATTGTTTTGGCATTTTTAGAAAAAATATATTTTATTAGGATTTTATTTCGGGCGAAATTATTTTAAAAAACTGCTTCCCGCCTGACTGGGCCGAAGGCCCAGCCGAGCAGGCCGGCCCGCCAGGCGTCGCCGCCTTCCTCCCACACCGCCGCACGCACGCCAAGGAGTCCAGCTCGGACTCCCCATGGTCGCCCCCTCCCGCAAGGCAGACCTCCACCGGCCTTTATAAGGTGCCGACCCCGCCGCCTTTTCCCCACCTCGCCCCATCGCAGCCGCCGCCCCGCCGCCTCCTCCTCCTCACCTCGCCCCGAGCCGTCGCAGCCCGCCGCTGCCGCCGTCGCGCCTGTTGCAGCCGCCCACTTGTGCATCAGCCGCTGCCACCGCTTGCGTCGCCCGCTGCCCGCTGCCACGCCACCGCACCGCCAGCGCCGGTGCAGCGAGCCGCCGTTCGCCGGAAACCCCCGTTCACCGCCGGTTTCTAGGTATAAAACCTAGATCATTTTTTTAGGGTTTCTTCGGTTTTCTTCGGTTTTCTCGATTTTTCTCGGTTTATTTTTGTTCGGTTCTAATTAGCGAACGTTCACTAGAACGTCTCCGTTAGCGAACATATTCGTTCGTTTGTCCCTGATAGCGAACGTTCATTCGATCGGTTTTTTCTTCTTCTTTTTATTTTCCGCCAGGGATCTATCCGCGATTATTTTTATCGTAGATTAGCCCCTGATTTTCAAACCCTCGCAACCTTTTGCTCGTTTATCCAAATCCAGTGAAAACAATGCCAAAATATTCATCTCGGACCCCTCTTTCCAGTTAACCAACTTGAACATGGTTGTGACAAATTAAAATTTGGTTGCAAGCAGATTTGAATTTGAACTTCTTTTGATCGTGGTTTGAGTTTCGTAGCTCCGATTCGATTGATTCTTTTTGCAAATCAAAGCTCTTCAGTCGAACTTTCAGTTTGGATCTTTTCTTTTGAGTTTTACCCTTGCATCTTATGCTTGAGTGCTTATGTATGTTATTGTTTGTTTGCGATAGAATTTCTGGAGTGCGAAGCGTGCTACTACAAGTCACTAGGGTTTTCAGATCGTCAGCAAGGCAACTAACACTTTGATCATACCCCTTTATTACCTAGTTTCTATGCATTAGTCTCAATCCTCAAACATTGCATGAGTAGGATCTGATTAAACATGTGGGTTTTGGGAAGTAGATGATGAGGTAGAACCTATTGTCCTTTATTTCAAACCCTGGGAGTTACTTCTACGTTATGCTCATATTGCTTTGCTATGCTCGTAGACATGGTTTGGGTTTGAGAGATCCATGACAGATGTGAGTGTATTATTAAAGTGTTAACTTAAGGTGACTACTTTAATACACATCTAGGTGAATTGGTTTGTGGGCACCTGGGGAATCCAGTGTTGTCCAAGGAGATCCCGGGGAATCCGTGTGATCATCCTATGGTTCACCACCCAGGCTCAAAGGGATCATACGATTATTCATGCTAGAAACTTTCGTGTGCAGCCACAAGCCATTATGGGCTCTGGCATAGTTGAGTATGTTGTGTGACCTCTTTCAGTGGTAAACTAGCAGATGTAGGGGATGTAGGTGGTATGGTTTACCCGTCGAAAGAGTTAATGCTTCTAAAAGACTCTGTCTCGATCATCCGTTTCTCAAAAACCATGTAGTGCGAGAAATTCAACGGAGGAGATCGAGTCTTGTGGGGAAAAGTGCACAAACCTCTGCAGAATGTACAAACTAATCATGGTTAGCCGTGTCCCCGGTTATGGACATCTTGAGTATCTGGTGCTTGAATTATTATGTTGATCTCATCAAGTTACTTAATTAATTTGTTGGGTTATTGATTATTAATTTTGGGATTTAGATGGGGTTTCCATACTCAACGTTTTCAACCAACTTGATAGTTAAATAAAATATATTCCTTTGCAGTAGGGAAAAATTGGCTTTACGCAAAATAATAACCATAGAGCCTCCACCAGCCATATATGCATGTAGTGATAGCTGTTATCTTGTTCATTGCTCTATAGTGTTATTTTGACAGCATATTCCATGTGCTGGCCTGTTTCGGGTTGCAACGTATTATGTTGCAGACTTTTCAGACAAAGAGTAAGGTGCGCTAGGTCATTGTTATGCACTCAGCCATGCCGTTGGAGTTGATTGACTCATTTACCTTTGAAGCTTCCGCTGTTATCTTATTTAGATGGCCTTCAGCCATATTAGTGTATAAGTTCTGTTTTGAGACATTTGATGTATTAAGTGTGTGATTGAACTCTGTTATAAATCCTTCAAGTACTGTGTGTGCAAGCATTACTGATCCAGGATGACACTTATGCACAGAGATTTGATCGTCTGAGGTCGGATCGCTACAAGATGCTATAAGAGCACACGCTGGCTGTAGGACGCGACCACTAGGATAAGCCATAGGTCACTCTTCTCTACTCATTTCTGACTCTTCTCCATTTTCTACTCTATAGATGGCGGACCCAAGGAACAAGTTTGCTCAACCGGATGAAGACACAACTTTTGGACGACACTTGAAGCAAGCCACTAGGTACCTGAACATCGGAATACCGAGCTTCACCGGGACCTACACCGCCACTTTAGCAGAAGAGGAGCGTTGGATGATTCGAGTTCATGTTCCAGGAAGGACATTCGAGCCAGTTACTGAGCCCATAGAGTTTTCTTTGATGCACCGACCTGGAGTCTAGGAAAGAGCATGGCCGCTCACAGCGCCATGGGACGCATCGGCGAAGTTCACAACAAGGATCTTAAGGACACCATCTACCAGATATATGGGCGCCGAGATGAACAATGGGAGATGATTAGCACTAGGAGGGACAAGTCCATTGCAGCCTATATCCAGGAGTTAAACCAGCACATTCGTTGTTAGGAGAACCAAATGTACGCTAGCATGCTAGATCTGAAGAAGGTGATGACCAGGAACGTGGAGCTTGAAGAAGAACTCAAGACTACACACGATGGATATGAGGAGGAAACTGTGGTATTACTAGAGAAGAATGAAGACCTGAAGAAGAAGCTAGGAATATTCATGGGAGATCCTGCACCTAAGGAGGACATCCGTTCTTAAGACTACATCATCATCAACGACATCGACTCCGACCCTAACGGTAGTGAGGATGATTACGAAGACGAAGCTGGAGTGGATATCATGGAGTCTTCCACCGATCAAAATTTCTAGTCGACCACCATTATATTAGTAGTATTCCCCCATGTATATAGTAGTAGTCCGAGTATTTTGTAACGGTAGTTTAGATCGTGTGTATGCCTTTGTTTGAATTGAATTGTGTGAAATGAATGTGTTTGTCTCATGTGCATATGGGTAGTGATCTCTCTTTATACCTCACTCTATTCTAATCTCTTCCCTCTAAACCCATCAGATGCCTCCGAGACGTGACCCCGGATTTGTCTTCCCACTGGAGCTCACTCAGTTGATCCAACAGCAGAATGCCTTGATGCAATTGCTAGTCCAGAACCAAGGCACCAACAACCCACCGCCACCACCTCCAGTTGACAACTTAGCCCGTTTTCTGAGGTTGAATCCGCCGGTGTTTTCCAGTAGCACCAAGCCGATTGTTGCTGATGACTGGCTCCGCAGAATTGGAAGGGAGCTGACCACCGCAGGTTGCACAGATGCTGAAAAGGTGTGTTTTGCCGCACACCAACTAGATGGACCCGCAGCCTCATGGTGGGAGAATTACACAACCACTTTCCCCATAGCCAATGTCACTTGGGATCAGTTTCAGCAAGCTTTTCATACTGCACATGTCTCAACTGGAGCTATGAGCATGAAGAAGCATGAGTTTCGCAACTTACGCCAGGGAAATCGTACTGTGGGGCAGTACGTGGATGAGTTCAGTAAGTTAGCTCGCTATGCCCCAGATGATGTGGCCACAGATGCCGCGAAGCAGGAGAAGTTTATGGAAGGGCTGAATGATGAGCTGAGTATGCAGTTGATGGTAGCAACATTTGCTAACTACCAGGAGTTGGTAGACAGGGCTCTTATGATTGAAGGGAAGCAGCAGCAGATAGAGAGCCGCAAAAGGAAGTATGGACAAGGGAAGTACAACTCTGGAGCTCAGCAGAAGCCTCGTTTTACCCCGAACTCAGGAGGACACACCCATCATAACCATGGAGGACACACTCACAATGGAGGAAGTTCTCATAAGCACAGTGGCCCCAAGAATGGAAATGGGAATGGAGCAAGCAACAACCAGAACCGTTCCAATCCAGCAACACCCGCTAAGAAGGACCTGAGTCATGTCACCTGTTACAAGTGCGGGAAGACTGGGCACTATGCCAATGATTGTTCTGAGTTGAAGAATGGCAATGGAAATGGAAGCTCTGGGAAGAAGCCCAATCCCTTCACCAGAGGTCAGGTGAACCACGTCAACGTGGAGGAGGTTGAATATTATCCTGACGCAGTGATTGGTAAGTTTTTGGTTACGTCATTTACCGCTCTTGTTCTTTTCGATATTGGTGCATCGCATTCATACATATCAAGGGGATTTGTGGACAAGTTTAAGTTACCAACCTTATCCCTTAGGTCACCCATGTTAGTAAGCTCGCCAGGAGCAGAGTATATGGCCAGCCGATGGTGTGATCGGTTACCATTAACCATTGGTAGCCATGTTTTCCCCTCATACCTAATAATTTTGGAGTCACAAGGATTGGATATAATACTAGGCATGGATTGGCTATCGAAGTATGGAGGAAAAATCGATTCTGCTAGTAAGTCGATACTTCTCACCACCCCTGAGGGAAAAAGGATTAAGTATGTATCTAGGCATGCGCCAAGGAGGACCCAAGTGAATTCCCTCTCAGGAGTTGTTCGGGGGGAAGTGCATGTTGTGAAGGATTACCTGGATGTATTTCCAGAGGAACTACCAAGCATCCCGCCAGATCGAGATATAGAATTTTTTATAGAGCTGTTGCCAGGCACCGGACCAATATCCAAGAGACCGTATCGGATGCCCGCAAATGATCTGGAGGAAATTAAGAAGCAGATTAAGGAATTATCGGAGAAAGGTTATATTTGACCAAGTTCATCACCGTGGGGAGCCCCAGTGCTCTTAGTTGAGAAGAAGGATGGATCTTTGAGAATGGTTGTTGATTATCGTGCATTGAATGAGGTGACGATCAAGAACAAGTACCCATTACCGATGATCAATGATTTGTTTGACCAGCTGCAAGGAGCTAAAGTATCCTCCAAGATCGATCTTCGATCATGATACCACCAGCTGAAGATCCGAGAACAGAATATACCTAAGACAGCTTTCACCACAAGGTACGGGCTATATGTGTACACGGTTATGTCATTTGGATTGACTAATGCCCCTGCCTATTTCATGAGTACGATGAATAAGGTGTTCATGGAGTTCCTGGATAAGTTTGTTGTGGTGTTCATTGACGATATATTGGTATACTCAAAGAATGAAGAGGAACACAAGGAGCATTTGCGTTTAGTTCTCGAGAAGCTCAGGGAAACATCGGCTATTTGCCTAGTTCAACAAATGTAAGTTTTGGTTGAAAGAAGTTGGATTTCTTGGACATGTTATATCAGGAGAAAGTATAGCAGTAGACCCTACCAAGGTTCAGTCTGTCACAGAGTGGTTGGCACCCACCTCAATAGGAGAGATCCGCAGTTTTCTTGGACTCGCGGGATATTACCGGAGATTCATTGAGAATTTTTCCAAAGTTTCAAAGCCTATGACGGAGTTGTTGAAGAAGGACACCAAGTTTAAGTGGACCAAAGAATGTGAAGCCAGTTTTCAGGAGTTGAAGAAACGTTTGGTTACAGCCCCAGTGCTGATTCTTCCGGATATACGCAAGGATTTCCAGGTGTATTGCGATGCTTCTCGCTTGGGACTTGGAGGTGTGCTTATGTAGGAAGGGAGAGTAGTTTCATATGCTTCACGACAGCTTCGACCTCACGAGCTAAATTATGCAACACATGATTTGGAGTTAGATGCCGTAGTGCATGCGCTCAAGACCTGGAGACATTATCTTATTGGAAACCATTGTGATGTGTACACGGATCACAAGAGTTTGAGGTACATTTTACTCAGAAGGAGCTGAATCTCAGGCAAATGAGATGGTTGGAGCTCATCAAGGATTACGATATGAAGTTGCATTATCACCCAGGAAAGGCCAATGTCGTAGCAGACGCTTTGAGCCGCAAGAGTTATGTCAATACCCTCGTAAGCGAAGGATTACCGCACGAGTTAGCCGACGATCTCAAGGAACTTCGATTGGAGATAGTTCCAAGAGGTTTTGTTGCAGCAATGGAGGTTCAGTCTACATCATTGGGAAAGATTCTAGAAGCTCAGAAGGAGGATAAAGAAATTGCTGAGATAAAGGAGAAGATGAGCAAGGGAAAAGGCAAGGGTTTCATGAGGATGAGCACAAAACTGTATGGTTTGAGGATTGTGTATATGTACCCAATAATGCAAAGATCGGGAAGATAATACTTCAGGAGGCCCACGATTCGCCATACTCGATTCACCCCGAAAACACCAAGATGTATTTGGATTTGAAGGAACATTTCTAGTGGACAGGTATGAAGAAGGATATTGCCGAGTATGTAGCAGTATGTGATGTATGTCAGAGAGTGAAGGCAGAACATCAGAAGCCAGCAGGATTATTACAGCCTATGCCGATACCCGAATGGAAGTGGGACAAGCTTGGCATGGATTTCATCACCGGATTACCCAGGACTCGATCTGGATATGATTCTATCTGGGTAGTAGTTGACCGTTTGACCAAAGTGGCTCACTTTATCCAAGTGAAAACCACCTACACGAGTGCGAAGTTGGCCAAGATATATATGACCAGGATCGTATGTCTGCATGGAGTTCCGAGGACCATCGTATCAGATAGAGGAACACAGTCTACTTCGAAGTTTTGGAATCAGTTGCACCAGACTTTGGGTACCAGGCTAGAGTTCAGTACAGCCTTTCATCCGCAGACAGATGGACAGACCGAGAGAGTCAATTAGATTCTGGAGGACATGTTGAGAGCTTGTGCGCTAGATTATGGATCCAGTTGGGATGATAATTTACCTTACGCAGAGTTCTCATACAACAACAGTTATCAGGCTAGTTTAAAGATGGCACCTTTCGAAGCTTTGTATGGAAGGAGGTGCAAGACACCGTTAATGTGGGATGAAGTTGGAGACCATCAGTTGTTTGGACCGGATTTAATCAAGGAATCTGAAGAGAAGGTTAAGTTGATTCGAGATAGACTGAAGGTAGCTCAGTCCAGGCAAAAGAGTTATGCGGACACTAAACGTAAGGAGGTAGTCTATGAAATCGGAGACAGAGCATATCTTCGTGTGTCACCACTCCGAGGAGTTAAACGATTTGGAGTTAAGGGAAAGTTAGCCCCGACATTTGTAGGACCATGTCGAGTTCTGGAACGTATGGGAGAAGTGGCCTACAAGTTGGAGTTACCCGAAGGACTGTCAGGAGTTCATGATGTGTTTCACGTTTCCCAGTTAAAGAAGTGTCATGCAGAGATGGCCGATATTCCTTTGAGAGATACAGTGCCCCTGGAAGCAATTCAGTTGGATAGTGACCTAACCTACGAGGAGAAACCCGTCAAGATTCTCGAGTTTGCCAACCGAGTTACACGCAGCAAGGTTATCAAGTTTTGCAAACTTCAGTGGAGCCACCATACCGAGGAAGAAGCCACCTGGGAGTGAGAAGAAGACCTATGGAAAGACCACCCGCACCTATTTTCTAGCCAACATGAATCTCGAGGGCGAGATTCATCTTAAGGGGGGTAGGTTTTTAACATCCCAATTTTCAACTTGGATGTTATACCTAGGTCATCATATGCATATCATATTTTATTTGCATTTTGATTTGTGATCCTAGAAATCTTAAGCAACTCAAGGACCCAAGGAGAGAGTTGGGGATTTCATTTATTTTCATATTTGAAATTTTTCTCAAATTTTAAAAGAGGATCAATTTGGTTTTAATATTTTTCTCTCCAATTATTTCCAATATTAAAAATAAAAGAGAGAAGATAATATGAATTCTTCAAAAAGAGAGGAATATTAGAGGAGAAATTTTAAAATCAAATTTATATTTTATTTGGATTTTATTTGCTATTTTATTTGAATTAGAAAATATGCATTTTTGAAAATTGCATTTGTAGGCCAGAAAAATGTTCACTTTGTTCTAAACATTAGGTTTAGACGGTGAAAATTGTTTTTGGCATTTGTTAGGATTTTTCTTCGGTCGAAATTATTTAAAAAGACTTCTTCCCGCCCGACTGGGCCAAAGGCCCAGCCGAGCAGGCCGGCCCGCCAGGCGCCGCTGCCTTCCTCCTGCCCCGCTGCACGGACACCACGAAACTCGGCTCGAACTCTCCATGGCCACCCCCTCCCGCAAGGCAGACCCCCTCCCGCAAGGCAGACCCCCCCCCCCCCGGGCCTTTATAAGGCACTAACCCCGCCGCCTTTTCCCCACCTCGCCCCACCGCAGCGGACGCCCCCGCCGCCTCCTCCTCCCCACCTCGCCACGAGCCGCCGCAGCCCGCAGCCGCCGTCGCCGCGCCTTGCGCCGCCCGCCGTCGCCCGCTGCCGCGCCTCGCTCGCGTCACCGCACCGTCGCCACACGCGCAGCGAGCCGCCGCCGCCTCCCTGCCCACACCGTTCGCTGGAAACCGCCGTTGACCGTTGTTTTCTAGGTATAAAACCTAAATCGGTTTTTTAGGGTTTCTTCGGTTTTCTCGGTTTATTTCCGTTCGGTTCTAATTAGCGAGCGTTCACTCAAACGTCTTCATTAGCGAACGTATTCGTTCGTTTGTCCCTGATAGCGAACATTCGTTCGATAGATTTTTTTCCCTTCTTTTTTCGGCCAGGGACCTATCCGCGATTATTTTTATCACAGATTAGCCCCTGTCTTCAAACCCTCGCAACTGTTTGCTCGTTTATCCAAATCCAGTGAAACCAACACCAAAATATTTATCTCAGACCCCTCTTTCTTGTTAACCAACTTGAACATGGTTTTGACAAATTAAAATTTGGTTGCAAGCAGATTTGAATTTGAAATTCTTTTGATCGTGGTTTGAGTTTCGTAGCTCCGATTCGATTGATTCTTTTTGCAAATCAAAGCTCTTCAGTCAAACTTTTAGTTTGGATCTTTTATTTTGAGTTTTACCCTTGCATCTTATGCTTGAGTGCTTATGTATGTTATTGTTTGTTTGCGATAGAATTTCTGGAGTGCGAAGCGTGCTACTACAAGTCACAAGGGTTTTCGGATCGTCAGCAAGGCAACTAACACTTTGATCATACCCCTTTATTACCTAGTTTCTATGCATTAGTCTCAATCCTCAAACATTGCATGAGTAGGATCTGATTAAACATGTGGGTTTTGGGAAGTAGATGATGAGGTAGAACCTATTGTCCTTTATTTCAAACCCTGGGAGTTACTTCTACGTTATGCTCATATTGCTTTGCTATGCTCGTAGACATGGTTTGGGTTTGAGAGATCCATGACAGATGTGAGTGTATTATTAAAGTGTTAACTTAAGGTGACTACTTTAATACACATCTAGGTGAATTGGTTTGTGGGCACCTGGGGAATCCAGTGTTGTCCAAGGAGATCCCGGGGAATCCGTGTGATCATCCTATGGTTCACCACCCAGGCTCAAAGGGATCATACGATTATTCATGCTAGAAACTTTCGTGTGCAGCCACAAGCCATTATGGGCTCTGGCATAGTTGAGTATGTTGTGTGACCTCTTTCAGTGGTAAACTAGCAAATGTAGGGGGTGTAGGTGGTACGGTTTACCCGTCGAAAGAGTTAATGCTTCTAAAAGACTGTGTCTCGGTCATCCGTTTCTCAAACACCATGTAGTGCGAGAAATTCAACGGAGGAGATCGAGTCTTGTTGGGAAAAGTGCGCAAACCTCTGCAGAGTGTACAAACTAATCATGGTTAGCCGTGTCCCCGGTTATGGACATCTTGAGTATCTGGTGCTTAAATTATTATGTTGATCTCATCACTTTACTTAATTAATTTTTTGGGTTATTGATTATTAATTTTGGGATTGAGATGGGGTTTCCATACTCAATGTTTTCAACCAACTTGATAGTTAAATAAAATATATTCCTTTGCAGTAGGGAAAGATTGGCTTTACGCAAAATAATAACCATAGAGCCTCCACCAGCCATATATGCATGTAGTGATAGATGTTATCTTGTTCATTGCTCTATAGTGTTATTTTGACAGCATATTCCATGTGCTGACCCATTTCGGGCTGCAACGTATTATGTTGCAAACTTTTCAGACGAAGAGTAAGGTTCGCTAGGTTGTTGTCGTGCACTCAGCTATGCCGTTGGAGTTGATGGACTCATTTACCTTCGAAGCTTCAGCTGTTATCTTATTTAGATGGTCTTCAGCCATATTAGTGTATAAGTTCTCTTTTGAGACATTCGATGTAATAAGTGTGTGATTGAACTCTGTTATAAATCCTTCAAGTACTGTGTGTGTCAGCATTACCGACCCAGGGATGACACTTATGCACAGAGATTTGTCCGTCTGAGGTCGGATCGCTACATGACTGATGGTGGCTCACATTTTATTCATGGTATTTCCATAAATTTCTTGCTAAATATGATGTCAACCATAGAATTGCATGCCCCTATCACCCTCAATCTAGTGGTCAAGCTGAATTAAGCAATAGAGAACAAAAGTTAATTTTGCAAAAGACCGTCAATAGATCTAGAAAGAAATGTTCTAACAAACTTGATGATGCATTATGGGCTTATAGAACTACTTATAAAAATCTTATGGGTAAGTCTCCATATAAAATGGTCTATGGAAAAAGCATGCCATTTGCCTCTTGAGTTAGAACATAAGGCATATTAGGCAATTAAAGAACTCAATTGTGATTTCAAACTTGTCGGTGAAAAGAGGTTATTTAATATTAGCTCGCTAGATGAATGGAGAACCGAAGCTTATGAAAATGCCAAATCGTTTAAAGAAAAAGGCTAAAAGATGGCATGATGAAGAATCCAAAAGGGAATTCAAAGTGGGTGAGTATGTTCTATTGTACAATTCTCGATCTAGATTTTTTGTAGGAAAACTTCTCTCCAAATGGGAAGGACTGTATATCATCGAGGAAGTTTACCGCTCTAGAGCTATTAAGATCAATAATGCCGAAGGCACTAATCCGAAGGTGGTCAATGGACAAAGAATTAAGCATTATATCTTAGGCACGCCTATTAATGTTGAAACTAATTATTGAAACTTTGACACTGGAGAAATATATATAAGAGACCTTCCAAAACACTCTAGAACCCTAAAAAGGAAGAGGTATGTGATACAGTAAGTAAACCAACTCCAAAAATTCCATAAATATACTTTATGTCAGTTTTGGAATATTAGAAAAAAAATACAAAAATAAGAAACACCCGAGGGGGCCACCCACGTGCCCGCGAGGCACCAGGGCGCGCCCTGGTGGCTTGTGGGCCCCTCATGGGCCTTCCTTACTCTATTTTCTTCTGGAATACTTGGTTTGCAAGATAAGAATTCTTTATGTATACTCCCGAACGTTTTGACCACCGCATCGCAGAAATATCCTATGTTCTTGTTTCGTGCTATTTTTCTGTCAGATCCGAAAGTATGTCTTCCCAAGACTCGGATGGAGAGAGCTTTGTATCACACTATGTTGCAAATCCAAGGATCTATGGGGACATAGATCCCTATGGGTGGTTCACGAAGGAGGATCAAGATGTTAAGTCGAAGAGGAATGAAAGACGCGGGCTCGGATGGAGATGATGTCCCTCTACCTCAACTGGGAGATATGCATGTGGAGTTCAAGAAGTCGAGTCTCCCAAACACAGTAAACAAATCTAAGATCCAATTTATCCCTTTCCGTCTTCTACAGGAAAACAAGAACACATTGTGTGAGAAGATAGTGGAGCTTGAGCAAGAAATTAGCAAGTTGAAGGAAGGAAACTGTGTTCTCAAGTACTAGAGGACAAGCCCATCACTTCATCACCACCACCATCACCGAAGAAAGAAACTTGAGTACACGGGTATGGGCACTCCCCTTGGCTTGTGCCAAGCTTGGGGGAGGTGCCCCGGTATCGTATCATCATCACTTTTATTGTATTTACCTATTTTTAGTTCGATCCTTAGTTATTTTGTGGTTAGTTGAATAAAAGTTTAGTATGATCTATTTTCGAGTGCTAGTTTCGTAATCTATCTATCTATGTAATCGAGTCGAGAGTTATATAATAAAGAGTAGTTTGAGTTATTGCTTCTTTATTATGTTGCAATCCTAGCAATGAAAATAATGAAAAAGATCATATGCTAATCTTATGGAAAGTAATGACATTACATAAGGAAAAGTATAAGTGGTAAAATTTATTGAAAGTTGACAAACATAGCATTGGTCAATGATGCAATTCATGAAAAATTAATAAGGGAAGAGAAGATTCACATGCAAATACACTATCTTGGACATTTTTATGATTGTGAGCCCCCATTAAGTATTTTATGCCAAAAAAAATTCAGTTGGACAGGGAAGACAACGTGATGAATTATGTTTGCCTATATTCACATAGAAGTTATATTGTCATAGATCCCCCAACATGTGGTGCTTGCCCAATATCTTTGCTAGCCAAAAATCCACACCAAGTTGAGATACTACTTGTGCATCCAAAGACCTTAAACCCAGTTTCATGTCATGAGAGTCCACTATATCTACCTATGGATTGAATAAGATCCTTCAAGTAAGTTGTCATCGGTACATAAAGCAATAAAAGTTTCTCATATATATGTATTATCTTTTACTGTAAGGGAAAATAAGATTTGTACGATCTTGTGATGGTAAAGAAATAAAAGAGACGGACCACATAATAAAGGTTGCTATCACAAGTGGCAATATAAAATTATGTTCCTTTGCAATAAGAGCTTGTGCATCCAAAAACAAAAAGTGCATGACAAGCTCTGCTTCCCTCTGCGAAGGACGTATCTTTTACTTTTATGTATTTAATTTTTATGCAAGATTCAATAATGTTCTCCTCTATTCCTTTTTATTTTTCTCTTTTGTAAGCATCATGTGGTGGGGAAAGATCTAGGCATATATATCCAGTTGGATATGAGTGATCGTGAATTACTATTGTTGACATCACCCTTGAGGTGAATAAGTTGGGAGGCGAAATTATAAGCCCCTATCTTTCTATGTGTCTGGGTGAAACTTTTTGCTCCATATATATGTTGTGAGTGTTAGCAATCATAGAAGACTAAATGATGGTTGAGTATGTGGACTTGCTAATAAGCTCTGACATGAGACCCTTCCTGAAAATATGATGAATTGCAATTACATTGTTGACCGAGAACATAGTTTGTTAGTTCTCAAGAAAGTTTATGCCTTATACTTCATTGTTGTGATGAATTGTTACTTGCTCATAAGAAGTTCTATGATAATGAATATTGTTGTTATCATAATGATCATGATGCTACTATGTTCGTTTTTGTTTTTATCGACACCTCTCTCTCTAAACATGTGGACATGATTATCGATATCGGCTTTCGCTTGAGGACAAGCGAGGTCTAAACTTGGGGGAATTGATACGTCCATTTTGTATCATGATTTCTTACAGTTATTTATAGTGTTTTTAATCAGTACAACACTTTGTGGGGCAATTCTAATGCATTTTCTCTCTTAATATGCAAGATTTGCACGAAGAGGGAGATTGCCGACAGCTGGAATTCTGGACCTGAAAAAGCTATGTCAGAGATACCTATTCTGCACATCTCCAAATGAGCTGAAACTTCACAGAGATTTTGGAATAAATAAAAAATATTGGAGCAAAAAAGTACCAGAGCGCGCCCGCCCCCCCCCCCCCCCAAGGCGTGGCCTGGTGGCTTGTGGGCCCCCTGGCCAGCCTATGGTGCCCATCTTCTGGTATATATGGAGTGTCGCCGTCTCGAGGCGAAACTTGGGCAGGAGCACTTTTGCTCTTTGGTGGAGAGATTCCACCGGGGATACTTCCCTCCGGGAGGGGGAAATCGAAGCCATCGTCATCACCAACAACCCTCTCGTCGTGGGAGGACCAATCTTCATCAGCACCCTCACTAGAAACATCTCATCTCAAACCCTAGTTCATCTCTTCTATTCATTCTTTGTATCAAAACCTCAGATTGGTACCTGTGGGTTGCTAATAGTGTTGATTACATCTTGTAGTTGACGCTAGTTGGTTTATTTGGTGGAATATCGTATGTTTAGATCCATTATGCTATTCAATACCCCTCTGATCTTGGACATGAATATGATGTGTGAGTAGTTACTTTTGTTCTTGAGGACATGGGAGAAGTCCTGTCATAAGTAATCATGTGAATTTGGTATCCATTCGATATTTTGATGATATGTATGCTGTTGATTCCTTTAGTAGTGTTATGTGAACGTTGACTACGTGATACTTCACCATTTTGGGCCTAAGGGAATGCATTGTGGAGTAGTAATTAGATGATGGGTTGCTAGGCTGACAGAAACTTAAACCCTATTTTATGTGTTATTCCGTAAGGGGCTGGTTTGGATCCATATGTTTAATGCTATGGTTAGATTTATCTTAATTCTTCTTTCTTAGTTGCGGATGCTTGCAAGAGGGGTTAATCATAAGTGGAGGATTGTTCAAGTAAGAACAGCACCCAAGCACCGGTCCACACACATATCAAATTATCAAAGTAGCGAATGCGAATCAAACGAACATGATGAAAGTGACTAAATGAAATTCCCATGTGTCCGCAAGAACGCTTAGCTTATTATAAGAGATCGTTTCATCCTGTCCTTTGCACCAAAAAGGATTGGGTTACCTTGCTGCACCTTAGTTACTATTGCTACTTGTTACAAATTATCTTGCTATTAGACTACTCGTTACCGATAATTTCAGTGCTTGCAGAAAATACGTTATTGAAAATCGCTCGTCATTTCCTTCTGCTCCTCGTTGGGTTCGATACTCTTACTTACCGAAAGGACTACGATTGATCCCCTATACTTATGGGTCATTCGCGAGATATTTACTCCTTACAGAGGATGTCCGTCATCATCGCCACATGAGAAACACCGATAATTGCCAACTTTGCGGTGTTGTGGACTCATGGAAACACTCGCTAGTGGAATGTACAACAACTAGGTGTGTTTGGGCTCTCGTGGACGAGGAACTTTCCGAAAAACTGTGGAGATGACTGATCCAAGTGCGAAGAGATGGATTTTTGAGCTCTGGGACTCATTATCGCATGCATAGTTTGTCAAAATGGTTGTGACTTTGTGGGCGATTTGGACTGCTCGAAGGAGGGCTATACATGAGAATATATTTCAGAGTCCGATGTACACCCACTTGTTCATTGAACAGTTCATTAGGGAGCTTGATTCCATCAAGTAGTCACTTCTACACCGGCGACCAGGAGAATCCCCCGAGCTACCGTGCAAAGTATGTGGAAACAGTTGGACAAAGGTTTCTACAAAATTCATGTGGATGAAGGTCTCTCGAGAGACGGCAAAACCGGTGCATCAGTAGCTATTTGCAAAGCTAGGGTCAGCAACTACCTGGGGTCATCTTTTATGGTTCTTCCGGGTACCATTGACACGGCCACGCTGGAGATTATTGCTTGTCGTGAGGCGCTAGCACTAGCTGAAGATTTTTCGCTCTCTAAGATCATTATTGCATGCAACTGCAAGACGGTTGTTAGAGATATCACCGAGGGAAAAGGAGGCATTTATGGGGCCATTGTAAAGGAGTTTATTGACCGGGCTAGTAACTTAGGTAGTTTCTCAGTTACTTTTCAAGGTAGGGCTTCGAATTGTGAAGCTCATTTACTTGCCAAATACTCTGCTATGCTTGATCAGGGTCGCCACATGTAGCTTATCTCTCCTTATGACCCATCTTGTATCCCTTTAAACATTCACATTGATCAATAAAGTGTTTGCAATTCTCAAAAAAAAGTCCCACATTACCCCTTTACATATAATCTACCCAATTTATCTTTAAGTTTCCTTGGTATCAGGAAGCAGTCTGAGGGATTAGAAATATGAAAGGAAAGAGAGGCTAAGAAAGGAAATATTGGCTGCTAAGTACCTGCACAACCAATTAAATCAATAAGATTGATTGGCTTAGAGGATTTCAAACGAAATAAGGGAGCGAGAAATAAGCAAGGAAAGAGAGTAATTATATACCTTCTATATATGTGGCGGGCTGCAATTAAACGTATTTGAGAGGGACAATTAAAATTCTATATCCTATATAAAACATATTCATGAGATACATGTACCCTTCATAAAAAAAATTTGACGGGAAAGCTTACTTTATTAATCAAAGGACGGATATATCGTCTGCTAGCAGACTCACAATGAAATCAGGTGGGTCATCAATCCAACGAGATGGATTATTAGCACGTCCCCATCTAGCTAGCTCATGAGCTACATAATTTGACTCTCTAATACAATGCTCAATAGTAAACCTTCCAAAATCTACTAGATAACTACAACATTCATCAAGAACCGGCGCTGCCCTGATCAATGAATGCATGCATCATTTAAAGATGGACATTCCTGAGACAATGCATGCATCATATGCCCTGATCAATGAATGAAAAAAGTATTCTGAAGGGGATATACGAACCAGGACTAATTCAAACTTGACTGCATGCACGTGGTTGAAAGTCTCAAGAAAAAATAAACAAAGTCTTTGGTAATGATCGTTTTAACTGGAGTTGGATATAATATTTGTTTGTGTCCTACACGGACTGGTACTAAACTACTTCACTGATTAGTACTAAACTACTACGACGTACAAGCAAGATAACACAAACGCAACACGTGAGAATTAGATTGTCCAGATGTGACCATGATCTCAAACACATCCACACGCTGCAATTCTTAGGTTTAGATGAAACGTCCGTCTTATAGTGGACAACATGACCATCATCGACAATGAAGACAAAGAAGAGAAGTGATAACATGGATGGGGAAGCATCGGGTCATAATTTGTTTCTCCCATTGCAACGCACAGGCACTTTTGCTAGTATTTCTAACAGAACTACTCCCAGATTTACTCACAATGCATGTCCGACACTGTCATTACAAAGCACAATGTCTCTAGTTGTGTTACGCAATCCATGTCAATTGTTTCCCACAAAAGATGTACTTGCCTGTCAATAGAAATTTACATCCCAGTATCACAAAGCCTACAAAGTTGTGACTTGTATCAAGGTTGACGTTACATAAACAGGAATCTATTACAGTACATCAGAAACTCAATACACAGAACTAGTTTGCAGTTGCAAAAGGTAGAGAAGATGGCAATATTGTAGTTATACAAAAATCACCTCAAGCTTTGCACATGGATGGCCCTTAATATATCTAGCAACTTCAGCATCATCACCGAATTGAAATCTATATAACGCTTGTCTTTCTGTAAGACCTATTGGGTAAATTTTGTACACCTTCAACTCATCCCCGCCTCGAATACTAGATGGCCTTTCATCCTTCCATACAGGAACATGCTTGAGGGATCTAAATTTACCATGCACGGCAGACTCCAAAGCTCCTAAAGTTAACTGATCTGATCTGCATGGTATACACAGGGAACATCTGTAAGAACGCAGAACAGAAACAAGCAAAAAGATGCAGTAAAAAAACTTAATAATTTCATAATGCAAGGAAACTAGTACTCCCTCCGTTTCTTTTTACTCCGCATATAAGATTTGGTCAAAGTCAAACTACACAAAGTTTGACCAAATTTATATAAAAAATAAGAACATCTACAATATTAAAACTATATAGTATGAAAATACATTTCGTGGTGCATCTGATAATGTTGATTTCATATTGTCAATGTTTATGTTTTTTAATATAAAGTTAGTCAAACTTTACAAAGCTTGACTTTGACCAAACCTTATATGCAGACTAATAAGAAACGGAGGGAGTACTTATAAGAACTTAGGCAACAACATAGCAGAAGCTGAGACTACGGAATACAAAATGATAAATTGCTGTTTTTCTCTTGGTTCTTAATGATGTTAACTGCAAATACCAGTCACTAATACATGGTAAGCACAACCGTATTTCAATACCTTAGATAAATGCTCTCTGTCTTAAACCGCCCTCTCTCTCTGACAAATAAGTGGTATACTGTTCCTCTTTTGCTGGAGCAACTACATGAGCGATTCATAAATTTTGGCGTTCTTTCTTCTTTTTCGTGAATCTTCGTAGCGATATGTATGCAAAGGCGACAGGATGAATGAACCGCTGCCATGTCAATAAGTGCCTTGAAAGAATCAGATGGACCATCGTACTTCCACCTACAGATGCAAAACAAATGGTATGATTTGAGTACAGAAACATGATGACGCTATGGCTGCTAGAAGATCTCTGACAAAATTGTAACGTAAGATTTTGTCAATAAAAACATGATTTTTCATGCATCTTCTAAAGTTTACTCGATGATACCCGAGAGACTAGGACATGAAAGAGATCACATCATGGTAGAAATAAATAAAGAGATCCGAGAGACTAGGACGTGAAAGAGATTACATCATGGTAGAAATAAATAAAGAGATCCGAGAGACTAGGACGTGAAAGAGATCACATCTATTCCCAGTCGACACTGATAGCAGTATACCTTCGTTCAGAGCAACAGATTATTTCAAAAGTATTAGTAATTTAGAGTGAAGTTCCCGTTGGTTATAATATAAAGCCTAATTCAAGCAACTGCCGCGTGCTTCAAGCTTGTAGGCTCTAGGTGGTTGGTCATGTTCAGTCTAAGATTGCATCCTTATCTTTAATACAAAGTGCCAGAGCCACACTAAAGCCTATCTAGATGGGGAAATTCATTCCTTGATTTAAGTATGCAGCAATTTGGTTCCTGAACAAGTCACATATTAACCAAATATGATGATTGCCGATTGATGCCTGATCCTGATGCAACAAAAATAAATAGGCAAAAGCATCATCATACTGAAGTTCATAATGCAACACAGCCTACTCCCCAGCAAACTGGAATATAGCTTAAGAAAAGAAAAACAAGGCTCCCATATTTTCCATTGCTCTCATGCTGATTAAGTACTTGATCTTGCAAATACGGATCATGGTTGTTCCAAATTTAGCTAGAGAACATAGGCTGTTCCAACAAAATGATTGGTGCATGATACACATGTTACTTAAGGGATGTGGTCAACTGGGAAAGAAGGTTATCTACCTCAAAGATTGATTAAAAGCATCAGGATTTGATGCAATATGTTTCATTGTCTTAGCAACTGAAATGACATCATCAAGCTCCTTAATGTGTAATATTGCACCTTCTCCTGGAGAAAACTCTTGAATATTTGGTGCGCCAACGACAACTGGAATGGCCCCTGTAATGAAGTGCAAACCGAATATTGGAAAATCACTTCCATTCCATCTACAGTTAAAACTTCATAAACTTAAAATGTAAATCGACTTCTGGAATATAGCAACAAAATAAGAAAGTGTCAATGAGTAAACATGGAGAATATTAGAAAAATGGTGATTCTTCTAATCACTTGAGAATGCAACTCCTTTTGTTTCACAGTATGTCTAGTTTCTTGAAGATGGCATTTTTACAATACATTTCAATTGATGAGATCATAGACTTTTTCCATGTGAACAAAATATTTTCGAATAAACTAGCACATGCAGTTCATAGAATTCATTACTCAACTAATTGAAGTCATGAGGCACAACCTAGTTACATATACTCAGCCTGCTATGCTCAATGAGAGTTACCCGATGCAAATTGTGTGGGTCGTAGGAGTGCACTGGGATTTGGGTGAGTGGTTATAGCATACAGTATTACCTGTTACCAGTGACTGAAAAAACTTTTCTGTAACATAATCTTCCTCATTAGAATTCTCAAAAGCCAAGCTGAATTTGTAGCGCTTTAGAGTCTCCACTTTGTCCACTGCATCCAAGCAGCAAACGAAGTAGGCATTACAATTATTTCAACTCAAGTGTAATATAACAACAAAAATTATGCATCCAAGACAAAAGCATCATGTGCCGTTGTTTTCATGGGTAGCAAAAGCATGCAGGCCCAACAATGACAAACATAAGTCACCCTAGAATCATGCCGATGCAAGCAATTTTAGATTTGACAACATCAGTGAAGAACAACATATCTAGAGTGGCCACATGAAATTGGTATTACTAGACTCACCAAGAAAATTCACGTTTCATTGAGGCATTGTAATATGGTATAATTAGCAATGTCAAAAACTGCTCATGTTTGCAATAGGCGGGAGTAAATAACTACATAATGATACAAATTAGAACCTTAATTAACGAAGTTGGACCTAACAATCCTCATTGTTGCAATTAGTTGAACCTATAAACAACTGATGTATATAATACAGTCAAAGCCCTTGTCAATTACTCAATTTAAACAAGAAAGGGGAACCATGGCTATTAAGCTTTAACCTTTGGAAATCAAACAATGTGCTCGATGTCACCGCCACTCGCATCACTAAATTCTTGCAATTCAAGATAAACACAAAATTTGAGAACATACCGAGGCAGAAAAGGACTGAATAGACAATCCATGTGTGAGTTTTAGCAGTGCTGACACCACAGCTATCACAAACATCTAGCAGCAACATATTTTATCGGACTGCACCAGAGAGCGGCGTTGCATTTTTGCCCACCCGTGCGCCGGCACCCTCCCATCTCTTTCTTGCATGCATGCAACAAGGCATCACCTAAAACTCCAACTAGTTTGAGCATTTTTTGGTGATATCGCATTTTGTGCTCATTCCTTGATTGCGCGGATCGCACTTATCTTTCGTGTGTGTGTTCCAAGTGACATCCTCGGTTTTAATCTATTTGTTTTACTTGCAATTTGTGAATCTCTTCAACATTATCAATATCTTGACTAACGCTTGCTTGAATTTTGTGCCACTCATCCTAACCAAGCTCCTCAACAAGCCTTTACTTTTGTAGGTGTGAGAAACAAACCCGGTACCAATTCTACTATTATAGCACTACATTGAGTTATACTCAATACACCCTCAATATATTGTTCCCTCATTTCCTACTCACCTCTACTTGACCATGATGGATAGGCCAAGTACATCGAACACACCATTCGAGGAGCAAGATGACACGAATGACTACGTCACCAAAGTTCATCTCTTCGGCGTTCAACGAGCACTACATCAAGAAAGTGAAGCTTTGGGCAAACGCATCGAGCAACTGGCCACCGACTTACGCCACTCAAAAGCAAGGATCCGGGACTACCTTGACGCCAAGCTATCCACTCAAATGGAAGAATTTCGTGCCTTAATGGCCAACCGCACTTCTTCCACATCTTCTTCATCAAGACGGCGCCACTCGAGTCACCACTCTTCGGACACCTCTTCCGATGCAAGTCCTCCACAACATCGTTCTCATCAAGGTAAAAAAAAAACATCGTTCTCATCATCGAGACGATCATCAAGCTTCATAAAATCCATTCCATGGCAAGGGGTTGCAAGACCGTCTTCGAGAACGCGGACGACATCGTCGCCAAGAACAAGATGCCATGGACCAAGGGCAAGCTCGACAACGCCGACGCCAAGGCGACCAAGACGGCGACGCACTACGGCAAGAACAACAACACCGTGAGGAACAAACGCTTGAAGCACAACGTGCTCTCCAAGAAGCCACTCGCGCCGTCAATGAGCGCAACCGAGTACGTGAACAAGAAGAGCTCTGTCAAGAGCAACAAGATGAAGCCGCTCGTCTTGAGGAGCGCCAAGAAAGGAGGAACCAGGCAAGAATCCCTCACCCTCAACGTCAAGCCAATCATAAGGAACAAGAGGTTGAAGACCCACCTCCAAGACATGAGCGACATCATCATCGCCACTATGATGAAGAACAACGCTACGACAAGCTCAAATTCACCATGCCAAAGTTCTCCGGAAGCACCGATCCCAAAAAATACCTCTCATGGGCAATGAAGGTCGACAAGATATTCCGGCTACACAATTATGAAGAGAAGAAAATCACCATGGCCTCCCTCGAGTTTCAAGACTATGTCCTCATTTGGTGGGAGCAAGCGATTGAGCGACGAAGGGAGAAAGGCAATCCACCCATCACGACTTGGAACCAAATGAAGGATATCATGAGAGCTCGTTGCAACTCCTCAAGCAAGGCACAAAGTCGGTGGAAGAATACTACCAAGAGATGGGAGATTGCCATGATACGAGCCAACGTCAAGGAAGATGACAAGCAAACTATGGCATGCTTCTTGAATGGCCTCAACCACCCAATCAAGAAGATTGCCTATTTCCAACCTTACTCCAATCTCCTTGAACTAGTGTACCGAGCGACCAAGGCGGAGCGATAAGTGCAAGATGACTTCAAGTACGCCAAGTACTCTTCCAAGACCTACGGCCCCTATTCCCAAGCTTCCACAACTACGGCGCCTACAACTACTACTCGAGTTTCACCCCACACCAGTGACAAATCAAGTTCTAAGCAAGCTACGACATCTTTGAGTCGTCCTCTTTCAAGAACCTACAAGCCAAGAGCTTCCTCGTCAACTACTCCAACGGATGCTACCGCCAAGGCAAGTTCAATTCAATGTTTCACTTGCAAGGGCCGTGGCCACAAGATATTCGAGTGCCCCACACGGTGCACCATGATTGCCAATGATGACGGCACAGATGACTCCATGAGCGAAGAGGACATGGAAGCACTAGAGCACGTGGCCATGCATCGCCAAGTGAATGAAGATGAAGATGCGCAAATCTTTTGCGACAACGATCTGAGCCCCGCTCTTGTTGCTCCAAGATCTTGACACTTCAACAACAATAAGATGAACACAAATGTTGCCCTACCTTCCACACCAATGCGGGCATCCAAGGACGTTCCATCAAGGTGATCATCGACGGCGGAAATTGCCACAATTTGGCAAGTGAAGAATTATGTTCCAAGCTACAATTGGTCAAGAAGCACCCTCGCCCCTACAAGGTCCAATGGCTAAGTGACTCTTGTACCATTCAAGTGGAGCAAACCGTTCAAGTATCCTTCAAGATCGGCGCATACGAAGACACCTTGGAGTGTGATGTGGTTCCTATGTCTGTGTGTCATCTCCTAGGACGACCTTAGCAATTCGAACACGGTGTCATCCACAACGGGCGAACCAATCACTATAGCTTCAAGATGAACGGCAAGGAGTACGTGATTCGACACATCTCGCCAAGTCAAGTGATCGCCGACAAGCAAGCATCGAGGCTTCGTGGAGAGACTAGTGAGAGAGTGAACCACCAAAAAGAGAGTGAGCGCCACAAGCCAAAATTGAGTGACTCCACGAAGAGCGACAAGAAAAACTTAGTTCTACTAGCCACTAAAAGAGATTCGAGGGATGTGAGTGAGAGCCACTGGAGAGGAGGAGGTGCGTGTGGATTGGGGGTTATTTCTCTCTCTATCTCCCCTCTCTTACCTGTTGGCGCCAACAACATCTCTGTTTCCTGCCAAGACTCTGTTCCCCGCCTAAAACTGCTCCCATGCCTGCCTGGCAAGCTCAAGGCGTCCAATATAGACTAGGGCGCCAACCTGGACGTCTATGCAGACGCTTCAGACGCCTTAAAGCTTAAGGCGGACACCTTACGTAGGTACCTAAGGAAAGGTGGACGCCTTGGACTTGCAAGGCGCCCTGACGCCTAAGCGCCGCCTAGGCAACGCCTTACGGACGCCTTAAAAACAATGCACGTTGTTGTGGTAGTCTTGCTTGAAGACTACCTCCCTTTATTTCCTGTTGAACATCTTCGTCCACCATCTATGAATTTTCATCATTGGCAACAGGGGGGCACTCTTTCTTTTCATCTCAACTAGTTGATCGAATCTTGAATTACGATCTTTACGCAGCGTTTCAATTTGTTGTTCTGCAGCATCCATACTCTCCTCCAATTGCTCTATCGCTTGCTACAGCTCTCTCAAAGAGGACACCAAGAACTACTACGGATCAACAGGGGTCTGGTACCACCTGAAACAAAACAAGGTTGTGGAGGAGAAACTCCACCTTGCTGCTACAAAGTGTACATGTTAGAGTACGTAATGGGCCTGGGCCCGTTAGTCTTAGGGTTATTTAGAGATAAGGGTCGCTTGCTTAGGGGTCAAGTAAGCCTTGCCTCCTCGCCATTCTCCATCGACAGCCCTCCACTCTTCTCTGTGCGGTGCAGACCAACAGCCTTCCGGTGGGGAGAAGGCATGGTGTCACCGACAAGAGCGCACGACGTAGCACCACTGCATTCCGCCGCCGGCCGCTGCGAGGGCGCCTCTGCTGGTCGCTCTTGCGACCACTTCCAGGTGGCCATACACACACTCTTTTTGTCCAGATGGTTTCCATGGGATCCAGGTGGCTGTACACGTGCACGTCCGACGTGCGGATGGTGTCCACTTTATGTTCAGGGGTCCAAAATAAAGCGTCCCAGTCCATTTCAGGTTGAGAGTAATAAACCAAGCCGAGATGTAAAAGGCTTGTTTTTAGGTGTTAGGTTTGTGTTGCGTCGAGTCATGGTTATAAGTTGGTTAGGCTGCAGCTCGCGGACAAGCTGCATGTCCAGGTGGGGTGTAGTGTTAGAGTACGTAATGGGCCTGGGCCCGTTAGTCTTAGGGTTATTTAGAGATAAGGGTCGCTTGCTTAGGGGTCAAGTAAGCCTTGCTTGGGAGTCGAGTAAACCTTTCTGTATAAAAAGAGGAGATGTATCAATCTAATCAAGCAAGAATTAAGAAGGAAATCCCTTCCCTCTTGCCCGGCCGTGGGCAAAAAGGCCCCCGGCTGGCACTATCGCGCCCTCCTTCTAGCAGCGCCATAACAGTACATCACATGTGTTGAAGGAAAACGTGATGTGCTAGATATAGCTAGGCGGAAACAGGCCAATGTGGCAGCAGCAGTTCAATCAAAACTCCTAGAGCACAAGATCTAATCCAAGATCTTAGATAAGAACACCAAGTTCTATTATAGATAGTGGGGTACACAGTCTGGTTACAAACTAGAGGTGAGAACCTTTATTTATAGGGCTTTGGGAAGCCTTCACATATCAACTTCTACTGATAGCTAAAACACTCTAGAAAACATTAGTTAAGATTCAACATTCTAGATATTATCTAGAAATGGGAGGGGGGGTGAGGATAGTGGAATTAGGTCACGGGAGTATATAGCTACTAGATGGGCTTTTGGGCCGCAGGGAAGTGCATAGGTCGTGGCATTCCTTGCAATACAGGGAAGTGCATAGTACGTGCTAAACTGCTGCTAAACTACTTGATTGCCATGTTCCTTCTATGTCTAAGGAGTAACCTTGCCTCGCCTTACCGCCTCGACTTACACACTTCAAAGGTAAGGTGGGACTTGGGCTCCTTGCCTCGGCTTACGGCCTTAAGAACAATGGAAGAAACATACGAAGTTCGTCATTTCAAAGGTGAAGTGTTTTAACTATGATGAGCATGGACATTTCACCTCTAACTATCCAAGCAGAAACGGTAGTGAGCAACCTGACACAGAAGCAAACCGATTAAGATGCAGATGCAGCACCGCTCATGACCAAGGTATGTGAGGTAGCTGAGAATACTTAAGTCATGGGTGACAAGGTGATGCAGCACGAAGAAAAAGTCACACCCAAACTAACAGGGTCACCAAACAAGTCCTTGTATCTTGATACTGGAACAAGCAACCACATGAGAACAGCGGAAAAGGGAAGCAAAAGAAACATAGGAAGTTCAATATTTCGAAGGTAAAGTGTTTAACTGAGATGAGCATGGACATTTTGCCTCCGACTGTGCAGAGCCAAAGCAGGAGCGTGCAAACCTGACACAGAAGCAAACCGACGAAGATGTTGCGTTGCTCATGACCGAGGTGTGTGAGTCACAGGTGACAAGGTGATGCTGCACAAAGAAAAAGTCAACACCCAAACTGATGAAGATGTTGCGCTGCTCATGACTGAGGTGCGTGAGCTGGTTGAGAACACTGAAGTCACAGGTGACCAGGTGATACCGCACAAAGAAAAAGTCACACCCAAAATGACAGGGTCACGAAACAAGTCCTGGTATCTTGATACTGGAGCAAGCAACCACATGACAAGCTGTGTGGAGAAATACGTCAAGCTGGACCGAAAGATTAAAAGTTCAGTTTGATTCGAGATGGATTAGTTGTGGGCATCGAGGGATGTGGTCCAGCTCTCTTTCTTGCACACAATGGTGAACACCAACTGTTAACTGAACTTTAGCTGAAAAGCAATATAAACAGTCTCGGGCAGTTGTATGAGTTTGGTTGCGAGTACGCTGTTCGATCAAGGGCTTATGATTATGTTGGGTAAGGAGTGCAAGGTCCTTGCAGAAGTCAGGAGATCACCCAAGAGGCTCTATATTCTGAATATTGAGCAATCTGACCCAGTATGTTTGCTGTCGGAAACTTCAGAGGTTAGCGGATACATGGACAAACCTGCAACAGATCACTCGGCGGCCGTGAAGCATATCCTGCGTTGATGCTGCATACCCTAGCGCAAACATGCATAGTACACAGGTCATGATGAATACACCAATCATTGACAAGGGGTTGCAGGCATCTGCGGCAGTCGTTGACAAAGGGGTGCAAACAGAGGATATATTTTATGAATAAAGACAATGTGTTTTTAGGGTAAAATACCCGTATCGAGTTTTGAGGGGAAGCTGTCTAAAAATCTCATCAACTGGTATCAGAGTACTGGGTTTATTACGGTGCAAATTTCCCCAATAATTTGTTGGTACAGATTCTAAAATTGCAATGAGAACGGAGTATTACTTTGAAGGTGAGATGTCACGAAGTGAGAAGGATCCGGCAACTGCACTTTCTTGGTTTCAGATCTACACAAGGGTGCAAGTGGGAAGAATTACTTGTGCTACAATGATGGATCGTTCTTCAAAAATAAATTTGGCGAGTCAAACCATGGTGGATGCGTTGAAGTTATCAGTGATAGAACATCCTGACCCATATAAGCTCTCTTTTTGTTTTTGGGGGTCCATATAAGCTCTCGTGGCAGGGCCAATTCCTAACTATCAAATATCAAGTGGAGGTGCGCTTCAAATTATGTGGATTTACCGACTTGGTTGTTCGTGATGTGTTTCCTCACCATATGTACGTATGTTCTATGATTTTGGCTCAACCATGGACAAAAAAGAGGGAGCTACGGAGCGACAAATCTTGCAGCTTTTCTTGGAGGAAAATTCAGTTTCTTCATAAGGGGCAGTGGGTTTCTTTTGAATCCTACACTTCCGAAAAATATTTGGTAGATCGCAAGAGGCGAGACCATGCACACGCTACAATTGATGCAAAGAAAAACAAAGCTGAGATATTACCAGAAAAGAAAGGGGCTGAGAGTGATCTTGTTGTAGTTAAAAATATTTCTTCACATGAGGAGCTCAACAAGTCAGGGGCAATGGTGATTAATAGAGATGAGAATAGCAAAAATAGTACCTGCTATAGGCAAGGTTCAGGAAGCACATGCGGCCATTAAAATAAAGGAGGGAGAGGCAATACGACTCACTGAGCTGAACATACAAATCAAGAGGGTACAGTATGGTAATAATAAGGTGGACAAAGGACAGCGAGTTTGTTTCAGACTCGGTGCGATATCAAGGGAATTTCCTGCAAATTGATTATCGATGGAGGTAGCTGCACAAATGGCATTAGCAGGGCGTTGGTTGCAAAGCTTGGTTTGTCCACGTGGCGATATGACGAACCACATCATTTGGAGCGGTTAAACAGTTGTGGACAGCTCAAAATTACACATAAGGTGTGTGTGTCATTTTCAGTTGGACAATATATTGATGAGGTGGAGTGCGACGTTTTGCCACTGGAAGTTTGTGATTTATTGCTTGGACAACCATGGCAATACGACCGCAATGCAACACATGCCAGAAGGATGAATACATATACTTTTGTCCACGATGGGAAGCAAAGGACACAAAGCCAATCGTAGAGAAATTGATTTGCTCAGATATGGTGCTGACAGTATGCAAGGAAAAAGCTTTGAAGGACAACTTGAAAACACGGACGTTTTCTTTTCAAGAAAGGGAGGATGATGCGGCAATACCCTAGCGCAAACATTCATAGTACACAGGTCATGATGAATACACCGGTCATTGACAAGGGGTTGTAGGCATCTGCGGCAGTCGTTGACAAAGGGGTGCAAACGGAGGATATATTTTATGAATAAACACGATGTGTTTTTAGGGTAAATACCCGTATCGAGTTTTGGGGGAAGCTGTCTAAAATCCCTAAGTTTTGGAGGAAGCTTTAGAAAACCTCCGTGTTGCGATTTCTCTGCGAGGAAATTGTTTTGCGTGTGAGTTCCTTCGTCGAGATTGGTTCTCTCGTGCTGGATCGCAAGGTTCAAACCCTCTACTCGTGTACATCGTGTGCGCAGGCGAGAGGTTGCTGCTACTGAAGGTGGTGTGTCGTTAAAGGTCAGGCCGCAACAGATCAGATCTTGCCACGAGGTTCGGTCCTCATCATGCGTGAAGGGAACACTAAAGCTGGGCTGTTTCTATGGGAGAAGTGAAGAAACTGCTCGGTTGTAGTGACAGCAGCTTGGGGGTGACGTAGATGACAGGAAGAGTACAAATGGAGTCATCATCTACCTTGGTACAAGTCTGGTAAGCTGGCTATCTCCGAACAAAGGGAAAACAGAAAAGACGCAGAGATTGCGCGTTGCAAAACTCTCCTCTCTGTGACTGTGTTTGTCCTATCTGTCTTCGTCATGCCATACAAAGTAAGATTCGATAAGTAATTCATCTCAATTAAAAATTCACACTGACAGCATCACAACTGCTATATTCGGTATCCAGTATTGTTATCACTTGCATTGCAACTAATACCATCATACTAAATTTGCAGAAGCTGGTCACTAGATAGTCTTCTAAGCATAACAGAGCATATCTAGCATTTGCTTATAAGCTATAATATTTAATAATATAAGTATATGTCTAGCAAAGTACTGAGAGAAAAGTGTACCTTTGCCATCACGATTACGATGACAGCTACCATAAGAATCAATTTTTACATCTAAGCTTTCAAGCATCTCAAGGGCTTGCAAACGAAAGTTGCGTGCACCGCAGTTGGAAATAAAGGCTGCAGCTAGGGCTTCTTCAGTCTTTGGAGGCACAGGTGCCATGATATCATATTCAGCCCATGAAAAGTAGCCAACCGGCACATCTGAGGAAAGGCTGGTTGTCATCACAATTTGGTACCCTCTTCTGTGATAGAAAGGATTAGAATCACCCAATATATTAGAATTATAATTATCAGAACGAACAAAGCCTACAAGGACCACAGACAATGGATGGTTCAACAGCTGGACATACATGAAAATAATATGGTAATGAGTAAGTATAATATAAGACAAAAGCAGTGTTCATTTTTAGATTGAGAAAAATTCACTCTATGTCCTATAACTTGCGCCGGCGGTCACTTTAGTCCCTGTGGTTCAAAATACCCGAAATACTATCCCTAAACTTGCTCTAGGGGTTCACATACGATCCATTATACGATTTCATCTACGTACGTGCTGATCTGGCCCCAGTCATCCCGTGCCACGTGTGCGCTGACTGCCATGTCCTCTTGTCCGCCTGAATACGAAGGATAGCAAGGGTTTTTTTTGCAAAAACGCAGTGATTAAAAGAACCTCCCACGACCCCGCTCCCCCGGTGCGCATCTGGTCGGAACAAAGTAGAGTAGGGCGTCATCGGCGATCGAACAGCCGCACCGACGTGCCGCCACTGCCCGGTGGGCGGCGATCTCGCCGGAGGCCAGACGGTCGAGCCCCAGGTCGCCCACCAGCGGCTCCATGTCGACGCCGAGCCACCGCACGCCCACGGGCCCGACATGCGCGCGTGGCTGCACTATCCCCTATAGCGGCGCGGGGAGCGACGCTGGCGAGGGTCTGGGTCAGGCTGGGCAGCGGCACAGCGTCCTTGCCCCTGCCAGCGGCCACGAGCAGGAAAGTGGAGTTGGGGCTGCCGCTACTGAAGAGGAGGCACCAGAAGCCACCGCGCTGGTCCAGGAAGGCATTGGACGACGCGTTGCCGTGGCCGGGAAGCGTGGTGCCATCCTGGCACCGCAGGAGGCTCAGGTCGCTCTGGTGCGACGGCAGGTCAAGGCCGCCATGGTAGGCATTCGAGCTCACGGTCAGCGCCGGCGGTGTCAGAGTGGAGCTCCTTGAAGCTGCTCGCGCCCAAGAAGGCGGCGAGGAGTGTGTCATCGCTCTGGCAGCTCGGCACGGTCACAGGAGGCTGCGTGCTCCAGCCGAAGGCGTCCATGTGTACTATGTGTGTCGCCATTGCCTCCGGCTGGCAAGCAAGACCCGATCCCAACTTGCTAGTTCTGCTGCGAATCGCAATGCCATTGCTGCTAGTTACTACCAAGCTAGTGGTAGATGCTGCTAGTGCACCACTGCAAGCAAATAGTTAATTGAAGTGAGCTTGATTGCTTGATTGCACAAATAGAAATACATCCAATTAATCGATGAGAAAAAAATTAAACTGGTATGCATATTAGTGTTGAATTCCAACCAGCACGGCTAGATTACTGGGGACCTGACCACGGACACAGCCGGAGGCGTTCTTGACGAGGATTGACGCCAGGCGTCCTTGCCCCTGCTAGTGCAGCACTTGCTAGTTCAATTGAAGTTGACGACCGCGGCGACAACCATCACGGTGCAGGTGTCGGTGTGTATGCTGAAGAGCGCGAGCTGATGAAGATTGAAGGCCCTGGCCATGATCGCGGGTAGGAGAGCTTGTGCTGGCGTTCTTGGTGCTGCCGCAGACGGACTTGCTGCTCTCCGGGTTCTAACGCCTTCGACGGCGATGGCCACATCGAGCTGGTCTGCTCGCCCAACAACCCGACGGTGCCATCCTCGAGGCCTTCCTGAGCTCCGAGTCCAGCAAGGCAATCCCCGACCTTGTGTACTACTGACCTCAGTACACGCCCATCACCGTCACTGCCGCCCACGATATCATGCTCTTCACCATGTCCAAGATCATCGGCCACGCCGGCGCCAGGCTCGAGTGGGCACTGGTCAAGGACCGCAACATGGCTAAGAAGATGGTGTACTTGGACCGGAGCGCTGGTGGGCCCTGCGCGCCGCTGTGGCCGCCACCGTCTATTGCAGCTTCACCAAGCAAACCGTGGCAGCTTACCCTAGTACGGTAAATCGATGCCAGATGCCCAACGCCCCAACCCAAGCACACAAACTCCGCCATTACTGCAACTTGCTTTGAATTCTCACTGGACTTGCAATTGGAAGCAGCGTTCGCGTGGCTGCGTTGCGAGTTCAAATTCCTCGTTATCTAAGAGAATGCTCATGGACCTGACGCTTGACGAGACGGCGGCGCCGCGCCCATGCCGCGGGCGCCGATCTCGCAGAGCCTGTCGACGGCAGCGAGGTGCTCCAGGCCGACGACCCCTCCTTGAACTGCTCAGCGCAACGCCGCTGCAGCTGGTCAACGTACAAACCGCAGGTGTCGAAGTGACCATGCATGGCGGAGGCTATGAGGTTGCGGTAGTCGTCGATGAGCTCGTCGAGCAGAGCAAGTAGGCGGTGGCTGGGAAGATGGAGCGAGGAGGGTGCGGTGTGGTGTTTGTTTAATTTGTGGGCATTTTGCAAAAAAGACCTTGGTTCCCAGCGTATTTCGGCGGGTAAGACGATGTGGCAGTCAACACACGCGTGGCTAGAGTTGACTGGGGCCAGATCAGCGCATACATAGAGAAAATCATATAATGGACCGTATGTGAACCCCTAGAGCAAGTTTAGGGATGGTATTTCGGGTATTTTGAACCACAGAGACTAAAGTGACCACCGACGCAAGTTATAGGACCTACAGTGAATTTTTCTCTTTTAGATTTCCTTTGAAGTGATAACTGATCCAATAGCCAAATAGTTACCACCATACTTTCTTATGCTATTTTGAAAGTTTAAACAACGATGGAACCTACAAACAAATTAGCGCAGTAAATAATGCACTTAATATGTATATCATAAGGAGCTAGGAGCCAGGGAAGGAGTGACGGATTATGTTGTATATGGAAGCATATGACAATCATGAGTTTCTGGTTCATCAACACTATTATTTACTCTGAGCAGAGAGCACAGTACATAATTTTGACATGTCATTTCCAGCAGGCAAACAAAATAACTGGAAACATCTTACCCACCCTCGAGCCGCATTAATATTGTTCTCGGAATAATATTGAGACGATTCCATTGATCTGAGGATACTCTCTACAGAAGGATCTGGAGCGATTCCGAAAGTAGCATCAGGTGTCTTACTAGCTGGAAACCCGAATTCACATCCTACAGAACATCTATTCCAATCCTGAGAGGGGGGAAATGCATGAGCATATAGGTGGAAACAGCAAATAAAGCAAAAGAAAGAAGGGAGAGGAATATTAATGCCATAGATATGATGCATCAAATATGGTCATGTGGACAATGGTACAAACAATAAAACGCCCAAGCATTGTAATGAACAAAGTACACCCAAAGCATTCTAAAGGGGAACATTTAATATACTAGCACTTTGTACTAAGAAAGTGTTCCTTGATTAACACACTAGTGCACTACCCCCGCTTGTTTATATGATTGCATCAGCATGGCACCATGTGCGTTCGAATCTATTAGCAACATGTAAACAATCTTGATTCCCAGGAGCTTCTTCAATACTATGATAAATGATGCCAATGACAATTACCAAGTCGTGTTACACAATTTCCAAATTTTGCAATACAAATACAAATTAGGCATGCAAGTGAACTGGGTCAGGCTAATTAATGGGACTACCAGAGTATTAGTTGCTTCATAACCAATCAAGAACCATGTGCATAAAGTGAACGACCAGTTAAGTGAGATGGATCGGAGGTCAGCAAAATCGCATCCCTAAATATTAGGTGCATGTAGCGAACTAGTGATGCGGACATGACATGACCCACTCAGAATTCCGCAAGCTGCAATTTTCCCCATTATCCTGTATGTTAGCAACCAAACTACTAATTCACTTGATTGACATGAATTTGGTTGCAACTCTGGAATTACAGAGGAGGATTTGAGAGTAAGGTGGAGATCAGAAAAAGAAGATGAACAGTGCCTATCCTATGCCAACGCCATGCCTCGGCCGAAGCCGCCCAATCCGTCCAAGCCAGGTTGTGTGTAGCTGCATCCCAATATTTGTAAACGTTGTCCTTCCTTCGTGGCTTTGGCTTTGGGCTGGGCCGGGTAATTGTTCAAAGCCGGCAAGACCCAGGTGGCTCACAATTACCCCTCCATAAAATTCGGCTTGCCTTCAAGCAAAAATCTCATGGTATTTGTAATTCCTTGTACGAGGTCAATTTAGTCGTCGTGGTCGACGGGGACTAGGTCGAAAAATGCATTGAGGTAGCAGTCATGGTTGGCACGGACTTGGTCGAAGGAGAGCGCGTGGTCAAACCGTCGAAGGAGTGGTCACAGCAGAACGTCAGCGCCACAAACATCTGCCCTCCTCGCACCCACCGAGCAAATTCCATGAATTTTGGCCTGATCCCAAACCGATGTCGAGTAAGACCACCAGGGTTCGAGGGCAAGTGCAGCACATAGATAGAACGAACATCCGAGCATTTGATCCCAATCACCAAGTAGCAGGTCACAGTGAAGCACTCCAAGGTAAGGTGCAGGTGCATACCCCGTAAGAAATAAAGTATTGCCAATGTTGCAGTTTACCATGCAATCTCCCACGGACGATCTGAATAATCGTACCCATGGAAGGAAGTTTTTCCAGCAGGACAAAACTAAGACCAACCCTCCAGTAGTGGATGTAACTATGGAATCCTCCATTGCATTAATTCAGGATCCCATCGATTATGATCACTGGTGAGGCAGTAACTCTGGGGTATCGCATAATTCCACGGGATCATTCCTTCGGAACAGAATTCCATAATCTGAAGCATATAACTTTCCTGCCCATCATCAGGTCCTGAAGGAAAATTTACCATCATTCCAGACCGTGGGGAAGGTAGATTTGGACATACAATTGGACCACAAACCACCCAATATTTGAGGCCCACACAATTAGCCGCGCTGGTGACTTGAGGTCCCTTACAGTGCAGATACTGTACCAACACAGAGTTTGCTGCAGCATTGAGTGACATAGAAGACCAAGTGAACTGAGCAGACCATGATTTGAATGCTATGGCTCTTATTCAGCTGCTTGGAGGTTCTGGTGCTTTCTTGTGACTAAAGGTGCGGGTAGCAGGCCTTATCTCCATTATTTGTGAGCTATCAGAATCTGACTCTGTGCATAGCTAGCTATTTGACAGTTCAGCAGATCAGGTGTCTTAACATTATCAGAAAAAGGTGACATGTAAACTTTTTTGTTCCCTAAAGATGGTCCATTGGTGGTTCGAGCTTTAAGTTGGTCAAGCAGGCTGTCTTGTTCCTGTCTTGTTCTAAAGGAAGATGTTCCGGTTTTTCTCACAAGCAGGTCATCTGGTTGTGATGGAGTAACAGGGGTGACTTCAGGTCCCTCTGTAGCAGATCCACCATGGTTTGCAGCTGCTTGTGAGACCCGGAGTGAGGCAATATAACCATTCGAGGGTCTAGATCTTCCATCAGTTTCTTGAGACAAGTTCCTCTCATTTGTGGAGGTAGTAGTAGTATCTCTGCTTTTTGCTACAGAACATGCCCTTGGACTTGGTGTGCCAATTGAGACATTAGGAAGTAAACAGAATTCCAAGAATAGCAGATGCCAAACCACCAGAATTCCATGTCATATGCAAGCAACCCTTCGCAGTAATTTCCTGCCCGAGAATGCATAACAAGAGTTCAAGTTGGAAAGTGCCCATCCTGAAAAACCAAGCAATCTCCCACTGGAGCAGCCCACGGTCATATAGCAAAGTACAGTTGTCTGTTACCACCATTCCGAAGCTTGAATAGGCACTACATTTGTTGCAATAGCCATGAAAAACAGTCGGTTGCAGGATTGTTGAAGAATAGAAGTCCCACGGCTCCAAACACTCTAACTGCATTACCCAGGCAATTGCCAGTTGGAATTGTTCAGAAACAATTATGAGAACACCTTCAGATGAACCAGAGCAGAATAGAAAGATTGTATGGAAAGTTGCAGCCCATGGCAGTATGGTCACTGAGCTTCCTATCCAATGGAGCGGCAATAGGCAAACTCTGCTCGCAGAATTGCAATTTCAGTGACGACACATTCAGAGAAAAATGGGTTCGCCACACAGGTTTGTCATCCCATTGCAGTAAAGGGCGGATCAATGAATGCAGCAGTAGTTTAGGGCAATTCACAGGGAAAAAACTGGCGAGTATGAAATGGAAGGAACTCACGAACTGCGATGGCATGCTGCACTGAGATGTCCATCTTCTGAACAGATTTACCCTTCTCCTCAGAGTTGTCCTGTTGCTCGGTCATGGCCATATCAATGATATCCAGTGCAGGAGAGAATGTGAGCACCAATGAGAGAGTGACGAGGTTTTGACCCATCATCGAAGACATACGCTGCAAGGTTGAGGTCATCTATTTCCACCACAGTGGCACATGCGCTTGTGTTGCAAGGATGCTCCAAAGTGGACACGAGCTCGAGCAAGGCCGGCGAGTCCATCTCCGTCATGGCTGCCAACAAATCAGTGGAGCTCCTATTGAACTCGACATTGAAGAAGGCGATCCACGCATCCCACTGCAACAGATGATCTAGCCTGATATAGACTTGGGCAAAGCCTTGCTGATGTCATGGCCAGGGGCGAGGAATGACCGGTTCACGGGAGACGACAATTCCACACGCACCAGATCGTTCGAGGCACGATCGCCACGAGCAGAGGCGGCTCGGCGACTTGGATGGCTATGTTGATGGGGATCAAACCCGAGGTCGAACAACGGACAATCTAGCCTGATATAGACTTGGGCAAAGCCTTGCCGATGTCATGGCCAAGGGCGAGGAATGACCGGTTCATGGGATGCGACGATTCCACACGCACCAGATCGTTCGAGGCACGATCACCACGAGCAGAGGCGGATCGGCGATGCAGCTCGGCGACTTGGATGGCGATGTTGATGGGGATCAAACCCAAGGTTGAACAAGTGGTGTGCGCTATGGTGCAGAACGCCAGAACCCACTAGTTGCAGGGACAAGATCCACGAGAGCCTCCTCGACATCGCTCCTTGCAGGTGTAGCCGCAGTCGAGTTCGATGTTGACGAAGCCGACGCGAAGGAAGCGAGCAAGACGTCCAAAGCAAAGGTATGGGTTGGGTTGGTGATGACGATGTTGTGTCAAACACTCACTGTGAGAGCGTCGTTGATGAGACCGACGACACCTTTGCGGAGTCCCGCTTGGGGTCGAGGAAGCCGGCGAGGGCAGGGGCGAGGGCGAGGGCAACATACTCATCTCACTTCTGGTCGGAATCACACGGGTTTGCCACGAGGAAGGCATGTAGCGCCTTCATCCTCAGGCACTCTTCAATCATGGCTCGCATCAAAGTCATAGTGGTGGTGGAAAAAGAAATTTGGTGGGGATTTTGTGGAAAATTGGGAGGAAGGGGGTCGAACAGCTCTAATGGCAAATGTTAGCAACCAACTACTAATTCAACAGTGCCTATCCTAAGCCAGCGCCATGCCTTGGCCAAAGTCGCCCGATCCATCCAAGCCGAGTTGTGTGTAGCTGCCTCCCAATATTTGTAGGCCTTGTCGTTCCGTTGTGGCTTCGGACTAGTCCGAGAGAGAAAGGTGGGCCACATAGTAATAACACAATATACAGGTATGACTAACTCGTGTAGGACGGACTTTTGTCTTTCTCTTGCTGTGCTTGCCTGCACTCGTGCAGGACGGCTGTTACAAAACCTTTCTTCCATCCTTAATGAAATGACGCGCAATTCTCTTGCACGTTCCGTAAAAAAAAGTATGACTAACTACTATATGAGTGGGCTATTAGGTTGACTCTAGGTGACGTGGCAACTTCAAATAGCCGGTTATTGACTATACTATTAACCATGCTCCAAAGAGCTCCTTCTGATAGTTTTCAAAGTTCCAACTATTACAAGACACTGCATTAAATTCACAATTATGAACTTACAGTTCAAATAGCAAGTCCAAACTGGCATTGTGTTTCACCAAGTATGGCACTAGGTCTATGTTCCACCCTCAGGAGCTCTACAAGCTTCTGTCAAAATATCTAGTCCCTCCCTTCTGGTTATTAGGATCCACACATATTTCTAGATCAGCAATTTGACCAATGGAATACAAGTTATATCTCATAAAAAATATGTCGCGCCTACTGATGCATCAGTAGCGGACTGAACTAGTGCAGTCAGTTATTCAGATAACTGAACTGCAACGCTAGTGTGTGTGTGGGCTTTGGGGCCGTGCGTGCGTGTGGGCCGGAGGCCATGTAAGGGTAGCCCAGGTAGGGCAGCTACAAATGTACGAGACACCGATCTGATCGGCAGCGTGTGATGAATGAACTCCTTTCCCTTCCTCCAAGTCTGCCCCTCACCTACTCTGTTCTCTCCTTCCTCACCCCCAAATTCCCAGATCGGATCCAGGGGCATTACAATCTGGTAATCAGAGCCTTCCCTAAAAAAAATTCCCACCACCCGCCGCCGCTGCCGTCTGCGCCGCCCCGTGATCAGGCGGTAACACCCACCGAGCTAGGTACGAGCCGCTCCGGCGAGCGAGCTCGAAATCCTACTCGGGATTCGCCAGATCCGGAGGGCGACCACGGCGCCGTCCAAGCCCTCAGCGCAGACCCGCCGCGTGCTGGATGCGATGACGGAGACCACGGACAAGATGCAGGGCCTCCACGAGTCCATCCTCCGCCGCCTCGACGCCAGCCAGAAGACCGCCGACGAGCGCCATCAAGCGCAAGTCGCCTACAACGACCAAGTCTCCACCGAGCTCAAGCACTTGGCGAAGCAAATCGATCTCACACAGGCGGATGTGGATGAGGCCCGCAAATCTCCTCTGCCTCGCGATCCCGCCGCGGCAAGCAACCTCGAAGCATCTGCGTCCGGAACGTCGATGACCCCGGGCTCCTTCCACCCCGCGCCACCACCTCCGCCCCCGACGACCCGCCCACCTCCGCCACCACCACTCTACACGGAGGGCGCAGCTCAATTGCCGTTCGCTCGCCTCGTCAACCACGGGCCGCCCCTGTTGCTGCAAAACTCGCCCACAGCGTACGAACGGGGCGTCGAACACTACACCAAGCCGCCCAAGCACGACTTCCCCCGCTTCGACGGCGACGCACCGCGCATCTGGTTGGAACGGTGCCTCTCATACTTCGAGCTCTACCGGGTGCCGCAGCACAGCTGGGTCACCACCGCCGGCCTGTACATGGATGGAATCGCCGCCATGTGGCTTCAGGCGTACCGACAGACGCATCATGCTCTGTCGTGGGCAGCATTCAGAAAAGCGGTGGAAGCGGAGTTCGGACCTGAAGAATTTGAAGCCCAAATGCATCAGCTAGTGCAACTGCGTCAGACAGGGAGCGTACAAGAGTACCGTCAGCAGTTAGAGACCTCCATGTACCACCTGTTGTCTCTGGATCCAACCTTGAGCACACAATTCTTCATCTCCCAGTTCCTTCTCGGCTTGAAGGACGAACTGCGATTGGGCGTCCATTTGCAGGCCCCAACAAGCATCACGCGTGCAGCTGTTTTCGCGAGGATTCAGGAAGAAGAACTGGAGAAGCAACGGTTGCAGCGCCCGCGCATCGTTCCGGTGGGCAGACCACCTCCAGCAACACCCAACCCCAACCAAGGGCGTGCAGCGCCTCCCCCACGACCGGGCGGCGACGAGTATGCACGCGAGCGGCAGCTGCGCGAATTCAGGCGAGCCAATGGGCTCTGTTTTCGCTGTGGCGACAAGTATTCCCGCGAACACCAGTGCAAGCGCACCGGACAAATTTTGATGATCGAAGTGGGTGATTTCGGCGAGATCCTCTCGGACGACACCGTGCATGCGCTGCAGTTGCTCGATGAGCCGGCCCTTCCAGAGCCGGAGTGTTGTACCCTATCGCAGCACGCGATTTCCGGCGAAGACGCGCCGTCCACCGTTCTCCTTCGCGCGCAAGTCGGGGATCAAGTGATGCTGCTACTGGTGGATTCGGGCAGTTCTCACAGCTTTGTCAGTGAGATGTTCATTCAGCGCCTCGCGGTCGACACTCAAGCACTGCCGCCCGTCTCTGTTCGGGCAGCAAATGGCCAACGTCTGCACTGCAACAAGATGGTGAAGCAATTGGCATGGCAAGTGCCAGGACACACGTTCCACACTGATCTGCGGGTGTTGCAGTTGAGCGCATATGACGCGGTGTTGGGCATGGATTGGCTCTCTGACCACAGCCCGATGAACTGTCACTGGAAACTGAAGCGGATATCCTTTGAAACAGAGGGAAAAATGGTGCAGCTGCAAGGGGTTCGCACCACCACTCTCCCCCACGGCTGGACTAGATGCTTTTGAACTGCACCGGATGGAAGTCGCCAAGGACATCTGGACTGCAGCGCTGGTTACAGTCGAGCCGCCAGCGAAGGAGAACACTGAGCCAATACCTGCCAACATTCAGAAAGTGCTCTCTGAATATCAAGATGTGTTTGCTGAACCCAAATCCCTGCCTCCTCATCATCAGTATGATCACGGCATACACCTGGAGCCGGGCACTACGCCCATCAACACCAAACCATACCGTTACTCGCCTGCGCAGAAAGATGAGATCGAGAAACAAGTGCAGGAGATGTTGCAGTCAGGTATCATTGCTCACAGCATGAGTCCGTATGCCGCACCAGTCCTGTTGGTGAAGAAAAAGGATGGGAGCTGGCGCTTCTGTGTTGACTTTCATCGACTGAACTCTGCTACGGTGAAGAACAAATTTCCACTGCCCATTGTGGATGAACTTCTGGATGAGCACGCGGGAGCGCAATACTTCTCCAAGATCGACCTCCGCGTTGGGTATCATCATATCCGTGTGCGCGAAGAGGATGAAGCAAAAACCGCATTCAAAACCCACCACGGGCATTACCACTTCAGGGTGATGCCGTTTGGCCTTTGCAACACGCCGGCCACCTTCCAATGCCTGATGAACAGCATATTCGGCCGCTACGTCCGTAAGTTCATCATCATTTTCCTTGACGACATATTGGTCTTCAGCTTTGATCTGCAGGAACATGAACAACATCTGCGCCTCACACTTGAGCTGCTCTGCGAGCATCAGTTGTTCGCTAAGGCGTCGAAGTGCTCGTTCGCCCAGAAGAGCATCGAGTACCTGGGCCACGTCATTTCGCAGGCAGGAGTCGCCACGGACACGAGCAAGACGAGCGCGATGCAAGCGTGGCCGGTGCCCTCTACACCAACTGAACCGCGCGGTTTTCTGGGCCTCACCGGCTACTACCGCAAGTTCATCCCGCATTATGGCATCATCGCGAAGCCGCTCACCCAGCTCCTGACCAAGAAGGGATTTGAGTGAAGCGACAAGGCCCAGCAGGCGTTCGACATGCTCAAGCAAGCAATGGTGAGCACACCAGTGCTGGCGCTCCCGGATTTCTCACGCCCCTTCGCCATCGAGACAGACGCGTGCGACACCGGAGTGGGCGCGGTGCTCACCCAGGACGGCCACCCTGTCGCCTACCTCAGCAAGGCTTTGGGGGTCAAGAACCAGAAGTTGTCCACATATGAAAAGGAGTTCTTGGCCGTCATGATGGCCATCGACAAGTGGAGACCGTACTTGCAGCGCGCGCCATTCGAAATCGTCACCGATCACAAGAGTCTCTGTACGCTAGGCGATCAACAGCTGGTGACTGAGCTGCAGCGCAAGGCCATGTCCAAGATGGTGGGGTTGCAGTTCACCTTCCGGTACAAGAAGGGTGTCGACAATGGCGCCGCTGACGCGCTTTCCAGGGTTGGACATCTGCTGACACTACGCTGTCAGTCTGTCAGCCACAGTGGTTACAAGAGGTCGCCAACTCCTACGAGACAGACCGAGAATCGCAAGAACTCCTGGCCAAGCTGGCAGTCACCACATCGGATGATCAAGGACGCACTCTTCAGAACGGCGTGATCAGGCAGCACGGGCGTCTGTGGATTGGAGCCAATTCCGCGCTGCAGACCAAGCTGATCACCGCTCTACATCACAGCGTTGTTGGTGGCCACTCCGGCGCAATGGCTACATATCATCGCGTCCGGAAGTTGTTCGCTTGGCCGGGCCTGAAGCGTGCCGTGGAGGATTTTGTCAGGCAGTGTGCCGTCTGTCAACATGCCAAGCACGAGCACACGCACCCCGCAGGCAAGCTTCATCCTCTACCAATCCCTACCGAACCATGGCACGATCTGACCATGGATTTCGTCGAGGGGCTGCCCAAGTCCGAGGGGTCTGACGCCATCATGGTCGTCGTCGATCGCCTGACCAAGTACGCGCACTTCATTCCTCTACATCACCCCTTCACCGCTGCTCAAGTCGCCCGAGCATTCTGGGAACACGTCATCAAGCTACACGGCGTCCCCCACTCCATCGTCTCGGATCGCGACAAGATTTTCACCAGCGCCATGTGGCGCGAACTGCTCGCCGCCGCCGGAACAAAACTGCTCTACTCCACGGCGTACCACCCGCGGACGGACGGCCAGACGGAGCGCGTCAACCAGTGCCTCGAGATGTACTTGCGGTGCGCGGTACACGACACGCCACAGCAGTGGCGCAAGTGGCTTCCTGCGGCAGAGTTCTGGTACAACTCCGCCCACCACTCCTCGCTCAAGTGTTCGCCGTTCAAGGCGTCGTACGGCAAGGAACCAAACCTGGGCAGCCTACCACACCTGAACTCCACCCTGCAAGATCAAGCGGCATTGCCAGAGCTGGACTGGACCGCGCATACCGAGATGCTGCGCACCCAACTCGCGCGCGCCCAAGCTCGCTTCAAGAAACAAGCAAACCGCCATCGCGCGGAACGCGCCTTCGACGTCGGCGAACAAGTTCTCCTTAAACTTCAGCCGTACGCGCAATCAACCGTCGCCAACCGCCCGTGTCGCAAGCTCGCCTACAAGTTCTTCAGCCCTTTCGAGGTGACAGAGCGGATCGGAACACTGGCATATCGCCTGCAGTTGCCTTCAGACAGCCGCATCCATCCGGTATTTCACGTCTCTCGGCTCAAGCCCTTCACCCCAGATTACACCCCAGTCTTCGCCGAGCTGCCGCGAGTGCCCGATCTCTCTGGGGGAGAAATGGAGCCCGTGGCGATTTTGGAGCGGAGGATGATGAAGAAGGGCGATGCACCAGTTGTGCAACTTCGTGTCCAATGGGCAAACATGCCACCATCAGCCACCACTTGGGAAGATTATGCCGTTCTTGGCCAGCGCTACCCGTCGGCCTGTATCTGGGACGGAGCTCCATCTCAAGAGGAGGACAATGTCGCGCCTACTGATGCATCAGTAGCGGACTGAACTAGTGCAGTCAGTTATTCAGATAACTGAACTGCAACACTAGTGTGTGTGTGGGCTTTGGGGCCGTGCATGCGTGTGGGCCGGAGGCCATGTAAGGGTAGCCCAGGTAGGGCAGCTACAAATGTACGAGACACCGATCTGATCGGCAGCGTGTGATGAATGAACTCCTTTCCCTTCCTCCAAGTCTGCCCCTCACCTACTCTGTTCTCTCCTTCCTCACCCCCAAATTCCCAGATCGGATCCAGGGGCATTACAAAATATACCATAAGAAACTAGTACTTGCGAATAATAATTCAATTGCAATACTTTGTTGTCGCATATAACTCCTATTTGGTTGGTTAAAATGCCGATCTAGGAACTCTAACCTCCCAAAAGTTCATATGACGATTGTCTAGCAAGATTATCTAGATTTTTTTCGGGAGAGATCACTGGAACTTATACACCTGCTAATGTTACCCCCAATGAAGCGTTGAACGAATTAAGCAGCAGATCCGGCAAGTCCGTCAACGTCGATACCAAATTGCAAGGAAGGAACATGCCTTAGCAGCACCGCCGACAAGTACGGGATCCCTTTCAAAATCGCGGTCGTAGGGCACGGCGTCCTCCCTCTCGAGCCGCTCCTCGCACTCGTCGTCGTCGTCCCCGCTACCCGGAGGTGCGTCCGCGCCCCAGGTCGAAGAGAGGCGGTAGAAGGAGGTGGTCCAGATCTCGACCGCCGCAGCGTTCTTCGACATGTCGAGGCGACCGAGGAACGCGATCTCGCCGACAAAAGCAACACCAACGAGAAGCGGGAGCAGCCACCCACAGCGCCGCCTACGGCTTGCCGCCTGGGACTGCGAGTGGGAGCCCTTCATGGGCGTTAGTGAGCCTCACGGCTCTTTCCGTTGGCTGGCGGCGGCTACGGTGGACAGGTAAGGAGGAGCAAGAGAGGTATAGAGGCGCGGGGATGAGCCGAAGGCGTGGTCGACGTTAGAGCACCTGCAACCCAACTGCGCAAATATGATCCAGCATTTTTAATTTTTATTTTGCGAATCAACATGTGGTTGGTGCTCGCATTTATTTTAGAATTTCTGGCGATGCGCATTTAGTGGTAGACGTTCTCATCGTCAACGAGTGCCTACGGTGACTTTGTAAATTTCAAGATGATATGCCGGCACAACCTTTCAGGGGTGCTCATAGGGGTGGGGTGGGCGTGTGTGCGTTCATTGGGTTGAGTGTATGCGCGTGTATATGAGCGACAGCGTTTGTACTGTGTTAAAAAAAAGCATTTTTTTATACATCTTCTTTATTCAAGCAAGTTCAACGAAATCGTTACAATGTCATGTGATTGAAGTAACCACACATAACTTCCAACATCTACAGACAAAGCAAATTTAGTTAAGCTATCAGCCTCAAAGTTTCGAGACCTTGATTTGCTAGCACAAATCTCTTGGATAATAGTTGCATGTCTTCCATCCTATTTTACCTGGATATCTTTTATTAATGTAGCACAGTCCGAAGAAATCAAGATCCGGGAGATGTCTAGATCCTTGGCCAAAGTCGAAGCTTCACGGCAAGCAAGGGCTTCCAATGTTGGCACGTTGGTAATACCCATAAAAGTGAACCCTCCCCCCTAAACCAATATTGATTACCAAGGTGATCCTCACAAATTGCAACCACAACACCTGTCACCCCATGTCTTTCAAGCGCGGCATCTACATTTATTTTCATAAATCCTTGCGGTGGTCTAATCCATGGTTGCCAAACTGTAACACGAGTAGATTGTGTCATTGTTCGTTGTGGACATTGGCGGTGTTCTGAACTAAGGGGTGCTAACCTGACGACCTGTTGTCCATGGCCGGGCTTATGGCCCGCCAATCACTAAAAGGAACGACTGCCAAAGGTGTGAACCTTGGCATGATCAAGATGGAAACCTCTGAAGACTTAACATGTACTTCAAGGATTGTTGTGTAGTCGGCGCATCAACAGCCGACTATTTGTGTAACCTAGGTACCCCTGATGCATATATAAGCAGAGGGTTTAGTATTTAGAGGCACGATCACCAGCCTTGTGATGAGGACATCAATACCATTGTTACACCCACAGCCCCTGCTGCTATACATATTGGACCAATTACTAGAGCTCGTGCACGCCAATTGAATTATCAGGTACTTTCGTTTCTTGGTAACAATTCCAATGTTCATGAGAATATGATGCTGCCTAAATTGGATACATTTGTTTTGCTTACAAATGAAGGGCCTACCATGGACAAGAAAGATGAACTTTGGAGCAAGTTCAAGCATGGAGATGTTGGCATGCGCAAGGGGAACAAGAACGGAGTTACAAGTGATGATTCTAGGACTTTGAAGCCACCATAATGAGTGCATGAAGCCTTGGATGAAATATACAAGATGTCACTTCATAATATTTGTCCATAGGCTATTCTAGGTGCTGCGTCACCTTATTATTGGGTCAGGCCCATGTAATTTCGAAATACTTAAGTATAGGTTGTTTCCAGAGTCCGTATGTGTGACCCTCCCTCAAGGGCCACGAAATTCCCTCCTCTTCCTCCATATATATAGCCCTTAGGGCGTCGTTTAGACTTTGGGTTTTGTTTAGATCAAAAGTTCACCATAGCTGCAACTTCGCGTACTTCGTTTGTGTTCAACGACCAGACCAAGGCGTCACAGAACCCCACTTTCATTAATAAAGCTTTCCTCTTATATTCGCAATATTCAGATTGCAATCTTAGTTTCTTGCTTGTTCTTCGTTTGCTCACAGGAAATAGGCCTTCGTGGTCAGGTTGATCATGCTCCGGCGTGGTCAATAACCCTCGGAAGTTGGTTTAGCGATTGCTAAGGCGCGACGTCTCGCACGTTCGTAGTCGAATCGTCAAGGTCGACTCCCACAGAGAACGATAGCCACCATCTCATCGAAACATCGAGACACCTTTGCCTCTATCAAGATGATGAGGACATGACTACCTTGGATACGACCAAAAATATTGCATACATGCATATTTGTCAGGTGATTTCTAGTGTCAACTATTCAATAATCTATTTATATTATCCAGAACAAAAATACTTCACACACTTTTGTGTTTTGTCTAATTGCAGGTGTATTGGACATTTGTACAATCCACATATGAATATAGGGGAAAAGGAGAAGTTTAAGTTCTGTTCAAAAAGTCCTCTCACGTCACTTTTGGGCCAAGAGAAGATAGAGTCCAAGTCTCTCACGTTTTGGATTCAGATTCGGACTGCACAGACATATCTGACTCAAAACGCCAAGAACTTTTTCATACGGACTCCGAATTGGGTGATTCTTTTTTTGTTGGAAAGTAGATTTCATCCTCTTTCCAAACCAATTGGAATCATCTTTAAATTCGTCCGGAGCGTTGAGATATGGACGAAACAATCTGACGCTGCAGCAGAATCCGAGTCAAACAACAAGTCCAAAGGTGTTGCATCACCTCCACTTGGGCCCATGAGCCTTGTACGACCTAGGGTTGGTTTTAGGCTGCCTTGGGACGTCCTCCCACCTCCTTGGCCGCCACCCCTTACTCCTATATATGTAGATCCATCTAGTAGCTTTTTCCTTGGGATTTGTTTAGTTAAAAGTTAGCCATTGCAACTTCGTGTACTTCATTTGTGTCCAACGACCAGACCAAGACCGCTTACGGATCCCCACCTTTATCAATACTTCATTTATATTTGCAATATTCAGATTGCATTATCATATTCTTGCTTGTTCTTCGATTGCTTGCAGGGATAGACCTTCGTGGTCAGGTTGATTGTGCTGCGGCGTGGTCAATAACCTCTCGGAGTTGGTTTAGCGATTGCTAAGGCGCAACGTCGTGCACGTTTGTAGTCGGATCGTCAAAGTCGTCTCCACCAAAGTGATAGTTATCATCTCATCGAAAGATCGGGACACCCTCACCTCTATCACCTTGGGTTTAGAACACAATCATATGATCTCGAGGTAGATCATCTTGTACTTTGTACTCCATCACAACAATATAATCGGAGTAGGACGTAGGGTTTTACCTCTTTGAGGGGGCTCGAACCTGGGTAAACATCGTCTCCCTTCGTCCCTTGTTACCATTATTCCAAGACCTACAGCTCGGGACCCCCTACCCAATATCCACCGGTTTTAGCACCGATATTGGTGGCCCATACAGGTCTCACTGTGTGGTCGAAAAGGATCAATGGCTCATCTTTAGATCAACAGTGACATTGGTTGTGGCGACATCTTCGTCCCCGTCCAGCTTTTCGCGTACGATAACATTGTCCTTCAGCTGATTCGGCCGGATACCTCGGTCGCGTTGAAGGCTTCGCCCCAGATCAGATCATCGAACTTGGCAGTTTGGAATGCACTGCCGACTCCCGTGGCGATCTCGCCCTCTCTGCATGGACGCTGGATCGGTTGGAGAACCCTGTGAGCACCGTGGTCTTAACCTTAAACCCAATCTCAGATCCATCTTCGGATCAGGTCCCACCTCGGAACCAACCTCAAGTTTGGATTTGTTCTCTTCAACATCAGACAAGTCCCTTTCCCTGTCCGATCTGCGCTCCGAAGTTGTGTCACCCGCTTCGTCAAGCATACTGCAAGTTAGCCATGCCTATTGTAAAGAGATGGGCCCGGTAGACCTCTTGCTTTTAAACGATATGTTGGACCAAATCCAGAAACTTGGGATTTCGGACGACCGGTCTTCAATCAATGACCAGATCGGATGTAAAGCTGATGGCAGGGAAATTTACGTCCCGCCCATCACCCACCTAGTCGCTACAATCGAGGATTTAACCGACGTACTAGAGTACGCCTTCGCTGAGGCAACCGACATGGATGAAGATGTCGGCGATCTGCCTAGCACCGCACCATCCATCACTGGCAAACTGGACGGCAACCTCCACCTACGACGTCTACATGGTGGATGTCGGCGTAAGAAAAACCAAGGTATTGCTAGCGGGTGTATTGGGCCTTGACAGTGGGCCCATTAATACTCCTCAACGGGATCATAACCCTTGAAGACCCTGCTCTACCCGATGGACTATGACATGGGCCATCGAGGAATGGTTCCAGATGCAGAGTCGGGATGGCCCCGAGAAGCTCTTCGCAGGAACCACCCGGGAGGCTACGTTTGTGTGTCGTCAACCCGTCCGGGGGGTAAGAAACCTGGCTTTGGGAGGTTGCGCAGCGTACCATGCCTCAATCACTGTTGCTACCATCAGCAGAGGGATGGGAGCTGAATGACCAGTCGGTACGCATGGGCTCCAACAAGGTCTATGTAGGGATGAGATCGCTCCCAGTGGCTACAGGGCAGTTCACCTGCTCCCTACGCTGCTACTGGGGCAGTACCTCATCGTTGCAAGCCCTATATGAGGAAGGAAGCAAGTGAGTATTCGCGGTGCAATACAAGCATGCCATGAACGACCATGTCTCAATTGTACAAGCTAGAGCCAGCCTACCGATGTGCTGGAATTTTGTCTATTTTGGGCCTAGCCCAATAGCAGTTTCAGAAATTCCTAATAAATCCTAGAGGCCCACGCAGCCCATTCGTGCAAGGCAAGAGGTGGAACTAAAGTTTAGTCCCATATTGCTAGTTTAGAGGGAGTTGGACCTCTTTATAAGGGAGGCTCTTTCTCCACATGTATGAGGATGAGAACAAGAGGGACATCCACGCACGCTCCTCCTCCGCCGCCCGCCTCGCCACACCACGCCTCGTCACGACGCGCCGCGGGTTGCGGGAACGAGCCGATGTCTAAATTTTTTCCACGCACGATGGGTATACGAAAGGTCACGCGGAAGCAGAAGTGTTTTTGTTGTAGTGGAGAATTGAATACGAACAACACACCTCTTCGCCTGCTGCCTGTTCGTTTCGTCTCCCTCGTTCTCTTCAGCTCCCGGCGCAGCCTCTCGCCTCCTTCTCTTGCGCCTATAAAAGGGAGGTCGCTCCTCCCAGAGAGATGCACCAGAACCTCTTCTTCCTCTCGCCACAAGTTCCTGAGCACTGTGCTGCTGCTACGTTCTTCCTCATCCCGGCTTGCGGCGTGCACTGCAGGTCGGGACAGTAGGCCTCCAAGACCGCACCTTTTGAGTCCTGTACGGGAGAAGGGTGATAAGGTTTTTGGGGAGCGCTTCGCGCGACTACTGACTTCTTCATCACGGACTCCGGCGACTACTTCCCCGACGTCGACAACCTCATCAATGACATGGCTGGAGAGGATGTCGACCCCAAGTCCAGTGCTTCTGCTGCTGCTGTCCCGTATGTGTTCTTGCTCTTTCTGTTAGAAGTCCTGCCATAGTTCTTTGCTCTAGTCTCTGCCCTACATATGTTAGGCTCTACTTAAAATATGCAACTTCATCTAGTGTCTGTTCTAGATGTGTTTAGTTCAAGTTCATATATGCAGATGCTATTTGCCTTCTATTTGTCATATTGCATGACTTGCTTTATCTCTGCTATATTAGTCATGCTTTATTTAGTATTTCCGTTAATAAAATCATTAGGTAAATTGCTCATATTTCCAACAATCCAAAAACCTTATTATAGGCAATTTACCCAAGTGGTTTTGTTGCTTCCATGAGGCCTCCTATGTTTGAGGGTATGCACTATAAGAGGTGGTGCGTGAGAGCAGTCTTATGGTTTCAAACCATGAGTTGCTATGACGCTAATCTTGGCAAACCTGAAGGAGAGCTTGATGCTCAACAGGCACAAGCTTTTCAGAAAATGGATACTCTGTTTAAGGTTGCTCTCTTGAGTGTTCTTGGTGGGAACATAGTTGATGCTTATGCGTCAATTGATAATGGAAAAGATATGTGGGATGCACTCGAGGCCAAGTTTGGGGTCTCGGATGCTGACACTGAGTTGTACATCATGGAGCAATTCTATGATTACAGGATGACTGAAGAGCGCTCCGTGGTTGATCAAGCTCATGAGATACAGTCATTTGCTAGAGAACTTGAGCACTTCAGTTGTATGCTACCAGACAAGTTTGTTGCCGGAGGTATCATCACTAAGCTTCCTCCTTTGTGGAGGAACTTTGCTACCTTACTGAAACATAAGAGACAGGATTTTTCCGTCCCGGATCTCATTGGCACTCTTGATGTGGAAGAAAAGGCGAGAGCAAAGGACACACATGCTCGAGGTATTGAGGGAGGATCTAGTGCCAATCTGGTACAGAAGAAGAACTTCCAGCCCCACAAGTTTAAGAACAAGGGCAAGTTTGATGGGAAGAACAAGGTTGTGCAACACACGAACTTCAAGAAGAAGAATGACAAGAAGAAAGGTGTTTTCCATGTGTGTGGGGATCCTGATCATTGGGCTCCTAGTTGCCCTAATCACTATGACAAGTGTCATCCTGGGAAAGGCGGCAAGACCGCTAATGTTGTCATTGGAGACACTGACATGAAGGATGCTGGGTATGGTATATTTCTCACAATTCTTTCAGTATGTCATTCTCCTGATTGGTTGATTGACACGGGTGCTAATGTGCATGTATGCGATGATATTTCTATGTTTTCGTCTTGTCAGACCGCAGGGACTTCAACCGTGCTGATGGGCAACGGTTCAAGTGCTTATGTTCATGGTGTTGGCACGGTCAATCTGAAGTTTACTTCGGGGAAGATCGTGCGACTGAAGAACGTGCATTATGTCCCCTCCGTTAATAAAAATCTTGTTAGCGGATCTCTTCTGTGTAGAGATGGCTACAAGCTTGTCTTTGAGTCGAATAAATTTGTAATATCCAAGTATGGAACTTTTGTTGGTAAAGGCTATGAGTCAGGAGGCCTGTTTCGTTTATCCTTGTCAGACGTTTGCAATAAAGTTGTTAATCATGTTTGCAACAATAGTGAATCAAATGTGTGGCATTCACGTCTTTCCATGTTAACTTTGGTTGCATGTCGCGACTAGCGAAGTTGAACTTAATCCCTAGTTTCACCACTGTCAAGGGATCTAAGTGTCAAGTTTGTGTGCAAGCTAAGCAACCTCGTAAGTCTCACACGACTGCGGAAACGAGAAATCTTGCACCCCTAGAGCTCATACTTTCAGATCTATGTGAAAAGGTGGAAAGAAATATTTCATGACGTTAATTGATGACTCCACTAGATACTGCCGTGTGTATCTTCTGAAATCTAAGGATGAGGCTTTGAACTTTTTCAAGATCTATAAAGCTGAAGTGGAAAACCAACTTGATCGAAAAATCAAGAGGCTTAGGTCCGATCGTGGTGGAGAGTATTTTTCCAATGAATTTGATGCTTTTTGTGCGGAACATGGTATAATCCATGAGAGGACGCCTCCCTATTCACCTCAGTAAAATGGGGTGGCCGTAAGAAAGAACCGTACTCTAACTGATTTGGTTAACGCCATGTTAGACACATTGGGTCTCTCCAAGGCATGGTGGGGGGAGGCGATATTGACTGCATGTCATGTCCTAAACCAAATTCCTACAAAGAATAAAGAGAGAACTCCATTTGAGGAATGGGAGAAGAAAAGATTAAAACTCTCTTATCTACGAACCTGGGGTTGTTTGGCGAAAGTCAATGTGCCAATTCCAAAGAAGCGCAAGCTTGGACTAAAGACCGTGGATTGTGTTTTCCTGGGATATGCTTTTCATAGCATTGGTTATAGATTCTTGGTTGTAAAGTCTGAGGTACCTGACATGCATGTCGGTACGATCATGGAGTTGAATGATGCGACTTTCTTTGAAGATATCTTTCCCATGAAGGATATGGCTACCTCATCTAATCAGGAGATGCCTAGTTCATCGAATCTGGAACCAGTTACAATTACCGAACCTACCATTTCGATGGAACACTTTGAAAGTCCTGTGGAGGAGAACAAGGGAGTTCCCACTAGGAGTAAGAGACAGAGGACTGCAAAGTCCTTTGGTGATGATTTTATTGTGTATCTCATAGATGACACTCCCGGTTCTGTTTCAGAGGCCTATGCATCTGAAGATGCTGACTACTGGAAGGAAGCGGTTCGTAGCGAGATGGATTCCATCTTGGCGAATGAAACTTGGGAGATAACTAATCGTCCTTATGGGTGCAAACCTATAAGATGCAAATGGGTATTCAAGAAGAAGCTTAGGACTGATGGTACTATTGAAAAGTACAAGGCTCGACTCGTGGCTAAGGGTTATACCCAAAAGGAAGGAGAAGACTTCTTTGATACTTACTCACCTGTGGCTCGACTGACCACTATTCGAGTTCTACTTTCACTAGCTGCCTCACATGGTCTTACTCTCATGCAAGGCAAGAGGTGGAAATAAAGTTTAGTCCCACATTGCTAGTTTGGAGGGAGTTCGACCTCTTTATAAGGGAGGATCTTTCTCCACATGTATGAGGATGAGAACAAGAGGGACATCCACGCGCTCTCCTCCTCCGCCGCCCGCCTTGCCATGCCTCGTCACGACGCGCCGCGGGTTGCAGGAATGAGCCAAGCCGATGTCTAATTTTTTGCCACGCACGACGGGTATACGAAAGGTCATGCGGAAGCTGAAACGTTTTTGCTGTAGTGGAGAATTGAATACGAACGGGCCTCTCGCCTCCTTCTCTTGCGCCTGTAAAAGGGAGGTCGCTCCTCTCAGAGAGATGCACCAGAACCTCTTCTTCCTCTCGCCACAAGTTCCTGAGCATTGCGCTGCTGCTACGTTCTTCCTCATCCCGGCTTGCGGCATGCACCGCAGTTCGGGACAGTAGGCCTCCGGAACCGCACCTTTTGAGTCCTGTATGGGAGAAGGGTGATAAGGTTTTAGGGGAGCGCTCCGCGCGACTACTGACTTCTTCATCACGAACTCCGACGACTACTTCCTCGATGATGACTTCTTCCCTGACGTCGACAACCTCATCAACGACATGGCTGGAGAGGATGTCGTCCCCAAGTCCAGTGCTTCTGCTGCTGTTGTCCCGTATGTGTTCTTGCTCTTTCTGTTAGAAGTCCTGCCACAGTTCTTTGCTCTAGTCTCTGCCCTACATATGTTAGGCTCTACTTTGTACATGCAACTTCATCTAGTGTCCGTTCTAGATGTGTTTAGTTCAAGTTCATATATGCAGATGCTATTTACCTTCTCTTTGTCAGATTGCATGACTTGCTTTATCTCTGCTATATTAGTCATGCTTTATTTAGTATTTCTGTTAATAAAATCATTAGGTAAATTGCTCATATTTCCAACACGATGTAGGGTGGAACCCTAATGGTGAATCTTTTCACACTTGGAGGGGGGAGAGAGGCAAATTAGGAGAAACACAAGATGAACACTCAAAGAGACAAAATCCAATCACAGATATGATAAATCCACATACACATAAGGAGATACAAAGATCTAAAGTAAACACAAGAGGATACCAAGTGTAGCTAGTTCTTACCAATCCTTGAAGGAGAGAGGTCTTGAATCCTAGAAGGATCTTCCGATGAAGGGGTGTAGAATCCACTTGGGGGATCTTCTCACATGGAGGTCTTGAATTCCATCGGAGTAGGATAAGTGGATGAGCAAAACTCTATCTCAAATGAGCTCTAACCTTTGTTGGCCCTAGAAGGGTGAGGGGGAGGTCTATATATAGTGCTAGTACAAGTTGGGATGAGTTGGAGGGATACTTGGGCCTTTGGGCCATTCACTATGCGCAGACAGGGGCTGAATGTCCGGGACTTCACGACGAGCCGGATGTCTGGGCTGGCTCTGGCTTCAGTGATGTAGGGTTCGGTCGGATTTCCGGGCAGGGGTCGGGTGTCCGGGGCTCGGCCTATTGTCCGGGCCATGTAGCTCTTCTGCTGCTGGGCTGATGCTGTCGGTGGAGTCATCAGGGGCCGGATGTCCGAGTCCTGTAGCCTTTTGACGATCTTCTTTGTCGAGCCTCTTCATCCGTATACTTGGGGACTTGTCCATGATCTCGATCATCTCCGAGAGGGTCTTCTTGGTAGCTAAGCACACATAGCATTCCGGATTGAGATAGTAGCCATGTCTCACGTGGGTCATACGGAATGTCACTACGGAGAGATGCCACCTCAGTCTCGAGAGCTCTTGCATATGCTCGTGTCATCAGTCCACTTGGTACTTGGGGAGATGGAGGTAGGTCCATGGGTATGACCGTAGGATGCTCCGCATCATCTCCCCTTTCCCCCTAGGAAAGATCCGACCTCAGATCGCAAACCTCATCACCATGGAAGGGAGATAGATCCTTGACATTGAAGATATCGCTCACGTTGATGACCCACAAGTATAGGGGATCAATACTAGTCCTTACGATAAGTAAGGGTGTTGATACGTATCCGTCGTATCTATAATTTTTGATTGTTTCATGCCAATATTATACCACTTTCACATACTTTTGGCAACTTTTTATATGATTTATTGGACTAACCTATTGACCTAGTGCCCGGTGCCAGTTCCTGTTTTCTGCATGTTTTTTTAAATGCAGAGTATCCATATCAAACGAAGTCCAAATGCAATAAAATTTCATGGAGGATTATTTTGGAATATATGTGATTTTTGGGAAGTTGGAATCACCACAAACGGCGGCCTGTGGTGGGCACAACCCACCAGGGCGCGCCAGAGGAGCCAGGCGTGCCGTGGTGGGTTGTGCTCACCTCGTACGTCGGTTGGGGCTCTGCTTCGGGCGCAAGGAAGCTTATATCCAAAAAAATCGTGTTAAAATCTCAACGCAATTGGAGTTACGGATCTCCGGGAATATAAGAAACAGTTTTCAGTCAGATCTGGGGAACGCGAAACAAAAGAGAGCAGAGAGGGAGATCCAATCTCGGAGGGGCTCCCGCCCCTCCGCCGCCATGGAAACCAAGGACCAGAGGGGGAACTCTCCTCCCCATCTAGGGGGGAGGCCAAGGATGAAGAAGAAGTAGGGGGGCTCTCTCCCTCTCGCTTGCGGTGGCGCCGGAGTGCCACCGGGGCAACGATCGGGACGCCGATCTACATCAACAATCTTGCTACCGTCAACACCAACTTTCTCCTACTCTATGCAGTGGTGTAACACCTCTTCCCCCTACTGTAATATCTACTTAAACATGGTGCTCAACTCCATATATTATTTCCCAATGAGCTATGGTTATCCTATGATGTTTGAGTAGATCCGTTTTTTCCTGCGGGTTAATCATGATCTTGGTTGGTATGATTGTATATTTTATTTATGGTGCTGTCCTACGGTGCCCTCCGCTCTCGCGCAAACGTGAGGGGCCCCTCGCTGTAGGGTGTTGCAATATGTTCATGGTTCGCTTATGGTGGGTTGCGAGAGTGACAAAAACTTAAACCCGAGTATGTGGGGCATGATGTATGGGAATAAAGAGGACTTGATACTTAATGCTATGGTTGGGTTTCATGACCTTAATGATCTTTAGTAGTTGCGGATGCTTGCTAGATTTCCAATCATAAGTGCATATGATCCAAGCAGAGAGAGTATGTTAGCTCATGCCTCTCCCTCATATAAAATTACAAGAATGATTACCGGTACTTGTTATCGATTGCCTAGGGACAAATAACTTTCTTGTTGACAAAAGCTCTCTACTAAAACTAACTTAGTTGTGTCTTTATCTAAACAGCCCCTAGATTTTATTTACGTGCTCTTTATTTTCTTGCAAACCTATCCTATCACACCTACAAAGTACTTCTAGTTTCATACTTGTTTCCGATAAAACAAACGTCAAGTGTGCGTAGAGTTGTATCGGTGGTCGATAGAACTTGAGGGAATATTTGTTCTACCTTTAGCTCCTCGTTGGGTTCAACACTCTTACTTATCGAAAGAGGCTACAATTGATCCCCTATACTTGTGGGTTATCAAGACCTTTTTCTGGCACCGTTACCGGGGAGTTATAGCGTGGGGTGAATATATTCTCGTGTATGCTTGTTTGCTTTATCGCCAAGTAGTTTTATTTCTTGTTCTAAGTTGTTCTCTATCTTTAGTTATGGATATGGAACATGAAACACCAAAAAAATTAGTGGTACTTGCTACTCATGGAGATGGGGAACCTCCTAAAACCCTCGATGCTCGTTATGTAAAAGATATTATGCACTACTTTGATAATCCTGAGAAACCCTCATTCAACTATATAATGGGAGTAACGTTGGATCAACATGAATACTTTAGGTATTATCGCCTGACTCATAAAGGGAAATTGTTATGGGATCAAATTCATATGTTGCATTGGTATGCTCGGGAGCTATGCTTGAGATATGATTATACTTGTTGCTCTAGGATGAATGCTCCACATCTTCCCTTTTCATGTGGATTTAATGATAATGAAACCTTGTCTTCTTATGCTAATGGTATATATGATTATTACGATGTGGAACGAATAGAAGAATTTGTTGCATTTAAGGGTGCATATGAAATTGAATCTTTGTTTGAAAAGTTTGAAGATTTTGATGATTCAGTTTATAGACCTAAAAATCTTGTTATCCTTAAATATTGTTATGATAATTATAAATACAATTATGATATTGATGTATTTATTGAGAATAACTCCGCTGTCCAAGAAAAGACTAATATTTTGCAGGAGTTCATGGAAGAAGAAATTGATGAAACTGCGAGCTCATTGGATGAAAAAGATGGTGAGGAGAGCGAAGAACAAATGGAGGAAGAACGAATTGATCACCCGTGCCCACCTTCTAATGAGAGTAACTCTTCAACTCATACATTGTTTAATGTCCCTTCGTTCTTACCGAAGGATGAATGCCATGATAATTGCTATGATCCCGTTGATTCATTTGAAATATCCCTTTTTGATGAACTTGATGGTTGTTATGCTTGTGGCCAAGATGCTAATATGAATTATGCTTATGGAGATGAACTTGCTATAGTTCCTTATGTTGAGAATGAAATTGTTGCTATTGCACCCACATATGATAGTCCTATTATCTTTTTGAATTCTCCAAACTACACTATATTGGAGAAGTTTGCTCTTATTAAGGATTATGTTGATGGGTTGCATTTTGCTACTACACATGATTTTGATGAATATAATATGCATGTGCTTGCTGCTCCTACTTGCAATTATTATGAGAGAGGAACTATGTCTCCGCCTATTTATGTTTCCAACACGAAAAGGTTGCAAGAAACTGCTTATGCTATGTATTGGCCTTTACTTGATGTGCATGAATTGTTCTTGTATGACATGCCAATGCATAGGAAGAGAGTTAGACTTCGTCATTGCTTGATATATGTTGCTTTGTGATCACTACTAAATGCTAAATCATTGTTGATTCAAATTGGCTTTGATATACCTTGGGATCCGGGTGGATTCATTACTCGAGCACTTTATGCCTAGCTTAATGGCTTTAAAGAAAGCGTTGCCAGGGAGACAACCCAGAATTTTTCGAGAGTCATTTATTTCTGTTGAGTGCTTTTATAAAGTTTAAAAATAAAAAAATATAGAGGGAAACTTAAAAACATTTTCACAAAAGAGAAGCGATTGGAAGTTATGCATTGGAGAAGTGAGGGTCGACCTTGAACACTTGTGTTCATGCTCATGGAAACAATGTAGAAATTTTCATGAAGATTCTCACAAAAAATAATTATCCCCTTGTACAATTCCATTGTATTATAAAAATAATGTGCCAAGGTTTGCCTTTAGGATGTTTACATTGCTTGTTGGTTTGTGCGGTGCAAAACAAAAACTTTAGCTGTAGTGCGAGATTTTACATTTTTTACTGGAACGTCAAACGGTTTTGAAACTTTTTGCACTGTCTTTATATACAAATTTTTTATATTTCCTAATTTTTTAAGAATTTTTGGAGTAACAGAAGTATGGTGAATGTTCGGATTACTACATACTGTCATGTTTAAGACAAATTCTGTTTTTGATGCATTGTTTGTTTGTTTTGATGAAACTATCGATTTCTATCAGTGGATTAAGCCATGGAAAAGTTATATTACAGTAGCTACAATGCAAAAACAAAATATGAGTTGGTTTGCATCAATACTTAGAGTAGTGATTTGCTTTATTACACTAACAGATCTTACCGAACTTTTTGTTGAGTTTTGTGTGGATGAAGCGATCAAAGATCGAGGAGGTCTCGATATGAGAAGGAGGAGAGGCAAGAGCTCAAGATTGGGGATGCCCAAGGCACCCCAAGTAAATATTCAAGGACACTCAAGCGTCTAAGCTTGGGGATGCCCCGAAAGGTAGCCCATCTTTCTTCAACAAGTATTGGTATGTTTTCGGTTTCGTTTCGTTCGCCTGATATGTGCAAATCTTGGAGTGTCTTTTGCATTTATTTTTTTCCTTTTTATTTCATGCACCATGATGGTATGAGATATTCCATGGTTGATTTATAGAATGCTCATTACACTTCACTTATATCTTTTGAGTATGGCTTTATAGAATGCTTCATGTGCTTCACTTATATCATTTGAAGTTTGGATTGCCTGTTTCTCTCCACATAGAAAACCGTTGTTTAAAGAATGCTCTTTTGTTTCACTTATATTTATTAGAGCATGGTCTTTTACAGAAAGGATTAAACTCTCATGCTTCACTTAGATCTATTTAGAGAGTCAATAGGAATTGGTTAATTGCATGGTTAGTCATAAAATCCTACATAAAACTTATGGATCACTGAATATGATATGTTTGATTCCTTGCAATAGTTTTGCGATATAGAGATGATAATATGTGGGAGGTACTAGTAAATTGTTTAGTAAGAATATTGGTGTTAAGGCTTGTGATTCCCGAAGCATGCACGTATAGTCTCTCGTTATGCTATGAAGTTGGAGCATGATTTATTATTGATTGTCCTCCTTATGAGTGGCGGTCAAGGACGAGCGATGGTCTTTTCCTACCAATCTATCCCCCCAGGGGCATGCATAGTAGTACTTTGCTTCGAGGGCTAATAAACTTTTGCAATAAGTATATGAGTTCTTTATGACTAATGTGAGTCCATGGATTATACGCACTCTTACCTTTCCGCAATTTGCTAGCCTCTATGGTACCATGCATTGCCCTTTCTCACCTCGAGAGTCGGTGCAAACTTCGCAGGTGCATCCAAACCCCATGATATGATACACTCTATCACACATAAGCCTTATTATATCACTACTGAAATCAGCTTCTTTGCCGTCCGCCATGGCGGACGGCAAAGGCATAGATCACGGACGATAAACTGTCCGGATGAACGCCTGCCAGCAAAGGCCTTCTTTTCCGCCCGCTTCTTAGAAACAGACGGCAAAGGATTACGCCGTCCGCCATCCGAGGCCAGTAGACGACAAAGACAGCTGACGGCAGTGCGGTGGCATGAGAGCCGTTAGGGGGTTAACGACGCTCTTTGCCGTCTGCTTAGGGGGTTAACGACGCTCTTTGCCGTCTGCTAGCGGACGACAAAGAGTCAAAGCTCTTTGATGTCCGCTGGCAGACAACAAAGAGCCCATCTAGGCAGCATTGGGAAGCTGCCACGTGTCCAGATATGCCGTCTGCCAGCAGATGGCAAAGAGGTTTGAATCATTGCCGTCTGCTGGCAGACGACATAGCTGGTCACTTTGTCGTCAGCTAGCAGACGGCAAAATGACCAAATAGGCAGCCAGTGTTCCCAGTTTGCACAGGTGACTGCCATGTGTCCTCTTTGCCGTCTGCTAGCGGACAACAAAGAGGCTATATATCCCCTGTTTTTATTTAAATCCCATTAATTAGACATGGTTTGAAACACAGATATACATGTGTACATATCCAACATATCCAACAACATGTCCAACAACATATTTCATCCAATCCAACATATCCATATATACATAACCAGAAACAAGTTTCCAACAACATATCCATGTAGACATACATATCCAAACAAGTTTTCATAAATAACAAGGAAGCACCACAAGAATAGTACACTCCATGAATCCAAGCTTCCTCATGTAAAGCAAATCTGCAAATTGGGAAAGATGAAAGTTAGAAGAAGAAGAAGAAGAAGAAGAAGAAGAAGAAGAAGAAGAATACTAGTTAGAAGAAGAAGAAGATTTGTTTTCTTCTCTTTCTTTTTCTCCTCTCCTCTTCTTTATCTTCTTCTTCTTCTAACTAAGGTAGGTAAAAATGTCATTTTATTGCTAAGCCAGGTAAAAATGCTAAGTGTAGGTCATTTTAGAGCTAAGGTAGGTAAATAGGTCATTTTGGAGCTTAGTAAGGTTATTATGTCATTTTCGAGGAAAATAAGCTAAGTCTATATCACTTTGGAGCTAACAAAGATTATCATGCCATTTTTTTACCTAAGTATGCTAAGTATGTCATAAATGAACTGAATAAGCTAAGTATAGCTTATTTTTTATCTAACTTAGGTAATTATGCCATTTAGGAGGAAAATAAGCTGTGTGTCCATTTGTAAAGTAAAACACTAGAGAAAACTTACCCTCATTACAACAAATGTGATGAAGATCACAACTAAGGTAACAATTGATCCAACGGCATAATGATACCAAGCTTCATTATCAATGGCATATTTTCTAATCTTCTTAAGCTTCAGGCGCATTGCATCCATCTTCAAGTGCATTGCATTCATATTCATCTTGTGATCATCGATGGCATGGTCAACATACAACTCCAAATGTCATCTTCTCTTCTTCAATTCTTTTAATTTTTTCTTTCAAATACTCATTTTCTTTTCCAACTAAATTTAACTTCTCGACAAGAGGGTCCGTTTCAAATTCCGGTTCACATACTTCCTAGATTAAAATATCTCTATGTCAACTTGATGGCCATAATTTGCATAAACGCGAAATGCAACAAATAGTTATGAAAGAGAATTTACCACATCCGAATCATAAAGCGGGCGAGGGCCGACCGGGACAGAAATCAAGACCATGGCACTATGTATAAGAAACAATCATACAGAGTAAGAAAATTATAAATACCAACTATATAAATCATACAATCATACAAATAACTATATAAATCAAGTACAACATAAATATTTGAATACCTAATAATCATTATCGATAATGACGTGCTCGTCATCATCATTAATAAAAGCATCATCATCATCACTATCGGTAATGACGTGCTCATCATCATCATTAATAAATGCATCATCATGTGGAAGGCCACCTTTACATAATCGTTCAAGCATTGACAGGTCATCTGCAACAGTAACTTCTTCTTCTTCCGGCTCTTCTTGTTCCAGCTCAGGGGTGAAGTTGGATTCACTATCGTTGTCTACTTCAATATTCTGGGGTGGAGTAGAGCGGTTCTTGAAACATTTTTTGGAAAGACATGTTTCTTGGAAGAATTCTCCTTCGTCATATGTGTCTTGGTTAATGTGAGGTTCATAATCCTTTTCATTGGGAGGAGGTGGTCTAACACGTGGCGGCACTTCATAAACAACATCCCAACCATTGAGATTTGGATCACTTTGACAGGCCCACGGTAGATAGAAAACTTGGGTTGCCTGTTGAGCCATAATATAGACATCGGGAACATCCAAATGGGTGCTTTGTTTGATTTCGACTAGCCCTATATGTTCATGAGTCCTTCTAGTCTCCCTGGCTGGAACCAATAACATCTGAAGACTACGACGTTTGGTGGGTTTTCACCATAGAATTCAGGTTCATAAATTGCTTCAACTCTTCCATAATACTTGATACCTCCTTCACCGATAGCAAAGACACAACAATTTGTAGACTTTCGGTCGGCCATAGATAGCTCTTTGCCATATGAACAAAAGTGATACCCGTTGATGTAGTATTTGTCAAATGAACGGACCTTATAGTCAAAACCATTAGCTACTTGTCTCAATTCGGCATCCATAATCTCTGAATTAGCCTACAAGTTTAATACGAAAGGATTGTTGCATTAGTCGCAAATTAGCCAAAGAAAAAAAGGGTCTAATGGAAATTACCGTTTTTTTGAACCAAGAGATGAAACCGGGAAATTCGGCTCCTTGTTTTGCCAGAAGCTCATACTCTTCGACGGAATCCTTTTGGATCACCGCTCCATACGAGAATATGGCGACATATCGACTGCATCAAAAATCCAGGAATAAGAGAAGTTCAAAGGAATTAGAAGTTGTGAAACAATGTACCGAGATCTTACTCGATGTACGACCGCACTTCTGTTAGGTTGTTGAAGAGATACAATAAAATGGTCTGCCATTCTTCAACATCCAATCTTACTGGTTTCCAACCACCGGCTGGTGCAAGATTTCCATTGAATAGGCTGAGGTTGGATTGACCCTTTTGAGGTTCGTCAGCATTGTACCAAGGCTTCGGATTATGCAAATGACGATTTTTGGCTTCGTAGTGTGCGGTCACGAAGTTTGCCGCCTCCTCAGTGATGAATGCCTCCACCATCGATGCTTCTATGTTTATTTTTACATTTTGCTCGAAGCGTCTTCTGCATCCTCTCAGTTGAGTAGCACCAACGATTTTGCACGCCCCCCCCCCCCAAAAATCGTGCCCAAAATCAAGTGTTGCATTGGATTAAAGAAGCTTGGTGGAAAGATCTTCTCTAACTTGCATATCAACTCCGGCGCCAACTATTCCATTTCTTCTAGGAGGCCAGGTGATAGTTCTTTCGCACAAAGAACACGGAAGAAATAGCTCAGCTCTGCCAGTACTAGCCATTCATCCTCAGGGATGAAGCCACGCAACATCACCGGCATTATCCGCTCAATCCATATGTGCCAATCATGACTTTTTAGACCAAATATTTTCAATTTTTGAAGACTCGCTCCCCTCTTTAGATTTTCTGCATACCCATCGGGGAACATCAACTGCATTTTCACCCACAAAATAATTTCCTTCATAGCCGGCCTTCCAAGATTGAACCATGCCTTTCGCTTCGTCCAGTTGATCCCCTTTCCTTTCGGTTCTTACATGTTTTGTAATGGTCTATCACATAGCTCCTCTTGATCGACTCTAGCCTTAGTATTATCCTTTGATTTCCCCTCTATGCCGAACAATGTACCAAAAATGGATTTGGCGATATTCTTTTCAGTGTGCATCACGTCGTTGTTGTGTGGGCAAAGGAGGTCTTTGAAGTAAGGCAGATCCCAGAAGCACGTCTTGTGAGTCCATGCGTGTTCCTTATTATACCCCTTGAAATACCCTGGACGCTCTGGATCTGGCTCAAGAGCGTTTAACTGATCTAGGGTCTGTTGGCCTGTCAACGCAGGTGGTGCAGAGTGTTTGACAACTCTACTTTTGATGAAGTTCTTCTTGTCTTTCCTGAACTTATGGCCAGGATGTAGAAACGGTCTATGCAAGTCGAAGCAACTATACTTGCACCCTGCCATCAGCCAACAAAACTCAAGAGCTCCCTTGCATGTGGGGCACGAGAACCTTCCATGCACACACCAACCAACGAATAGCGCATACGCCGGCAAGTCATGCGTGGAGTACATGTACCAGGCATGCATTATGAAGTTCTGTTTGCTAAAGGCGTCGTATGTCTTGAACCCATTATCCCAAGCTTCTTGCAATTCGTCCTTAAGCGGCTGCATGTACACATTCATATTCTTCCCCGGATAGTTGGGCCCTGGAATTATCAACGTCAGGAAAATATTCTTTCGTTGCATAATCTGCCCGGGGGGGAGGGGGGAGATTGCGTGGAATGACAAACACGGGCCAACGGCTGTATGGGGCTGCCATCTAACCAAACACACTAAACCCATCTGTGCTGACGGTGACTCGAGGATGCCTTGGATTTGCCGTTTTTCCTTATGTAATGCATCGAAGCGCTTCGACGCTTCACCATCCGATGTGTGCAATCATCACATTTCCATCTGCATCTAGTTCGGTTCTTTTGCCCGTTTTGTGCCATGTCATCTGTCTGGCCGTCTCTTCGACCATGAAAAGACGTTGAAGTCTTGGTACGATTGGCATATACCGAAGAACATTAACGGGTATTTTGGTCTGCGTCTTCTCACCCATACCGTTGTCTACCACAACATACCTGGAAGAATTGCAAATGGGACAATAGTTCAAGTCCTTATACTGAAGCCTAAATAAGACACATCCTTTCTCACAGGCATGTATCTTCTCATAGGGCATCCTAAGAGCACGGAGGATTTTTTCTGACTGGTACAGGTTTGGAGGTAGCACATGGCCTTTGGGTGGAAATCGTCTGAATACTGTCATCATCGCGTCGTAGCATTCTCTGCCCAAGTTGAATTGAGCCTTCAAAGCCATTATTTGTGAGATGGCATCCAGCTGACAAAGCTCAGTGTGCTCGTGGAGAGGACATTTTGAGGACTCCAACATTTCAGTGAAGGCCTTTGCAAATTCCTCCATCTCCTCGTCCGAGTCCCGAGCATCGTCAAAGTCTTGCACCATGTCTGCGGTCCCGGTACCATGCTCGTCGGTGCGACGACGAACCTCGGCTTTGGCACGTTGGGCAGACTCACCATGTAATGTCCAGACCGTGTAACCAGGCGTAAAACCAAACTTCTGCAGGTCTTTACTCATTTCAAGCTCGTCCCTCTTTTTATAGTTGTCGCAACGGGCACAGGGGCACCAGCTAAATTCCTGGCCATTTGCAAACGCGGCTCTAACAAACCCCTTGGTTTTTGTTCACCATTCCTCGGTCCAAACTTTCTGACTAGTGTAACAGGTGTACATCCATGCACAATCACTCATATTGACTTCCTACTGGACACACAAGAAATATATACATAATTAAGCAAACCATATCCATCGGTTAATGGAGTTTGTTAGTTTTATTACGTCCATGCAACCTGCACGCTAATAGGTAAAGATAGGTCCAAATCCCACCCGAGTATGTCTAGATCGGGTTCGTTTTCCCATGCTCTGCTCCGGATCCGACGCAAAATTTCGGCAGCACCTCCCCGCTGTTCTCCTCATGCACGTCTCGGCAATAAGCAGAGAGAATGTGTACCCGGAGAACAACAGGGAGGCACTGACGAAATTCTGCATCGGATCTAGAGCTGAGCAAATGGGAAAACGAACCTGATACGTCTCCAACGTATCTATAATTTTTTATTGTTCCATGCTATATTATATTCTGTTTTGGACATTATTGGGCTTTATTATACACTTTTATATTATTTTTGGGACTAACCTATTAACCGGAGGCCCAGCCCAGAATTGTCGTTTTTTGCCTATTTCAGAGTTTCGCAGAAAAAGAATATCAAACGGAGTCCAAACGGAATGAAACCTTCGGGAACGTGATTTTCGGAACGAACGTGATCCAGAGGACTTGGACCCTATGTCAAGACATCAATCACGAGGGCACGAGGTAGGGGGCGCGCCTACCCCCCAGGTGCGCCCTCCACCCTCGTGGGCCCCATGTTGCTCCAACGACGTACTTCTTCCTCCTATATATACCTACGTACCCCCAAACTACCAGATATGGAGCCAAAAACGTAATTCCACCGCCGCAACCTTCTGTACCCGTGAGATCCCATCTTGGGGCCTGTTCCGGAGCTCCGCCGGAGGGGGCATCGATCATGGAGGGCTTCTACATCAACACCATAGCCTCTCCGATGATGTGTGAGTAGTTTACCTTAGACCTTCGGGTCCATAGTTATTAGCTTCTTCTCTTTTTTTGGATCTCAATACAATGTTCTCCCCCTCTCTCGTGGAGATCTATTCGATGTAATCTTCTTTTGTGGTGTGTTTGTTGAGATTGATGAATTGTGGGTTTATGATCAAGTTTATCTATGAACAATATTTGAATCTCCTCTAAATTCTTTTATGTATGATTGGTTATCTTTGCAAGTCTCTTCGAATTATCAGTTTGGTTTGGCCTACTAGATTGATCTTTCTTGCAATGGAAGAAGTGCTTAGCTTTGGGTTCAATCTTGCGGTGTCCTTTCCCAGTGACAGTAGGGGCAGCAAGGCACGTATTGAATTGTTGCCATCGAGGATAACAAGATGGGGTTTATATCATATTGCATGAGTTTATCCCTCTACATCATGTCATCTTGCTTAAAGCGTTACTCTGTTCTTATGAACTTAATACTCTAGATGCATGCTTGATAGCGGTCGATGTGTGGAGTAATAGTAGTAGATGCAGGCAGGAGTCGGTCTACTTCTCTCGGACGTGATGCCTATATACATGATCATATCTAGATATTCTCATAACTATGCTCAATTCTATCAATTGCTCAACAGTAATTTGTTCACCCACCGTAATACTTATGCTCTCGAGAGAAGCCATTAGTGAAACCTATGGCCCCCGGGTCTATGTTCCATCATATTAATCTTCCAACACTTAGTTATTTTTATTACCTTCTATTTTACTTTGCATCTTTATCATAAAAATACCAAAAATATTATCTTGTCATATCTATGGGATCTCACTCTCGTAAGTGACCGTGTAGGGATTGACAACCCCTTATCGCGTTGGTTGCGAGGATTTATTTGTTTGTGTAGGTGCGAGGGACTCGTGCGTGGCCTCCTACTGGATTGATACCTTGGTTCTCAAAAACTGAGGGAAATACTTACGCTGCTTTACTGCATCACCCTTTCCTCTTCAAGGGAAAACCAACGCAGTGCTCAAGAGGTAGCAAGAAGGATTTCTGGCGCCGTTGCCGGGGAGGCTTACGTAAGGTCAAGTCAAGATTAGGACTCCCAACAACAAGCCATTTCTGGAACCGTTGCCGGGGAGTCTACGCAAAAGTCAACATACCAAGTACCCATCACAAACCCTTATCTCCCGCATTACATTATTTGCCATTTGCCTCTCGTTTTCGTCTCCTTCACTTCACCCTTGCCGTTTTATTCGCCCTTTTTCTGTTCTTCTTTTCGTTTGCCTTGATGTCTTACTTGGCTCGTTTGCTCGTTTGGTTCAAATAGTTGAGTATTTATTCCTAAACAGAGAAGCTAATATCTATAGATCCTCATCCGCTTGCCAATCTTTTTAAGAGATCCAATTATGATGAACCAATTCCTAGTGATTTGGATGCACTAGATTATCTTTATAAGGTTTTGCTTGAAATTCGTGAATCTGTAAATTGTGATGAAGTGCTTTATGAAGTGATTCACGATAGATCTTTGAATAAAAAGCATGATTGCAATGATTTTGTTATAAATTCTATTGATGTAAATTATGCTAATAATATGCAAAACCTAAGCTTGGGGATGCTAGTTTTGTTATGTCCACTACCTGTTGCAATAATCATGATTGGGGAGATTCTTCTTATGATCTTGAAAATTTATTTAAGCCCCATGATGAATATAAGATTGATAATAGTGTTTGCAATAATATTGAAAGTGGGTTTGGAAGAGTGTAAACTTTAGATCCCACATATTTGGATAATATTCAATCTTATGAAATTTTTGATAAAAGTGGGCTTGGAGAAATCATGACTTTAGTTAATGATAATCCCACTATTTTGGAAGAGTGCCAACTTCGCATGCACGTGGATCGTGTTGAGAATATGTTATGTGATAGCTATATTGTTGAATTTTGTTATGATCCTACATGTAATTTGTAAGTGCATCTAGTGCCCCTTAGTGATTTTGGTGTATTGAAGACTTATAGGTTAAGTATCTAATGTGTTTATGAGTGTACACAGGTCTATAAGTCTATGAGGAGTTTAATATTTACAGAGAAAGTCGGCCCCTAAAAATTAAGTTCTTCGACTGAAGACTTTGATATACTGAAGACTTTCTGAAGACTTTGAAAGTGAAGAAATTGGTGTGACCTTGAAGACTTGGTATTCATTCGAGGAATATGAAGCGTGAAGACTTTTGTTTTCGTAGTTTCATTTTCTCTTTCTTGAGTCATAGGAAACACCGTACTGTTAAAGGGGGTCGAGGAAATACTAAGGAGAAAATTTCCATGTGATGCTCAACTCAAATCCTACACCTACCAATCCCTTCGAGTGAAGCCATTGGAAATCTCATACAGTTCAGTCAATTTCTTCAGTGACAGAGACGCAGTTCTTCTGGTCACTGAGGACTTTGCTCTGACTGAGGAGTTAGGAATTCGCCAGTGCAAATTGCCTACACAGTGAGGAACATGATAGCCCTGAGGAATTTGTACCTCAAATTTCCGACCGTTGTTGTGCTACGCGCCAGCTGTCCTAAAATATCTTGTCCACCTAACGGTCATATCACTGAAGGGCATTTATGTCTTATCATGTCGGGCTGCTCCCTAGGCTATAAATAGCCGCCCCCTACAACCACTAGCTGGTTGGCTGCTCCGCGAGAACTTGACACTTGTCATTTGAGAGCAACCCATCCTCCGAGGACTTTGAGCAAAAATCATCAAGTGAGGAAAATCCAAACCCAAACCCAAAACACCTACAAACCCAAAGTGATTGAGCATCACTGAAGAGATTGATCCTGCGTGGATCCGACGCTTGTTACCTTTGAAGACTGTGCTTCTTCCAGATGGTTAGGCGTCAAGGTCTAGAGCATCCAAGAGGAATTGTGGATCACCGAGTGACCAAGTCTGTGAAGGTTTGGAAGTCACCTGAAGACTTACCACGATTGATTGGGCGAGGACTGTGTGTCCTTAGCTCAAGGAGAATACAGTGAGGACTGTGTGTCCGGGACTAGGTGTCCTCGAGTTTAAATACTCAGCTGCTCCAACCAGATGTACAACTGAGACAGGAGTTGGAACTGGTCTACCAAATCATTGTCTTCACCAAGCTTACTGGTTCTATTTCCTCAACACTTTCATTTCCTCATTACTGTGTTGTGTGTTTGTTCATATCTGTGTTTGAAGACTTTGGCTGAAGATTTTCTCAATTTCCTCAGTTCAATTTATTCAGTCTGTTTGTCTTCATCTTGTGCTATCCTGTGTTTACGCTTTCTGTACTCTGAGTTTGTCTTCATTTCATCATGATGACCATGCATGTATTCTGCTATGTTTACCTCTGAGTACTTATTCCGCTGCTAGTAGTTCTTCGCTAAGGAATTTCCTCACGGGCAAATTCCTCAGTGAAGAATTTCATAAAAATCGCCTATTCACCCCCCCTCTAGTCGATATAACGCACTTTCATAATTATTATGAGAGAGGAAAATATGGTTATAGAAATTTTCATGTTACTAAATTACCTCTCGTTATGTTGAGATTGCTATTGTTCCTTTCTGCTTCCTTGCATATGCTAGTTTTCGCTTGCTACGATAATTTGTTTGCCTATAATATTCCTATGCATAGGAAGTATGTTAGACTTAAGTGTGTTTGTCACATGTTTTATGATGCTCTCTTCATGCTTCAATTCTTGTCTTTCACGTGAGCATCATTGAAATCTTAATGCCTAGCTAAAAAGGCTTTAAAGAAAAGTGCTTGTTGGGAGACAACCCAATATTTTTCCTTGCTGCTTAGTAATAAATATTTGATCTAGCCTCTGGTTAGATGTCTTTTTATGTTTTAATTAGTGTTTGTGCCAAGTTTAACCTATAGGATCTTCTTGGATGATAGTTATTTGATCTTGCTGAAAATTCCAAAAACTTTCTGTTCACGAAAATAATTGTTAAAAATCACCAGAACCTGATAAAATATTTATTCCAATTGCTGCTGATCAAAAACGAATTGTCTAGGTCGTCCTATTTTGGTAGATTTTTTGGAGTTTCAGAAGTTTGCGTTAGTTATAGATTACTACGAACTGTTCTATTTTTGACAGATTCTGTTTTTCGTGTGTTGTTTGCTTATTTTGATGAATCTATGGCTAGTAAAAGAGTTTATAAACCATAGAGAAGTTGGAATACAGTAGGTTTAACACCAATATAAATTAAGAATGAGTTCATTACAGTACCTTGAAGTGGTCTTTTTTTTTTCTTTCGCTAACGGAGCTCACGAGATTTTCTGCTGAGTTTTGTGTTGTGAAGTTTTCAAGTTTTGGGTGAAAGATTTGATGGATTATGGAACAAGGAGTGGAAGAGCCAAAGCTTGGGGATGCCCATGGCACCCCAAGATAATCTAAGGACACCTAAAAGCCAAAGCTTGGGGATGCCTCGGAAGGCATCCCCTCTTTCGTCTACTTCCATCGGTAACTTTACTTGCAGCTATATTTTTATTCACCACATGATATGTGTTTTGCTTGGAGCGTCTTGTATGATTTGAGTCTTTGTTTTTTAGTTTACCACAATCATCTTTGCTGTACACACCTTTTGAGAGAGACACACATGATTCGGAAATTATTAGAATAATCTATGTGCTTCACTTATATCTTTTGAGTTATATAGTTTTTGCTCTAGTACTTCACTTATATCCTTTAGAGCACGGTGGTGGTTTTGTTTTATAGAAACTATTATTCTCTCATGCTTCACTTACATTATTTTGAGAGTCTTATATAGCATGGTAATTTGCTTAAATAATCCTAATATGCTAGATATTCAAGACTAGTAAAAACTTTCTTATGAGTGTGTTGAATACTAAGAGAAGTTTGATGCTTGATGATTGTTTTGAGACATGGAGGTAGTGATATCAAAGTTGTGCTAGTTGAGTAGTTGTGAATTTGAGAAATACTTGTGTTGAAGTTTGCAAGTCCCGTAGCATGCACGTATGGTAAACGTTATGTAACAAATTTTAAACATGAGGTGTTCTTTGATTATCCTCCTTATGAGTGGCGGTCGGGGACGAGCGATGGTCTTTTCCTACCAATCTATCCCCCTAGGAGCATGCGCGTAGTGCTTGGTTTTTGATGACTTGTAGATTTTTGCAATAAGTATGTGAGTTCCTTATGACTAATGATGACTCCATGGATTATACGCACTCTCACCTTTCCATCATTGCTAGCATCTTCGGTACCGTGCATTGCCCTTTCTCACATTGAGAGTTGGTGCAAAATTCGCCGGTGCATCCAAACCCCGTGATATGATATGCTCTTTCACAGATAAACCTCCTTATATCTTCCTCAAAACAGCCACCATACCTACCTATTATGGCATTTCCATAGCCATTCCGAGATATATTGCCATGCAACTTTCCACCGTTCCATTTATCACGACACGCTCACCATTGTCATATTGCTTTGCATGATCATGTAGTTGACATAGTATTTGTGGCAAAGCCACCATTCATAATTCTTTCATACATGTCGCTCTTGGTTCATTGCATATCCCGGTACACCGCCGGAGGCATTCATATAGAGTCATACTCTGTTCTAGTATCGAGTTGTAATCATTGAGTTGTAAATAAATAGAAGTGTGATGATCATCATTTTCTAGAGCATTGTCCCAAGTGAGGAATAAAAAAAAGGAGAGAAAGGCCATAAAAAAAGAGAAGGCCCAAAAAATGAGAGAAAAAGAGAGAAGGGACAATGTTACTATCCTTTTTACCACACTTGTGCTTCAAAGTAGCACCATAATCTTCATGATAGAGAGTCTCTTGTTTTGTCACTTTCATATACTAGTGGGAATTTTTCACTATAGAACTTTGCTTGTATATTCCAACAATGGGCCTCCTCAAGTGACCTAGGTCTTCGTGAGCAAGCAAGTTGGATGCACACCCACTTAGTTTCTTTTGTTGAGATTTCACATATTTATAGCTCTAGTGCATCCGTTGCATGGAAATCCCTACTCCTTGCATTAACATCAATCGATGGGCATCTCCATAGCTCATTGATTAGCCTCGTTGATGTGATACTTTCTCCTTTTTTGTCTTCTCCACATAACCCCCATCATCATATTCTATTCCACCCATAGTGCTATATCCATGGCTCACGCTCATGTATTGCGTGAAGGTTGAAAAAGTTTGAGATTACTAAAGTATGAAACAATTGCTTGGCTTGTCATCAGGGTTAAGCATGATGAGAGCATTCTTGTGTGAAGAAAATTGAGCATGACTAAACTATATGATTTTGTAGGGATGAACTTTCTTTGGCCATGTAATTTTGAGAAGACATAATTGCTTAGTTAGTATGCTTGAAGTATTATTATTCCTATGTCAATATTGAACTTTTATCTTGAATCTTTCGAATCTGAATATTCATACCACAATTAAGAAGAGTTACATTGAAATTATGCCACATAGCATTCCACATCAAAAAGTCTGTTTTTATCACTTACCTACTCGAGGATGAGCAGGAATTAAGCTTGGGGACGCTTGATACGTCTCCAATGTATCTATAATTTTTTATTGCTCCAAGCTATATTATCTTCTGTTTTGGAGATTATTGGGCTTTATTATACACTTTTCTATTATTTTTGGGACTAACCTATTAACCGGAGGCCCAACCCAGAATTGTTGTTTTTTGCCTATTTCAGAGTTTCGTAGAAAAAGAATATCGAACGGAGTCCAAACGGAATGAAACCTTCGGGAACGTGATTTTCAGAACGAACATGATCCAGAGGACTTGGACCATACGTCAAGAAAGCTAGCAGGAAGCCACGAGGTAGGGGGCGCGCCTACCCTCCTGGGCGCGCCCTCCACTCTCGTGGGTCCCACGTTGCTCCACTGACGTATTTCTTCCTCCTATATATACCAATATACCCTAAAACCATCGGGGAACAGAATAGATCGGGAGTTCCGCCGCCGCAAGCCTCTATAGCCACCAAAACCCAATCGGGACCCTGTTCCGGCACCCTGCCGGAGGGGGAACCCTCACCGGTGGCCATCTTCATCATCCCGATGCTCTCCATGATGAGGAGGGAGTAGTTCACCCTCGGGGCTGAGGGTATGTACCAGTAGCTATGTGTTTGATCTCTCTCTCTCTCTCTCTCTCTCTCTCTCTCTCTCTCTCTCTCTCTCTTGTTCTTGATTTGGCACGATCTTGATGTATCGCGAGCTTTGCTATTATAGTTGGATCTTATGATGTTTCTCCCCCTCTACTCTCTTGAAATGGATTGAGTTTTCCCTTTGAAGTTATCTTATCGGATTGAGTCTTTAATGATTTGAGAACACTTGATGTATGTCTTGTCATGCTTATCTGTGGTGACAATGGGATATCACGTGATTCACTTGATGTATGTTTTGGTGATCAACTTGCGGGTTCCACCCATGAACCTATGCATAGGGGTTGGCACACGTTTTCGTCTTGATTCTCCGGTAGAAACTTTGGGGCACTCTTTGAGGTTCTATGTGTTGGTTGGATAGATGAATTTGAGATTGTGTGATGCATATCGTATAATCATTCCCAGAGATACTTGAGGTGACACTAGAGTATCTAGGTGACATTAGGGTTTTGGTTGATGTGTGTCTTAAGGTGTCATTTTACTACGAACTCTAGGGCTGTTTGTGACACTTATAGGAATAGCCCAATGGATTGATCGAAAAGCATAACTTTGAGGTGGTTTCGTACCCTACCATAACCTCTTCGTTTGTTCTCCGCTATTAGTGACTTTGGAGCGACTCTTTGTTGCATGTTGAGGGATAGTTATATGATCCAATTATGTTATTATTGTTGACAGAACTTGCACTAGTGAAAGTATGAACCCTAGGCCTTGTTTCCTAGCATTGCAATACCGTTTACGCTCACTTTTATCATTAGTTACCTTGCTGTTTTTATATTTTCAGATTACAAAAACCTATATCTACCATCCATATTGCACTTGTATCACCATCTCTTCGCCGAACTAGTGCACCTATACAATTTTCCATTGTATTGGGTGTGTTGGGGACACAAGAGACTCTTTGTTATTTGGTTGCAGGGTTGTTTGAGAGAGACCATCTTCATCCTACGCCTCCTATGGATTGATAAACCTTAGGTCATCCACTTGAGGGAAACTTGCTACTGTCCTACAAACCTCTGCACTTGGAGGCCCAACAACGTCTACAAGAAGAAGGTTGTGTAGTAGACATCACCAAGCCCTAAACTCTCTCGGGAGGGCTGATCTGAAGTCCGTTCGGGGCTCTAGAGAGGGGAATACGTCGCCGTCGTCATCATCAACCATCCTCCATCACCAATTTCATGATGCTCACCGCCGTGCGTGAGTAATTCCATCGTAGGCTTGCTGGACGGTGATGGGTTGGATGAGATTTATCATGTAATCGAGTTAGTTTTGTTAGGGTTTGATCCCTAGTATCCAATATGTTCTGAGATTGATGTTGATATGACTTTGCTATGCTTAATGCTTGTCACTAGGGCCCGAGTGCCATGATTTCAGATCTGAACCTATTATGTTTTCATGAATATATGTGAGTTCTTGATCCTATGTTGCAAGTCTATAGTCACATACTATGTGTTATGATCCGGCAACCCCGAAGTGACAATAATCAGGACCACTCCCGGTGATGACCATAGTTTGAGGAGTTCATGTATTCACTATGTGTTAATGCTTTGGTCCGGTACTCTATTAAAAGGAGGCCTTAATATCCCTTAGTTTTCGCTAGGACCCTGCTGCCACGGGAGGGTAGGACAAAAGATGTCATGCAAGTTCTTTTCCATAAGCACGCATGACTATATTCGGAATACATGCCTACGTTACATTGATGAATTGAAGCTAGTTCTGTGTCACACTATGTTATGACTGTTACATGATGAACCACATCTGGCATAATTCTCCATCACCGATCCAATGCCTACGAGCTTTTCACATATTGTTCTTCGCTTATTTACTTTTCCGTTGCTACTGTTACAATCACTAGAAAACCCAAAATCATTACTTTTGCTACTGTTACCATTACTATCATATTACTTTGCTACTAAATACTTTGCTGCAGATATTAAGTTATCCAGGTGTGGTTGAATTGACAACTCAACTGCTAATACTTGAGAATATTCTTTGGCTCCCCTTGTGTCGAATCAATAAATTTGGGTTGAATACTCTATCCTCGAAAACTGTTGCGATCCCCTATACTTATGGGTTATCAGTATGTCATCAATATACAAGCAAAGGATAACTCCCTCGCCCCCACCATGGCGATAGTACACACATTTGTCAGCTTCATTTACAACAAAGCCTGCAGCTGTTAAAGTTCTTTCAAACTTCTCATGCCACTGTTTAGGTGCTTGCTTGAGTCCATACAAAGACTTCAACAACTTGCACACTTTTCCTTCCTGACCATGTAGTACAAACCCATCTGGTTGTTCCATATAAATTACCTCGTCCAACTCTCCATTTAGGAAAGCAGTCTTAACATCCATTTGATGAACGAGAAGACCATGTGAGACAGCTAGTGAAAGTAGAACTCGAATAGTGGTCAGTCGAGCCACAGGTGAGTAAGTATCAAAGAAGTCTTCTCCTTCCTTTTGGGTATAACCCTTAGCCACGAGCCGAGCCTTGTACTTTTCAATAATACCATCAGGCCTAAGCTTCTTCTTGAATACCCATTTGCATCCTATAGGTTTGCACCCATAAGGACGATTAGTTATCTCCCAAGTTTCATTCGCCAAGATGGAATCCATCTCGCTACGAACCGCTTCCTTCCAGTAGTCAGCATCTTCAGATGCATAGGCCTCTGAAATAGAACTGGGAGTGTCATCTATGAGATACACAAGAAAATCATCACCAAAGGACTTTGCAGTCCTGTGTCTCTTGCTCCTAGTGGGAACTTCATTGTTCTCCTCCAGAAGACTTTCAAAGTGTTCCATCGAAATGGTAGGTTTGGTAATTGTAACTGGTTCCTGATTCGATGAACTAGGCATCTCCTAATTAGATGAGGTAGTCATATCCTTCATGGGAAAGATATCTTCAAAGAAAGTCGCATCATTCGATTCCATGATCGTACCGACATGCATGTCAGGTACCTCAGATTCTACAACCAAGAATCTATAACCAATGCTATGAAAAGCATATCCCAGGAAAACACAATCCACGGTCTTTGGTCCAAGCTTGCGCTTCTTTGGAATTGGCACATTGACTTTTGCCAAACAACCTCAGGTTCGTAGATAAGAGAGTTTTAATCTTTTCTTCTCCCATTCCTCAAATGGAGTTATCTCTTTATTCTTTGTAGGAACTCGGTTTAGGACATGACATGCAGTCAATATCGCCTCCCCCCACCATGCCTTGGAGAGACCCGATGTGTCTAACATGGCGCTAACCAAATCAGTTAGAGTACGGTTCTTTCTTTCGGCCACCCCATTTGACTGAGGTGAATAGGGAGGCGTCCTCTCATGGATTATACCATGTTCCGCACAAAAAGCATCAAATTCATTGGAAAAATACTCTCCACCACGGTCGGACCTAAGCCTCTTGATTTTTCGATCAAGTGGTTTTCCACTTCAGCTTTATAGATCTTGAAAAAGTTCAAAGCCTCATCCTTAGATTTCAGAAGATACACATGGCAGTATATAGTGGAGTCATCAATTAACGTCATGAAATATTTCTTTCCACCTTTTGTCAAAACACCATTCATTTCACATATATCTGAATGTATGAGCTCTAGGGGTGCAAGATTTCTCGTTTCCGCAGTCGTGTGAGACTTACGAGGTTTCTTAGCTTGCACACAAACTTGACACTTAGATCCCTTGACAGTGGTGAAACTAGGGATTAAGTTCAACTTCGCTAGTCGCGACATGAAACCAAAGTTAACATGACAAAGACGTGAATGCCACACATTTGATTCACTATTGTTGTAGACATGATTAACAACTTTGTTGCAAACGTGTGACAAGGATAAACGAAACATGCCTTCTGACTCATAGCCTTTACCAACAAAAGTTACATACTTGGATATTACAAATTTATTTGACTCAAAGACAAGCTTGTAGCCATCTCTACACAGAAGAGATCCGATAACAAGATTTTTATTGACGGAGGGGACATAATGCACGTTCTTCAGTCGCACGATCTTCCCCGAAGTAAACTTCAGATTGACCGTGCCAACACCACGAACATAAGCACTTGAACCGTTGCCCATCAGCACGGTTGAAGTCCCTGTGTTCTGATAAGAGGAAAACATGGAAATATCACCGCATACATGCACATTAGCACCCGCGTCAATCAACTAATCAGGAGAATGACATACTGAAAGAATAGTGGGAAATATACCATACCCAACATCCTTCATGTCAGTGTCTCCAATGACAACATTAGCAGTCTTGCCGCCTTTCCCAGGATGACGCTTGTCATAGCAATTAGGGCAACTAGGAGCCCAATGATCATGATCCCCACACACATGACAAATACCTTTCTTCTTGTCATTTTTCTTCTTGAAGTTCGTGTGTTGCACAACCTTGTTCTTCCCATCAAACTTTGCTTTACCATTAAACTTGCCCTTGTTCTTGAACTTGTGGGGCTGGAAGTTCTTCTTCTGTACCAGATTGGCACTAGATTCTCCCTCAATACCTCGAGCACGTGTGTCCTTTGCTCTCGCCTTTTCTGCCACATCAAGAGTGCCAATGAGATCCGGGGCGGAAAAATCCTGCCTCTTATGTTTCAGTAAGGTAGCAAAGTTCCTCCGCGAAGGAGGAAGCTTAGTGATGATACCTCCGGCAACAAACTTGTCTGGTAGCATACAACTGAAGTGCTCAAGTTCTCTAACAAATGACTGTATCTCATGAGCTTGCTCAACCACGGAGCGCTCTTCAGTCATCCAGTAATCATAGAATTGCTCCATGATATACAACTCAGTGCCAACATCCGAGGCCCCAAACTTGGCCTCGAGTGCATCCCACATATCTTTTCCATTATCAATTGACGCATAAGCATCAACTATGTTCTCACCAAGAACATTCAAGAGAGCAGCCTTAAACAGAGTATCCATTTTCTGAAAAGCTTGTGCCTGTTGAGCATCAAGCTCTCCTTCAGGTTTGCCAAGATTGGCATCATAGCAACTCATGGTTTGAAACCATAAGACTGCTCTCACGCGCCACCTCTTATAGTGGATACCCTCAAACATAGGAGGTCTCATGGAAGCAGCAAAACCACTTAGGGTAAATTGCCTATAATTAGTTTTTTGGATTGTTGGAAATATGAGCAATTTACCTAATGATTTTATTAATGGAAATACTAAATAAAGTATGACTAATATAGCAGAGATAAATCAAGTCATGCAATCTGACAAAGAGAAGGTAAATAGCATCTGCATATATGAACTTGAACTAAACTCATCTAGAACAAACACTAGATGAAGTTGCATATTTTAAGTAGAGCCTAACATATGTAGGGCAGAGACTAGAGCAAAGAACTGTGGCAGGACTTCTAACAGAAAGAGAAAGAACACATACGAGACAGCAGCAGCAGAAGCAATGGACTTGGGGTCGACATCCTCTCCAGCCATGTCGTTGATGAGGTTGTCGACGCCGGGGGAGTAGTCGTCGGAGTCCGTGATGAAGAAGTCAGTAGTCACATGGAGCGCTCCCCAAAAACCTTATAACCCTTCTCCCGTACAGGACTCAAAAGGTGCAGTTCCGGAGGCCTACTGTCCCGACCTGCAGTGCACGCCGCAATCCGGAATGAGGAAGAACGTATTAGCAGCGCAATGCTCAGGAACTTGTGGCGAGAGGAAGAAGAGGTTCTGGTGCATCTCTCTGGGAGGAGCGACCTCCCTTTTATAGGCGCAAGAGAAGGAGGTGAGAGGCTGCGCCGGGAGCTGAAGAGAACGAGGGAGACGAAACGAACAGGCAGCAGGTGAAGAGGTGCGCTTTTCGTATTCAATTCTCCACTACAGCAAAAACGCTTCAGCTTTCGCGTGACCTTTCGTATACCCGTCGTGCGTGGCAACTATTTAGACATCGGCTCGTTCCCGCAACCCTCGGCGTGTCGTGACGAGGCGTGGCGTGGCGAGATGGGCGATGGAGGAGGAGCACGCGTGGATGTCCCTCTTGTTATCATCCTCATACATGTGGAGAAAGAGCCTCCCTTGTAAAGAGGTCCAACTCCCTCTAACTAGCAATGTCGGACTAAACTTTAGTTCCACCTCTTGCCTTGCACGAATGGGCTGCGTGGGCCTCTAGGATTTATTAGGAATTTCTGAAACTGTTATTGGGTAGGCCCAAAATAGAAAAAATTCCAGCACATCGGTAGGCTGGCTCTAGCTTGTACAATTGAGACATGGCCGTTCATGGCATGCTTGTATTGCACCGCGAATACTCACTTGCTTCCTTCCTCATATAGGGCTTGCAACGATGAGGTACTGCCCCAGTAGCAGCGTATGGAGCAGGTGAACTGCCCTGTAGCCACTGGGAGCGATCTCATCCCTACATAGACCTTGCTGGAGCCCATGCGTACCGACTGGTCATTCAGCTCCCATCCCTCTGCTGATGGTAGCAGCAGTGATCGAGGCATGGTACGCTGCGCAACCTACCGAAGCCAGGTTTCTTATCCCCCGGACGGGTCGACAACGCACAAACGTAGCCTCCCGGGTGGTTCCCGCGAAGAGATTCCCGGGGCCATTCCAACTCTGCATCTGGAACTATTCCTCGATGGCCCATGTCATAGTCCATCGGGTAGAGCGGGGTCTTCAAGGGTTATGATCTCGTTGAGGAGTATTCATGGGCCCACTGTCAAGGCCCAATACACCCGCTAGCAATACCTTGGTTTTTCTTACGCCGACATCCACCATGTAGACGTCGTAGGTGGAGGTTGCCATCCAGTTTGCCGGTGTTGGATGGTGCGGTGCTAGGCAGATCGCCGACATCTTCATCCATGTCGGTTGCCTCATCGAAGGTGTAGTCTAGTATGTCAGTTAAATCCTCGATTGTAGCGACTAGGTGGGTGATGGGCGGGACGTAAATTTCCCTGTCATCAGCTTTATATCCGATCTGGTCATTGATTGAAGACCGGTCGTCCGAAATCCCAAGTTTCTGGATTCGGTCCAACATATCGTTTAAAAGCAAGAGGTCTACCAGGCCCATCTCTTTACAGTAGGCATGGCTAACTTGCAGTATGCTCGACGAAGCGGGTGACACAACTTCGGAGCGCAGATCAGACAGGGAAAGGGCTTCGTCTGATGTTGAAGAGAACAAATCCAAACTTGAGGTTGGTTCCGAGGTGGGACCTGATCTGAAGATTGGATCTGAGGTTGTGTTTGAGGTTAAGACCATGGTGCCCGCAGGGTTCTCCAACCGATCCAGCGTCCATACAGAGAGGGCGAGATCGCCACGGGAGTCGGCAGTGTATTCCAAACTGCCAATTTCGAAGATCTGATCTGGGGCGAAGCCTTCAACGCGACCGAGGCATCCGGCCGAATCAGCTGAAGGACAATGTTATCGTACGCGAAAAGCTGGACGGGGACGAAGATGTCGCCACAGCCAATGTCACTATTGATCTAAATATGAGCCAATGTCACGGGGAGCGTCTTGTATGATTTGAGTCTTTGCTTTTCAGTTTACCACAATCATATTTGCTGTACACACCTTTTGAGAAAGGCACACATGATTCGGAAATTATTAGAGTACTCTATATGCTTCACTTATATTTTTTGAGTTATATAGTTTTTGCTCTAGTACTTCACTTATATCTTTTAGAGCACGGTGGTGGATTTATTTTATAGAAACTATTGATCTCTCATGCTTCACTTAGATTATTTTGAGAGTCTTAAATAGCATGGTGATTTGTTTAAATAATCCTAATATGCTAGGTATTCAAGATTAGTAAAGTTTCTTATGAGTGTTCTGAATACTAAGAGAAGTTTGGCGCTTGATGATTGTTTTGAGACATGGAGGTAGTGATATTAAAGTTGTGGTAGTTGAGTAGTTGTGAATTTGAGAAATACTTGTGTTGAAGTTTGCAAGTCCCGTAACATGCACGTATGGTAAATGTTATGTAACAAATTTGAAACATGAGGTGTTCTTTGATTGTCCTCCTTATGAGTGGCGGTTGGGGATGAGCGATGGTATTTTCCTACAAATCTATCCCCCTAGGAGCATGCGCGTAGTGCTTGGTTTTTGATGACTTGTAGATTTTTGCAATAAGTATGTGAGTTCTTTATGACTAATGTTGAGTCCATGGATTATACACTCTCTCTCACCTTTCCATCATTGCTAGCCTCTTCGGTACCATGCACTGCCCTTTCTCACATTGAGAGTTGGTGTAAACTTCGCCGGTGCATCCAAACCCCGTGATATGATACGCTCTTTCACACATAAACCTCCTTATATCTTCCTCAAAACAGCCAACATACCTACCTATTATGGCATTTCCATAGCCATTCCGAGATATATTGCCATGCAACTTTCCTCCGTTCCGTTTATCATGACACATTCATCATTGTCATTTTGCTTTGCATGATCATGTAGTTGACATAGTATTTGTGGCAAAGCCACCATTTATAATTCTTTCATACATGTCACTCTTGGTTCATTGCACATCCTGGTACACCGCTGGAGGCATTCATATAGTCATACTTTGTTCTAGTATCGAGTTGTACTCATTGAGTTGTAAATAAATAGAAGTGTGATGATCATCATTTTCTAGAGCATTGTCCCAAGTGAGGAAAAATAAAAAAGGGAGAAAGGCCATAAAAAAAGAAGAAGGCCCAAACAAAATGAGAGAAAAAGAGAGAAGGGACAAGGTTACTATCCTTTTTACCACACTTGTGCTTCAAAGTAGCACCATAATCTTCATGATAGAGAGTCTCTTGTTTTGTCACTTTCATATACTAGTGGGAATTTTTCATTATAGAACTTTGCTTGTATATTCCAACAATGGGCCTCCTCAAATGCCCTAGGTCTTCGTGAGCAAGCAAGTTGGATGCACACCCACTTAGTTCCTTTTGTTGAGCATTCATATATTTATAGCTCTAGTGCATCCGTTGCATGGCAATACCTACTCCTTGCATTAACATCAGTCGATGGGCATCTCCATAGCTCATTGATTAGCCGCATTGATGTGAGACTTTCTCCCTTTTTTGTCTTCTCCACATAACCCCCATCATTATATTCTATTCCACCCATAGTGCTATATCCATGGCTCACGCTCATGTATTGCGTGAAGGTTGAAAAAGTTTGAGATTACTAAAGTATGAAACAATTGCTTGGCTTGTTATCGGGGTTGTGCATAATGAGAGCATCTTTTGTGACGAAAATGGAGCATGACTAAAGTATATGATTTAGTAGGGATCAACTTTCTTTGGCCATATTATTTTGAGAGGACATAATTGCTTACTTAGTATGCTTGGAGTATTATTATTTTTATGTCAACATTGAACTTTTATCTTGAATCTTTCGAATCTGAATATTCATACCACAATTAAGAAGAATTACATTAAAATTATGCCTAGTAGCATTCCACATCAAAAATTCTGTTTTTATCATTTACCTACTCGAGGACGAGCAGGAATTAAGCTTGGGGATGCTTGATTCGTCTCCGACGTATCTATAATTTTTTATTGTTCCATGCTATATTATATTCTATTTTGGACATTATTTGGCTTTATTATACACTTTAATATTATTTTTGAGAATTGCTGTTTTTTTTGCCTATTTCAGAGTTTCCCAGAAAAATAATATCAAACGGAGTCCAGACGGAATGAAACCTTCGGGAACGTGATCTTTGTATCGAACATGATCCAGAGGACTTGGACCCTACGTCAAGACATCAATCAGGAGGGCACGAGGTAGTGGGGCGCGCCTACCCTCCCCATGCGCGCCCTCCACCCTAGTGGGCCCCACGTTGCTCCACCGACGTACTTCTTCCTCCTATATATACCTACGCACCCCCAAACTACCAGATACGGAGCAAAGAACCTAATTCCACCGCTGCAACCTTCTGTACCCATGAGATCCCATCTTCGGGCCTGTTCCAGAGCTTCGCCGGAGGGGGCATCGATCAGGGAGGGCTTCTACATCAACACCATAGCCTCTCCGATGATGTGTGAGTAGTTTACCTCAGACCTTTGGGTCCATAGTTATTAGCTAGATGGCTTCATCTCTTTTTTTGGATCTCAATACAATGTTCTCCCCCTCTCTCGTGGAGATCTATTCGATGTAATCTTATTTTGTGGTGTGTTTGTTGAGACCGGTGAATTGTGGGTTTATGATCAAGTTTATCTATGAACAATATTTGAATCTCCTCTGAATTCTTTTATGTATGATTGGTTATCTTTGCAAGTCTCTTCGAATTATCAGTTTGGTTTGTCCTACTAGATTGATCTTTCTTGCAACGGGAGAAGTGCTTAGCTTTGGGTTCAATCTTGCGGCATCCTTTCCCAGTGACAGTAGGGGCAGCAAGGCACGTATTGAATTGTTGCCATCGAGGATAACAAGATGGGGTTTATATCATATTGCATGAGTTTATCCCTCTACATCATGTCATCTTGCTTAAAGCGTTACTCTGTTCTTATGAACTTAATACTCTAGATGCATGCTTGATAGCGGTCGATGTGTGGAGTAATAGTAGTAGATGCAGGCAGGAGTCGGTCTACTTGTCTCGGACGTGATGCCTATATACATGATCATACCTAGATATTCTCATAACTATGCTCAGTTCTATCAATTGCTCAACAGTAATTTGTTCACCCACCGTAATACTTATGCTCTCGAGAGAAGCCACTAGTGAAACCTATGGCCCCCGGGTCTATGTTCCATCATATTGATCATCCAACACGTCGTTGTTTTTATTGCCTTCTATTTTACTTTGCATCTTTATCATAAAAATACCAAAAATATTATCTTATCATATCCATGAGATCTCACTCTCGTAAGTGACCGTGTAGGGATTGACAACCCCTTATCATGTTGGTTGCGAGGATTTATTTGTTTGTGTAGGTGCGAGGGACTCGTGCGTGGCCTCCTACTGGATTGATACCTTGGTTCTCAAAAACTGAGGGAAATACTTACGCTGCTTTACTGCATCACCCTTTCCTCTTCAAGGGAAAACCAACGCAGTGCTCAAGAGGTAGCAGAACCCAATCTACACATACTCGGGCTGTCCATGGATAACGTTGGACAATTCGAAAGAATCACGATTATAAATATGCAAATGCATGCATATTTATAGATGTAACCCTTTCGAATGGGAGACGCATAATGGTTATGCATACTGATGATTGACACCTATAGCTTACAAGTTTCATCGGCACGAAGACCGGAACAAAGCAAATGAAGGGGGAGGAGGAGATGTCATTTGTGCTCACCAATGAACGCAGGGGCGGAGCTCATCTAACACTAGACCCTCACAACGACGAAATACCTGCATATTTAAATCGAAAGATGAGTAACATAGCAAGTATTCGACACCGACGACCACATGTACCTCGCAGTGACGATACTTGCTATTTACGGTACCATCAACACAGAGGAACCCTCTAACCCGCTCGTCCCCGGGTAAACTAAATAGCAACTACCATTGGTGCAAGGTACATGAGGCAGCCGACGTTGAACACTAGATCCACATCCCACAAGTGAAGCCGGCGCCCGGCGTCCCGCAACAATAGTTCTGGTGGCCGATGACGGTCGAACACCTTGGCGAATTTGTCTGGAAGCCTCTGCGATGAGGATTAAAGCCAAGTTTTGAAATTTCAAACAACCAAACCGACTTGAGTTAGTTTGGGTGTTTCAAGTTTCAACCTTAGCTTTCAATCGTCATCTCTGAGGCTGCCAGACAAATTTGCAATGGTGTTTGACCGCCATCGACGCCGAGAACTGTTGCTGCTGGACGCAGGACCCCTATGTCACTTGTGGGACGTGGATGTAGTATTCGACACCGACGACCACATGTACCTCGCACTGACGATACTTGCTATTTAGGGTACCATCAACACCGAGGAACCCTCCTTTTCTTCTTCTTCTTCTTCTTCTTCTTCTTCTTCTTCCTCTTCTTAAACCTAGCACTAACCTAAACCTAAAAACTCACAACTACACCTAAACCTAGCACTAACCTAAACCTAAAAACTCAAAACTGCACCTAATTAAACCTAGCACTAACCTAAAACAAATCAAGAAAATAGAGAACAAAAAAAAGGAAAAAACAGAAAAAATTACCTCTTGCTCCGGCGAGGTCGACCGGTTGGGCGGGGCGGCACAGGGGCCGCGGGGAGGAGGACGGTAGCGGGACGGGGCGGCGGGGCGACGGGGTGGGGATGGCCGCTGGCGGCGACAGAGGAGAGAGGCGGGCGCACGGGAGGGAGGGAGAGAGAGAGAAAGAGAGAGATGGGGGAGACGGCTCGGCCCGTTAAGTGGGCTTTCTTTGCCGTCTGTTAGCAGACGACAACGAGGGCCACCGTTAGGGCTGGCCCACGTCTCCTCTTTGCCATCCGCAAGCAGAGAACAAAGGACTAACATTGCCGTCAGCCAGCAAACGACAAAGTAGTCACCTCTTTTGCCGTCCGCTCGCGGACGACAAACAATCTGACCTAGCCACGCCGTGCCCTGTGGGGCCCACCTGGCTCTTTGCCGTCTGCCTTATAGCTCTTTGCCGTCAGCTGGCCGATGACAAAGAAGCAGCTGACGGCAAATAGAATTTTTTCCATCTGCCCTTTCTTTGCCGTCCGCTTTGTGGAAGCGGACGGCAAAGAGGCTCTTTGCCGTCAGCTGGCGGACGACAAAGAAGCTGATTCTAGTAGTGTATCTTCCTCAAAACAACCACCATACCTACCTATTATGGCTTTTCCATAGCCATTCCGAGATATATTGCCATGCAACTTCCACTGCTTTCGTTTGATGACTTGAGCATTCATTGTCATATTGCTTTGCATGATCATACAGCTGACATAGTAGTTGTGGCTCAGCCACCGTTCATCATTTTCATACATGTTACACTAGATCATTGCACATCCTGGTACATTGCCAGACGCATTCATATAGAGTCATATTTTGTCATAGGCATCGAGTTGTATTTTTATTTCTTTTGAGTTATAAGTAAATAGAAGTGTGATGATCATCATTATTCAATTTTAGAGCAGTGCCCGGTGAGGAAAGGATGATGGAGACTATGATTCCCCCACAAGTCGGGATGAGACTCCGGACAATGAGAGAAAAAGAAAAAGAAAAAAAGAAAAAAAAGAAAAGAAAGAAAAAGAAAGAAAAACAAAGAGAGAAGGGGCATTGTTAGTATCCTTTACCACACTTGTGCTTCAAAGTAGCACCATGTTGTTCATATGGAGAGTCTCCTATGTTGTCACTTTCATATACTAGTGGGAATTTTTCATTATAGGATTAGATGCACACCGACTTAGTTTTCATATTGAGCTTTCATACACTTATAGCTCTTAGTGCATTCGTTGCATGGCAATCCCTACTCCTCACGTTGATATCAATTGATGGGCATCTCCATAGCCCGTTGGTTAGCCGCGTCGGTGTGAGACTTTCTTACTTTTTTTTGTCTTCTCTATATTTACCCCTATCATCATACTCTATTCCACCCGTAGTGTTATACCCATGGCTCGCGCTCATGTATTGCGTGAGGGTTGAAAAAGCTGAAGCGCGTTAAAAAGTATGAACCAATTGCTCGGCTTGTCATCGGGGTTGTGCATGATAAATACTTTGTGTTAAGAAGACATAGCATGACAAGACTATATGATTTTGTAGGGATAATTTTCTTTAGCGTTGGTATTTTGAAAGACATGATTGTTTGTTGGGATGCCTGAGTATTGATGTCTTATGTCAAATTATAGACTATTGCTTTGAATCACTTATGTCTTAATATTCATGCCATGATTAGATATATGATCAAGTTTATACTAGGTAGCATTCCACATAAAAAATTATCTTTTTTATCATTTACGTGCTTGAGGATGAGCAGGAATTAAGCTTGGGGATGCTGATACGTCTCCATCGTACCTATAATTTTTGATTGTTTCATGCCAATATTATACCACTTTCACATACTTTTGACAACTTTTTATATGATTTATTGGCCTAACCTATTGATCTAGTGATCCATACCAAACGAAGTCCAAATGCAATAAAATTTCATGGAGGATTATTTTGGAATATATCTGATTTTTGGGAGTTGGAATCACCGCAAACGGCGGCCCGTGGTGGGCACAAACCACCCGGGCGCGCCAGAGGAGCCTGGCGTGCCATGGTGGGTTGTGCTCACCTCGTACGTCAGTTTGGGCTCTACTTTGGGCGCAATGAAGCTTATATCCAGAAAAAAATCGTGTTAAAATCTCAGCGCAATCGGAGTTACGGATCTCTGGGAATATAAGAAACGGTTTTCGGTTAGATCTGGGGAACGCGAAACAGAAGAGAACAGAGAGGGTGAAAGCACAAGTGCTCCCTGGGTGGTTTTGGTAATTAATGTCAACATATCTCTTGTTGGACTAACACTTCTACCTAGTATGTTTCGGATAAGTTCAACAATGGAGTGGCATGGACTAGAGGATGTGGAACCCCTTCAAGATGCTAAAGACAAAGGATTGGCTCAAGCTTCAAGATCAATACTCTACATTTTATATTTTAGTGATCTAAGATCACATTGAGTCTATAGGAAAAGCCAATACTATTAAGGAGGGATGAGGTGTTGCTTAATGAGCCTCTTGCTTCATGTGCTTAGTGATATGCTCCAAAAACCCTCAACTATCTTCCCACATCCACATTTGACCTAAACCAAAAGTCAAACTCGGCCCCACCGATTCTTTCTATCCGGCGCCACCGAGTTTCACATGTCATAGCCACTGCCACAAACCCTAGCAATTCGGTTTCACCGATAGGGATCTCGGTCTCACCGAGATGGGATTGTAATCTCACTGTGTATGTCCATTGCCAAAATCGGTCCCACCGAGTTTATGCAATCAGTACTACCGAGATTACAATGCAAAACCTCTGGTCAGCTCATTACCAAAATCGGTCCCACCGAGTTTGTGTAATCGGTCTCACTGAGTTTACCTGACCAACTCTTGGTTAGCTTATTACCAAAATCGGTCCCACCGAGTTTGTGTAATCGGTCACACCGAGATTACGTTATGCCCAAACCCTAACCATATCGGTCATACCGAGTTGCATCTCAGTCCCACCGAAAATCCTAACGGTCACTAGGTTTGCTGAATCGGTCAGACCGAGTTTAACGATTCGGTCCCATCGAGTTTTGCAGATTGTGTGTAACGGTTAGATTTTGTGTGCAGGCTATATATACCCCTCCACCCACTCTTCATTCGTAGATAGAGCCATCAGAACATACCTTCACTTCCAATACACATTTTCTGAGAGAGAACTACCTACTCATGTGTTGAGCTCAAGATATTCCATTCCTACCATATGAATCTTGATCTCTAGCCTTCCCCAAGTTGCTTTCCACTCAAATCTTCTTTCCACCAAATCCGAATCCTGTGAGAGAGAGTTGAGTGTTGGGGAGACTATCATTTGAAGCACAAGAGCAAGGAGTTCATTATCAACACACCATCTGTTACTTCTTGGAGAGTGGTGTCTCCTAGATTGGCTAGGTGTCACTTGGGAGCCTCCGACAAGATTGTGGAGTTGAACCAAGGAGTTTGTAAGGGCAAGGAGATCGCCTACTTCATGAAGATCTACCGCTAGTGAGGCAAGTCCTTCGTGGGCGATGGCCGTGATGGAATAGACAAGGTTGCTTCTTCATGGACCCTTCATGGGTGGAGCCCTCCGTGGACTCGCGCAACCGTTACCCTCCGTTGGTTGAAGTCTCCATCAACGTGGATGTACGATAGCACCACCTATCGGAACCACGCCAAAAACATCCGTGTCTCCAATTGCGTTTGAATCCTCCAAACCCTTCTCTTTACATTCTTGCAAGTTGCATGCTTTACTTTCGACTGCTCATATACTCATTGCATGCTTGCTTGATATGTATTGTGTTTGTTAAACTTGTGCCTAAACTCCACCTAAACTTAAGAATATTAAAAACTGCAACTTTTGGCACTTAGTGTCTAATCACCACCCCTCTAGACACCTCTTCTCGATCCTTTCAGAGGGAGATCCAATCTCGGAGGGGTTCCCGCCCCTCCGCCGCCATGGAGACCAAGGACCAGAGGGGGAACTCTCCTCTCCATCTAGGGAGGAGGCCAAGGATGAAGAAGAAGCAGGGGGCTCTCTCCCCCTCGCTTCCGGTGGCGCCAGAGTGCCACCGGGGCAACGATCGGGACGACGATCTACATCAACAATCTTGCTACCGTCAACACCAACTTTATCCCCCTCTATGCAGCGGTGTAACACCTCTTCCCCCTGCTGTTATCTCTACTTAAACATGGTGCTCAACTCCATATATTATTTCCCAATGATCTATGGTTATCCTATGATGTTTGAGTAGATCCGTTTTGTCCTGTGGGTTAATCGTGATCTTGGTTGGTATGATTGTATATTTTATTTATGGTGCTGTCCTACGGTGCTCTCCATTCTCGCGCAAACATGAGGGGCCCCTCGCTGTAGGGTGTTGCAATATGTTCATGGTTCGCTTATGGTGGGTTGCGGGAGTGACAGAAACTTAAACCCGAGTAGGTGGGGTATGACGTATGGGAAGAAAAAGGACGTGATACTTAATGCTATGGTTGGGTTTCATGACCTTAATGATCTTTAGTAGTTGCAGATGCTTGCTAGAGTTACAATCATAAGTGCATATGATCCAAGTAGAGAAAGTATGTTAGCTCATGCCTCTCCCTCATATAAAATTACAAGAATGATTACCGGTACTTATTATCGATTGCCTAGGGACAAATAACTTTCTTGTTGAGAAAAGCTCTCTACTAAAACTAACTTAGTTGTGTCTTTATCTAAACAGACCCTAGATTTTATTACGCGCTCTTTATTTTCTTGCAAACCTATCCTATGACACCTACAAAGTACTTCTAGTTTCATACTTGTTCTGATAAAGCAAACGTCAAGTGTGCGTAGAGTTGTATCGGTGGTCGATAGAACTTGATGGAATATTTGTTCTACCTTTAGCTCCTCGTTGGGTTCGACACTCTTACTTATCGAAAGAGGCTACAATTGATCCCCTATACTTGTGGGTTATTAGGTGTTGAACCCAACGAGTAGCAGAAGGAAATGACAAGTAGTTTTCAGCAAGGTATTTTCTGCAAGCACTAGAATTATCGGTAATAGATAGTTTGATAGCAAGATAATTCATAACAAGTGACAAGTAGAAATAGTAACAAAGGTGCAACAAGGTAGCCCAATCCTTTTTAGCAAAGGACATGATGGAACTTTCTCTTATATCAAGCAAAGCGTTCTTGAGGACACATGGGAATTCATCTAGTCACTTTCATCATGTTTGTTTGATTCGCGCTCGCTGCTTTGATAATTTGATATGTGGGTGGACCGGTGCTTGGGCGATGTTATTACTTGAACAAGCCTCCCACTTATGATTACCCCCTTTCGCAAGCATCCGCAACTATGAAAGAAGAATTAAGATAAATCTAACCATAGCATGGAACATATGGATCCAAATCAGCCCCTTACGGAATAGCGCATAAACTAGGGTTTAAGCTTCTGTCACTCTAGCAACCCATCATCTAATTACTACTCCACAATGCCTTCCCTTAGGCCCAAGTATGATGAAGTGTCATGTAGTTGACATTCACATGACACCACTAAGGGAAGCACAACACACATATCATCAAAATATCGAATGAATACCAAATTCACATGATTACTTATAACCGAACTTCTCCCATTTCCTCAAGAACAAAAGTAACTACTGAAAAATCATATTAAGGATCTGAACATATAATCTTCCACCAAATAAACCAATTAGCATCAACTACAAGATGTAATCAACAGTACCAGCAACCCACAGATAGCAATCTAAGGTTTTGAGACAAAGATTGAATACAAGAGATGAACTGGGGTTTGAGATGAGATGGTGCTGGTGAAGAGGTTGATGAAGATTGGTCCTCCTACGATGAGAGAATCATTGGTGATGTCGATTGCTTCGTTTTCCCCCTCCTGGAGGGAAGTTTCCCCGGCTGAATCGCTCCACCGGAGAACAAAAGTGCTCATGCACGGGTTTCGCCTCGAGATGGCGGTGCTTCATCCAAAAACCTTCCTTCTGAGTTTCTTCCTAGGTCAAATGGAACCTTATAGCAGAAGATGGGCTTCGGAGGCCTGTCAGGGGCCACACAAGTCCAGGGGAGCGCCTTGTGGGGTAGGGCGTGCCCCCAAGGCTTGTGGCTACCTGGTGGGCCCCCTTATGATGATTCTTTCGCCAATAATTTTTATATATTCCAAAATAATTCTTTGTCAATTTTAGGTCATTTGGAGTTATGCAGAAAAAGTGTCTCCGATATAGCCCTTTCCGTTCCAGAATTCCAGCTGCCGGCAATCTCCCTCTTCATGTGAAACATGCAAAATAAGAGAGAAAAGGCATAAGAATTGTATCATAAAGTGAAATAGTAGTCCAAATTGCAAATAAATGTCAATAGGAAAACATGATGCAAAATGACGTATCAACTTCCCCAAGCTTAGACCTCATTTGTCCTCAAGTGAAAGCCGACATCTATAATCATGACGACATTTTAAAGAGAGAGGCGTCGATAAAACAAAATACGGACATGAAAGTATCATGGTGCTTATCATAACAGAAGTATTTCATATTAAAACTTCTCATGCTAGAATAACAATTCATTCACAAGATAAAGTATGAAACATAAAGTTTATTGGAAACTGATGTCTACTACACAACCTATTCTTGTAGACTCGCATTGGGCCTCCAAGCGCAGAGTTTTGTTGGACAGTAGCAATTTTCCGTCAAGTGGTTGGCCTAAGGTTTATCAATGCATGGGAGGCGTAGGATGAAGATGGTCTCTCTCCAGCAACCCTGCAATCAAATACAAGAAATCTCTTGTGTCCTCAACACACCCAATACAATGTCAAATTGTATAGGTGCACTAGTTCGGCGAAGAGATGGTGATACAAGTGTAGTATGGATAGTAGATATAGGTTTTTGTAATGTGAAAATAAAAAATAGCTAGGTATCTGGTAGCAAAAGTGAGCACAAACGGTATTGCAATGCTTGGAAGCAAGGCCTAGGGTTCATACTTTCACTAGTGCAATCTCTCAATAGTGCTAACATAACTGAATCATATAACAATCCTCCGACGTGCGACAAAGGGTCACTCCAAAATTCTTATCTAGCGGAGAACATAAGACGAAATTCTTTGTAGGGTATGAAACCACCTCAAATTTATTCTTTCCTATCAATCCATTGAGCTATTCCTGTAAGCGTCACAAACAACCCCATACTTCGTACTAAAATAACACCATATGATACACATCAACCAACTCTAATGTAAAAAAAAACCAACTCTAATGTCATCTAGATACTCCAATGTCACCACAAGTATCCGCGAGGTGATTATACAATATGCATCAAACAACTTCAAATTCATAATATTCAATCCAACACAAAGAACTTCAAAGAGTGCCCCAAGATTTCTATCGGAGCAAGTAGGACGAAAATGTGCATCAACCCCTATGCGTAGATTACCCCAATGTCACCTTGGGAATCAGCGAGTTGAGTGCCAAAACATACATCAAGTAATCAATATAATACCCCATTGTCACCACGGGTATTCATATGCAAGACATACATCAATTGTTCTCAAATCCATGAAAGTATTCAATTCGATAATAGTGAAACCTCAAAGGTAAAAACTCAATTCATCACCAAAATATAGAGAGGGAGAAACTCCATATGATCCAACTATATTAACAAATCTCGCGGTACATCAAGATTGTGCCAAACCAAGAACACGAGAGAGAGAGAGAGAGAGAGAGAGAGAGAGAGAGAGAGAGAGATCAAACATATAGCAACCGGTACATACCCTCAGCACTGAGGGTGAACTGCTCCCTCCTCATCATGGTGGCCGCCGGGATGATGAAGATGGCCTCCAGTGTTGATTTCCCCCTCTAGCAGGGTGCTGAAACAGGGTCCTGATTGATTTTTCGTGGATACAGAGGCTTGCGGCAGTGGAACTTCTCATTAGGGTTCTTTTCGGGGGTTTAGGTAATTATATGAATTTTTGGCGTCGGTCTCACGTCAAGGGGGCCCACGAGGGAGTGACAAGCTTGGGGGGGGGGGAGACCCCAGGCTTGTCGTGCCCTCGTGGCTCTTCTGATTTGGCTCCGGTGCTCAGTGGGTCTCTTCTAGTCCATAAAAAAACACCATAAATTTTCAGCCCATTCCGATAACTTTTATTTCTGCACGAAAGAAACACCACGGTAGTTCTGCTGAAAATCGCGCTAGTCCGAGTTAGTTCTATTCAAATCATACCAAAACCATATAAAAATGTTGTAAGCATGGCATGAATACTTCATAAATTATAGATATGTTGGAGACATATCAGCATCCCAAGGCTTAATTCCTGCTCATCCTTGAGTACGTAAATCATAAAAGAAATAATTTATGAAGTGTGAATGCTATCATAGTGCATAAGTTTGATCAATGATAATTTCAATCACTTTTCCTAGCATCATAACAACAACTCTTTCTCATAAAACTCATCACGATAAAGTAGCAATCAAAAACATAATTTTTGATGTGGAATGCTACCTATCATATTCATCATATAATCTTTTATTTTGTAGCATGGATATTTGGACTTGAGTGATTCAAAGCAATAGTCTATAGTTTGACATGAAAACATAAATACTCAAGTATACCAACAAGCAACCATGTCTTTCACAATATCAACGTTAAAGAAAGTTATCCCTAGGCCATTATGCTCAATCATTGATCCATTCATGAAACACACTCAATATTAGCTACAACCAATGCACAAGTATGACAATAGTGCTCTCTAGTTGGTGCTTTATAAGAGAAGATGGAGACTCAAAATAAAAATAAAAATTGCATAGAAGTAAATAGATAGGCCTTTCGTAGAGGGAATCACAGATTTGCAGAGGTGCCAGAGCTCAAAGTTTAAAATAGAGAGAAAGAATTATTTTGAGAGGAATGCTTTTCCTGTCAACGAGAACGACCGAGAATTCCCAATATCTTCCATGCTAAACACATTATAGGTGGTTCCCGAACATAAAATAATGTTTATTTCCTTTTCATCATTATTTCACGATCCATGGCTAGCCGTATCCACGGGTGCCTTCCATACCAACACTTTCCAAGGAATTTATTATTGTTATTATTATTATTTTCATTTCGCGACTAGGCCTACCTATTACCTTACCACTTTCTCGTGCAATGGTAAGTGAATAAACATTCATCGTGAGAATAACATGCCTAGCATGGAAAATATTGGCCACCCCCTGCCGCTTCATGAGCGGTACGGGCACACAAAACGGAAAAATATTTTGAAAAATTAGAGTTGGCACATGCAAATTTACTTGTAACGGCATGGAAATACCGCATATATGTAGGTTTAGTGGACTCATTTAGCACAACTTTGGGTTTAAGGAATTGGATGCATAAGCAGTATTTTCGCTTAGTACAAATGTAGGCCAGCAAATAGAATGAGAAGCAACCAACCAAAAAACAAAAACGGTCATAAACATGCATTGAACATAACTAACACTGAATAATGCACCATAAGTAGGATGTAACTTCGTTGCATAACTATTGACTTTACGTGCATGCATAGGGAATCACAAACCTTAGCATCAATATTCTTACTAAAGCACAATTACTGACTAGCATAACTCACATATTATCATCTTCATATCGCAAAACTATTGCAAGGAATCAAACTTATCATATCTAATGATCTATATGGAAGTTTTATCCTATCCTTCTTGAATATCCATCATATTGGAACCAATTTCATAACTTGTGCAAATTGTCATCACTATTATCAACTCTCAAAATAATATAAGTGAAGCACGAGAGTGTTCGACAAACTACTCCAAAAACATATAAGTGAAGATCAAATGAGTAGTTAAGTAAATAGGTAGCTATGTGAGGCCTCTCTCTCATTTAAAATTTTCATATCTTAAGTATTTTATTCAAACAGGAAAGAAAACAAAATAAAACGACATTCCAAGAATAGCCATATCATGTGAAGAAGCAAAAACTTAGGCTCAACCAAAACTAACCGGTAGTTGTTGAAGAAGAAAGGTGGGATGCCAACTGGGGCATCCCCAAGCTTAGATGCTTGAGACTTCTTGGAATATTAATTTGGGATGCCTTGGGCATCCCCAAGCTTGACCTCTTGTGTCTCCTTAATTCGTCTCATATCACCGTTTCCTTAAATCTTAAGAACTTCATCCACACAAAACTCAATAAGAACTCTTGAGATAAGTTAGTATAAATCAATGCAAAACCTTATCATTATCTACTGTAACAAATCACTAAAATTATAATTTAACATTGCATACAAAATGCCTCTGCATATTTAATACTCCTATCCTCAAATGGGATCATTAAACAAGCAAACATATGCAACCAATGCAAACCAAACAACAATCTGTCTAAACAGGACAATCTGTCAAGGATGCAAGAAGATTCATACTTATTAAACTCCAAAAATTCTAAAAATTTACCACACTGTAGAAAATTTCATCATAGCTTACTATGTAAAAATTTGAAGATTTTATCATGTTTTGACATTCCAGAAGAATTCAGACAATAATAGAAAACTTTCTGTTTTCAAACAACAACATATAGATTTGCAAAATAAGCATGGTAAAGGCTATACTTGACATTTTTTATTGAAATAAAAGATACAAAACATTATTCTGAATAATAGCAAGTAAATCGTAATGAAATAAAACGACACTTCAAGCAAAACACATATCATGTGATGAATAAAAATATAGTTCCAAGTGAGGTTACCGATAGTGTTGAAGACGAAAGAGGGGATGCCTTCTAGGACATCCCCAAGCTTGGACGCTTGGGTCTTCCTTAGATATTGCCTTGGGAATTCCCAAGCTTAGGGTCTTGCCTCTCCTTATTTTCCTCATATTGATATCTCACCCAAAACTTGAAAACTTCAATCACACAAAACTTAATGAAACTTCGTGAGATATGTTAGTATGATAAAGAGCAAATCATTCACTTTGGTACTGTCAAAGACAAGGTTCATAATTGTTTCCACATAATTCCTATTGTACTATTTCCACAACTTATATTGACCAATATAAGCCATGGAAACTATAAAACAAGCAAACTATGCATTGAAAATAGAATGTATCAAAAACAAAATAGTCTGCAATGATCTGAATAATGACCATAATTTTGTAAATCCAAAAATTCTGAAACATTAGGACAACATAGTAAATTAGTGTATAAATCATGTGTAAAAATTTCTGAATTTTTAGACACTCCAGTGAATCACATTAATTCTAGAACTAGGTGCAGAAGTTTCTGTTTTTGCACAAAATCAAGTCAACTATCATCCACACTAACCAAAGGATTTACTTGGCACTTTATTGAAACAAAAGCTATAAAACATGATTAATGAAGTAGCTTAATCATGTGAGCACATAAAAACAGTAGGGGTAAATGTTGGGTTGTCTCCCAACAAGCACTTTTTCTTTAATGTCTTTTTAGCAAACAGTTCATGGGAACAAGAATCAACTAGCATAGGCAGGCAAAACAAGAAAAACTTCAAGATTTTCAACACATAGAGAGGAAACTTGGTATTATTGAGATATGTAAAGGCATATGTTCCTTTTTCATAATAATTTTCAGTAGCATCATGAATGAAGTCAACAATATAGCTGTCACATAAAGCATTCTGTTAATGATTCATAAGCATAGAAATTTTATTACTCTCCACATATGCAAATTTATCCTCAGTCATAATGGTGGGAGCAAACTCAACAAAATAACTATCACATGATACTTGATTTACATAATCAATTTGGGCACTAAAATCATGGTGATGAATTTCATGGTTATCATTATTCTTCATAGCATAAATGTCATCACAGATAGCAACTTCGTTCTCATAATAATCAATTGAAACCTCTTCCAAAATAGTGGATTCGTCATTAAATAAAGTCATGACCTCACCAAATCCACTTTTACCATAATAAGATTCAGAACCCTGTAAAATAGCGGGATCATTACTTCCTAGAGTTGACACTCTACCTTACCCACTTTCGTAAATTTTGCAATCATCATAAATAGGATAATAAGATTCAGAACCCTCCAAAATAGTGGGATCATTACTTTCTAGAGTTGACACTTTACCGTACGCACTTTCGTGGATATTGCAATCATCTACTACCCGTATAAAAGCACGTGAGAGGCAGATCCAAACAATCAGGCGCGTCCCTTTACAAGATCTAAAGGTTCCAAACTCTTTTGTGTTTAACCCAATAAGCCACTAATCCATCCACCTCTAATCTTCCATGTCCCTTCGTAAAAAAATAACTGCCCCGCACCCGCACCACGCACCACGACCGATCCCCCACAACCTTCGCTCGGCCGTAGCCCCGCACCATGCACCCCCGCTCCTCCAATCGGTCGCCGCCCGCCTCTCCTAATCATGGCCTCCGCCATCGATCCTCCAAAATGTCGCCGCTAGCCGATCGTCCCCTCCGCCGCTGCCAATCCCCCACTTGGCCTAATCTATTTGAGTTGAGGGCGGCCCCCGGTTCCTCACGCCCTCCCTCGGTGGCGCCGCCCCCAGCTCCGTGCCGGCCATCGTGCCCCAACGCGGCCTCCCTCCACGTTGCCTCAGCCGCCCATCGCGTCCCATGGATCCTTTGAGCGACGCCAACGCCACCGACGCCGATCCCAACTACCACTGCCTGAATCTGCATGTTGAGGCACGTTGTTGCTGGACACAGATGCCATCTACCCATTTACCGCCCCTGAATCCATGTGTCCCGCTGCAGCTGCCTACGCTGACGCCATCTGCCCCACCAATACTTTCGCATGAGGTACCTTATTTACTCTTCATCTACAAAATTCAGTGCACTCAAGATTGCTGCGTCTTCTGCCGTTGTGTATCTGTATGTTGTTTCTAATTATAATGACCAGATCAATGCATGATGCATTTTTGCTGATTTTTCAGCACATACATCAACTGATGCACAGAGACACGTATAGGCCAGATTGCCATTTCCAAATATTTAAGTACATAAGAGTACAGATTGCATGACAACACTTGGCTGATAGATAGATGACCAAATAAAAAAGGAGTTTAATTCAATTCATTAACTAAGTACTACTCTTTGGTGACATTGCCAGGTCTGCTCTGCTTTTCGTGCATTCAAAAGCACCCACCAGCAGGATCTATTTCGGCTGCGCATTCGCCTCATCAAACCAAAGTTTTAATCATGTCAAGTTGTCAACAAGGCGCTATTTCCATGCACAGCACAACTGCTAACTTTTTTTCTGATTAAACAATGCTATTAAATGAATCGTCAAATAAAGCAATTGCCAATGTAGAGGGAAATACACTGTAGTCTTGGCTAAATAGATACTGATTGAGTTTTGACATCATCACCATTCTGCACCATAGCGCACACCACTTGTTCAACCTTGGGTTTGATCCCCATCAACATCGAAAGGAGACTGGGGGTGCCGTGGAACCCTCATCGTCTTCAAAAAGGTATGTTCGTTTAATACGTGCCTAGGCACAAGTTCGGATTGTTAAAGTTCCCTTCTATCTTTGATTTAGGAGGAGCACACGACAGACAGTGGGAAAACGCCCTGCTAGCCGAATGTCAGCCAATCCGGCACCAGACTCGTCAGCTAGGACGAGGGCTGATGCAATGCCAATTCCACCGCCTCATGAGGATTTGAATGGCGTATCTGTCATGAATTCCAAGGTGGAGAGCATAATGATCACCGTTGACTGAAAGAGGCCATGCACGCTCCAGCTTTTTTTGAGCAGGAATTTACCGCACTCAGCTCGGTGGATGCATATATCCGAGCCGCTCGAGACGGACTTGTCGGAGTTACTCAGTTGTTCTTAAAGGATATACAGGTAAGAGTTTGTGAAACCTTGATAGATGTACACCAGTAGCCCCCGAGACTTGAAGCAGTGAAGCCAACCGATTTAAGGATCGATATTACCTGCAGGTTCTCAAAGAGAAGAATACGGTGCTATCCCAGGAGCTAAAAACAACCCAGACGCAACTGAATGTCGTTTCCGCTGAACTGGCGGAAATGAAAAAGGACGCAATGAGCACATCCACAAAGAAAAAACACGAGGAGGAAAAAGAAAAACAATCCGAAGAGATAGAGAGCTTAAAGGCTCGGTTATCGACCGCTCAAAAGAAAATGAGAAGTTGAACGGCGGCATGTTCGGTATGTCTATTAAAACCACCATAGAGACTCATGTTTAGTCCACAATTCGGAATGTCATAACTCTGTTGCTGCAGGTCTATTAACTGGTCGACCGGAAGAAGAAGTGTCCGGATTTCAAGGTGACGTGCTAAAGGAGCTGTCCATGGTACATGCGCGGGCACGGAAAGCCATGAGGAGTATGGTCAAGGCTTTATGGCCATCTGACACCCCTCTAGAAAGTATGGAGGGTTTGGCAAGCCTGTTCAAAGGTGCCCGGTGCCGCTTTGAGCTATGGAAGACATCCGCCTGCTGTGAAGGCGCACGAGAAGCCTGGGCGATGGTGAAAACACGCTTCATGAAGCTAGATCCGAATCATATGGCCCGAGTGGGACCGCAGGGAACGGATGGGAAAGAAATTCCTTTGAACTTGGTGTATGACCAAGTAATGATAGCTACGAAATATTTTCACAGGAAAACTGTAGGTTAGACAGTCTGAAAGATTGAATAGATAAGGAATATGCATTTGATTCAATGTATTAATGTACTTTATGATCAACCTGTATCTTTCAGCCGAACATGTGGAAAATTTGTCATCGCAGGCCTTCGGCTTTAACCTCCAAACCAAAATGGTGGAGTGTTTCCGGATACTATAACGAAAGAAACATTCATTATGTCCGAAAACCAGGCAACCCAGTCATTATGCTCGAACAAACAATTTTTTTTAGTTTGGGAGGTATGTTATATTACATATGTAAGAAAAATCTTCCAAGGAGAATAGTCCCATTAAGGGTTCCTTTCCTTGGGTTGGCATGCTGTAATTGTGCGCGCCTGGGCTTTGGTCCGTATGATGGGAAAACTGTCCCACATTTTTTTGAAGGGTTACAAGAATGTAACAATTTGTCGTTTGATTGCCGACCAATTGTTCTCTTAAGAACGCTAACTTTTGGCTTCATCTGTCTAAGGTACAGGTCCGGATTACCTGGTTGTAACAATCGTAGAGGTGCTCCCTTTACACCCTAGCCAAACAATCGGGAACGTAGGGCATAAACATGAGCGAGGCAACCCAGCTTGGCAAAAACTTAAGTCATAGAGGTGCATATAATGGCAAAAGAGTGTATATAAACAAACGACATATAAGTTTTGAGCTCCAGGCTCTGAGTAATAATAAGCTTCGGTTTAAAGAAGCCCCCAGTCATGGTGGGGTGTTTACATTTTAAGATGCGTACCCCTTGAGACTTCGGCCTATCCGAACATATCCCGGGAAACATATAAGAACGAGAAAACAAAAACAAATGAAGAGGGAAAGAAAAGGGCGAAAACGAAACAGGCCGAACTTATGCGTAGAATCTTCGGAGCCGAGCAGCGTTCCATGGATTCGGCTCTAGGCGATTATCCGATGCATTACGAAGGTGATAGGCTCCTCCTGTGAGAACTTCATCTATAATGAAGGGACCCTCCCATTTTGGTTTGAGCTTTTCCTTCTTCTTCTCTGGGAGGCATAAAGCAAGTTCGCCGACATTATAAGTCTTGGCCCGCTCTTCTCTGCTTTGGTATCTCCAAGCCTGTTGTTGATAAAATGCGGAACGGGCTCTTGCAATATCGCACTCCTCCTCCAGGCCGTCTAGGTCATCTTGCCGATCGAGCTCGACCTCTCTCTCTCTTCATACAAGCGCACTCGAGGTGAGTCATGAATAATGTCGCAGGGCAAGACAATCTCTGCGCTGTACACCATGAAAAAGGTGTGTATCCAGTCGTGCGATTGGGCGTGGTCCGCAATCCCCAGAGTGGAATCGAGATCCTCGACCCAGTGTTTATCTGACTCCCGTAGGGATCGCACTAGTCTGGGTTTGATGCCGCTCATTAGCAGGCCATTAGCCTGTTCGACCTGACCGTTTATTTGAGGGTGGTATACAGAGGCGTAATCAAGCTTAATGCCCAAGTTAGCACACCAATTTTTTAAATGATCGACTGTGAAATTGGAGCCATTATCAGTGATGATGTTGTGCGGGACACCATAACGGTGTACCACGCCTGATATAAAGTCGATCACTAGCCCGACTTCGGCCATTTTTACTGGTTTGGCCTCTACTTAATGAATTAATCCACCATAACTAGCAAGTATTTCTTCTTGTGGCTTCCCCCTTTGAGGGGTCCGACCATATCTAGCCCCCAAACCATAAAGGGCCAAGTGATGGGGATTGTTCTTAAGGCAGTGGACGGCATATGACTTTGATTGGCGAAAAGCTGACATCCCACACAACGCTGTACAAGGGCCTGTGCATCTGCTCGGGCCGTTGGCCAAAAGAAGCCTGTACGGTGGGCCTTGCTTACGAGGGCCAGAGCTGCAGCGTGATGGCCACCAAGACCAGCATGTATTTCAGCCAGGAGCTGCCATCCCTCCTCTTCGGAGATGCATTTTTGAAGGACTCTAGTAGTACTTTTCTTGTAGAGTTCACCTTCATGAACTTTGTAGGCTTTAGAGTGTCGAACTATGCGACGGGCCTCATTTTGGTCATCAGGGAGTTCCTGCCTATTAAGGTAGGCCAGGAAGGGTTTGTTCCATGGAACAATGACGACCATGATTACATGGGCGGAAGGTGTCATTTCGATGCCCGAGCCCCCGATGATATCATAATTGTGTTCGGTAGCTGGGGGTATGATCGGCTCTGGACTAGTATTTCCGCTCTCGTCCGACCATACCACGGATGGCTTGAAGAGCCTTTCCACAAAGGTGTTAGGTGGGATGGGATCGCGCTTCGCGCCCATTCGAGCAAGGATGTCCGCTGCCTGATTACTGTCTCGATCAACGTGACGGAACTCAAGCCCCTCAAACTGAGCTGATATTTTGAGTACGGCGTTTCGACATGCCGCCATCTTCGGGTCTTTTGCATCGAATTCTCCATTTATTTGGGATATTGTGAGGTTCGAATCCCCACGCACCTCTAGGCATTATATGCCCATAGAGACAGGCATTCGGAGACCATGTAGTAGTGCCTCGTATTCGGCCACATTGTTGGAGTTCATATATATGATTTGTAACACGTAGTGGACTATGTCCCCTGTAGGGGATGTTAAGATGACACCAGCCCCCAGTCCGGCTCAAATTTTAGAGCCGCCAAAGTACATGATCCAGTTGGAGTATGTGCTGTACTCTTTAGGGAGTTCGGCTTCCGTCCACTCGGCGACAAATTCGGCCAACACGTGAGATTTAATAGCTCGGCGTGGCTTGTATGTTATTTCAAATGGTAAGAGCTCGATGGCCCGTTTGGCTATCGTCCGGTGGCATCCCGATTATTTATGATGTCATTGAGTGATACTTCGGATGCCACCGTGACCGAACACTGTTTAAAGTAGTGCCGCAGCTTCCGGGATGCCATGAAGACCACATACGCTATCTTTTGATAGTGCGGGTATCAAGATTTGCACGGTGTAAGGACCGCCGATACATAGTAAACTTGTTTCTGGATTGGGAATTTGTGTCCCTCTTCCTCTCGTTCGACGACGAGTACGACGCTCACTACCTGGTGAGTCGCAGATATGTAAAGCAACATAGGCTCGCCAACACTTGGTGCGGCTAGGATTGGGTTGCCTGCTAACAAAGTCTTTATTTCTTCCAATCCAGCTGTAGCCGCGTCCATCCATTCGGGGTGGTCGGTGCGTCGGAGCAGTCGATAAAGTGGCAGCGCCTTTTCTCCCAATTTGGAGATAAAGCGGCTCAAGGCTGCCATGCACCTAGCTAGTTTTTGGACCTGCTTTAAGTCTGTTGGTGTTGCCAATTGTGACAGGGCTCGGATTTTGGCTGGGTTTGCTTCGATTCCTATTAGAAACAATGAACCCGAGTAGTTTCCCGACTGGAACACCGAAGACACATTTTTCTGGATTGAGCTGTATGTCATATGTTCGGAGGTTATCGAATGTGAGGCATAGATCGTCCACCAATGATTCGACATGTTTAGTCTTGATGACTACATCGTCCATATATGCCTCCACTGCATTGCCAATTTGCTTTTCCAGACATGTTTGAATCATGCGTTGGTAAGTGGCGCCAGCGTTTTTTAGCCCGAAAGGCATAGTGTTGAAGCAGAAAGGCCCACACGGGGTAATAAATGCTGTTGCGGCCTGGTCAGACCCCTTCATCTTGATCTGATGGTATCCGGAGCAGGCGTCGAGGAAACACAATGAGTCTTATCCTGTAGTCATGTCAATGATTTGATCAATGCGGGGCAGCGGGAAGGGGTCCTTAGGGCAAGCCTTATTGAGGTATTTGAAATCGACACAAAGGTGACAGGATTTATCCTTCTTCGGCACCATGACCAGGTTGGCAGTCCGGGTGCTTGATTTCTCTAATGAACCTGGCCTCAAGTAGTTTGGCTAGCTCCTCTCCCATAGCTTGTCGTTTGGGCTCGGAAAAGCGCCACATCGTTTGCTTGACTGGTTTGAACCCCTTTATTATGTTGAGGCTATGTTCGGCTAGCCTACATGGGATTCCGGGCATGTCCGAAGGATGCCATGCAAAGATGTCCCAATTTTCGCGCAGGAACACTCGTAAGGCAGCGTCAATCGTCTGATCCAGCTGTGCTCCAATGGATGCTATTTTGTTAGGATCCGTCGGGTGCACTTGAAATTTGACTATTTCATCTGCTGGTTTGAAAGATGTGGATTTGGGCCTCTTGTCGAGGATTACATCGTCTTTGTCCACTTTGGAACGCAGAGTGGTTAACTCTTCGGCCGCGAGGGCCTCGGATAGTGGCTCGAGGGCCAAGGATGCGGTTCTGTTTTCAGCACGGAGTGCTATATTCGGGTCGCTGGTGATAGTGATTACTCCGTTGGGTCCTGGCATTTTAAGCTTCATGTACCCATAATGGGGTATGGCTTGGAAGCGTGCGAAGGCGTCCCGCCCCAAAAGGACGTGATATCCGCTATTGAAAGGGGCCACGTGGAAGAGCAACTCTTCGGAACCATAGTTATTAGGCGTGCCAAATACTACATCGAGTTTAATTTTCCCCGAGCATCGTGCTTCTCGGCTGGGGATAATACCTCGAAAGGTGCTACTGCTTTGCTCGATGCGACTCTTCCCAGTTGCATTTTGTCGAGCGTATCTTCGTTGATGAGGTTGAGTCCGCTACCGCTGTCCATGAGCACTTTGGTGAGTCGAAAGCTGTCCACAATTTGGTTTAAGACCAAGGCGGCTGGTGCTCAGACTGATCGGGCCCTTGGTTCGTCGTCGGCACCGAAAGTTATGGCCGTATCGCTCCAAGGGTTCATTGCGGTTACTTGGTTGACTTCGGCAAGGTCGCAGAGCACCCGTTTGCGCCGATTATTTGAAGAAAAGGTCTCAAAGACCATAAATACATTGAAATCATCATCCTCCGAAGAATACTTCTTTGGAGTAGTACTGGTGAGGACAGCCTCACCGCTCTTAGCCACTTGCCCGAGTACCCAACATGCCCGAAGACTATGTGTTGGTTCAGTGCTCGGTGTTGTATGTATCTCAGAGGGCTTGTCGAGTGATAAGTCTCCAACGTTTCTATAATTTTTCATTGCTCCATGCTATATTATCTACTGTTTTGGACAATATTGGCCTTTATTATCCACTTTTATATTATTTTTGGGAATAACCTATTAACCGGAGGCCCAACCCAGAATTGTTGTTTTTTGCCTATTTCAGAGTTTTGCAGAAACGGAATATCAAACGGAGTCCAAACGGAATGAAACCTTCGGGAAGGTGATTTTCTCACCGAACGTGATCCAGGAGACTTGGACCCTAAGTCAAGGAAGCTTCGAGGAGGGCACGGGGTAGGGGGGCGCGCCCACCCTCCTAGGGCGCTCCCTCCACCCTCGTGAGCCCCACGTTGCTCCACCGACATACTTCTTCCTCCTATATATACCTACGTACCCCCAAACGATCACATACGGAGCCAAAAACCTAATTCCACCGCCGCAACCTTCTGTACCCACGAGATCCCATCTTGGGGCCTGTTTCGGAGCTCCTCCGGAGGGGGCATCCATCACAGAGGGCTTCTACATCATCACCATAGCCTCTCCAATGAAGTGTGAGTAGTTTACCTCAGACCTTCGGGTCCATAGTTAGTAGCTAGATGGCTTCTTCTCTCTTTTTGGATCTTAATACAATGTTCTCCCCCTCTCTCGTGGAGATCTATTCGATGTAATCTTCTTTTTGCGGTGTGTTTGTTGAGATCGATGAATTGTGGGTTTATGATCAAGATTATCTACTAACAATATTTGAATCTTCTCTGAATTCTTTTATGTATGATTGGTTATCTTTGCAAGTCTCCTCGAATTATCAGTTTGGTTTGGCCTACTAGATTGGTTTTTCTTGCAATGGGAGAAGTGCTTAGCTTTGGGTTCAATCTTGCGGTGTCCTTTCCCAGAGACAGTAGGGGCAGCAAGGCACGTATTGTATTGTTGCCATCGAGGATAACAAGATGGGTTTTTTATCATATTGCATGAATTTATCCCTCTACATCATGTCATCTTGCTTAAGGCATTACTTTTTTTCATGAACTTAATACTCTAGATGCATGCTGGATAGCGGTCGATGAGTGGAGTAATAGTAGTAGATGCAGGAAGGAGTCGGTCTACTTGTCTCGGACGTTATGCCTATATACATGATCATACCTAGATATTCTCATAACTAGGCTCAATTCTGTCAATTGCTCAACAGTAATTCATTCACCCGCTGTAAAATACTTATGCTCTTGAGCAAAGCCACTAGTGAAATCTATGGCCCCCGGGTCTATCTTCATCATATTAATCTTCCATCACTTTATTATTGTCCTTGCTTTTATTTTACTTTGCATATTTATCACAAAAATATTATCTATCCTCTCTATCAGATCTCACTCTCGTAAGTGACCGTGAAGGGATTGACAACCCCTTATCGTGTTGGTTGCGAGGAGTTATTTGCTTTGTGCAGGTACGAGGGACTCGCGCGTAGCCTCCTACTAGATTGATACCTTGGTTCTCAAAAACTGAGGGAAATACTTACGCTACTTTGCTGCATCATCCTTTCCTCTTCAAGAAAATCCAACGCAATGCTCAAGAGGTAGCAAGAAGAATTTCTGGCGCTGTTGCCAGGGAGTCTATGCAAAAGTCAACATACCAAGTACCCATCACAATCCCTTATCTCCCGCATTACATTATTTGCCATTTGACTCTCGTTTTCCTCTCCCCCACTTCACCCTTGCTATTTTATTTGCCCTCTCTTTTCCGTTCGCCTCTTTTCGCTCGCTTTTTCGTCACCATGTCGGAACCAAAGAGAGTTAGGGGATCTCTCACAAGTTCTAGTGTTTTAGACAATCCTGCTGTCTTATCTAAACTCATAAATAAAAATACTATGGAAAAACCTACCAGAATTATCAATGAAAACCTTAGCAATTTTGATGAAGAAGATTCTGGAATATTTCGTTATCTACTTGATGAATCTTTGAAAGATGCTTGGGATAGGCTTTTAAGGATCCGTGCTAGCTATGTACCTCAATACCAAATTGAGGTTTACTTAAAAAGCTTTTATGTTGGGTTGCCCATTTCATTCAAACAAGTCTTGGATTCTATTTTTGAAGAGGGTTTTCTTGAAGGGGACCCCATAGACACCTTTGAAAAGATGAAAACTATATTTGGGCACCCCATTAACGAGAAAGTTGAAATCACATCTCTTTTGCTCTCCTACCAAAACGAATCTATCAAAGAGATAAAAGCTAGCCTAGATGCCAATTTCTGCAACATACTTAATCTTTCTTCTACCATTAACGGCCATGTACTTTGTCAAAATAGAAGGATTAATTCCATAGATAGCATGTTTGCTCTCTTCTTCCCTAAAACCAAAGATGGCAATACCTAGATCTATCCTTGCTTTTATGCCTAGCTAGGGGCGTTAAACGATCGCGCTTGTTGGGAGGCAACCCAATTTTATTTTTAGTTTTTTGCTTTTTGCTTATGTTTAGGAATAAATCTTTGTTCTAGACTCTGGTTAGATGTGTTTTTATGTTTTAATTAGTGTTTGTGCCAAGTTAAACCTATAGGATGTTCTTGGATGATAGTTATTTGATCTTGCTGTAATTTCCAGAAACTTTCTGTTCACGAAAACAATTGTTAAAAATCACCAGAACATGATAAAATACTTATTCCAATTGCTGTTGATCAGTAAAAAAAGTTGCCTAGGTCTTCCTATTTTGGTAGATTTTTTGGAGTTCCAGAAGTTTGTGTTAGTTACAGATTATTATAGACTGTTCTGTTTTTGACAGATTCTGTTTTTCGTGTGTTGTTTGCTTATTTTGATGAATCTATGGCTAGTAAAATAGTTTATAAACCATAGATAAGTTGGAATACAGTATGTTTAACACCAATATAAATAAATAATGAGTTCATTGCAGTACCTTGAAGTGGTCTTTTGTTTTCTTTCGCTAACGGAGCTCACGAGATTTCTGTTGAGTTTTGTGTTGTGAAGTTTTCAAGTTTTGGGTGAAATCTTTTGATGGAATATGGAACAAGGAGTGGCAAGAGCCTAAGCTTGGGGATGCCCATGGCACCCCCAAGATAATCTAAGGACACCAAAAATCCAAAGCTTGGGGATGCCCCGGAAGGCATCCCCTCTTTCGTCTACTTCCATCGGTAACTTTACTTGGAGCTATATTTTTATTCACCACATGATATGTGTTCTGCTTGGAGCGTCTTGTATGATTTAAGTCTTTGTTTTTTAGTTTACCACAATCATCCTTGCGGTACACACCTTTCGAGACAACCATACATGATTTGGAATTTGTTAGAATACTCTATGTGCTTCACTTATATCTTTTGAGTTATATAGTTTTGCTCTAGTACTTCACTTATATCTTTTAGAGAACGGTGGTGGAATTGTTTTACAGAAACTATTGATATCTCATGCTTCACTTAGATTATTTTGAGAGTCTTAAATAGCATGGTAATTTGCTTAAATAATCTTAATATGCTAGGTATACAAAAATAGTAAAAACTTTCTTATGAGTGTGTTGGATACTAAGAAAAGTTTGATGCTTGATAATTGTTTGGAGATATGGAGGTGATAATATCAAAGTCGTGCTAGTTGAGTAGTTGTGAATTTGAGAAATTCTTGTGTTGAAGTTTGCAAGTCCCGTAGCATGCACGTATGGTAAACGTTATGTAACAAATTTTAAACATGAGGTGTTCTTTGATTATCCTCCTTATGAGTGGCGGTCGGGGACGAGCGATGGTCTTTTCCTACCAATCTATCCCCCTAGGAGCATGCGCGTAGTGCTTTGGTTTTTGATGGCTTGTAGATTTTTGCAATAAGTATGTGAGTTCTTTATGACTAATGTTGAGTCCATGGATTATACACACTCTCACCCTTCCATCATTGCTAGCCTCTACGGTACCGTGCATTGCCCTTTCTCACATTGAGAGTTGGTGCAAACTTCGACGGTGCATCGAAACCCCGTGATATGATACGCTCTTTCACACATAAACCTCCTTATATCTTACTCAAAACAGCCACCATACCTACCTATTATGGCATTTCCACAGCCATTCCGAGATATATTGCCATGCAACTTTCCACCATTCCGTTTATCATGACACATTTATCATTGTCATATTGCTTAGCATGATCATGTAGTTGACATAGTATTTGTGGCAAAGCCACCGTTCATAATACTTTCATACATGTCTGATGTCTACTACACAACCTTCTTCTTGTAGACGTTGTTGGGCCTGCAAGTGCACATGTTTGTAGGACAGTAGCAAATTTCCCTCAAGTGAATGACCTAAGGTTTATCGATCCGCGGGAGGCGTAGGATGAAGATGGTCTCTCTCAAGCAACCTTGCAACCAAATAACAAAGAGTCTCTTGTGTCCCCAGCACACCCAATACAATGGTAAATTGTATAGTTGCACTAGTTCGGCGAAGAGATGGTGATACAAGTGCAATATGGATGGTATTTATGGGTTTTTGTAAACTGAAAATATAAAAACAGCAAGGTAACAAGCGGTAAAAGTGAGCGTAAACGGTATTGCAATGATAGTAAACAAGGCCTAGGGTTCATACTTTCACTAGTGTAAGTCCTCTCAAGAATAATAACATAATTGGATCATATAACTATCCCTCAACATGCAACAAAGAGTCACTCCAAAGCTACTAATAGCGGAGAACAAACGAAGAGATTATGGTAGGGTACGAAACCACCTCAAAGTTATTCTTTCCAATCAATCCGTTGGGCTATTCCTATAAGTGTCACAAACAGCCCTAGAGTTCGTACTAGAATAACACCTTAAGACACAAATCAACCAAAACCCTAATGTCACCTAGATACTCCAATGTCACCTCAAGTATCCGTGGGTATGATTATACGATATGCATCACACAATCTCAGATTCATCTAGTCAAACCAACACAAAGTACCTCAAAGAGTGCCCAAAGTTTCTACCGGAGAATCACGACGAAAACGTGTGCCAACCCCTATGCATAGGTTCATGGGCGGAACCCGCAAGTTGATCACCAAAACATACATCAAGTGGCACGTGATATCCCATTGTCACCACAAATACGCACGGCAAGACATACATCAAGTATTCTCAAATCTTTAAAGACTCAATCCGATAAGATTACTTCAAAGGGAAAGCTCAATCCATTACAAGAGGGAAGAGGGGGAGAAGAAACATAAGATCCAACTACAATAGAAAAGCTCGCGATACATCAAGATCGTGCCAAATCAAGAACACGAGAGAGAGAGAGAGAGAGAGAGAGAGAGAGAGAGAGATCAAACACATAACTACTGGTACATACCCTCAGCCCCGAGGGTGAACTACTCCCTCCTCGTCATGGAGAGCGCCGGGATGATGAAGATGGCCACCGGTGAGGGTTCCCCCCTCTGGCAGGGTGCCGGAATAGGGTGCCGATTGGTTTTTGGTGGCTACAGAGGCTTGCGGCGGCGGAACTCCCGATCTAATCTCTGTTCTGGAAGTTTTGCGATACGTAGGTATATATGGGTGAAAGGAGTACGTCGGTGGACCGAAGGGGGGGCCACGAGGTAGGGGGGCGCGCCCCAGGGGAGCATGACCATCGAGGACCTGAGAGCCTGGTGGGAGGCGGGCTGCTTCACCACCATCGTGGATTTTTAGTTGGCTTCCAGGTGATGCCTGTCTGTGTTGGGCTTGTCACTGGCTCGGCCAGTGCCCTGACTAGCTATTTGTTTTCTGGTGCTCCCGGGATGGTGGTTCATGTAAAAAAATATCTTTCCTTATCTTAATAAAGACCGACTTCGGCCTTTCAAATACAAGATAGACACCGTATGCAACATGCAACCACATATGACACCTCGAAGTTAAAGCAAGCACCTGGGATGGTGGTTCATGGCGAGCGAGATCATCAACTCCAGAGTTACGTTTATCGTCTCCATCTGTTAAACATGCAACCTTTAAAGCGCCGAGTCTTGTCTGCCTGCGAAGAAAGCAGGAGCCACTTCTCTCTTTTATTTCATGCTTCTGTCAAGGCAGAGTCTAAAATACCCATGCATAAAAACACAATAGTGAGAGTATGGGTGAAGTGTGTGCAGAACTAGTGCAATGTAAAAGTAGAAGATAGCAGGTGGCTGAAAAATAAATGACAAGAGACATATGATAGCTGTACAACATTGCATGGCAAACAAAATTAGATTTTACTCCGTATGATTTTGTAATATATGAGCACATGGATGGTTAGGAAATGCAGGTACTCCTCCAGCACACCACCACATGTCGTCCTATCAAAATAACAACCGACTGAAAATAAATAGGTCAGTCGATTTTTTATGAACCGTCCGATCTATAAGGAACGGGCAAATGGCCTTCGTCTACCGCCCGCCAGTCACTGTTGACGATCTTTCTCGAACCGCCAGCAACCACCGGCCCAGAACCCTGCCTCCGCCGCCCCGCCCTCCCCTCGACCTCACACCACCGCCGTGCTTGGCAGTGCCGCCCGACCATCCCTTTAATCCCGGCCGACCTCCAGATCGGGCGCCAGCAACTCCTAGGCCCCACACACCCCTAAGATAAACACCGAGGCGCTGCTTCCCCGGCATAATAGGTGGACTAGCACCTCTTACGCCGGGGAATGCTTCCTTCAATTGGGAATCAACTAACCAGGAATTGAAATCCAGGGGGGCGACGGACCTCTAGCCAAGGTGAAATAGTATATGAGGAGAAACCTTGTGCATCGCAAGTTACTAGGAACATCTGGTATCAGGAAGAAGCGGTCAACTAGTGTCTTCTATGGGATGAATACCGTGCAAGGAGACACGTAAGATTTGCACAAATAAGGGAAGAGGAGTACCATTTCCTGTTGCCAGTGCTGTGTCCTCCAAATGTCGCGGTGATTTTCTTATTTTTACAGGGGGAATCGATGTTTCGGAGGAGGGTGGAGCCTTGGACGAACCCATGGCCAAAGTGTTGACTGTGTTGCAGTGGCCATCTGTCGGCGGAGGGGAAGCAAATCCGAGGCGGTGAAGGACGGCGTAGCGGGAACAACTCCAGTGCGGTGGACGGTGGAGAAGTTGGAGTGGCAGCGGTGAGGCGCAGGACAGCGCTGTTGAACTGGCTCGGGTATAGCGCACGTTGGCGTACTGGAGGCAGCTCAGCCTCGGCTTCAACTACTAGCCATGGAAGGCGTTGCGGTTGCGGTTGTGGTGGACGACGGCGTCGGGGTATCGGCTTCGGCATGATGGAGGAGAGCGGCGGTTGATGGGTGGTATGGGGTGGCGGATGGAGGATTCGGGGTTTCACGGCTGGTGAAGAGGTAGTTTTGGTGCCCATGGAGTACAAATGGGGAATCAGAGGGGGGGGAGCTAAGGGAGAACCATGTTTCGGTCTGGGACACGCTTGTTTTTGGTTTTTTAACAGATGGGACACACTTGTTTGAAATTTGGGGAAAGTACAAACTTTGCGCCCCTCTTAAATTTCGGTCCTACTACGGGTCAGGGGTAGGATGGTAATCCCAAGTGTCCCAAATAGTGGGCGGGAGCAATTTCGGCCGCGAGCATGTATTCTTAGGCGGCCATTGTGTATGAATGTTTTTCGGAGGCGGTTGCGTGGCGTCTATATGAAGCTACAATCCTACCCTGGTTTAGACCTTTGGATGTTGAGCCGGTAGGTTTCATGGGTTGGAGTTAGAAAAGTAATTTCCTTCTACCAAACATTGGTCTCATGCGGTTTCAGGCGAGTAGAGGCTCTTTTGGCGCTTCGTTCGAAATTTTGAAACAGAAGCATTCACGTTTAGAGTACTCTTGAACTTTGAGGATTGACCTAAATAGACAATGTTAAATTTGACCTTGTATGTTTGAAAACCTCATTAAATTATGCGCTTCTTTTTGAAATTTTGACACTTGAAAATCCTATAACTACGATTATTTTGGAATGGAGGAGGTAAATTTGAATCTATTTTGTACACGACTATATATGCTATTATGTACAAAAGCAGAGCAAAGATTGGTGCCCCCATAATTTAGGCATGATTTACAAATGCCATGATATCGAATTCAAATAATTGAATGGACTTCATGTAGAATTTGATTTTTTAAACCACCTTAAGTTGAATTCAAATGTATGCTAGTTCATAGCTAGCTATTTATAATGTTCATTGCGTAACTTTTGTATGTATAATGTGCTTTACACACACAACATGAACTATACTCATGTTTATATTCGATTGCTAAAGCGATGCATTGTCTGGAGTTCAAAATACTAACTATGTGGATCAATTATGTCGAATAATAACATAGACATGCTCAAATTCGATAGAATATAGATGTCTGATGGATCAATGACCGTTCCTTACGCGAATTGCAAATATCATGATCCCATCCTAATATTTGGATACAATTTATATTTTTAATCAACGTGTACATAAGTCTTTTATGTGTAGTTTCACTTTCCATTGGTGGTCTCTCACACATGCTCACACACTCTCCCCGAGGTGTCTTTATCGTAGACATGCTCTCGATATAACCCACCCTCCCTCTTGTAACCAATTACGACTGTTTTCACTAACCTTTATCACAAGCACTCTTCCTCTCACAAGCATACACACGCACAATCCCCATCGACCCTTTCTATATACATAGACCTACCTACATGTCTCCCGCACGCACATTTTCTTTAGGTCTGTCTCTCATGCATTGTCTCCACCTCTCTTCCTAATTGACGAGTATGATTCTAGCAGAGCATTCTGTAGGATGCCCCTTAAAGTTAGGTTGGATGAATAGTAATATCAGAGATAAGGGGTTACCTTAGTCCGAGGACCTAGGGTTACAAGTCCTAGCCAGCTTTGTCAATGGACACATAGTCCTTCACGATTCTGCTATCCTTGTCTTGTACGACTAGTCTTCCATGGGTCTCCCTAAATGCATCACGGGCCGACCAATGTGGCGCAGGATGGAACCAAACCAAGGGCCTCACCTCGGCCCACCGAACCTCACGTGGTGACATACCCTCTGCCCCCAGATCTCGTTATCTTCTCACACCCACACATACCAACACAGACACCACACAATTTTTTTTCTCCTCGTGCCTCTATCCCTCCCCCCTTGCATATACACACTTAAGGGCATCTCTCGCCGTGACATCATATTCGTCTCTCTCTCTCTCTAGACCTCTCTCATTTCTCGTGCTATCTCTCCCACGTCCCCCTGCCGGCCCCTTTATCCATGCCTCTCTCGAATACGTAATACACACACATACCTCTCTAGGCCCTGCCAAATACATCAACTACACATTCACACATGTTACATCACGTACCCCATTGATCTAAAAAGCCCTCTCTTCACGTTTATTTCGCATACAACATTCCTTTTGAATAAAACATTACAATTATTTTAGAATTTCTACATATATACAACATTACAAAGTTATATGGAGGAGTATGAACGTTAATTTGCATTGCATGGTGCCCACAATGATATTTATTCCACACTGTGAATTTTTATATTTTTGTACTATATATAAAGTTAGTTATAATAAAGAGAAACACAGAGCATCTCTCTCTACATCACATACACTCCTTCTACGCCCCTTTCATGTACGCACACAAACTATCTCCAGGTCCTGTGAAAGTACGCCCCCAGCACATTCACACATGTTTCATCTTTCTCTCACGATATATACGTTGACGATCATTGTATTTGAAGCAAAAGCACGATACGTACATTGGACTTCAGAATCCACTCATTACGGTCACCATTTATGTTTTGTGGTTATTATACAGTCACATGCTCACCGTATAGCTCTGTATTTGCTCAAGACACGACTAGTTGACCAGTTAAACGCTCCACGTGGCACCTCTAGTGTTGCATCATATTATCTCAGTACCATTGGTCCCACCAGTCAGCGTGTATAAGAATGAAAACAAACGGTAAAAAAATATTGGACGGTGGTTCGAAGTCATGACCGCGGGCACAGCTTACAAGGTGGCCTTGTATTGGTATGCTGAGCCATCTATTTTAACACACATGAGCTGGTGTGGTGATTATACACACACGCACACATGCACATGATCTGCATGCGCGCAACACTCACACGAACACACGCACGCACACAACACTCACATGTACACACAAAACCACGCACACACGCAACACTCACATGCACACACGCACGCATGCATGCACACACCACACGACCAACACACACTCTCACACTACTAGGGAAAAGCCTAGCAGTAGCACGTGTTTTAGGCCTATCAGTAGCGCGGGCAACAGCGCTACTGGTATGGCGCTACAACTAAAGGTTAGCAGTAGCGTGGGTTAACCCACGCTACTGCTATATCGACTTAGTAGTAGCACTTCCTCGAAAGGGCGCTACTGGTAATTACTAGTAGTGCTTCTACCAGCCCGCGCTACTAATATTATTTCGTATTATATTTCTTTTTTATTTCATTTTGTATTCATACACCTTTATACAAGTTTTTATACAACAAAAATTTAGAGATTGTTTTTACATCATAATGAGTTATTACATCACTGGGTGAAAGAGCCATGGACTAGTTTCAAGTGGATGGAGATCCACTTGTAACTAATCTGCGGTTCTTTCACCCAATGATATAATAAATATCATCATCATCGTCATCATATCATTAACAACTTATCATCATAATACATCATTGTCATATAACACCTCTTCATGATCATGTTTTCATCAATGAGACATCACATAGCAAGTTGGTCACTAGTCATAATCACAACTACTCCTCATCATCAACTCTAACACATTATACCACGTAATAAACATTGTACCTCATAGGACCTACTACATTCTCTTAGGACCTACTACATTCTCTTAGGTAAAATAGCATAAAACAAGACAGCCCCTGACTCTCTACATGTTGTCTCCAATTCTTTCCTTTCGCACAATGTTGCTTCCAAGAACCTCCTTACTACTGTCCATACATTTTTTCCATTCTTTAATTTCCGTGTATTCATCGGTTTTAGAAATCCGATATGGACAGGTGAGATTCGTAGGATGACCTAGCTGTATGTTCAAAACATCAAGGCGACCATTCTGAAACATCGGATGAGGCACACGATCCTTAGGGATTTTCTGTTGAAAAACATTGTAATAACTTTGTAGTTAGCAATGCAGTTCAGTTTTAGAAGTATGCAAAAGATGCATAGATGTCGTAATAGTAAAAAAATCTTACCATGGCATCTCCATGGATGTTACCGTGGTTCAACACGTGCACTAGTGGCACGTATTGACCATAATGTGTAGGAGTTTGACAATACATATTGCAATTCTCAAGTTCAGTACAAAATGCGATCAGATGATTTTTCTTCTGATAAGTTAATTTGGAGCCATCGGTGTAGTAGGTTTTGTTTAGTTTACCATCTTCCGCACATTGTTTGAAGAAAGAAAATAAGTTGTCAATGGAAATAAACTGTCAACTATTTTTAAATAAACAATATAAATTAGTTAATAACTATGTTTGAGAAACTCACATAGCGGTAGAATTGGAAGCGTATCAACAAGGACCCAAATGTCCATATTGTCTTGCTCGATGTCAGGATCACCAAGATCCATGGTGACAAGCATACCCTCATAAAAACCATACATCTTGCAAAGTGCTACCCAATTTGTGCAACCAAAATGTGTTACACCATGAGAATTATACAGATTTACTTCGAAATCCATACCATGATGAGTCCTTAGGTGAATTTTCTTTGTTTCGAAACTTTCATGGTCTTCAAAACCCATCCTCTTCAAGACATAGCGTCTTGCATGTCATGGGATACGCTAGTCGAATTGTAAAAGATGAAAATTACACGTTGAAATAGTTGAAGTTGTGCTTAATTACGAAAAAACACTTGTCGTTGTTGCGTACTGTTTCAACATTGAAGGTCTCCTGGAGCTTAATGCTGAAGCGCCGATCTTTGTCCAGGTGAGGCTTGTCGCACAGACCTCGGTCATCGTTGCACCAGTCGCACTCCCCCGGGAGACTTTCGTTGTCCGAGTACGACATTTCCTATGTTCATAATTCAAAGATTAAACTTGTACGATTAAATATATGTACTACAAAAACTAAATTAGACCATTATTATTCATCACGGGTTGACTATTGGTCTGTCGAGTCTTTTCTTGAAAACTCTCAGCTCACGTGGTGTATACATTCGACCGTTGGTGATGATCGCTCCTCCTTTTGTCACCGAGTGCATTACACCAAAATGTCTAGCACACGGGAACGACGGAGAAGTGACCCCCACGACAACAGTTGGGATTCTTCATCCTCTCATATATGGTGGAGCCTCGATAGACTTAAGGTCAACCCAAAATGTCATTTAATTATGTTTCTAGAAAATCCAGGCCACTCGATATTTCCTACATATTCTAGCACAAGTCATGCCAAAATTCACGGAAAAATCCGGCATGACCTTTGCTAAAAAAGGACATATCGAGTGCCTGAAATTTGCCAGAACAGAAATTAATCAACACTCCGGCAAAACATAGGCCACTCGGAGGTGTAACCTGCAAACATGACCGACCACTTGGGCAAGCACATATCCTATTTGAGTAACACAAGATATACATGTTTTTATCTACATCATATGAGCATTCAAACTTGATGGTCGTTGCATTTCAATGGTTGAAAACATGAACAAGAACATTTCAAAATATCTTGTAGGACTCATATTGACATGGAGATTTGGCTGGTCTCACCGCGAGGTCGGAGGGGGTCGGTGACGGGGACGACGGTGGGGATGATGGAGGGGCTCCTTGATTTTTGCAAAAACAAAAACCCTATAAGCTATCAACTAATCAAATGCATACGCCTTGCATAGTGGGGTCCAATTTGAGCATTCAAAATAGGAGTACTTCTCCAATTTGAGCATTCAATAAGCAAAACCAAATCGTAAAATATATAAGTATTAAAATTAGCATGCATTCAATAAGCAAAACTAAATCATCTCTTGTGTCCGTACATCATCGAATATTATCACTAATACATCTCGAATAGTATCATACATATAACATCACTAATACAACTAAAACCTTAGCGAACGATGGGTATCGGCGTGGGCGGTGGACACCCAAATAGAAGGAACCATCACATGATCATAGCTCCAATGAGATCCCTGAAGAACCTGCCAAGAGTTGGAGAACCTGCCCTCCAACGCAACCATGTAGCGACGGACGTGCTCGTCCTCCTCGCTGACACGATGACGTACCACCTCCGCTGGGTCCTCAAGCCTCTGCACCGTCACTAGCCCATGCGACCGCCACCAAAGAAGGTTCGGGTCAACGACGGGCTGGCTCCTCACCAAGCTGCGCCCCCGGTAGGTAGCACCTCCCGGTACCAACCCGGCGGAACCCAATCCCGGACATGGCCCCTCTAATCAAGCAGGTGTCCTCCGCCGAGCCGCCAACGAGGATGCGGGATAGGCATCGTCGACGTCGATGCGGGAAATAATTGCTTTAACTAAAAAAATAACAACAAATGTGACATGTTCAACTAGTTCTATTAATTCAACTAGTTCTTACTAAAAATAAACTTACTATAAATAAAAATAGACTAGTTCTTACTAAAAATAAACTAGTTCAACTAGTTATATTAATTTTCTTACTAAAAATACACTAGTTCTATTAATTCAACTAGTTCTTACTAAAAAACTAGTTCAACTAGTTCTTTTAGTTTTCTTACTAATTCTATTAAACATTTACTAAAAATAGGAAAGAAAAATACATTATACAATAGTGAAAATACTACAGTAAAAAATAGAAAGGAGGAGGAGGGAGGAGAGAGGAGGGGGAGGGAGGAGGAAGGAGGAGGAGGGAGGAGAGAGGAGGAGGGGGAGGAGGCCGGTTGGATCGGAGGAGGGAGGAGGAGGAAGGGGGCGGTGGGAGGAGGGGAGGGGCGGCCGGAGGAGGAGGAGGGAGGGGGCGGCAGGAGGAGGAGGAGGGAGGGGGCGGCAGGAGGAGGAGGAGGGCGGGGGTGGTGGGAGGAGGGCTGTCGGCGGAGGAGGGAGAAGGGACGAGGGGGCGGCCAGAGGAGGAGGAAGGAGGGGGCGACCGGAGGAGGAGGGAGAAGGAGGGAGGGGGCGGTAGGAGGGGGCGGCCGGAGGAGGAGGAGGGAGGGGACGGTGGGAGGAGGGCTGCCGGCGGAGGAGGGAGGAGGGACGAGGGGGCGGCCAAAGGAGGAGGGAGGAGGAGGGAGGGGAGGAGGGAGGAGGGGGGAGGAGGGACGGAGGGAGTACCTCGATGGAGGAGCAGCGCGGCGGCGGCGGCGGACGACGAGTATCGGCGCGGGCAAGAGTGACTGAGATGGGGAGTGAGTGAGAGGGTCGGGCGCGTGGGGAAGGTAAGGTAAGGTTAGTAGTAGCGCGGTTTCATGAAAAGTGCTACTGCTACGGAGCGTAGTAGTAGCGCCGGTTATGGACACGCGCTACTGCTAAGTGGGCCTAGCCATCTGCACCTAGTACAAACATAGCAGTAGTGCGTTTTGTGTCAGGACCCCGATTCCAAGTCAGATCGATCTAACCGGTAACACCTCATATCACTTTGCGGCCTCACGCACGGTATTCCCATGGGTGTCGCCTTACCATGGCCCGGGACCGTTTGCGCCTTTTGGCTCACGTATATGATAGTGTCGCTAGCATCCATATGACAGAGAACCCGGGCCGACATGACTAGTCGTGAACCCAAAGTGGCACTAACTTACGGGTACATGCATACATGAATCAACATCGAGCATGTCGGTCAGCAGCATGCGAATCCGGGCTGTAGCACTGGGCTAATAGGACTCCGGTAAACCAGGCTGTAGCAGGCTAGGCAGGACTCCGGATGTCACCGCGTGACATTTCCCCGAAGGGACAGACACAGGAATGAAGTGAATCACATGCCGACCAGTCAAGTGTTCCGGAGCAGTAGTGCTGGGCTAGCAAGACTCCGGTGAACCGGGCTGTAGCGGACTACTATGGCTCATGGAAGCACAAGACTACATTTCCCCATAAGAGAGGCTACCAAGGATAAACAACTAGGTTGTCAGATCCCGCACATACCAAGCATTTCAATCATATACACAATATGCTCGATATGTGTAAATACAACATGGCATCACAACATAACTCTACGACTCAAGTATTTATTCATTAGGCTCCGAGGAGCGAGATATTACAAACATGGGTCTCATGACCCAACATTCAGAGCATACAAGTCAAAGCACATGCGGAAGCTTAACATGTCTGAGTACAGACATCTACAAATGAAAAAGGCTGAGAAGCCTGACTATCTACCAGATCTTGCCGAGGGCACAAGATCGTAGCTGAGGTATCAAGCTAAACGTCGAAGTCCACACGGAACTACTAGCGAGACTGACGTCTCTCTGCAAAACATAAAATAGGCAAACATGAGTACAAATGTACCCAACAAGACTTACATCATAACTAACTACATATGCATCAGTATAAAAAGGTGGTGGTGGAGTTTGACTGCAGCAAGCCAGCTTTGACTCGGTGGCTATCCTGAACTACGACTGCAAGTAACTCTTTTGAGGTGGCGCACACGAGTCCACATATTCACCATGTCAATACACCACTATGGATCCGCTCCAGTCTCCCTACGAGAATGCCATCCATAGCACTCACGCTTATCTTGTGCATTTTAGAGTATCCATTTTCAATTGTCTATGAACTGTACAAGCAACCCAGAAGTCCTTTACCGTGGACACAGCTATTCGAATAGATGGTGTTAACCCTGCAGGGGTGTACTTCTTCACACACGCTCTCGCCACTTACCACCATGTACACGTCTTGTATCTCGGCAACCTTCAAGCGGAAGCCTGGCGAGGGAGTCGGCCACGACCTGAATAACCACACAAGTCTCTAGTCCAGGTTTATCGCCTATTCGGGTTCCATCCGCAAGGAGATCCGGCCGGGGTGTCGCTCATGGCCCCAAACGATGTGTACAGGGTTCCAAGCCCACCAAACGGGCGGCGCTTGGTCTACCCGACCACAGTGCCTAGTCTGTCCCAAGCCCACCTGTACCGGGTGCCACTTGGTAGACTACTAACACTACCTACAAACACCAGAAACTAGTTGCAACTCCTGGACAGAGATCAAGTTGATTAATAAGTCGAGAGGGGTCGAGTTACCGGAACCCAATGTGTGGTAGTAACTGTTCATGGATCACAAACACAGAACTCAGTTCCTGAGTACGGCTTCAATGAGACAACCCACCATGTACTCCTACATGGCCTCTCACCGATACCTTTACCAAATCATGTTCACACACTTAGCTCACAACAGTAGGACATGTTCACACACCTCTAGTTCATCCCCGATGAATCAGACCTGACTCAACTCTAAGCAGTAGCAGGCATGACAAACAAGCATGAATGAGTAGGAACATCAGGGCTCAAACAACTCCTACTCATGCTAGTGGGTTTCATCTATTTACTGTGACAATGACAGGTCATGCAGAGGAAAGGGGTTCAACTACCGCAGCATGTAATAGTTGAATCGGTGTTGTCCTAATGCAGTAAAATAGAGCAGGAGTGAGAGAGTGGGATTGTATCGGAATGAACAAGGGGGTTTTGCTTGCCTGGCACTTCTGAAGATAGTATAGTTCTTCGTCAGTGTCATCGATCTCATCATCGGAACGTCGTCTACCGAGAGGGGACAAATACCGGCAAACAAGGAAGAACACAATCAATGCAATGCACAATATGATGCATGATCATGACATGGCAGTATGCTGTGATTTGGGCTAATGCAACAGAAAGTCATTTTAATTGAAGTGGAATTCAAAACTACTTCAAATTCCAACTCCAAAACTATTATGAAATTTGCCCTAATCATGTTTCATCCTAAACAGTGAGGTTAGCTTGCTCAAACATGCATGAAAACGGTATAGATGGATAGATTGGGTTTTTCTGATCATTTTTCATATATAAATCTTTTCCATTGGAGTTAAAGATTATTTTCTATGAATTTTAGAAGTTTGGGGTATTTTCTGAAATAAATAAATCATCTCTGATTTATTTAAAATCCCAGAAAATATTTACTGTGTCAGCGTCGCGTCACTGTGACGTCAGCAAGTCAACTGCGACTGACCAGGTCAAACCTGACCAGTGGGGTCCACTGGTCAGTCACATAGTGTTGTCAGGGTCACCGACAGGTGGGGTCGGGTCAACGGCCACGTCAGCAAGTCAGCCCTGACGCGTGGGTCCGTTGGTTTTGTTAATTAATCTAACTAGCGGCTTAATTAGGCAGCAAGGCCCACTGTCAGTGTCTGTTAGGGAGGGATTAGTGGTGATTAGCGCCTAACTAAGCGACCACGTCAGCCCGCCGGAGTTCGGCCGGCGGCGACCTCAACTGCGGCGGAAGCTCGCCGGAAAACAGCTACGGGGCTCGGTTTTGCACATGGTTTGCGTCTACTGGTAGCTGAAGGTGCGCCGCATCCAACTGGGCAAGCGACAGTGGCTGGGGTGGCCTGTACTCGCCGGAGACGAGCTCGCGGCGGCGGCCGGAGTTCGGCAAGCTCGGGTTCGGCGTTATAGTGCGCGAAAGGGTTAGCGGATGGGTGCGCTCGGCTCCTGGGAGCATGCTGAGTGTGATGGGATGCACGTCCGTGAGCTGTAGCAGCTATGGCCACGGCGGCACCATGGCCGGCGGGGCGAAGCTCTCGGGCGCGGTGGCTAGGCTAGCTAGGGGAGGCAAACGAGCTTGGGGAGAGAGGGAAAAAACAGCGAGGCTCACTGGGAGGTCGAAGCGCAGCTCAGTGGGCTTGGGGTCGACCTAGAAGCGACAAATTTGTCGATGGCGTCTGGCGGCCGTGGGAAGAAGACGAGCTCGAGGACGAGGCTTCAGGGCGTTCGGGGTCCTGCGGTTTGGCGTAGAGGTGCGCGGCAGCGAGCAGAGCTCATGGGATAGCTAGCTGGGCGTGGGGAGATCAGTGGGCGCGGCAAGCGGCGACGGTAGCAACGGCTCCGTTCGGGTTGCCGTGAGAGAGAGAGAGAGCAGAGGAGGGGAAAGAGGTCCAGGGAGAGAGGGGAGAGGACGAGGGGGTCGGGGGGTGTGCGTGGCGTTGTCCAGAGCGACGTCGGGGAGGCGGCGGGAAGCAGGAGGTTGCCGAGGCGCGTGGCCGCGCCCAAGGTGCACACGCCCGGCGTCCTTCTGTCCCAAGGAAGGGGACGACTGGCACAGGCAGATGGACTGGGCCGTGCTGGGCCAGACCAGTGGGCGCCAGGTTAGTTCTCTCTCTCTATTAATAATTTGTTGTGCTTTTCTATTTTTGTTATTTTGTTTTGATTTAGTTTATAGCCCAAATCATTTTAATAAATCCTGAAAATAATTGTGGGCATTAAATGAATTATTACAGAGGCCCTTAACTATTTTCAGAATTATTGGAGCATTTAAAAATATTAATAGTATTTAAATGCCCCAACTCATATACAATATGGATTATTCAAAAATCCAGAATGGCCTAAAAATATTGGCATCATTTTTGGTAGAGGTTTTCACCTTTATAAAAAATCATAAACATTTTCAAAGGGCATTTTGGGTTCATTGAAAATATTGTTCATTTGAACCTAGTTGAATTCATTTACTGCTAGGGTTTCAACATCCCCATTTCAAGTTTCTTTTGGAAATAAACATGATGACATGATGAGCAAGCAAAGTCAAACAAGAGTTGACCTGAGGCTGTGACAGCTCACCCCCACTAAACAAGAATCCCGTCCCGAGATTCAAGACGTGAGGTAAGAAGACAGAGGGGACACGGAACTGACACACTCTTCATGATCCATTTCCCTTCTCGGACATGTTGAATCATTCATCATCTTTGTCTCGACGTCTTGCTCTGAGAACTCCATCTAACATGACAACGAGAGGAAAGGGAGAATTTTAGAAGAATCAATTTTCCTGGGGTTCGAGCAACTTAAGATCATCTTAATGATCACAAGATCAACTCACGGGATTGGACATAGAAATATCTCTGGAGCTAAGAGGTAAAACATGCATCAGGAGGGACGGAAGAAACAATTTGACGAGGGTTTCAAATAGCGAGGAAAAATTGCCATGATTCCATAATGGGGCACCTTAAGGAAGGTGACTTGTAGAATTATTCCCTTAAGTAGCAAAAAGAATTACATTTGATACAAAGATCATTGAAACTCTTTATACCAGCCTAAGGCAATCACAAACGATCTTTGAAGGAGTTCGAAAGAATGACACACTCGGACTAGAATGGATGATGTGGACTACCTTGTTGAAGATAATGTAATGAATGATTTTTGCTTATCACCGGAAATGGATGGGACCCATGGTAAGTCCACTTTTGAAGGTGATTCTAACCAGAAATTACCGAGAAGGGTAGTCCATGGTTGAATGGCACAATGGCGGTGCAAGCTAAGAACAAAATGCTAATGCTGGGAATGATTCTAGTAACGGGGAGAAACTCAACAGTAGAGAGTGAGCCCACTGTTTGGAAAGGTTATAACATAACCGAGGAAACCGAGAGCACAACGATCCCTAAGAAGCAACTTCTAGAATAAGTCACACAAAATCCTCATGGAGAAGATAGTCAAGTAGCTCAATCAAGATACTACAATGATAAAACTTCGGCTAGGTGTGTCAGCCAGAACATCAACCTTGTCGGGCCCTACATCATAGGTCTTGGAAAAGTTCCAACCATCATATTTGCGTGAGATTCAGATCTGGTTGGTAACATGATATTTTAGACAGCATGTCTGGAAAAGAAAGTTTGCAACACAAACCGACGAGATGACGTTGCGAGGTTCTCGGGAAATGAACTACGGTAGCATGCTCCAAAACATGAGCTGGTTCTGCTAAACACATGTGAACATGCTGTCCCAGACAAGCATGACCACATAGTAGTCTTACAATGAAACACTACCGAGTCCTAGTTGGGAACCATCATCAAGGATATCGAAATCCTTGTATAAGTCATATGATTAGCTCTTATGAAGAAACTTCTTCTCCCTAAACAAATCAGCCAGTGGCTTGGTGTGCTAGGGATTACATATGGAATGGAGGTAATTAATCTACCAAACCAAAAAATACTTCCCACATGCATGACTGACTTGGGACGATTCCAGGGGAAGCGAAACTAACTTTCTCAAATTCACGGTGGCAACTTGCATCAGATGCACATGAATTAGAGGAAGTCACATCTTTGAACCAGACATATGCTTCATGAACGGGACACGAAGGCAATGCTTACAAAGTTTCCAACACTAGCTCAATGTTCAACATGAATCATGGAGGAGACAAGATGCTGCTGATGGGCTCAACAGCAACTCATCGGAATTTCCATATCACTGGACTTCCACCATCATGTGAACACGGTGATAGCAGTGGTTAGACCAAAAGATGTAATGGTGTATGCTCGAGGGATCAACCATGAGTAAGACAACATTATGATTATCGTTGGTTCTGATTTGATTTGACGATAGCCCATGCGCAAATCAAAGATTGGTTAAGACAATAGCACCGACAATTGATCGCGAGGATCAATCGATGAAGATATCATCTTTCCTCAACAAACACACAAACACAAGGATATCCCTTTGGAGATGAACTAAGCGAGACAAGCTTTCATCTTCCAACTCTCCAAGTTGTTGTCTAGCTCAACCAACTAGCTCAGGGGTACCCAACACAGATTCTTGGAGACGGGGTGGTTTACAAGAAACCAACTTGATCACGAACTCAACATAGCGGTCAGGTGACAACCTGGTGATACCTCCGAGAAGATATTCGGAAAATCACGAACCACCGATATGTTACTAAGCTCGAGAACAATCTCGCATTTCAGGGCAAGACGATATGATCAAATAAGAAAGGGACTGACACAATCCTAACTCTTTGATCGAAGAGTGCACCAGGAAATATGGACAAGGTAGCACGATCAATCTTAGGATGATGATTCAATAACCAACACGCTAAGAATGAAATTATTGTCCATTAGCTACCAAGCAACGGAGTTACTAGGAGTATTGATTTCACACATCACAATACACTTGTCGGCATTCCGGTTACAATAACACGGAAACCAAGGAATGAATGATGATGGCAAGAAGTATCACTGCGGCAAGAATCCATAAGAGGTGGTGCAATTCTCATGAAATTCTTGACATAAAGATGGTAACACTCTAAGGTAGAACAGAACAAAAGCTGGTTTGGCATTTGATCTGGGGAATACAACTACTTTGACCCAATCCTAGAAATGAATGAGGTACTAGAGTTTGTTTCTCCTAGTCATTCCGGAATAGAATGGCTTGACGGACCACAAGAGTGAAAGGCATCGAAGAACACGAGTACACAACTAGTCCTGACCAACAATCGACAGACGAAGGTCAGATAACAACTAAAGAGGGACAACTCAAAGGGGCATATATCTTTCTGAGTTGTGGATGCATAGGTTAGTATGTCGAGCAAAGCTCAACATTTCTTCCGGATAGCCCATGCAGAGAGGTAGGATTGGCAGAGTCACAATATAGAATGGGAAACTCATCGAGAGCCCTCCTGTTGTGATCTTTTGATCCAACAAACTTCTGCCATAAGTGGTTCATAGTATTTGGAAGAAGGAAATACCACGAACCTCGAGGACTATCGCAAAGGTTACTAATATCCTAAAGCAACTAGCAACACTATCAACATGAAGTAGGGTGAATCTCGGGTTCAAAACCCAGGGGTAGAATACCTACTACTAAATGGCATCATGAGATGCTTTCGAGAATGATGGCCAGAATCATCACACCGGGAACACAAAAGATGGCTAGATTACTAGGTGACTCCCTAAAACACCTAGGGTCATAATAATAGCTCCAACATATATGTCGAGGAAGCATAGTACCTTAACTCACCGATTAGTGTGATTAATCTGGCCCAAATGGACATCAGGAACATGGAGGAATGATTGCAAGTGCATCATACTATCTAGAAACCTGGGATGACTCGGACAACATAACGGCTGTAAATGCTCAAAAATATTTGAGACATCCTGCAAAATAGTGGCATGACCACTCAACATCACAATATCAAGGTTCTGAGGCCAGCTATGAACATACAGAAGTAGTAGTAACTGAACTGAGACTTGAATCCATCAATCCTACAAGTCTACAGATTAGTAACACGTGATCCTGATAGAAAGATGAGAAGCCTAGTTCTTACTCCCCGTAGAAGAGAAGAGGGTGACTCAGATCAGAGGGCATGAGGTATAAGGAGTAAAAAGAGCCTTACCTTCCATCCCACAATCCATTCCCTTATATAACTAAAGCATTTCTAGACTCAACTTCGACCAGTTTGGCTTGGTAATCCTACATGCAGTCAGGCTCTGATACCAAAGCTGTCAGGATCCCGATTCCAAGTCACATCGATCTAGCCGGTAACACCTCATATCACTTTGCGGCCTCACGCACGGTATTCCCACGAGTATCGCCTTACCATGGCCCGGGACCATTTGCGCCTTTTGGCTCATGTATATGATAGTGTCGCTAGCATCCACATGACAGAGAACCCAGGCCGACATGACTAGTCGTGAACCCAAGGTGGCACTAACTTACGGGGACAAGCATACATGAATCAACATCGAGCATGTCGGTCAGCAGCGTGCGAATCCGGGCTTTAGCATTGGGCTAACAGGACTCCGGTAAACCGGGCTATAGCAGGCTAGGCAGGACTCCGGATGTCATAGCGTGACATTTCCCCGAAGGGACAGACACAGGAACGAAGTGAATCACATGCCGGCCAGTCAAGTGTTCCGGAGCAGTAGTGCTGGGCTAGTAGGACTCCGGTGAACCGGGCTGTAGCGGACTACTATGGCTCATGGAAGCACAAGACTACATTTCCCCATAAGAGAGGCTACCAAGGATAAACAACTAGGTTGTCGGATCCCACACATACCAAGCATTTCAATCATACACACAGTATGCTCGGTATGTGTAAATACAACATGGCATCACAACATAACTCTACGACTCAAGTATTTATTCATTAGGCTCCGAGGAGCGAGATATTACAAACATGGGTCTCATGACCCAACATTCAGAGCATACAAGTCAAAGCACATGTGGAAGCTTAACATGTCTGAGTACAGACATCTACAAATGAAAAAGGCTGAGAAGCCTGACTATCTACCAGATCTTGCCGAGGGCACAAGATCGTAGCTGAGGTATCAAGCTAAACGTCGAAGTCCACACGGAACTACTAGCGAGACTGACGTCTCTCTGCAAAACATAAAATAGGCAAAGGTGAGTACAAATGTACCCAGCAAGACTTACATCAGAACTAACTACACATGCATCGGTATCAAAAAGGTGGTGGTGGAGTTTGACTGCAGCAAGCCAGCTTTGACTCGGTGGCTATCCTGAACTACGACTGCAAGTAACTCTTTTGAGGTGGCGCACACGAGTCCACATATTCACCATGACAATACACCACTATGGATCCGCTCCCGCCTCCCTATGAGAACGCCATCCATAGCACTCACGCTTATCTTGCGCATTTTAGAATATCCACTTTCAATTGTCTATGAACTGTACAGGCAACCTAGAAGTCCTTTACCGCGGACACGGCTATTCGAATAGATGATGTTAACCCTGCAGGGGTGTACTTCTTCACACACGCTCTCGCCACTTACCACCATGTACACGTCGTGTATCTCGGCAACCTTCAAGCGGAAGCCTGGCGAGGGAGTCGGCTACGACCTGACTAACCACACAAGTCTCTAGTCCAGGTTTATCGCCTACTCGGGTTCCATCCGCAAGGAGATCCGGCCGGGGTGTCGCTCACGGCCCCAAACCATGTGTACAGGGTTCCAAGCCCACCAAACGGGTGGCGCTTGGTCTACCCGGCCACGGTGCCTAGTCTGTCCCAAGCCCACCTGTACCGGGTGCCACTTGGTAGACTACTAACACTACCTACAAACACCAGAAACTAGTTGCAACTCCTGGACAGAGATCAAGTTGATTAATAAGTCGAGAGGGGTCGAGTTACCGGAACCCAATGTGTGGTAGTAACTGTTCATGGATCACAAACACAGAACTCAGTTCCTGAGGACGGCTTCAATGAGACAACCTACCATGTACTCCTACATGGCCTCTCACCGATACCTTTTGATAGAGGCGAGGGTGTCCCGATCTTTCGATGAGATGATAACTATCAATTTGGTGGAGTTGACTTTGACGATACGACTACAAACGTACATGACGTTGCGCCTTAGCAATCGCTAAGCCAACTTCGAGAGGTTATTGACCACGCCGGAGCGCGATCAACCTGACCACGAAGGTCTATTCCTGCACGCAATCGAAGAACAAGCAAGAATATGATAAAGCAATCTGAATATTGCGAATATATATGAAGTATTGATAAAGGTGGGGATCCGGAAGCGGTCTTGGTCTGGTCGTTGGACACAAACGAAGTACACGAAGTTGCAATGGATAACTTTTAACTAAACAAATCCCAAGGAAAAAGCTACTAGGTGGATCTACTTATATAGGAGCAAGGGGTAGCGGCCAAGGAGGTGGGAGGACGTCCCAAGGCAGCCTAAAACCAACCCTAGGTCGTACAAGGCTCATGGGCCCAAGTGGAGGTGATGCAACACCTTTGGACTTGTTGTTTGACTCGGATTCTGCTGCAGCGTCAGATTGTTTCGTCCATATCTCAACGCTCCGGATGAATTTAAAGGTGATTCCAATTGTTTTGGAAAGAGGATGAAATCTACTTTCCAAAAAAAAAGAATCACCCAATTCGGAGTCCGTATGAAAAAGTTGTTGGCGTTTTGAGTCAGGTATGTCTGTGCAGTCCGAATCTGAATCCAGAACGTGAGAGACTTGGACTCTATCTTCTCTTGGTCCAAAAGTGACGTGAGAGGACTTTTTGAACAGCACCTAAACTTCTCTTTTTCCCTTATCTTCATATGTGGATTGCACAAATGTCCCATACACCTGCAATTAGACAAAACACAAAAGTGTGTGAAGTATTTTTGTTCTGGATAACATAAATAGATTATTGAATAGTTTGCACTAGAAATCACCTGACAAATATGCATGTATGCAATATTTTTGGTCGTATCCAAGGTAGTCATGTCCTCATCATCCTCCCCTTTTTGAAAACAAAGCCGTCCTCGGCGTTGCTTAATCTGAAATGTGGCTAACAAAAGAGACAAGGTGTACATGTTGTATATGTATATGTCATCCATTTTTACTTCCCTTGGTTTTTGCACATATGACACATGTATAGATGAGTAACTTGCATAGTTCATAAAATCTGAAGCCAAAATATTATCACTAGAAGTAGAAGACATGAAAATATTGCAACTCAATTTGCACATATAAGTGATGCTCTTATTCATATCAAAAGATTGACAATGTTCATCATTAAACCATCCCAACATTGGTGAATAAACCTTACTTGCATCTAATTTACATGCTACAACATGCTTAAATAGGCAAACATGCAATAAGTCTTTGGTAACAGAATCATCACCAAGATTAGAGGTCATATCAAAATGATTAAACATTGATTCTTTTGCATCAACAGTTAACTCAATGGGTGCACTCAAAATTGTTGGTATTTCAGTTGTTTGATCACATGACGCATTCATAACAGTATCAAGATTCTCTAAAATAGGTGTTGTGCTCAAATCACCAGGTAACTGAACACATGATGCATTTAAGTTAACCAGGGATGCATCATTCTCATGTGAAGTTATATCATCAATACCTTTACTGTTACCTTGTCGCAAAGACGTAGCTGATGTAGGTACGGACATTGACAATGCACCATACTCTTGAGATGATGTCGCGCTCACAATCCGAGGTGGGGATGCTCTAGTAGGTGCAACGGTGGAGGAACCAACCGGCGGTGGTGAGCACGAACTGGAATAGTAGTTGTTGTAGTCACCCAATGCATCCTCCTGCATCTGTCTCTCAAAGGTACAAGCACGAACATACATACCAGTAATGCAACGGGGAATATACTGAAATCTTGCCTGAATATCATGGTTCAAACCACCAAAAAATCTATTCATTGTATCATCCTTAGATTCTTCTATGTCACAATGATGCATATAAGATTTGAACTCTTGGTAGTAAGCATGAACAGTGTTGATGCCTTGTTTAAATTGTTCAAATTTGCGAAGCAATTCACGACGATAGTAAGGAGGGAAAAAATGTTGTCTCATTACATCTTTCAAATCTTTCCAAGTTGTGGGTTGGTTATCAATGTTTTTCTTACAATGCACATTCCACCAAACAGAAGAAAAACCAGTAAATGCTCTAGTGGCAGCTCGTACTCGCTCAAGTTCAGAAAAGTCATGGTGACTAAAAACTTGTTCAACTTCAAGCTCCCAAGCTAGATAAATAGCAGGATTAAATCTACCCTCAAATGACGGTAAAGAGATAACCTGACCATGCGCTTCTGTGTGTTGTCCCAACTCTCGTGATGGTGAAGATGTGTCCGTCATCCAAGAACTTCTATCTCCGGAACCTGTCATGATTAGTAGAAACAAGAAACAAAATTCGAGAATAATGTTCCTATGAACTACTAGGATGTGGTTGTAAAGTGTTCACAGTAAAGCAAATATCAATATCTTACAAGTTCTTACCATACGGCAGGTGGTGACAGGCAACCAGTGGTGTCAAATAACTCCGAAGATTGTGTAAAGCGATTGTCAGGGGAACATACGTATACATGATGTAGAAATATGTGGATCTAGGTTGGCTATATATGGTAGCAAAAGATTAGCAATAATCAATTTAAAGATGCAATGTTGAATAAACGCTCAACGACGGTACTGTGCTGGTCCTAGGCTAGACCGGACTAGAGACGCGAGCCTAGAACACTAATATGGTCACGGCGTAGCACAACTAGCATCAATAAAGGATATGAAGTAGCTCTGGACAGCAAGATATAAGTGAAGATCACAATAGCAGTAAAGATAATGATGTGAAACAACTGCCAAGCAGGATATACAACAACTCTCTCTCCAACTTTCCTCTTGAAAAGATTGAGCAAATTTTATGATAACTTTTTTCAAAGAATGCTACTAGCTCAAGCTTTCCAATGCAAAAAGAATCACTCAATTCCGAATTGATATGAGGAGTCAAAGAATTCGAAAACTGACCTGAAAAACTGGAATAAGCTGTGTCCGCGAATTTCGGAGGGCAAAAAGACCTACTTAGAAGCCGATTTTGAGGTGCCAAATAGTGAACTAGTTTCTGAAACTATTTAGATGCGGCTCATCGCTAGCTTTAATTTGAGTACTCGTGGAGCCAAAACGGACTTTGTATGAGGAAGTTATGCCTGTTTGACTGAACAGTGCACAAAACAGAATCCAATCCGAATTCAACTACGAGATTGAGTCTAGATAGATCCGAATTTTGTTTTTCTTCTTCTTTTTTTTCCTCACACTTTTTTTCTTTTCCTTTCTTTCTTTTTTTCTCTGACTTCCTTTTTCTCTGACTTTTTTGCTTTTTTGTTCTCTGTTTTTTTTCTCCCTCTTTCCAAGACAAACTAGATAAGATGCAGATTGGATCAAGCGAAGATGTGAACGACCTCAACTATGATTGTGACAATGAACTATGGGTAGCACGAGGTGAAAATTGATGGATGGTGTGGTGAACAACGGAAGGCATAACGATGCAGCGGCGACGTGACTAATGTGAACAGAACTCGAAACTCTAAACGAACTAGACACTAAGACCAGCAACTCAACACGACGATGCAACCGATAATTCAATAATGCAAACAATGAAAAGAAAATTGCAAAGGCTAAGACTGGCTTGGACAAAAGGATGAATAGATCTAACTTTTTTGTGGCCTTTACTTGGACAATAGGTAAGAAAATAAATCTAATCTAGGGGAAACTGGAAATTCTCACCGAGCAACCTGAAAACCGATTCCACTTGATAGAGGCGAGGGTGTCCCGATCTTTCGATGAGATGATAACTATCGATTTGGTGGAGTCGACTTTGACGATCCGACTACAAACGTACACGACATTGCGCCTTAGCAATCGCTAAACCAACTTCGAGAGGTTATTGACCACGCCGGAGCACGATCAACCTGACCACGAAGGTCTATTCCTGCACACAATCGAAGAACAAGCAAGAATATGATAAATCAATCTGAATATTGTGAATATATATGAAGTATTGATAAAGGTGGGGATCCGGAAGCGGTCTTGGTCTGGTCGTTGGACACAAACGAAGTACACGAAGTTGCAATGGCTAACTTTTAACTAAACAAATCCCAAGGAAAAAGCTACTAGGTGGATCTACTTATATAGGAGCAAGGGGTAGCGGCCAAGGAGGTGGGAGGATGTCCCAAGGCAGCCTAAAACCAACCCTAGGTCGTACAAGGCTCATGGGCCCAAGTGGAGGTGATGCAACACCTTTGGACCTGTTGTTTGACTCGGATTCTGCTGCAGCGTCAGATTGTTTCGTCCATATCTCAATGCTCCGGATGAATTTAAAGGTGATTCCAATTGTTTTCGAAAGAGGATGAAATCTACTTTCCAACAAAAAAAGAATCACCCAATTCGGTGTCCGTATGAAAAAGTTGTTGGCGTTTTGAGTCAGGTATGTCTGTGCAGTCCGAATCTGAATCCAGAACGTGAGAGACTTGGACTCTATCTTCTCTTGGTCCAAAAGTGACGTGAGAGGACTTTTTGAACAGCACCTAAACTTCTCTTTTTCCCTTATCTTCATATGTGGATTGCACAAATGTCCCATACACCTGCAATTAGACAAAACACAAAAGTGTGTGAAGTATTTTTGTTCTGGATAACATAAATAGATTATTGAATAGTTTGCACTAGAAATCACCTGACAAATATGCATGTATGCAATATTTTTGGTCGTATCCAAGGTAGTCATGTCCTCATCACCTTTACCAAATCGTGTTCACACACTTAGCTCACAACAGTAGGACATGTTCGCACACCTCTAATTCATCCCCGATGAATCAGACCTGACTCAACTCTAAGCAGTAGCAGGCATGAAAAACAAGCATTAATGAGTAGGATCATCAGGGCTCAAACAACTCCTACTCATGCTAGTGGGTTTCATCTATTTACTATGACAATGACAGGTCATGCAGAGGAAAGGGGTTCAACTACCGCAACATGTAATAGTTGAATCGGTGTTGTCCTAATGCAGTAAAATAGAGCAGGAGCTTGAGAGTGGGATTGTATCGGAATGAACAAGGGGGTTTTGCTTGCCTGGCACTTCTGAAGATAGTATAGTTCTTCATCGGTGTCATCGATCTCATCATCGGAACATCGTCTACCGAGAGGGGACAAATACCAGCAAACAAGGAAGAACACAATCAATGCAATGCATAGTATGATGCATGATAATGACATGGCAATATGCTGTGATTTGGGCTAATGCAACAGAAAGTCATTTTAATTGAAGTGGAATTCATAACTACATCAAATTCCAACTCCAAACCTATTATGAAATTTGCCCTAATCATGTTTCATCCTAAACAGTGAGGTTACCTTGCTCAAACATGCATGAAAATGGTACAAATGGATGGATTGGATTTTTCTGATCATTTTTCATATATAAATCTTTTCCATTGGAGTTAAAGATTATTTTCTATGAATTTTAGAAGTTTGGGGTATTTTCTGAAATAAATAAATCATCTCTGGTTTATTTAAAATCCCAGAATATATTTACTGCGTCAGCATCGCGTCATTGTGATGTCAGCAAGTCAACTGCGACTGACCAGGTCAAACCTGACCAGTGGGGTCCACTTGTCAGTCACATAGTGTTGTCTGGGTCACCGACAGGTGGGGTCGGGTCAACGGCCACGTCAGCAAGTCAGCCCTGACGCGTGGGTCCGCTGGTTTTGTTAATTAATCTAACTTAAATCTAACTAGCGGCTTAATTAGGCAGCAGGGCCCACTATGAGTGTCTTTTAGGGAGGGATTAGTGGTGATTAGCGCCTAACTAAGCGACCACGTCAGCCGGCCGGAGTTCGGCCGGCGGCGACCTCAACTTCGGCAGAAGCTCGCCGGAAAACAGCTACGGGGCTCGGTTTTGAGCGTGGTTTGCGTCTACGGGTAGCTGAAGGTGCGCCGCATCCAACTGGGCGAGCGACAGTGGCTCGGGTGGCCTGTACTCGCCGGAGACGAGCTCGCGGCGGCGGCCGGAGTTCGGCAAGCTCGGGTTCGGGATATAGTGCGCAAGAGGTTTAGCGGATGGGTGGGCTCGGCTCTTGGGAGCATGCTGAGTGCAATGGGATGCACTTCCGCGAGCTGTAGCAGCTATGGCCACGGCGGCGCCATGGCCGGCGGGGCGAAGCTCTCGGGCGCGATGGCTAGGCTAGCTAGGGGAGGCAAACGAGCTTGGGGAGAGAGGGGAAAAACGGCGAGGCTCACTGGGAGGTCGAAGCGCAGCTCAGTGGGCTCGGGGTCGACATGGAAGCGGCGAATTTGTCGATGGCGTCCGGCGGCCGTGCGGAGAAGACGAGCTCAAGGACGAGGCTTCAGGGCATCCGGGGTCCTACGGTTTGGCGTAGAAGTGCGCGGGAGCTAGGCGGAGCTCGTGGGATAGCTAGCTGGGAGTGGGGAGATCGGTGGACGCGACGAGCGGCGACGGTGGCAACGGCTCTGTTCGGGTTGCCGTGAGAGAGAGAGAGAGAGAGAGAGAGAGAGAGAGCAGAGGAGGGGAAAGAGGTCCAGGGAGAGAGGGGAGAGGATGAGGGGGTCGGGGGGGGGGGGGTGTTCGTGGCGTCGTCTAGAGTGTCCAGAGCGACGTCGGGGAGGCGGCGGGAAGCAGGAGGTGGCCGAGGCGCGTGGCCGTGCGCAAGGGGCACACGCCCGGCGTCCTTCTGTCCCAAAGAAGGGGACGACTGGCACAGCCAGATGGACTGGGCCGTGCTGGGCCGGACCAGTGGGCGCCAGGTCAGTTCTCTCTCTCTATTAATAATTTGTTATGCTTTTCTATTTTTGTTATTTTGTTTTGATTTAGTTTATAGCCCAAATCATTTTAATAAATCCTGAAAACAACTGTGGGCATTAAATGAATTATTACAGAGGCCCTTAACTATTTTCAGAATTGTTGGAGCATTTAAAAATATTAATAGTATTTAAATGCCCCAATTCAAATACAATATGGATTATTCAAAAATCCAGAATGGCCTAAAAATATTGGCATCATTTTTGGTAGAGGTTTTCACCTTTATAAAAAATCATAAACATTTTCAAAGGGCATTTTGGGTTCATTGAAAATATTGTTCATTTGAACCTAGTTGAATTCATTTACTGCTAGGGTTTCAACATCCCCATTTCAAGTTTCTTTTGGAAATAAACATGATGACATGATGAGCAAGCAAAGTCAAACAAGAGTTGACGTGAGGCTGTGACATTTTGCTCGCACGCGCTACTGCTAAAATCGTAGCAGTAGCGCGGTTTATTTACACACGCTACTACTAAGTAGCAGTAGCGCACGATTTTGTCCAGCGCTACTGCTAAGATGTTGTGTATAAGGTTTTACCTAGTAGTGTCATGCTCAAGTGCTCAACCTACACGTGCATGCACACAGATAAGGCCCTGACAGACACATACACAACCAGGTGGTTCCCGTGCACGGGTTGGAGTCTTGACGCGTCTGCGTAAATTTGTGTTTATGTGACCTTTTTCCTATGCGAATTGACAGGTGGGACCCACAAGGAACGTGGTCAATTTAACTAGTCAACAAGTGCCACGCAGACTATTTGGCCGGTCAACAGAGTGCAATCCGATGCTGAACGGCGAGCAAGTGACCGTATAATCACCGCAAAACATATATAGTGACTGTAATGAGCGTATTCGGAAGTCCGGTGACCGTATTATGCTTTTCGCTTGAAATACACTGACCGCCCATGTATTTATCTCTTCTCTCGCTCTCTCTATGGAGCCGAGTAGGCCAATGTGCCAGTGCCTAAATTGTCGCACGCCACCCCATTATTGTTGTACTGGTTTCGTAAGAGCGAACAAGCATTCATGTCTACTGTACAAACTGTAGATATGATTTACAAATGCTATGAAGACGAATACAAATATTTGAATCCACTTTATGCCCAATTTCTCTCTGTAGGCCCTCCAAAAGTACATCTCTGCACATTCTCGCATGTTACATCTAACAACTATACAATACAACACTACTACTACACTCTAACACAACAAATCATATGTGTTTTTAGTTTTACTAGATCTCATATTGTTACTTAATTATTCAGTTTGCATACATTAAAATTGCCTTTGAAATGTATGGCTAGTATCATCTACCGCGCGGAAAAAATCCCGCCTTTGCCTATTTAATCGGGTTTGTATCGATGGATCGTGCGAAACAGCAAAACTATAGTAGTACTACAGTACAAGTAACAGTTCACTAGGCCGCCGTGTCGTGTACTCCTCCGTTGTAAGAGTGGAGCGCTCGCTTTCATAAATGTTGTAGTCCCTTTCGCCGACATGTGGGACGTTAAGCAACGGGGTCCACATGCCATACTGAAATAACAATGCAGAGCAGTAGGGGTGAAGCACCCCAGTCATGGCGCCGACGTAGTAATGAGCAATGAGGCGTCAAATCACAAAGCCGCACCTTTCCCGCAATTAAGTTGGAGGGACGAAGTAATAATGCTAAAAAAGAAGTTGAAGGGACGAAGCAACCATCATTTCACTCGTTCCTGAATCCGCTTCTCCCTCATCTTCTTCAAGTTAATCACGTGTTGCTTCTGCCATTGTTCTGCCTCATGTGGGACACAGATCGGATTGGTAAAGCTCTGACATGTGGGACCGCATGTTAGCAAATCGCCAGGCCAACGTCCTCTATAAATAAGAAACCTCCCCTGCCATCCGCGCGGCAAAATCACCTCCTTACTAATCCTGATACTATAATTTTTTAGATCAATATAATCGAGATTTGTATAGATAGCACACAGGAGCAAAACTAAGTGGTACGGTTAAGGGCATCCACGATGTGTAGCCAAATGTGAAAATAGCTTTTGGCATCGATGGGAACCATTGTGGACGGTGCTGCCAAAGCCAAAAAGATGGAACCCAAGCTCCCAATTGATTGATTGAAGGAATAGAAAGTGCAACCTCACTCCTCTTTCTCCTGTGCTTGGACGCATGTACAACATAGAGCACACAATCTACTCCCCTGTCCCTTCTATCACAAATCACAAAGCAGTGAGGCATCAAATCACAAAGGATGGATGAAGCAACCATCATTTCACTCTTCGTTGACTCTGCTTCTCCATTGTCTTCTTCGAGAAACCACCTTACCGCACTAATCTGGACGGACGACGCTATTGTGTAGTACTAGTACATTTACGCATCCTTTGGTTCAACAGACTTCCTGGATGCAAATAAGGCAGTTGTCTCAGCTTGCAGGCGGCACTTGCGAACGACTTACCGTGGTCTCCCTCAATGGTGTTCTCCGTCGAACGCATTTTGCCAAACCACAACGTTCGAGATATCGTCGACGTCACCGCAATGGGGAAGGAAGTCAAATAGTTAGTACCTCCATTTTTTGTACACAAGGCTAGTATATCAAAATTACAATTTGTAGAAGGCCACTAACACTAATCGCGGCAAAATTGATGGGGTTTGCCGCGTACTAGCAATCAAGGACATTAATATACCCTTGCATGCATGCGGAAGTGAGAAGGTTGGTTTGCATGGTGCTGCATTAATCAAGTGATGAGGAATGAGATGGTTAGCTCTTTGGGCGCTGGAGAAAATTTACGCATTAATTGACACGTCAAAGAGGATTTGTATCGATCAATCTCGCGAAGGAAAACCCCGCCTTTGTTTTTTAACACAAGTAGTACTGCTACGTATGTACTTGTATCTTGTTTGGGTCTAGGCCTTGCATTGCCATACTTCGCCACACATTTTTTCCAAGCTTGCCTAAAGTTTTAAAAATGAAAAGGAGGTACACTTGCGCACAGCTGTCGCAGTCGCACCGCAACCTCACACAGTCGTTCCTGCACGCCGCAAACCCAACCAAGGGAACACACCCTCACTGACACGTGCTACCGCATGTGATCAAACCAAACTCATCCATCCTACCGATGACACATAATTTTTGTTCATACAGTATGTTTATCCAACGCATGTTAGGGAAGATCCATACGGCCTGTGTGGTGGTCTGTTGGGGAAGAAGAAGAGGTGAGGAAGGAGGGTTAGGAGACGTAGGATATTCATCCAACCGCCTGAAATGGTCAACTGACCCAAATGATGAAAGTCAGGCGACTTGCATAAATATATGTTTTTACACAGCAAAAGATCCCTAAAAACAACTACATAAAGAAAAACTATCACTGCTCACGGAACGAGACGGCCTCGTCGTCTTTGGCTACCGGCGTGAACCAGCCGTAGCTGCCGATGTGTGTCTGCACACCATGGTTGTCCTGGGCCTCCCGCTACTCGTTCACACGGAGCGTGCTGGCGCTCTGCACGGACGAGAGCACCGCCCGGTTCAAGTCCAGGACGTCCGGTTCCGCCTGCAGGAGGGCCTCGATGGTAGTGGCATCCGCGCGCTCCGCGTCGAGTTTAGCCTCCGCTGCCCCGTTCAAGTCCAGGACGTCCGGTTCGCCTGCAGGAGGGCCTCGATGGCAGTGGCATCCGCGTGCTCCGTGTCGAGTTGAGCCTCCGTGGCCCGGTTCAAGTCCAGGACGTCTGGTTCCGCCTCCAGGAGGGCCTTGATGGCAGCTGCATCTGCGCGCTCCACATCAAGTTGAGCCTCCGCCGCCCGGTTCATATCCACGACATCAGGTTCCGCCTGCAGGAGGACCTCGATGGCAGCGCCATGCGCGCACTCCACTTCGAGTTGAGCCTCCGCCTCCCGGTCCTCCTTTAGTATCGCCAGGTTGAACCGCTGGTCCGCCTGCACCATGGGGGACCAGGACGCCTGCATGAAGTCGACGTCCATTATCTCATACGCATCGAGGGCCTTCTGCGCCGCGACCTTCGCCATGAACATTGGATCGGCTTCCTCCTCCTTGGAGCTTGGCTCCAGAGAACTCAGGGATTGGCCAGCCGCAAAGTGAGCTTGGGGAGGTCTGTGGCGCCGACCACTATCGTGATTTCTGCGCGGTGCGCCGGTGTCAACATCTTGTAGTACGTGATCTTGCGGTGCACCATGGCTTTACGGTGAACAAGGGGACGCTTGATGTGGGGTAGGGGATCGAAAGGTGGGGGAATGGGCTGGAGAGGAGGTGTGGTTTTGGGGCAGTGGTTGGCGTACGCCGAGCAGCGAAGGTTCTGGTGTGAATAGTGGTTCCGGTGATGACCGGTCAATCGGTTTTGACTGTACAATGCTCTTGTCGCGTTCGCATTGCACCCCGGCACGCTGGACCCTCCACGTCCCTCATCGAATGGAACACGCTTCGTCTTACATTTTCGCTCGCTTGTGGGACCGCAGTTGAGAGCAAACCGATGTCCCTCCCCCTCCCCCGCCCGCATCATTTATACTACTACTCCCTCTGTTTTATGCGGAGTAAATAAAAATAGAGGGAGCATACTACTAGTACTATGAGCACTGCATACTCTACTGCAGATGTTGTCAGTACTCCACTAGTACTATTGGACAGGGAGCTTAAAAAAAGTTACTATTGGACTTGCTATACGTGGCGAAATCCTAGTAGGAAGAGCATGCGCGAGAAAAAGCACATTCACGTGTTTGAAAACAAATTGGAAACCATCTCTATCTGAATACAAATCTAGGAGTACGTACAAATCTAATAATATTGATTGGGCGTTGTTGAATGTTGGTAATTTTTTCTATAAGTTTGATCAAAGTAGAGATACTTGGACTACACATAAAACTTATATGTAAACTAGAAAGGATTGGAGGGAATATATTGTACGTTGAAAAGTGAAACAAACATTGAATACGCTTTGTATATGATTTGCTGATGCTATGATCACCGGTTCAAAATTTTGAATCCTCCTTAGGTATTACACATGCACCCACTCGTTCTCTCTTGATTTCATCTCGGGGTCCAAAGATCAATTGAAAGAGGACTAGGGTGGGTACAATACGTTCGTTTCGCTTTTGAACGTACAATATACTCCCTCTGATCCCCACAGACCCCCGGTCATTTCTATCATAGAAATAGACCAAACCTTTATCTCCTTGCACGACACGCATTTGATCTCTCAACATCAATCGATCTCGTCAAGATGTGTCAGGGCATGAACCGAATGGGACGTCAAAACTAAGACGGGAAGCAACACATAGTGGAGGCAAAGTGAAACTTTAAACGAACCGTTAGTCTGTATGCATGTCGGACAAATTACAACATTGGAAATACAAGCATGTTCTAGGCCCACATGCGAATGATACTTGATGGAATGTTCAAATGAGGCATGCGGGAGGAGGGACTTGACCGGAGGGCGGCATGATCGATGGAGAAGAGGGTTGGAGAGGAATGAGAAATAAGCAACGCCACATGATTATACTTGAACGGCTCAAATAAACAACAAGTTGTCTCGTTTTCCCTTCCGTCTTGGTCACGGAGTAAGATACTCCCTCCATTTTTATTTACTCTGCATATTAAGTTTGACTGAAGTCAAATTCATAAAATTTGACCAAATTTATAGAAAAATGTGAACATTTACAATAGCAAATCTATATGAAGTGAAAGTATATTTAATAATGAATCTAATGGTATTGATTTGTTATTGTATATGTTATTATTTATGTCTATAAACTTTGTCAAAATTTACAAAGTTTGACTTTGAGAAAAGCTAAAATGTGGAGAAAATAAAAACAGAGGGAGTACGCAGGGACTAGTATAGTTACTACTGCCGGAACATGGTAAGTTGGACCCCTAAATGAGGGCACGGAACGGGCACACCTCAATTATTCCTTCAAACAGTCGGACACCTACATTAGCACACCATTCGACTACTTAATCAAGTGTTACACTTCACTAGTTTAAAAGGAAAAGGGTGGTACCGTACCCAAAACCACCACACATGGGGCTAGGGTAACAACTTGGTACTGTACCACATTTGAACCAGGGCACAAAAATCACCTGTTCTGTGCCTAATGCGCAATGCGGAGCACTAACGCTCGAATTTGGCCGGGAAAACAGGGAAACCGACATGTGGGGCACACCTGTCGGGATGACGTGGCGCAGACTAGTCCAATGGAGGAGCTGGCCCACGACCTCCTCGCCACTGGCAACCGTTCATGTGGGTCGGGGGGCCAGCAACATGGCGCAGCTCCCGCACCGCCTTTGGACACGGCGACCGCTGTGAGCGACACGCTCATTGTCGTTGGACACGGACGGCTTCAGTGTGCCGAGGGTGGCGTCAGCACTGTGGCGCGACCAGCAGATCAATACCCGGCTCGTCGAGGATGCACGGGGCGCCGCAGTGCGCGCGCGCCACGACGCGTCCACGGAGTGTTGTAGCGCGGCCAACTGCATCCCCAGGACCTGAGACTATGCTGGGTCGTCTGCCTTTTCAATGATATGTGGGGATCGCATGTGAGCAAAGGGCATCTCCAACGTTTCGGCGACCGCAGCTGACTACCCTGGCACACCAAAAACCCTCGTCCCTCGCGCCGTTGCGCGGTGCGTTTCCATCCGGAGCCAGCTGCCCGCATTCATGTCGTCCGTCCGTATGCCGTCGTTAAGAGGCTCGGTGCCCGAGGAACCAACTCCGGTGACTTAATGATGCACCCGGACGCTTGGACTCACCGGAATGCGCTACTCAAAGTGGCAACGCCCAGCTAAACTCCACACCATAGCGCACCGTCCTGCTACCTGGTACCCCATCCGCCTTGACCGCGAGTGCGAACGCTCTGCGGGAGAGCTTGTCTTCTGGGATGAAGCTCGAGGTCACTGTCGGTGTCAAAACCGGCCAATCTCGGGTATGGGGTCTCGAACTATGTGTATGTGGATCGAAGGTAACAGGAGGCGGGGGACATGATGTTTACCCAGGTTCGGGCCCTCTTAATGGAGGTAATACCGTACTTCCTGCTTGATTGACTATGCTGAGTATAGGGGTTACAAGAGTTGATCTAACTCGAGTTCGTAAAGGCTAAACCCTAGATGTCTAGCCTGTATGAATTCTGATGATCTCTACGGACTAAACCCTCCAGTTTATATAGACACTTGAGGGGGCTAGGGTTGTACATAGTCGGTTTACAGAGAAAGGAAGTTTCATATCCGGATTCTAGGCTTGCCATCCACGCAAAGGAGAGTCTCGGCCGGACACGGGGGAAGGCCTTCAATCTCGTATCTTCACGGCCCATTAGTCCGGCCCATGTCACATAGCCCGGATGCTTGGGGACCCCCTAATCTAGGACTCCCTCAATAGCCCCCAAACCAGGCTTCAATGACGACGTGTCCGGCGCGCAGATTGTCTTCGGCATTGCAAGGCGGGTTCCTCCTCCTCTAAATTCTCCAAAGCAATTTGAACAAAAGAACTGTATTCGGCTTTTCAATGACGATGCAACATCCGGCTTCATATCTTCAGCTTTGCAAGGTGGGCCCTCCAAGATACTTCGGACAACTTTGGCTTTACATTAAATATCATACGCTTCAGCTTCTGCGCCACCGTTGCCTCGGCTTCCACGTGCCAGACGAATACGAAGGATCCAAGTGTTTTTATAGATAACACCCTTACTTTATATGGAAGGCGTCTATTTAAGGAGATTGGATCTCAGATGCCATTCCACACCAGGCGAAAATCCTTAGAGCTTGCCACAGGAAAACCGCGCAAACATGGCTGGCGCTCCCAATTCTTCCTCACACCCCCACGTCCCTAAAAAAGGCGATTGGGAGAGCTGCTCGGTATCCCACGCCCAGCTAACCAAGCTTCAGACGCAGGGGTATCTCCGTCCCGCAGATCTAGTCCCCGTTCGGGCGAGATTAACTTCCATCAATGGCGAAGCCCTGGCGGAAAACTTCCCCAATCCTACTAAAGGGGAGCGAGTGTGCTTCGTTTCCTTCCTATTAAGAGGCGTTGGATTTCCAATCCACCCTTTCCTCCAAGGTCTCCTGGAGTATTATGGCCTCCAACTGCACAATCTCACGCCAGGCTCCATTCTGCACATCGCGGGCTTCGTCGCCCTTTGCGAGCTGTTCCTAGGCTGCGAGGCCCATTTTGAGTTATGGAGGAAACTTTTGTGCCTCGTCCCCCGCTCCCAAAAGGGATCCATATTCGAGGTGGGCGGTGCCGAAATATGGCACGTAGCAAGGACAGGATACCTGCCGGTACTCCGAAGAAGGCATCCGAACGGTGGCCCTCAGAATGGTTTTATATTGAAGACATTGTTCTTCCAGACCCAATCCGACGGGGCCTTCTCGAATTTCCCAACGCTCCATTAAAGAAGCGCACCAGCTGGCGCCCCGAAGCCTCGAGGAGGAAGATAGTGTGGAGATTAAGAAGTTGATGAGCAAGATACAAATACTCGCCCAATCCAGACTATCTATAATTGAGGTAATGCGGATTTCAATAATGCGAGGCGTTCAGCCACTCCAATCCAGAGAACTTCCCATGTGGCATTAAAACGGGGAAGATGACGCATCATGCTGCGGGCGCAAGGGTCCGGACAACTTTGCCACCGTGGATGCCATGTTGGCTGATCTTTACAAAGGGGAGAAAGAAGATTTTACTTGTCTTAAATGCCGTGAAGGTCTTTCCATGTACCACCCTGCTAGCTGGGTGAGCTTTCGATCAGTAGCCTTATTCTATCCTCTTCCTGAGTCGTGTTAGTTGAACTTAATCCAACTATTTTTAACAGGAATGGAGAAAGGTCGTCGTGGGGATCCATAGTCCCGCTCCGCAACCGGAGGGCCATATTCGAGACCTAGATCCCAGATTTGAAGAGGATCTGGATATATTTATAGAGCTTAAGGAGGGGGCCTTTTATCAAGCGAGCTACGACGACACAGAAGTAGCCATCACAGCCGATTATCCCGGCCTTCTCCCCTCCTCCCACGTAAGTGCCTAGGAGACATCTTTTCAACAAGAGCTTTCCCGTTGCGCCTCACCCACCGCACTATCTCATGCTCCGAAGGGGCGACGCTCATCCCGCCAAACCGTATCGAAGGCGTCCTCCAAGAAGGTGACGCTCGCGCAGGGCGAGTCTTTGAAAAGAAAGGCAGGCAGTGATACTACCGAGCCTCCTCATTCACCGAAGAGGTATAATTTTCAACCTGCACTCGGCAAATAGGCTGGATTGTGACGTGCTCCGCTGTGCTATATTTCAGGAAGAGCATACACCGGACTGTATCCAGAGGTCTCGCCGGCCATGCATCGGCCAATCCGGCCTCAGACCCTGCCAATAGGACTAGGGTTGGTACGGGCGCCATGCCGGATTGTCACCTCCATGAGGATTCAGACAATGTATCCATCACCAATTCCGAAGTGGAGAGCGCGATGGTCCATCGGCGGCGGAAAGAGGCCATGCACGATCCAAGTTTCACCGAAGAGGCGTTCAATGCCCTTAGCTCTGCGGATGCATATATCCGGGCTGCTCGGGATGGACTTGCCGGAGCTACACACCAGCTTTCAAAGGATATGCGGGTAAAGGCTTTGTGTAGATTCAATAATCATTTGCCAGTAGCCCTCGAGACTTGAAGCAGTTGGCACAACTGATTTGAGGTTCGTTGTACAATCAAGTACTCACGGAGAAGAACAACATGCTGTCTCAGGAGCTTGCAGAATGTCAGACCAAGCTAGTTGTTGCCACCGCCGAACTGGAAGATTTGAAGAAATCCCAGAAGGCATCGAATGGTAAGTACAACTGCTGACGGAAAGTAAGATTCTGCGGCAACAATGATCTTTAAATATGCATTGTTTAACAGCGGCAGGGTCGATAAATCAGTTAGAGGACAAGCTAAAGGTTGCTGAGGCAGCCAAAGAACACACCGAAGGGCAAGAAGCCACTGGTCAACGTGTATAGACACGGACCATAAATGAGAAAAACAAACTACAGGATACCAACATCCAGCAAGCCAAGGAACTGAAGAACGTAAGAGCCCAACTGGCGGATGCCTTGAATGAAAATAGAAAGCTGAAAGGCGGCATATTTAGTATGCCCTTTTAACCTGTCTTTCATATGTCCCCTTGATGGAAATTGTTGTTTTACGAGATTGTTCCAGTAGGCTTATTGACGGGGCGGCCTGAAGGAGGAGTATTCGGATTTGAAGGCGACCTGCTGCCAGATTTATGCAAGGTGCACGAGCGAGCTCGGAAGGTGATGAGGAGTATGGCTAAGGTGCTATAGCCATCCGAGTGTCCTCCAGGACTAATGGGGGAGTTCGCGGAGCTATTCAAATGAGCTCATCTTTGCTTTGAGCTGTGGAAGGCATCAGCGTGTCGAGAGGGTGCATGAGAGGCCTGGGCCATGGTGAAAACACGGTATAGCGGACTTGATCTGAATTGTATGGCCCGGGTCAGACCTCGGGGACCAGACGGACAGGAAATTCCGGTTAGCTTGGTGTATGACCAAGTAAAGATAGCCGCCAAATTTTCACAGCAGGACTGTAAACTAGACAACCTGATAGATGGCATAGATAAGCAGTAGGCGTGCAATTTTATGTGATAATACACTTTGTCAGCGAACTTACCTCCAGCCGAATTGTGAAAGATTGTCATAGCAGACTTTCCGCTTCAGCCTCCGAAACCCAAGGGTGGAGTGTTTCTGGATACTATACCGCTGGAAAACACCAAGTACGACTGGAAACCTGGCGATCCTGTCATAATGCTTAAACAGACAAGCTTTATTCAGGGAGTTATGTTATATTAATTTTTAATGTAAGAAACATCTTCTAGGAAGAATATTTTCGTTAATGGTTCCTCTACCTGGGTCGGCATGATGTATGCATGACTGTGAAAGAACCACAGGAGTTTTTGTATTCTTGTTAGTTTATAATGCTACAAAGGCAGTTCATCGTTTGTCCACTGACCAGTTATTCCCTTAAGAATGCAAGCTTTCGGCTTCACCCGTCTGAGGTACATGTTCGGATGACCCGGTTGTAACAATCGCAGAGGTGCTCCCTTTATGCCCTAGCCGAACAATCGGGAACGTAGGGCATAAGCACAAGAGCCAGTCAACCCAGCTTGGCAAAAACTAAGTCATGGAGGTGCATATAATGGCGAAGACAAGACATATATGAGTAAGCAATACATACATACATATATGGTGAGCCTTATGCTCGAAATAATAAAGAGCTTCTCTTTGAAGGAAGCCCTCAGTTATAGTGGGATGTGTACATTTAAAGATGTATGTCCCGCAAGTGTGCGGCTTACCCAAACACACGCTAGAAATCATAAAACAAACGAAAACAAGAAAGAGAAAAAGGTAACGAACAATGTGTCCGGACTTAGGCGTAGAATCTTTGGAGTCTGGCAGCGTTCCATGGGTTCGGCTCTAAGCGATTGTCTGATGCATTACGAAGGCGATAGGCTCCTCCCATGACAACTTCATCTATAATGAAGGGACCCTCCCATTTGGGATTGAGCTTGTCCTTTTTCTTCTCTGGTAGGCGTAGAACGAGTTCACCGACCTTATAAGTCTCGACCCGCACTTCTCTGCTTTGGTATATTCAAACTTGTTGTTGGTAGAATGCGGAACGAGCTTTTGTGGCATCGCGCTCCTCCTCCAGGCCATCTAAGTCATCTTGCCGATCGAGCTCGGCCTCTCTCTCTTCATACATGCGCACTCGAGGTGAGTCATGAATAATATCGCAGGGTAAGACGGCCTCTATGCCGTACACCATGAAGAATGGTGTGTATCCGGTCGTGCGATTGGGTGTGGTCCGCAGCCCCCAGAGTATGGAGTCAAGATCCTCGACCCAGTGTTTGTCCGACTCCTTTAGAGATCGCACTAGTCTGGGTTTAATGCCACTCATTATCAGGCCATTAGCCCATTCGACTTGACCGTTTGTTTGAGAGTGATACACGGAGGCATAATCGAGCTTGATGCCGAGATTAGCACACAAGGTTTTTACCTCGTCGGCTGTAAAGTTAGAGCTGTTATCGGTGATGATGCTATGTGGGACACCATAACGGTGTACGACACTGGATATGAAATCTATCACTGGTCCGGCTTCAGCCATTTTAATTGGTTTGGCCTCTATCCACTTAGTGAATTTATCTACCATGACCAGCAGGTAATTTTTCTTATGGCTTCCACCTCTAAGGGTTCCGACCATGTCAAGCCCCCTAACCGCAAAATGCCAAGTAATGGGGATTGTCTGTAGGGCCGTAGGCGGCATATGGCTTTGATTGGCGAAAAGCTGGCATCCTACACAATGTTGGGCGAGGTCTTGTGCATCTGCCCGGGCCATAGGCCAGAAAAAACCAGTACAAAAGGCCTTACTTACGAGGGCCCGAGCTACGGCATGTGGCCACCAAGACCAGCATGGATTTCGGCCAAGAGCAGCCGCCCTTCTTCTTCGGAGATACATCTTTGAAGGACTCCGGTAGTACTTTTCTTGTAGAGCTATCCTTCATGAACCTTGTAGGTTTTCGAGTGTCGAATGATGCGACGAGCCTCATTCTGGTCGTCAGGGACCTCCCGCCTATTAAGGTAGGCCAGGAAGGGTTCGGTCCATGGAGCGATTACCGCCATGATTACATGGATGGAAGGCTTTGGTTCTGTGCCCGAGCCCTCGATGATATCTGAATCGTGTTCGGCATCTTGGGGGCATGATCAGCGCCGGACTGATGTTTCTGCTCTCGTCCTGCCATACTACGGATGGCTTGAAGAGCCGCTCCACAAAGGTGTTAGGCAGGACGGGGTTGTGTTTAGCGCCCATTCAAGCAAGGATGTCCGCTCCTTGGTTACTGTCTCGGGCCAGGTGATGGAACTCGAGCCCCTCAAACCGAGCTGATATTTTGAGCATGGCAAGTCTAAACGGTGCCCTAAGGGCTGTATATATGGAGGAAGAGGAGGGGAATTTTGTGGCCCCTGGGGGAGGGGTCTGAAACCAACCCTATCTCTTGTTTCCCACACATACGGACTCTAAGAACAGCCTATACTCAAGTATTTCAAAATTACATGGGCCTGGCCCAATAATAAGGTGGCGCAACACCTATAATAACCTCTGGACGAAATTTATGAAGTGGCATCTTGTATATTTCGTCCCAGGCTTCATGCACTCATTATGGTGGCTTCAAAGTCCTGAAATCATCACTTGTAACTCCGTTCTTGTTCCCCTTGCGCATGCCATCATCTACATGCTTGGTCTTGCTCCAGTGTTCATTCCTCTTATCCATGCCAGGCCCTTCATTTGTAAGCAAAACAAATCTATCCAATTTAGGCAGCATCATATTCTCATGAACATTAGAATCATTACCAAGAAACGAAAGTACCTGATAATTTAATTGGTGTGCGCGAGCTCTAGTAATTGGTCCAGTATATGTAGTAGTAGGGGTTGTGGGTGTAACAATGGTATTGGTGTCCTCATCGTCCTCCCCTTCTTGAAATGAAGTCGTCCTCGACGGAAGCTCACCTTCCTCACCCAAATAAGGCTTCAAATCTGCAATGTTAAAAGTGGGACTAACCCCAAAATCTGCAGGCAGCTCAAGTTTATATGCATTATCATTTATTTTCTCTAACACCTTAAAAGGACCATCAACACGTGGCATTAGCTTTGATTTGGGAAAATTAGGAAACCTATCCTTACGCAAATGTAACCAAACAAGATCTCCAGGTGAAAACACAACATGTTTTCTACCCTTATCTCCAGCAAGTTTATATTTAGCATTCATACGCTCAATGTTTTCCTTAGTTAACTCATGCATTTTTAAAATCAATTCAGCACGTTCTTTAGCATCAAAATTAACCTTCTCCAAAGATGGAAGAGGCAACAAATCAATGGGTGCACAAGGTAGGAAACCATACACAATTTCAAAAGGGCACATCTTAGTGGTAGAATGCAACGAACGATTATAAGCAAATTCAATATGAGGCAAGCATTCTTCCCACATTTTCTTATTATTCTTCAAAACAGCCCTAAGCATAGTAGACAATGTTCTATTGACTACTTCAGTTTGGGGGTGACAAGTAGTACTACAAAGCAGTTTATTCCCCAACTTAGCCCATAAACATCTCCAAAAGTGGCTAAGAAATTTAGTATCACGATCGGAAACAATAGTATTTGGCACACCATGCAAGCGAATAATTTCACGAAAGAACAAATCAGCAACATTAACAACATCATCGCTTTTATGACATGGTATAAAGTGTGCCATTTTCGAGAACCTATCCACGACAATAAATATGCTATCCCTCCCCTTCTTTGTTCGAGGTAAACCTAAAACAAAGTCCATAGATATATCCTCCCAAGGAACACTAGGTACAGGCAAAGGCATATATAAACCATGAGGATTGAGTCGTGACTTAGCTTTTTGACATGTAGTGCAACGAGCAACAAAACGCTCAACATCCCGTCTCATCTTTGGCCAAAATAAATGTGTAGCAAGTATATCCTCCGTCTTCTTCACGCCAAAGTGTCCCATTAGTCCTCCTCCATGCGCCTCCTCCAACAACAAAAGACGAACGGAGCTAGCTGGAATGCATAGCTTGTTAGCACGAAACACTAATCCGTCGTTAACGACGAACTTGTTCCATGTTCTACCTTCTTTACAATTCTGCAATACATCTTTAAATTCAGCATCATGCACATATTGATCTTTGTTGGTCTCCAAACCAAATGTTTTAAAGTCAAGTTGTGAAAGCATAGTATAACAACGAGACAATGCATCAGCAATAACATTATCTCTACCCTTCTTGTGTTTAATGACATAAGGGAAAGTCTCAATGAATTCAACCCATTTAGCATGTCTACGGTTCAGTTTTGCTTGACTTTTAATGTGTTTCAAAGATTCATGATCAGAATGTATAACAAATTCTTTGGGCCATAAATAATGTTGCCATGTTTCTAAGGTCCGAACAAGAGCATATAATTCTTTATCATAAGTAGAATAGTTCAGACTAGGCCCACTCAGTTTTTCAGAAAAGTATGCAATAGGTTTGCCATCTTGTAATAACACACCTCCTAATCCAATTCCACTAGCATCACATTCAAGCTCAAAAGTCTTATTAAAATCAAGAAGTTGGAGTAAAGGAGCATGTGCCAACTTATCTTTCAATACCCTGAAGGCTTCTTCCTGTGCGGTACCCCAAACTAAAGGCACATCCTTATTTGTAAGCTCATTGAGAGGTGCAACAATGGTGCTAAAATCTCTCACAAAACGCCTATAGAAACCATCGAGTCCAAGAAAACTCCTCACTTGTGTGACCGTTTTGGGCTGCGGCCAACTCTCAATAGCTTCAATCTTGGCTTTACCAACTTCAATTCCCTGTGGAGTAACAACATAGCCAAGAAAAGATATTCGGTCGGTTCAAAAGGTGCACTTCCCAAGGTTACCAAACAAACGTGCATCACGTAGAGCAATAAAAACAGCACGTAAATGTTCCAAATGTTGTTCCAAAGATTTGCTATAAATCAGTATATCATCAAAATAGACTACCACAAATCCTCCAATGAAAGCACGTAAAACTTCGTTCATTAGTCTCATGAAAGTACTAGGTGCATTTGTTAACTCGAGAGGCATGACTAACCACTCATATAAACCCGAAACTCGCGTATGTAACCTTTGTCGAGTAGCTCCTGTACTTGACGCATAATATCCTTCGTCTCCTCTGGATTGGTACGGGATGGTGCATGGTTGGGTAGCGATGCACCGGGAATTAACTCAATTTGATGCTCAATCCCTCGAATAGGTGGTAATCCCGGTGGCACGTCTTGTGGGAAGACGTCAGCGAACTCTTGCAAAATGTTAGTGACAACAGGGGGCAAAGAGGAAGGCACGTCCTTGAATGAAAATAATGCCTCTTTGCACACAAAAGCATAGCAAACAGATTTGTTAAAATCTAGCTCATCAATATCAGATTTGGTGGCAAGTAAACATGCACTTTTCAATTTAACTTCAGAAGCAACACTAGATGGTTTATTATTATGCTTCATTTGTTGCTCAATTTTTTTGCCACAATCTGATTTTCACTCTTATTTTTCTCCTGTTTTGCTTTATTAGCTCTATTAATATCATCTTTCAAAATGGAATCAGGAGTCATAGGAAGCAAAGTAATATTTTTATCCTTATGAATAAGAGTATATTGATTGTTTCTACCATGGTGTACATAATTTTTATCAAATTGCCATTGTCTACCAAGTAATAACGAACAGGCTTATATGGGTACAACATCACAATCAACTTAATCAGCATACGTAGAGATACTAAAATGCACACGAACAGTACGTGTTACCTTAACCTTGCCGCTGTTGTTGAACCATTGGATGTATTAAGGATGTGGATGTGGTCTTGTGCTGAGAGATAGCTTCTCCACCATCTCTATGCTATCCAAGTTTTTACAGCTCCCTCCATCTATGATGACACGAACAGAACATTCCTTCACAACTCTGTAGCGACCCGAACAGGATTTATAACAGAGGTAAATAACATGTATAAAATAACGTAAATACTATTACCTCAATCAAAATAGCGGAAGTAACAAGGTTGTGGATTCCCATCAACATCAACGGCAAAGTTGAGTGTAGAAATCGTAACCCTAACGTATCACTTACTCGTCGTAAGAAGTCCTGCAACATGAGACGTTGTAGCCACAAAGGGTCAGTAGATTGAATGTACTGGCAAATTCACACTGTAGAGCAATGCTGAAATATGGCTATCACTACATGCATATTTGGCTGGTGGAAAAGCTCTATGGTTACAATGTTTTTGCGAAAAGCCAAATTTTCCCTACTACAAAGGAATATATTTTATTTAACTACAAAGTTTGTTGAAAACATTGAGAAGGTAAAACCCATCTCAATCCCAATTAAAAGTAATTAACAACCTGACAAATTAATTATATAGAGTGATGAGATCAACAGGATAATCCAAGAACCAGATACTCAAGATGTCCATAACCGGGGACATGGCTAACCATGATTAGTTTGTACACTCTGCAGAGGTTTGTGCACTTTTCCCCACAAGACTCGATCTCCTCCGTTGAATTTCTCGCACTGCTTGATGTTTGAGAAACGGATGACCGAGACACAGTCTTTCTGAAGAGGTCCCCTTAACCGATAGATAGGCCGGTACACCTACAATCCCCTACATCTACTAGCCCATCATTGAAAGGTTTCCCACAACTTACTCAACTATGCTAGAGCCCATAATGCCATGTGGCTGCACACAGAAGTTTCTAGCATGAATAATCTTATGATCCCTTTGAGCCTGGGTGGCAGTCCATAGGAGAATCACACGGTACCTCGGGATTTCCAAAAATACAGGCAATCACTGGATACCCCAAGTGCCTCAATCCACCCAGATGTGTATTAAAGTTGCGACCTTAAGTTAACCATTAAGTAACAATCTCACATCTGTCATGAATACTCTCAAACCCAATCCAAGTCTACGAGCATAGCATAGCATAGCAATATAAGCAACGTAGAAGTAACTCCCAAAGGTTTGTTAATAAACAGGTGAATAGGTACTACCTCATCTACTTCCCAAAACCCGTAATTTAATCAGATCCTAATCATGCAATTGTTTGAGGATTGATCTAATGCAATAAAACTGGGTAGTAAGAGGTATGATCAAAGTGTGAACTTGCCTGCAATGTTGATGAAGATGATTCACACTCAAAACTCTTGATAGCTCTACTCGTCACACTCCGGTCAATCTATCGTAAGAAAGCAATAGTAACCACACATAAGCAATCACTCAAAAGATCGAAAAGAACGAAAAAGACAATTTGGAAAACATCAAAACCAAGCAAATAACTCTTGCAACATAATTTTTTTTCTAACAGTACCAAAATTATGTGAATTTGGCCTTATCAGAAAGTTTAGGTCAAGAGCTTCGAGTAGCAAAAAGAATCAAATAAATCAGAGTTATAAAACTCGAGTTACGATCAAACGAAGTTCAAATACAAATTTGTCTGAATTCAAATTTTAAAACTTTCAAAAATATGTTTAAGTTGATTATCTGGAAAGAGGGGATCATAACGAAGAAGTGGGTGTTGGTTTCGTTGGATTTGGACAAACGGTGTAAAGGTTGTGCTAGTTTGAAAAACAGGGGCCAATCTGTAAATAAAAAAATACTCACAAATGAGTCCCTGACAGAAAACTAAAATAAAAGAAAAGGACTAACTAGCGAACGTTCGCTACACAGATCTACAGAACGAAAATATTCACTAAAAACGAACTAAACAGAAAACGTTCGCTAAATAATAAACCTAAAAAAATAAACCGATCTAATAAGTAAAACCAAGTTAATAGATAAAACCGGACGGTTAACGGTTTTGCACCGGTTCAGGTTTCCGGTGGCAGCGCCGGATCGGCGAGCTCCGGCGAGACGGCGCGCGGCTCCGGCGGGCGAGCGGCGAGGGCGGAGCGCGGGACGGCGACGCAACTGGCGTGGGCGAAGCGCGGCGAGGTGGCGCAGGCGCGAAGTGCGGCGGCAACGCAGGCGGCGAGATGCGGGGCGGCGGCGCAGCGGCGACTTGCGGGAGAGAGAGAGAGGGGTCGGTGGGGGTCCGGGGCGGCGTATATATAGGTGGGCGGGGCGGCGCGTTGCATGGAGGAGGGGCAAGGCAGCGGCGTGTTGCGGTCGGACACGGGGCGCGGCGGCGGCGGTCGTCGTGCGGGAGGCGGAGATGGCAAGCGCGGCTGTCTGGGCCGTGGCCTTGCCTGGGAGCTGGGCTGGCCCGGTCCGGCGGGGCAAGTCTTTTTTTTAACAATTTGCAGACGAAAGAAATAAAATAAATGCAAATAAAATAAAATATAACATAGGCATATAATATATAAAAATTTCAGAAAGAGATTTTCTAAAACGTGAACATTTTTATATAAATCCACACAAATTCAAATAAAGCAAAGAGTGCTACTGCTCTAGTAAAATCCAGTAAAAATCATTTTAAAAATACCAAGATTAATTCAAATTTATTTTTCTCCAATTTTCTGATGTAGGGAGTCATTTTACCCTATTTTCTTGATATTTTTTTTGGAGAAAAATAATTTCAATAAAAAAACAAATAACTCCAAATTGAAAATAATTTCAAAAGGGCTTTGAATTTAATTTAAAACTTCCAACTCATATTTCATATATTTCGAAGAAGTCATATTATCTTCTCCCGTGAAAATCATTGAGTTGCTTGAAGTTTCTGAATTGGAAATATTTTTCCAAATGAAATTCAAAATTTTTTCAAAACCCTTTTTCATTTTATCAAATGGAAGAAGTCATGTCATCTTATCTCTAGGGTTTTATGATGAAATGAATTTGAATTCACGGAGATTACAAATGCAAAATGAAAGTTTGGGAAAGTCCTTTTATTCCCTCTCATTTAACTTTCAAAAAGTTTCTAATTTCACTCACTTTCAGTCAATCAATCACCCAATCAATTAAATCTATCTATTTATTATAACATTCCAAAATTTAGAATTTTTGGATGTTACAAACCTACCACCCTTAAAATTAATCTCGTCCTTGAGATTCAGAGAGGCTAGCAAGAAATAGGTTAGGTTTGGAGTCTTCTCAAAATCCATCGATCGTTACAGGGGTCTGGGGTGTTACCACCCTTAGAAACACTGTTACGGTCCCATCAATACTCATATACTCCATCCTTATTATTGACGGTGTCGGTCTTCTCAAATTCTCGGGAAAATTCCTTCTCTGGCTCTTCCGGTAGTGGCATAACCTTTACCGCAATTCTTCTGTCCTTTCATCTTGGTAAGGTTATTCCGAGATTGGGTCTTCTTAGCTAACGGGTCTGGCGCCAATACTAAACAACTTTCGATATCTCATGGTGGTCATCAATTTATGGTTTCTCCTGCAGGAAATGGGTCTGGGTTGATCCTCACTGTATATCCTACGATTGGCAGCAGCTGCCTTGTACAAGGGTAAATTGCTATACCATTCTAAGGTTCGAACAAGGTTTAATATCACCGTCTCTCTTCTATAGGCAAGTCACTCAGATTTACCATCCCATATAGCAAAGCGAACAATAAGAGTAAGTCGGTATGGTTATCAATCCATCCCGCACCCAAATCATTACCCTGTATATGGTTTAGTGAATCTCGCATTCTAACATTCGGTCATCCTCACAAGAATTGCAGAATTTCTCTTGTCGACGAACCAAGTTCGGATAAATCCATAGATTCTGCAAGCCAAACAGACATCTATCATTCCTTCACAACTCTCAGGTTTTGCGTTACTCCTATAAAATTATCTATCGATAAAATCGTAACTTCTTCCAGGGTTTTTTTTCCTTCGACAAGAGTGTGCTTGCTTCTTGGCAGGTCTTGGGGCCTGTGGGTTTATGGCCCATCTCATCACTTGTAATCCCTGAACTCATCATCTGGGCAACTGATCATTATCCCAACATCCAAGTACCTGGCATACTTAAAATCCATCCAATTGTACTTTCTCTTTTCCTTCTATTTGCACCAAACTAAGATGTGATTATCCAGTCTCATCATAGACGCACACTTTCTCCATATTACCAACATTATACCTCCTTTATATCCAATAGTACTTCATCTCTTCATATTCCTGGGGTATCCAACGTATCGAGATAAAATTCATACTTATTGTGTCCGAAATCCACTCCGTGGAACATCATTATCTTTACCAAGGGTCAAGTGTCCTCACAGGGTACTACCACCCTTAAAATGCTCCACTCTTCCATAGACCATATTTTTCATATCCTTGAAAATGGTCAACATCTTTCTTCATAGAGTAGCAACTCATAAAATCCAAATCAGTACCAACGATGCTAACTTTATTGATTCTCCAATTATTATAATATCCTGCATTTCCGTTACATGCCACAACTCAACACCTCAATACAAAAGAGTTGTTCCCACTACTACTACTATACTTCTCACATACTCAACTATTTATCACAAGTCTCCTCCTTGGGACAATCTTTGGCAAAGTGCCCTGCTTCATCACAACGGAAACATATTACTTCTGACAAGTTTCGAGGTTTCCTTGTGATTATATAGCCTCCTTGGGTCCTTGGCTTCCTTTTTGGGCAATTGCTGAGGTAGTGCCCTGACTCCTTGCACCCATAACAGGTGATATGACTCAAGTCCTTCCTGAAATCCAATCTACTTCTCTTTCTGGACTTCTTCGTTCCAATCAGGGCTTCTATTTCCTGTGGACAATACTCTACTTCCTCCGTCGGGAATTCTACTAGATCCCCATTCATACAATTCTGGGAGATGTGTCCTTCTTCTCCACATGACTAGCAAGACTTGGTGCAGGGTTTAATTGGTTCTTCTTTGGGTGTGTCCTTCAACTCTTTCTTCAACACTGGTTCTTCTAGAACTTCCGTGAGGGCTCCTTTTGTTGCTTCTTTCTTCTGCTAAATTGTTCTTTGTACCATGGGGTATATGTGACACCGAGCAGGGTAGTGGGTAGTCCCTTCACACAAGCAACATCCTTGTGTTCTTTATGGGTGTGTCCTATTTCTCCAGTTGGGCATTCTTCAGTTGGGTGACTTCCTTCACAATTAGGGCATTCATCCTTGTGTTCTTTATGGGTGTGTCCTATTTCTCCACAAATCTTGCATGCACAAGGTTTCTTCATATCCTTTCCATAAGGCTTCAACTTCTAGGACACAAGATGAGATCTTTGTTGAGTCAACTTAAATTCTTTCCATGTGGTTACTCCTTGCCATCCATTGATGGTTTGGTACATCCTCCACCAAGTAGCAGCACCTCTTTCAAAGCACCGAAGAGCATGCCGGGTCATATCCTTTCCGACTATAGGGTTATTCTCCATGTGTTCCTTCATGTTCTGAATCCATCGGTCCGTGTGACGCCCCCGATTCAATCGTACACTAATCATGCACGCAAATGTGTACGATCAAGATCAGGGACTCACGGGAAGATATCACAACACAACTCTACAAATAAAATAAGTCATACAAGCATCATAATACAAGCCAGGGGCCTCGAGGGCTCGAATACAAGTGCTCGATCATAGACGAGTCAGCGGAAGCAACAATATCTGAGTACAGACATAAGTTAAACAAGTTGCCATAAGATGGCTAGCACAAACAGGGATACAGATCGAACGAGGCGCAGGCCTCCTGCCTGGGATCCTCCTAACTACTCCTGGTCGTCGTCAGCAGGCAGCACATAGTAGTAGGCACCTCCGGGGTAGTAGTCGTCATCGGCGGTGGCGTCTGGATCCTGGGCTCCATCGTCTGGTCCCAGCAATCGGATAGAGGTATGGGGGAAAAGGGGAAATAATGCAACCGTGAGTACTCATCCAAAGTACTCGCAAGCAAGGAACTACACTACATATGCATGGATATATGTGTAAGGGGCCATATCAGTGGACTGGACTGTAGAATGCCAGAATAAGAGGGGGATAGCTAGTCTTATCGAAGACTACGCTTCTGGTCGCCTCTGTCTTGCAGCAGGTAGAAGAGAGTAGACTGAAGTCCTCCAAGTAGCATCGTATAGCATAATCCTACCCGGCGATCCCCTCCTCGATGCCGTATTAGAGAGTGATCACCGGGTTGTATCTGGCACTTGAAAGGGTGTGTTTTATTAAGTATCCGGTTCTAGTTGTCATAAGGTCAAGGTACAACTCCAAGTCGTCCTGTTACCGAAGATCACGGCTATTCGAATAGTTTAACTTCCCTGCAGGGGTGCACCACATAACCCAACATGCTTGATCCCATTTGGCCGGACACACTTTCCTGGGTCATGCCCGGCCTAGGAAGATCAACACGTCGCAGCCCCACCTAGGCACAACAGAGACGTTAGCACGCCGGTCTAAACCTAAGCGCGCAGGGGTCTGGGCCCATCGCCCTGAGCACACCTGCACGTTGCGAGGGCGGCCGGAAGCAGACCTAGCCTAGTGGCGTTCCAGTCCAATCCGGCGCGCGCCACTCCGTCGCTAACATCAAGAAGTGCTTCGGCTGATACCACGACGCCGAGTGCCCATATCTTTCCTGCGTAGCTGGTTAGTGCGTATAGACAAAATGGCCAGACTCAGATCAAATACCCAGATCTCGTTAAGCGTGTTAAGTATCCGCGAACGCCGACAGGGCCAGGCCCACCTCTCACCCAGGTAGCCTCAAACTACCCTGTCGCTCCGCCACCAAAGATCCACACACAGGGCCGTCGGGACAAAGGTCCTTTCAGCCCCCAATCCGTGAATCACTCGCCGGTACTCCTCGAGCCAACCCGACTTTGGTCACCACATGTATCATGTATAAAGTATATACCCGTGATCAACTCCCGAGTGATCACGGCCTGATAGTATAGCACAACAGACGGACAAGAATGTAGGGCCACTGATGGAAATACTAGCATCCTATACTAAGCAGGTAGGATTGCAGGTAAAGGTATCAACAGTAGTAGCAAGGGCAGGCTATGCATCAGGATAGGAATAACGAAAGCAGTAACATGCTACACTACTCTAATGCAAGCAGTATAGAGGAGAGTAGGCGATATCTGGTGATCAAGGGGGGGGCTTGCCTGGTTGGTCTTGCAAGAAGGACGGGTCATCAACACCGTAGTCGAACTGGGGGTCGCCAGCAGTCTCGGGGTCTACCGGAAAGAAGTAACGGAAGGGGAACACAATAAATAATAGAGCAATCAAATCAACACAAAGTAAGACGCGGCAATACGTTGTACTAGGGGTGACGTAACGCAGGGATATGTGATACCAGCGAAGGGGGGAAACATCCGGGAAAGTATCCCCGTGTTTCGTGTTTTCGGGCAGAGGAGCCGGAGGGGGAAAGTTGCGTGTTTGCTATGCTAGGGATGTGCGGTGGATAAACAGTCTGCGTATCCGGGTTCGTCTCGTCGTTCTGAGCAACTTTCATGTACAAAGTTTTCCATCCGAGCTACGGTTGATTTTATATTATTTTATAAAGATTTAATCATTTACCAGGATTGTTATTAATTAATTATTTCGAAAAAGAAATACTGCATCATCATGATGACAGTGTGACGTCAGCGGTCAAAGTTGACCGTTGACCAGTCAACTGACAGGTGGGGTCCATTTGTCATTGACTGCTAACTAATTAACAGATTAATTAGTTTAGTTAGATAATTAGATCAACTAACACAAGTTAATTAAGTTAACTAGTAATTAGATTAATCTAATCACGATTAATTAATTTAATTAATTCGTTAATTAATTAACTAATTTAATAATAATTATTTGTTTATTTATATTATTTTTTAAATTAATTAAAATTTTAATTTTTTTTATTATTAAAAAGTTCTTGGGCGGGGCCCCCTAGTCAGTGGCCCACAGGGGGCCTTAACGGGCGCTGGGTGCGGGGTGGCCCGAACGGGCGCTACGGGCACCCGACCGTAGGCAGAGGCCATGGCCCGACGCGGCTGGGCGCCGGCGGCCAAGGCGCCAGCCAAGGAAGGCAGCGGAGGTGGCCGCGAGGCACGGCGATGAGGAGTAGCGTGGGGAGGCAGGAGGCCACGGGTGGTGGCTGGAGTGGCGCACAGAGAGGGAAGGCGAGGCCGGGGCGAACAGGGGATAACCGACGTGAGCGGCTACGGCTGGTGGAACTGGCATGGCACGGGCGCGCGGGTCGCATGGCCGGGCGCGCACGCTGGGCGCGGCCAGCGCGGGGTGACCGCGGTAGGGGCACGTTCAAACAGTGAGCGGCGATGGGGAGAGACACCATGAGAGGGCAGGGGAGAAGGGGAGGGGTGGTGGCTCACTGGGCCCTGCAGGTGTGCGAGAGTGAGCTCGGGGAGGGCTCGGCGGCGGCATGCTCCGGTGATGGGGACGGCGCGGTGGCTCCAGCGATGGCGTCGGGATGGCGGTGATGGCCGTTGAGGGCGACAGGGTCGAGGGGGGTGACGGGGACGACATTCCGGCGAGGAGAGGCACGTGGAGGCGTCGGTGGTCTGGCGGGGAGGTCCGGTGAGGGGAGAACCCCGGGCGGCGAGGCGCGGTCGTCGTTGGGGTGGATCCCCCCGATCCAATTGGGGGAGGGGGCAGAGGGAGGAGCGGGGTGTGGTGAGGGGAAGTGGGGCGAGTGGGGGGGGGTCGATCTAGGGTTTCTGCGGGAGAGTGGATAAGGGAGTGGGGGTGGGCTTGGCCGGTTGGGCTGGCCTGGTTGGCCTAGAGGCCAGCTGGGTCGTGGCCCAGTGGGGGGGGGGTCTTCTTTTAGTTATTTTTTTGGTTTGATTTAATTTTGCATTTATGTTTTCTTTTTAGTATTATTAGCTTTTAGTTTTTGTAAGATTATAAGACCAGTACCTAAATTGAGGTTGCAAATTTAGCCCACTGCCACAATATTATTTTTGTATTTAAAATATTCAGTTCGCATTTTTATAAATTTCGAAAGCGCATTTATAATAGGTTTAGTTGTTGTTTTATTTGTTTTAGTGCATTAGAATTCTGTACAAAGGTGTGGTTTCTTCACCAATATTTAGTATGTATTATTTGCCACAATCCGAACATTTTCGTTTTAACGTTTCAAAACTTTTATTGTTTGCCTTTACTTTGAATTCAAATTTCAAATCGGGTTTGAACTAACGCGAGATTAACAACAGTAACCGAGGTGACGTGGCAACATTAGTAGAGGTTACTGTAGCTTAATTACCCGGGCGTCACAATTCTCCTCCACTACAAGAAATCTCGTCCCGAGATTTAAGGGGCAGAGTAAGGGGGAAAGTTCTGGTTACGAAATTCTAACGGATCTTCTCGTTCTTGGCTGCTCTTCTCGAAGAGGTCGATCCATTATATTGATATCTTCATTTCTCTATTTCAGGTCATCATGATGAAGTCATCATCCTTTCTTCATGATCTTCATCATATTTACGAATAGGTAACGGGGCAGATCGGCAACGACAGAATGCTACAAGGGTAATAATCTGTGATTAACCCATGAATGAGCATATGAGTACCTCTCGAGTTGAACAAATAAATCACATCGAGAGTAAAGTTGGAAGGTACAACAAGAAGCTTCAAGCAGCCAGGCAATCGTTCAATGCCTAGACAAAAGGTGAAAGGGGTTTGAAAGCAACAGAATAATTATTGTGTCCGATATCAGACCTGAAGGTGGCTCGTGAATTACATACGAGGCCACGAGCGAGGAGTCACTTTGGAAACTGGGGGTGTATAGGAGAGTCAGGTTTCGATCCTGTGGAACTGTGGGTTATGGGCCCACCATGTGGATTAAGAGTAGGAATGGTGACATCTTGCATGGTCACGATAGCAAGGCATGTCAGAGGCTAGCCTGTCAGTTATGTCGGCAACAACATCGATACCAAGGGGGAGGGACGAAGAGAACCATTTTCCTGCTCGTTGAACGAGGCAGATCAATAGGCAAAGTTCTTGTCCATCGGTGGTTACCGGGATGCTATCAACAATGGTAACAGGGTCTTACTGACAGAGTTGCACAACAAGGTGCTTACTAAGCAGGGAATTATCACTGCTCAGTTAAGTCAGATTACAAGAAAGCTTAAACAAGACAATGGAAAGGAAAAATGCGATTATCAGGTTTAAACAGAACAATGGAAATGAAAATGTGTATACACACATAGTTTGGGGTATATCCTTCCCAAAGACAAGCAGAGCATGATATCCCTGGCAGGATATAAAGTAGAAAACTCTTTAGGAAAGGGGAGAGAAATTTCATGACATTACCGATGCAACGGTGTTTGGATAATTGAGCAAGTAACATTTAGTATTGGGCTTCAAATGTTCTTGTTGTAAATTGGAGCACCACCGACATGCTTCGAGATAGCATTGACATGGTCTACAGGTGAAGATCAGACTTTGGAAATAACATGATCCATCAGGAACAACTTATAGAATAAGTCTTACAATTTCCTCATGGAAGAATGGCTAACCTTCCTAAAAAGGAAATTATAACAATAGGTCCTCCGGTCGGGTGTGCTAGGCATGACATCACCTTACCGAGTCATATAAAGACCAATGTTATAACTCTTGGAGGTATGTCCCAACCATCATATCTGACCGAGGTTCAGATCCGATTGGTGTCAGGATACCTCTGACTCAGGATGCCTGAGAAGAAAGGTGCAACACAAATTGTCGAGATGACATTGTAAGATTCTTGGGAAATTTACTACGGAAGCGAGTTCCGAAACAAAAGCTCATCATTAAACCAATGAAGGGATAAGGAGGTAGCTGATGAATTTAGCGACAATTCATCGAGACTTCCAAAAGATGGGTTTACACAAGTATGTGAACAAGGAGATATCATTAGTCAGATGAAATGATATAAGGGGATATGCTCGAGGAAAATATACCCAGTTTAAGCATTGGTTGATAGGTGCACCCGAAATATGGGTTGGGTTGCACGACCAACGTCGGAATGGTGATTCAATAATCAATAGTCTAAGAATGAACGGTCGACCATTAACTTCAAAGCAATAGGATTGCTAGAAGGGCAAAATCCAGACAGCACCGCTCACTTGTTGGTACCCCGGTTGGAATCAACACGAGGACCCAAGAAAGAATGGTGATGGTGAGAAGTATTACTATATCAAGGATTCTCCAGAGGTGGTGAAATTCTCACGACATTCTTGACATAAAAGATGGTAACAATCCAAGGTAAAGAAGAACAAATGCTGGATAGCAAGGAACTCAAGCTATAACACAAAACACAAACAATTTTGTGTTGAATGGAAGGCAATAAAATGATCGATGATAAAACAAATCATCGAGGGCAAGGATGGTATTTCCCATCATGAATTCAATTGATATCCAGGAAGGAGTCAAGATGTTGATGATGATCTCGACAATTTTTGTCGAGATATTCCTGAAGATGTAATCGATCAGCAAGGACTTCAAGTCAAAGGAATGATGAAGCAAGAGGTTATTGGAACCACAGTTAAGACACAAACTCGAACTCAAGCTTGTTGTTTAAGGTGGAAGGGTATGACGAGGAAATTCGACGTAAGCTTAGCTAGTCGTAAATTGTGCTACAGGAAGAAGGACCAAGTAGCACAGTCAAAAGTTTGCACGATAATGATATAGCCGATAAGGCTTGGAAATGACTTGAAGGGTTATTAAACTCGTAAGCAACGAGAATTACTTAGAGTTACTAAATCAGAGTGCGGAATCAATTCACTTCTCGATGTTCTCGGTTGACGACAACCCAGAACTCGTGGAGTGACTCTGATAGGGAATGGTATTACTCCAGCACAAATTCATAAGATGTAGTGCAATGGCATGATATCCTCGAGATACCAGGGGGATAATACTCGAAGGCATATCAAATGAAATGTTGAAGTGGGGTGTATTGATATATAGAAGACAAGCGCTTTAACTTGTCTGAGAAGTGGAATCAAAAGAAATTATGGTCGAAACCACAATCATAAATGATCAAACCACGAGTACAAGATGAACTTCTATCAAGGGGATAATTATTTTTACGAGCAGCTTCCATGATAAGTTCTACATCGTGTCCATGGACATGAACACAAAGTTCAAGGTCGACTCCCACTTCTCCAATGCATAACCTTTCATTAACTTCTCGTTTCTTTTCAAAACGGCATTAGTTGTTGAAAGTTTTACCTGGTGCAATACCAGATAAGTAGGACCTGTGAAATCTTTTGAGTTTGCACAGACTAGGGAAGGCATTGGTTCAACCCATCGGGGCTTCTTAGGAACATATACCACAAGCTTCAAGAGTAAATATCACCAGCTCGAAAGCAGAGCATGGTTGGCGAAAGGAGATGATACAATTTACAAAGGCATTATGTATCAGAGAAAGAACTCACAAGGTGATTAATTATGCAAGACACTGTCGGATAATAATCCAACAGTGGATATGGCGATCCACAATGGAGCTGATGTGAGTATCGATACCCAATCAGAGGAAGAAAGAATGCAAATGCATCGATTTATAGAACAACTGAATAATTCCCCATCTAAATAGCAAGGAATTATGATTTTCAAATCAAGGGATCAGGAGCAAATGCTCTGATCAAGGATGGATAAGTCGACAAGACTTAGGGGTAAAATCGATGGCAATCTGATTGGCTGAGAACCAGCTCATGTTCGAAAGACGTCTGAGCCGGAAGATAATTTATAAGGATCAACTGATGATTGCGTGCATTCACACACATATAGAATCAACGGACTTAAAATGATAGTGACAAAGGATGCTAATAGGATTACTAGACTTATTGGTTTAACCAAAATGTAAGCATGCAAGAATTTCAAGAGCAATAGGCTCCTGATGATTTTTGGAAGATCAAAAGGTATTTCGAAGATTGGTGTCATTCATGAATCAACTGGGGATGAGTGGATACTCGGTAAGTATGAGAATTTATCTGTAGGGATATTCATGTGGCAAAGAACAGCAAGGCAGTAAGCTCAAAGGATTATCGAAGCAACGACGAGTATTTCGGGGTATCTTGTAATAACAAGACCAACTGGGGATGAATGTAAGAATAACAACTGCAAGTAGTTATCCATAAGGGTTGACAGTGGAAGGGGAATTGCGAACGCGATGACCACAAGTTCTCGGGTTAACAGCGGAGAGTATCTTCAGGGTCTTCACGGGCAACAGACGATCATCGGTATTAAGGTGATCTCCGGGTGAAAGTGATAACGAGATCCTAATGTTAGATTTAGCAAATTTTATTTTAACCCGAATAGAAGAGAGTTCAGAGTCCTAGAGTATAGGTCGAGGAATAAAAGATCCTAATACCACCCAATGGCAACGTGGGCCCATGGGCCGCACAACCATGTTAGTAAAAGTTTTGTAAAGTCTAGACTCGACTTCGGCCAAGGAGTGTGGAAGGGGGATTCCTACAGGCAGTCGGCTCTGATACCAACTTGTGACACCACCGATTCAATCGTACACTAATCATGCACGCAAATGTGTACGATCAAGATCAGGGACTCACGGGAAGATATCACAACACAACTCTACAAATAAAATAAGTCATACAAGCATCATAATACAAGCCAGGGGCCTCGAGGGCTCGAATACAAGTGCTCGATCATAGACGAGTCAGCGGAAGCAACAATATCTGAGTACAGACATAAGTTAAACAAGCTGCCATAAGATGGCTAGCACAAACAGGGATACAGATCGAACGAGGCGCATGCCTCCTGTCTGGGATCCTCCTAACTACTCCTGGTCGTCGTCAGCAGGCATCACGTAGTAGTAGGCACCTCCGGGGTAGTAGTCGTCATCGACGGTGGCGTCTGGATCCTGGGCTCCATCGTCTGGTCTCAACAATCGGATAGAGGTATGGGGGAAAAGGGGAAATAATGCAACCGTGAGTACTCATCCAAAGTACTCGCAAGCAAGGAACTACACTACATATGCATGGATATATGTGTAAGGGGCCATATCAGTGGACTGAACTGTAGAATGCCAGAATAAGAGGGGGATAGCTAGTCTTATCGAAGACTACGCTTCTGGTCGCCTTTGTCTTGCAGCAGGTAGAAGAGAGTAGACTGAAGTCCTCCAAGTAGCATCGTATAGCATAATCCTACCCGGCGATCCCCTCCTCGATGCCCTGTTAGAGAGCGATCACCGGGTTGTATCTGGCACTTGAAAGGGTGTGTTTTATTAAGTATCCGGTTCTAGTTGTCATAAGGTCAAGGTACAACTCCAAGCCGTCCTGTTATCGAAGATCACGGCTATTCGAATAGTTTAACTTCCCTGCAGGGGTGCACCACATAACCCAACACGCTTGATCCCATTTGGCCGGACACACTTTCCTGGGTCATGCCCGGCCTAGGAAGATCAACACGTCGTAGCCCCACCCAGGCACAACAGAGAGGTCAGCACGCCGGTCTAAACCTAAGCGCGCAGGGGTCTGGGCCCATCGCCCTGAGCACACCTGCACGTTGCGAGGGCGGCCGGAAGCAGACCTAGCCTAGTGGCGTTCCAGTCCAATCCGGCACGCGCCGCTCCGTCGCTGACGTCAAGAAGTGCTTCGGCTGATACCACGACACCGAGTGCCCATATCTTTCCCGCGTAGCTGGTTAGTGCGTATAGACCAAATGGACAGACTCAGATCAAATACCCAGATCTCGTTAAGCGTGTTAAGCATCCGCGAACGCCGACAGGGCCAGGCCCACCTCTCACCCAGGTAGCCTCAAACTGCCCTGTCGCTCCGCCACCAAAGATCCACACAGAGGGCCGTCGGGACAAAGGTCCTTTCAGCCCCCAATCCGTTAATCACTCGCGGGTACTCCTCGAGCCAACCCGACTTTGGTCACCACATGTATCATGTATAAAGTATATACCCGTGATCAACTCCCGAGTGATCACGGCCCGATAGTATAGCACAGCAGACGGACAAGAATGTAGGGCCACTGATGGAAATACTAGCATCCTATACTAAGCAGGTAGGATTGCAGGTAAAGGTATCAACAGTAGTAGCAAGGGCAGGCTATGCATCAGGATAGGAATAACGAAAGCAGTAACATGCTACACTACTCTAATGCAAGCAGTATAGAGGAGAGTAGGCGATATCTGGTGATCAAGGGGGGCTTGCCTGGTTGCTCTTGCAAGAAGGACGGGTCATCAACACCGTAGTCGAACTGGGGGTCGCCCGCAGTCTCGGGGTCTACCGGAAAGAAGTAACGGAAGGGGAACACAATAAATAATAGAGCAATCAAATCAACACAAAGTAAGACGCGGCAATACGTTGTACTAGGGGTGACGTAACGCAGGGATATATGATACCAGCGAAGGGGGGAAACATCCGGGAAAGTATCCCCGTGTTTCGTGTTTTCGGGCAGAGGAGCCGGAGGGGGAAAGTTGCGTGTTTGCTATGCTAGGGATGTGTGGCGGATAAACGGGCTACGTATCCGGGTTCGTCTCGTTGTTATGAGCAACTTTCATGTACAAAGTTTTTCCATCCGAGCTACGGTTAATTTTATATTATTTTATAAAGATTTAATCATTTACCAGGATTGTTATTAATTAATTATTTCGAAAAAGAAATACTGCATCATCATGATGACAGTGTGATGTCAGCGGTCAAAGTTGACCGTTGACCAGTCAACTAACAGGTGGGGTCCATTTGTCATTGACTGCTAACTAATTAACAGATTAATTAGTTTAGTTAGATAATTAGATCAACTAACACAAGTTAATTAAGTTAACTAGTAATTAGATTAATCTAATCACGATTAATTAATTTAATTAATTCATTAATTAATTAACTAATTTAATAATTATTATTTATTTATTTATATTATTTTTTAAATTAATTGAAATTTTAAATTGTTCTATTTTTAAAACGTTCTGGGGCGGGGCCCCCTAGTCAGTGGCCCACAGGGGGCCTTAACGGGCGCTGGGTGCGGGGTGGCCCAAACGGGCGCTACGGGCACCCGACCGCAGGCAGAGGCCATGGCCCGACGCGGCTGGGCGCCGGCGGCCAAGGCGCCAGCCAAGGAAGGCAGCGGAGGTGGCCGCGAGGCGTGGCGATGAGGAGTAGCGTGGGGAGGCAGGAGGCCGCGGGTGGTGGCCGGAGTGGCGCACAGAGAGGGAAGGCGAGGCCGGGGCGAACAGGGGAGTCGCGACGTGAGCGGCTACGGCCGGTGGAACTGGCGTGGCACGGGCGCGCGGGTCGCGTGGCCGGGCGCACACGCTGGGCGCGGCCAGCGCGGGGTGACCGCGGCAGGGGCACGTTCAAACGGTGAGCGGCGATGGGGAGAGACACCATGAGAGGGCAGGGGAGAAGGGGAGGGGTGGTGGCTCACTGGGCCCTGCAGGTGTGCGAGAGTGAGCTCGGGGAGGGCTCGACAGCGGCATGCTCCGGTGATGGGGACGGCGCGGTGGCTCCAGCGATGGCGTCGGGATGGCGGTGATGGCCGTCGAGGGCGACAGGGTCGAGGGGGGTGACGGGGACGACATTCCGGCGAGGAGAGGGACGAGGAGGCGTCGGTGGTCCGGCGGGGAGGTCCGGTGAGGGGAGAACCCCAGGCGGCGAGGCGCGATCGTCGTTGGGGTCGATCCCCCCGATCCAATCGGGGGAGGGGGCAGAGGGAGGAGCGGTGTGTGGGGAGGGGAAGTGGGGCGAGTGGGGGGGGGGTTCGATCTAGGGTTTCTGGGGGAGAGTGGATAAGGGAGTGGGGGTGGGCTTGGCCGATTGGGCTGGCCTAGTTGGCCTAGAGGCCAGCTAGGTCGTGGCCCAGTGGGGGGGGGTCTTCTTTTAGTTATTTTTTTTGGTTTGATTTAATTTTGCATTTATGTTTTCTTTTTAGTATTATTAGCTTTTAGTTTTTGTAAGATTATAAGACCAGTACCTAAATTGAGGTTGCAAATTTAGCCCACTGCCACAATATTATTTTTGTATTTAAAATATTCAGTTCGCATTTTTATAAATTTCGAAAGCGCATTTATAATAGGTTTAGTTGCTGTTTTATTTGTTTTAGTGCATTAGAATTCTTTACAAAGGTGTGGTTTCTTCACCAATATTTAGTATGGATTATTTGCCACAATCCGAACATTTTCGTTTTAATGTTTCAAAACTTTTATTGTTTGCTTTTACTTTGAATTCAAATTTCAATTCGGGTTTGAACTAACGCGAGATTAACAACAGTAACCGAGGTGACGTGGCAACATTAGTAGAGGTTACTGTAGCTTAATTACCCGGGCGTCACAGTCCGTCTCCAATTGAGTCATTCGTCCAGAAAATATAAGCTCATCTCCATTCGTCCTCTATTGGGTCGAAGGGTTTTGGGGTGAGATAAGAAAGATAGAGAGGGATACACACAGTACAAACAATAGTTTTGAAAAGATAGATTTTTATTTGTGGCTGTCAGAAAAACATCAAACAAATGACAGCTCACAAACATCGCATCTAACGTAAGTATTTAACAGGGGTTTGGTCTTCTAAAGTTTAATAAATCTTCAATGTCGTAAAACTCCTCAGGTCTTGTTCATGTCTCTGATGGCTTCTTCCGATCGTGCTTATCCTTCTCAAGTTCTTTTGCCAGTTCATCTCTATTGACGCAAAGTCTCTCGGGGCGTCCTTCAATATTTCTGGAGTTACGTTCCAACGTCTGGATTTCATCAACCTCGACATGAACCATGATCCTACTATCCTTCAGTTCCTGACGAATCTTTGATGTCTCAAGGTTTGGCTCCTCTAGCTTGGCTACTTTCAGCTTCTGGGTCCTGAGTTCTTCACGAAACGCTTCCTTATCAAATACTGCTTCTTGTAGGTCCATCTTAACTTCTTGATGTAACACCCAGATCCTGGTGATACATCGGCTAAGGTTAAAACTTAATGTTGCTGATAGGTGCTCCATGAGCCTTCTACCATCCAATCCTTCCATGCATATGCATGCTTAACTCAGCACGGTGACAATAGCATAAATGGGCGATAACATTATGGATAGCCGTGTTTCTGCTCTTGTCATTTCCATGAGCTATCTCTCCATAGTTGATATCTCCTTCATTGGGGTTTCCTTGACAAAACTTTGAGTTCTGATGCTCCATGTTCCGGTCTTTCTCCGATACACCTGGATCTCGGGTATTGACAGCTTCCATAGTCTGCCAAGTTCCATAAGGGTAGCCTTCCTAGGTCATAAAAATCTGAGAATTCTTCATGGTCTTCAAATTCTCCTAGTCTTCGGAGTCTTCAACCGTCGTAGTTTCCATTATCATAATGTATGGTAAAATCCTCTTCATTCCGAATGGTCTTAGTTGTCCGATATCTTGTACTTCAAAGTGGTCTCATCAGTCGAATCTTTGAGTGGTCAAAAGAGGAAAGGGATATGGTCTCACTAAAAGGGGATATTTGAATAAGCTCAGAAGAGAAGAGAGGTAAAAGATCTTTTTTGAAAAATAAAGTTTTAGAAAAAACCCTTCCTATGGGCTTGCCAGTTTCTAGGGGTCACGTCCTACAGTCAACATGTGCTTTGATACCATCTTGCAGCGACCCGACCTCAGACGGTCAAGTCTCTGTGCTTAAGTGTCATCCCTGGATCGGTATGCTGACACACACAATAGTCGAGGATTTATAACAGAGGTAAATCACATGTATAAAATAACGTAAATACTATTACCTCAATCCAAATAGTGGAAGTAACAAGGATGTGGATTCCCATCAACACCAACGGCAAAGTTGAGTGTAGAAATCGTAACCCTAACGTATCACTTACTCGTCGTAAGAAGTCCTGCAACATGAGACGTTGCAGCCACAAAGGGTCAGTACATTGAATGTATTGGCAAATTCACACTGCAGAGCAATCCTGAAATATGGCTATCACTACATGCATATTTGGCTGGTGGAAAAAGCTCTATGGTTACAATATTTTTGCAAAAAGCCAATTTTTCCCTACTGCAAAGGAATATATTTTATTTAACTACAAAGTTTGTTGAAAACACTGAGAAGGTAAACCCCATCTCAATCCCAATTAAAAGTAATTAACAACCTGACAAATTAATTATATAGAGTGATGAGATCAACAGGATAATCCAAGAACCAGATACTCAAGATGTCCATAACCGGGGACACGGCTAACCATGATTACTTTGTACACTTTGCAGAGATTTGTGCACTTTTCCCCACAAGACTCGATCTCCTTCGTTGAATTTCTCGCACTGCATGATGTTTGAGAAACGGATGACCGAGACACAGTCTTTCCGAAGAGGTCCCCTTAACCGATAGATAGGCCGGTACACCTACAATCCCCTACATCTGCTAGCCCATCATGGAAAGGTTTCCCACAACTTACTCAACTATGCCAGAGCCCATAATGGCATGTGGCTGCACACGGAAGTTTATAGCATGAATAATCTTATGATCCCTTTGAGCCTGGGTGGAAGTCCATAGGAGAATCACACAGTACCCCGGGATTTCCAAAAATACAGGCAATCACTAGATAGCCCAGGTGCCTCAATCCACCCAGATGTGTATTAAATTTGCCACCTTAAGTTAACCATTAAGTAACAATCTCACATCTGTCATGAATACTCTCAAACCCAATCCACGTCTACGAGCATAGCATAGCAATATAAGCAACCTATACGTAACTCCCAAAGGTTTGATAATAAATAGGTGAATAGGTACTACCTCATCTACTTCCTAAAAACCACAATTTAATCAGATCCTAACCATGCAATTGTTTGAGGATTGATCTAATGCAATAAAACTGGGTAGTAAGAGGTATGATCAAAGTGTGAACTTGCCTGCAATGTTGATGAAGATGATTCACACTCAAAACTCTTGATAGCTCTACTCGTCACACTCCGGTCAATCTATCGTAAGCAAGCAATAGTAACCACACATAAGCAATCACTCAAAAGATCAAAAAGAACGAAAAAGACAATTTGGAAAACATCAAAACCAAGCAAATAACTCTTGCAACATAAATTTTTTTCTAACAGTACCAAAATTATGTGAATTTGGCCTTATCAGAAAGTTTATGTCAAGAGCTTCGAGTAGCAAAAAGAATCAAATAAATCGAAGTTATAAAACTCGAGTTACGATCAAACGAAGTTCAAATACAAATTTGTTTGAATTCAAATTTTAAAACTTTCAAAAATATGCTTAATTTGATTATCTGGAAAGAGGGGATCATAACGAAGAAGTGGGTGTTGGTTTCGTTGGATTTGGACAAACGGTGTAAAGGATGTGCTAGTTTGAAAAACAGGGGCCAATCTGTAAATAAAAAAATACTCACAAACGAGTCCGTGGCAGAAAACTAAAATAAAAGAAAAAGACTGACTAGCGAACGTTCGCTACACAGATCTATAGAACGAAAACGTTCACTAAAAACTAACTAAACAGAAAACGTTCGCTAAATAATAAACCTAAAAAAATAAACCGATCTAATAAGTAAAACCAACGTAATAGATAAAAACCGGACGGTTAACGGTTTTGCTCCGGTTCGGGAAATAAACCGACGACGGCGGTTTCAGGTGGCAGCGCCGGATCGGCGAGCTCCGGCGAGACGACGCGGGGATCCGGCGGGCGAGCGGCGCGGCGCGGAGGCGAGCGCGCGGCGAGGGCGGAGCGCGGGACGGCGGCGGAGGTGGCGCGGGCGAAGCGCGGCGAGGCGGCGCAGGCGCGAAGTGCGGCAGCGAGATGCGGGGCGGCGGTGTAGCAGCGACTTGCGGGAGAGAGAGAGGGGTCGGTGGGGGTCCGGGGCGGCGCGTTGCGTGGAACAGGGGGCAAGGTGGCGGCGGCGTGTTCAGTTGGACACGGGGCTCGGCAGCGGCGGTCGCCGTGCGGGAGGCGTAGACGGCAAGCGCGGCTGGCTGGGCTGTGGCCTTGCCTGGGAGCTGGGCCGGCCCGATCTGGCGGGGCTAGTTTTTTTTAAACAATTTGCAGACGAAAGAAATAAAATAAATGCATAAATAAAATATAACATAGACATGTAATATATCAAAATTTTCAGAAAAAGATTTTCTACAACGTGAACATTTTTATAGCATCAAATAAAATCCACACAAATTCAAATAAAGCAAAGAGTGCTACTGCTCTAGTAAAATCCAGTAAAAATCATTTTAAAAATACCAAAATTAATTCAAATTTATTTTTCTCCAATTTTCTGATGTAGGGAATCATTTACCCTATTTTCTGTATATTTTATTTTTGGAGAAAAATAATTTGAATAAAAACTAAATGACTCTAAGTTGAAAATAATTTGAAAAGGACTTTGAATTTAATTCTTTTTAAAACTTCCAACTCATATTTCATATATTTTGAAGAAGTCATATTATCTTCTCTCGTGAAAATCATTGAGTTGCTTGAAGTTTCTGAATTGGAAATATTTTTCCAAATGAAATTCAATATTTTTCAAAACCCTTTTCATTTAATTAAATGGAAGAAGTCATGTCATCTTCTCTCTAGGGTTTTATGATGAAATGAATTTGAATTCACGGATATTACAAATGCAAAATGAAAGTTTGGGAAAGTCCTTTTATTCCCTCTCATTTGACTTTCAAAAAGTTTCGAATTTCACTCACTTTCAGTCAATCAATCACCCAATCAATCAAATCTATCTATTTATTATAACATTCCAAAATTTTGAATTTTGGGATGTTACAAACTCCCTTTGTATGGAACAAATTATGCCTCTGATTTCGCTCTGCTTGTGTGACCTGCACACTGAAAACACGTTGAGCAACTAAAGATTCATACTCGTCAACGTCTTCAGGAGCCATGTATTGCGTCTCATTTTCAGAATCATCTCCACCGTGTTCTTCACGTGTAATAAGAGCCAAAATTTCCTCATCATAGTCACTAGCGGACTCATAACCACCATCCTCAGTAGCAATCATCACATGCTGAGATTTGCATTCTCTCGCATAATGACCTCTTCCCTTACAACGATGACAAATAATATCACTTGTGTGCCCTGTTGATGCCATGGAAGAAGAAGAGCTATGTACAAGCCCGGCATGTGTGCTCTTGGAAGATAGTGGTGGTTGTGCCTACTTTCTTGTATCACGGTTGGAGGTGGCACCCGATGGAGGTGCTGGTGTAGTGGAAGTAGAGGATGCACGTGGTGTCCATGATGAAAGTCGACCTGCAGAAAAGTTAGTTCGCGCCAATGCCTGCCGATCCTGCACTTCACGTTCAGCTTTACAAGCAAGATGGAATAAACGAGTGATATTATTATACTCCTTATACTCGAGAATGGTCTGAATGTCTGTATTTAATCCACCCATAAAATGTGCAAGCATAGCTTCATTCTCCTTAACAATACCACATCTAATCATGCCAGTTTGTAATTCCTGATAATATTCTTCTACAGAATTTTTTCCTTGTCTTAAACGCTGCAATTTTTGAAGCAATTCACATTGATAATATGGTGGAACCCAACGAGTACGCATAGCAGTTTTCAAAGCAGCTCAAGTAGCTGGAATATGATATAATCTACAATGTTCAGACTACCAAACACATGCAAAACTAGTAAAAGCACAAACAGCAGCAGGAACACGTCTTTCCTCAGGATATTGTAAACATGTAAAACATTGTTCAGTTTCTAACTCCCAAGTAAGATATATATCAGGAACATATCTACCCTCAAATGGTGGAATATTCAATTTTAGTTTAGGAAGATGGTCATGAGCTTGTACCTCAGGTGGTGCAGCCCTACCATTGCGATGACATGCATGATGACGACCTGGTGGTGGTGGTTTTGGTGGTTGCACGTAGTTCTGATTTTGATCAACCTCATCCTCGTAATGGTCCTCCACCTCTGCAGTAGCAGTAGGAGCTACGAAAGCATCAACAGTATGTACAGCGACACAAGAAGTTTGACCAGGCTCAAGGGGAACGCGCTGTGCTCGTCCCACTTGATTTGGAAGGCGATGTTGTTGTTGCTGTTGTTGTTGTTGTTGTTGTAGAGGTGCGATAGGTGCAGCGGGCGGTGGTTGTGGAAGACGCACGAGCAATTCATTAAACTTGTTATCGATCTTTTCTTCGAACACCTTCTCAATGCCATCTATCTTCTCCATGGCCTCTTGAAATTTGTTTAGCACATCTTCCACCTGTCCACTCATCATTTGCTGAAACTTATCATGTAACTCTTTGTTCGTCATGTTCTCCTAGTCAATCTCGTCGGCTTGTGATCCTGTCATGGTTAGCAGCAATAGAAACACATAAGAATATGATCCTACAAACTACTAGGAAGAGGTGGCAGTGGTGTGGTGGACAGTCACAAATCCGTCAAGCGAATCTCAAATTCTTCCCAGTTCTTACCAAGCAGCAGGTGGTGATCGGCAACCGTTGAGGTCAAAACTCTCAAAGCTTGGATAGAGCGATTACCAGGGAGAGTCAAACACATGGCGTAGATGTATGTGGAGGAAGGCTTATAATATGGTAGCAAAAAATGTCAGCAATAATCAATTCAGAGATGCAAAGTTGAATAAACGCTCAACGATGGTACCGTGCCGGTCCTAGGCTAGACCGTGCTAGAGACGTGAGACTAGAACACTAACAAAATCACGGTGTTGCACATAAACAAGGGAGGAGCACCCTCTGAAATTTTTCTCTTTTTTTTCACTTTTTTTCGGCACTTTTTTGCCCTCTTTTTTTTGCTCCGCAACAATTTTTTTCCGAAAGAAGTCTACAAATGGCCTAATTTTTTTTGAAACTGGAACTATTTTTCTTGTACGGGTAGCACGAAAGTTCGGGAGTCCTACTCTGTTACGACTCGGAGTATGGCGTGATATGGAAATCCAAAATAGAGTAACAAAATACTGGACTCGGACTGGTGGCGGAGATGAATCTGGTGGAACTCGGACTGGTGGCGGAGATGAATCTGGTGGAACTCGGACAGGTGGCGGAGATGAATCTGGCGAAACTCGGACTGGTGGCGGATATATCTTGCAGGTGTACTCGGATTGGCGTGATGGTGGCGAATATGTGGTGGCGTATATGGACTCGGATTGGCGGTGAATATGTGGTGGTGGTATATGGTAGCGGCGATGAAGTTGGTGCGGTGGTGGTATATGGCAGCAACGATGATGATGATGCGGTGGTGATATATGGGAGCGACACGTGACAACCTGTGAACAGAACTCAAAACTCTAATGGACTAGATGCTAAGACTAGCAACTTGACACGATGATGCAACTGCAAGTTCAACAAAGAAAATACAGAAAAGATTACGCAAAGGCTCAGATTAGTTCAGATATGATGAACTAACCCTAAATTGTTTTTTTTGGCATTTTCGTGGACTGTAGGTATCAAGAATAGAATCGATCTAAACTATGAAAAACTATAAAATCTCACCGAGCAACCTGGAAATCTGATACCACTTGATAGAGGCAACGGTGTCCCATGTTTCGATGAGATGGGGGCTATTGTTTTGGAGGAAGTCGACTTTGACGATCCGACTACAAACGTGCGAGGACGTCGCGCCTTAGCAATCGCTAAACCAACTCCGAAAGGTTATTGACCATGCCGAAGCACGATCAACCTGACCACGAAGGTCTGTTTCCTGTAGGCAAACGAAGAACAAGCAAGAAACTTAGATTGCAATCTGGATATTGCGAATAAAAGAGGAAAGCTTTATTGATCAAGGTGGGGTTCTGTGACGCCTTTGTCTGGTCGTTGAACGCAAACGAAGTACGCGAAGTTCCAGCTATGGTGAACTTTAATCTAAACAAAACCCAAAGTCTAACGGTGCCCTAAGGGTTGTATATATGGAGGAAGAGGAGGGGAATTTCGTGGCCCCTGTGGGAGGGGTCTGAAACCAACCCTATCTCTTGTTTCCCCACACATACGGACTCTAAAAACAGCCTATACTCAAGTATTTCGAAATTACATGGGCCTGGCCCAATAATAAGGTGGCGCAGCACCTATAATAGCTTCTGGACGGAATTTATGAAGTGGCATCTTGTATATTTCGTCCAAGGCTTCATGCACTCATTATGGTGGCTTCAAAGTCCTGAAATCATCACTTGTAACTCCGTTCTTGTTCCCTTGCGCATGCCATCATCTACATACTTGGTCTTGCTCCAGTGTTCATCCCTCTTATCCATGCCAGGCCCTTCATTTGTAAGCAAAACAAATGTGTCCAATTTAGGCAGCATCATATTCTCATGAACATCAGAATCATTACCAAGAAACAAAAGTACCTGATAATTTAATTGGCGTGCGCGAGCTCTAGTAATTGGTCGAGTATATGTAGTATTAGGGGTTGTGGGTGTAACAATGGTATTGATGTCCTCATCACATTGCGATAAGTTACCATCTTCGGATCTTTTGCATCTAATTCTCCGTTTATTTGGGATATTGCAAGATTTGAATCCCCTCGCACCTCGAGGCGTTGTATGCCCATGGAAACAACCATCTGAAGACCATGCAGTAGTGCCTCATATTCGGCTGCATTATTGGAGTCCGTATACATGGTTTGCAATACGTAATAGACTGTGTCCCCTATAGGGGATGCTAAGATGACACCGTCCCCTAATCCGGCTAACATTTTAGAGCCGTCGAAGTACATCACCCAATTGGAGTATGTGCCATACTCTTTAGGGAGTTCGACTTCTGTCCATTCGGCGACGAAGTCGGCTAACACCTGAGAGTTAATTGCTCGGCATGGTTTGTATGTTATTTGAAATGGTAGGAGCTCGATGGCCCATTTTGTAATGCAGCTGGTGGTGTCTCGATTGTTTATGATATAATTGAGTGGTACCTCGAAGGCCACCATGATCGAGCACTCTTGAAAGTAGTGTTGCAGATTCCGAGATGCCATGAAAACCGTATATGCTATCTTTTGATAGTGCGGGTATCGGGATTTGCATGGTGTGAGAACCGTCGATACGTAGTATACGGGTTTTTGGAGTGGGAATTTATGTCCCTCTTCCTCTCATTCGACGACGAGTACCGCACTCACCACCTAGTGAGTTGCGGATATATACAGTAGCATAGGTTCAACGATGTTAGGTGCGGCAAGGATTGGGTTGCTTGCTAGCATAGTTTTTATTTCTGCCAACCCGGTTGTTGCCGCATCCATCCATTCGAAGTGGTCGGTACGCCGAAGCAGGCGATATAGCGGCAACGCCTTTTCTCCCAATCTGTTGATAAAGCAGCTCAAGGCTGCCACACACCCAACTAGTTTTTGGACCTGTTTTAGGTCTGTTGGTATTGCCAACTGTGACAAGGCTCGAATTTTGGCTGGGCTCAAGGCTGCCACAGACCCAAGCAACTTTCCGACCGGAACGCTGAAAACACATTTTTCCGGATTGACCCTTATGTCATATGTTCGGAGGTTGTCGAATGTGAGACGTAAGTCGTCCACCAATGATTCTACATGCTTGGTTTTGATGACTACATCATCTACATATGCCTCCACCGTCTTGCCAATTTGTTTTTCCAGGCATGTTTGAATCATGCGTTGGTAGGTGGCACCGGCATTCTTGAGGCCGAAAGGCATAGTGTTAAAGCAGAAATGCCCATACGGAGTGATAAATGCCGTTGCGGCCTGATCGGATTCCTGCATCTTAATTTGATGGTATCCGGAGTATGCGTCGAGGAAACACAGTGAATCGTGTCCTGCAGTTGCATCAATGATTTGGTCAATGCGGGGCAGTGGGAAGGGGTCCTTAGGGCAAGCTTTATTAAGGTCCTTAAAATTGACACAAAGGCGCCAGGATTTGTCCTTCTTTGGCACCATGATCAGGTTTGCTAGCCAATCCGGGTGTTTTATTTCTCGAATAAACCCGGCTTCAAGTAGTTTGGCTAGCTCCTCCCCCATAGCTTGCCGCCTGGGTTCGGAAAATTGCCGTAGCGCTTGCTTAACTGCCTTGAACCCCTTTATTATATTGAGGCTGTGTTCGGCCAGTCTGCGTGGGATTCCTGGCATATCCAAAGGGTGCCAGGCGAAAATGTCCCAATTCTCGCGCAGGAATACTCTTAGAGCAGCATCGACCGCCGGATCCAGTTGTGCCCCAATAGCTGCTATTTTATTGGGATCCGTTGGCTGGACATGGAATTTGACTATTTCGTCTGCTGGCTTGAAAGAAGTGGATTTAGGCCTTTTATCAAGAATTACGTCATCTAAAACCACTGTGGAACATAGAGCGGTGAGCTCCTCGGCCGCAAGGGCTTCAGACAGTGCCTCCAGGGCCAGGGATGCGGTTTTGTTTTTGGCGCGGAGTGCTATGTCCGGATCACTGGCGATAGGGCTAACTCCATTGGGCCCGGGCATTTTGAGCTTCATGTACCCATAATGAGGTATGGCTTGAAAGCGTGTGAATGCATCTCGCCCTAACAGGGCATGATATCCGCTGTTGAAAGATGCCACTTGGAAGATGAATTATTTGGACCTGTAGTTCTCAGGCGTGCCGAATACCACATCAAGTTTTATTTTTTCGGAACACCGCACTTCTCGGCTGGGGATAATACCTCGAAAGGTTGTACCGCTCTGCTCGATGCGGCTCTTGTCTATTTGCATTTTGTCGAGCATGTCCTCATAAAGGAGGTTTAATCCGCTCCCTCCATCCATGAGCACTTTAGTAAGCCGAAAGTCATCCACAATTGGGTTTAGAACTAAGGCGGCTGGTGCTTGGACTGATCGGGCCCGTGGCTCGGCAGTGGCGTTGAAAGTTACCGCCATGTCGCTCCAAGGGTTTGGTGCGGTTACTTGGTTAATTTCGGTGAGGTCGCGGAGCACCCTTTTACACTAAAAAAGGTCTTGAAGACCATAAACACATTGAGATCGTTATCCTCGGGAGAGTACCTCGCCGGGGTTGTGTTGGTGAGGATGGCCTCACCGCTTTTAGCCACCTGCCGGAGTATCCAACATGCCCGAAGGCTATGTGTTGGTTTGGAATTCGGCATCGCGTGTATCTGACAAGGCTTGTCGAGCCATTCATCAAGGACAGTTCTGTGTCCCGTTAAGGGTTTTGTTTTCCTGTCCGTGAAGTGATGATCAGGTGCACCATAGGGGTGCATCCTTTTTACCCAACCGGTGGGTGGCTTAAAGGTCGGTGGTTCCCATCAAGTTGTCTAGGCTTTCCACGTGCTTTCCATTGCGCAATACTTCTATACTGTGTGTGCCAAATCTGCAAAGTGCAGTATGCGGCGTCTGTTGAGGGCATTGAGGATCCCCTCGTCCATACAGTTGCGGCAAAAAACTGATACCGCATCATCGTCGCAGCAATCTTTAATCTTGTTTTTAACAAGTAGGAATCTAGCCCAAAAGTGATGGACTGTTTCCTGAGGTTGTTGTCGTATATACATTAAGTCGCATATGTCCCGGGGACCGAAATTGGTTGGAGAGTATTGATTGTGGTGGGCGGGTGGTCTTAAATCCGAACCCTGACCCACTGTGGAATCTGGATTTTGAAAAATTTCTGAGGTCATTGGCCCAGGATTTGGAGTGTCCTGGGGTTTTTTAGGCTCGACACCTGATTCTATGTTCAGAGGACATATGATCTCTTCTCGAAGATGGGTGTCCGACTCGTAGGGCTCAGAGATCTGAACATAGTTTGTTTTTAGCATAGGAGGAGCGGTATCCTCAACTTGCTCTTCCACGATAGTCACCAGGTGGGTGACAGGTGGGGACCCGATTTCCCTCTGATCGGGTTTAAGCCCAATCAGATCGTAATTTGTTGCGACCCCTAGGGCAGCGAGGCGATCTAGCAATTCATTTAAAGACGAGATATCTGTTGGATCCATCTTATTGATGCTTTCAGGGTTGATGCGGAGATGATTTTTGGCAATCCGGGAGACCGCCTTGGGCTTAACGGCTGACAGGTGGGGACCCGATTTCCCTCTGATCGGGTTTAAGCCCAATCAGATCGTAATTTGTTGCGACCCCTAGGGCAGCGATGCGATCTAGCAATTCATTTAAAGACGAGATATCTACCGGATCCATCTTATTGATGCTTTCAGGGTTGATGGGGAGATGATTTTTGGCAATCCGGGAGACCGCCTTGGGCTTAACGGCTGGGCGGGCGCCTATGGTGAAACTGTCGATCTAGAGGATCTGCCCAGGAACTAGGGCCCTTTGAGAGGTGATTTTGTCATTGACAACAAGGGGAGCCATCGATCCTTCTATCGACAACACATGGGAACTCACAATGAAAGCACCAATGTCGGTGTCAAAACCGGCCGATCTCGGGTAGGGGGTCCTGAACTGTGCGTTTGTGGATCGAAGGTAACAGGAGGCGGGGGACATGATGTTTACCCTGGTTCGGTCCCTCTTAATGGAGGTAATACCCTACTTCCTGCTTGATTGACTATGATGAGTATAGTGGTTACAAGAGTTGATATACCTCGAGATCATAAAGGCTAAACCCTAGATGTCTAGCCTGTATGAATTCTTATGATCTCTACGGATTAAACCCTCCGGTTTATATAGACATCGGAGGGGGCTAGGGTTGTACATAGTCGGTTTAAAGAGAAAGGAAGTTTCATATCTGGACGCTAGGCTTGCCATCCACGCAAAGGAGAGTCCAATCTGGACACAGGGGAAGGCCTTCAATCTCGTATCTTCACGACCCATTAGTTCGGCCCATGTCACATAGCCCGGATGCTCAGGGATCCCCTAATCCAGGACTCCCTCAGTCATCGCCCTCACTCAAGTCGCCGCTCACGACACAATAGCGACGTAGCCAGCCGTGGACGGGACCGCACAAGCGGTGGCCACGCTGGCGGCCGATGATGGGAGCATCGTCAGCCACACGTCCTACTTGCCGTCGTCCAGCGTTCGGTGGCACATGTGGCAGGTGAAGCGAAGGACCGTCCACGTCCATCATCATCGACCTCACATCCACCGGCATCGCCGAGGTCGGGGACTCTTTTGAGGATGAGTAGGGCACTGGAGGCGGCAGGGCATGGTGTGCCAACTGCCCGGTTCGTCTCCCGTGTTCTACTCTTCCTCACCGGAGACCGCACCTTCACTTCACGGGTCTTGAACCCCGCCCCCATACATGGAGATCGCAAATGGAGGACGTCGGTCGCCGTCGTAGAATAGGTTTAGGGTCGGTTTCCTTTTATTATTCTGTCCTATAAAATTCGAAATGTAATGAAAATCTACCGTGTTTGCATTAATCTCGTCCCGTGTATATGAACTATCACAATAATAGTAAGATATATTGTAGGATTATGAAAATATATGGAATGATGATTCATTTTTGTGTGTATAAATTTAGAAGGTTTGACCCGAGACAAAGCTAACATGCGAAGTAAATAAACACATAGGGTCTACATACACAATTTATCTTAGGCCCTCTAATACTACATCCACTACACATTCACGCATTTCACATCTTCCTACATCTACGGGAACCTATGAAAGGGTTAACGTAAATTGCCTCTCTCTCTCCCCCTGATTTTCATGGTGGTGGGCCCCTCCCTCCCCCAATATCCAATCAATAGCTCACACGTTTCACAGTATGTTAATTATGTCACTGGGATTACGTAGGTGTAGCATTAGTCATCTAAAAAACCCAACTAAGCCAACCTCCCAGCATATCACGCGGGAAAAGACCCGGCCGCGCCGTTTAAGTCGGGATTACTGGATTACTATTAGTAGTATCGATGGATCACCCGAAGCACCAAGTTTAAGAGGAAATAAGGCGGTACACTCACAACATACCTATCGCGGTCGCTTTGCACTCCACACATGGTTGGTCTTGCACATGGCACAAACGGAACGCGCTTCGGCTTGCCTCTTCACTGACACGTGGGATTGCACTTGCAGAAACCGACCATGCGCCAAACTCCCCCGCCCACCGCGCGAACCCCCCCAATTCCCCCAAGTCCCAAATTCAACCGCCCTTCAACCAACTAGCCAATAATATTCCCCAAACCCCCTCCCCCTGCCCCCTCCACTCCATTCGCTCTGCCAAAGCCGCCCTCCCAGCGGCGCCGATACGTCGGCACCGCGGTTCGTCAAGGGACGCACGGCGATCCTCTCGCTCCCATAGTATGCTCTCGTAGAATGCCGTCCTCTAGCCGCGCCACCACTGCTGGCGATGTTCTTGTGGAGACGCACAGCGGTCAGCTTCTCCCACGGTACGCACATTCTAGACTGAGGCTCTGTGCATGTCAGAGTAGCACTGAATGTTAGCTAATAGACGCTGTTAATCTCACTGTTTGCCAAAGTAGTTTACAATCAATATGCTCTACTTAAGAAGCTTCCTTGCCCTGTTCTACACTCAATCTACTTAGCTGAGATGGCACGCCAAGCCCGACTAGTTGCTAAAATATCTTGCCATATGTTTATTGTGACGTAGATTGCCATGGTCTAGTAGCCAATCTCTTAGGTGAAATAGCTCTACACCATTTTATACTCGATCTTTATTGCTGAGATGGCCTTCGATGGCTGTGTGCTCGGCCTCATTGGCTGCTGAAATAGCCTGCCATAATTTAGCACTCAAATCTGTTTGCTGAATTAGCTTTACATATATTTCGTTACTTAGATATGCTTGTCCAAATATCTTGCCATAGCTTTAGACATCGACTTAGGTAATTTTTTCTGGACTTCATAAAAAAGCATATATGTTTTTCCTGTAATATCTAGTAGAGGAACTAAATTGTATGTCTAATAGATGGACAAGACTTGGATAACTTATGCCGAAGATTCTCCGCTGGATGTGTCGAGGGGGTTGAAAACTTCATGAACTTTATCAGTGCTGAGTACGGTGGTCCAAAATCAGATGTGCTGTGCCCGTGTAGCAGTTGTATGAATTCAGGTTCAAGACCCCAGTCAACTGTGCAAAATCATCTACACTCGTATGGGATGTCGATCACATATACTAGGTGGGTTCATCATGGTGAAGCTGTGAAGTTCAATGTTACTGACTATGTGGAAGGAGCAGATCACCATCTTGGTCTGCTTGATGCTCAGGTGGAAGAGGAGGAGGAGGAGGTGGTGGCGGAGCCAGTGAGTTTGACAATGCTACAAAATGCCCGTGCATTTCGTGAACTTTCACCTGGAGAAGAAAAACAGTAGGCCCACATGTTGGAACAATGCAACATGGCTGTCACCCCAGGAAATAAGCTGTCACTATTCTCGGCTATGGTCACCTTTCTTCAGGTCAAGACATCTGAGCGGATGACAAACAAATCATTCGATGCGATGTTGACTGCTTTCCGCAAATCTTTCCCAGATGCGTGTGAGCTGCCACACACCTATAGTAAAATGAAGAATTTCCTTCGTGCAGTTGGAATTGGATATGATATGATCCATGTTGGTAAGAATAGTTGTGTTCTGTTCCGGAAGGATTATGCCAACTTAAGTGAATGCCCAAAATGCAAATCATCAAGATGGAATATGGCGATGCTGTGAAGAGGATTCCTCATAATGTTCTGAGACATTTTCCAATTGTACCAAGATTGCAGAGGTTGTTTCATGATGCTAAAGCAAGAGAAGATGTACTGTGGCATTCTAGGAACTAGGAGTACAAACATCAGAATGTAATGAGCCATCCATCTCATGGTAGTGACTGGAAAAGCTTCAATCAGAAACACAAAAAGTTTGATGCTGATCCGAGAAACATTAGACTTGGCTTAGCTTCAGATGGATTTAACCCATTTGGCCACCAGAGCGCCACATATAGCATGTGGCTAGTGCTTGTTATCCCTTACAACATGCCTCCAAATATATGCACCAAAGAATCAAACTACATGATGGCCTTGCTCATCCCAGGTCCAAAAAGTCCTGGAAAGGATTTTGATTTATTCATGGAGCCTATTGTGGAGGAACTTCAACAGCTATGAAGGGGTGTTCTCACTCAAGACCTGTATAGCATCCCACCAGCTAATTTCTTTCTACGTGCTGTTATAATTTGGTGCATCCATGATTATCCGGCTTTGGGCACTATGTCAGGGTGAACGACACATGGTTACAATGCATGTGTTCGTTGTGACAGGAATCCGCTGTCATACTCAATACTCAGCAAGATCTGTTACATTGGACACCGCCGTTTCCTTACCAAGGACAAGCCATGTCCTACAAAATACCAAACATATGTGTTCAATGCAAAGCATGAAAATCATGATGCGCCAAAGAGGCTCACCGCCGATGAGTTGCAAGTGGAATTAGAGAAGGTCAAGCATATTACACCATGAAACCATCCTGATAATGGTAGCGGGAAAAGGAAGCGTGGCAGGGCAGAAGAGAGATTATTGTTTACCCGCAGGTCCACTTTGTGGGACTTGGAGTATTGGAAAGATTTGGATCTGCGGCATAATCTTGATGTGATGCACATCAAGAAAAATATATGTGACAACATTATCGGCACACTTCTTAATATTGAAGGCAAGACGAAAGATACCTTAAAATCTAGGATTGATTTGACACACCTGGGTATCAGAAAGGATTTGCAGGTGCAAGATGAAGGTAAACCACGGGATATGACACCTGTTGTGTACGTCTTGGACAAGGTAAAAAGAAAAGAATTCTACAGGGTCCTGTCACGTGTGGGATTCCCACATGGATTTGCTTCCAACCCTGAAAGGAGAGTCAGTGCAGATGGAAACAAGTTACAAGGGTTGAAAACTCATGACTGCCACGTCCTACTTCAAAGGGTTTTACCTATTATCCTTAGAGGATTGGGCCGCATTGACTTATACAGAGCAGTTGCAGAGTTGGGACAATTCTTCAGGGAACTCTGCAGTAGAAATATCAGGATAGATGCTTTGGAGCGTCTTAGAGACAAGATACCAACTATCCTATGTGACCTTGAGAAGATATATCCTCTAGCCTTCTTTGATGTTGATAGAGGCGGGGTGTCCCGATCTTTCGATGAGATGATAACTATCGATTTGATGGAGCCGACTTTGACGATCCGACTACAAACGTGCACGACGTTGCGCCTTAGCAATCGCTAAACCAACTTCGAGAGGTTATTGACCACGCCGGAGCACAATCAACCTGACCACGAAGGTCTATTCCTGCAAGCAATCGAAGAACAAGCAAGAATATGATAAAAGCAATCTGAATATTGCGAGTATATATGAAGTATTGATAAAGGTGGGAATCCGTAAGCGGTCTTGGTCTGGTCGTTGGACACAAACGAAGTACACGAAGTTGCAATGGCTAACTTTTAACTAAACAAATCCCCAGGAAAAAGCTACTAGATGGATCTACTTATATAGGAGCAAGGGGTGGCGGCCAAGGAGGTGGGAGGACGTCCCAAGGCAGCCTAAAACCAACCCTAGGTCGTACAAGGCTCATGGGCCCAAGTGGAGGTGGTGCAACACCTTTGGACTTGTTGTTTGATTCGGATTCTGCTGCAGCGTCAGATTGTTTCGTCCATATCTCAATGTTCCGGACGAATTTAAAGGTGATTCCAATTGGAGTGGAAAGAGGACGAAATCTAGTTTCCAAAAAATAAAGAATCACCCAATTCGGAGTCCGTATGAAAAAGTTATTGCCGTTTTGAGTCAGGTATGTCTGTGCAGTCCGAATCTGAATCCAGAACGTGAGAGACTTGGACTCTATCTTCTCTTGGACCAAAAGTGACGTGAAAGAACCTTTTGAACAGCAAGTAAACATCTCTTTCTCCCTTATCTTCATATGTGTGTTGTACAAATGTCCCATACACCTGCAATTAGACAAAACACAAAAGTGTGTGAAGTATTTTTGTTCTGGATAACAAAAATAGATTATTGAATAGTTTGCACTAGAAATCACCTGACAAATATGCATGTATGCAATATTTTTGGTCGTATCCAAGGTAGTCATGTCCTCATCATCCTCCCCTTTTTGAAAACAAAGCCGTCCTCGGCGTTGCTTAATCTGAAATGTGGCTAACAAAAGAGACAAGGTGTACATGTTGTATATGTATATGTCATCCATTTTTACTTCCCTTGGTTTTTGCACATATGACACATGTATAGATGAGTAACTTGCATAGTTCATAAAATCTGAAGCCAAAATATTATCACTAGAAGTAGAAGACATGAAAATATTGCAACTCAATTTGCACATATAAGTGATGCTCTTATTCATATCAAAAGATTGACAATGTTCATCATTAAACCATCCCAACATTGGTGAATAAACCTTACTTGCATCTAATTTACATGCTACAACATGCTTAAATAGGCAAACATGCAATAAGTCTTTGGTCACAGAATCATCACCAAGATTAGAGGTCATATCAAAATGATTAAACATTGATTCTTTTGCATCAACAGTTAACTCAATGGGTGCACTCAAAATTGTTGGTATTTCAGTTGTTTGATCACATGACGCATTCATGACAGTATCAAGATTCTCTAAAATAGGTGTTGTGCTCAAATCACCAGGTAACTGAACACATGATGCATTTAAGTTAACTAGGGATGCATCATTCTCATGTGAAGTTATATCATCAATATCTTTACTGTTACCTTGTCGCAAAGACGTAGCTGATGTAGGTACGGACGTTGACAATGCACCATACTCTTGAGATGATGTTGCGCTCACAATCCGAGGTGGGGCTGCTCTAGTAGGTGCAACTGTGGAGGAACCAACCGGCGGCGGTGAGCACGAACTGGAATAGTAGTCGTTGTAGTCACCCAATGCATCCTCCTGCATCTGTCTCTCAAAGGTACAAGCACGAACATACATACCAGTAATGCAACGGGGAATATACTGAAATCTTGCCTGAATATCATGGTTCAAACCACCAAAAAATCTATTCATTGTATCATCCTTAGATTCTTCTATGTCACAATGATGCATATAAGATTTGAACTCTTGGTAGTAAGCATGAACTGTGTTGTTGCCTTGTTTAACTTGTTCAAATTTGCGAAGCAATTCACGACGATAGTAAGGAGGGAAAAAATGTTGTCTCATTACATCTTTCAAATCTTTCCAAGTTGTGGGTTGGTTATCAATGTTTTTCTTACAATGCACATTCCACCAAACAGAAGCAAAACCAGTAAATGCTCTAGTGGCAGCTCGTACTCGCTCAAGTTCAGAAAAGTCATGGTGACTAAAAACTTGTTCAACTTCAAGCTCCCAAGCTAGATAAATAGCAGGATTAAATCTACCCTCAAATGACGATAAAGAGATAACCTGACCATGTGCTTGTGTGTGTTGTCCCAACTCTCGTGATGGTGATGTTGTGTCCGTCGTCCAAGAACTTCTGTCTCCGGAACCTGTCATGATTAGTAGAAAAACAAGAAACAAAATCCGAGAATAATGTTCCTATGAACTACTAGGACGTGGTGGTAAAACGCTCACAGTATAGCAAATATCAAAGTCTTACAAGTTCTTACTATGCAGCAGGTGGTGACCGGCAACCAGCGGTGTCAAATAACTCCGAAGATTGAGTAAAGCGATTGCCAGGTGAGCGTATGTATACACGGTGTAGAAATATGTGGAGCTTGGAAGGCCAATATATGGTAGCAAAATATCAGCAATAATCAATTCAGAGATGCAATGTTGAATAAACGCTCACCGACGGTACTGTGCTGGTCCTAGGCTAGACCGTGCTAGAGACGCGAGCCTAGAACACTAAAAAAAATCACGGCGCGACGCGTAACAAAGGCGGAGCACACTCTGAATATCTTTTTTTTCTTCTTTTTTCACGGAATTTTTTCACTTTTTTTCTCTTTTTTTTCTCTTTTTTTTTCTTTTTTTTTCTCACTTTTTTTTTCTTTCTCTTTTTTTTCACAAACAAGCTAGATAAGATGCAGATTGGATCTAGTGATGACGCGAACGGCCTGAAGTATGATTATGACAATGAATGATGGGGAGTACGTGGTGGAAATTGATGGATGGCGGTGGTGGACACGGATGCAATAATGACGCGGTGGTGGTATATGGCAATGACAATGAAGATGGTGCGGCGGTGGCGTGACAAACTGTGAACAGAACTCGAAACTCTAAAGGACTAGACACTAAGACCAGCAACTCGACATGACGATGCAACCGATAATTCAATAATGCAAACAATGAAAAGAAAATTGCAAAGGCTCAGACTGGCTTGGACAAAAGGATGAATAGATCTAACTTTTCTTGTGGCTTTTTCTTGGACAATAGGTAAGAAAAATAGATCTAATCTAGGGAAAACTGGAAATTCTCACCGAGCAACCTGAAAACTGATACCACTTGATAGAGGCGGGGTGTCCCGATCTTTCGATGAGATGATAACTATCGATTTGATGGAGCCGACTTTGACGATCCGACTACAAACGTGCACGACGTTGCGCCTTAGCAATCGCTAAACCAACTTCGAGAGGTTATTGACCATGCCGGAGCACAATCAACCTGACCACGAAGGTCTATTCCTGCAAGCAATCGAAGAACAAGCAAGAATATGATAAAAGCAATCTGAATATTGCGAGTATATATGAAGTATTGATAAAGGTGGGAATCCGTAAGCGGTCTTGGTCTGGTCGTTGGACACAAACGAAGTACACGAAGTTGCAATGGCTAACTTTTAACTAAACAAATCCCCAGGAAAAAGCTACTAGATGGATCTACTTATATAGGAGCAAGGGGTGGCGGCCAAGGAGGTGGGAGGACGTCCCAAGGCAGCCTAAAACCAACCCTAGGTCGTACAAGGCTCATGGGCCCAAGTGGAGGTGGTGCAACACCTTTGGACTTGTTGTTTGATTCGGATTCTGCTGCAGCGTCAGATTGTTTCGTCCATATCTCAATGTTCCGGACGAATTTAAAGGTGATTCCAATTGGAGTGGAAAGAGGACGAAATCTAGTTTCCAAAAAATAAAGAATCACCCAATTCGGAGTCCGTATGAAAAAGTTATTGCCGTTTTGAGTCAGGTATGTCTGTGCAGTCCGAATCTGAATCCAGAACGTGAGAGACTTGGACTCTATCTTCTCTTGGACCAAAAGTGACGTGAAAGAACCTTTTGAACAGCAAGTAAACATCTCTTTCTCCCTTATCTTCATATGTGTGTTGTACAAATGTCCCATACACCTGCAATTAGACAAAACACAAAAGTGTGTGAAGTATTTTTGTTCTGGATAACAAAAATAGATTATTGAATAGTTTGCACTAGAAATCACCTGACAAATATGCATGTATGCAATATTTTTGGTCGTATCCAAGGTAGTCATGTCCTCATCAGATGTGATGGTGCATTTGGCTGTTCATCTACCTGATGAGGCACTACTTGGAGGTCCAGTATAGTATGGCTGGATGTACCCTATTGAAAGGTGGCTAGGCACTTTAAAGGGCTATGTTAGGAACAGAGCTAGACCCGAGGGTTCCATTGCAGAGGCCTACATTGCTACAGAAGCGTTGACATTCTGCTCAAAATACATTGAAACAACTCATCAGCTTAGCAAAGAGGTGGGTGAAGACAATCCCGGGCTCAATGTTTTCGATTGTTCTGTTCGAGTTACAGGGAAGAGTCGATAAGACGACAAACCTAAATATTTGGACAAAATGGTTTGGTATGTGTTGAATCACTGTCCTTAGATACTACCTTATATCAAGTAAGTGCTAAGTATTATAGCTTATACATCGTAATCTACTAAACTTGCAGCACATTCTTATATATTAAGATGTTTGACGCGATCACTATGTTGTGCAGCATCTAAAAAAAGGAGTTACCGCCGCAAAATCCAAGAAACATTGACAAACTGTTTATGGCAGGATTTGCGAGATGGTTCAAGAGCCATGTAAGCTTTTGAATTGCACTGTCAGTTTTTTAATATATTGAGTACATAAGATGACCTGCTTGTCTATTTTCTAACCATAGGTTAAGAAGGTGTGGGAGGATGGGCAGGCAGTTGATGATGCCCTTTGTGCACTAGCAATGGGTCTTGATACTCGGGTAAGACATTATGAATCTTGCGTTGTTGGAGATGTGCGCTACAACACCCTTGCACGCAACGAAGGCAGGAAGACACAAAACATCGCCATCATGAGAACGGATAAGTACGGCGAAGTGACAACTGAAATGTATGCTAACATAATAGACACTGTTCAGTTGCAGTATATCTCTAGTTTCGAGGTTCATCGGTGTGTGGTTCTATTGTGCTGTCATTGGTATAACCTGTTTTCTAGGATCGCAAAACCCAGAGCTGATGATTATTTCAAATCCATCAATGTCAAGGCGGCGTACCAGACCTACGAGCCTTTTATTTTGGCAAGCAACACAGATATTTTTCTTGGAAGACACATTTGCATGTAGCGATGACCGGAGAATATTACAAAGTTTGAGCAGAAGAATTCATTTAATGAAGTTGCACAACAAGATGATGCTTACACTGCTCCTAATGTAGAAGATTCCACAGATGCTCCTAATATCTTCGAAAACCATCATGTCAATGACGCTGGCAAAAAGATTGCCTGTCGGGCTATGGACATATGAGAGTTGATCAATAAGAAGCAAACGTTTGAGGACATTGAGGATGAAGAAGAATATGACACTATGGGGAATTACGATTTAGACTGATACACATGGCGAAGATGTTGACGCTGCTGCTGCGGATGATGATTAGATTGCTTTTGTCGTATTTGCCTGTCAGAAGGCATTTTTTATCTACTATGTGAAATTGTGTTTGCTATGACAACTGAAACCAGATGAACTTGTTGTTTAGTATTTTGCTGTGAGAATATCACTTATTATGTATGTTAATTTGTATTTGGTGATTATATGACGACTAAAACATGCTGACAGTGTTGTTTAGTTATACTCATATTTGGCCGTGAAACTTGTATTTGATGACATAGTTTGCTGTTGGACTGCAATTTGCTCGATGTCTTTGAATGGGAGCAAAGCTCCCCCGACAGGGTCTCTGCTAATTTATTTATTTATTAGCAAAAGGGCCTCTGCTATTTATTTATTTATGAGCAAAAGGGGATAGCCCCCGATTTCCGTTAATAGAAATCATTAGATATTTACAACACTACGCCCAGCCTGCTAAACAGGTTTCATTCATTACTAGTTTCAGCAAAGTGCTCATGTCATAGCCACTGAATACATCACGAGTGCTACATGCACTACAAATAAAGAGACAATCATCCTACAGAGCACATTGATTTTGCCCATTATCTTCACAAGCTCTTTCATCTCCTCATTGCTATCAAGGCCATTCAGCAGCTGTTGCTTGGCCATGATCAGAGGAACTGCATATTTAACCTTCTGCTCTGCATCTTCCTCTTCTGCCATTCCTTCAGTTACTTTTCCAACACCCCAACCTGCTGGTATTGGGATTCCTCGGTGATGCGGAGCATCCTATGAACATCACCATGTCAAGAGTCCGTTCGACGAGTGACACATGCGATATCTACTTCACATACACAAAGGTGAATCATCTCCTTTACACGTGCTCACTTGACCCCTTCGATAGGATTGTATACTACTTGACACTTCTCTTGTGTGCATGCATAGGTATTGTCGAAACGCTATGGACAACGTGAGGAGTGCAAGAGCCAAGGAACACCTACACCATCCGTGAGGGAAGCGTGGAAGCGAAGACGGAAGAAGACGGAGCTACGGAGTCTACAGCGGCCGGACGTCTGACACTCTACAGCACCCGGACAACCGGCCTCCACCGGACGACCGGCGCTTGAAGACCAGCCAACGCCAGCTACAACACCTCCCAGCGAGCGGACGTCCGGGCCCCACCGGACGACCGATAATATTAACGGAAGTCCGAGCATCTACGGACGTCCGGTGTCCTGATCATAGAACACTTTTAGCGGACGACCGACACCCTCCGAACGACCGGACTCCCCCGAGCGACCGGACGTCCGACGCTGACCGGACGTCCGACCCTGCCTGTGCACAGCTGGGCCTTTGGCCTTGTATCCGTCTCCCACTTACCCCTTCGTGGCTTAGACTATAAATAGACCACCTCCTTATCCTTTCTAGGGTTAGCAAAGTGATAGCTCATTTGTATGTGAGCTTTGCTCCTACCTTCCTCTACTCTTGAGAGAGAGAGAGAGAGAGCGAGAGAGAGAGAGAGAGAGAGAGAGCACTACTCCATTGGAGGCCAAGACCTCCATCTAGGAGAAGATCCTGTGGGATATCATCAAGACCCCCTCACTGGAGGACCCCCTTCAAGACCTCCTCATGGAGATGAACTCTACCTTGTATCTTTCCCTTTGTTATTCATGTACCTTGTGGATCTTGTGTGTTTGATGGTCTAGTGGATGTGTGATTGGACTTGTTCTTGAGTGTTTCCCCTTGTGATTTCTCTCCGTTCTTCCCCGTGTTCTTCCTGTTCTTCGAGGGATCCCACTCCAATCATGAAAGATCGGCCTACACCGGGTTAGCCACATATCATATGGTATCATGAGCCACGTTGATCACATATTTGGAGTTCCTCCCACCGTTTTCTAGCCTTGTTTTGTTGTGTTCTTCCTCAAAATTCGAAAATCCCCACCAAAAATAGCCCCAATTTTTTTGTCATTTGTTGGTTTGATGATGTTTTGTTGATTTTGATCCATGGATTTGCTTGGTTTCGAGTGGATCTAGCATCTCCCCAAGTTTCCCCATCTTTCATCCACAAAATCTCCTCAATTTTGACCCCAAAATCACCAATTTCCGCCCAAAATCGTGCCCCGGATCTCGCGTTGACCCCGACCCACCGGATGACCGTCACTTTACCGGACATCCGGAGCCCCAGGAACGACCGGACGTCCGCAACTTTCTGGACGACCGGTGCCTCCCAGCAGAACGAAATTAGTGGATTTCTGAGCCCGACCGGACGTCCGACGACCGGACGTCCGACGACCGGACATCCGTCCATTTACGGACGTCCGATACCTATAGATATCCACTTCGGCTGATTTTTGTTTCGACCATAACTAATTCATCCGAACTCCGATTTTTGACGTTCTTTAGCTCGTTTTGAAGCTATTGACATCCTCCTTCCCACAAAAATACCACCAAAATCATTTGATTCCATCAAATTTTCCGAAATTTGGCAAGTTTTCCTAGGCCCTCCACCATATCATCTGCATAACCACCTTAGCCTTCCGCAACCTAACCTATTTTGTTCACCATAGCATTAGTGGTTGCTTGAGTAGCGATTCGAGTCTCCTAAGGTGTTTCGGCTACTTAGGATGGTTGCTTATTCATCAACAACCACCACTTCCGCATAGGCTTGCCCACCATACACTTCCACCCCAACTTAACCCAATTTTGTTTGAGCTTGTTTGAGTTGTGGCTTGTGTTTCCTAGGGTGTTTCGGCTACTTAGGGACGACAACTTCAACATCGACTCGCCTAACCCATCATTACACTTCCGCATTGCCTAGTGCAACACTACCACCGCATTCCGCTACCACCATTTGACATTTGCCTTTGAGATTTTGAGTTTGCGGTTTTTTCCGTTTCCTAAGGTGTTTCGGCTACTTAGGGACGAGTCTCCATCATCTTGGTATCTACATCAAGAACACCGCCACTCATCACCGCCAAGGACGGTAACCTCAACGACACCATTGTATATTCCCTTGCCATTTCATTGATAACCCCTAGCCTATTTTGCGTCACTTGCCTATCGAGACTAGCCATTTGAGTATTGCCGGCAACGTTACTTGTGCACATTATTGATCTACACCTTCCATTGCATATATACCATATCATATTGGTATCATCTTGGTATCATCATATCATCTCTTGTGTCACAAGTTTGTTCCCGCATATACACTATTGCTATCTTGGTTTGTGCATTGTGGCCATATCAAAAAAAAGAGAATAAACTTTTAAGAAAAAGAGAGTGAGCAAAGAAGCTTGTAATCCATAGCCATAGCATCATACCACATTGCATAAGAATGTCATATCTGATCATCTTGGATCATCTTGAGAAACACCGGGAACCATACATACATAGCATACCTGGGATAGAAAGTTGATACATTCTGCGTCTTATAGGTTGTGCACAAGTGTCGTATCCGCCTATTGAGCAATCATGCTAGCGTATCTCTTGAGTTGTGCAACACGAGCGTTTTCCGTGGATTCCACATTTTGAGCTCATTCCTTGGTTGCACGACCCCATTTATCTATCCGTGTGTGTGTTTCCGTGTGCCACATATTGCTATTGGTCTACTTGTTACACTTGCGATTTTGTGAATCTCTTTCAACATTATTGACTCTTGCTAACATTTTGCATTAAATTTTTGTGCCACTATCCTCACCGAGCTACACCATAAGCTTTACTTGATAGGTGTGAGTGAACAAGTCCGGTACCAATTCCACTATTCTTTCATCTCACATTGAGTGAAACGAGATACATCCTCAACTTTGGGAAAAGGTAACTTGGTATTGTTTATCTCATTTCCTACTCACCTCTACTCGAGTCTCGTGATGGATAGGCACGGCATTTCACCTTCGTTCAACAACAACAATGACAAGTTCGACGGCAAGAACAACTCCAACGACGCCAGGATGAATGCTCAAATGGAGGAGATCAAAGCCCTCATCAAGGACTACAAGCTGTCTTCCTCATCTTCGAGAAGACGCTCAAGAGCACATGCTTCCGAGCTACCATCTCCGGCAAGATCACATCGGCATCGACACCATCACCAACAAGAATGTGAAGGTCAAGATCTCAACACCAACAACCGCTCAACGACTTCACCATCTACCTTGGCATCTTCTGCAAGCAACTTCAAGGCATCGTCGCCTCAGGACATACGACATCTTCGCCAACAAGCACCTCAAGGCTACGCTCAAGAGAAGCTCCCCAAGCTCAAGTCTGCGACTTCCACGAGCTACTACAACCTCGACATCGACCATGCGATTCCTTTCTATGGGACTCAAGAACCTGAGGAGTATCTCGAGTGGGAGTTCTTAATGGACGACTACCTCAAGCTACATCAAGTTCCTCCCAAAGATCAAGTGAAGTGCGCCACAAGAAACTTCCACAACTACGCGTACACTTGGTGGCTTCACTCACCTTCGGAGGGCTACGACATGAGTTGGCCCAAGACAAAGAGAGCTTTGCGGCAAGAGTTCGTGCCTCCAACCTACACGGAACAACTTCTACGCCAATTGGAGAACACCATCCAAGGATCCAAGTCCATCGACAAGTACTTCAAGGAGATGAAGAATGCCTTGAGACGAGCTGGCGTGGACGACCCCATTTCGATGAAGTTCCACTTCATGATGGGATTGCACAACAACATCTCCAAGACTATCTTCCTCGAGAACTACAAGTCCCTCGACGACAACTACATTGGTGCTCTCAAGGCGGAACAAGAACTCATGAAGGCCAAGGCTTCTCGACCCCAAGCACACTTCTCGAAGACCAAGCTCCAACACGGCGAGCATGAGGCTAGTACCACGACGATGTCCAAGCCCAACAAGCTCTAAGATGATGCTCCCACGTTTGACTTCACCGCCATCCCTCTTTGTGGCATGATGGTGCCGAGTCTTCTTCGACCCTTTTTCAAGACGGTGTGGCGATAAATACGACTATGGAGCCAATCAAGGAACATACTTTGGAGGCGAACGACATGGTGGCGAGCAAGGATGATGCTTCAATCTTAGGAGGCGAGAGTGATGATGTGCCATCTTCAGCCTTCATCCACGACGACGGTGATGAGATGGTTGAGCATGGGATTTTCCTTCGACCACGGCGACGTATGATGACTTGAGTGATTTCAGCCACCATATTGAGAGTGAGAGTGGCTTCACCACTAGCCCCATATATGACAAGTTTCCCCAATTACCATGTGAGGAGATCCACAACCACCACCACTTGAGTGAGATGAGTGATGAGGGAGTCCTGGATTAGGGGGTCCACGGACTGCCGGACTATATACTTATGAAGATACAAGATTGAAGACTTTGTCCCGTGTCTGGATGGGACTCTCCTTGGTGCGGAAGGCAAGCTTGGCGATTCTGATCTGTAGATCTCCTCCCTTGTAACTGACTCTGTGTAACCCTAAGCCCCCTCCGATGTCTATATAAACCGGAGGGTTTAGTCCGTAGGACAACAACAATCATAATCATAGGTTAGCCTCTATGATCTCGTGGTAGATCAACTCTTGTAATACTGATATCATCAAGATCAATCAAGCAGGAAGTAGGGTATTACCTCCATCGAGAGGGCCCGAACCTGGGTAAACATTGTGTCCCCCGCCTCCTGTTACCATCCTCCTTAGACGCACAGTTCGGGACCCCCTACCCAAGATCCGCCGGTTTTGACACCGACATTGGTGCTTTCATTGAGAGTCGCACTGTGTCGTCACCATAAGGCTTGATGGCTCCTTCGATCATCGGCAACGATGCGATCCAGGGTGAGGTTTTCCTTCCCGGACAGATCTTCGTATTCGGCGGCTTTGCACTGCGGGCCAACTCGCTTGGCCATCTGGAGTAGATCGAAAGCTACGCCCCCGGCCGTCAGGTCAGGTTTGGAAACCTAAACTATACTGCCGACATCCGTGGAGACTTGATCTTTGACGGATTCGATCCCATGACAGGTGCGCCACATAGTCACGACGAGCACGACTTAGCTCTGCCGTCAGATGGTGTTCGGGAGATCACACCTGTGGCTACTCCAACCCTTAATCTGGAATAGATTGCGCCGTTTGTGGACGGGTGGATGGACCTCACCACGGAGGCCGCACACTCAGAGCCGAATACTGACTTCACTCCCTATGAGAGTTGTGTTGCCGGATCCTTGGATTCGTCCCCAGCCACAGGCTCCGTACCGCCGGCGTTCGTGCCTATCGAATTTGATGGGGCGCCGATCATGGAGTTTTCCTCCGCGGATATCTTTCAGCACTCACCCCTAGGTGACATGCTGAATTCGTTAAGGTCTCTCTCCTTGTCAGGAGGCCCTTGGCCGAACTATGTCCGGCTTGAGTGGGAAGCGGACAGTGAAGAACTTCGTTCCCCACCCACCACCCACTTAGTAGCCACTGTCGACGACTTAACCGACATGATCGATTTCGGCTCCGAAGACATTGACCGTATGGACGACGATGCAGGAGAAGAACAGGAACCACCGCCCACAGGGCGCTGGACTACCACCTCATCATATGATATATACATGGTGGACACCCCCAAAGAAAGTGATGGAAATAAGGCAACAGAGGATAATCCCCTCGAGAAGCAATCTAAGTACCGGCATCAACGACGCCGCTCTAAGACCCGCCATAGAAAAAGCGGTGATACCGGCACAAGAGACAATAACGTTGAGGACAATGTCAAAGACGAAGACAATCCCCTCCAGCCAGGTTCCGAGCGGGAGGATGGGCAAGCTAGCCCTAAGGAACAGGCAGCAGACGGAGAATCAGAGGATGACAATTACATGCCTCTCTCTGAAGACGAGGTGAGCCTCGGCGATGAAGAATTTATCGTGCCTGAGGATCCCGTCGAATAGGAGCGCTTTCAGTGCCGGCTTATAGCCACAACATAAAGCCTGAAGAAAAAACAACGACAACTTAAAGCTGACCAGGATCTCCTAGCAGATAGATGGACTGAGGTCCTAGCAGCCGAGGAATACGAACTCGAACACCCAACCAAGAGTTACCCAAAGCGCAGGTTGCTACCCCAACTCGAAGAGGAAGCATTGAAACCTACATTACTAGCGTATGATGCGGCTGATCGGCCACCTCGCGGTCGAGACAAAGTGGCATATCAGCCCGAAGTTCAGCCCGCACCCCGTCGCCATTCAAACAAAAACACCAAGGCCCGGGGCAACTCGTAGGACCTGCGAGACGTATTGGAAAACAAACCAGGACATGCAAGATCGATTTACGGATCATGGGGCGCGCCCTAACGCGTGACGACGATCGTCACACCGGATACACTAAAAGCAAATCCGGCCGGGCTGAATACAGCAGACAAGACTCGTATGAACTACGTCGTGACATAGCCCGGCACAGAGGCGCCACACACCCCCTATGCTTCACTGATGAAGTAATGGATCACGAATTCCCAGAAGGATTTAAACCCGTGAACATTGAGTCATATGATGGTACAACAGACCCCGCGGTATGGATCGAGGATTTCCTCCTCCACATCCACATGGCCCGCGGTGACGATCTACATGCCATCAAGTACCTCCCACTAAAACTCAAAGGACCAGCTTGGCATTGGCTGAATAGCCTGCCAGCAAACTCCATTGGTAGTTGGGAGAATTTGGAAGATGCATTCCTTGACAACTTCCAGGGCACTTATGTGCGACCTCCGGATGCTGATGAGTTGAGTCACATAACACAACAGCCAGGGGAAGCCAGGAAATTCTGGACTTGGTTCCTAATTGAAAAGAACCAAATTTTCGACTGTCCGGATGCCGAGGCCTTAGCGGTATTCAAGCATAACATCCGTGACGAGTGGCTTGCCCGACATCTCGGCCAAGAGAAGCCGAAGTCCATGGCAGCCCTCACGACTCTCATGACCCGCTTTTGCGCGGGCGAGGACAGCTGGCTGGCTCGCAGCAACAACACATCAAGAAACCCTGGCAATTCAGATGCCAAAGATAGCAACGACAAGCTACGTCGCAACAGAAACAAGCGCCGCAATAACGGCGATAACACCGAAGACACGGCAGTCAATATAGGATTCAGTGGTTCTAAAATCGGTCAGCGGAAAAAGCCGTTCAAAAGAAGCAATCCGGGCCCGTCCAGTTTGGATCGTATACTCGATCGCTCGTGTCAAATTCACGGCACCCCCGAAAACCAGCCAACCACACCAATAGAGAATGTTGGGTGTTCAAACAGGCCGGCAAGTTGAATGCCGAAAGCAAGGAAAAGGGGCTACACAATGATGATGAGGAGGAGCCCTGGCCACCGAACACGAGAGGACAAAAGAAATTTCCTCCCCAAGTGAAAACGGTAAACATGATATACGCAACCCATATTCTCAAGCGGGAACGAAAGTGTGCACTGAGGGACGTCTATGCGATGGAGCCAGTCGCCCCAAAGTTCAACCCATGGTCTTCTTGTCTGATCACTTTCGATCACAGGGACCACCCCACCAGTATCCGTCATGGTGGTTCTGCCGCATTGGTCCTTGATCCCATCATTGACGGATTTCACCTCACCTGAGTCCTTATGGACGGGGGCAGCAGCCTGAACCTGCTCTATCAGGATACAATGCGCAAAATGGGTATAGACCCCTCGAGGATCAAACCCACCAAAACCACCTTCAAAGGTGTCATCCCAAGTGTAGAGGCCTGTTGCACGGGCTCAATCACACTGGAAGTGGTCTTTGGATCTCCGGACAACTTCCGAAGCGAGGAGTTAATCTTCGATATCGTCCCCTTCCGCAGCGGCTATCACGCACTGCTCGGACGAACCGCATTTGCTAGACTCAATGCGGTCCCGCATTATGCATACCTCAAGCTCAAAATGCCAGGACCTCACGGGGTTATAACAGTTAATGGAAACACAGCGGAAGTACAAAGCAGCCTTCTAAGGCCAACCGCCAATTCAGCGAAAAAACACCCGGACACCTTCAAACGAGTCTGGAGTACCCCGCAACAGGATCGCCAAGCACATTCAGAGCTCGCCTAGCAATTCGGCCTCCGTCCAAGTCCCAGTCAAGCGGCAAAATTTGTGCCGCGCGTACATAACTACGCACTCAAGATACCATGGGCATAGGCGGAGGCACGGCTATGGCACGTCCCACAATGTGGCTCAACCGCCCAGGGGCCGTATACCTTTATCATTTTCTCTCTTTCAGGACCTTACTCTCTGGAAGCCCTTTCCCGCAGTCCGATTGTTGGACCCATTACGGGAAGGAAATACCAAGGAAGCAAGAAGCTCTGACGTACAAGGGAATTCCTAGATCATCTCTGATAATGATCGATGTACCTGTTTCTACATACCCATACGCAGCTTGCCCTTGGATAGGACATGTCAAATAGTCCTATTTTTTGCTTATTGCACTAATTGTATACCTACGCTTTGACGTATTATTTAAATAACAATTTATAGCGTTAGCCTATTATTGCATTTCTTTTTTTCCTTGTCTTCTTATTTACGACAAATGGCACTAGTACGTTCTGGTACGACCAGTGCGCCAGGGGCTTCAGTGTACCCCATAACACGACACGAAAATTCCGAACACTTTCGACAAGTGTGGCACCCCGAACTTATAACATTATATGCATCAGCTCCGAATCATGTCTTGGGTCAATAGTTGGGTTTGCCCGGCTCCCATGTTTTGGCACCTTACGTTCCGCTATATCGGCTAAGGTAGCACAGGGAGAACTACTGCGATTGTGTCCTGGTTCTTCCGGACGAGCACCTCAGTAGAGAAAGCCGAAAACTGACTGTCATGGTGCGGCGAGAGCTGGTCGCTGTTCGAGAGGTCTCAAATCCTTAAAGATTTTTCCGCTTCGGGCAAGGAGTTGGCCTTGTCCAACTTAGGCATACATAGCGCCCCAAGTTCGGCCCTCCGAATACAAGGGGCTTCACCAAAATTTAAAATTGTAGACTTCTGTGGCTAAGTGAGAGTGATAAAGCTTTATAGTCCGATTGCCTGGTTCGTTGTGTTGAACACCTCCTTCAAAGGACCCAAAACTGGGATAAAGAGTGATCAGGTTTATCCCGAACACCTCAGTACTAGTTACATGGGGGCAGAAGCCGACGACTCGCCAACTCTCAAATTTAATAAACGGCCGCACAGAAGGTAATATTTTTAAATCAACAAGCGTTATATAGCGCACATGAACTCATTTTCATCTTACATGATCGCATGAGTACATTGATTCAAATATTACATCCTTAGCGCATTCCTCCGCCACAAGGCGAGCGCCCTTCAGGACACTGTCATAATATTTTTCAGGGTGGCGATGCTCCTTGCCCTCCGGTGGCCCCTCCTTCACCAGCTTTTTGGCGTCCATCTTCGCCCAGTGCACTTTCGCCTGGGCAAAAGCCCTGCGCGCACCTTCAATGTAGACGGACCGCTTTATGACTTCAAGCCGTGGGCAGGCGTTCACAAGTCGCCTTACTAGGCCGAAGTAGCTGCCAGGCAGGGGCTCGCCAGGCCACATCCGGACTATAAGGCCCCTCACGGCCAGTTCGGCCGCCTTGTGAAGGTCGACCAGTTTCTTTAACTGTTCGCTCAAGGGCATCGGATGTTCGGTCCCAGTATACTGAGACCAGAACAACTTCTCCGTCGAGCTCCCTTCCTCGGCCCGGTAGAACTCCGCGGCATCCGACACACTGCTGGGCCGATCTGCGAACGCTCCTGGAGAGCTCTGAATTCGGGTAAGTAAAAGGAAAGTTTCCTTGACATGCTTGCTTTGCATAATAAATGCTTTACCCGCTGCTATTTTCTTAACCGCCTCAATTTCCTGGAGGGCCTTCTGGGCTTCGGCCTTGGCATTTTGTGCGTTCTCGCGGGCCTTTGCAAGCTCGGACCCTTGCATCTTAGAGTCATGCTCCAAGGACTCATACTTATTGACATAGTCCTGGAGCTCATGCTGCAGCTCGCCGACTCGGGCCTCTTGCCTCTCGCGCTCGGCGCGCTCCATGGCCGCTTTGCCTTCGGCCTCGGATAGCGCCTTCTTCAGGGCCGCCACTTCGGTCATGGCCCCTAAACAAAATTCATGACGATCCTGTGATCTAATAAACCACCTTCCTTTTTCTTTATCAATAAACAGACGGGGTATTGCTTACCTTTGTTCTCTTCGAGTTGCCTCTTGGTAAGGCTGAGCTCTTCCCGAGGCTGCTCAAGTGTAACGCCCCCGTTGTAACTTGCCATATTTGTAATCCAACTCTTACCATTTTCGGCTATGTGCTATGATATTTTCCTCCGTGGTTGGGCTCTCTCCGTTTTGCATTTTGGTCATGTCATGCATTTCATATCATGTCATCATGTGCATCGCATTCGCATACGCATTCGTCTCATAAATCCGAGCATCTTTCCCGTTGTCCGTTTTGCAATCCGGCGCTCCTATGTCTCCCGGCGTCCCCTTTTACATTTCTTCATGAGCGGGTATTAAACATTCTCGGAATGGACCGAGGTTTAACATGTGGCCTTGGTATAGCACCGGTAGACCGCCTGTCAAGTTTCGGGTCAATCGGAGTTCGTTTGGTACTCCAACGGTTAACCGGGTAACCGTGAAGGCCTCGTGTGTGTTGCAGCCCAACACCCCTTCAAAACAGCCCAATAACCCATCTAAGTCACTCCCATGTCCTCCGCCGTTCGATCACGATCGCGTGGGCGAAAACCGCACTCCATTTGGAGCTCCCTAGCTCCTTCTATCTATAAAAACGTCTCCCCCGTCAAATCTGGGAGTGAAACACCCGAAACCCTAGTTTTTTTCCTCGATCCGCGCGCCCGCCGTCCACCTCGCGCTAGCGCCGCCGCTTTCCTCCAACTCACGCGCGCCACGTGGCCCGCCTCCGCCGCCAGCCACCGGGCGCCGCCGCCGGCCCGCGGGGCCCAGGGCAGGCCCGCCCGGGCCCGCGTTCGCCGCCCCGCCTCCCGCACGCCGTGCCTCGCGCCCGCTCCGCCTCCCGCACGCCGCGCCGCCGTGCCCCGCTGCTCCCGCACGCCGAGCCGCGCCGCCCCGGCCGCCGCCGTGCCGCGCCGACCCCGCCGCCTAGCGCCGCCGCCGCCGCGCGCTAGCGCCGCCCCGAGCCGCCCCGCCGCCTCGCGCCGCCGCCCCGGCACCGGATCCGGCCGGATCCATCTCTTCCGCGCCTCCCCCGCGCCTCTCCGGCGAGATCCCGGCGAACTCCGGCCGCGCATCGTAAACCGTGCCGGCAGGGTTGACCTTTTTCCCTCTCGGATTTTTGTCTAAGTCTTTAAATTTCTTCATCATCTTCACATCTTCATATTGCCATAACTTTGCATCCGTAGCTCCGTTTCGCGCGTATAATATGCCATTTTGTTCGCCTCGAAGAGTAGATCATTTTGTTCCATTGCAGCATTTTCATTTGAAGTCATCTTGATGCCCGAAATGCTGTTAGAAGAGGGCTAGTTGATGTTAATTGCTGGATCTTAACTGATCATGCACTTTTGTCATTTTTGCCATGATTGATGTGTACCTCCTATGAGGTTGAGCTATATATGTGTTTTGTAATATGCCATGTTACCTTTCCAGGGAATTTTGCTATGTATTTTTGTGATGCTTGAGGTGGCTAGGAATTGCATGCAAAGTAGGGATGATGATATTGCTGTTTTCAGAGACTTGGTGAATTCACTAAGTCCCTGACTTTTGTTATTATCATGCCATGTGTTCTTGTTGTTTCCAAGAGATCCATGCATAATTTGAGCATGATCAGTAAGGGAGTTTTGAACTTGAGTATTTGCTTAATCCATCCATGACTTTGGTTGCAATTATGGGATGCCATAGCTTGAGTCAATCGAGCTCTACTTTTGCTTCAAAATGTTGCTGGCAGATTGTTTACATGTTATTCGATTTTGCCAAGCTTGGTGTAGTTGACCCTTGCATGATATGATGTTATTCTTGCCATATATTGTTACTATGCCATGTCTTCTTGATGTATGCATGCTTAGTTTATCATGACTTGCTCTGTAGTGAGTGCATCGAGCTCACAAACATGCCTAGTCGTTAACAGTTTTCTGCCATGTCCAGTTTTCTGCTAAGTCTGAGATCTGTAACGAAACTTGCTTATTTGACATGGGTGTAATCTTATTTTCTGATCCTTTTTGGCTTATGGTCAGTAAGAGACTTTTGTCAAGTGCTATGAGTAGATTCATGCCATGCCTTTCTTTGCTATGTTCTGAACCTGTAGCATGTCGTTTCATTGCTCTGAACATGTCATCCTGATGTTGTTTTCCTGACTTGTTGTTATTTCACTAAGTCTGTGAATCTGTTATTAGTTGTACTTTTGCCATGCTTGTTTGAACCTGTTATGATGGGATTGAGCCGTAGCTCAGTGTTCATCTTTTGTCGAGCATCTTGAGTAGATTACTGTCATATGCTTTGTTGCCATGTTTGGGTGCAGTAGCTTAATTATTTATTGCTTGCTAAGTAGCATCATGCTGTTTATGGCAGATTCGTGTCATTCTTGTATTGCTTGCCATTTGCAAACCGTGCATCCGTTTCCGGTGATCTTTATATCGATTTCAACCGAAATCACCTCATCTATCCAGCGGCATGCTTGGTTTGCCAAGATTATGCCCTGCTCATCCTTGTCTTTCCGTAGCATGCATACGCATTGCATATCACCTCTCGCATATCATGCCATGTTTTGCATCATGTTGATTGCGCATTGCATCGTGGTTGATATTGGTTCCTTTGCTTGTTCTCTTGTCTTGGGTAGAGCCGGGAGACGAGTACGTGAACGAGGATTCTGTTGAGAACGCTTACGAGGACCAAGCTTTCGACAACTCTGAGAACCTTGCAGGCAAGATGACCATACCCTCGAAATCACTTCTATCTTTGCTTGCTAGATTGCTCGCTCTTTTGCTATGCCTATGCTGCGATACCTACCACTTGCTATATCATGCCTCCTATATTGCCATGTCAGCCCCTAACCATCCATGTCCTAGCAAACCGTTGTTTGGCTATGTTACCGCTTTGCTCAGCCCCTCTTATAGCGTTGTTAGTTGCAGGTGAAGATGAAGTTGGTTCCTTGTTGGAACATGGACTTGTTGTTCCTCGTTGGAACATGTTTACTTGTTGGGATATCACAATACTTCTTATTTAATTAATGCATCTATATACTTGGTAAAGGGTGGAAGGCTTGGCCTTATGCCTGGTGTTTTGTTCCACTCTTGCCACCCTAGTTTCCGTCATACCGGTGTTATGTTCCCGGAGTTTGCGTTCCTTACACGGTTGGGTGATTTATGGGACCCCCTTGACAGTTCGCCTTGAATAAGACTTTTCCAGCAAGGCCCAACATTGGTTTTACCATTTGCCACCACCTACCCTTTTTCCCCCGGGTTTTCGCGAGCCCGAGGGTCATCTTTATTTTAGCCCCCCCGGACCAGTGCTTCTCTAAGTGCTGGCCCGAACCGAGCAACCTGCGGGGCCACCTCGTGGCAACTCGAGGGCTGGTTTTACTCGTAGCTTGACTTATCCGGATGTGCCCTGAGACCGAGATATGTGCAGCTCCTATCAGGATTTGTCGGCACAATCGGGCGGTTTTGCTGGACTTGTTTTATTGCTGTTGAAATGTCTTGTAGTCCGGGATTCCGAGATTGATCGGGTCTTCCCGGTAGAAGGAATATCCTTCGTTGACCGTGAGAGCTTATCATGGGCTAAGTTGGGACACCCCTGCAGGGTATTATCTTTCGAAAGCCGTGCCCGCGGTTATGAGGCAGATGGGAATTTGTTGATGTCCGGTTGTAGAAAACCCGAAGTTGACCTTAACTAAAACACATCAACCGCGTGTGTAACCGTGATGGTCTCTTCTCGGCAGGGTCCGGGAAGTGAACACGGTTGTTGGAGTTATGCTTGACGTAGGTTGTTTCAGGATCACTTCTTGATCACTTCTAGCTTCACGACCGTGCTTTGCCTTCTCTTCTCGCTCTCTTTTGCGCTATAGCCACCATATGCTAGTCGCTTGCTGCAGCTCCACCTCACTATCCTTTCCCCACCTTTAAGCTTAAATAGTCTTGATCTCGCGGGTGTGAGATTGCTGAGTCCCCGTGGCTCACAGATATTATCACCTCAGTTGCAGGTACCAACGATGTCAGTGCTGATGACGCGACCGAGCTCACTTGGGAGTTCGATGAGGAACGTGGCCGTTACTATGTTTCTTTTCCAGATGATCAGTAGTGGAGCCCAGTTGGGTGATCCGGGGATCTGTTAGCTTTTGGGGTAGTCTTCTTTCATTTTGGTACCGTAGTCGGACCTTGAGTGTAATCTGTTTGATGGATGTTATTTATGTACTTGTGTGAAGTGGCGATTGTAAGCCAACTATGTATCTTTCCCTTATTATTACATGGATTGTGTGAAGATTACCTCACTTGCGACATTGCTTTCAATGCGGTTATGCCTCTAAGTCGTGCCTCGACACGTGGGAGATATAGCCGCATCGAGGGCGTGACAAGTTGGTATCAGAGCCTTTCCCGACCTTAGGAGCCTGTCGGTGTACTAAAGTAGGGGTACCTTAGTACCCCAGACTTGTGCACGGGCAGTTGTAGCACCCTGCGGCAAGGCCCGCCCCGGAAGCGCCAAGAGAAGACCAAGCATTCAAGACAAGGCCCCCGGCAAGAGGAGCTTGCCGGGTCAAGAAGACAAGGCCCCCGGCAAGAGGAGCTTGCCGGCCCGAGAAGACAAGACCCCGGCAAGAGGAGCTTGCCGGGACGACTGCGCCCATGTAAGGCCATCCAAGAACAAAGTATAACGAGACAGAAGATCGAGCCCCCGACAAGAGGAGCTTGTCGGGAAGGCCGAACCCAGGCATCACAAGAGAAGCCCGCCGTGGCGCGCCAAGCGCCCCGGCAAGGCCTGATAGCTGGCACGCTATCAGGCACAGGAAGACGACCCCCGCGGCAAGCCACTTGCCGCGGCAAGATCGCCACCTCAAGGCTGCGCTCCAGCTCGCCCGCCACGCGTCGCTCCGGGGCTTCCCCCGAGGGCACGTGGCGAGGCACCGCGCAGCCTGGGGCATGCGGTGGCATGCAGCCGCCATCGTGGCGAGCGGTGGCGCACCTAACGGTCCGCCTCGGTGCTGTCCGGGCGACCGTGACGGGCATTTAATGCCCTTGTCCCCTACCGTCAGAAGTAGGTATGATAACACTGTGCCGCACTGTAGCGCCACCGTTCCCGCACTATTACAGCTACCACCCCTTTTACACTTTTACCCCTTTCTCCTACGTTGACACCTGTCGGTGACCCCTTTGCGCTATAAAAGGAGGCCCGTGTGCGACGTAGAAGGGGTTCCGGGGTTCGGAGAATCGGCACCCAGACAGCCATACGCTCGGTGCAGCTAGCTCCCCAAGCTCCCGAGCTCCCCAGTTCAATACAACTAAGCAGGAGTAGGGTTTTACGCGTCCATCGCGGCCCGAACCTGGGTAAACCGCCCGTGTGCCCGCTTCGATCTGCTCTCCGTGCTCCCTCCGCCCCCCTCCGGACAACGAAAGGGGCTCCGGCCCCATAGGTGCCCGCGGGGGACAGCCATCCCCCGCGACATCTTTGACGCGCCAGGTAGGGGACGCGTCGAGGTTGTGCGGATCTGATCCAAGCGAACACTGGTAAGCTCAGGTATGAACAGGTACCTATCCGCCCCGCTCCGCGGGGCGGAGGCATTCCTCCCTACGGAATCGTGCACGGCCCTCCTCGAGTACCCACTCACGCAGAGTTCGGGCAAGAAGCAGCTGCTCCTTGAGGAGGACCGCCTTCCGGCCGCTGGGCGAACCGCTCGCCTCCAGTGAACCCTGCGCCGCTCCCGTAGCCGCAGCGGTTAGCGCCGGAAGCCGCGAAAAAAGGCGACCTCGTTCTTCGGCGCGCTTCGTCCGCCAAGATCCAAACGAGTCGACGCCAACCATGGGAGGAGTTTCGCCAGCGCGGTTGCCGGAACCCGTTCCGTCAACCAACCTCTCTGCCCAAGTCTTGCCGAAGTTGCACGTAATCCTTGGCGCAGGGGCGGGCGCAGACCCCGCGCATCAGTAAAAGCTTCTATGCTTTGCGCTGTTTTGCCTCTTACATGCTCCTCTCGGTATTTGCATGTGTTATTTGGCATCCTGCGTGACATGCATGGCTGATGAGCACCAGCACGCCGAAAGGCCGTGTGCTTGCTTCCCTCTTTATTTTCCTTGCCTCTTAGGCAGAGGGAGCGTTCCTCGCGCACGAAGTTCGCCGGGGGAAGGAGATGGGAGAGGAACCAGGTGCTGGAACCAAATGTTGTTCAAGAAAGGGAAGCCTTGCCAAGAAGCAAGCATTATGCATAAGATAAGTTATTAGAATTTGAGCAGTTCAGATTCTTAATTTTTGGTTGTCTTCCTTGGACGGTCACACTTTGTATGGAAAACCTGTGCGCGGAGGAACCTACCCGCGGCTAGCCGCACCCTCACCTTGTTTCGAGTACGCTCAACGATTCAAGCGAGCTGCGATGAGCGTCGCGCCCTTGTTTCGTTTCCGAGCTCACTCAACAAGCGGAGCGCGATTGCGACTGGCTACGGCGAGGTTGCTTCCCGGTGAGGCCTTGGCCAGCAGGCTGCTATAAGCCCAAGGGCTCCTTGCCGGGAAGTTCCCCGGGAGCGTAGGGCGAAAAGCGTGCAAAGTAAAGGGCCAGGACAAGGAAGATAACGATGCACCGTTTTGTTCAGCTAAGGTAGAAACCTTGCGTAACTTGTCACTGTGACTAATGAGCTCATAACGCCGTGTGCAGCAAAAAAAAAAAGAGAGATAAGATAAAGGGGGCCTAGTCTACGCGGTCGCCCTCGATCCGGGAAATCTTGCCCACTCTGGCGATGATGTCGGCGACCTGCTCCTTCAGCGCCTCCATGTCAGCGTCGGCCGGCAGGCTGCGAAGGACGTTGATGAGATTTATACCGGGGTTGCGGTATACAATCTTCGTCAGCACACGCTCCAAGGTTCCCGCGCAGGCCCGGCGCGTCTCCTCGGCCAGTTGCGCGGGGATCTTCTTCCGAAGATCCGCAAGGGCCGGCGCGACCCCTCTGAAGAAGAGGCTGAGCTTGGTGCTGTGAGGGAGATCCGGGTCCGGAGAGTAGATGAGGTGTTCCAACTTCAACGCCAGCAACTCCTGGTCGATGTTGGATGCGGAAGACACCAGGTCCTCGGTCCACACCGCGACGGTCCGACGGAAGTCCTCGGCCGCGGTGTTGGCGCTCTCCGCCAAGCTTCGCTCCTTGCGGAGCTCCTCCTCCAGCGCGGAGACTTTCAGCTCCAGGGCCTCGATAGAGTCCTTGGCGGCCCTCAGCTCGTCGCCCTGCTTGGAGAGACGCGCCTGGAGTTCGGAGTTGGCGTGGGCGTCCTTCTCCCGCTCCGCATTGAGCGCGCCAGCCCTCTCCGCGCTCGCCTTCAACAACTCCTCCAGCTGCGCGACCCTGACGGCAAGTTCCTCCCTGGCGGTCTCCGCGGCAGCCGCGGCGGCTTTCGCTCCTTCCAGCTCCCCGCCAAGGGCCCGTTCCCGAGCGGCAAGCTCCTCCTCGTGGGAGTTGAGATTGGCCTGCAGCTGGGCAAGCTCTCCCTCTCGCCGGGACAGCTCCTCCCCGGCGAGCCGCTGCTGCTCTTCGGCGTCGGCCTTCTGCAGCACCCACTCCTGGTACTCCCCGGCGAGCCTCTCGCGCTCCTCCGCCACGCCGCGGAGGGCAGCTTGGTTGGCGGCGCGGAGCTCCGCCGCACGCTTCTCCATCTCGACGGCCGCCTCCGCAGCGAGGGCCTCCCGGGAAGCGAGCTTCGCCTGCCTGGCCCGATAAAGGGCCAGGAGCCGGCGAAGCAGCTTCTCCTCCTCGGGCTCTTCGGCCCCGCCGGGCGCCTCGACGATCTTCAGGCCCGCGGAGGCAAGGACCTCCCCATCGAGGGCCTCGCCCTCCGCGGGGGCCCGCGCAGAAGAGCCCCATGGCACCTGGATGAAGATGCCGTTGGGGGCTTCAAGGTAATGCCCCGGCCGCTCCTTTTCGGCGGAGGGGTCGGCGGCCGGCGCAGCGCCCGACGCTCCTGCTGCCTCCGGGTCGGCAGTGCGGCCGCCATCCCCCTCCCCGGCCGTTGCGTCCGCCGCGGGGGCAGTCTCCTGCGCGGATGACTCGGCAGCTTCCGCCGCGTCCTCGGCGACAGGGGCGTCGCCGCTGCCGACGCGCGCGTCCTCCTCCTCCTCGACGATGATGACCTTCGTCTCCATCTGCTCGGAGGGAGGGGAATCTAGAAGAAGGAGAACAGGGAGCAAAAGAAATTCAAGCGAACATCCAAAAGGAAAAGACGAGCCCAAGATGACTAAGTCACAGAGCTTACCTTGGCAGACGTCATCAGCGGCGGGTTCCCTCGCCGGGGAGCTCTGCCTTGGCGAGGTCACCGCCCTCGCCGGGCTACCCGCCCCTGGCGGGGTACTCGCCCTCGGCGGGGTGCTCACCCTTGGCGGGACGCTCTCCTTTATCGGAGAGCTCGGCCTTGGCGGGGACGGCGGGGCCCGCGGCTCCTCGGGGGCGGCTTCTGGACGCTCCTGCGGCTGCGGCCCCACCTCTGCACGACATAGTATTATCAAGATACCAGCGCAGGGACGATCCCTCAAGCACGCCCGGCGGGCGAAAGTACGGAACCCAGACTTACGCTGGGGTCTGCGCTGAGGGCTACGCTGGGGGCTGCCCCTCGGGGCAGCGCTCGGATCCGGCAGACTGGGCTCCGGCACGCCCCCAGTTGCCGCGGTGGGCGAGTCGTCCGCAACCCCAACCACGGGCGCCTTGGCTTTCTTCGCCACTCGCTCCGCCAAGGTCCTGAAGTTAAGATGAGGAACAGGATCAGAGCCTGCGACAATCAAGGCCAAGTCCATGAAGATGCGAAACCTCAAAAGCTCTTACTCCCGTTCGTCCTCATCGTCGTCGTCGCTCAGGGCGGAGAAATCAAACTCCACCTGACGCGCGGCCACGCGGGGAGCGGGCAGCGGGGTCTCCCTCGGGCGCTTGGCGGTCCCGACGGTTGCCGGGGCCCGGGGAGCGGGCGGAGTCGCCGCCCCACCCTCCAAGGGCTCCTTTCCGTGCGGCGCCGCCTCACGGGGCGCCCCTGACGTAGTTGACGCGCCAGGCGCCCCCGCCGCAACCTGGCTCCCCCGGGAGACTCGTGCCGCTTGGCGGGGTGGTTGCTGCCGGGAGGCCGGCGCCTTTGCCCCCATCGCCGCCCGGCGGGGACGCTTCGCTGGAGAGCGCCGGGGGCTTACGCGGGACGAGGAGGTTTCCGACGCTGAGGGAAGGTCATCGGCGTAGAGCTCCAAGGATCCGTCGGAGTCGTCGTCACCACCGTCCTCCTCCTCCACCCCGGCGAGCCCGCTGGACCCAGCATCCTGCGCTGAGGCTCCTTGTCCTCCGGCGGTGGTAGCCCTCGCCGCGGCCTCGATCAAGATCCCCTGGATCCCGGAGTGCCTCAGAGAGGGAACCCCGGCGAGCTCGTCGGGGGGCAGCTTCAGCAGTTCGCAGATCTCCGCCACCTCCGCTTGGCGGGACGCCTCCGCGGCCTCCGCCTCTTCGGGCGAGAAGCCGAACTCCCCGGCCGCTGCGGCTGCGGCGGCCTCTTCAGCCCAAGAAGCCATGCAGGCTGCCTCTCGCGCGGTGGTGTCCCGCGTCAGCCCCCGGGCCTCGTCCTTCTTCTTCGCCACCTCCGCCAGGTTGTCGAAGAAGTTCAAGATGACGTCTGGCCTGGGCGGAATCCACGTGCGGTCGACGCCGTGCGAGTCACACGCGGGCATCATGGCGCGAAGGGAATCCCGGGCCGAGCTGTTGCAAAGAGGCACAACTCCCCGGGGCTCCTTGAACCACTCTGGGTGGGCCGGGTCATGCTTGAATAGCTCCCGGACCATCCCCTTCAGCTCCACCGACGTGAAGTTGAAGTTGAGCCCGGGGCGCAGCCTCATTATGTCCGCCGCGTTGCTATACTCCCAGGCTGGCCTCTTCCTATCTTGAAGAGGGGCGATGCGGCGGCGGAGAAAGTCTGCGCCCACCTCTCCGACGGACAGCCTTGCTGCCCGAAGACGGAGAATCCTGATGATGGCGGCGTTGAGCTTGCCGTCGTCCGAATCCAGCTCGCTCCAATCCTTGCCGCGCATAATAGGTGTTGTGCGCGGCGCGGTGAAAGGTTGCGGCTGGCCCTCGACGACCCAGCACCAGTCGGCGCGCCACTCCTCCCACTTGCCGCGGAGCTCCCCCGGCAAATAGGAATCCTTCTTGTTCAGGCGGAAGACCCAAGATATCCCCCCGGCGAGGGGGGCGCCGGCCTCCACTCTGGGGATGAAAAAGTGCCTAAACAGCGCGACGTTTGGGTATACCCCAACGTAGTTCTCGCACATATGCGCGAAAACCGCCATCGTGAGGACGGCGTTGGGAGTGAAGTCAAGAAGGTGGAGGCCGAAGGTGTTCATTATGTCACAGAAGAAATCAGAAAAAGGAGGGCAAAGACCGCAGTGGAAGAAGGCTGCGAAGAAATAATACCCGCCGGGGTAGTTGCCCTTGGCGGCGGCCGGATAGACTCGGGTGCGGGGATGCGCCTTGGTCTCCTCCGCCCAGAACAAGTAGTACTTGTTCCAGAGCTCCCGCGCGCCAAGCTTCGGCGCGAAGACGAGGTTCTGCTTCCGCAGCAAGGTGAGCATCGCCGCGTGCTCCGATTTCTCCTTCTTGGTCTTCTCCGCCCTCGCCTTCTCAGTCTTCGGGGCCATGGGGCGGCGAGGGGAGGGGGACGAAGAATCCGGTAGCTCCGCAAGTACGCGCGAGCGGCGGAGGAGAAATGGACGCGGGGCGCAGATGGGATCTCTGGAGAAGGGAGAGGACGCAGTAAGGGCGAAGGAGGGGAGCCGCTCCCGTTTCCTCTGCCTTATATGGGGGAAGGGGCGGACGCTCCATTCTTGCCATCAAGAGATCGTGCGCGACGTGACGCGCGCCTGCGCGGTCCAGCCCCGCGCACGCCACCCACGTCACGCTCACCTCGCACGCCCCGCCCCCACGACGCCGCGGTAAGCGCGCGCCGCCTGGGGAAGGCGCGGCGGATGCGGAGTTAAGGAGCAGCGCGACCAAGGCCATGCGTGCCCGTGCACCGTTAGGGCCTGGCCCAACAACGCTCGGCACCATGTATGGCCCAGGCCCGGGGGCTCCTGTCGGTGTACTAAAGTAGGGGTACCTTAGTACCCCAGACTTGTGCACGGGCAGTTGTAGCACCCTGCAGCAAGGCCCGCCCCGGAAGCGCCAAGAGAAGACCAAGCATTCAAGACAAGGCCCCCGGCAAGAGGAGCTTGCCGGGTCAAGAAGACAAGGCCCCCGGCAAGAGGAGCTTGCCGGCCCGAGAAGACAAGACCCCGGCAAGAGGAGCTTGCCGGGACGACTGCGCCCATGTAAGGCCATCCAAGAACAAAGTATAACGAGACAGAAGATCGAGCCCCCGACAAGAGGAGCTTGTCGGGAAGGCCGAACCCAGGCATCACAAGAGAAGCCCGCCGTGGCGCGCCAAGCGCCCCGGCAAGGCCTGATAGCTGGCACGCTATCAGGCACAGGAAGACGACCCCCGCGGCAAGCCACTTGCCGCGGCAAGATCGCCACCTCAAGGCTGCGCTCCAGCTCGCCCGCCACGCGTCGCTCCGGGGCTTCCCCCGAGGGCACGTGGCGAGGCACCGCGCAGCCTGGGGCATGCGGTGGCATGCAGCCGCCATCGTGGCGAGCGGTGGCGCACCTAACGGTCCGCCTCGGTGCTGTCCGGGCGACCGTGACGGGCATTTAATGCCCTTGTCCCCTACCGTCAGAAGTAGGTATGATAACACTGTGCCGCACTGTAGCGCCACCGTTCCCGCACTATTACAGCTACCACCCCTTTTACACTTTTACCCCTTTCTCCTACGTTGACACCTGTCGGTGACCCCTTTGCGCTATAAAAGGAGGCCCGTGTGCGACGTAGAAGGGGTTCCGGGGTTCGGAGAATCGGCACCCAGACAGCCATACGCTCGGTGCAGCTAGCTCCCCAAGCTCCCGAGCTCCCCAGTTCAATACAACTAAGCAGGAGTAGGGTTTTACGCGTCCATCGCGGCCCGAACCTGGGTAAACCGCCCGTGTGCCCGCTTCGATCTGCTCTCCGTGCTCCCTCCGCCCCCCCTCCGGACAACGAAAGGGGCTCCGGCCCCATAGGTGCCCGCGGGGGACAGCCATCCCCCGCGACAGAGCCCCCACTGTTTGATCGTCTTTAGTGGCCGAGTTGTGTCTAGAAAAAATATTTTGAGTCGGTTAGGAATTATATATCGGAGAGTTTAGGAATTCTTTTTACTCCCCAGTCCCTTCGACCTTCTGGTAAGGCATCCTGACGTAGAGTTTGACTCTTCTCTTCTCAAATTTCACTAAAAATTTTTTTAGGATCACGCGGGTATATTACAATCGTTCCGATGGTTTTGTGATGACAACATTGTCTTGGTTGCCTCCTGACATTTAGGGGTTGTGGCAGTGTCCCGGGGAGTTGAGCTCCGAGGTGTTGTCGTCATAATCTTATCGTTGCGGTTTTGGAATACCTGAGTTTAGTACGACCGACATCGAAAATCTCTTTTGTACAGTTGTTGGTGAGATAACCTGATAGCCCAGTACTGTGGCGAGTGCAGGAGTATTGCCATGACTTGTATAACGGATGTGTTTTCGAAGGTTGAGGTAGACGATTTCCGAAGGTTTCTTGGTTATGTGTTGAAGGATGGATACAGCTGGTTGTAGGATTTGCTAGTTTGGGTGAGATATTATGCTTCCCCTGTATCCCCAACACCTGATTGCATAACCAGAAAATTTCGGGAGTTTATAAGTGGGAATTCTTGTAGCTTTAGTATTTCTTCCGCAGATATTTGGTTTGTGATTGGGTAATCCTTACCAAGTATTTGTTCACTTCCGTACCTTGTTGATTTTATTTCTTACCATGTTCTAAGTGGCTTCTCAGCTTTGGAAGTGTGATGATTTACATTGGAATTCATTCGTTCATTCTCGTTCGAATGTTAATTGTGAAGACTATATGTTGCAATTTCGTTCCTTTGATTCAGCTTCAATATATCTCTGTCAAGATGCTAATGGATGTCACCCTCTTCAGGATGGCTCCACCAACGCGTCAGAATCCGGAACGCAATGATGGAGATCAGGCTAACCCTCCGCCACCACCTCCGCCTCCGGAAGCTTGGCAGGCCTTGATGACTGCCACAAATGCCAATGCTCAGATTCTGATTCAGCTCTTGCAAGATCGCAACCAAGGGCAAGCTAATCAAGAGAATCAAGGCCAAGGCAACAATCAGCCGCACTTCGCTTCACTGAACCAGTTCCTTGCTAATCAGCCGAAGACTTTCAGCTACTGTGTCGAGGCCACTGACGCAGATGATTGGCTCGTGGACATCAGCAAACATTTCGAGTGCAGCAATGTGAGACCTGAGGACTTTGTCAAGTTTGCCTCTTTTCAACTCAAAGATCAAGCTGCTGAGTGGTTCCAGCAATACAAAGATTCCAGAGGAGGTCGTGTGATCACTTGGGATGATTTCCGCCGTGACTTCAAAGCGCACCACATTCCAGAAAGTGTTGTTGAGCTTAAGCGTGAGGAATTCCGCAATCTCAAGCAAGGCAACATGACTGTCTACCAATACAACACTCAGTTCCAGAAGCTCTCTCGTTTTGCAAGGCAAGACATTCCTGATGAGAAGAGTATGATCTACCAGTTCAGGCGTGGTCTCAGAGAAGATCTGCAACTTGCTCTCGTGCTTTTCGAGCCATTAAAGTATGATGAATTCTACAACATGGCACTGAAACAAGAAGCTGCTCAGCTCAAGTGTGAGGCATCTAAGAAGAGAGTCAGAGACGCAGTTCAGTCTTCTTCGTCCTCACTTGTGGCAGCTAAGCAACAGAAGTTCTGGTTGCCTCCTCCTCCTCCGTTCCGTCAGCCGTATCAGCAGAAGAACTCAAGTGGCCGTGGATCTTCCCACCCACCCAACCCTGGTTATCAGAACAAGTCTCAGAATCAAGCTCCAAGGCCAAGTGCTCCTTATCATCGTCCGCTCTCAGAGGTGACTTGTAACAAATGTCAGCAAAAGGGTCACTATGCGAACAAGTGCTTCAACCAGAGGCGTCTTCCGCCTCCTCCTCCTGTGAAATCTTCCAGCAATGCAGTGGTCAAGCATAATCGTAAGCACGCCAAGGTGAACATGTTGAATGCAGCTCAAGCAGAGGATTCTTCTGAAGTGATCATGGGTAATCTTCCTGTTAATGATATTCCTGCAAAAGTCTTATTTGATACTGGTGCATCGCATTGTTTCATGTCAAGACCATTTTTCGCCAAGCATGAGTTCACTTCTTCGAATTTGGATAGACCCATGCCTGTCATTTCTCCTGGTAAACGTTTGAGCTCAAGTCTGGTGGTTCCCAATGTTTCTATCAAGATGGGTGACTACAAATTCTTGTCTAAACCAATTGTTCTTGGTGATTCTGATATTGATCTCATTCTCGGGATGGACTGGCTTTCTAAGCACAAGGCTCAGCTTGAGTGTGCTGCCAGGGAAATCAAATTGACTCACACTTCGAACGATGTGATCATCTATGCTTCTCGTGATGATACCATTCGGTTGTTTTCTCTCAATGAGATGGGTGAAATGGAGGCTATCTCTCAGATTCCAGTCGTTTGCGAGTACCAAGATGTTTTTCCAGAAGAGCTTCCGGGTATGCCTCCCCGTCGGCCAGTTGAATTCGTTATTGAGCTTGAGCCTGGCACAGAACCCGTTTGCAAGCGTCCTTACAAGCTTGGACCAGATGAGCTCAAGGAATTGAAGATTCAACTCGATAAACAAGAACGTCTGGGTCTGATCAGACCGAGTTCTTCTCCTTGGGGTTGTGGTGTTCTTTTTGTCAAGAAGAAGGATGGCACGGACCGACTTTGCGTCGATTACCGTCCATTGAACAAGAAGACTATCAAGAACAAGTACCCACTTCCCAACATCAATGAGCTATTTGAGCAACTAAAAGGTGCTAAGGTGTTCTCCAAGCTGGACCTTCGTATGGGTTATCATCAGATTCGCATTCGTGAAGAAGATATTCCCAAGACAGCATTCAGAACAAGCTTTGGTTCTTATGAATATACTGTCATGTCTTTCGGCCTTGTCAATGCTCCTCCGTATTTCACTCGATTGATGAATTTCATCTTCAACCCCTACATCAACGAATTTGTCTTGGTCTATCTCGATGATATTTTGGTCTTCTCCAAGAATAAGAAGGATCATGCCGAACATTTGAGATTGGTACTCGACAAGCTCAGAGAGTATCAATTATATGCGAAGTTCTCCAAATGTGAATTTTGGCTGGATGAAGTTCTTTATCTTGGTCATATCATCTCCGCCAAGGGCATCGCTGTTAATCCAGAGAGGGTGTCTGCAGTTTTGAATTGGAATCCTCCTCAGAATGTCAAGCAGCTTCGCAGTTTTCTTGGACTTGCAAGCTATTGCAGAAGATTCGTTGAGAATTTCTCCAAGATTGCCAAGCCTCTTTCCAACCTCCTCCAGAAGCATGTGAAATATGTCTGGTCTCCTGAGTGTGACGTTGCTTTCAACACTCTCAAAGAGAAACTCGTCACTGCTCCAGTTCTGACTCCTCCTGATGAATCCAAGCCTTATGAAGTATTCTGTGATGCTTCTCTCCAGGGCCTCGGTGCTGTGTTAATGCAAGAGAAGAAGGTTGTTGCCTATACCTCTCACCAGTTGAAGCCCAATGAAAGGAACTACCCCACTCATGATCTTGAGTTGGCGGCAGTTGTCCACGCACTAATAACATGGAGACATCTCCTGTTGGGAAGGAAAGTGGACATCTTCACAGATCACAAGAGTCTCAAGTATATCTTCACTCAGCCTCATCTCAACCTCAGGCAAACTCGATGGGTCGAGATGATTCAAGAGTATAATCCGAGTATTGAATATACTCCAGGCAAGGCTAATGTGGTTGCAGACGCTTTGAGCAGAAAGGCTTACTGCAACAGCCTAATCCTCAAGCCTTTTCAACCGGATCTTTGTGAAGCTTTCCGCAAGTTGAATCTCCAAGTTGTTCCTCAAGGTGTTCTTGCCAACCTAATTGTCTCCCCTACCTTGGAAGATCAGATTCGTGAGGCACAATTGTTGGATACCATGGTGAAGTAGGTGAAACGTGGTATTGAAAAGAGCATCCCCAAATACAAGTGCTATCGAGTTGATGACAGAGATACTCTTTTCTTCGAGGACCGGATCGTGGTTCCAAAGGGCGATCTTCGTAAAGTCATTATGAATGAAGCGCACAACTCTCTCCTGTCTATTCATCCGGGAAGTTCGAAGATGTACCATGACCTTAAGCAGTCGTATTGGTGGACTCGAATGAAGCGTGAGATCGCTCAATTCGTGAATGAGTGTGATGTCTGCAGAAGAGTGAAAGCAGAACACCAACGACCAGCTGGACTTCTCCAAACTCTTGCTATTCCTGAATGGAAGTTTGATCATATCGAAATGGACTTCGTGACTGGTTTTCCTAAGTCTAAGCGTGGAAATGATGCTATCTTCGTCGTCATCGACAAGCTCACCAAAGTGGCTCATTTTCTTCCTATCAAAGAGTCTATCACAGCAGCGCAGCTGGCAGAGCTCTACACCTCAAGAATTGTCTCTTTGCACGGCATTCCGCAATTGATCTCTTCAGACCGTGGCAGCATCTTTACCTCCAAGTTTTGGGATTCTTTCCAGACGGCCATGGGCACCAACATTCGCTTCAGCACAGCTTTCCACCCTCAGACTAGTGGACAAGTTGAGCGTGTCAATCAAATTCTTGAAGATATGCTCAGAGCCTGTGTTATCTCTTTCGGCATGAAGTGGGAGGATTGTCTTCCTTATGCTGAATTCTCTTACAACAACAGCTTTCAAGCCAGTTCGGGCAAAGCCCCATTCGAGATCCTCTATGGCAGAAAGTGCCGTACTCCTCTCAACTGGTCTGAAACCGGTGAACGTCAATTGCTCGGCAATGATTTGATCTCAGAGGCTGAGGCCATGTGCAAGGTGATTCGTGAGAACCTCAAAGCAGCGCAATCGCGCCAGAAGAGCTATTACGACAGCAAACACCGAGATGTGGCATTCGAGATCGGAGACCATGTTTACCTCCGTGTCTCGCCAATGAAAGGAACTCGTCGCTTCGGTATCAAGGGGAAACTTGCCCCCAGATACGTCGGTCCCTTCAAGATCATCGGCAAACGAGGCGATCTCGCCTATCAACTTGAGCTTCCCTCCAACTTTGCAAATGTGCACGATGTCTTCCACGTGTCACAGCTTCGCAAGTGCTTCAAGACGCCTGAGCGTACCATCAACTTCGAAGAGATTGATCTTCAAGAAGATTTGTCGTATCATGAGCATCCAGTTGCCATTCTTGAGACAACTGAGCGCAAGACTCGCAACAAGTCAATCAAATTCCTCAAAGTGAAATGGTCACATCATTCAGACCGAGAGGCCACCTGGGAGCGTGAAGACCACCTACGTTCTGAGTACCCGGAGTTCTTTCAGTCCTAGATCTCGGGACGAGATCCTCTCGTAGTGGTGGTGTGTTGTAACGCCCCCGTTGTAACTTGCCATATTTGTAATCCAACTCTTACCATTTTCGGCTATGTGCTATGATATTTTCCTCCGTGGTTGGGCTCTCTCCGTTTTGCATTTTGGTCATGTCATGCATTTCATATCATGTCATCATGTGCATCGCATTCGCATACGCATTCGTCTCATAAATCCGAGCATCTTTCCCGTTGTCCGTTTTGCAATCCGGCGCTCCTATGTCTCCCGGCGTCCCCTTTTACATTTCTTCATGAGCGGGTATTAAACATTCTCGGAATGGACCGAGGTTTGACATGTGGCCTTGGTATAGCACCGGTAGACCGCCTGTCAAGTTTCGGGTCAATCGGAGTTCGTTTGGTACTCCAACGGTTAACCGGGTAACCGTGAAGGCCTCGTGTGTGTTGCAGCCCAACACCCCTTCAAAACAGCCCAATAACCCATCTAAGTCACTCCCATGTCCTCCGCCGTTCGATCACGATCGCGTGGGCGAAAACCGCACTCCATTTGGAGCTCCCTAGCTCCTTCTATCTATAAAAACGTCTCCCCCGTCAAATCTGGGAGTGAAACACCCGAAACCCTAGTTTTTTTCCTCGATCCGCGCGCCCGCCGTCCACCTCGCGCTAGCGCCGCCGCTTTCCTCCAACTCACGCGCGCCACGTGGCCCGCCTCCGCCGCCAGCCACCGGGCGCCGCCGCCGGCCCGCGGGGCCCAGGGCAGGCCCGCCCGGGCCCGCGTTCGCCGCCCCGCCTCCCGCACGCCGTGCCTCGCGCCCGCTCCGCCTCCCGCACGCCGCGCCGCCGTGCCCCGCTGCTCCCGCACGCCGAGCCGCGCCGCCCCGGCCGCCGCCGTGCCGCGCCGACCCCGCCGCCTAGCGCCGCCGCCGCCGCGCGCTAGCGCCGCCCCGAGCCGCCCCGCCGCCTCGCGCCGCCGCCCCGGCACCGGATCCGGCCGGATCCATCTCTTCCGCGCCTCCCCCGCGCCTCTCCGGCGAGATCCCGGCGAACTCCGGCCGCGCATCGTAAACCGTGCCGGCAGGGTTGACCTTTTTCCCTCTCGGATTTTTGTCTAAGTCTTTAAATTTCTTCATCATCTTCACATCTTCATATTGCCATAACTTTGCATCCGTAGCTCCGTTTCGCGCGTATAATATGCCATTTTGTTCGCCTCGAAGAGTAGATCATTTTGTTCCATTGCATCATTTTCATTTGAAGTCATCTTGATGCCCGAAATGCTGTTAGAAGAGGGCTAGTTGATGTTAATTGCTGGATCTTAACTGATCATGCACTTTTGTCATTTTTGCCATGATTGATGTGTACCTCCTATGAGGTTGAGCTATATATGTGTTTTGTAATATGCCATGTTACCTTTCCAGGGAATTTTTCTATGTATTTTTGTGATGCTTGAGGTGGCTAGGAATTGCATGCAAAGTAGGGATGATGATATTGCTGTTTTCAGAGACTTGGTGAATTCACTAAGTCCCTGACTTTTGTTATTATCATGTCATGTGTTCTTGTTGTTTCCAAGAGATCCATGCATAATTTGAGCATGATCAGTAAGGGAGTTTTGAACTTGAGTATTTGCTTAATCCATCCATGACTTTGGTTGCAATTATGGGATGCCATAGCTTGAGTCAATCGAGCTCTACTTTTGCTTCAAAATGTTGCTGGCAGATTGTTTACATGTTATTCGATTTTGCCAAGCTTGGTGTAGTTGACCCTTGCATGATATGATGTTATTCTTGCCATATATTGTTACTATGCCATGTCTTCTTGATGTATGCATGCTTAGTTTATCATGACTTGCTCTGTAGTGAGTGCATCGAGCTCACAAACATGCCTAGTCGTTAACAGTTTTCTGCCATGTCCAGTTTTCTGCTAAGTCTGAGATCTGTAACGAAACTTGCTTATTTGACATGGGTGTAATCTTATTTTCTGATCCTTTTTGGCTTATGGTCAGTAAGAGACTTTTGTCAAGTGCTATGAGTAGATTCATGCCATGCCTTTCTTTGCTATGTTCTGAACCTGTAGCATGTCGTTTCATTGCTCTGAACATGTCATCCTGATGTTGTTTTCCTGACTTGTTGTTATTTCACTAAGTCTGTGAATCTGTTATTAGTTGTACTTTTGCCATGCTTGTTTGAACCTGTTATGATGGGATTGAGCCGTAGCTCAGTGTTCATCTTTTGTCGAGCATCTTGAGTAGATTACTGTCATATGCTTTGTTGCCATGTTTGGGTGCAGTAGCTTAATTATTTATTGCTTGCTAAGTAGCATCATGCTGTTTATGGCAGATTCGTGTCATTCTTGTATTGCTTGCCATTTGCAAACCGTGCATCCGTTTCCGGTGATCTTTATATCGATTTCAACCGAAATCACCTCATCTATCCAGCGGCATGCTTGGTTTGCCAAGATTATGCCCTGCTCATCCTTGTCTTTCCGTAGCATGCATACGCATTGCATATCACCTCTCGCATATCATGCCATGTTTTGCATCATGTTGATTGCGCATTGCATCGTGGTTGATATTGGTTCCTTTGCTTGTTCTCTTGTCTTGGGTAGAGCCGGGAGACGAGTACGTGAACGAGGATTCTGTTGAGAACGCTTACGAGGACCAAGCTTTCGACAACTCTGAGAACCTTGCAGGCAAGATGACCATACCCTCGAAATCACTTCTATCTTTGCTTGCTAGATTGCTCGCTCTTTTGCTATGCCTATGCTGCGATACCTACCACTTGCTATATCATGCCTCCTATATTGCCATGTCAGCCCCTAACCATCCATGTCCTAGCAAACCGTTGTTTGGCTATGTTACCGCTTTGCTCAGCCCCTCTTATAGCGTTGTTAGTTGCAGGTGAAGATGAAGTTGGTTCCTTGTTGGAACATGGACTTGTTGTTCCTCGTTGGAACATGTTTACTTGTTGGGATATCACAATACTTCTTATTTAATTAATGCATCTATATACTTGGTAAAGGGTGGAAGGCTTGGCCTTATGCCTGGTGTTTTGTTCCACTCTTGCCACCCTAGTTTCCGTCATACCGGTGTTATGTTCCCGGAGTTTGCGTTCCTTACACGGTTGGGTGATTTATGGGACCCCCTTGACAGTTCGCCTTGAATAAGACTTTTCCAGCAAGGCCCAACATTGGTTTTACCATTTGCCACCACCTACCCTTTTTCCCCCGGGTTTTCGCGAGCCCGAGGGTCATCTTTATTTTAGCCCCCCCGGACCAGTGCTTCTCTAAGTGCTGGCCCGAACCGAGCAACCTGCGGGGCCACCTCGTGGCAACTCGAGGGCTGGTTTTACTCGTAGCTTGACTTATCCGGATGTGCCCTGAGACCGAGATATGTGCAGCTCCTATCAGGATTTGTCGGCACAATCGGGCGGTTTTGCTGGACTTGTTTTATTGCTGTTGAAATGTCTTGTAGTCCGGGATTCCGAGATTGATCGGGTCTTCCCGGTAGAAGGAATATCCTTCGTTGACCGTGAGAGCTTATCATGGGCTAAGTTGGGACACCCCTGCAGGGTATTATCTTTCGAAAGCCGTGCCCGCGGTTATGAGGCAGATGGGAATTTGTTGATGTCCGGTTGTAGAAAACCCGAAGTTGACCTTAACTAAAACACATCAACCGCGTGTGTAACCGTGATGGTCTCTTCTCGGCAGGGTCCGGGAAGTGAACACGGTTGTTGGAGTTATGCTTGACGTAGGTTGTTTCAGGATCACTTCTTGATCACTTCTAGCTTCACGACCGTGCTTTGCCTTCTCTTCTCGCTCTCTTTTGCGCTATAGCCACCATATGCTAGTCGCTTGCTGCAGCTCCACCTCACTATCCTTTCCCCACCTTTAAGCTTAAATAGTCTTGATCTCGCGGGTGTGAGATTGCTGAGTCCCCGTGGCTCACAGATATTATCACCTCAGTTGCAGGTACCAACGATGTCAGTGCTGATGACGCGACCGAGCTCACTTGGGAGTTCGATGAGGAACGTGGCCGTTACTATGTTTCTTTTCCAGATGATCAGTAGTGGAGCCCAGTTGGGTGATCCGGGGATCTGTTAGCTTTTGGGGTAGTCTTCTTTCATTTTGGTACCGTAGTCGGACCTTGAGTGTAATCTGTTTGATGGATGTTATTTATGTACTTGTGTGAAGTGGCGATTGTAAGCCAACTATGTATCTTTCCCTTATTATTACATGGATTGTGTGAAGATTACCTCACTTGCGACATTGCTTTCAATGCGGTTATGCCTCTAAGTCGTGCCTCGACACGTGGGAGATATAGCCGCATCGAGGGCGTGACATCAAGGTCCCGCTTTAGTGCGGCGACCTCCATCGTGCGAGCGGCAGTGGCCAGCAGCGAAGCCTGCTTATTCACATAGACATATTTTGATTAGACTCCTGTGATTATTATTTGATCCTCTGTCCGGCCTTTCTTTACGAACACCAAACAGAGCATCAGGGGCTATTGTCTATGCTGTAACATTTTCTCATAACTTGATTACTTACCTCAAAGCCTGTTAGGAGGCTGGCACAGGCTTCAGTCATTCCGCTTTTAGCGGACTGAACCTTCTTGACCACTGCACTCATGATAGTGCGGTGCTCTTCGTCAATGGAAGCGCCGTGAAGCACTTCCAGCAAATTGTCCGATGCCTCTGGATGGACAGAGGCCATCGGCACAGACGGCTTGCCCCCCTTTGCGAGGGGTCACCTGACAGAATCCGAAACCGCTGGAGGTTCCGGCGCAGTGTTCGGCTGGGGGCTAGACTTGCCGCCCCCGGCATTAGGGCCCATGGGAGTTTTACCCCTCGTGCGCCCACCGCCCGGAATGTCGCCTTGGGGTGCCTCCGGAACTGTCCCCCCTTGGTTTAGTACCCTTTGAGACAACACCTCGACGCCGTCCGTAGGGCGGGGGGAGGAGGCGGTCGGGAGTGAATCGTTGTTCATATTCAATGGCCCAGAGAATCATCCGAAGAGGATACGTTGATATGGGCTCTGGATGGACTGCATGATCATGTTCGGCATGATAAGAAGCAATAAATAAAACATACCAAGAACTATTATGGTATCCGGACACTTACGACTTCGCCAGGGGCTTGTCCCTGGGCAACCACTCCTCGTCGCTGAAAGCGGCTGTTGTGGAGCAGTCCGGAAGGAGGGTCCTTCCCTTCTTTGACCCTTCGGCCTCTCTAGATGGGGCGGCCTTCCTTTTCTTGTCTCCCCCGACTGGGGGGGGGGAGAACTTTCCTGTTCCTCCTCCTCGTTTTCGTGGGAGGAGTGCGCCTCAGTGTTTTCGGACGATGAGTCCGATGTGACCTTGCGCCGGAGACCTTTCCTGGTCCCCGTGGCCTTCTTCTTGGCCTTCTTCTCCGACGCCTCATAAGGCACTGGAACGAGCATCTCCGTTAGGAGAGCATCTGCTGGATCTTCCGGCTGGGGGCTGGAGAGTCGATCTACTCCGCTGTCGCTACCCAGTCCTGTTAAAATGGTATGGAGGCTCAGACCCCTCACCCTATTATGCTGGGCAAAGAAATTTTTTGTGAGATATAAAAGACTTACCAGATTGGCAGGGCGCTTTGCGCTGAGTCCGCGATCCTCGGTAAGAGGAGGAGGTACCTCGGCGCCCTTGAACTACACCTTCCAGACGTCTTTGTGTGTCATGTCGAAGAGCTCTCGCTGCGTCTGGTGCTTAGCCGAGTCGAACTCCCACAAATCGAATTCCCGACTTTGACATGGGAGGATCCGGCGGAAGAGCATGACTTGGACCACGTTGACAAGCTTGATTTTCTTGCTTATCATATTCTTGATACATTTCTGTAGTTCGGTCAGCTCCACCGACGAACCCCAGGACAGGCCCTTCTCTTTCCAGGAGGTGAGCCGCATGGGGATGCCGGATCAAAATTCGGGGGCCGCCACCCAGTTGGTGTCGCGCGGCTCGGTGATGTAGAACCACCCCGATTGCCATCCCTTCACGGTATCCACATAGGAGCCTTCGAGCCAGGTGACGTTGGGCATTTTTCCCACAATGGCGCCTCCGCACTCCGCCTGCTGACTGACTAGCACCTTTGGCTTCACGTTGAAGGTCTTCAGCCATAGGCCGAAGTGGGGCTTAATGCGAAGGAAGGCCTCGCACACAACGATAAACGTCAAGATGTTGAGGATGAAGTTAGGGGCCAGATCATGGAAGTCCAGCCCATAGTAAAACATGAGCCCACGGACAAACGGGTGGAGGGGAAATGCCAGTCCGCGGACGAAGTGGGTAAGAAATACCACCCTCTCATGGTGTTCTGGAGTAGGGACGATCTGCCCCGTGTCTGGGAGCCGATGCGCGATATCTGCAGCTAGGTATCCGGCTCCCCGGAGCTTTGTAATGTCCTCCTCTGTAACGGAGGAGACCATCCACTTGCCCCCCGCTCCGGACATGCTTGGAATGGCTTTGCAGAGAGGATGAGAACTTGGGCGCTGGAGCTCGAGTGCGTATGAGTGGGCAGGGGAAGAGGAAGGTGTGGGTGAAAAAGATGAATCCTTGTCCCTTTATAAGGGCGGAAGAAACTATGCGCCTCCCCACCTGCCTGGTAAACTCCCTTATTCCCCAAGTGTCGTAATTGATGGTGCGGTTGGGTTACCCACACCCGTATTGATGAGAATCCCGTGATAAGGGGACACGATCTCTGCTTCGACAAGACGTGCCAAGAAAACCGCCTCGCAATATGTGCAGTAGCTGGTTGAGAAAAATGGTTCAAATAATGACCAGGCCGTGGCGTGATGTCACGCTATGAAATTTGTCAGCAGATTAGATTTGTGGAAATATTATACTCTCTACGGTGGTATGTGGAATTTGTTTTGCAGAGCCGGACACGATCCTTGTGTTTGAAATCTTCTATGGAGTATTCGGAGGAAGAACCGCCTTGCAATGCCAAAGACAATTTGCGCGCCGGACTCATCGTCATTGAAGCCTGGTTCAAGGGCTACTAAGGGAGTCCTAGATTAGGGGGTCCACGGGTTGCCATACTATATACTTTGGCCGGACTGTTGGACTATGAAGATACAAGATTGTAGACTTCGTCCCGTGTCCGAATGGGACTCTCCTTGGCGTGGAAGGCAAGCTTGGCGATTCAGATCTATAGATCTCCTCCCTTGTAACCGACTCTGTGTAACCCTAAGCCCCCTCCGGTGTCTATATAAACCGGAGGGTTTAGTCCGTAGGACAACAACAATCATAATCATAGGTTAGCCTCTAGGGTTTAGCCTCTATGATCTCGTGGTAGATCAACTCTTGTAATACTCATATCATCAAGATCAATCGAGCAGGAAGTAGGGTATTACCTCCATCGAGAGGGCCTGAATCTGGGTAAACATTGTGTCCCCCCCCCCCCCCCGCCTCCTGTTACCATCCGCCTTAGACGCATAGTTCTGGACCCCCTACCCGAGATCCGCCGGTTTTGACACCGACAAGTGACTCCACCATATGTGAGTTTGAGTGCACCTATTTTGAGGGAGTGAGTGAACCACCACATAGAGAGAGTGAGGTAGCTGATAGGGCATGTGAGGCCACTATGATTTCTAAGGACTTAACCTCTACCTCTATTGTGTATTCTCATGTGCTAGGTCCCATCTCTGATGACGCACCGATTCGCGACGACTTCGTCCTCCCTTTGGACAAGACGATGGCCATGGTGGAATATGATGCACCCTGCACATGGTTCCATCAAGATGAAGATGACCACCATTTGGTCTTTCCCACGTCACCTACACCACTTGAGTGGAATGAAAACGGTAACATAGGTGAAGGTGATGCTCTCGTCCCACTAGTGGACTATTTCGACATTGATTGCTTGCATGATGTTGATCCACCTATTACCATGCTTCATGCTAGTGAGATTTCCCCATGCGATGATTTGCCCATTTATGACGAGTTCGATGATTGCCATGTGGAGTCTCTTAGTTGTGATGCCATGTTACATAGGATTTCTTGTGATAATTCTTTAGGTCACATCATGTTTGACAACCCGCTTGACTTGTCATATGCTACGCATGAGATCAATCATATGTCATATTTGCAATCTCTTCGTAGTGACTGTGCATATGCCATTAAAATTAACCCAATTTGCACATATGGCATAGATGACAAGCCCATGGTTATTGGCATTTGTTTCTCTTGTGATGATATTGATATGCTCCCTTTGCATCATTTATCTCATATGCCATGCCATGACAACCTAGATTCGGATATGCATTGTTTTCGATGTTGCCCATTTTCTCCATATGATGTTTCCGATATTGCTCATGAGGAGACCCCCATAGTTTCCTCATACATTGTAGCAGATTTTGATTCATCCCATTCATTGCATGATCCCAATACTTGTGTGCACCATATGCTCCCCATGAATAAACATGCTATTGATGTGCCATATACTTGCATTCTCAATTTATGTCCCCATCGTGTCATACGCAATAACTATTCTTTCATGATGGATGACATTTTCTTATACCATGTGTCAAATTTCTTTGAGCGATGCTTATCTTGTGCTAACTCACACATGCACATACACACCATGATGGACGATGTGTACATTTACCACGCGCACAATTTCTTTGGTTTGTGTCTCTTTTGTGTAGGTACACATGAATACTTGTCAAACTCACAATCCCATGAGTTAACAAAACGAGCTCTAGAGAGGAACGATGACTTGGGATCCCATGGAGTGTCTTTCCCACCGCTCTCTTGGCGCAAAGACTTCGCGCATTTCTTCTACATGGCCCTCACTTGGCTATGGGTTATTGTCCGTTACATATTATATGCCCATCTTGCCATGTTCACTTTGCATGAAATTCTTATGCATATGCCTTTACCATGCATTTGTGACCCATTCTTTGCATTACACATGATGATTGATTCTACTACTTGTATGTGTATTTGCAAGCTTGGTGGGGATATTACTATTATTGCCATGTTCCATTTGTGACTCATGCCTATGATGATGCTATGATCTTGCTTTGTGTTCGTGCATGCGATATGTCATGTGCATTGTCTATGCCTATTATTTGTGCACATGACATGATTGCCATGATTTCCTCTAGTATGTTGCATCTTCGCACTACTAGCTTGCACGACTTGATTACTATGATCGCTTGCCTTGTTGCATCACCAATGATTCATACTTGCTAATTTCATGCGGTTGATGACAACCATCTACATGCTTTGCACATGATTGTTATTGCTTCTTGACATATATCTCCATGTGTTGCCTCTCTCATGCTAAATGAGTTGCCATGTATTGAGTGCAACAATGCTTTTAGTCCTGCTAATGAGATTGCCCCCATAGCGTTCTCGCATATATTTTGAGATTTTGACATATTCCTTGTGAAGCATGCTTGTCTTACCTCTTTGCACCATATACCTACTGTCATGAATATAGCCATTGTTGCATCTTATTATTCATACACTTGTGCTCCTAATGGTTATGTGCAAAATAAGAGAACCATCATGATGGATGATGTGTTTATCTACCATGCGCATACATTCTTTTCTTTGTTTTGTGCATGTGTAGGATACTTGGCATTTGTGTCGACTTCCACCTCATGTGATTTGACCATTCGAGCTCTTGAGAGCGAGCCTCATCCATTCTTCCACGACTCGCTTCTACACCACATTTGCTTGCGCTTCGGCATTGTGAAGAATGCACAATGACACGCCTTCAAGGTGACATCTTCCGTGAGCATGGATATTGTGGATCATACTACTTGTGTTGCTTGCACCATGAGACTTATTGTTCATCTTGGACCACTTGATTGCACACATGTTAGAGATCTTGCTTCGACTTGTTATTTTCACCATTCCATGCATCATGATATATATGCCTTGTGTGTTGCATCCAGTTCTTGGATTACATGGTCCTATCACATGTTTGGTTGCAACAATGCCATTTATTCACATATGCCATGTCCCATTGCTTGTCACATGATTGACTTGATTGCCTCACACATGATGAACAATTGCTCTTTTTATCGTGTTGAGTGCCACACTATATTCACTACACCCTATGCACATTATGCTTGGTTTGTCTTACACTTGTCCCATGTGTTTAGACACTTCATTTTATTTGGTGTTGTGAATGATTCTTATGCCTACCATAGACCTTTCATTGAGCAATTTGTGAATGTTTGCTATGATATTGAGGTAGATGCTTGTTCACTTGTCCAACATATTTGCATCACTACCTCACATTTACATGCTTGTCCCCATGATATCCTTGATTATGCTCAATTTATGTGCTTACATGCCATGTCACAATCCTTTGTCACACCATATGCTATGCTTGATGAAGACACTTTTTGGGTGAATCACCTCTTGAATGCTTGGTTTTGCACTAACGCTAACCACATTTGTTTTTCCAAGTGTTTGTTGCCATTGCTCCTTTTGAAGGAATCACTAGACGGTGCGACATTGGAGAGTGCCCATTGCGAGTTTGAAGATGGTGAGTACTTGGTGAACGTCCACTTCTACACGGCGAAGCCATCTCTTTCCCATGGCGATTTGGTTTTCGATCCGAGGTCGGATCTTTTCCAAGGGGGAGGAGATGATGCGGAGCATCCTATGAACATCACCATGTCAAGAGTCCGTTCGGCGAGTGACACGTGCGACATCTACTTCACATACAAAAAGGTGAATCATCTCCTTTACACACGCTCACTTGACACCTTCGAGGATGGTATACTACTTGACACTTCTCCTGTGTGCATGCATAGGTATTATCGGAACGCTACGGACAATGTGGAGGAGTGCAAGCACCAAGGAACACCTACACCATCCGTGAGGGAAGCGTGGAAGCGAAGATGGAAGAAGACGGAGCCGCGGAGTCTACAGCGGCCGGACGTCCGACGTGCCACCAGACGTCCGACACTCTACAATGCCCGGACGACCGGCGCCTGAAGCCCAGCCAACGCCAGCTACAGCACCTCCCAGCGAGCGAACGTCCGTGCCCCACCGGACGACCAGTAATATTAACGAAAGTCTGAGCATCTACGGACGTCCGGTGTCCCGATCACAGAACACTTTTAGCGGACGACCGGACCCCCGCGAGCGACCGGACATCCGACGCCGACCGGACGTCCGACCCTGCCTGTGCGCAGCCGGGCCTTTGGCCTTGTATCCCTCTCCCACTTACCCCTTTGTGGCTTAGACTATAAATAGACCACCTCCTCATCCTTTATTGGGTTAGCAAAGTGATAGCTCATTTGTATGTGAGCTTTGCTCCTACCTTCCTCTACTCTTGAGAGAGAGAGAGAGACCACTACTCCATTGGTGGCCAAGACCTCCATCTAGGAGAAGATCCTGCGGGATATCATTAAGACCACCTCACGGGAGGACCCCCTTCAAGACCTCCTCATGGAGATGAACTCTACCTTATATCTTTCCCTTTGTTGTTCATGTACATTGTGGATCTTGTGTGTTTGATGGTCTAGTGGATGTGTGATTGGACTTGTTCCTGAGTGTTTCCCCTTGTGATTTCTCTCCGTTCTTCCCCGTGTTCTTTGTGTTCTTCGAGGGATCCCACTCCAATCGTGAAAGATCGGCCTACACCGGGTTAGCCCCGTATCACTCGACTAACCAAATAATCGGTGTAGGTGCATCCCCCCACATCAGCAACTTCCACTACTGCAGGATGCTGCTAACGTGACACTACGATCAGAGACCCTCTGACGAAACTGTGTGCGATGCATTAATCACAAATGGTGATGTAAAAAAACCGTCAAAAATATGCAAAATGTTTTGCGATGAATGATACATCAAACACAGTTTAGATTTTAGTTGCGTGTGCGACGAGGGGCATACAGTTGACCTTTATGAACTGTTTGCGATGAGACGGAACAACAAAAACGGGCAGCCAGATCAAGGTGTGTGCGATATACGACATACAATTCACTCCTATGAACCGTTTGCGATGATTGAGGTGAACACAAATGATTTAGCGTAACAAGATGTGTGTGATACCTGGCAAACAGGTCGGTAACTAGAATTGTGTGCAATCATTATAGACAGCCCATACGGTCTTTTTTTGTGAATTGTGTGCTCGTCAGGGCACACAGTTCAACAAATCAACCTGTGGGTGATAATATAGAAGATCTCTGTCGAATACATATTACTAACCATCTGCGATGGGATTGACAGGATAAACAGAGATATAATACAGCTTAATTTAGTCCTTCTTCTTCTTGTTGTTGTTGTTGGATGGCCCCGCGACATCGTCTTGGCAAGGACGCTTCTTGCCGCTGACCATTGGCTTTTCATCGCCGGTGTCGTCATCGTCGTCCTCCTCCTTCTCGTTCAATCATTCATCCTCCTCATCATCGTCGTCCTCTTCTTCGTCCTCCGACGACTCCTCGTCCGTCTGGTTGTCGTATGACGACTCTGGAGGCGGCGTCCCTTCCATGAACCAGATATAATCGAGGTCTGGGCTCGACGTCGGACTCATGGAAGACGAGCGGGATGATTCCGATGTTGACCTATCATTAGGCGCCAGACTGCTGGCCGAACTATCGTCCTTACTGTCGCTCGACATGGCTGCAGAGTGTGTGCTAATGTGTAGCGCGGCCTACCAGGCATGATGAATATGGTGGACACTTATCAGGGTACGCAGAGAAGAGGAACTGCCAATTGAACTGGGGTCTTTTTTCCGTGGGGGGGATTGAAGCATGGGTTGACGTATTATCTAACCACTGATATAATCAACCACAATTTTTTGTACCCAGTCGCTCCAAATTCCTGGGGTTGCGTAGGACTCCTATTGGCTATTTGGCTGGTTTCCTTTTTCAGGACAAAAACAAGGAACGAGTTTTGGGATTATGCACCGGTAAAGGTACGAACGGAGTAGGACAGTTGGCAAGCAATACATTGAGCTCTTCTTATTGATAAAGCCAGTAATAATCAAACTAGAAAGGAAAAGAAAAAAGACAAAGAAAAATATCTGCACGAATCTTCACGTAACATCAATGGCATAGGACCTAGATGTTCATTACTTAGAGCACATCTAGATGTGCTGTAGCAATACTGTCAGACAAAACCCCTAATCATGATTGCAAACAGCGCATAGAACATGGCTAATGCGACAACCACAACAACACATGCTAGTTCCTTCTTGTCTCTTGCTTTCATCTGTTGCCTGTGATTGATTCTTTCTTACTTCATCGTACTAATTGTACATTCCAGATCAGCCAGTTTCTTCTTCAGCTTTACGTTATCTTCTGCAAGCTTGGTGATAACACTCCGAGCCCTGCCATGCCATTCTTCATCCAGCCAGTTAACAAAGGCACAAGCCTCATGTCCCTGCCAATGTTAAATAGTATTCAGGATGAGCGGTGGCATTAACTGAAGTAAAATGATGAACTTAATTAGCACTAACCTCTAAGGGGAAACTGAGAAACCGCCTTCCAATGTCGAATCCCTCCGTGCATACACGTCGAGCGGGAGTGTGCCCGTGCACACAACTCAGCTTTTGGTACTTCTCGGTGGCGCAAAATTAAGAGTCAAACTCGTGTTGCGGGAGTCTGGAGTCATGCTCCAGATCCGGCGGTAGATCACTTTCCTAGGGGGAGGGGGGGTCATTCAGGACGGATTCATCAAGAAGCTATATTTTGGACATGCTAAAAAAGATCGCGATAGATTGGAACCTGACAGGACGATTCAGATCCGTAGTACACTTGCCTTTTGATGACCTTAGGCAAGTGCTCGGCGGCGACCGCCATCGTGGCGGCGGTACGAGCAGGAGCAGACGTACCGAAACCATCAACATCACTCGTCCGCATTCCCCCAATGTCAGCGGCACGCAAGGGAATTTGGAGGCTATGTAGGGATTTGGGGGAAATGGGGAAACTATGGAGATAAGCTAACAGTCGGGAACTACTTATGGCACTATATGTTGTATATGGCACACTGTTTATACATGTCGTTTGTGTTAGGTCTTACAACATCACAAATGATTTCCGCACCAAACCGTGTGAGAAGACAACGTAGGTTAGACACGGTTGCCGTTACATAACCGTATGTGATGTACTACCCTGTCCATATAATTGAGTTACAGTGAGATACCGTGTAAACACCCGCTCTACGGATATCCGTAAAAAAACTGCCGCTCTGCATATAGAGATGGCGGCGGAGGCCTAGGCAGCGACTAACAGAGAAGAGGTCAATCCTCGGTTGGTGGGCGGTGGCGGCGTCATAGGAGGTCAATCCTCGATCTGCGGCGGGAGATAGGAGGAGCTCAACCATCAAGGTTGGCGGCAGCGTGATTCGAGCACATCCATCACGGTCGATGGCAGGATAGTGTAGGTCGAACTTCGGGCGGCAGCCATACTAGGCTTTGCTCCTCGACTCTGCTGTCTCGGCATGCCGCCGCATCGCGCTTCTCTGTCTGCTGGGTGGAGGTCGCTGCGCGGCTAATTAATTAAGGTATTCTTTTCGTGAGTGGCTTAATTAAGGTATTCAATTCCTAAGGGTAGTGTTGTACTAGTACTCTGCGTGTAAATTGACTGGCCATTAATTTTTGTCATTGCATATCTGGATAACAACATGGAGCGGCCACAGTAATTATGAAAATAAAACCTTGTGATTTATGCACGCATCTTTGGGCAGCAGTTAATCTGTGTATTAGTGTTGTTGTTTTGTTTTTCATTACCATTTGTGTGCTACAGATGAAGCGATCTCGATTGATGAAGAATCAGAAAACCACAGATTTAATCAGTGGCGTGACAGAGTTCATGAATTTGGCTGAAAGTACAAAGAGGAGAATTGGTGATGTGGATTACATCCCGTGTCCATGTACTGATTGTGCCAATACAGAGTCACATGAAGTAGCAGATGTCCAGATGCACTTAGTCTCTAGGGGATTCATGGATGGATATACACGTTGGACCAAACACGGTGAAGAGGAGGTCATGGATGAAGATACCCAGGGCATCGAGATGCCAAACCCCGATCAGTGTCACATGGATGTTGAATCTAACATCAGGGCAGAGGCGTCAAGCTACCAATGGAACACCGGAAAGCCGAAACGCCCACTAGAAAACCAAGACGTCGATGCAGATGACGAAGATCTTGATATATACAAATTACCCTGGTCGTCCTAATTTGGTAGAATTTTTGGAGTTCCGGAAGTATTCGCAAAAGTCAGATTGCTATAGACTATTCTGTTTTGATAGATTCTGTTTTCTTTGTGTTGTGTGCTTATTTTGATGGCTCTATGGTTTTCTTTGATGAGTTTTTGCCATAGAAAAGTTGGAATACAGTAGATATAATACAAAATCAAAATATGAATTGGTTTGATACAACACTTATAGTAGTGGTTTGCTTTCTTATACTAACGGATCTCACAAAGGTTTTGTTGAGTTTTGTGTGATTGAAGCTTTCAAGTTTTGGGTTATCTTATGATGGATGAAAGAAGGATAGAAGAGCCTAAGCTTGGGGATGCCCCGGCATCCCAAGCTATTATCCAAGAATGAGCAACCAAATAATCTTGGGGATGCCCCCGAGTAGCATCCCCTCTTTCTTCTATCAACTATCGGTATTTTACTCGAAGCTATATTTTTATTCGTCACATGATATGTGTTTTGCTTGGAGCGTCTTGTATGATATGAGTCTTTGCTTGTTTTATTTTGTGTTTTAAGTCATCAATCCTTGCTGGACACACCTATTTGAGAGAGCCTAAATTATGTCATGACTTGTTAGAATTGCTCTCTGTGCTTCACTTAAATCTTTTATGAGCAAGGACTTGCTCTAGTGCTTCACTTATATCTTTTTGAGCATGGTGTGCTTAGTATTTTTGAAGAAATGCTCTCTTTCTTCACTTAGATTTATTTGAGAGTTAGTAAACTTTTTTGAAGAAATTCTCTCTTGCTTCACTTAAATTATTTTGAGAGAAATAAAAAATTATGCTCATGATCTTCACTTATATTTGTTTGAGCTTATGAAAAGCAACACATGAAAATTAGTACCAAAGTGATAGATACCCAAGAAGGATAAGTAAAAAAATTCATGAAGATCATTGGACAAAATAAACTTGATTCTTAGTAATAGTTTTGAGATATGACGATGTGATATGTGAATTATGTTGATGAGTAATTATGCTTTAGGAAGAATGTTGGTGTTGAGGTTTGTGATTCCCTATGCAAGCATGAAAGTCAATAGTCATGCAATGAAATTATATCCTACTTGTGGTGCATTATTTGGTGTTAATTATGCTTAATGCTTGCTTATGAGATCATTCGTTTCTTGGTTGGTCGTTTCTCAATCTTTTGCTAGCCTTCATTTTGCACCAAGTATGACCTCTACTTGTGCATCCAAAATCCTTTAAACCAGTTTTGCCACATGAGTCCACTATATCTACCTATATGCGGTACTCTTTTGCCGTTCTAAGCAAATTTGCATGTGCCATCTCTAATGTGACGCCCTCGATTCAATCGTACACTAATCATACACCCAAATGTGTACGATCAAGATCAAGGAGTAAAAGATCCTAATACCACCCAATGGCGACATGAGCCCGTAAGACACACAACCATGTTAGTAAAAGTTTTTGGATTGACTAGACTCGACTTCGGCCAAGGAGTTGGGAAGGGGCTACCTACAGGTAGTCGGCTCTGATACCAACTTGTGACGCCCTCGATTCAATCGTACACTAATCATACACGCAAATGTGTACGATCAAGATCAAGGGCTCATGGGAAGATATCACAACACAACTCTAGACACAAATTAAAATAATACAAGCTTTATATTACAAGCCAGGGGCCTCAAGGGCTCGAATACATAAGCTCAAATACACAAGAGTCAGCGGAAGCAACAATATCTGAGTACAGACATTAGTTAGACAAGTTTGCCTTAAGAAGGCTAGCACAAAAGCAACATCAATCAAAAAGGCAAGGCCTCCTGCCTGGGAGCCTCCTAACTACTCCTGGTCGTCGTCGGCCTCCAATGTAGTAGTAGGCATCGGCGGTGGCATCTGGCTCCTGGGCTCCGACATCTGGTTGCATCAACCGGAAAGAAGAAGAAAGGGGGAAAAGGGGGAGCAAAGCAACCGTGAGTACTCATCCAAAGTACTCGCAAGCAAGGAGCTACACTACATATGCATCAGTATCAATGAAAGGGGTTGTATATGTGGACTGGGCTGCAGAAATGCCAGAATAGAGAGAAGGCCTAGTCCTATCGAAGACTAGCATCTCCTGGAAACCACCATCTTGCAGCAACCGGAGGGAGTAGAGTAGCATAAAGTAAAGTAGTAGAAGTGTTATCAACCTCGGCCAGAGATCCTTTCTCGACTCCCTGCGAGAAAGGCATCCCAGAGCCATACTATCCAGTTATCATCACAATCCAATCCTCATCACCATCCAGTTCTCATCACAAGTATCAAGTTCTAGTTGTATCGATCGGGATACAACTCCAAGTGTCCGTTACCGTAGGACAAGCTATCGATAGATGTTTTCTTCCCTGCAGGGGTGCACCAACTTACCCACCACGATCGATTAACTCCGGCCGGACACACTTTCGTGGGTCATGCCCGGCCTCGGCCAAACAATACGCCGCAACCCGACCTAGGCTTAATAGAGAGGCCAGCACGCCGGACTAAACCTATGCCCCCAGTGGTCCTGGGCCATCTCCCGGGAACTCCTGCACGTTGCGAGGGCGGCCGGTGAGCAGACCTAGCTACCTCCTTCAACAAGGCAGGCGCTTACGCAGTCCAACCCGGCGCACGCCGCTCAGTCGCTGACGTCTATTAAGCTTCGGCTGATGCATACGACGCAGAACGCCCATACTATGCCCACGTGATGGTTAGCGCTATCAGGCCAGAGGCCCCTCGGATCAAATATCCAAATCATAGTGGATTGGGATCGCGCGGTAACAATCAGAGACTCATGAAAGATGTGACCCCGTTGCCCCATCTCGAGGACTTGCAGCAAGGGCTAGGAATGCCCGACCACGCCTCGTAATTATCTCGCGGGCACCCTCCAGGTCAACCCGTCTCCACATCACTCGCAATTAAGCTGGCGCGGGTACCCCTCAGGGTCGACCCGTCTTTAGTAACATGGTTCAGTGTAAAGTCATAGTAACCATAGTAACTATGTGTCTAACACCAAGGGGAAAACCTGAGGAATCACCCTTGACGGATTCCACTCGATGTAATCATCAAGGTGAATGCAAGAGGAACCACCCTCGAAGTTCACACTTGAGGGGTTGCACGACAGAGCCGTATCGGAAGTGGTTAAGGAGGAAATCACCCTCGATGACCATGGCCGAATAGCTACACTATAGAGATCTCATCAGGAGTGATGTATAGGTTCCACCCTCGGCACTCGATGGTAACTCTGCAGAGTCGAGCAACAAAAGGGGAAAGTGATGTGCGGTGTCGGGGCCTGGTCTTCGGTCCCGTTGATCGGGTCTTCTGATAATCCTGCAGGGCAGTCGGGTCAAGTGGGGGGGGTCACTGATGGGTCTCTAACCAACCTATACTAAGCAGTTTAGGATAAGCAGGTAGGTAACAATAGCAGGTTCCAAAAAAACAGGCTATGCAGCATAATAGTAGCAAACAATAACAGTTGCAAAATCTAATGCAAGCATGAGAGAATGGAATGGGCGATACCGGGATGATCAAAGGGGGGGCTTGCCTGGTTGCTCGGGCAAGAGAGAGAGAGAGAGATCGTCAACAGGCTGCTCGTCAGTAGCGTAGTCGTACTCAGCAGCAACGACGTCGGTCTCGGCGTCTATCGAGAGAGAAGGAGGGGGAGAGAAACAATAAATACAGAGCAAACATGGCATCACAAGGCATAACATGGCAATACGCAGCGCTAAGAGTGTTCTATCATAGTGTTGCACAATAAGGTGAAGGGGGAATTCAACCGGGAAGGTTTTCCCGGTTCCGGACCTGTGTCAGACAGATGACCGGAGGGGGAAAGTTCCATGTTCAGATAGTTAGAGGCAGTTGACAGGTAAACAGACCACGTGTTTGATTCGTCTCGTTGTTCTGAGCAACTTTCATGTAGAAAACTTTTTCATCCGAGTTACGGATTATTTTCTATGATTTTTCAAAGATTTTGAACAATATTCTGAAATTATTATTAAATCTAAAATGGGGTATTGCATCAGCATGACGTCAACAGTCAACAGAGTTGACCAAAGTCAACCCTGACATGTGGGGCCGTTCTGTCATAGTCTAACAACTAATTAACAGTTTTAAATAACTAATCAAGTTAATTAGATACTAAACAGAGTTAATTCAGTTAATTAATTACCTATTTAATTAATTAATTAACTAATTACTTATATTTTTTTATTTTTAAAATACAATTTCTTTTTAAACGTTTTGGGGACGGGCCCCACTGTCATAGGCCCAGGGGGCATAGCGGGCGAACGGGCGCGGGCCTCGGGCGCGGTTGCGGGCGTCCGATGGGGCGGCGAGCCCGGGCGCGGGGTGGTGGCCGCTGGTGCGCGACGGGGCGCCGGAGTTGGCCGCGGGCGCGGCGATGGCTTGCGGGACTGGAGGCGGAGGCGCTGCACGGGCTGGCGCCGGGCGGCGCTGCGGGCAAGGGCAGCGGCGGCCGTCAGTAGCAGTTGCAGGCGGCAGAGGCGAGCGAGGGTGCTGCAGGTGGCTCGAGCGATAGCCGCGGCGCGAGGCGGGCATGTGGGCACGGGCAGCCGTGGGCCGCACGGGGAGCAGCGAGCAGCGGCGTAGACAGGCACGCGCACTGGCGTGCGCAGGGCACGACCAGAGGCAACCTGTGCGTGAGGTAGGGCGCGGTGACCGGAGCTCCGAACTAGGGAGGTGGGGCGCATCCTATGGTGTCGGGAGGAAGGGGAAGATGGGGAGGTGCTCACAGAGGAGCTGTAGGGGACGGCAGTGGGCTCGAGGAGGCCGGTCGGGGAAGAGGTCGAGGACGGCGTCCGTCGAGGAGGTGGGGGACGAGGCGGCGACGCGGTGGTCCGGGAGGTGGCGATGGTCGTCGGGGCACGGACGACGGCGAGCTGCGACGCGGCGACGGGGGCGCCGGCTGTCGTCGGGGGAGAGGGGGGGTCGGCGATGAGGGGTCCGGCGACGGGGCAGCGCCGTCGTAGTGTCGGGGGGCAGGGTCCCGATCCAAATCGGGATCGTGGGAGGAGTGGAGCGAGGGGATCGGGAGGAGTGGGGGTAGGTGCGGTTGGGCCTTAGGGTTTGCGGGTGTTGGTGGGGGGAGGTTATGCGGGGAGAGGTGGGAGCGGGATGGGCCGGCTGGGCGACGGTGCGGGCCGGCCTGGTGGCCTAGTGGCCAGCTTGGTTGGTTGGCGCAGTGGGGGTGGGGTGGCCCTTTCTCTCTTTTTTCCCCTCTTTTAATTAAAACGGAGATAGAAAATGACTATTTAGGGTAATCAAAAGAGTTGAGAAAAATGTGGGGCTTAGCCTATTAAATAGTTTGCATTTTTAGGCAGTGCCACAAATAGTTTGGAGGCTAGAGGAATCCATTTTCATTTTTCACAAATAAGATAGCACTTTAGAATACTGAAATTGCATTGTAATAATTGCTACAGTCCATCTTAGCGCTTAGGTGATGTTGTTTTCCTTAGCAATTAAATGTTATGGAATTTCTGCTAAATGATGAACTATTTTGCAGCAACTTTGGTGGAACTCCATATCTTACTTGCAAATTGAATTTCATTTCAAAGTGGAAACTTCAAACGATATTTGAATCGAAGGTGATCAAGCGTATGTTTAGCAAAACGACCAGCTTTAATCACAAAGGGTTACTGTAGCATGACACCGGGGGTGTTACATCTAATTTTCAAAATAAACTTCTCTTTTGTGTGTTTGTTTCGCTCGAGGAACGGTAACAGGTGGCTAATATTTTCCATGATGGATGTGGTATTCTCACAATGAGTGTTTATTCACTTGTCATTGCACGAGAGTAAGGCAAAGGTCTTAGGGATGCCCAGTCCCGAAATGCAAAAATGAATTTACTTTATGTTGTCAAATAATAAATTCCTTGGAAAGTGTTGGTATGGACAACACCCATGGATTCGGTTAGCCGTGGAATGTGAAAGTATGGTGGAAAAAGGAATAAACTTTATTTTTTGTTTGGGAACCACCTATGGCATATCTAGCATGGAAAGTGTTCGGAACTCTGAGTCGTTTTCATTGGTGGGATGGATACACCTCCCAAAATGTTTTTATCTCTAATTTTTTTTCGCTTTGAGCTCTGGCACCTCTACAAATCCCTACTTCCCTCTATGAAGGGCCTTTCTTTTACTTTATGAAATTTTTATTTTTGAATTTGAGTCTCCATCTTCTCTCATAAAAAGCACCGACTAAGAGGCAATATGATCGTATTTGAGTGTGTTTCATGAATGGATCAATGTTTGAGCATGATGGGCTAGGGATAACTTGATTTAGCATTGATATTTTGAAAGATATGGTTGCTTGTTGATATGCTTGAGTATCTAAATTATTATGTCAAAACTAGGCTATTGCTTTGAATCACATAAAAGTACAAATGTCCATGCTACAAAGAAAAGAATTTGATATGACATGATAAACAACACTCCACATCAAAAGTTCTGTTTTTATCACTTACCTACTCGAGGACGAGCAGGAGTTAAGCTTGGGGATGCTGATACGTCTCCAACGTGTCTATAATTTTTGATTGTTCCATGCTGTTTTATTATCAATCTTGGATGTTTATAATCATTTTATAGTCACTTTATATTGTTTTTTGGTACTAACCTATTGACATAGTGCCAAGTGCCAGTTGCTATTTTTCCATGTTTTTACATTGCAGAAAATCAATATCAAACGGAGTCCAAATGCCATGAAACTTCGCGGAGATTTTTTATGGACCAGAAGGAAGTTATTGGGCCCTGGTTGCACCTGGGGGGAGTCTCGAGGAGGGGACAACTCACCAGGGCGGGCCAGGAGGCCCAGGCGCGCCCTGGTGGGTTGTGCCCACCTCGTGTGCCCCCGGACCGCCTCTTTGCTCTATAAATACCCCAATATTCCAGAAACCCTAGGGGAGTCAACGAAATATTCATCCAGTCGCCGCAGAGTCCAGAACCACCAGATCCAATCTAGACACCATCTCGGATGGGGTTCACCACCTTCATTGGTGCCTCTCCGATGATGCGTGAGTAGTTCTTTGTAGACCTTCAGGTCCGTAGTTAGTAGCTAGATGGCTTTCTCTCTCTCGCTGAATTCTCAATACAATGGTCTCTAGGAGATCCATATGATGTAATTCTTTTGTGGTGTGTTTGTTGGGATCTGATGAACTTTGAGTTTATGATCAGTCATATCTTTTTATATCCATGAAAGTTATTTGAGTTTCTTTGATCTCTTATAGCCTTGTATTTCTTCTCCGATATTTGGGTTTTGTTTGGCCAACTTGATCTATTTATCTTGCAATGGGAAGAGGTGCCCGGTAGTGGGTTCGATCTTACGGTGCTTGATCCCAGTGACAGAAAGGGAAACGACACGTATGTATCATTGCTACTAAGGATAAGACGATAGGGTCTATCTCTACATAGATAGATCTTGTCTACACCATGTCATCGTTCTTATTGCATTACTCTGTTTTTTCATGAACTTAATACAGTAGATGCATGCTGGATAGCGGTCGATGTGTGGAGTAATAGTAGTAGATGCAGGCAGGAGTCGGTCTACTAATCTTGCATGTGATGCCTATGTAATGATCATTGCCTGGATATTGTCATAATTATTTGAGGTTCTATCAATTGCCTAACAGTAATTTTTTTACCCACCATTTGCTATCTTTCTCGAGAGAAGCCACTAGTGAAACCTACGACCCCCGAGTCTTCTTTCTCATATATTTGCTTTGCGATCTATTTTATTTGCACTTTTTATTCAGATCTATTAAACCAGAAATACAAAAAATACTTTGTTGCACTTTATTTTATTTGCGATCTATCTATCAATATACTACAAATTTACCTCACGTCCGTTTGCCTATCTTGAGGCGCCGTACCCGAAAGGGATTGACAACCCCTTTAACACGTCGGGTTGCGAGGTGTTGTTATTTGTGTGCAGGGGCTGTTTATGTTGTGTTGCTTGGTTCTCCTATTGGTTCGATAACCTTGGTTTCATATCTGAGGGAAATACCTATCGCTGCTGTCTGCATCATCCCTTCCTCTTTGGGGAAATACCAACATAGCTTCAAGCGACATCAAACACCATTCAAGATATGCCGACATTAGGCAACACATCAGGGCAAAAACAAAGGGAGATGTAGGGTGTGTCACATGCATGGATAGGACAGTCAGCAGAAGACTTCCCAACTTGCACAAAACCATGTATTTGCATCATCGTAGGTTCTTACGGAAAACTCACCCAAACCGAAAGATGAAAGATGAATTTGATGGTACGACAGAGGCAGGTGTGGGCCCAAGACCCTATGAAGGGGAGGTAGTCCACAACATGGCTAAAAAAATTAATGTTGTGCTTGGCAAGAACCACCCTTTGACGCTGAAACAAACACCCAAGGGTCAAGTGTTTAAGAAGAAATCAGTGTTCTGGAAATTACCTTATTGGGAGATTCTATGTGTACGTCACTGCATCGATGTCATGCACGTAGAGAAGAACGTATGTGAAAGAATCCTTGGTACTCTGCTCAAGATTAAAGGTAAAATAAAGGATGGTGACAGTTCACGGCTCGATATGCTTGCTGATCAATCAAAACGCAAGAGTGAAGCAGAAGATGATGACAAACTCATCAAAGCTCGCCAGAGTTACAATTTCAGTACAAAAGAATCAACACAGTTCTTCACCTATTTGTTGTGAGTTAAGACACCCTCTTCCTACTGTGCAAACATCAGAAGTCTCATGGATGTGAGCTCAGGTAAAATGAAGTTGGGACTCATGAAGTCACATGATTGCCACACAATGTTGAAACAAATCCTCCCGGTGGCCATCAGGAATCTGATGGACAAAGATATAAGAAATACACTCATTGACCTATGCGATTTCTTCAACCAACTATGGTAGAAAGTTGTAGATCCTGAAGAGTTGGATCATATGCAAGATGATATTGCAAGAATATTGTCCAACCTAGAGATGTTTTTCCCATCGTCATTCTTTGATGTCATGGTCCATCTCACCATGCACCTTGTCGACGGATAAAGTATTGTGGTCCAGTGTTTCTTCGCAACATGTATCCCTTCGAGTGGTTCATGGGAATACTGAAGCGCTTTTATCGGAACTGAAACCATCCAGAGGCAAGCATCCTACAAGGTTATACCGTGGATGAGGTGGTTGACTTTTGCACCGAATACATGAAACAAAGACCTATATGTTTGCCCCTCTCTCGCCACGTGGGAAGGCTGAAAGGTAAGCCGGTCCTTGCTGGCACGCAAATGGCTGCACCCGGAGAATTGGCAGAGAAAGCCCATTTGACGGTACTGCTTAACAGCCCAATTCTCAGCGCTTATGCCGAAGAACACTTGGCGGAGATACGCCAAAGCTTCTTACCAATGGTGCCTTCATCATATGTGGAGATGAAGGAGCACACTAAGAACTACGCCGAATGGCTGAAGAATTGTTTGGCACAAGGATCCATCAATGACATTGCTACGTGGTTGGCACAAAAGCCATCACCTACGGTGTTGACATACCAAGCATATGACATAAATGGATACACGTTCTACTGAACGTGATCAGAAGACCTTATATCAGAACAGCTGTGTTCGAATAGAATGCATGACTGTAAATGAAGCTGATAAAAGGGTATACTATGGAACCATCAAAGAGATTTGGGAGCTTGACTATGTGAAAGTTAAGGTGGCATTATTCAGGTGCACATGGATTCCTCTTGGTCAGGTAAGGATTGATGAGTACAGGAAGACCCGTGTTAATAGGACAAAGATGGCATATCACGCAGACCCATTCATTCTTGCCAGCGATGCTACCCAGATTTTCTTTGTGGATGAACCCTTGCATAAGAATTGCCATTTAGTGATGCATGGGGAGAGAAGGGTACTGGGTGTCGACGATGTTGCCGATGAGGACGAGTATGATGAATTTGATGAGTTGCCAGCCAAGGGATCACGCACCCGTGTAATAGAGAAGCGTAAAATCATCATAAAACCCAAGTTCATTCAGGGTCAACGTAATGATCCCAGTTCCCCCATGTACATGGGAATTAACCGTAAGACTAGTCTTTATGCCTACCCTGCAACTTAATTCGTTCAATTTAAAACTATCGCGTGTACAGAATTTGTGAGTTATGCCCGGTTTTCTATTGATGTAAGAACCGTTAATATGTTGACCTTGATATGCTGTCAGCTCAGGCAATGAGTATGAATTGTTTTTTATTATTATCATTATTATTATATCATAGAGGTAGCACAATGAATTGATCTCACTACAGTACGTGTGAACAAAAATATGCAATCTGGTTTGCGAATAGCACACGATTCGTTGATGAAAGCCGTGTGCCGACCAAACCCCGCCACCCCGCCCACGATCTGAGTCGTGCTTTCTGATTGGCCAGAACCCAAACCCCACGGATCGTACATCTGCACCATTGGATGCTCCCAGATCGAACGACGATCCTCATCCCTTTCGACAGCACATGCAGTTCCGGTTGTAAATTTATTTTGCACAAAATGCACGTTAATCTCAAAAAATGTCTTAAATATAGCTATCGACACCTGAAATGCGCCCGAAAATCAAACCCGTGGTATAATGGTGATTGCGTACCGTGAAATTTTTTATGGGGCCAAACGATGAAGTCACCGGCCATAGGAGTTTGAATTGACATGTCTCCTTTTGGAAACCATGATCCTTCATGTGAGATGCTCCGGTTTGGAAGGACCGGTCATCAAAAGTTTTGTCAAACTTTACCAAAATTTTTCCACGGGGTCGTGAGAGCACGCCACGGGCACACATCGATTTTGATGATGTCCGAACTCCATATGAATTTCCTGTAATTAAAATACCAACTAGTCCTACGCCAGTGGCCGCACCTCGTGGCCGAAATGTTTGAAACTTCTCCCCGCTTCTCGAACAAACGGATGAAAACTCACAAAGCGACGCACAAATGATTTGTACACCTTCTTTGCTAGGCTGATAGTAAGGGGGTATCATACCTAGTATCATGGATGCCAACTAGGCAATTTTGATGAGCTGTCGTAGAATTAAATGAAGAAAGGGAGGGTTAAGTATCATATCATGAAACCGCATCATAATAAATGCTATGCTACTATGTGTCATGCACGACAATATAAATAAAGTACTACATATGATACTAGCTACTCTATGATACTATGCATTGGACTAGCCACACTGGGAGTAACTTCAGCAGTAACATCGAGTCCAACTCAACAAATTTGCTTATGTGGCAATGAGTTAATGAGGAGAGAGGTAGTTTGAGTAACTTAGCTAGTTAATGTAACATCACATGTCCCAATGCAATATGAGTCTATAACCTAATAAATGAGGCTTTGCATGTTACCATACTTTTACTACCCACTATGAAAGGTAGTAACACAGTCTAGGGATATGTGTATGTTACTCTCCATTGTGGCTAGTCTTAGAGCAAGTACAATAGAGTGACATAAGCAGGCTATAAGTAATAGAATAATATATATGTGCTTATTAGTTGGAGGAAAGAGAAGAGGAGAGAGAAGAGAAGCGGGCTCTTGGTTAGTAGAGCCAGCTGCAACATGAGACCCAAGAGACTTTGTGAGGATGTAAGGTGGTCCAACTATTGATAAACTAGTACATAATTAAAACTTATTGTTGTACATGCCGGCTAAGAGGTTGGCTGTATATGACACGACAACTTCTTATAGCCGACAGTTGGCTGTATTATTAACCATGCTCTTAGTGAGGTAGCTACTATATCATAGACTAGCTAGTATCATACTCCCTCCTTTCCGGTTTAGGCTGGTTGTAATGGTAGTATCATAAGCGGTATCATGCATAACTAGACTTTCTAGATGACGTGGCACACAATTAAATGAGGAAAGAGAGGATGTGATATCACATCATGATACCATCATATTAAATGTTGTACTACTTTGTGTGATGCATGACAATTAATAAGGCAACCTAAGATACTAACTTATGATACTATGCATTACGGAAGTAGTACCGTACACTAGTATATATCATATGCATGATACTAGTATATGACACTCCCCATTGCAACCAGCCTTATAGGGCTCAATTCAAAAATCTCACCAACCAAGGTAGATGGTGAGTGGTGGAATACTTTTTGTAGTTTGCAAAAACACTCAATTGATGCTTTTGTTTTCCTCAAAAAATTATGTTTTCCAATGTATTAATTGCAATACATGCATGCATAAAGTACATGCATTGGTCAACTTTCTCTTAATACTTGCATGTAATGATTTAATGCACCTTGGAATCTAAACATGTGATGGGGAACAACCTAATTGAGCCTTATAAAATGAAAAACTAAAATTTTGAGATAAGCCTATAAACCGGAAAGGAGGGAGTATATATGCATGATACTAGTATATGATCGGTAATACCTCCGTAATGCGCGCACGCATAGTATCATAAGTTAGTATCTTAGGTTGCCTTATTAATTGCCATGCATGACACAAAGTAGTACAAAATTTAATATGATACGGTATCATGATATGATACCACACCCTCTCTCTCCACATTTAACTGTGTGCCACATCATCCAAAAAGTCTAGTTGGCATGCATGATACCGCTCGATACTCCCATATTACAACCAGCCTTACGGTGGCCATAGTGGGGGTATCATAACCGGTATAATGCACTCAGGAATAGCAAATATGATGATGTGGCAAATAAGCAGTAACATATATGTAGGATTTTTGACTTTCATTAATTATATATGCACTAAAATGCAATGGAAGGTAAGTGCAAAGAATGACTTAAACATAGCAGACGACCTGAAATGGGTCGGAACGATGTAGCTAGTAACTGATGATTTTTAGTCCGAAGTGCCGCATCTCCTTTTGGAAACTATGATCCTTCTTGTGAGATGTTCCGGTATGGAAGGTGCAAGCACCAAATCTTGTGCCAAACTTTACCATTTTTTTTCCATGCGATCGTGAGAGCACGCGACAGTGACACAATGATTTTCGTTATTTTCCGGACTCTAGGTGCATTTCCTGAAATTAAAATACCAACAAGGCCTATGCCTCAGGCGGCACCCTACGGACGAACTATTTGAAGTTTTTTTCCCGTTTCTCACACAATGAATGAAAACTCGCAAAGCGACACACAAATGATCTTGCTAACACGCACGTGTAGTTCCGACTATATATATATACACATACAAACGAGATCTCTTTTTTTTGCATATTCATAGTTTGAGATTGCTAGCGAGGCCTGCCGCCTGGTAAAATGTACCAAAAAATCAAACCATAGGGTACAATCATGATTTCTTACGTTGGAAAAAAAGTGGAGGCGAAATGATGAACTCATGTTTTCATTCGAACAAAAATATGATGTTAGGTAATGTAAATGTTTCCAAAGAGCACACGGTTCACTAAGGAAAGCTGTGTGTCCACTAAACCGTGGCTGATGCCCCCCCCACTGCCATGCGCGCGATCTGAGTCATGCGTTCTGATTGGCCAGAACCCAAACCCCACGGATCGTACGTCTGCACCGTTGGATTCTGCTTGATCGAACAATGATCCTCATCCCTTTTGACAACACGTGTAAATGTTTTCAAATAGCCCCTCCCAAAAAATGTTTTCAAATAGCACACGGTTCACATACGAAAGCCATGTGCCTACCAAACCGTGGCTGATGCCCCCCTTTGCTGCGCGCGCGATCTGTGCGTCCTGATTGGCCAGAACCCAAACCCCACGGATCGTACGTCTGCACCGTTGGATGCTCCCAGATCGAACGACAATCCTCATCCCTTTTGACAGGAAATGCAGTCCGGCTAGGAATTGATTTATATGCCAAAATGCATGGTAAATGCCAAAAATGTCTTACATATAGCACATGAGACCTGAAATGCGCCAGCAAATCAAACCCATGGTATAATTGTGATTGCTTTGGGTGGGAAAAAATTTAGAGGGGAAACGATGAACTCACGTCTTCATTTCAAAATTAGTACGTCTTCATTTCAAACAAAATTATTCTGTTGTGCATACGAGCACTTAGAGGCAACCGTTTACATAGGCCTTTTCACGCGCGCGGTGACTAGGGATATTTTTCACCCTTTTCACCTAGGCCGCCAACAACCAGAGTCCCCAACACCCCCGACTGTCTGCCCACATTTCACTCAACTAGTCCACCCAATCTCCATCACCAGCTCCCCCCTCCCCCAGATCCAAAGCAGAACCCTCTCCGGCAACGCCGTGCTCACCTCGTCCGTGTGCCCGCTCTTCAGTGTCAAGCCTACCTCCACTACCGTTCCCAACACGCGGAGGCCTGTGCCTAGCCGTCTTCATTTTCTCACTAGCCACCCTCGAGCATATCGATGCAGAAACCCTTGCCTCTCCTGTGGTCTGGCCGGGTTTGCATTAAGAAGGCTGTTAGTTACTGCTCTCCATCGTGGTGAGGCATATTTCCTAGCAATCCCTCTTCCAATTTCATTCCGTATGTTCCCAAATTGGCTATAAAATAACGGAGAGCGTATATATGTTCATTATCTACCTTCCTTACTACATATAAGCTGTATTTGTTCCAATAAGTTACTGCCTATTTACAGATCGCAGGCGCCCGAGTCACATAAACTTAAAAAATTAGCCGTACATTTCTAAATTATTGCATGGCATGTTTAGAAAGCTTGATACCAAGTTGTTAGTTTTATGCTTATCCTCCTTTCCTGAGTTTCGCATGTGTTGTCTGTAGATGCCGAGTAGCAGCGTCAACACTCATGCTTCAGGCGATGTATCTTCATCTAATTCGGACAACCCTAGGTCTTCAATAGATTGTGAGGGATCAAGTAATCTTGAATGGGATAGAGCTGCAGCAATTACCCTTCCAGTCAGGACACGGAGGAACGCTCCAAGGAAGCCCACACACCAGCCTAAAGGTGTATATGAAGTAACCGAGATTGATTTAAAGTCTTGGGCTCCAACTAAACCAAATAAAGCACGCACGAGGTTCAGGAGTGTGTGTGGATTTGTTGGCAGGGTAAGGCTCAACATTAATCTGTCGGGGTTTTGGAAGGATGATACAGAAACACGGCGAAGGATAGTCCAGGATATCATGGATCACTTCAACGTACCAAAGCAATGGATCATGCAGGTGGAACACGCTGCACTGAAAAAGGCTAGGGATGCTTGGAGAAACTGGAAGCACATGCTGCACAAGAAGTACTTGCGTAAAGGCAAGGACCCAATCCCCGCATACCCCCAAATTACAAAGGCAGACTGGGTAGAATTCAAAAGGGTCAGGGCAACTAAAGAGTTTGCTAAGAAGAGTTTCAAGCAATCGAAACTTCAAAAGAAGAACATACAACCCCATCGTATGGGTGTGGCAGGATACTACGACATGAAACTGATATGGGAACAGGAGGACAAAGAAGCAGTCGTGGCTGGTGGGAATTCGACCTTTAGTGAAATCAGGGGCGAACGCGCTAGAGACTACTTGTGGGCACATGCAAAGAGGCATGATGACGGAACTTATTACTTTGAAAACTCACGTGACGCCGAACTGTATCAAGTGATGTTAGAGGCTTCCAAGATCCCTGGAAGGTTCTACAGGAACTCAGGGCCATGTGACATTTTGTCCATTGCTCTGGAAACAAAAGAGCCCCCTGGCCGTGCAAGGGGTATAGGTGTTAATGTCCCGCACAAGAGGGCTTTCACACTCAGCAAAGAAGAGAGGCTCAGCATGAAAAAAGCAAGGAGTGAAATGAAGCAGAATACATTGTATGAAAGGTTGAGGAAGGAGATTTATCCAGCTGTTCGAAAGGATGTTGAGGAGTCAATGATGATGTAGAAGACTCTAACACTAACAGATAGCCAGCAGATGGGAGGGGAGGCGGGCATGGAGGATGCTGCTTATTGCGCGACAACACTGCACAAGAGTAGCTGGGCATCAGCTAACCCCAACGACACTAAGACTGCAGCTGCTCGTGATGTTGCTATATCTGATCTATCTGGAATGAAAGACAGACTGAATGGCGTACTTACACATTATGAATGTACATTAAAATGTGCAACAGCCTGGGTTTGCCCAGCCGTCTCGGAAGATGGCCTCTTCTTAGACAATGTGCTATTGAAGCTGGGTTGTGTGAAGTGCTACATGACTGAAGTAAAGCCTGGATTCGATGAATTTGCCCTAAAGAATGTCCTAGGAGACTTCGATGAGCAAAGGACCCTGGGAGAAACACTGTTACATCACATCCAATGGCCACGAAAGGAAATAGAGTTCATCGATGAGATCCCTGAAGCCCCGCGAAGAGCAACCACTATCGCCCCTCAACCAATGACGCTCTCCTTGCCACATCAGCTCTTGCGGGCTGATGCATCAACCTGTGATCAGCCGACCCGACTTTGTGGCGTACAAGCCATGTCATCCTCCGCCCCAAAGCAGCCAGTGGCAAGGCTTACAATTCCGGAAGACGCACAATCGGTTAAGATGCCGGCCGCTGAAGCAGCGGAGGGAGACCCAGTTGCAGCACATGCTCAGCAGACCAACCTGGTGGAACAGATTGCTAAGCAGTTTGATGCTTCGGAACCGCCTGCTAAGTAGTCTGTAGGTCCAGAACCGACTGCTCGTCAGTCCATCGGTCCGCAGTCACGTGATCAACATACCAATGCGTCAGCACTTCCTGCTCAGCAAACCACCTGCGCAGAAACCCGACATAGCTTCAACGCATGGTCAGCAGTACGATGCCTCTGCTCCTACAACCCAGAAGTCCGTCAAAGCACCACCGCCAGCTCAGAGGTCCGGCATAGATAAACCATCTGCTAAGCAGTCCGTCCAAGCTTCACTGTCTTCTCCGCAATCTACCTTGCAGGCAACCAGACGTTCTACCAGAAATGCTTCAACTACCAAGAAGGAAGTGGCCAAAAAGGCTACACCCACGACCATGAGGAAGCATGGTGGGAAAGTGAAGAGGAAAGAGAACGATTGCCTCTTACTTAAAGCACTCATCGCCCAGAACCAAATTAACAACAACTTGTTCGAATCGGGGAGTAATATTACTTCCAACGCCATGGATGATGAAGAAGTACGTTTGTTGCTCGCTAAAATTAAAGCAGACGTACTTCAAGCACGCTATTACGTCCATGGCCAGTCATTTCTTGTTGGCGAATACTTTGATGAGTGCAGCTCCAATTGCCGCGAGTTACATGAATATTGCATGTATCTAATGTCAGTAGGTCATCATGGTTTGCTAGTCCACTACAACAGAGATCATTTCCGACACGATGCTGGTTCCATCGATGTGAGTTTCGAGGACTTACATCTCTTCTTCATCTTCAACGTGCTCGATGCCACTCTTGTTAGATGCCAGATTTTGTAAGTACTTAACAAACTCTGATCAACTTCTCCATACAAGGTTGTAAATGATAAACAGCTAACTGCATTTTATTCCTGTCAGGGGATTGAACGCGCAGAGAAGAAAAAGGGAGAGTGTGTATTTCATAGATCCTGAATTCGCAAATGGCACAACAATACATGGTAAGGACCTATGGGACTGGGCCGTTAACACGGCCGTCCATCTCTTCGAAAACACGTCTCATGCAGAATCATTTCTCTGGCCATATCATGAACGGTAAGTCAAGTAAACAACCACACATACACTTATTGTCTTTCAGATTTTGACATAATTCATAAGTTCATGGCTTTCTTAATATGTAGCAATCACTGGATATTGGTATTCATTGTTCCAAACAAGAACAAAGTTTACTACATCGATTCTCTTAAAGAGTCAACAAATGCTCATGATCTGATGCATCTTCAGCAATTCATGGATAGGTATTGAATTCTATGATGTTGAAATTAATTTGCATTGATATCTGGTTCAATAATTGATGCTGTCAAAATTCATCATCATTTGTAGTGTGCTCGCATTGTGGAAAACTAAACCAGGGAACCTGTTCAAGAGGGAACTACCTCTACAACACGAGATCGTTTCTCCGGTAACACATCGAAATCCATTAGAGAGGCTAGCAATGGTGGAAAGGTATATGGTGGGTGTAAGATACCGGCGAAAAGTGTGCGGTATTAGAGAGGCTAGCCATGGTGGAAGGAAGAAAAGTGCGTATAATCCATGGACTCAACATTAGTCATGAAGAACTCATATACTTATTGCAAAGATCTACAAGTTATCAAAGCAAAGTATTACGCACATGCTCCTAGGGGGATAGATTGGTAGGAAAAAACCATCGCTCATCCCCGACCACCACTCATAAGGAAGACAATAAATAAATAAATCATGCTCCGACTTCATCACATAACGGTTCACCATACGTGCATGCTACGGGAATCACAAACTTTAACACAAGTATTTCTGAAATTCACAACTACTCAACTAGCATGACTCTAATATCACCATCTTCATATCTCAAAACAATTATCAAGCATCAAACTTTTCTTAGTATTCAACGCACTCAAAAGAAAGTTTTACAAATCTTCGATACCAAGCATATTAAGATTTTTTAAGAAAATTACCATGCTATTTAAGACTCTCAAAATAATCTAAGTGAAGCATGAGAGATCAATAGTTTATATAAAACAAATCCACCATCGTGCTCTAAAATATATAAGTGAAGCACTAGAGCAAAACTATATAGCTCAAAAGATATAAGTGAAGATCAATGAGTAGTCGAATAATTAAGCAACTATGTGAAAACTCTCCCATTTAAGAATTTCAGATCTTGGTATTTTATTCAAACAGCAAGCAAAACAAAATAAAATGACATGACGCTCCAAGCAAAACACATATCATGTGGTGAATAAAAATATAGCTCCAAGTAAAGTTACCGATGAACGAAGACGAAAGAGGGGATGCCTTCCGGGGCATCCCAAAGCTTAGACGCTTGGTTATCCATGAATATTACTATGGGTGCCTTGGTCATCCCCAAGATTAGGCTCTTGCCACTCCTTATTCCATAATCCGTCGAATCTTTACCCAAAACTTGAAAACTTCACAACACAAAACTCAACAGAAAACTCGTAAGCTCCGTTAGTATAAGAAAGTAAAACCACCACTTAGGTACTGTAATGAACTCATTATTTATTTGTATTGTTGTTAAACCTACTGTATTCAAACTTATCTATGGTTTATAAACTATTTTACCAGCCATAGATTCATCAAAATAAGCAAGCAACACAATGAAAATAGAATCTGTCAAAAACAGAACAGTCTGTAGTAATCTGTATCAAACGTATACTTCTGGAACTCCAAAAATTCTAAAATAAATTGGTGGACCTGTGGAATTTGTCTAGTAATCTCCTGCAAAACAAATCAACTAAATATCACTCTCCAGTAAAAAGTTGAAGCTAATCTCGTGAGCGCTAAAGTTTCTGTTTTTTACAGCATGATCATAAAGACTTCACCCAACTCTTCCCAAAGGTTCTACTTGGCACAGACACTAATTAAAACATAAAACCACATCTAACCAGAGGCCAAATGGATTATTTATTCCTAAACAGAACCAAAATAAATAAACTAAAATAAAATTGGGTTGCCTCCCAACAAGCGTTATCGTTTAACGCCCCTAGCTAGGCATGATGATTTCAATGATGCTCACATAAAAGATAAGAATTGAAACATAAAGAGAGCATCATGAAGCATATGACTAGCATATTTAAGTCTAACCCACTTCCTATGCATAGGGATTTTGTGATCAAACAATTTATGGGAACAATAATCAACTAGCATAGGAAGGCAAAACAAGCATAACTTCAAAACTTTAAGCACATAGAGAGGAAACTTGATATTATTGCAATTCCTACAAGCGTATGTTCCTCCCTCATAATAATATTCAGTAGCATCATGAATGAATTCAACAATATAACCATCACATAAAGCATTATTTTCATGATCTACTTGCATAGAAATTTTACTACTCTCCACATAAGCAAATTTCTTTTCATTCGGAATAGTGGCAGTATCATAAGAGACTTGAATACTATAAATTGTTTCCACATTAAAAGAGTAATGTTCAGAAAAAGGATATATAATCATGACAAGTTTTATAAATATAATCATCTCTACTCTTTATAGCATAAGTTTCATCACAATAATCATCATAAGTAGCAACTTTGTTCTCATCATAATCAATTGAAACCTCTTCCGAAATAGTGGATACATCACTAAATAAAGTCATGACCTCTCCAAAATATTATAAGATTCAACATACTCCAAAATAGTGGGATCATTACTTCCTAATGTTGACACTCTTCCCAGCCCACTTTCATAAATATAATCATCATAAGTAGAAGGCATGCTATCATCATAACAACTTTGCATATCAAAACTTGGGATGCTAAGAATATCATCTTCATTAAATGTAGCATCCCCAATCTTGGGATAAACATTAATTGCAGCAAATATATTCTCAAATATGTCATCCTCATCAAACATAGCATCCCCAAGCTTGGGCCTTTTCATATCATAAGCATAATTACTGTCATCATTAATAGTATGGATAGCACCAATATAGCAAACATTATTATCATATTCTTCCAAGCAAGTGCCAAAAAGATTTTCAAGATCATAAGAAGTACCATTATCTTCCCAATCATAATCATCACAACAAGAAATAGGCATAACGAGATCATCATCAAGTGCATTATCTTTCACAATTATTTTTAATTCATTTTCATGAGGCATAACAATAATAGGAGCAACATTATTTGGGAGATATATATTTTTACCTCTCTTCCTTTTTCTTTTCTTCTTCTTCATCACATCATGTGTGGGTTCAATCCTCTTTTTGGAGCTCCTTATTAATGAGATTGGTTGAATAGGTGGCTCCTCCTCGTTACCTGATTCATCATAAGAAATAATAGGAGGATAATGGGAAGTCTCTTCCCTTTCGTTAGCATTCTCTTCATCTTATATTTGTTTTTTTTTCTTTATGTAATTGGCAATATAAGGATTTCAATGCAATTCACCGCACAATACATATAAATCTTCTCTAGATCAAAATCAGGAAATCTATCAAGATTAAACTTTGGAATACCCTCAGTTATACATTTCATTTCTTCATAACCCAAAAGAAGACTAAACTCTTTATGATGCTCAAGAGTAATCAAGTTATCACAACTTTTGGACATGACTTGATCATGAAACAAATAGCATTGGAGCTTTAAATGACCATGTTCATTGCAAAGTTCACAAGGGGCGCGATAAATATTGAATCTTTCAGCGCAATCATCTAGCCTCTCTTGCAACAATTTAGTTTCTAAGTACTTATGCCTCTTGCAATATCTATCTTCCCTATTTGGTGTGTACTTACAAACCCAATGCACTCCACAAAAATTGACATGTTTATAGGAGACATTTTCATCATAACTAGTGCAATCATCATTAGTACTATGGATATTCAAGGAGTTCATACTAACAACATTGCAATTATGCTCATAATTCAAAGATTTAGAGCCAAACATTTTAATGCATTCTTCTTCTAACACTTTGGCACAATTTTCCTTTCCATCATACTCATGAAAGATATTAAAAAGATGAAGCGTATGTGGTAAACTCAATTCCATTTTTTTAAGTTTTCTTTTATAAACTAAACTAGTGCTAAAACAAGAAACAAAAAGATTTGATTGCAAGATCTAAAGATATACCTTCAAGCACTCACCTCCCCGGCAACGGCGCCAGAAACTGCTTGATGTCTACTACGTAACCTTCTTCTTGTAGATGTTGTTGGGCCTCCAAGTGCAGCGGTTTGTAGGATAGTAGCAAATTTCCCTCAAGTCCATGACCTAAGGTTTTATCGATCCGCAGGAGGCGTAGGATGAAGATGGTCTCTCTCAAGAAACCCTGCAACCAAATAACAAAGACTCTCTTGTGTCCCCAACACACCCAATACAAATGGATTGTATAGGTGCACTAGTTCGGCGAAGAGATGGTGATACAAGTGCAATATGGATGGTAGATAAAGGTTTTTGTAATCTGAAAATATAAAAACAGCAAGGTAACAAGTGGTACAAGTGAGCGTAAACGGTATTGCAATGCTAGGAAACAAGGCCTAGGGTTCATACTTTCACTAGTGCAAGTTCTCTCAACAATAATAACATAATTGGATCATATAACTATCCCTCAACATGCAACAAAGAGTCACTCCAAAGTCACTAATAGCGGAGAACAAACGAAGAGATTATGGTAGGGTACGAAACCACCTCAAAGTTATTCTTTCCGATCAATCCATTGGGCTATTCCGATAATTGTCACAAACATCCCTAGAGTTCGTACTAGAATAACACCTTAAGACACACATCAACCAAAACCCTAATGTCACCTAGATACTCCAATGTCACCTCAAGTATCTGTGGGAATGATTATACGATATGCGTCACACAATCTTAGATTCATATATTCAACCAACAGATAGAACCTCAAAGAGTGCCCCAAAGTTTCTATCGGAGAATCAAGACGAAAACGTGTGCCAACCCCTATGCATAGGTTCATGGGCGGAACCCGCAAGTTGATCACCAAGACATACATCAAGTGAATCACATGATATCCCATTGTCACCACAGATACGCACGGCAAGACATACATCAAGTGATCTCAAGTCATTAAAGACTCAATCCGATAAGATTACTTCAAAGGGAAAACTCAATCCATTACAAGAGAGTAGAGGGGGAGAAGCAACATAAGATCCAACTATAATAGCAAAGCTCGCGATACATCAAGATTGTGCCAAATCAAGAACACGAGAGAGAGAGAGAGAGAGAGAGAGAGAGAGAGAGAGAGATCAAACACATGGCTACTGGTACATACCCTCATTCCCGAGGGTAAACTACTCCCTCCTCGTCATGGAGAGCACCAGGATGATGAAGATGGCCACCGGTGAGGGTTCCCCCCTCCGACAGGGTGCCGGAACAGGGTCCCGGTTGGGTTTTGGTGGCTACATAGGCTTGTGGTGGCGGAACTCCTGATCTATTCTGTTCCCCGATCGTTTTAGGGTATATGAGTATATATAGGAGGAAGAAGTACGTCAGGGGAGCCACGAGGGGCCCACAAGGGTGGAGGGCGCGCCCAGGGGGTGGGCGCGCCCCTGCCTTGTGCCTTCCTCGTTGTTTTTTTGATGTGGACTCCAAGTCTCCGGGGTTGCTTTCCTTCTAAAAATAACTTCTCCAGAAGGTTTCATTCCGTTTCGACTACGTTTGATATTCCTTTTCTTCGAAACACTGAAACAAGGGAAAAACAGGAACTGGCACTGGGCTCTGGGTCAATAGGTTAGTCTAAAAGATAATATTGAAGTGTTTAATAAAGCCCATAAACATCCAAAACAAATAATATAATAGCATGGAACAATCAAAAATTATAGATACTTAGGAGACATATCAGCATCCCCAAGCTTAATTCATGCTCGTCCTCGAGTAGGTAAATGATAAAAATAGAATTTTTGATGTGGAATGCTACCTAACATATTTATCAATGTAATCTTCTTTATTGTGGCATGAATGTTCAGATCCATAAGATTCAAAACAAAAGTTTAATATTGACATGAAAACAATAATACTTCAAGCATACTAACAAAGCAATCATGCCTTCTCAAAATAACATGGCCAAAGCAAGCTATCCCTACAAAATCATATAGTATGTGTAGCGACCTGACCTCAGACGGTCAAGTCTCTGTGCTTAAGTGTCATCCCTAGGTCAGTACGCTGACACACACAGTACTCGAGGATTTATAACAGAGGTAAATCACATGTATAAAGTAACGTAAATACTATTACCTCAATCCAAATAGCGGAAGTAACAACAAGGTTGTGAATTCCCATCAACACCAACGGCAAAGTCGAGTGCAGAAATCGTAACCCTAACGTATCACTTACTCGTCGTAAGATATCCTGCAACATGAGACGTTGCAGCCACAAAGGGTCAGTACATTGAATGTACCGGCAAATTCACACCACAGGATAATGATGAATAATAGCTATCACTACATGCATATTTGGCTGGTGGAAAAGCTCTATGGTTATAATGTTTTTGCGAAAAGCCAATTTTTCCCTACTGCAAAGGAATATATTTTATTTAACTACAAAGTTGGTTGATAAATATTGAGAAGGTTCCTCCTACTCAATCCCAAAATAATAATCATTAACCCAATCAAATTAATTAAATAAAGTGTTGAGATCAACAAGATAATCCAAGAACCAGATACTCAAGATGTCCATAACCGGGGACACCGCTAATCATGATTAGTTTGTACACTCTGCAGAGGTTTGCGCACTTTTCCCCACAAGACTCAATCGCCTCCGTTGGATTTCTCGCACTACAGGGTTTTTGATAAACGGATGACCGAGACACAGTCTTTCAGAAACATTAACTCTTTACTCCAGGCAGACCATACCAAACCTACAACCCTCTACCTGCTGATCCACCTCTTCAAGAGTTTCATGTAACTTACTCAACTATGCTAGAGCCCATAATAGCTTGTGGCTGCACACGGAAGTTTCTAGCATGAATAATCTTATGATCCCTTTGAGCCTGGGTGGCGGTCCATAGGAAAATCACACGGAACCCCAGGATTTCCAAAAATACAGGCAACACTGGATTCTCCAAGTGCGTGAATCCACCCAAATGTGTATTAAAGTTGCCACCTTAAGTTGAACCATTAATTAACAATCTCACATCTGTCATGGATTTCACTCACCCAAACCATGTCTACGAGCATAGAATAGCAATATAAGCAATACGTAGAAGTAACTCCCAATGTTCGAATGTAGGGCAATAGGTTCCTACCTCATCAACTACTTCCCAATACCCGCATGTTATCAATCCTACTCATGCAATGTTTGAGGGTGAAACTAATGCATAAAAACTGGGTATGAAAGGGATATGATCAAGGTGTGAACTTTCCTGCAATGTTAATGAAGATGATTCACACTCATAACTCTTGATAGTTCTACTTGTCACACTCCGTTCAATCTATCATAGGCAAGCAATAGTAACCACACATAAGCAATCACTCGAAAGAGGAAGAACGAAGAAGACAGTTCGCAAAACATCAAAACCAAGAAAATAACTCTTGCAACATAAAACAATTTCTAACATTACCAAAATTATGTGAATTTGGCCTTATCAGAAAGTTTAGGTCAAAAGCTTCGATTTGCAAAAAGAATCAACTAAATCAGAGTTATGAAACTCAAGTTATGTTCAAAAGAAGTTTGAATAAGAATTTCAACAAATTTGAAATTTGAAAATTTCAAAAATTTGATGTGACAGGTTCACTGGATAGGTGAAAACAAGACGAAGCTATAGGCGCTGATTTCATCTAATTTGGATAAACGAGTGAAAAGTTATGGCTATTTGAAAAATCAGGACCAAGCTGTTTTACGGAAGAAAAATAGCTATGGCTAAGGTCTAATGTATAAATATGTAGACTAATTGATAATCTAATTATTCTATCGTATTAGTCTAGAAATAATAAACTACAGAAGTATAAAAAGAAAAAAACAAAGAAAGATACCTTTATAAGGCAGACAAAAGATGATCTTTAAGAAATCTAGTCAAACAAAAATATTGATTTAACCCGAATCGGATGATTTTTGGAGACTCTATGGGTCTATATTTATTGATGGAAAAGAGGCTTAGAGGTCAAAGATAGGCGATGTGAGACTAAACGTAGACCAAAATAAATGAAGCAGAGGAGAAGAGCTAAACGCCTCGCACGGGCCTAAAGCCCATCGGCCGGCCGCACGCGTACGTGCTGCATTTTTGTTTTTTGCTAAAGGAAAATAAAATCTGAAAAGGAGAAGGCTGGCTGGGCCTGGCCTATTTAAGAAAAAAAAACAATGGGGCGCCAGAAGCTACTATACTGCGCATGTGGGCGACATATAGTCAGGGTGTACGCGCATTTTTGTTTTTTTATAAATAGAGACAGGAAAGGAAAAACTGAATAAAAAATACAAATAAAACTTTATATAGGCATATTATATATCAAAATTTTCAGAAAAAGATTTTCTACGGCTTGTACATTTTTCTAGCGTCAAATAAAATACGCAAAATTCAAATAAAGCAAAGAGTGCTACTGCTGCAATAAAACCTCATAAAAATCATTTTAAAAGCACCAAAATGATTTCATATTTATCTCTCTCCAATTTTCCACTATAGGGAATCATGTTACCCTATTTTCCATATATTTTATTTTTGGAGAAAATTAATTTGAATAAAACCCAATTACTCCAAATTGAAAATAATTTCCAAAAGGACTTTAAATTAGATCCTTTTAAACTTCCAACTCATATTTCATATGTTTTTGAGAAGTCATTTTATCTTCTCTCATGAAAATCATTGAGTTGCTTAAAGTTTTTGAATTGGAAAATATTTCCAAATAAAATTCAAATCTTTTCAAATCCCTTTTCATTAAATAAATGGAAGAAGTCATGTCATCTTCTCTCTAGGATTTTGTATTTGAAAAGTATTTGATTTCACGGAGATCAAAATGCAAAATGAAAGTTTGGGAAAGTCCTTTTATTCCCTCTCATTTAACTTTCAAACAGATACAAATTTCACTCAAGCAATCGTACAACCAAGCAAAACTATCTATTTCATATAACATTCCAAAATTTAGATTTTGGGATGTTACAAACCTACCACCCTTAAAATGAATCTCGTCCTCGAGATTCGGAGAGTCTAGCAAGAAATAGGTTAGGTTTGGGGTCCTCTCAAAATCCATCGATCATCACAGGGGTCTGGGGTGCTACCACCCTTAGAAGCATCATTACGGTCCCATCAATACTCATGTACTCCTTCCTTATTCTTGACAGTGCTGGTCTTCTCAGATCTTCAGGATAATTCCTTCTCTGGGCTCTTCCGATAGTGGCATAACATCTACCACAATTCTTCTGTCCTTTCATCTTGGTAAGGTTCTTCCATGACTGGGCCTTCTTAGCTGACGAGTCTAGCGCCAATACTAAACAACTATCGATATCTCATGGTGGTCAACAATTTATGGTTTCCTCCTGCAGGAAATGGGTCTGGTTGATCCTCACCGTATAACCTACGGTTGGCAAAAGCTGCCTTATACAAGGGAAAATTGCTATACCATTCTAAGGTTCAAACAAGGTTTAGATCGTCGTCACTCTACTATAGGTAAGTCACTCAGATTTACCATCCCATATAGCAAGGCGAATAATAAGAGTAAGTCGGTATGGTGATCAATCCATCCCGCACCCAAATCATTATCTTGTATACGGTTTAGCGAATCTCGCATTCTAACACTCGGTCATCCTCACAAGCATTGCAGAATTTCTCTTGTCAACAAACCGGGTTTGGATAAATCCATTGATTCTGCAAGCCAAACAAACATCTATCTTTTCTTCACAACTCTCAGGTTTTGCGTTACTCCTATAAGATCGTTTGTCGATAAAATCGTAACTTCTTCCAGGGTTTTTTCCTTCAGCAAGAGTGTGCTTGATTCTTGGCAGGTCCTGGGGCCTGTGGGTTATGGGCCATCTCATCACTTGCAAATCTTGAATTCATCATCAGGGCAACTGATCCTTAATTATTCCAACATCCAGCTTCCTGGCATTCTTAAATCCATCCAATTATACTGTCTTCCTTTCCTCTTTTGGCACCAAACTAGGACATGATTACTCAGACTCATCATGGAATTTCCATTGATCCATATTTCCAACATCATACCTCCTTTATATGCAATAGTAATTCATCTCTTCATCCTCGTGGGATATCCCACATACCGAGATAAAACTTATACTTATGAAATCCACACTCCACTTCGTGGAACATCTTTATCCTTTCTAGGGTCAGGCTTCCTTATAGGGGATTATTGGCCATCTCTGCATGGCACTCTTCAACTGGGAAACGTGGAACACATCATGAACTCCTGACAGTCCTTCGGGTGATTCCAACTTGTTGGCCACTTCTCCCATACGCTCCAAAACTCGGTATGGTCCTACAAATCTCGGGGCTAACTTTCCCGTGACCCCAAATCGTTTAACTCCTCGCAGAGGGGACACACGAAGAAATGCTCTGTCTCCAATTTCATAGACTACCTCCTTGCATTTTTGAGTCTGCATAACTCTTCTTGCTGGACTGAGCTACCTTCAGTCTATCTCGAATCAACTTAACATTCTCTTCTGACTCCTTGATCACATTTGGTCCAAACAACTGACGCTCTCCAACTTCATCCCACATCAACGGTGTCTGGCTCCTTCTCCCATACAAAACTTCGAAAGGGCCATTGTCGGTGTCAAAACCGGCGGATCTCGGGTAGGGGGTCCCGAACTGTGCGTCAAGGTCGGATGGTAACAGGAGACAAGGGACACTTTATTTTACCCAGGTTCGGGCCCTCTCGGTGGAGGTAAAACCCTACTCCTGCTAGATTAATATTGATGATATGGGTAGTACAAGAGTGGATCTACCACGAGATCAAGGAGGCTAAACCCTAGAAGCTAGCCTATGGTATGATTGTGTATGATGATGGTTGTCCTACGGACTACAACCCTCCGGTTTATATAGACACCGGATAGGGTTAGGGTTACACAGAGTCGGTTACAATGGTAGGAGATCTTGAATATCCGCACGCCTAGCTTGCCTTCCACGCCAAGAAAAGACCCTTCCGGACACGGGACGAAGTCTTCAATCTTGTATCTTCATAGTCCTGGAGTCCGGCTGAAGGTATAGTCCGGCTATCCGAACACCCCCTAATCCAGGACTCCCTCAGTAGCCCCTGAACCAGGCTTCAACGACGACGAGTCCGGCGCGCAGATTGTCTTCGGCATTGCAAGGCGGGTTCCTCCTCCAAGTTCTTCAAGAAGATTATGAACACCAAAAATAGTGTCCGGCTCTGCAAAATAAGTTTCCTCATATTGCCATATAGAGAATAATATTAACACAAATCAAATCTGCTGACGTATTCGGCAGTGCGTCATAACACTGCGACCAAGCCTTCTATATAAATTGCTTTCATTGTTCCACCTCGGCGCGTTTAGCGAGGCGGTTTCCTTGGCACGTCTTGTCAAAGCAGAGATCGTGTGCCCCTTCTAACGGGATTCTCATTAATACGGATGTGGATAACCCAATCGTGCCTGTTAGCACGTCTTGCCTTAATTAAAGGCTAGTCCAAGACGGTTACGGGGAGGGCGCTTGATATTCTGCCTCTTATAAAGAGACCAAAGCCCTGTTCCCCGCTTCTATTCTCAAAACGAGCTCGCCCGTCGCCTCGAGTTCCAACACCCTAGGCTTCCAGATTCCGAGCGCACCGGATCTTCGACAATGCCCGGCTCCGACCTCCAAGGCCAATGGATGCCCTCCTCTGTTACGGAGGAGGACGTATCAAGATTGAGGGAAGCTAGATTCCTGACCAGGGAGATTCCACACAGGCTGCATGTTCAAGGACAGGTGATCCCTAGCCCTCAGCTCGGCGAGAGTGTGGTATTCATATCCCACTTCCTTCGGGGATTAGGCTTCCCCATGGATCCCTTTGTAAGGGGGCTGATGTTTTATTATGGGCTGGAATTCCACGACTTGGCTCCGGAGTCCATCCTCCATATCTCCTCGTTCATAGTTGTGTGCGAAGCGTTCCTCTGTGTTACCCCTCATTTCGGATTGTGGCTCAAGACCTTCAAAGTAGAACCGAAGATAATCGAGGGGCGCCACGCAGAGTGCGGAGGCGCTGCTATAAAAAGAAATGCCGATGCTCCATGGCCCGAGGGCGCTTTTCAAGAGGAGCTTGGCTTATGGCAACAGGAGTGGTTCTACATCACCGCTCCTCGGGGCGCCGCATGGGTGGCGCCTCCGGCCTTTCGCTCGGGTCCCCCATCACGGTTAGCATCGTGGATTAACATAGGGTTAGATCGGGGCTTGCCCAAAGACGTTCCTCTGCTGCAAGGCCGCATTAAGGATCTCTTGAAGGGAGACCTCAACCTGGTCAAGGTGACACAAGTCATGCTGATTCGCCGGACACTGCCCGGCCAATGTCGCCCCCTTCGCTTGTGGGAATTCAATTCGGAGGGGCCACGAGCTCTCCAGAATTTTATGGGCGTGACGCCTGTGGAGATGTATAAACTGTTCTTCGGATCACAAGAAGTGAGTCCGGATTTGATCGAGGATGCTGGTTTAAGCCGCAATCGCCCGGATACTCAAGTAGGTGACCTTGCGACCGGACCTTCTATCCGCATAATTAACTTGCTTTTTAACAGCACTTTTCCTCTTAAGCAGGAGTGGATAGCGAAGGCGAAGCTGATCCGGTGTCCGGCTCCCCTTCCCGAAACCAGGCTGGATCCCGTGCTAGTCAGGATGCTAGAGGTAGTTCCTTTGGAGGGAAATAAGGGAGCAGCCAAGGAGATCGTGGCCTCTCCGAAAGAGACCATTCCGAAGGGGGGAATCGATAATTCTCCTCCTAAGGGAAAGAAAAGGGCCACCTCTGACAACCCGGAAACCATAGCTTCGAAGCGGGGGAGAGAATCCTTGTCAGAGGGCCCGACGCCAGGGAGCCCCTCGGCCGAACTAAACCCTCAAAGGGAACAGCTCTCCAGCGAGCCGTAAGTAGAAGAAGAGTTATTCTTTTAAGAGAAATCCTTGATTTATATCTGAGAAGTTTTAACCAAAACTTTACTTTGTAGTTCGGACCTCAGCCCTTCTCAGCAGAACTCGTCCTTGGGGGATCTTCTGCCTGAGATGATGGAGAGCGGAACGCCTCCTCCTTCTGTATCGCCTAGCAAGGCGGGCGACGCTGAAGTGTCGTCGCAGGGGATTTCTCCGGATCCGCTAGGGGTGGATGGTGCAGCCCCCCGAGGTTCTCCGTGTCCGGCCTTTGAGGAAGGCCATGGGACGAGTCCGGCACCATCTGGTGTTCGGTCGGATGAGCTAAAGATTCTGCTGGGGCGAGCCTTTGTCTCAGAGGAGCATCGCGCATTAATGAGCACAGTGATTGAAAAGATTTCATCCGCAGAAAGCGGACTGCACGAGGCCGTCAAGAGTTTACTGGCAGGCCTTGAGGTACGTTTTAAGTTACATATATTTGTATTAATTGCGCATAAATAAAGTGCGCCCTGTGTAGATAGTAGCCCCTGAGACTCTGTGCGTCGTAAAGATGTACGGCGCGCAGAGGATCTTAATCCCAGGTCCTTTAAGTGGCACCTTTATACGTAGGTGGCTGATTGTCCGGAGTCAAGCCGGACTCGTGAATTTGCCGAACTAAAGCGACAACTGGATGAGGCAGAAGCCGACATCATGCTTGTTAGCAAGCGGCTTGATGGTGCTCAAGGTATTGAAATCATTAGGCGATTGTGAGTAAGAGGAGCTTTATGTCAATATCTTACCGTGTGTGTGCTTGACGCAGATGGTGCGGCCGCCGTGGAAGGTCTTAGGGCCGAACTCGCCCAAGCGAAGGAACAAGCCAGAAAAAGCGATGCGGCTGCCGTGAAGGCCCTTGAAGAGCTGAAAGCCGAACAGGCTGCCCATTGCCGAAGCAAGGAGGAGGTGGCTGATATGGTCGTAATGTTAAAAAGTGCTACTGACCGTTGCAAGCTTCTTGAAGAAGAAGGTCGGGCGAGGCAAACGAGTTTAGAGAAAGCTGTTACCGACGCCAAGGACGCCCGCTCTGTAATGAGAGCGGCAAAGGAGGAGCTACGTCAAGCCGTACTAATTGCGGATGGAAAGCCCTTCTTGCTGCGGAGAAAATTTTGCAACCCGAGGTTTGCCCCGTTGGACCGAGCGTGGAGTGTAGAGGACACCTATCTGGATTTGGCGGCTAGTGCTGCTGATGCGACCAAACACTTTCAAGATAAGAAGGGTCATGAAGTGGAGAAGCTCTTCTGGTCGCAATTCATCAATCCAGAGCGTCCACTTGCAGTGGACGATCGCCTGGCCCAATGGGACGAACTGAATAGGTTGTCCGGACTCACCATGAAGTACGTCACGGATCATCTGTGTTCGGGGAGATTGAAGCCGAAAAGCTATTTCAGCTTGGTGCAGCAATTTCTCGACGTGGTGCCATGTATCGATGCTATGAAGAGGTCAGCGTGCATGGAGGGCGCTCGGCTGGCTCTTGCCCGTGTCAAGACATACTGGGCAGATATGGAGCCCACCGTTGTTGCGTCCCGGGATTCGGATAAAAGCCGAATACCTTCCGAGCACTATTTTGAGGAAGTCCTCGAAGGCACTCGCATAATAGAGACGCATTGCTCGAAGGATGCTATGTTATGATAGCATATGTAATCATGAAACAGTATTTTGATAAATTGTAGGGGGATATTTTTAGACTTGTGCCTTCAAGTATTAGGAACACCTCCTGTGCGGCCGTTTAAATATATAAATTCTGAAAGATTGCAGTCGTTGGCTTCAGCCCCCACGCACATAGTGCGGCGTTGCGCGCAGAAGATGCATTTTCACACTTAACCCAACGTCTTGGTCCTATAAAGGAGGTGACAGCGCAGCGGGCTAGGCAACCGGACTATAATGCTTTAACACTTTCACTTAGCCATAGGAGCTTGACAGTGGGACTCTTTAGGTAGCCCCTTAGTGGCGACTGCGCTTGCCCGAATTCGGAGCGCGTACGTGCCTGACCGGGAAATGACCCTTCGTCAAAGCAGAGGAATTCGATAAATTCCTATGAGTCATCGAGTGGCGACCAGTCTCGCGCTACATCATGACAGTCGGTTTTCGGCTTTCTCTACTGAGGTGCTCACCCGGCCGAACCGGGGCACAATCGCAGTAGTTCTCCTGGTGCTACCTTAGCCGATAGAGCGGAACGTAAGGTAGCTGAACTCAGGAGCCGGGCAACCCAACATGTGACCAAAATCATGATTTGGAGCTGATGCATATAGTGCCAAAACTCGCGACGCCGAACACTCCCTAAGGTGTTCGGTCTTTGTGAGTGCGTGTGAAACAACACCCTTAAACAAAAGAAAAGAGCCCTTAGTGTCCAGGTACGATGAAGAATTCTGGCGTGGCCACGTGCCAAGACGCCAGCCTCCTCCTTGGTTATAGCAGAAAGGAAAAAACCAGGGGATGTATAGCAGCAAGAGATAGTAAAAAAGGTTTACGCAGGGTCTTAATCTAAAAAGAATCCTTTAGGACGGGTCCCTACTGCATGTCTGCGCCTGTGTCTCCGATGTGTCGTGTCCTGGACGGGCGCTGCACGATGTTCATCTGTAAAAGAGAGGAACTAAATTGAAAAATGGGTCGTGCGGAACAAAAAGGATAATAAACAAAATATGAAGTAAAGAATATATAAGGTTGAGTTTTATTGTCTCTGCGTACAACCCTTGGTATGGGGGTATATGGCGCACTAAGCCTGCGTTAATGATGGACTTGTGCCGAACTCGTTGAGTCCGGGTCCGTGGCCTTTGATGACTTATAAAAAAGTCCTTTGGCTGGCGAGGCCACTTTATTGTGCGGCTGTTTAAGCGTCCGCGCAATCCTCCATTTGGAGGAGGTGTATTTTAGTGCGCTCCCTTTAAAGAGATGATGCCTCGAGGACCGGGCATCTTAAGCATGAGAGATGCATAATGCGGTATTGCGTTAAAGCGAGCAAAAGCTCCGCGTCCCATTAGTGCTTGATAGCGACTTGAAAACGGGACTACATGGAAGGTTAGCTTTTCGTGACGAAAGTTATTAGCAGAGCCAAATATGACTACAAGCCGGAGAAAACCCATACAATGGGTGTCCGAGCCTGGTGCTACCCCTTGAAAGGAGGTTTTGCTGTGGCGGATTCTTACTGGGTTTATGCCCATGCGGTGGATTGTATCCTGATAAATCAGGTTTAGTCCACTGCCGCCGTCCATAAGGACATTGGTAAACTGGAATCCATCGATTATTGGATCCAATATCAGGGCAGTCCGGCCTGCGTTTTTGATATTTCTAGAATAATCTAGCTGATCGAAAATGATTGGCTTTAGTGACCAGTGGCGGGACTCCTGAGCGGTAGGTTTGATTGTGCGTACCTTTATGGGTGACACACGTTTTGTTACGTGAAGCGAGTTCACTGTTTTGACTTCTTGCGGGAAGTTCTTTTGTTTCCTGGTATTCTGCCTTTGGGGTTCGTCCTCTTCTTCACTTGGTGTATCGAGCCCCTCGTGTTCGACGTTAAGCTGTCCGGATTGTTTAAAAACCCAACAATCTCTGTGGGTGTGATTGGCAGGCTTCCCAGGAGTACTTTGTATCTGACATATTCTGTCCAGGATTCTATTTAAGCTAGACGGATCATCCCTATTATCCTGAGGGGGTGGTTTTGTTTGATTTTGCCGCGAGCTTTTGAATCCGGCATTGACTGCCGTGCTCTTCAGACTTTTTCCTTTGATTCTACAACGATCCTTATTTCGCCGCGGTTTTCCGTTTCCATCCCTGATTTTTGATGTACTTGGGTCGCTAGGGCTGCATCGTGCCAACCAACTGTCGAGCTGCTACGGCCATTGTTCTTGGCTTTTCCTGGCCGAGGTGTCTGGCGAGCCATTCGTCTCGGACATTATGCCTGAAAGCTGCTACGGCTTCAGCGTCCGGACAATCCATTATCTGATTCTTTTTAGTGAGGAATCTGTTCTAGAACTGTCGAGCTGATTCTCCGGGCTGCTGAGTTATGTGACTGAGATCGTCTGCATCCGGGGGGCGGACATAGGTCCCTTGAAAGTTTGCTCGAAAAGCATCCTCGAGCTCTTCCCAACTTCCAATTGTGTTTTCGGGAAGGCTTTTAAGCCAGTGCCGGGCTGGCCCTTTAAGCTTAAGGGGTAAATATTTTATGGCGTGGAGATCATCTCCTCTAGCCATATGTATGTGGAGGATATAATCCTCGATCCAGACTCCAGGGTCTGTTGTTCCATCGTACGCCTCTATGTTGACGGGTTTGAATCCCTCTAGAAATTCATATTCCAAGACCTCATCGGTGAAACATAGGGGGTGTGCGGCGCCCCTGTATTTGGGTGTGCCGGATTCTGATGATGGATTGTTTGCATTGCTTGCTAGAGCTTGCTTTCTTGGCCCGTAAATGGACCTGGCTGGGCCATGATGCGAGTCTTTAATTGGGTCGCATGCCGCATTGAGTGCGGCGCCGCTTGCCGTTTTATGGTGGCCGTGGGGTCGTCTATCCGACCGTGTGCCTTTTTTATTTTTTGAATGTGGGGGCTCTAGGGCCTCCTGGTCGAATTTGGGCAGTAGTTTTCTCTTCGGATAGCTTTTAGTGTGGCGGCTGCCGCTGTATTTATCTGCGGTCTTGATTACCTTGCTCCATTTTGTTCTGAGTGCATCTTCTGCCGTCTTTAGCTTTCGCTTCTGCTTTTTCAGGCTGCGTGCTGTGGCAACGAGCCTTTCGTGGAGATTCTTCTGCTCCGTGGTTTTATCCGGCGTGAGATCGTCCGGAGTTCTGTTATGGCCGGGGGAAGGCTGTCTATCCTCTCCATCCGTGTTGCCCTGTTTGGACGGCTGCTCTGAGGCATGCTCGTCGTCTACCGGCTCATCCTGCTCTACGGCTGGGTCTTGATCGAGGCGGAGCTTGGCTTGGCGTCTACGTCGCCGCTTTGACTGCTTTTTGGAGGGTTTACCCCTTTTTCCGCCCCCTTTTTCCTCGTTGTCGTTTCCTGTAGGGGTATCCACCATGAATACATCGTTAGGTGGGGTGGAGGTCCAGTGCCCTATAGGTGCTGGTCCTAGTTTGTCTCCGTCTTCGTCGTCCATACCGTCGAAGTCTTCAGATCCGAAGTCAAGTATGTCGGTTAAATCATCGACAGTGGCTATTAAATGGGTGATGGGTGGGCTTTGAATTTCTTCGTCGTCCGAATCCCAACCTCGCAGACCATAGTCCGTCCTGAGCTCTCCTGATAAAGAGAGAGACTTGAGAGAATTCAGGATATCACCGAAAGGTGAGCACTGAAAGATGTCCGCGGCGGTGAACTCCATTACAGGCGCCCAATCAGATTCGATCGGCGGGGGCGCGGAAGGCCCGGAGTTCGGAGAAGAATCTGACTCCTTGGAGTCAGGGGCCGTGCGGAGTGCAGGGCTGGCGTTCGGCTCGATCGCCTTTAAGATCGCCGCCCCCGAGGTGACGTACAACCGTTCATCCTCGAAGAACGCAGCGGGCTCCGAGTCAGGGATCGGGGCCGGAGCGTGTGCGGCCTCCAGGGTACTATTCGGAGGCAGAGCCGTATCATGCCCCTCGAAATAGTGCGGCGCGCTTGGCTGTGGCTCGAACCCGTCGAAGATCAAGTCTCCGCGGATATCAGCCGTATAGTTTAAGCTTCCAAACCTGACTTGATGGCCAGGGGCGTAGCTTTCGATCTGCTCCAGATGACCAAGCGAATTGGCCCGCAGAGCGAAGCCGCCGAAGACGAAGATTTGTCCGGGGAGGAAAGTCTCACCCTGGACCTCATCGTTGTTGATGATCAAAGGAGCCATCGGGCCTGAAAGCGACGACACAGAGGAACTCTCAATGAAAGCACCAATGTCGGTGTCAAAACCGGCGGATCTTGGGTAGGGGGTCCCGAACTGTGCGTCAAGGTCGGATGGTAACAGGAGACAAGGGACACTTTATTTTACCCAGGTTCGGGCCCTCTCGGTGGAGGTAAAACCCTACTCCTGCTAGATTAATATTGATGATATGGGTAGTACAAGAGTGGATCTACCACGAGATCAAGGAGGCTAAACCCTAGAAGCTAGCCTATGGTATGATTGTGTATGATGATGGTTGTCCTACGGACTACAACCCTCCGGTTTATATAGACACCGGATAGGGTTAGGGTTACACAGAGTCGGTTACAATGGTAGGAGATCTTGAATATCCGCACGCCTAGCTTGCCTTCCACGCCAAGAAAAGATCCTTCCGGACACGGGACGAAGTCTTCAATCTTGTATCTTCATAGTCCTGGAGTCCGGCTGAAGGTATAGTCCAGCTATCCGAACACCCCCTAATCCAGGACTCCCTCAGTCGTCTTCAAACTGGCTTGGTAACTGTTGTTGTATGAGAACTCCGCGTAAGGTAGATTATCATCCTTACTAGATCCATAATATAGCGCACACGCTCTCAACATGTCCTCCAGAATCTGATTGACTCTCTCGGTCTATCCATCTGTCTGCGGATGAAAGGCTGTACTGAACTCTATCCTATTACCCAAAGTCTGGTGCAGCTGATTCCCAAACCTTGAGGTAAACTGTGTTCCTCTATCTGATACGATGGTCCTCGGAACTCCATGCAGACATACGATCCTGGTCATATATATATCTTGGCCAACTTCAGACTTGTATAGGTGGTTTTCACTGGGATAAAGTGAGCCACTTTAGTCAAGCGAATCAACTACTACCTCGATAGAATCATATCCCGTTCGGGTTCTGGGAAAATAGGTGGTTTTTACTGGGATAAAGTGAGCCACTTTAGTCAAGTGAATCAACTACTACCTCGATAAAATCATATCCCGTTCGGGGTCTGGGAAATCCGGTAATGAAATCCATGCCAAGCTTATCCCACTTCCATTCGGGTATCGACATAGGCTGTAGTAATCCTGCTGGCTTCTGATGCTCTGCCTTTACTCCCTGGCATACATCACCTACGACTACATACTCCGCAATATCCTTCTTCATACCAGTCCACCAGAAACGCTCCTTCAAATCCAAATACATCTTGGTGTTTCCAGGGCGAATCGGGTATGATGAGTCATGAGCCTCCTGGAGTATTAACTTCCTGATCTTTGCATTATTGGGCACATATACACGGTCCTCGAACCATAAGGTGTCGTTCTCATCCTTACGCAAACCTTTGGCCTTTGCTTGGCTCATCCTCTCGTTTACGTCAGCAATCTCTTTTTCATCCTTCTGAGCTTCACGGATCTTTCCCAACAATGTAGACTGAACTTCCATTGCTGCAACTAAACCTTTGAGAACAATCTCCAACCGAAGTTCCCTGAGATCCTCGACCAACCCCTTTGGTAATCCTCCTTATATGAGGGTATTCATCTGTCGGTGTACTAGAGTAGGGGTACCCTAGTATCCCGAACTTGTGCACGGGCAGTCGCAGCACCCCGCGGCAAGGCTTGCCGGGTGACCGCCAAGGTCCTCCGTGGTCCCTTTGGAGCCATTCAAGAACAAAGTATTCAAGCCAAGGAGACAAGGCCCCGACAAGAGGAGCTTGCCGGGAAGGCCACTCAAGGCACAAGACCCCGGCAAGATGAGCTTGCCGGGAAGGCCAACCAAGGCATCCCAAGGAACTTACCGCGACGCGCCACGCGTCCCGGCGAGGCCCGGTGAGCAGCAAGCCACCGGACGCGACAAGACAACGACTGTGGCAAGGCGTTTGCCGCAACAAGCTACCACTCCGTACCCACGATCCAGCACATCCACCAACGTGTCGCTCAGGGACCCTTCCAGGCGTACGTGGCGAGAGGCTGTGCAGGCAGCGGTGCGCGGTGGCAAGCGGCGCTGACAAGATTGCCATCGTGGCGAACGGTGGCGTCCCTGACGGTCCCTTTTCTGCACTGTTTGGGCGACGCAGATGGGCATTTAATGCCCTTGTCCCCTGCCGTCAGGGTTAGGTATGATACACTGTATAGGTAGCTGTACCAACCGCAACACCTTTCCATTTTTGCCCCTGTCTATGTTGCCACCTGTCGGTGACCCCTTGAGCATATAAAAGGAGGCCCATGCGCAACGTAGAAGGGGGGAACAGAAGAACACTCACGCTCGGTCTCGTTAGCTGTTGGTGTGTACTGTAGCACTTAGCGCTCCCGAGCAAGAACTCAATACAAACCACAATGCAGGAGTAGGGTATTACGCGATCAGTGCGGCCCGAACCTGGGTAAACTGCTCGTGTGCTTCGCCTTGATCTGCTCTTCGTGCGACCTCCGCCCCCGCCGAACCGAAAGGGGCTCGGTCCGCCGGTCCCCATAGGTTCTCGTGGATCAATTTCCCCGACATCTTTGGCGCGCCAGGTAGGGGGCGTCGAGGTTGTGTGAACCTGATCCAGCGTTCACACGAGCTAGATCTTCATCATCTTCATCGACATGCCGCCGAAGAAGAAGGCTTCGAAGGCGGCTGCTCCGTCCGCGACAAACCCACCACCGCCGGAGCAAATGGCTGGTGGGGTAGACGCCGGCGGGAGAACGGGCGTCGACGAGGGAGCTCACGGTGCCGCCAGGTCCACGGACAAGGCTGCGCAGACCTCGGCGTCCGTACATCCATCGCGCTCATCTCAGGAGGCGCGGAACCGGCAGCGTCATGGTACTCACGGTACCATACGCTTGCTGGACCCAGATCGAGCTGGTGGATCTCGGGATGCTCAAGACCAGCATGCACGCCAACATGCTGGCACGAGCGAGGCACGGTCGCCTGGATGGGGTATTGCTCCTTCTAACATAGTTAGAAGTCCAAGCATATCCCGCTCCTCACACCGTTCGCCGCCGCTATCCGCCACTCCAGCAGAAGCTTTGGCGCGAGCTCAACTGCTCCTAGATTACCCTCCAACGGTGGACAGGATCGACGACTGGAGGGCCACCATTCAGAGTCTCATCGGCTTTGCCAACGGCAACGCTCCACGGCAGCCGACTACATCGCAGCCGCGGCAAGTCAGCCAGGCACGAGCCGGTGGCGACATGACCGGTGAGGGGTGCAACCACCGCACACTCCCCGCCGCGAAGGCCGAGATCGCCGCCTCGCCGGATCCACCTCGACAGTGACTCCACCGCGTCATCGGATCCACGAGCTCGTCGCGATCAACGCCAAGTTCTTCACGAACAACAGCAAGAAGACGCTCGAACTCGCATCGAGCGCCGAAGAGAAGTGCGGCGTCAATCGGACCAGCGCGTTGGGCCCTCTGTCGACATGCATGCGCCAGGGGAACCAGGCGACTTGCCGTACGCGGTAGGTTGCCCTGCGTTTACCCGTGAGCTGCGGCAAGTCCAGTGGCCCAGCACAAAGAATTTCAAGCCAGACGTACCAGAGAAGTACGACGGCAAGTCGCATCCGTCGGAGTTCCTCAGCATCTACACCATCTGAAGGAAATATGCCCTAGAGGCAATAATAAAGTTATTATTTATTTCCTTATATCATGATAAATGTTTATTATTCATGCTAGAATTGTATTAACTGGAAACATAATACATGTGTGAATACATAAACAAGCAGAGTGTCACTAGTATGCCTCTACTTGACTAGCTCATTAATCAAAGATGGTTATGTTTCCTGGCCATGAACAAAGAGTTGTTATTTGATTAACGAGATCACATCATTAGTTGAATGATCTGATTGACATGAACCATTCCATTAGCATAGCACCCGATCGTTTAGTATGTTGCTATTGCTTTTATCCATGACTTATACATGTTCCTTTAACTATGAGATTATGCAACTCCCGTTTACCGTAGGAACACTTTGTGTGCTACCAAACGTCACAACGTAACTGGGTGATTATAAAGGTGCTCTACAGGTGTCTCCGAAGGTACATGTTGGGTTGGCGTATTTCGAGATTAGGATTTGTCACTCCAATTGTCGGAGAGGTATCTCAGGGCCTTCTCGGTAATACACATCACATAAGCCTTGCAAGCATTGCAACCAATGAGTTAGTTGCGAGATGATGTATTACGGAACGAGAAAAGAGACTTGCCGGTAACGAGATTGAACTAGGTATTGGATACCGACGATCGAATCTCGGGCAAGTAACATACCGATGACAAAGGGAACAAACGTATGTTGTTATGCGGTCTGACCGATAAAGATCTTCGTAGAATATGTAGGAGCCAATATGGGCATCCAGGTCCCGCTATTGGTTATTGACTGGAGACATGTCTCGGTCATGTCTACATTGTTCTCGAACCCGTAGGGTCCGCACGCTTAAGGTTTCGATGACAGTTATATTATGAGTTTATGAGTTTTGATGTACCGAAGGAGTTCGGAGTCCCGGATGAGATCGGGGACGTGACGAGGAGTCTCGAAATGGTCGAGACATAAAGAATTATATATTGGAAGCCTATGTTTGGACATCGGATGCATTCCGGGTGAAATCAGGATTTTACCGGAATACCGGGAGGGTTACCGGAACCCCCCGGAAGCATAATGGGCCAACATGGGCCTTGGAGGAAAGGTGAGAGGGCAGCCCTAGGGGCTGCGCGCCTCCCCCCCCCTTCCCTAGTCCTATTAGGACTAGGAGAGGTGGGCGCCCCCTCTCTCTCTTTCTCTCCCCCTTGGAGCAATCCTAGTCCAACTAGGATTGGGGTGGGGGGAATCCTACTCCCAGAGGGAGTAGGACTCTCCTGGCGCACCAAACCTGGCCGGCCAGCCCCTCCCCCTTGGATCCTTTATATACGGGGGCAGGGGGCACCCCAAAGATACACAAGTTGATCTACGGATCGTTCCTTAGCCGTGTGCGGTGCCCCCTTCCACCAAATTCCACCTCGATTATATCGTTGCAGTGCTTAGGCGAAGCCCTGCGCCGGTAACACATCAAGATCGTCACCACGCCGTCGTGCTGACGGAACTCTTCCCCGACGCTTTGCTGGATCGGAGCCCGGGGATCGTCATCGAGCTGAACGTGTGCAGAACTCGGAGGTGCCGTACGTTCGGTGCTTAGATCGGTTGGATCGCGAGGAGAACGTACGACTACTTCCTCTACGTTGTGTCAACGCTTCTGCTTCGGTCTACGAGGGTACGTAGACAAACACTCTCCCCTCTCGTTGCTATGCATCACCATGATCTTGCGTGTGCGTAGGAAAATTTTTGAAATTACTACGTTCCCCAACAGTGGTATCAGAGCCTAGGTTTTTATGGTTTGATGTTATTTGCACGAGTAGAACACAAGTAAGTTGTGGACGATACAAGTCATACTGCCTACCAGCATGTCATACTTTGGTTCAGTGGTATTGTTGGACGAGACGATCCGGACCAACCTTACGCGTACGCTTACGCGAGACCGGTTCCCTCGACGTGCTTTGCACATAGATGGCTTGCGGAAGACTGTCTCTCCAACTTTAGTTGAACCGAGTGTGGCTACGCCCGGTCCTTGAGAAGGTTAAAACGGAGTCTATTTGACAAACTATCGTTGTGGTTTTGATGCGTAGGTAAGATGAGTTCTTGCTTTAAGCCCGTAGCAGCCACGTGAAACTTGCAACAACAAAGTAGAGGACGTCTAACTTGTTTTTGCAGGGCATGTTGTGATGTGATATGGTCAAGACGTGATGCTAAATTTTATTGTATGAGATGATCATGTTTTGTAACCAAGTTATCGGCAACTGGCAGGAGCCATATGGTTGTCGCTTTATTGTATGCAATGCAATCGCGATGTAATGCTTTACTTTATTGCTAAACGGTAGTGATAGTCGTAGAAGCATAAGATTAGCGAGACGACAACGATGCTGCGATGAAGATCAAGGTGTCGCGCCGGTGACGATGGTGATCATGACGGTACTTCGAAGATGGAGATCACAAGCACAAGATGATGATGGCCATATCATATCATTTATATTGATTGCATGTGATGTTTATCTTTTATGCATCTTATCTTGCTTTGTTTGACGGTAGCATTATAAGAAGATCTCTCACTAAATTATCAAGAAGTGTTCTCCCTAAGTATGCACCGTTGCGAAAGTTCTTCGTGCTGAGACACCACGTGATGATCGGGTGTGATAGGCTCTACGTTCAAATACAACGGGTGCAAAACAGTTGCACACGCGGAATACTCAGGTTTAACTTGACGAGCCTAGCATATACAGATATGGCCTCGGAACACAGAGACCGAAAGTTCGAGCGTGAATCATATAGTAGATATGATCAACATAGTAATGTTCACCATTGAAACTACTCCATCTCACGTGATGATCGGACATGGTTTAGTTGATTTGGATCACGTGATCACTTAGAGGATTAGAGGGATGTCTATCTAAGTGGGAGTTCTTAAGTAATATGATTAATTGAACTTTAATTTATCATGAACTTAGTCCTGGTAGTATTAGCATATCTATGTTGTAGATCAATAGCTTGCATTGTTGCTTCCCTGTGTTTATTTTGATATGTTCCTAGAGAAAATTGTGTTGAAAAATGTTAGTAGCAATGATGCGGATTGGATCCGTGATCTGAGGTTTATCCTCATTGCTGCACAGAAGAATTATGTCCTTGATGCACCGCTAGGTGACGGACCTATTGCAGGAGCAGATGCAGACGTTATGAACGTTTTGCTAGCTCAATATGATGACTACTTAATAGTTTAGTGCACCATGCTTAACGGCTTAAGAATCGGGACTTCAAAGACGTTTTGAACGTCATGGACCATATGAGATGTTCCAGGAATTGAAGTTAATATTTCAAGCAAAATACCCGAGTTGAGAGATATGAAGTCTCCAACAAGTTCTATAGCTAAAAGATGGAGGAGAATCGCTCAACTAGTGAGCATGTGCTCAGATTGTCTGGGTACTACAATCGCTTGAATCAAGTGGGAGTTAATCTTCCAGATAAGATAGTGATTGACAGAATTCTCTAGTCACCATCACCAAGTTAGTAGAACTTCGTGATGAACTATAATATGCAAGGGATAACGGAAAATATTCCCAAGCTCTTCGCGATGCTAAAATCGGCGAAGGTAGAAATCAAAGAAAAACATCAAGTGTTGATGGTTGACAAGATCACTAGTTTCAAGAAAAGGGCAAAAGGAAAGAAGGGGAACTTCAAGAAGAAAGGCAAGCAAGTTGCTGCTCAAGTGAAAAAGCCCAAGTCTAGTCCTAAGCCTGAGACTAAGTGCTTCTACTGCAAAGGGACTGGTCACTGGAAGCGGAACTACCCCAAGTGATTGGCGGATAAGAAGGATGGCAAAGTGAACATAAGTATATTTGATATACATGTTAATGATGTGTACTTTACTAGTGTTCATAGCAACCCCTCAGTATTTGGTACTGGTTCAAGTTGCTAAGATTAGTAACTCGAAACGGGAGTTGCAGAATGAACAAAGACTAGTTAAAGGGCAAGGTGACGATGTGTGTTGGAAGTGGTTCCAAGATTGATATGATCATCATTACACACTCCCTATACTTTCGGGATTAGTGTTGAAACTAAATAAGTGTTATTTGGTGTTTGCGTTGAGCATGAATATGATTTGATCATGTTAATTGCAATACAGTTATTCATTTAAGTTAGAGAACAATTGTTGTTCTGTTTACATGAATAAAACCTTCTATGGTCATACACACCAATGAAAATAGTTCATTGGATCTCGATCGTAGTGATACACATATTCATAATATTGAAACCAAAAAGATGCGAAGTTAATAATGATAGTGCAAACTATTTGTGGCACTGCCGTTTAGGTCATATTGGTGTAAAGCGCATGAAGAAACTCCATGCTGATGGGATTTTGGAATCACTTGATTATGAATCACTTGATGCTTGCGAACCATGCCTCTTGGGCAAGATGACTAAAACGCCGTTCTCCGGAACAATGGAGCAAGCAACAGATTTGTTGGAAATCATACATACTGATGTATATGATCCGATGAATATTAAGGCTCGCGACAAGTATCATTATTTTCTAACCTTCACAGATGATTTGAGCAGATATGGGTATATCTACTTGATGAAACATAAGTCTGAAACGTTTGAAAAGTTCAAAGAATTTTAGAGTGAAGTGAAAATCATCGTGACAAGAAAATAAGGTTTCTACGATCTGATCGCGGAGACAAATTATTTGAGTTACGAGTTTGGTCTTCAATTAAAACAATGTGGAATAGTTTCACAAAATTCATGCCACCTGGAACACCACAGCATAATGGTGTGTCTGAACGTCATAACCGTACTTTATTGGATATAGTACAAACTATGATGTTTCTTACCGATTTACCAATATCGTTTTGGGATCATACATTAGAGACAGCTGCATTCACGTTAAAAGAGGCACCATCTAAATCCGTTGAGACGACACCGTATGAACTATGGTTTAGCAATAAACCTAAGCTGTCGTTTCTTAAAATTTGTGGCTGCGATGCTTATGTGAAAAAGCTTCAACCTGATAAGCTCGAACCCAAATCGGAGAAATGTGTCTTCATAGGATATCCAAAGGAAACTGTTGGATACACCTTCTATCACAAGATCCGAAGGCAAGACTTTTTGTTGCTAAGTTCGGAAACTTTCTAGAGAAAGAGTTTCTTTCGAAAGAAGTGAGTGGGAGGAAAGTAGAAAACTTGATAAGGTAATTGTACCTTCTCCCTTATTGGAAAGTAGTTCATCACAGAAATCTGTGCTTGTGACTACTACACCAATTAGTGAGGAAGCTAATGATGATGATCATGTAACTTCAGATCAAGTAACTACCGAATCCCGTAGGTAAACCAGAGTGAGATCCGCACCAGAGTGGTACGGTAATCCTGTTCTGGAAGTCATGTTACTAGACCATGACGAACTTGCGAACTATGAGGAAGCGATGATGAGCCCAGATTCCGTGAAATGGTTAGAGGCCATGAAATCTGAGATATGATCCATGTATGAGAACAAAGTATGGACTTTGGTGGATTTGCCCGATGATCGGCAAGCCAAAGAAAATAAATGGATCTTGAAGAGGAAGACGGACACTGATAGTAGTGTTACTATCTACAAAGTTAGAATTGTCGCAAAAGGTTTTCGACAAGTTCAAAGTATTGACTACGATGAGAGTTTCTCACTCGTATCTATGCTTAAGTCTGTCCGAATCATGTTAGCAATTGCCGCATTTTATGAAATCTGGCAAATGGATAAACAAAACTGCATTCCTTAATGGAGAGTTGTATATGATGCAACTAGAAGGTTTTGTCGATCCTGAAGGTGTTAACAAAATATGCAAGCTCCAGCGATCCATCTATGGACTGGTGCAAGCATCTCGGAGTTGGAATATACGCTTTGATAAGTTGATCAAAGCATATAGTTTTATACAGACTTGCGGTGAAGCCTGTATTTACAAGAAAGTGAGTGGGAGCACTACAGAATTTCTGATAAGTATATGTAAATGACATATTATTGATCGGAAATAATGTAGAATTATTCTGTAAAGCATAAAGGAGTATTTGAAAGGAGTTTTTCGAAGAAGGACCTCGGTGAAGCTACTTACATATTGAGCATCAAGATCTATAAGAGATAGATCAAGATGCTTGATAAGTTTTTCAATAAATACATACCTTGAAAAGATTTTTGAAGTAGTTCAAAATGGAACAGTCAAAAAAAGAGTTCTTGCCTGTATTACAAGGTGTGAAATTGAGTAAGACTCAAAGCCCGACCACGGCAGAAGATAGAAACAGAATGAAAGTCATTCCCTATGCCTCAGCCATAGGTTCTATAAAGTATGCCATGCTGTGTACCAGACCTATTGTATACCCTACCCTGAGATTGGCACGGGAGTACAATAGTGATCTAGGAGTAGATCACTGGACGGCGGTCAAAATTATCCTTAGTGGAATAAGGATATGTTTCTCGATTATGGAAGTGACAAAAAGGTTCGTCGTAAAAGGTTACGTCGATGCAAGTTTCGACACTAATCTAGATGACTCTAAGTCTCAATCTAGATACATATTGAAAGTGGGAGCAATTAGCTAAAGTAGCTCCGTGCAGAGCATTGTAGACATAGAAAATTGCAAAATACATAACGGATCTGAATGTGGCAGACCCGTTGACTAAATTTCTCTCACAAGCAAAACATGATCACACTGTAGTACTCTTTGGGTGTTAATCACATAGCAATGTGAACTAGATTACTGAATCTAGTAAACCCTTTGGGTGTTGGTCACATATCGATGTGAACTATTGCTGATAAATCACATGGCGATGTGAACTAGATTATTGACTCTAGTGCAAGTGGGAGACTGAAGGAAATATGCCCTAGAGGCAATAATAAAGTTATTATTTATTTCCTTATATCATGATAAATGTTTATTATTCATGCTAGAATTGTATTAACTGGAAACATAATACATGTGTGAATACATAAACAAGCAGAGTGTCACTAGTATGCCTCTACTTGACTAGCTCATTAATCAAAGATGGTTATGTTTCCTGGCCATGAACAAAGAGTTGTTATTTGATTAACGAGATCACATCATTAGTTGAATGATCTGATTGACATGACCCATTCCATTAGCATAGCACCCGATCGTTTAGTATGTTGCTATTGCTTTTATCCATGACTTATACATGTTCCTTTAACTATGAGATTATGCAACTCCCGTTTACCGTAGGAACACTTTGTGTGCTACCAAACGTCACAACGTAACTGGGTGATTATAAAGGTGCTCTACAGGTGTCTCCGAAGGTACATGTTGGGTTGGCGTATTTCGAGATTAGGATTTGTCACTCCAATTGTCGGAGAGGTATCTCAGGGCCTTCTCGGTAATACACATCACATAAGCCTTGCAAGCATTGCAACCAATGAGTTAGTTGCGAGATGATGTATTACGGAACGAGAAAAGAGACTTGCCGGTAACGAGATTGAACTAGGTATTGGATACCGACGATCGAATCTCGGGCAAGTAACATACCGATGACAAAGGGAACAAACGTATGTTGTTATGCGGTCTGACCGATAAAGATCTTCGTAGAATATGTAGGAGCCAATATGGGCATCCAGGTCCCGCTATTGGTTATTGACTGGAGACATGTCTCGGTCATGTCTACATTGTTCTCGAACCCGTAGGGTCCGCACGCTTAAGGTTTCGATGACAGTTATATTATGAGTTTATGAGTTTTGATGTACCGAAGGAGTTCGGAGTCCCGGATGAGATCGGGGACGTGACGAGGAGTCTCGAAATGGTCGAGACATAAAGAATTATATATTGGAAGCCTATGTTTGGACATCGGATGCATTCCGGGTGAAATCAGGATTTTACCGGAATACCGGGAGGGTTACCGGAACCCCCCGGAAGCATAATGGGCCAACATGGGCCTTGGAGGAAAGGTGAGAGGGCAGCCCTAGGGCTGCGCGCCTCCCCCCCCCCTTCCCTAGTCCTATTAGGACTAGGAGAGGTGGGCGCCCCCTCTCTCTCTTTCTCTCCCCCTTGGAGCAATCCTAGTCCAACTAGGATTGGGGGGGGGGGGGATCCTACTCCCAGAGGGAGTAGGACTCTCCTGGCGCACCAAACCTGGCCGGCCAGCCCCTCCCCCTTGGATCCTTTATATACGGGGGAAGGGGGCACCCCAAAGATACACAAGTTGATCTACGGATCGTTCCTTAGCCGTGTGCGGTGCCCCCTTCCACCAAATTCCACCTCGATTATATCGTTGCAGTGCTTAGGCGAAGCCCTGCGTCGGTAACACATCAAGATCGTCACCACGCCGTCGTGCTGACGGAACTCTTCCCCGACGCTTTGCTGGATCGGAGCCCGGGGATCGTCATCGAGCTGAACGTGTGCAGAACTCGGAGGTGCCGTACGTTCGGTGCTTAGATCGGTTGGATCGCGAGGAGAACGTACGACTACTTCCTCTACGTTGTGTCAACGCTTCCGCTTCGGTCTACGAGGGTACGTAGACAAACACTCTCCCCTCTCGTTGCTATGCATCACCATGATCTTGCGTGTGTGTAGGATTTTTTTTGAAATTACTACGTTCCCCAACACCATCGCGGTGCAAGCTGCTGGGGGGCGGGACGACAAGATCCTTGCCAACTACTTCCCGCTGGTGCTCAAGCCCAACGTCAGGTCCTGGCTCATGAACTTGCCGGACAACTCCATATCCTCCTGGGCAAACCTATGCCATCAGTTTGTCGGCGCCTTTACAGGCAGCCACAAACCTCATGACCAAGAGAGTGACGTTCACCTGCTCGCCCAGAAGGAAGGAGAGCCCCTGCGCAAGTACATTCAGAGATTCAGCCGTGTACAGCACAACATCCCAGATGTCCACCGTGCCGCGGTTATCAGCGCGTTCCATCAGAACGTGCGTAACCGCAGGATGCGGGAGGAGATGGTGATGCGCAAGATCAGAGACGTCAGTGAGCTGTATGCAGGCTTTCTTGGCGCCGCCTTCATTGCCGGACTGCTCAGCAACTAGCACATCTTTGCCTTTCCTCTTCCTGTTGTTCCGCCGCCGGTTTTTCCTTCCCGGGGCAGCATCCTCGCTGTCAGATCCTTCTGCTCCTGTATTCTCTCCAGGGAGTTTCCTCCCTTCCTCAGCAGTCCGGCAAGGAGGTTGCCGCATGCGCCAACTGCCAGGCTGTGGCGGTCGCCGACAAGCAGGACGGCACCAACAAACAGTACTGCAAGATCCACCGCACCAAGGGCCATGACCTCCAGAGCTGCAAGAAGGCCGAGCAGCTTGTCGAGCTGCAAAAGGCCGAATACGAGCGACGCAACAAGGAGAAAGCCCAAGGAGGTGCTGGAGGAACTGGCATGAAGCGCCCCGACCGGGGAGGACGCCGCGGCAAGGCCAAGCAGCGGCAAGGAGACAGACCTCCCCGCGGCCGCGACAAGGATGAAGATGACGACGACGACGACGAAGACATGGATGATGTCGAGACCAGTGAGCAGGAGTTCCAGAAAGCCACAGAAGTCTTGTGCGTTGACCGCGGTGCTTCTCTGCATACTTCACACCGCCAACTCAAGCAGTGGGTGCGGGAAGTCAATGCGGCAGAACCACCCGTCGAGTCACGCAAGCTTCTTAAATGGTCCAGCACGCCTATCATCTTTGATATTGAGGACCACCTTGGTCGCACAACTGCGGTCGGGTGCTTGCTGATGTTGGTTTCACCAACTATCTGCAACCTCAAGGTCACTAAGATGCTAGTTGACGGCGGGGCCGGCTTGAACCTGATCTCCTCCGCAGTGCTCAGGAAACTCCAGGTCCCTGACAGCGAGCTCGAAGAGACTGGCACATTCCAAGGAATCAACCCGGGAAGGAGCAAGCCGAAGGGGAAGATCACGTTGCCGGTGACATTTGGCAGCGAGTTGAACTTCAGAACTGAGAGGATCACTTTTGACGTTGCCGATTTTCCATTGCCTTACAATGGGATTCTCGGCCGTCCAGCGCTCGCCAAGTTCATGGCAGCCTCTCACTATGCATATAACATGCTGAAGATGCCAGGCCCAATAAGCGTCATCTCTGTCCCTGGCGACAAGAAGGATGCTCTTATCTGTGCCGACAAGATTTATCGGGAAGCGGCAGCCGCAACGGATCGCAAATCACTTGCCGCTGAAGCTCCCGGGGGGAAGAAGAAGACCAAGTCCGGCAGGAGTTCTGATGCCCACTGCGGCAAGCACACCTCTTCGGAGTGCTGCGCTACCGTCGAGGACGCACCATCGAGCTCCACCGGCAAGTGTAAAAAGACAATGGCAGCTCCGCCAGAGACCAAGAAGGTGTCCGCCAAGGAGGACGGCACTGGTGGTACCTTCACCATCAGTGCCACTCTCGACCCTAAATAGGAAAGCGCGCTCATTGCTTTCCTGCGGGCTAACGTCGATGTGTTTGCGTGGCAACCGTCTGACATACCCGGTGTTCCCAGGAAAGTAATTGAGCACCACCTTGCCGTCTGTCCTCATGCGCGGCCCGTCAAGCAGAAAGTCAGGAAGCAAGCAAAGAGTGGCTGATGTACTTTGATGGTGCCTTCTCGCTGCAAGGCACCAGTGCTGGTGTGCTGCTTGTCGCACCCACCGGAGAGCACCTCAAGTACATAGTCCAGATGCACTTTCCCAAGGAGCAAGCAACAAACAATACTGCAGAGTATGAAGGTTTGCTTGCCGGTCTCAGGATCGCGGCAGACCTTGGGATCAAGAAGCTCATTGTCAGGGGTGACTCGCAGCTTGTCGTCCGCCAAGTAAATAAGAGTTATCAGAGTCCGTTGATCGAAGCCTACGTTGATGAAGTGAGAAAGCTAGAAGAGCGCTTTGACGGCCTACAGATGAAACATGTTCCAAGAGCTCAGAACGACATTGCCGATGGCCTGTCAAAGTGTGCAGCACTTAAGTTACCTGTGGAACCAGTGATCTTTGTGCTCAAGCTGACTCAACCATCTGTAACACCATCAACTGGACAGAGCAAGAAGAGGAAGTTGGTTTCTAGTGACTATTTTCCGGCAGAGCTTCCCGAAGCCGCCGCCAAGAAGGACCCCAAGATCAACACCAAGAGTGCTGAGGAGCAGTCTGCTCCGGCAGGCCCCAGGGTTTGTTCCGTTGAAGCAGACGCTCCCGACAAGTTTAGCTCTGGCAAGCTTGCCGGGGAACGTCAAGCTCTGGCTGAGCCGCAGGTTCTCGCCGTAGAAGCGGATGTTCCCGCAGCAGCAGATGTGCCTTTAGTCCTTGTTGTCGAGCCGCAAGCTCCAGCATGGGCACAACAGATTGTCCGTTTCCTTCAGACAGGAGAACTTCCCGAAGAGCAAGAAGAAGCGGAAAGAGTAGCCCGGCAGTCAAGTATGTACCAGTTTGTCGACACCACACTGTACAGAAGAAGACTCAACGGTGTTTAATTGAAGTGTATTCACCGGGAAGACGGACAAAAGCTGTTGACAGAAATACATGGAGGCATATGTGGTCACCACATTGGCGCAAGAGCACTTGCTGGCAAAGCATTCTGGCAAGGTTTCTTTTGGCCGACAACCATCCAGGATGCAACTGCACAAGTAACCAAGTGTGAAGCGTGCCAGTTCCATTCCAAGTAGATACACCAGCCAGCTCAAGCTCTCCAGACGATCCCTTTATCCTGTCCATTTTTGGTCTGGGGGCTCGACATCCTCGGCCCCTTCCCCCGAGCAGTCGGGGGCTTTGAGTACTTGTACGTTGCAATCGACAAGTTCACAAAGTGGCCGGAAGTGGAAGCAGTGAGGAAGGTGACAGCACAGTCAGCAGTCAAGTTCTTCAGGTCGATTGTTTGCCGCTTCGGGATCCCTAACAGGATCATCACCGACAACGGTACGCAATTCACGAGCCGCACCTTCATGCAGTACGTCCAAGATCTTGGCGCCAAGGTCTGCTTCGCTTCTGTCGCTCACCCCAGAAGCAACGGTCAAGCAGAGAGGGCAAATGCTGAAGTGCTGCGTGGGCTCAAGACCAGGACTTTCGACAGGCTGCACAAGTGCGAAAGAAACTGGATTGAGGAGCTGCCGGTGGTTCTTTGGTCGATCAGGACGACGCCAAATCGAGCCACTGGCCAGACACCTTTCGCTCTAGTCTATGGAGCAGAGGCAGTTCTCCCCACGGAACTCGTATACGGGTCACCTCGAGTGCTCGCTTATGATGAGCTTGAGCAAGAGCAGCTACGACGAGATGACGCGCTACTCCTTGAGGAGGACCGTCTTCAGGCTGCTGTACGAGCTGCTCGCTACCAGCAAGCTTTGCACCGCTACCATAGCCGCAAAGTTAACGCCAGAAGTCTCGAGGAAGGCGACCTTGTTCTTCGGCGTGTTCAGTCTGCCAAGAATTCCAACAAGTTGACGCCGAAGTGGGAATGCCCTTACCGGGTGAAACGAGTCACTAGGCCTGGCGATGTCCGCCTTGAGACCGAAGATGGCATTCCGGTGAGCAACTCCTGGAACATTGAGCATCTTCGTAAGTTTTACCCGTAAGGCGCGGTTGCCGGACCCTGTTCCGGCAACCACCTTTTGTACAAGTCTTGCCGCTGTTGCATGTAATCCTTTGTACAAAGCCAGGCGCAGACCCTGTGCATAAATAAAGCTCATGTGCTCCGCACATCTTGTCAATTTCATGCTTTTTATTTTTTGCATGAGTTATCTGACACTTTGTGCAGCGCCAACCCCCGGTAAGCAATAACGAGCCATAAGGCTCCATATCTTTATTTTCTCTTCTTTCTTTTATCTCAAGGAAAGGAAGGTTCCCTCGCCCACAAGTTTGCCGGGGGGGGGGGGGAGGAGAAGATAATAGTATGGACCAGGCGTCGTTCAAGGAAGTTTCGCCTTGCCGGAAAGCAATAATAGTATGGACCAGGCGTCGTTCAAGAAAGTTTCGCCTTGCCGGAAAGCAAACAACAGAAAAGCTAAGTTGCCAAAGTTTGAGCAATCAGATTTTTTAAGCTTTTAAGTTATCTTCCGACCATGCTTTGTATGGAAAACCTGTGCGCGGAGGAACCAGCTCGTGGCTAGTCGCGCCCTTACTTTGTTTCGAGTCCGCTCAACAACTTAAGTGTGCTGCGACTAGAGTCGTGCCCTTACTTTGTTTCGAGTCCGCTCAACAAACTTAAGTGAGCTGCAACTAGTTGCGACAAGGTTTCTTGTCGGTAACAGCACCGCCAGCAGGCTGCTGACGTCCCGCACTCAGCGCTCGCGGCTAAGGTGCCTGCGCCGGCAAGTTCCCTAAAAGCGTAGGGCAAAAACATACAAAGGAAGGAATCAAGTAAAGGAAATAACATTGCAATCACTACCCAAAATAGAGTTATATTACATGATAGCTTGTCGCAGCTCTAATTGATTGTTTTCATAACATTACCAGCAGCGACAAGAAAAGAAGAAAACGGGCGGCCTAGTCTACACGATTGCCCTCAACCCTCTTGATCCCGCTCACCTTGTCCACAATGGGTGCGACAAGGGCCTTGAGCGCCTCCAGATCAGCTTCCGGCGGCAGGGTCTTGAGGACGTTGGTGAGGTTGAGTCCCGGGTTGCGGAAGGCCACCTTCACCAACACCTTTTGAAGAGCTCCCGCGCAGATCTTGCGCGACTCGTCGGCCAGCTGCTTTGGGATCCTCTCCCGGAGTCGCTGGAGGGCCGTCGCCACGCCTTTGAAGAATAAGGTGAGCTTGGCGCTGGATTGGAGGTTCTCATCGAAGGGATACCCGAGATCCTCCATCCCCAGCTGCGCCAGCTCCCTGTCGATGTCTGCGGCAGCATTCACAAGACTCTCCGTCCAGTGCTCCATGGTCTCCCTAAAAGCGTTCTGGGTGACAGCAACACTCTCCAGCAGCGCCTTGTCGGCCTTGATCTCCTCCTTCAGGGCCACCTCCCGCTCCCTGGCGCCGTCCAGCGTCTTGGTCAAAGTGGTCAGCTTCAACTCAAGATCTGCGTTGGATTCCTTGGCGGCGCTGAGCTCCTTGTCCTTCTCGGCGAGGCGGGCCTGCAGCTCTGAGTGGCTATAGGCGTCCTTCTCCCGCTCACGCTTGAGCGCGGCAAGCTCCTCGCCGCTCGCCTTGAAATCGGCCTCCAGCTGCGCCACCTTCGTCTCCAGCTCCTTCTTGGCGGCCTCGGCAGCTGCAGCAGCGTCCTCCGCTTGCTTGATAGCTCCGCCAAGTGTTCGCTCGCGCGCGGCAAGCTCCTCCTCGTGGCTATCAAGGTTGACCGTCCGCTGCGCCAGCTCGCCCTCCTGCGCAGACAGCTTCTCAGCGGCAAGCCGCTGCTGCTCTTTGATGTTAGCCTTCTCGAGGAGGAAGGTCTTCTGCTCCTCGGCGAGCTGCTCCCGCTCCTCCGCCAGGGACCGGAGAGCTGCCTGGTTGATACCTCGGAGCTCCTCCGCGCGCTTCTCAATGTCTGCTCCCGCCTTCGCGGCAAGCGCTTCGCGGGATTCCAGCTTGGCTTGCCGGGCGCGGTAGAGCGACAACAGCTTCCATAGCAGCCGCTCCTCCTCGGGCTCGCCGCTGCTGCTGCTTGGCGCATCAACCAGCGTCAGCCCAGCGGAGGCGAGCACCTCTACGTCGAAGCTTTCTCCTTCGACCGGCGCCCTGGACGTTGATGCCCAGGGGAAGTTGATGAAGACGCCATCGCCAGCCTTCAAGTAAACGCCTGGCTGGGGCTCTTCGGAGCCTGGCGCTGCGGCAGCGGCGGAAGGGTCGACAGTCGGTGTAGCGCCTGGCGCTCCTGCAGCCTCAGGGCTGTCAGTGCGATCGCCAGACTCCTCGCCAGCTGCTGCGGCGGCAGCCTTTTCGGCCTCTTCGCCGGCGGGATCATCAGCGCCGGCCGCTTCTTCGGTGGCAGCGGCATCGTCGACAGCAACCTCGGTCTCCATGCTCCACAGCAGATGGGTCTGACGGCCGGAAAAGGAAGAAAAGTCAAGCAAATATCCAAAAAGAAGATCAAACGAAGAAGAACCCAAGGGAAGTTTCGAAGCAAGAGGTTTACCTGTACCAGGCTCGGCAGTTGTGGTCTCCGCTGCCGGGGGGCCGCTGATGCTGTCCCTTGCCGGAGACTTCTCCCTTGCCGGAGAACTCCCCCTTGACGGACAGCTCTCCCTTGTCGGAGGATTCTCCCTTGCCGGAGAACTCTCCCTTGGCGGTGTAGTCGAAGCAGATGGCGTGTCAGGGGAGGTCTCCGGACGCTCCTGGTGGGGCTGCTCTCCTCCTACACAAACCAACAGTCAGATATCAGCAAACAAAGAGTATCCATGCGCGCCTAACAGCGGGAAGCAAACCATATACTTACGCTGGGGGCTGCGCTGGGGGCTGCTCTGAAGAACAGTTGCCGGGTCCGGTAAGGTTGTCTCGGGCGCACCCCCTGCTGTCGCGGAGGGCTCGTCCTCGATGATAATCAATGGGACCTTGGCTCTCTTTGCCGCTCTCTGGGCTAGAGTCCTAAAAAGAAATAAGTTCAGAGTAAAGCAAATGAGATACAAGACAAAACAGCAAGGATTGAAGAAATACAAGTACAACAAGAATCTTACTCTTCTTCTTCCTCGTCGGAGCTGTGCGTGGAGAAGTCAAAGACTGACTCACCTCCGGCGCGATGAGGCGAAGGAGTAGGTTCCCTTGGCCGCTTGGTGGGAGCAGAGACGGTGGTCTGAGACGACCCCGCTCCAGCTGCCGCCGCGGCATGAGAAGCGGCAGGAGCAGAAGCGGCGGTCTGGGAAGACCCCGCCCCAGTTGCCGCAGCAACGTAAGGTGCTTCCGCGGCAACAGAACTTGCCGCGGTGGAGCGTGTCACGCGGCGCGGTGGCTGTCGACTCGTTTGCCGCTCCGCTACGTCCCCGGCCTTGCGGAGACGCCTTCTTGGTGGAGCCAGGGGCTCTGCTTGTGGCAAGCTGCCCGAAGATGAGGAGGAAGAGGAGTCGATCTCCAACGAGCCGCTCGTATCCTCGGCGGGCTCGCCCGGCCCAACGTCATGTCCGACAGGCTCTTCCTCGCCGGCAAGCCCCTCTCGCTCGGCAAGGCTTGCCGCCTCCGCTGCCTCTGCCTCCTCCATGGTGAACCCAAACTCGCCCGCGGCTGCGGCTGCCGCCGCCTCTTCCAGCCTAGTGGCGATGCGCTTCACCTCCTCGTCGGTGGTGTCCCGGGTGAGGCCTCTCTGCTCGTCGGGGCGGATCAGCATTTCTACCAAGCCGTCGAAGAACGCCTGCACGACGTCGTCTGCAGGCTCTAGCCAAGCTGGGTCAATTCCATGCGAGTCGCACAGCGGCATCATTGCACGGATGCGGCTGAGCGAGGAATTGTTACACAGCGGAACAACGCCCCTCGGCAACCTGAACACTTCGGGATGCTGAGGGTCGTACTTGAACAGCTCCTGGAGCATCGCGTTGAGCTCCAGAACAGTGAAGTTGAAGTTGAGGCCCGGACGCAGCCTCATGATATCCGCCGCATTCTTGAACTCCCAGGCGGGTCTCCTCCTCTCCTGCAGGGGGGCGATGTGGCAGCGAAGGAAATCTGCGCCAACAGCGCCTACAGTGAGCCCGGCAAGCCTGAGGCGTTGGATCCGGGCGACGGCAATCTTCAGCCTGTCGTCTTCCGGGGCCACGTTGCTCCAATCGCTGCCGCGCACTATTGGAGTTTGGCGCCGGGCGGTAAACGGCTGCGGGTCCTCCTCGACAATCCAGCACCAGTCTGCCCTCCATTCCTCCCACTTGCTGTGGAGCTCTCCCTCCAGATAAGCTTCCTTCTTGCCGGCTTTTGAGATCCAGGCGATTCCGCCGGATAAAGGCTCTCCTTGCTCAACCCGGGGCATGAAGAAGTGGCGAAAAAGGGCTACATTTGGATGGACTCCGACAAAGTTTTCGCAAAGATGTGCGAAAAATGCCATGGTCAGGACAGCATTGGGAGTGAAGTCAAGGAGGCGGAGCCCGTAGGTGTTCATAATATCACAGAAAAACTCAGAGAAAGGCGGGCAGAGCCCGCAGTAGAAGAACAAGGCGAAGAAGGGGTATCCAGTTGGAGCCATTTTCCAAGCGGCGGCTGGAAGTACCTTCGTGCGCGGGTGCGCCCGCGTCTCCGTCGACCAGAAGAGGTAGTAGTACTCCCTCAGGTACCTCGCGGCAAGCTTGGGGGGGAATATTGCCCGCTCCTTTCGCAGCACCGCGAGCCGCTGCGCCTCGGCCGACTTCATGACCTTCCCCTTATCGGCTTTCGGAGCCATGGCGGAAGTGGTGAGGAAGGTCGACGGCGTTGGTGGTGCTGGTGGCGATGGGGGGCGGAGCGCCGCTCTCTTTCGGCTTTGGGAAGAAGGGGAGTGGCGGAGATTTTCGAGGATGGAATAGCAACGGGCAGATGGGCGAACTACCCCTGTTTCCCCTGCTTATAAGGAGGGAGGGGGCAGACGTTCCGCCTTTCCGAATAAAAAAACCACCCACGATCCCCCCCACGACGCCGCAATCAACGCGTGCCGTTCGGGGAGGGCGCGGTGGATACGGAGAAAGATACTGCGTAACCCAGGCCGCGCGTGCCCGTGCCCTGTTTTGGGCCTGGCCCAACAGCGCTCGACACCGTGTATGGCCTAGGCCCGGGGGCTACTGTCGGTGTACTATAGTAGGGCTACCCTAGTATCCCGAACTTGTGCACGGGCAGTCGCAGCACCCCGCGGCAAGGCTTGCCGGGTGACCGCCAAGGTCCTCCGTGGTCCCTTTGGAGCCATTCAAGAATAAAGTATTCAAGCCAAGGAGACAAGGCCCCGGCAAGAGGAGCTTGCCGGGAAGGCCACTCAAGGCACAAGACCCCGGCAAGAGGAGCTTGCCGGGAAGGCCAACCAAGGCATCCCAAGGAACTTGCCGCGACGCGCCACGCGTCCCGGCGAGGCCCGGTGAGCAGCAAGCCACCGGACGCGACAAGACAACGACCGCGGCAAGGCGTTTGCCACAACAAGCTACCACTCCGTACCCACGCTCCAGCACATCCACCAACGTGTCGCTCAGGGACCCTTCCAGGCGTACGTGGCGGGAGGCTATGCAGCCAGCGGTGCGCGGTGGCAAGCGGCGCTAACAAGATTGCCATCGTGGCGAACGGTGGCGTCCCTGACGGTCCCTTTTCTGCACTGTTTGGGCGACGCAGATGGGCATTTAATGCCCTTGTCCCCTGCCGTCAGGGTTAGGTATGATACACTGTATAGGTAGTTGTACCAACCGCAACACCTTTCCATTTTTGCCCCTGTCTACGTTGCCACCTGTCGGTGACCCCTTGAGCATATAAAAGGAGGCCCATGCGCAACGTAGAAGGGGGGAACAGAAGAACACTCATGCTCGGTCTCGTTAGCTGCTGGTGTGTACTGTAGTACTCAGCGCTCCCGAGCAAGAACTCAATACAAACCATAATGCAGGAGTAGGGTATTACGCGATCAGTGCGGCCCGAACCTGGGTAAACTGCTCGTGTGCTTCGCCTCGATCTTCTCTTCGTGCGACCTCCGCCCCCGCCGAACCAAAAGGGGCTCGGTCCGCCGGTCCCCATAGGTGCTCGTGGATCAGTTTCCCCGACATCATCCTTGTTTTATTTATGGTTGTGTCCTATTTCTCCACAAAGCTTGTATGCACAAGGTTTCTTCATATCCTTTCCATAAGGCCTCAACTTCTGAAACACAAGCCGAGACTTTAGCAAAGTCAGCTTAAATTCCTTCCAAGTGGTTACTCCTTGCCATCCATTGATGGTTTGGTACATCCTCCACCAAGTAGCAGCACCTCTTTCAAAACACTACAGAGCATGCTGGGTCATATGCTTTCTGGCTACAGAGTTATTCTTCATGTGATCCTCCATGTTCTAAATCCAACCGTCCGTATCCAATTGACTCATCGGTCCAGAAAACATGAGTTCATCTCCATTCATCCTCTATTGGGTCCAAGGGTTTTGGGGTGGGATAAGAGAGATTGAGAGGGATGCACACAATACAAACCAAAGTTTTGAAATGGCAGATTTTATTTGTGGCTGTCGGAAAAAACATCAAACAAATGACAGCTCACAAACGTCGCATCTAACGTAGGTATAACAGGGGGTTGGTCTTCCAAAGGTCAATAAATCTTCAAAATCGCTAAACTCTTCAAGTCTTGTTTATGTCTCCGATGGCTTCTTCCCATCGTGCTTGTCCTTCTCAAGTTCTTTTTCCAGATCATCTCCGTTGACGTGAAGTCTCTTGTGACGTCCTTTAATATTCTAGAGTTGCATTCCAAACTTCTAGGTTTCACATCCCTGGCATGAACCATGGTCCTACTGTCCTTCAATTCCTGACGAATCTCTGGTATCTCGAGGTTTTGCTCCTCCAGCTTGGCTAATTTTAGCTTCTAGGTCCTAAGTTCTTCACGAAATGCTTCCTTGTCAAATATGGCTTCATGCAGATCCATCTTAACTTCCCGATGTAACACTCCAGATCCTGGTGATACACCATCTAAGGTTAAAACTTCGTCTTGCTGATAGGTGCTTCATCAGCCTTCTTGTCACCCAATCCTTCCGAAGAAATGCATGCTTAACTCAGCACGGTGACAATAGCATAAGCGGGCGGTAACACCTTGGATATCCTGTGTTTATGCCCATGCCATTACCATGAGCTATCATTCCATAATTGACATCTCCTGCCTTGGGGTTTTCTTGACAAAACTTTGAGTTCTATGCTCAATGTTCTGGTCTTTCTCCGATACACCTTGATCTCGGTTATTGACAGCTTCCATAGCGTGCCAAATTCCATAAGGGTAGCCTTCCTAGGTCATACTAAATCTGGAAATTCTTCAAAGCCTTCAAATCTCCTAGTCTTCGGAGTCTTCAACCACTGTAGTTTCCATTATCATAATGTATGGTAAAATCCTATTCATTCCGAATGGTCTTAGTTGTCCGATATCTTGTACTTCTTGGAGTGGTCTCATCAGTCGAATCTTCGAGTGTCAAAATGTGGGGACCCCGACAAGTCGTGATCACCGAATGCACGTGTACAGTGATCCCAGAGATCAATGCTCACTGAACACACAGAAGCTGAATAACAAGAGTCTTACATCCATACATATCATATTACACAAGTAGGACCATTATGGTCAAGTCTTGATTATAACATTGCAGCGAAAATCTTCGTTGATAACTTGGACCCATGCCATTTGCCTTAACCCTACAGGCATTCTGACTGGGAAGCGTCCTAGCTCGCATGTTCGTCACCGAAGTATTCTTCTTCATATCATGTTCTTTCATGCCTGGCTAATAAAATAACCAGTGTCAAGCCAATGAGTACTTTGAATGTACTCGCAAGCACCCCATGTTTTGGTTCGAGATAAAACAATGCATGATATATGATTTTTTTTGCAGAAAGCTAGTTTTGAGTGCAATGACATGTTCAACAACTGGTAAATCATGCATCGTATGAATTCAAGTAACCATAGGGACTGGTTACAGATATCAACATAAAGGGAGTGGGCTCCAAACCAACTCAATCATGTCAAGTCCTTGACTTGACCCAAGTAGTTCTTCCCACACACACACACTGGTTGAAAACAAGTGGATGTAGCCCAAGAGCGGTTACCCAACTGTCCTTGACCGTGGACACGGCTATTCGAATAGTTTTACACTCTGCAGAGGTTGCACACTTAACCCACAAGATCCGGGGAACTTTCATGTTATCCATGACCCGCGGTACCTCAAGTACCCGGGGTAAGCACCCGATCACTATCTTTCCCTAGATGACACTAGCAAGGAGTCCACTCGTTGTTCCGTATCCTCACGATGTACATCATACGAGACTCACTCGAGATCGTAACATCCGAGAGGGGACACAATGGTGTATCCGGTGCACTGTGAAAACAGTCATGGCCGCCCTACCTGGCACGACCCTGTCCCGAGAGAGCGCACCAACAACTCTCCCGTCACTAGTAATGCGGGCTCCAAGCTAGTATCGACCTAGGTAATCAATAATGCCCTTTCCCATACAAGGGTAGAGTGGTTGCGCATGTAAGGTTGGAATTACGGTCGCAACTTAAACCAATCAATTTTGAAAAACAACACACACACTTGCCTCGGTACACCACTTCTTCATCAAGTGGTTACCCAACTCATCATCTCCCCCGGGCATAAGTGGCACCCGATGGGGGTTTTCGAGAAGTCTTTTGAAAATACTTTGTCTCCATCACCATGCATATTCCCGTCCCTTTTTGCGTAGCAACTACTTTAGCATCCTATCTACTCCCACCGGCATAACCCTCATAGGAAGGTAGGGTCATGCTTGATGCAAGTATCAACGAGGAAGTAATGGAGGCAAACCATCAAAGTGGTTCCACCTCATCATGATTCCGTTGCAACAACAATATGGTGCTATATGTCATGCATAAAAAGGGTTTCGTAGACATGGTCAAAGGACTGCTTGCCTGTTTTAACAAAGTCTTCGAGGTCTTCAAATATCTCTGGTCCAACTCCGAGCATTTCTTCTACTTCGTCAACTATCGTCGAAAGCAACCATAATAAGCAACACAACAAGGCAGAAAATAAAAGTGCTCTAAAAATATGTATTTGACTTTTCTAGGGCTCCCCTGGTCATATGAAAAATAACCAGGGTGGTTTCACTGAAATTGGATTAATGAATATTTCTTGATGAGGACATCAATACCATTGTTACACCCACAGCCCCTACTGTTACATATACTGGACCAATTACTAGAGCTCGCGCATGCCAAATAAATTACCAGGTACTTTTGTTTCTTGGTAATGCTTCTAATGTTCATGAGAATATGATGCTGCCTAAATTGGATACATTTGTTTTGCTTACAAATGAAGGGCCTAGCTTGGAGAAGGATGAACATTGGAGCAAGAACACGCATGGAGTTGATGGCATGCGCAAGGGGCTCAAGAACGGAGTTACAAGTGATGATTTCAGGACTTTGAAGCCACCATAAGGAGTGCATGAAGCCTTGGACGAAATATACAAGATGCCACTTCATAATATTCGTCCATAGGCTATTTTAGGTGCTGCGTCACCTTATTATTGGGCCAGGCCCATGTAATTTCGAAATACTTAAGTATAGGCTATTTTTAGAGTCCGTATGTGTGGGGAAACAAGAGATAGGGTTGGTTTCGGACCCCACCCTCAAGGGCCACGAAATTCCCTCCTCTTCCTCCATATATACAGCCCTTAGGGCGTCGTTTATACTTTGGGATTTGTTTAGTTAAAAGTTAGCCATTGCAACTTCGTGTACTTCGTTTGTGTCCAACGACCAGACCAAGACCGCTTACGGATCCCCACCATTATCAATACTTCATATATATTCGCAATATTCAGATTGCTTTATCATATTCTTGCTTGTTCTTCGATTGCTTGCAGGAATAGACCTTCGTGGTTAGGCCGATCGTGCTTCCGGCATCGTCAGTAACCTCAGGAGATTGGTTTAGCGATTGCTAAGGCGCAACGTCGTGCACGTTTGTAGTCGGATCGTCAAAGTCATCTCCACCAAATCGATAGTTATCATCTCATCGAAAGATCGGGACACCCCGCCTCTATCAAGTGGTATCAGATTTCCAGGTTGCTCGGTGAGATTTTACAGTTTTTCGTAGATTAGATCGAGTCTGTTCTTCATACCTACAGTCCACAAAAAAGCCACAAAAAAATTTAGGGTTAGTTCATCATATCCGAACCAATCTGAGCCTTTGCATAATCTTTTTAGGGTTTTTGCTTTGTTGAATTTGCGGTTGCATCGTCGTGTCAAGTTGCTGGTCTTAGAGTCTAGTCTTTTAGAGTTTCGAGTTCTGGTCATAAGTTGTCACGCCGCCGCTGCACCATCATCATCGCCTTGCCATCTACCACCATTGCTTATCCGCCACCACTCTGAATCTGTATCCATATACCACCGCCAATCCGTATCCATATACCACCACCGCTACCATATACCACCACTGCTGCCATATACCACCACCATATATCCACCACCAATCCGAGTTCTTCTCATATTAGGTTTGTTTTCGAGAGCCATCTAAATTCTGATTCGTGTTTCCTTAACTGCGTAGGTCTCGAAAAAAAAAGAGTCTGGAGACCCCCGGGCAGTTTTTAGGCCAAAATTTCGGCGACCGAAAATATTTTTTTCCTATCCTATCTTTAGGCTGTTCTGAGTCTTTTGAGACACTCGCCACCATAGTGATTTTTGGTCGCACTTTTTCGTCGTCGCTGCCCTGATTTCCGAAAAAAAAATTGTCAAAAAAATTTCGTACCCATCTTGTCAGTTTGACCTGGGAAGAGTTTTGAGACACTCGCCATTATAGTGATTTTTCGCAAAAAAAAAGAGGAGCGCAAAAAAAAAAGAGCGCAAAAAAATAGAGCGAAAAAAAATATTCCAGAGTGTGCTTTTCCCTTGTTTCCGTGCAGCGCCGTGATTTTGTTAGTGTTCTAGGCTCGCGTCTCTAGCACGGTCTAGCCTAGGACCAGCACAGTAGCGTCGTTGAGCGTTTATTCAACTTTGCATCTCTGAATTGATTATTGCTGACCCTTTTTGCTACCATCCTATAAGCCTTCCCAGTTCCACATACATCTACGTCGTGCGTTTGACTCTCCCTGGCAATCGCTCTATCCAAGCTTTTGAGAGTTTTGACTACAACGGTTGCCGATCACCACCTGCTGCTGGGTAAGAACTGGTAAGAATTTGAGTTTTGCTTGACGGATTTGTGACTCCCACCACCACCTCTTGTTAGTAGTCTATAGGATCATATTCTTGTGTGTTTCTATTGCTGCTAACCATGGCAGGATCACAAGCCGACGATACTGACTGGGAGAACATGACAAACAAAGCGTTACATGATAAGTTTCAACAAATGATGAGTGAACAGGTGGAAGATGTGCTAAATAGATTTGAAGAGGCCATGGAGAAGATAGATGGCATTGAGAAGGCGTTCGAAACAAAGCTCGATAACAAGTTCAATGAGTTGCTCGCGCGTCTACCACCACCACCACCGGCTGGACCTAACGCACCTCTACAACAACAACAACGACTACCTCCACATCGCGAAACAGCCCTCCGCCGAGCGACCCGTGTCCCTCTTCAGCCTGGCCAAGCTGCTGCTGCTGCTGTTGATACTTCTGTGGCTCCTGTGGCTGATGTGGGGGAGGATGATTATGTGGGAGATTATGAGGATGAGGTTGATCAACATCAGAACTACGTGCAACCATCAGCACCACAACCACCAGGTCGTCCACATGCAAATAATGGCAATGTTAGGGCTCCTCCTCAGGTACGAGATCATGACCATCTCCCTAAACTAAAATTGAATATTCCACCATTTGAGGGTAGATATGTTCCTGATATATATCTTACTTGGGAGTTAGAAACTGAACAACGATTTACATGTTTACAATATCCTGAGGAGAGATGTGTTCCTGCTGCTGTTTGTGCTTTCACTAGCTTTGCATGTGTTTGGTGGTCTGAACATTGTAGATTATATCCTGTTCCAGCTACTTGGGCTGCTTTGAAAACTGCTATGCGTACTCGTTGGGTTCCACCATATTATCAACATGAATTACTTCAAAAATTGCAGCGCTTAAGACAAGGAAAAAATTCGGTAGAAGAATATTATCAGGAATTACAAACTGGCTTGATTAGATGTGGTATTGTTGAGGAGAATGAAGCTATGCTTGCACGTTTTCTGGGTGGATTAAATAGAGAGATTCAGACCATTCTAGACTACAAGGATTATAATAATATCACTCGTTTATTCCATCTTGCTTGTAAAGCTGAACGTGAAGTGCAGGATCGACAGGCATTGGCGCGAACTAACTTTTCTGCAGGTCGACCCTCCTCATGGACACCACGTGCATCATCTACTTCCACACGTTCTGCTACACCGACACCTCTGTCGGCTACCACCTCCAACCGTGATACAGTAAAGCAGGCGCAATCACCACTATCTGCCAAGAGCACACCTTCTGGGCCTGCAAAGAGCTCTTCTTCATCCATGGCATCAATAGGGCAAACACATGATATTATTTGTCGACGTTGCAAGGGTGGAGGTCATTATGCGAGAGAATGCCCATCTAAGCGTGTGATGATTGTTACTGAGGATGGTGGGTATGAGTCCGCTAGTGACTATGATGAGGAGACTTTGGCTCTTATTACACATGAAGAACACGGTGGAGATGATTCTGATCATGAGACGCAATACATGGCTGCTGAAGATGCTGACAGGTATGAATGTTTAGCTGCTCAACATGTTTTGAGTGTGCAGGTTACACAAGCTGAGCAAAATCAGAGGCATAATTTGTTCCATACAAAGGGAGTTGTGAAGGAACGTTCTATTCGCGTCATCATAGATGGAGGGAGCTGCAACAACTTGGTTAGCATGGAGATGGTGGAGAAGCTTTCTCTCACCACAAGACCACATCCACATCCTTACTACATCCAATGGTTCAACAACAGCGGCAAGGTTAAGGTAACACGTACTGTTCGTGTGCATTTTAGTATCTCTACATATGCTGATTATGTTGATTGTGATGTGGTACCTATGCAAGCATGTTCCTTATTACTTGGTAGACCATGGCAATTTGATAAAAATTCTGTACACCATGGTAGAAACAATCAGTATACTCTTGTTCATAAGGATAAAAATATTACTTTGCTTCCTATGACTCCTGATTCCATTTTGAAAGATGATATTAATAGAGCTAATAAAGCAAAACAGGAGAAAAATAAGAGTGAAAATCAGATTGTGGCAAAAGAATTTGAGCAACATATGAAGCCTAATAATAAACCATCTAATGTTGCTTCTGAAATTAAACTAAAAAGTGCATGTTTACTTGCCACCAAATCTGATATTGATGAGCTAGATTCTAGCAAATCTGTTTGCTATGCTTTTGTGTGCAAAGAGGCATTATTTTCATTCGAGGACGTGCCTTCCTCTTTGCCCCCTGCTGTCACTAACATTTTGCAGGAGTTCGCTGACGTCTTCCCACAAGACGTGCCACCGGGATTACCACCTATTCGAGGGATTGAGCATCAAATTGACTTAATTCCCGGTGCATCGCTACCCAACCGTGCACCATACCGTACCAATCCAGAGGAGACGAAGGAGATTATGCGTCAAGTACAGGAGCTGCTCGACAAAGGTTATATACGTGAATCTATTAGTCCTTGTGTTGTTCCTATTATACTAGTGCCTAAAAAGGATGGTACGTCGCGTATGTGTGTTGATTGTAGAGGCATTAATAATATTACTATTCGTTATCGTCATCCTATTCCTAGGCTAGATGATATGCTTGATGAATTGAGTGGCTCTACAATATTCTCCAAAGTTGATTTGCGTAGTGGATACCATCAAATTCGTATGAAATTGGGAGATGAATGGAAAACAGCATTTAAAACTAAGTTTGGTTTATATGAGTGGTTAGTCATGCCTTTTGGGTTAACTAATGCACCTAGTACTTTCATGAGACTAATGAACGAAGTTTTACGTGCTTTCATTGGACGATTTGTGGTAGTCTATTTTGATGATATACTGATTTATAGCAAATCTTTGGAAGAACATTTGGAACATTTACGTGCTGTTTTTAATGCTCTACGTGATGCACGTTTGTTTGGTAACCTTGGGAAGTGCACCTTTTGCACCGACCGAGTATCTTTCCTTGGCTATGTTGTTACTCCACAGGGAATTGAAGTTGATAAAGCCAAGATTGAAGCTATTGAGAGTTGGCCGTAGCCCAAAACGGTCACACAAGTAAGGAGTTTTCTTGGACTCGCTGGTTTCTATAGGCATTTTGTGAGAGATTTTAGCACCATTGCTGCACCTCTCAATGAGCTTACAAAGAAGGATGTGCCTTTTGTTTGGGGTACCGCACAGGAAGAAGCCTTCACGGTATTGAAAGATAAGTTGACACATGCTCCTTTACTCCAACTTCCTAATTTTAATAAGACTTTTGAGCTTGAATGTGATGCTAGCGAAATTGGATTAGGAGGTGTGTTATTACAAGATGGCAAACCTGTTGCATACTTTTCTGAAAAATTGAGTGGGCCTAGTCTGAACTATTCTACTTATGATAAAGAATTATATGCTCTTGTTCGGACTTTAGAAACATGGCAACACTATTTATGGCCCAAAGAATTTGTTATACATTCTGATCATGAATCTTTGAAACACATTAAAAGTCAAGCAAAACTGAACCGTAGACATGCTAAATGGGTTGAATTTATTGAGACTTTCCCTTATGTCATTAAACACAAGAAGGGTAAAGAAAATGTTATTGCTGATGCATTTTCTCGTCGTTATACTATGCTTTCACAACTTGATTTTAAAATATTTGGTTTGGAGACCATCAAAGATCAATATGTGCATGATGCTGAATTTAAAGATGTATTGCAGAATTGTAAAGAAGGTAGAACATGGAACAAGTTCGTCGTTAACGATGGATTTGTGTTTCGTGCTAACAAGCTATGCATTCCAGCTAGCTCCGTCCGTCTTTTGTTGTTGCAGGAGGCGCATGGAGGAGGACTAATGGGACACTTTGGCGTGAAGAAGACGGAGGATATACTTGCTACACATTTCTTTTGGCCAAAGATGAGACGGGATGTTGAGCGTTTTGTTGCTCGCTGCACTACATGTCAAAAAGCTAAGTCACGACTCAATCCTCATGGTTTATATATGCCTTTGCCTGTACCTAGTGTTCCTTGGGAGGATATATCTATGGACTTTGTTTTAGGTTTACCTTGAACAAAGAAGGGGAGGGATAGCATATTTGTTTTCGTGGATAGATTCTCGAAAATGGCACACTTTATACCATGTCATAAAAGCGATGTTGCTGTTAATGTTGCTGATTTGTTCTTTCGTGAAATTATTCGCTTGCATGGTGTGCCAAATACTATTGTTTCAGGTCGTGATACTAAATTTCTTAGCCACTTTTGGAGATGTTTATGGGCTAGGTTGGGGACTAAACTGCTTTTTAGTACTACTTGTCACCCCCAAACTGATGGACAAACTGAAGTAGTCAATAGAACATTGTCTACTATGCTTAGGGCTGTTTTGAAGAATAATAAGAAAATATGGGAAGAATGCTTGCCTCATATTGAATTTGCTTATAATCGTTCATTGCATTCTACTACTAAGATGTGCCCTTTTGAAATTGTGTATGGTTTCCTACCTCGTGCACCTATTGATTTGTTGCCTCTTCCATCTTCGGAGAAGGTTAATTTTGATGCTAAAGAACGTTCTGAATTGATTTTAAAAATGCATGAGTTAACTAAGGAAAACATTGAGCGTATGAATGCTAAATATAAACTTGCTGGAGATAAGGGTAGAAAACATGTTGTGTTTGCACCTGGAGATCTTGTTTGGTTACATTTGCGTAAAGATAGATTTCCTCCACGTGCTGATGGTCCTTTTAAAGTGTTAGAGAAAATAAATGATAATGCATATAAACTTGAGCTACCTGCAGATTTTGGGGTTAGTCCCACTTTTAACATTGCAGATTTGAAGCCTTATTTGGGTGAGGAAGACGAGCTTCCGTCGAGGACGACTTCATTTCAAGAAGGGGAGGATGATGAGGACATCAATACCATTGTTACACCCACAACCCCTACTGTTACATATACTGGACCAATTACTAGAGCTCGCGCAGGCCAAATAAATTACCAGGTACTTTCGTTTCTTGGTAATGCTTCTAATGTTCATGAGAATATGATGCTGCCTAAATTGGATACATTTGTTTTGCTTACAAATGAAGGGCCTAGCTTGGAGAAGGATGAACATTGGAGCAAGAAAACGCATGGAGTTGATGGCATGCGCAAGGGGCTCAAGAACGGAGTTACAAGTGATGATTTCAGGACTTTGAAGCCACCATAAGGAGTGCATGAAGCCTTGGACGAAATATACAAGATGCCACTTCATAATATTCGTCCATAGGCTATTTTAGGTGCTGCGTCACCTTATTATTGGGCCAGGCCCATGTAATTTCGAAATACTTAAGTATAGGCTATTTTTAGAGTCCGTATGTGTGGGGAAACAAGAGATAGGGTTGGTTTCGGACCCCACCCTCAAGGGCCACGAAATTCCCTCCTCTTCCTCCATATATACAGCCCTTAGGGCGTCGTTTATACTTTGGGATTTGTTTAGTTAAAAGTTAGACCTTGGTATTGATGTCCTCATCATTTCTGAACATTTCAATATGATGGAATCAAGGGGTTTATGGATTTGCAAGAATTGTACAGAAATATATTTTTGAAAAATGAGCGAAGGCACCCATTTAGCAAATCATGATTTTAGAAGCATCTAGGAGTTGGTTTCACTGGATTTGGAGTTCAAATGAATTTCCTATGAATTTGCAAAGTTGACAAATATGAAGAAATGGCTCATTATTTTATGTGGGACAAAAAGTATTAAGAAAAATGTTCATAAGCTAAGTTATGGACTAAGAAACATCTGGGGATTTGAATCATGGCATTTGGATCATATTTGAGCTCTCTGTGATTTTCCAAAGTTCATCACAGAAATGGAAAATGGGATTTTGATAAATATCTCTGAGGAGAATGTTTCTGGAAAAATGTGCAAATAGCACCATGTGATAGATCATGATTTGTGGATCCCCTAGAAATTTGAATCATCAAATTTGGATATGATTTGAATTATTTGTGGATTTTACAAGTTTACAGAAAAAGAAAAAGAAAAGGGGAAGGGTTTTACCCTTATCCTGCGCACAGGGCGGGAAATAGCAGTGGCCGGCCCTGCGGCTCGGCTGCACGCGCGCAGGGGCCACGTCGGAGGCGGCTTCCTGAAAATACGCCTTCGCGCGGGAGAGGCGGTAACGGCGGAAGCCGTCTCCACTTAAACGGGCGGGCCCGCCCACTGGGTCGCTGACACGCGGGCCCCAGCGGCAGGTCGCCTTCAACCTCCCGCACGGCGCGACGGGAACAGAGGAGGCGAGGCCGAGCAGCGCTGGCGCTCTCCGTGGCGGCACAGGCCTCCTCCGTCGACGCCCAGCACACCGGCGTGCTCAGGAGAGCGTGCCTCATCCGTCGAGGTGTGCCACGATCGTTGGGGTGGTCGGACGCGAGCAGCGCATCGCCCGCGGCGGACGGCGGCGATGGTGAGGGTTGGACACGACGCTGCAGCCGCGGAGAGGAAGAAATGGAGCTCGGGAGATGTCCTTGGGGAGGTTGGTGATGCTCTGGTGGAGTCTAAAGGGGAGGGTAGAGACCACAGAGTGCGAATTTAGGAGGAGGCCGACGACATGGCTCCGGCCATGGAGGTGGGCGGAGGGCACGAGAGGGAGAGGTAGGTTGGTCTAGGTGATGCACGGGAGGGGTAGAGAGCAAATGGAGAACAGAGAGGGATCAGGGTGGCCTTATATGGCGGGGCGATGGTGCACCGTGAGCTCATGTGCCGGCGAGGCTGTTGCCGTCGCTGCAAGCCACGGGGGCTCACGTGGGCGTGTCCGGGGTGTTTGTAGGGGTGGTCTACGCCCAGGGGAAAGGAGAGAAGGAGCGGGGGAGCGTCAGGGCAGCGCGCGTGTGAGCATGCCCATTGGAGCTCTCGGGCCGCCATGGTGCGCGTGCGAGCAGGGGCAGGAGAGAGAGAGAGAGGGAGGAGGGGCACAGGGGCATGGCGTGTTGCGGACGTCGAGGCACCTCGACTGGCGCGAGGGGGAGGCTCGAGGTGGTCGGGTGGCTTGGGCAGAGAGCAGCTACAGTGCGTGGGAGCACTGTAGCGCGCTCTGGAGCACGCCTTTGGCATGCCATGGCATAAAAAAAGGGGGAAGTGGGCGCGGCCACTTGTGTCCAGTAGTGCTAGGGAGTAGTAAAGAAAGGGGAGGAAGCATTGGATGCCATGGAGGGCCACTGGAATGAGGAGGGAGGTGAGAAAGGAGAAGAATGCTGTTGTCCAGAAGGTTAAATGGGGGTGTTTCACTCCTCAATCATTGAGCTGAGGCCAGGGAAGAGTTACTGGAGATAGGATAAGACTAGGAGGAGCTGTGGTAAAAAGTTGAGCTCAAGGAGAATAGTGTAAGTGGTCAAAATTGTTATTTTTGAAAAGTGACAGAAGGTGTTTGATGCAAATTTGGGCAAGCAAATTAACTCCACTTGACATGAGAATTAACAGGATCAAGTGTCACACATAATTGAGGTTGACCACCAAGTTTGAGTCCATTTGAAGAAAGTTGCCAATGTAACTTTGGTAAATCCTTAAAATCAACAGAAATGGCTTTACTAAGATTTAGTCATGCAAATCTATTCTCCTTGATGCACCACTTGGTGTAGTGTAATCATTTGAGGATTTGAACATGTCCACAAAAGTTAAGATCAAAATGAGAAAGTTGCCAATGTAAACCTGTTCAAATTTGGTTCTGGACAGAGAGGGTTTTGGGGTACTTTGATCAAGATAGCATTCTCTCCAACTTGTGCCATTTCGTCTAGATGCATTATTACACCATTTGAGCATGTGCACCAAGTTTGAGAGCATTTGGACATGTTTGACAGTGCAAAAATGTTCAAACTTGAAAAAGGACAGAAGTGGTTTCGAGAGGGTTTCATGGGGTTATACTATTCTCCATGACATGGTACTTGGAAAGATCATCAAAAATGTCATATGTGACATGTTAGAATTTTCCTGGATTTATTTGAAAATATTTCTTATAGAAAAATTTCAAATATGTGAAATGAGCTAAAATGGTTCTGGAGGGTTTTGTCCAATATTTTGATCATGACCATATGTTGAAACTCGTATATATGGAAAATTATGTCCATTGAGTCTCCCTAATTTTTCTCAATTATTTTTAAAGCTTTAAAATAATTTTAACCTATTAAAGACCATTTCTGGACTTAAGAGAAATCCTTTAAATAAAATAGGAAAATAACTTTAAAATTATATTTTTGTGGTTTCTGGGTATCCTATATCTAATAGGAGTCAAAAATATTTTTGGAAAGATTTTTACTGCCCTTAATTAAGTACTTGCAGTGCAAACCTCAATTCAGGGGTTTTTGAAAAACTAATTTTTGAAAATACTATTTGGCCAATTTATTTTTGTAAGAAATTATTTTTATGTCCTATACACATGGCATGATCATTGGTTCAAGAGTTTGGAGCAAGGAGATGAAGTATATGAGTTGGAGGATTTATTTGATTTTTAGAGCACTTGCAAACAGTAGACAAAAATCAAATCAAGCAAAGTCCAAAACACTCAAAAGTTTTTGTCAAACCACATTTTATCATGATTTATTAGCTTAAGTGTAGTGGCATGAAAATCATGGCGTGACAAACCTACCCCCCCTTACAAGAATCTCGTCCCTGAGATTCCCAGACTAGGCGCGGAAAGAATACAGAAACTTGGATCTAGGGTAGTCTTCACGTCCTCATACTGCTTCTGCTTCCGAGTGGTGCCCCATTGAACCTTGAAATACTTGATGGTGTGGCTCCGTGTATGACGTTCTTGCTTGATCCAGGTTCCTAAGGGGTCTCTTGCGTTAGGTCAGGTTGGGCTGGGGGTCAATGGTTCGGTGATTGATGCCCTGGTAGGGATCGGGCTAGTTAGGAAGTTGGAAACACTTTCAGGGGTGTGTCGCGTGGAAAACGCTATGCATAGTGGGTAACTCAGGTGGTAACTCCAGCTGGTAACTGTCTTTTGTTCGTCTCGTAGTAATCTCAGAGGGGGTTGTTGAACCTTGGAGTGATCTCGAAGAGGGCCGATGAATCTTGGTGTGGGTTTCTCTTGACATCAAAATGCTTGGTCCTCTTGAGAGAAGTGGCTTGCAGATACACCTGGTCTTCGACGAGAAATTTCACTTTTTGACGATGGTGGTTGGTGTAGTTCTTCCTCCTTGGCATGGCGGTCTTCAAATGTTCCTTGACTAGCTGAATGGATATTCTTCCATCTTCGGGTGGACAAGTAGGTCACCAAATGATGATGACGACTATCTTGTCTAAGCACTCCATGAAGACTTTGTTCATGGGGTACATAAAGTAGAATGGGGTATTGGTGGTGGTCATGGTTGAGTATTGGCCAAGGTTTCTTTGTCCTAGAGCCAAAGCTCATGGTTGTGATTCCGATCATATCGTGGCTTGGTGGGGCTTAAGGGTTTCAAGGATTCTAGTGTGCGAGTGAACACTTATCATCTTATCCTTAAGCACGGTTCCTGAGATGCCAATTGTTCTATCTAGTCCTTTAAACAAATAGCCTCATACCACCGAAAGCATAAACTCTTGTAGGTCAGCTCCAATCATCACTCATGCTATTATTATCCTCATGACTCCCAAGAGGAGGTCTAACAAAACTATACATGTCAACTATCCCCAAACTCATATCTATGCAAAAATAGTCCATGGGCAGAACGTACAAGCTGCTAAGCTTGAATTAAACATCACAATCCAAGTGCTCAGCCTATTCTTTCAAGGTCTAAGATAAAGCACCTCTATCCTAAGGAAACACGTCGTATACCACTCCAAGATCTTGTTTCCTTCCTATGAATCAATCCATAAGCCCATTAATTACATAATCCATTAATTCTACAAATCCAATGTTTATGGTGTTCCACATGATCTCCTAAAGTCCCTATAATCCCCAAATACTTGAAAGGGCTACCTTACTGTAGTCAGTCCACCAATTTCCATTATCATGGCCAAGTAACTTCCAACCTCCAGCTTATAGAGATCCTTAAATCAATTCCAATCTCCTAGTTTATCGTTCACCGAGAAACATGGCATCATGATCAAGATCATCAGTCTAAATCCAATTTACTCCGAACCATGTAGAATTACTCTGCATCCATACTCGACTAGGATAACCTATTGAGTCTAAATCTCATGTCCAACGAGGATTCCTATCTATTCCCCCAAGTCATTTTCGTAATGTCAACTATCTTCTATCATATCCCCTGGCTCAGTCAAATCCTTATACTTCCAAGAATTTCAGCTTGCGATCTTAATTGTCCCACTAAATCCAATTTATCCAGGGGTAATGGAAGCTATGCTACTCTATATTAATGATCCCACCAAGTTCATCTACCAACATGAAAGCCTCATAATCCACCAAATAGTCTCATATAATTTCTCAAAGTCATTGATATAAACCCATCAAGTCATTTGTCCTCAATTCCTACATCCTCAAATTGGTCTTCCCTATGGCATCATCAGTTCTTGTGCTATATTAGGATGACAACGTACTCGTTCACTATGTCTACTAGTTCCATAATGAGCCCAGTAATAAGCAAGGTTACGTAGGCTTAACTGGTTCTCTTGCAATTTTGTGGGTTAAGCACATGGTTAAAGATTCGATATGGGGTATCTTGTGAAGTCTCGAAGGGCCTAGGAATGGGTCTCTAATCTTGAGGGCTAAACATAATTCTACGGGGTTGCACTTGGTCGTGGAGATTGTAGCAGAAGTCTTCATTGCTAGTTGGTTGCCGAGGCAGAATCCTTGGTGTAGCTTGTCTTGCCGGTCTTCAGTTGAGGAGAGAGATGAGAGGGATAAGTAGAATAGAGGGGGATGCCTAAAAGGGGGTTCTATAGTGCAGGTGCAAACAAACAAGTGCCAAAAAGGGCCAAACACAAACAACAAAATAAGGCAGGTGATATAGTTGTGTACTTGTTGCCTAGGGCAAAAAGTGCGACTTATATCAAAACACAAACAAATAAAAACAAGCAACACACAGTCATGGTTCTATTTGAACCATCATACGGACTCGACTGCGCATAAGGGGTACACGACTCATCCTACCCTAGGGGTTCTCGGACTAAGTAGTTGTGCTTTACTTCGTGCCTCGTGCAGTCTTCTGGGTTTTCCTTAGGTGTTGCTACGTCTCTTGTAGTTGTTCGATGAAACAATCCGGGTTGAGCCTCAAGATTCTTCAACAACTTCTCGCCTGTTGAAGTGATGGGGTGAAGGTGGCTTCTCGTAGCAGGCATTGACTCAGTCTTCTGTTGTCTTCTTAATCATGACAATCCCTTTTTGTCTTCTAAGGCGTCGATGGTACCAAGTAGGTAATCCCTTATGCAATGATATTAACAAGGCATAGTAGAGGTCCAACATGTCGGTTACATTGATGAAAACATCGACACCAAGGGCGGGAGATGAAGAGAACCGTTTTCCTGCTCACTGTAGTGAGGCGGGCCAAATGGCGAGGTTCTCATCCACCGGTGGTTGCCGATACAACAACGGTAGTGACAGGGTTACTCTATTAGCGATGTATATCATGATCTTGCATATCCTATGCCATGATCATCTTAGGCTAAGGTTGCATCATCCTGGGCAAATTCAAAGGTTCACCGTCCTCTGGGTCTTCATGTCCTCATTCTTCAAAGGCGTATCTTCTGTTGGCATCGTCTTGTTTTGGTGTCGCCAATCTTGGGTTCAGAAGAGGTGGGTGAGTGTTTGGCAATGTGTACTCTTCTAGGCTATCCATGAGGATTACAAGGAATCCCGTGGTCAGGGGCTTGAGGGTGCTAGCGACTGTTTGCAATAGTTTTGAAGGGAAGAGATCGATGGGAAAGTATGCCTTAGTTTTTGAAAAACTGAGAAGGAAAGAGAAGTATAGATAGTTTTGAAAACTTGTAATAGTTTTGGAAATAGTTTTACCCTAACTATCGACCATGCTAACTAAGGCTTCCTACAGTCAGGATGGCTCTGATACTAGCTCTATGAGGACCCCGACTCATAAGTCATGATCACCGAATGCACATGTACAGTGATCCCAGAGATCAATGCTCACTAAACACACAGAAGCTGAATAACAAGAGTCTTACATCCATACATATCGTATTACACAAGTAGGACCATTATGGTCAAGTCTTGATTATAACATTGCAGCGGAAATCTTCGTTGATAACTTGGACCCTTGCCATCTCCTTAACCCTACAGGCATTCTAATTGGGAAGCGTCCTAGCTCGCATGTTCATCACCGAAGTATTCTTCTTCATATCATGTCCTTTCATGCCTGGCCAATAAAATAACCAGTGGCAAGCCAATGAGTACTTTGAATGTACTCGCAAGCAACCCATGTTTTGCTTCGAGATAAAACAATGCATGATATAGGATTTTTTTTTGCAGAAAGCTAGTTTTGAGTGCAATGACATGTTCAACAACTAGTAAATCATGCATCGTATGAATTCAAGTAACCATAGGGACTGGTTACAGATATCAACATAAAGGGAGTGGGCTCCAACCCAACTCAATCATGTCAAGTCCTTGACTTGACCCAAGTAGTTCTTCCCACACACACACTGGTTGAAAACAAGTGGATGTAGCCCAAGAGTGGTTACCCAACTGTCCTTGACCGTGGACATGGCTATTCGAATAGTTTTACACTCTGCAGACATTGCACACTTTACCCACAAGATCCGGGGAACTTTTGTGTCATCCACGACACGCGGTACCTCAAGTACCCGGGGTAAGCACCCGATCACTATCTTTCCCTAGACGACACTAGCAAGGAGTCCACTCATTGTTCCGTATCCTCACGATGTACATCATACGAGACTCACTCAAGATCGTAACATCCGAGAGGGAACACAACGGTGTATCTGGTGCCCTGTGAAAACAGTCATGGCCGCCCTACCTGGCACGACCCCGTCCCGAGAGAGCGCACCAACAACTCTCCCGTCATTAGTAATGCGGGCTCCAAGCTAGTATCGGCCTAGGTAATCAATAATGCCCTTTCCCATACAAGGGTAGAGTGGTTGCGCATGTAAGGTTGGAATAACGGTCGCAACTTAAACCAATCCGTTTTGAAAAACAACACACACACTTGCCTCGGTACACCACTTCGTCATCAAGTGGTTACCCAACTCATCATCTCCCCCGGGCATAAGTGGCACCCGATGGGTTTTTTCGAAAAGACCTCCGTCGACGCCCAACACACCGGCGTGCTCAGGAGAGCGTGCCTCATCCGTCGAGGTGCGCCACGATCGTTGGGGTGGTCGAACGCGAGCAGCGCATCGCCCGCAACGGACGGCGGCGATGGTGAGGGTGGGACACGACGCTGCAGCCGCGGAGAGGAAGAAATGGAGCTCGGGAGATGTCCTTGGGGAGGTTGGTGATGCTCTGGTGGAGTCTAAAGGGGAGGGGAGAGACCACAAAGCGCGAATTTAGGAGGAGGCCGACGACATGGCTCCGGCCATGGAGGTGGGCGGAGGGCACGAGAGGGAGAGGTAGGTTGGTCTAGGTGATGCACGGGAGGGGTAGAGAGCAAACGGAGAACACAGAGGGTTCGGGGTGGCCTTATATGGCGGGGCGATGGTGCACCGTGAGCTCATGCGCCGGCGAGGCTGTTACCGTCGGTGCAAGCCACGGGGGCTCATGTGGGCGTGTCCGGGTTGTTTGTAGGGGTGGTCTACGCCCAGAGGAAAGGAGAGAAGGAGCGGGGGAGCGTCAGGGCAGCGCGCGTGTGAGCATGCCCATTGGAGCTCTCGGGCGGCCATGGTGCGCGTGCGAGCAGGGGCAGGAGAGAGAGAGAGGGAGGAGGGGGACAGGGGCATGGCGTGTTGCGGACGTCGAGGCACCTCGACTGGCGCGGGGGGGAGGGGGGGAGGCTCGAGGTGGTCGGGTGTCTTGGGCAGAGAGCAGCTACAGTGCGTGGGAGCATTGTAGCGCGCTCTTGAGCACGCCTTTGGCATGCCATGGCATAAAAAAGGGGGAAGTGGGCGCGGCCACTTGTGTCCAGTAGTGCTAGGGAGTAGTAAAGAAAGGGGAGGAAGCATTGGATGCCATGGAGGGCCACTGGAATGAGGAGGGAGGTGAGATTGGGCAAGCAAATTTGGGCAAGCAAATTAACTCCACTTGACATGATAATTAACTGGATCAAGTGTCACACATAATTGAGGTTGACCACCAAGTTTGAGTCCATTTGAAGAAAGTTGCCAATGTAATTTGGTAAACCCTAGAAATCAGCAGAAATGGCTTTACCAAGATTTAGTCATGCAAATATATTCTCCTTGATGCACCACTTGGTGTAGTGTCATCATTTGAGGATTTGAACATGTCCACAAAAGTTGAGGTCAAAATGAGAAAGTTTCCAATGTAAACCTGTTCAAATTTGGTTCTGGACAGAGCGGGTTTTGGGGTACTTTTATCAAGATAACATTCTCTCCAACTTGTGCCATTTGGTCTAGATGCATTATTACACCATTTGAGCATGTGCACCAAGTTTGAGAGCATTTGGACATATTTGACAGTGCAAAAATGTTCAAACTTGAAAAAGGACAGAAGTGGTTGAGAGGGTTTCATGGGGTTATACTATTCTCCATGACATGGTACTTGGCAAGCTCATAAAAAATGTCATATGTGACTTGTTAGAATTTTCCTGGATTTATTTGAAAATATTTCTTATGGAAATATTTCAAATATGTGAAATGAACTGAAATGGTTCTGGAGGGTTTTGTCCAATATTTCGATCATGACCATATGTTGAAACTCATATATATGGAAAATATATGTCCATTGAGTCTCCCTAACTTTTCTCAATTATTTTTAAAGATTTAAAATAATTTTAACCTATTAAAGACCATTTCGGGACTTAAGAAAAATCCTTTAAATAAAATAGGAAAATAACTTTTAAAATTATATTTTTGTGGTTTCTGGGTATCCTATATCTAATGGGAGTCAAAAATATTTTTGGAAAGATTTTTACTGCCCTTAATTAAGTACTTGCAATGCAAACCTCAATTTAGGGGTTTTTGAAAAACTAATTTTTGAAAATAATATTTGGCTAAATTATTTTTGTAAGAAATTATTTTTATGTCCTATACACATGGCATGATCATTGGTTCAAGAGTTTGGAGCAAGGAGATGAAGTATAGGAGTTGGATGATTTATTTGATTTTTAGAGCACTTGCAAACAATAGACAAAAATCAAATAAAGCAAAGTCCAAAACACTCAAAAGTTTTTGACAAACCACATTTTATCATGATTTATTAGCTTAAGTGTAGTGGCATGAAAATCAGGGCGTGACACAAAAAGGGGAAAGGGGTATAGTCTCACTAAAAGGGAATATTTGAATAAGCTCAGAAGAGAAGAGAGGTAAAAGATCTTTTTGAAAAAGAAAGTTTTAGAGAAAATCCTTCCTATGGGCTTGCCAGTTTCTAGGGGTCACGTCTTAAAGCCAACATGTGCTCTGATACCATCTCGTAGCGACCTGACCTCAGACGTTCAAGTCTCTGTTCTTAAGTGTCATCCCTGGATCGGTACTCGAGGATTTATAACAGAGGTAAATCACATGTATAAAGTAATGTAAATACTATTACCTCAATCCAAATAGCGGAAGTAACAACAAGGTTGTGAATTCCCATCAACACCAATGGCAAAGTTGAGTGTAGAAATCGTAACCCTAACGTATCACTTACTCATCGTAAAATATCCTGCAACATGAGATGTTGCAGCCACAAAGGGTCAGTACATTGAATGTACTTGCAAATTCACACCACAGGATAATGGTGAATAATAGCTATCACTACATGCATATTTGGTTGGTGGAAAAGCTCTATGGTTATAATGTTTTTGCGAAAAGCCAAATTTTCCCTACTGCCAAGGAATATATTTTATTTAACTACAAAGTTGGTTGATAAATATTGAGAAGGTTTCTCCAACTCAATCCCAAACTAATAATCATTAAGCCAATCAAATTAAATAAATAAAGTGTTGAGATCAACATGATAATCCAAGAACCAGATACTCAAGATGTCCATAACCGGGGACACGGCTAATCATGATTAGTTTGTACACTCTGCAGAGGTTTGCGCACTTTTCCCCACAAGACTTGATCGCCTCCGTTGGATTTCTTGCACTACATGGTGTTTGAGAAACGGATGACTGAGACACAGTATTTTAGAAACATTAACTCTTTACTCCGGGCAGACCATACCAAACCTACAACCCTCTACCTGCTGATCCACCTCTTCAAGAGCTTCATGTAACTTACTCAACTATGCTAGAGCCCATAATAGCTTGTGGCTATACACGGAAGTTTCTAGCATGAATAATCTTATGATCCCTTTGAGCCTGGGTGGCGGTCCATAGGAAAATCACAAGGAACCCCGGGATTTCCAAAAATACAGGCAACACTAGATTCTCCAGGTGCCTCAATCCTCCCAGATGTGTATTAAAGTTGCCACCTTAAGTTGAACCATTAATTAACAATCTCACATTTGTCATGGATTTCACTCACCCAAACCACGTCTACGAGCATAGCATAGCAATATAAGCAATATGTAGAAGTAACTCCCAAGGTTTGAATGCAGTGCAATAGGTTCCTACCTCATCAACTACTTCCCAATACCCACATGTTACCAATCCTACTCATGCAATGTTTGAGGGTGAAACTAATGCATAAAAACTGGGTATGAAAGGGATATGATCAAAGTGTGAACTTGCCTGCAATGTTGATGAAGATGATTCGCACTCATAACTCTTGATAGTTCTACTCGTCACACTCCGTTCAATCTATCGTAGGCAAGCAATAGTAACCACACATAAGCAATCACTCGAAAGAGGAAGAATGAAGAAGATAGTTCGGAAAACATCAAAACCAAGCAAATAACTTTTGCAATATAAAACAATTTCTAAATATACCAAAATTATGTGAATTTGGCCTTATCAGAAAGTTTAGGTCAAGAGCTTCGATTTGCAAAAAGAATCAACTAAATCGGAGTTACGAAACTCAAGTTATGTTCAAAAGAAGTTTGAATATGAATTTCAACAAATTTCGAAATTTGAAAATTTCAAAAAGTTGACGTGACAGGTTCACTGGATAGGTGAAAACAAGACGAAGCTATAGGCGCTGGTTTCATCTAATTTGGATAAACGAATGCAAAGTTATGGCTATTTGAAAAATCAGGGCCAAGCTGTTTTACGGAAGAAAAATAGCTACGGCTAAGGTCTAATGTATAAATACATAGACTAATTGATAATCTAAATATTCTATCGTATTAGTCTAGAAATAATAAACTACGGAAGTATAAAAACAAAAAAACAAAGAAAGATACCTTTATAAGGCAGAGAAAAGACAATCTTTAAGGAATCTAGTCAAACCAAAATATTGATTTAACCCGAATCGGATGATTTTTGGAGGCTCTATGGGTCTATATTTATTGATGAAAAAGAGACTTAGAAGAAGGCTAGGCAATGTGGGACTAAACGTAGACCAAAATAAAAGAAATAGAGGAGAAGAGCTAAGCGCCTCGCACGGGCCTAAAGCCCATCGGCCGGCCGCACGTGTACGTGCTGCATTTTTGTTTTTTGCTAAAGGAAAATAAAATGTGAAAAGGAAAAGGCTGGCTGGGCCTGGCCTATTTAAGAATAAAAAAACAATGGGGCGCCAGAAGCTACTATACTGCGCATGTGGGCGACATATAGTCAGGGTGTACGCACATTTTTGTTTTTTTATAAATAGAGACAGGAAAGGAAAACCTGAATAAAGAAAACAAAAACAAAACTTTATACAGGCATATTATATATCAAAATTTCCAGAAAAAGATTTTCTACAGCTTGATATATTTTCTAGCGTCAAATAAATACACAAAATTCAAATAAAGCAAAGAGTGCTACTGCTGCAATAAAACCTCATAAAAATCATTTTAAAAGCACCAAAATGATTTCAAATTTATCTCTCTCCGACTTTCCATTGTACGGAATCATGTTACCCTATTTTCCATATATTTTATTTTTGGAGAAAATTAGTTCGAATAAAACCCAATTACTCCAAATTGAAAATAATTTCCAAAATGACTTTAAATTAGATCCTTTTAAACTTCCAACTCATATTTCATATGTTTTGAAGAAGTCATTTTATCTTCTCTCATGAAAATCATTGAGTTGCTTAAAGTTTTTGAATTGGAAAATATTTCCAAATAAAATTTAAATCTTTTCAAAACCCTTTTCATTTAAATAAATGGAAGAAGTCATGTCATCTTCTCTCTAGGATTTTGTATTTGAAAAGTATTTGAATTCACGAAGATCAAAATGCAAAATGAAAGTTTGAGAAAGTCCTTTTATTCCCTCTCATTTAACTTTCAAACAAATACAAATTTCACTCAAGCAATCATACAACCAAGCAAAACTATCTATTTTATATAACATTCCAAAATTTAGAATTTTGGGATGTTACAGTCTGGCTATGCTCTATCTTCATCACACAAAATATTTAAATCATGCACAAACCCGATGACAAGCCAAGCAATTGTTTCATACTTTTGACATTCTCAAACTTTTTCAATCTTCACGCAATACATGAGCGTGAGCCATGGATATAGCACTATATGTGGAATAGAATGGTGGTTGTGGAGAAGACAAAAACGGAGAAGATAGTCTCACATGAAATAGGCGTATCAACGGGCTATGGAGATGCCCATTAATAGATATCAATGTGAGTGAGTAGGGATTGCCATGCAACGGATGCACTAGAGCTATAAGTATATGAAAGCTCAACAGAAGAAACTAAGTGGGTGCGCATCCAACTCGCTTGCTCACGAAGACCTAGGGCATTTTGAGGAAGCCCATCATTGGAATATACAAGCCAAGTTCTATAATGAAAAATTCCCACTAGTATATGAAAGTGACAACATAGGATACTCTCTATCATGAAGATCATGGTGCTACTTTGAAGCACAAGTGTGGTAAAAGGATAGTAGCATTGTCCCTTCTCTCTTTTTCTCTCATTTTTTTATCTTTTTTGGGCCTTTCTCTTTTTTTATGGCCTCTTTTTTCTCTTTTTTTTATTTGGGCTTCTTTGGCCTCTTTTATTTATTTATTATTCGTCTGGTGTCTCATCCCGACTTATGGGTGAATCATAGTCTCCATCATCCTTTTCTCACTGGGACAATGTTCTAATAATGATGATCATCACACTTTTATTTACTTACAACTCATGAATTACAACTCGATACTTAGAACAAAATATGACTATATGAATTCCTCTGGCAGTATACCGGGATATGCAATGAATCAAGAGTGACATGTATGAAAGAATTATGAACGGCAACTTTGCCACAAATATGATGTCAACTACATGATCATGTTAAGCAATATGACAATGATGGAGCGTGTCATAATAAACAGAACAGTGGAAAGTTGCATGGCAATATATCTCGGAATGACTATGGAAATGCCATGATAGGTAGGTATGGTGGCTGTTTTGAGGAAGGTATATGGTGTGTGTATGATACCAGCAAAAAGTGAGCGGTATTAGAGAGGCTAGCAATGGTGGAAGGGTGAGAGTGCGTATAATCCATGGACTCAACATTAGTTATAAACAACTCATATACTTGTTGCAAAAATCTATTAGTTATCAAAACAAAGTACTACGCGCATGCTCCTAGGGGGATAGATTGGTAGGAAAAGACCATCGCTCATCCCCGACCGCCACTCATAAGGAAGACAATCAATAAATAAATCATGCTCTGACTTCATCACATAACGGTTCACCATACGTGCATGCTACGGGAATCACAAACTTTAGTACAAGTATCTCTCAAATTCACAACTACTCAACTAGCATGACTCTAATATCACCATCTTCATATCTCAAAACAATCATAAGGAATCAAACTTCTCATAGTATTCAATGCACTTATATGAAAGTTTTTATTATACCCATCTTGGACGCCCATCATATTAGGACTAGTTTCATAACCAAAGAAAACTACTATGTTGTTCTAAAGACTCTCAAAATAATATAAGTGAAGCATGAGAGTTCGTCTATTTCTATAAAATAAAACCACCGCCGTGCACTAAAAGGATATAAGTGAAACACTAGAGCAAATGACAAACTACTCCGAAAGATATAAGTGAAGATCAATGAGTAGCCGAATAATTATGCAACTATGTGAAGACTCTCTAATATATAAGAATTTCAGATCTTGGTATTTTATTCTAACAGCAAGCAAAACAAAATAAAATGACATGACGCTCCAAGCAAAACACATATCATGTGGTGAATAAAAATATAGCTCCAAGTAAAGTTACCGATGAACGAAGACGGAAGAGGGGATGCCATCCGGGGCATCCCCAAGCTTTGAATTTTTGGGGTCCTTAGATTATCTTGGGGGTTCCATGGGCATCCCCAATCCTAGGCTCTTGCCACTCCTTGTTCCATAATCTATCAAAAAGTTTCACCCAAAACTTGAAAACTTCACAACACAAAACTCAACAGAAATCTCGTGAGCTCCGTTAGCGAAAGAAAACAAAAGACCAACTCAAGGTAATGTAATGAACTCATTATTTATTTATAATGGTGTTAAACCTACTATATTCCAACTTATCTATGGTTTATAAACTATTTTACTAGCCACAGATTCATCAAAATAAGCAAACAACACACGAAAAACAGAATCTGTCGAAAACAAAACAGTCTGTAGTAATCCGTAACTAACGCAAACTTATGGAAATCCAAAAATTCTAAAATAAATAGGTGGACCTGAGGAGTTTGTCTAGTAATCACCTGCAAAAAGAATCAACTAAATATCACTCTCCAGTAAAAAGTTGTAGCTAATCTCGTGAGCGCTAAAGTTTCTGTTTTTTACAGCATGATCATAAAGACTTCACCCAAGTCTTCCCAAAGGTTATACTTGGCACAAACACTAATTAAAACACAAAACCACATCTAAACAAAAGCTAGATGAATTATTTATTACTAAACAGAATAAAAAAGCAATAAAGTAAAATAAAATTGGGTTGCCTCCCAACAAGCGCTAACGTTTAACGCCCCTAGCTAGGCATGATGATTTCAATGATACTCACATAAAAGATAAGAATTCAAACATAAAGAGAGCATCATAAAGCATATGACTAGCATATTTAAGTCTAACCCACTTCCTATGCATAGGGATTTTGTGATCAAGCAATTTATGGGAACAAAAATCAACTAGCATAGGAAGGCAAAACAAGCATAACTTCAAAACTTTAAGCACATAGAGAGGAAACTTTATATTATTGCAATTCCTACAAGCGTATGTTCCTTCCTCATAATAATTTTTAGTAGCATCATGAATGAATTCAACAATATAACCAGCACCTAAATCATTCTTTCATGATCTACAAGCATAGAAGTTTTACTACTCTCCACATAAGCAAAATTCTTCTCATTCGGAATAGTGGGAGTATCATAAGAGACTTGAATACTATAAATTGTTTCCACATTAAAAAAGTAATGTTCAGAAAAAGGGTAATCATAATCATGACAAGTTTTATAAATATAATCATTACTACCTTTTATAGCATAAGTTTCATCACAATAATCGTCATAAGTAGCAACTTTGTTCTTATCATAATCGATTGAGACCTCTTCCGAAATAGTGGATATATCATTAAATAAAGTCATGACCTCTCCAAATCCACTTTCGTAAATATACTATAAGATTCAACATCCTCCAAAATAGTGGGATCATTACTTCCTAAAGTTGGCACTCTTACTAACCCACTTTCATCAATATAATCATCATAGATAGAAGGTATGCTATCATCATAACAACTTTGCATATCAAAACTTGGGAGGCTAAAAATATCATCTTCATTAAACGTAGAATCCCAAAGCTTGGGCCTTTTTATATCATAAGCATAATCACTCTCATCATTAATAGTATGGATAACACCAATAGTATAACAATTATCATATTCTTCCAAGCAAGCACCAAAAAGATTTTCTAGATCATAAGAAGTATCACTATCTTCCCAATCATAATCATCACAACAAGTAATAGGCATAATGAGATCATCATCAAGTGCATCATCTTCCATAATTATTTTTGATTCATTTTCATGAGGCACAACAATAATAGGAGCAACATTATTTGGGAGAGATATATTTTTACCTCTCTTCCTTTTCTTTTCTTATTCTTCACCACATCATGTGTGGGTTCAATCCTCTTTTTGGAGCTCCTTATTAATGAGATTGGTTGAATATAAGGCTCCTCCTCGTTACCTGATTCATCATAAGAAATAATAGGAGGATATTGGGAAGTCTCTTCCCTTTCGTTAGTATTCTCTTCATCTTCTATTTTCTTTCTTTTCTTTATGTAATTGGCAATATAAGGATTTTCAATGCAATTCACCGCACAATACATATAAATTTCCTCTAGATCAAAACCAGGAAGTTTATAACGGGCAAATTCTGGAAGATAGATAGTTATACGTTTCATTTCTTCGTAGCCCATAAGCAAACTAAGTTCATTATAATGTGCAAGGGAAATCAAATCATCACAATTTTTGAACACGATTAGATCATGAAACAATTTGCATCGGATAGTTAAATGACCATGTTCCTTGCAAAGTTCACAAGTATGGCCAAGAAAATTTAAATTTTCAGCACAAACATCTAGCCTTTGTTGCAACAATTTAGTTTATAAGTACTTATGCCTCTTGCAAAATCTATCTTCCCTATTTGGTGTGTACTTACAAACCCAATGCACTCCACAAAAATTGACATGTTTATTGGAGACATTTTCATCATAACTAGTGCAATCATCATTAGTATTATGGATATTCAAGGAGTTCATACTAACAACATTGCAATCATGCTCATCATTCAAAGATTTAGCGCCAAACATTTTAATGCATTCTTCTTCTAACACTTTGGCACAATTTTCCTTTCCATCATACTCATGAAAGATATTAAAAAGAAGAAGCATATGAGACAAACTCAATTCCATGTTTTTGTACTTTTCTTTTATAAACTAAACTAGTGCTAAAACAAGAAACAAAAAGATTTAATTGCAAGATCTAAAGATATACCTTCAAGGACTAACCTTCCCGGCAACGGTGCCAGAAAAGAGCTTGATGTCTACTACACAACCTTCTTCTTGTAGACGTTGTTGGGCCTCCAAGTGCAGAGGTTTGTAGGACAGTAGAAAATTTCCCTCAAGTCCATAACCTAAGGTTTTATCGATCCGCAGGAGGCGTAGGATGAAGATGGTCTCTCTCAAGCAACCCTGCAACCAAATAACAAAGACTCTCTTGTGTCCCCAACACACCCAATACAAATGGTAAATTGTATGGGTGCACTAGTTCGGCGAAGAGATGGTGATACAAGTGCAATATGGATGGTAGATAAAGGTTTTTGTAATCTGAAAATATAAAAACAGCAAGATAACAAGTGGTAAAAGTGAGCGTAAACGGTATTGCAATGATAGGAAACAAGGCCTAGGGTTCATACTTTAACTAGTGCAAGTTATCTCATCAATAATAACTTAATTGGATCATATAACTATCCCTCAACATGCAACAAAGAGTCACTCCAAAGTCACTAATAGCGGAGAACAAACGAAGAGATTATGGTAGGGTACGAAACCACCTCAAAGTTATTCTTTCTGATCAATCCATTGGGCTATTCCTATAATTGTCACAAACAGCCCTAGAGTTCGTACTAGAATAACACCTTAAGACACACATCAACCAAAACCCTAATGTGACCTAGATACTCCAATGTCACCTCAAGTATCCGTGGGAATGATTATACGATATGCGTCACACAATCTCAGATTCATCTATTCAACCAACAGATAGAACCTCAAAGAGTGCCCCAAAGTTTCTACCGGAGAATCAAGACGAAAACGTGTGCCAACCCCTATGCATAGGTTCATGGGAGGAACCCGCAAGTTGATCACCAAGACATACATCAAGTGAATCACGTGATATCCCATTGTCACCACAGATACGCACGGCAAGACATACATCAAGTGTTCTCAAGTCATTAAAGACTCAATCCGATAAGATTAATTAAAGGGAAAACTCAATCCATTACAAGAGAGTAGAGGGCGAGAAGCAACATAAGATCCAACTATAATAACAAAGCTCGCGATACATCAAGATCATGCCAAATCAAGAACACGAGAGAGAGAGAGAGAGAGAGAGACATCAAACACATAGCTACTGGAACATACCCTCAGCCCCGAGGGTGAACTACTCCCTCCTCGTCATGGAGAGCGTCGGGATGATGAAGATGGACAACGATGAGGGTTCCCCCTCCGGCAGGGTTCCGGAATAGGGTCCCGATTGGGTTTTGGTGGCTACAGAGGTGTGACGCCCGGATAATTAGGCTACAGTAATCCCACGTTAATGATGCCACGTCACCATGGTTACTGTTGCCAAACTCACGTTGGTTCGAAACCGATTCAAATTCGAATTCAAAATCAAGTCAAACAATAAAGGTTTTTCAAATACAAAACTAAAATGTACAAAATGTGGCAAATAATTCATAGATAATTATTGTGGAGAAATCATCTTTTTATAAAATATTGTAGTGCCTTTAAACAATTAAAACAGGGGCAAAACAATATTTTTATTGCTTTTTAAATTATAAAAATTCCCAAAGTATTTTAAATAAATCCCAAGCTTTTTATGGCATTGTCTAATTTTGCAATGTGAATTATGGGACAAGTTCTCTATTTTACTAAACCTATTCGCTATTTAAAATAAGTACAAAGCTTAACAAAAAAAGACAGAAACCAAAAAGAAAGAAAGAAAGAGAAACAGAAAAGGGAAATAGAAACAAACCTAACCTACTGGCACACTCGGACCATCTAGCAAAGCTCACAACCCAGTCCACCAGCGCCCTCTCCTTCTTCCCCTGTTCACCCGAGCGTGGTGGCCGCTCGAGCATCGTCCATGGAGGATATCCGCCACGTGCCGGCCATCCCGCTGTTGCCCGCACTTCATAAAAGGCCCCCTCGACCCCAGATGAAACCCTAGAGCCCTCCTGCCTTTCCCCCTCGCTTTCTTCGTCGTCAGATCCGCCACACCGAACCACCCGTTGCCACGGCGAAGCTCGCCGACGTGGCTACCCTCCTCCCCGGCTCTTGGTTTCGAGTCCCTCTGCTCCGCCGTCATCCTCTACGTTGCGTGAGGCTGCCCGTTGGAGCTAGGACCCCCCCCTGCATCGAGCCCTGCATCATCTCCGTCGTCCTCAGCCCCGTAGATCGTCGCCATTGATTCTGGCAAGGCCGAGCCATCCCCGAGGCCGTTGAGCTGCTCTACACATCCACTGTGAGCTCCCTCCCAAAACCCCTCTCTGCCCAGTTTGATTTCGTGCCCGTATCCACCGACGCCATCGGAGCCGAAGCTCCTCGCCGCCGGGCATGGCGCAGCCGCGGCCACAGCCACTACCGCTCGCGTCCGAACATGGCGTTGTGCTCCTCGCCTTCTCTGTCTTCCAATGCGATTCCTACCTCCTCTCCTCGTGCCCTGCATCGCTGATGGCCAAGCACGCCTGACGCCGTCGTTCTCTGCCGCCGCTGCTGCTGTTTGCCCACGGAGCCCGTTTCCCCCTCGCTCCGGCGTGCCTCCCCGGCCGCCCGGGGTGCATCGGTCCCGCACACACGCTCGCGCGCCCGTGAGCCTCGCCCACAGTCGCCGCACTTCCTCGGCCACGCGCTCCGTCGTGACCGCCATTGCCTCCCGTGCGCCCTCCCGCCGGAGCCCCTGGCCTCGGCTCCGCCCCTGCCCCTGCTTGCCGCTGCGCTGCGGCGCTGCGCCCTGGGCGGCCCGCGCCACACCCCGCACCCACCGCCGGCCTCCACTCCCCGTGCAGCCGGCTGCCGCCCCCCTGCTTTCTGCTTTTCGTTGCTGCTGCTTCTGCATACAGGCCGGCTGTCGCTGATAGTTTACGTGATAATGCCCCCCAATCCTAACACTAATTAGGCACTGACAGTAGGCCCCACTACTCAATTTGATTACCTAAAACCGTTTAAAACTCTGTTTAACAAAATGTCCCACTGACCTATGGGTCCATTGCTAAATAAATCTAGTTAGTTATATAGTTTAACTAGCAGTCTATGACATGTGGCCCCCACATGTCAGTTGGACCAGTCAAACTAGTCAACAAGTTGACTGTTGACTGCTGACTAGGCCGTCAACAGGGCCCACATGTCAGCCAAATAGTCACATCTCAGGGTACACTTCTGTGTGCCCGTAGCATTTAGTATTTAATATATTGCGAATTAAATTAACTCCAGAAATTCAGAAAATGTCTTAAAACTTTAAAAATTAATAAAAAATAAACCATAGCTCGGATGGAAAAACTTTGTACATGAAAGTTGCTCAGAACTACGAGGCGAATCCGGATACGCAGACCGTTCGTCCACCACACATCCCTAGCATACCGAACTCACAACTTTCCCCCTCCGGTTCACCTGTCCGAAAATACGTAACACCGGGGATACCTTCCCGGATGTTTCCCCCCTTCGCCGGTATCACCTATCCCTGCGTTAGATCACCTCTAGCACCGCGTTTGTCATGTTATGCTTTGATTGCTCTATTATTGATTGTGTTCCTCCTCCGTTAATTTTTCCGGTAGACCCCGAGACCGCTGCCGGTACCCCTGTGATCGACTACGGTGTTGTCGACCCTTCTCTCTTGCCAGAGCAACCAGGCAAGCCCCCCCCCCTTGATCACCAAATATCGCCTATTCTTCTCTATACTGCTTGCATTAGAGTAGTGTAGCATGTTACTGCTTCCGGTTTATCCTATTCTGTTGCATAGCCTGTCATTGTTGCTACAGTTGGTACCCTTACCTGCTATCCTACTGCTTAGTATAGGATGCTAGTGTTCCATCAGTGGCCCTACACTCTTGTCCGTCTGCCATGCTATACTACTGGGCCGTGATCACTTCGGGAGGTGATCACAGGCATATACTATATACTTTACGATGTTACATTACCTGTGATACTGTTCGGAGATGGGGGCTGAAGGGGCAGGTGGTTCCACCCAGGTAGTGGTGGGCCTGGGTTCCCGACGGCCCCCGAATGTTACTTTGTGGCGGAGCGACACGGCACGTTGAGACCACCTAGGAGAGAGGTGGCCTGGCCCTGGTCGGCGTTCGCGGATACTTAAAACGCTTAACGAGATCTGGGTCTTTGATCTGAGTCTGGCCATTTGGTCTATACACACTAACCATCTACGCGGGAGTAGTTATGGGTATCCCGGCGTCGTGGTATCAGCCGAAGCTCTTTTTGACGTCAGCGACTGAGCGGCGTGCGCCGCATTGGATCGTAAGCTCGCGCTTGTATTAAGGGGGCTAGATCTGCTTCCGGCCGCGTACGCAACGTGCAGGTGTGCTAAGGGCGATGGGCCAGGACCCCTGTGCGCTTAGGTTTTGCTGACCTCTCTGTTGAGCCTAGGTGGGGCTGCGACGTGTTGATCTCCTGAGGCCGGGCATGACCCCGAAAAGTGTGTCCGGCCAAATGGGATCAAGCGTGTTGGGTTATGTGGTGCACCCCTGCAGGGAAGTTTATCTATTCGGATATCCGTGTCCATCGGTAAAAGGACGACCCGGAGTTGTACCTTGACCTTATGACAACTAGAACCGGATATTTAATAAAACACACCCTTCCAAGTGCCAGATACAACCCGGTGATCGCTCTCTAACAGGGCATCGAGGAGGGGATCTCCGGGTAGGATTATGCTATGCGATGCTACTTGGAGGACTTCAGTCTACTCTCTTCTACATGATGCAAGATGGAGGCCGCCAGAAGCGTAGTCTTCGACAGGATTAGCTATCCCCCTCTTATTCTGGCATTCTGCAGTTCAGTCCACTGATATGGCCCTTTACACATATATCCATGCATATGTAGTGTAGCTCCTTGCTTGCGAGTACTTTGAATGAGTACTCACGGTTGCCTTATTCCCCCTTTTCCCCATTTCTCTACCCGATTGCTGTGACCAGATGATGGAGCCCAGGATCCAGACGCCACCTTCGATGACGACTCCTACTATACTGGAGGTGCCTACCACTACGTGCAGCCTGCTGACGACGACCGGGAGTAGTTAGGAGGATCCCAGGCAGGAGGCCTGCGCCTCTTTCGATTGTATACCAGTTTGTGCTAGCCTTCTTAAGGCAAACTTGTTTAACTTATGTCTCTACTCAGATATTGTTGCTTCCGCTGACTCGTCTATGATCGAGCACTTGTATTCGAGCCCTCGAGGCCCCTGGCTTGTATTATGATGCTTGTATGACTTATTTTATTTGTAGAGTTGTGTTGTGATATCTTCCCGTGAGTCCCTGATCTTGATCGTACACATTTGCATGCATGATTAGTGTACGATTGAATCGGGGGCGTCACAAGTTGGTATCAGAGCCGACTGCCTGTAGGAATCCCCCTTTCCAACTCCTTGGCCGAAGTTGAGTCTAGTCGATGAAAATTGTTTTACTAACTTGGCTGTGCGGCCCATGGGCCCATGTCGCCATTGGGTGGTATTAGGATCTTTTATTCCTCGTCTATACTCTGGGACTCTGATCTCTCTTCTATTCGGGTTAAAATAAATTTTGCTAAATCTAACATTAGGATCTCGTTATCACTTTCACCCGGAGATCACCTTATTACGGATGATCGTCTGCTGCACGTGAAGACCCTGAAGATACTCTCCGCTATTAACCCGAGAACTTGTGTTCATCGCGTTTGCAATTCCCCTTCCACCGTCAACCCTTATGGATAACTACTTGCAGTTGTTATTCTTACATTCTTCCCCAGTTGGTCTTGTTATTACAAGATACCTCGAAATACTCGTCGTTGTTTCGATAATCCTTTGAGCTTACTGCCTTGCTGTTCTTTGTCACCTGAATACCCCTACGGATAATTCTCGCACTTATCGAGTATCCGCTCATCCCCCAGTTGTTCATGTGTTTCACAATGGTCATCGAAATACTATTCGATCCTCCAAAAACCCTTAGTAGCTTATTGCTCTGCAATACTTGTCTGCTTGCATGATGGATGCTTTCCATATGTCTGGCAATATTCGTTAGTATCCTTAGGCACCGTCATTTTGATCCCTTTGATTCAACATGAGTACGAATGCACGCAATCATCAGTTGATCCTTTTAAATTATCTTTCCGGCTCAGACGTCATTTTAAACATGAGCTGGTTCTCAACAAATCCAATTGCCGTTGATTGTACCCCTAAGGCTATTCAACTTATCCATCCCTAATCAGAACATTGCTTCTGATCCCTTGATTTGAAAATCATAATTCTTTTGCATTTGAGCTTTGAATTTGTCAGTTGTTTATATAGTCTGATCTCCTTGCATTGTTTCTTCCTCTGGTTGAGTACCGATGCTCACATCAGATCCTTTGAGGACCACCGGATCCTTTGTTGGATTTTATTCGATAACATCCTTCATATTCAATCCCTTTGGAAGTTCTTTCTGTAAATCCTATCCTCTGATTGACCAACCATGCTTTGCTTTCGAGCTTGTGGTATTTTCTATTGAAGCTTGTGGTATATGTTTCCACGATACCCTGACGGGTTGAACCTATGCCTTCCTTAATATGTGCAAACTCGAAAGTTTTCACGAGTCATACTCTTTTGGTGTTTTGCTAGATAAAATCTCAACACTACAACTTCTTCGAAAGTGAAGGTGAATGGAAGGTTATACATTGAAGAAGTGGGAGTCGACCTTGAACTTTGTGTTCATGCCCATGGACACGACGTAGATACTACCATAGAAGCTTCTTGTAATAATAACTATTTCGTTGAAATAATATCATCTGGTATCCGTGAACTGATCCTATGCAATCGTGGTTTCGACCATATTTTCTCTTTGATCCCATTTCTCGGACAAGTTAAATGACTTGTCTTTTGCAAGTCAATACACCAGTCCAACCTCTACTTTGATCTACAGCTGGTATTACCCTCTGGTTTGTGTTGCATCTTATGAGTCTCCATCAGCTATTATTTCTCACCAATTCCAATTTTTCTGGGTTTTGGGTTGTCGTCAACCGAGAACACCGATAAGTGAATCAATCCCACACTCTGATTCAATAACTCTAAGTAATCTTCATTGCTTATGAGTTTATTAATCCTTCAAGTCACTCCTAGCCTGATCAGCTATATCATTATCGTGCAAATTTTTAACTGTGCTACCTGGTCCTTCCTCTCGGAGCACAACTTTTCGACGATGAGCTAAGCTTACGTCGATCTTTCTCGTCATATCAGTTCACCTTGAACAACAAGCTTGATTTCAAGTTTGTGTCCTACCCATGGTTCCAATAACCTTCCGCTTCATCATTCCTTTGACTTGATGTCGTTGCTGATTGATTACATCTTGAAATCTCTCGACAAAAGTGTCGTGAACCACATCAACCTTATGAGGTCTTCCAAGATATCTATCGAATTCTTGATGAGAGATAGCATCCTTTGCCCTCGATGATTTGGGTTATCATCGACAACATTATTGCATTCCCTCCAACACAAAACTTGTTCCTGTTTTGTGTTGTACCTTGAGTTCCTTGCTATCCAACTTATGTTATGTTCTACCACGGAGTATTACCATCTTTGATGTCAAGAATGTTGTGAGGATTGCTCCACCTCTTAGGAATTCTCCCTATAATGATACTTCTCACCATCACCATTCTTTCTTGGTCCTCGTGTCGATTCCAACCGGGGTACCCACAAGTGAACGGTGTTGTTTGGATTCTGCACTTCTAGCAACCCTATTGCTTTGAAGTTAATGATCGATAATTCATTCTTAGCCTATCGGTTGCTGAACCACCATTCTAACGTTGATCATGCTACTATAAGCCCATATTTCGGGTGCAGTTTTCAACCAATGTTTAATTGTGTATGTTTTCCTCGAGCATACATCATTATATCTTTTGTTTTGACAAATGTTATATCCTTGTTCACATACTTGTGGAAATACATCTTTTTGGAAACATCGACGAATTGTCGCTGAGTTCATCAGCTACCACCTTATCCCTTCATTGGTTTAATGATGAGCTCCTATTTCAAAACTCGCTTCCATAGTAGATTTCCCAAGAATCTTACAATGTCGTCTCATCAATTTGTTTTGCACCTTTCCTTCTCAGGCATCCTGAGTCCGAGGTATCCTAACACCGATCAGATCTGAATCTCGGTCAGATATGATGGTTGGAACATTTTTCCAAGAGTTATAACACTGGTCTTTTATAACTCGGTAAGGTGATGGCATGTCCAGCACACCTGGCCGGATGACCTGCTGTTATAGTTTCCTTATTAGCAAGGTTATCCATTCTTCCATGAGGAAATTGTAAGACTTACTCTACAAGTTTTTCCTGATGGATCCTTCCTATTTCCAAAGTCTGATCTTCACCTGATGACCATGTCAATGCTATTTCGAAGCATGTCTATGGTACTCCGATTTTCAGCAAGAACATTTGAAGCCCAATGCTAAATGTTTCCTGCTCAATTATCCAAACACCGCTTTATGGGTAATGTCATGAAATTTCTCTCCCCTACCTAAAGAGTTTTCTACATTATATCCTGACATGGATATCATGCTCTGCTTGTCCTTGGGAAGGATATACCCTTGAAATATGTGTTTAAACACATTATCCTTTCCATTGTTCTGTTTAATTTGATAATCATATTATCCTTTTCATTGTTTGGTTTAACCATTCTTGTGATCTATAAGATCTAAGCAGTAATATTCTCCTGCTTATGGAAACACCTCGGTGTACAACCGTGTCAGTAAGACCCTGTTGCATTTGTTGATAGCATCCTGGTTACCACCGATGGACGAGAACTTTGCCTATTGGTCCGCCTCGTTCAACGAGCAGGAAAATGGTTCTCTTCATCCCTCGCCCTTGGTACCGATGTTGTTTTCGACATAACTGACGGGCTACCCTCTGACATGCCTTGCTATCATGACCGTGCAAGATGTCACCACTCCTTCTACCTTTATCCCGTATGGTGGGCCCATAACCCACAGTTCCACAGGATCGAAACCTGACTCTCCTGTACACCCCCGGTTTCCAAAATTACTCCTCGCTCGTGGCGTCGTATGTAATTCACGAGCCACCTTCAGGTCTGATATCGGACGCAATAATTATTCCGTTGCTTTGAAACCCCTTTCACCTTCTGTCTAGGCATTGAACGATTGCCTGGCTGCTTCGAACTTCTAATTGTACCTTCCAACTTTACTCTCGATGTGTTTTATTTGTTCAACTCGAGAGGTACTCATATACTCATTCATGGGTTAATCCCAGATTATTACCCTTATAGCATTCTGTCATTGCCGATCTGCCTCGTTACCTATTTGTAAATACGATGAAGATCCTGAAGAAAGGATGCCGGCTTCATCATGATGACCTGAAGCAGAGAAATGGAGACATCAACGTAAAGGATCAACTACTTCGGGAAGTGCAACAAGGACCGAGAAGACCCATTAGAATTTCGTTAACTAGTCTTTCCCCCTTACTCCCCTCCTAAATGTCGGGACGAGATTTATTGTAGTGGAGGAGAATTGTGACGCCCGGATAATTGGGCTACAGTAATCCCACGTTAATGATGGCACGTCACCATGGTTATTGTTGCCAAACTCACGTCAGTTCGAAACCGATTCAAATTCGAATTCAAAATCAAGTCAAACAATAAAGGTTTTTCAAATACAAAACTAAAATGTACAAAATGTGGCAAATAATTCATAGATAATTATTGTGGATAAATCATCTTTTTATAAAATATTGTAGTGCCTTTAAACAATTAAAACAGGGGCAAAACAATATTTTTATTGCTTTTTAATTTATAAAAATTCCCAAAGTATTTTAAATAAATCCCAAGCTTTTTATGGCATTGTCTAATTTTGCAATGTGAATTATGGGACAAGTTCTCTATTTTACTAAACCTATTTGCTATTTAAAATAAGTACAAAGCTTAACAAAAAAAGAGAGAAACCAAAAAGAAAGAAAGAAAGAGAACAGAAAAAGGGAAATAGAAACAAACCTAACCTACTGGCACACTCGGACCATCTAGCAAAGCTCACGACCCAGTCCACCAGCGCCCTGTCCTTCTTCCCCTGTTCACCCGAGCGTGGTGGCCGCTCGAGCATCGTCCATGGAGGGGATCTGCCACGTGCCGGCCATCCCGCTGTTGCCCGCGCTGCATAAAAGGCCCCCTCGACCCCGGATGAAACCCTAGAGCCCTCCTGCCTTTCCCCCTCGCTTTCTTCGTCGTCAGATCCGCCACACCGAACCACCCATCGCCACAGCGAAGCTCGCCGGCGTGGCTACCCTCCTCCCCGGCTCTTGGTTTCGAGTCCCTCTGCTCCGCCGTCATCCTCTACGTTGCGTGAGGCTGCCCGTTGGAGCTAGGACCCCCCCTGCATCGAGCCCTGCATCATCTCCGTCGTCCCCAGCCCCGTCGATCGTCACCATTGTTTCTGGCAAGGCCGAGCCATCCCCGAGGCCGCTGAGCTGCTCTACGCATCCACTGTGAGCTCCCTCCCAAAACCCCTCTCTGCCCCGTTTGATTTCGTGCCCGTATCCACCGACGCCATCGGAGCCGAAGCTCCTCGTCGCCGGGCATGGCGCAGCCGCGGCCACAGCCACTACCGCTCGCGTCCAAGCATGGTGTTGTGATCCTCGCCTTCTCTGTCTTCCAACGCGATTCCTACCTCCTCTCCCCGTGCCCTGCATCGCCGATGCCCAAGCATGCCCGACGCCGCCGTTCTCTGCCGCCGCTGCTGCTGTTTCCCCACGGAGCCCGTTTCCCCCTCGCTCCGGCGTGCCTCCCCGGCCGCCCGGGGTGCATCGGTCCCGCACACACGCTCGCGCACCCGTGAGCCTCGCCCACAGTCGCCGCACTTCCTCGGCCACGCGCTCCATCGCGCCCGCCATCGCCTCCTGTGCGCCCTCTCGTCAGAGCCCCTTGCCTCGGCTCCGCCCCTGCCCTGCTTGCCGCTGCGCTGCGGCGCTGCGCCCTGGGCGCCCCGCGCCACACCCCGCACCCATCGCCGGCCTCCACTCCCCGCGCGGCCGGCTGCCGCCCCCCTGCTTTCTGCTTTTCGTTGCTGCTGCTTCTGCATACAGGCCGGCTGTCGCTGATAGTTTACGTGATAATGCCCCCCCAATCCTAACACTAATTAGGCATTGACAGTAGGCCCCACTACTCAATTTGATTAACTAAAACCGTTTAAAACTCTGTTTAACAAAATGTCCCACTGACCTATGGGTCCACTGCTAAATAAATCTAGTTAGTTATATAGTTTAACTAGCAGTCTATGACATGTGGTGTTGGGGAACGTAGTAATTTCAAAAAAATTCCTACGCACACGCAAGATCATGGTGATGCATAGCAACGAGAGGGGAGAGTGTTGTCTACGTACCCTCGTAGACCGAAGCGAAAGCGTTGACGCAACGTAGAGGAAGTAGTCGTACGTCTTCCCGATTCGACCGATCCAAGCACCGTTACTCCGGCACCTCCGAGTTCTTAGCACAAGTTCAACTCGATGACGCTCCCCGGGCTTCGATCCAGCAAAGCTTCGGGGATGAGTTCCGTCAGCACGATGGCGTGATGACGATGATGATGTTCTACCGACGCAGGGCTTCGCCTAAGCACTGCAACGATATGACCGAGGTGGAATATGGTGGAGGGGGGCACCGCACACGGCTAAGGAACGATCAAGAAGATCAACTTGTGTGTTCTAGGGTGCCCCCTGCCCCCGTATATAAAGGAGGGAGGGGGAGGTGCGGCCGGCCCCCAAGGGTTGCGCCTGGAGGAGTCCTACTCCCACCAGGAGTAGGACTCCCCCCTCTCTTGCCTTGTTGGAGAAGGAAAGGGGGAGGGAGAAGAGGAAAGGGGGGCGCCCCCCCCCCCCTTCCTTGTCCTATTCGGACTAAGGGGGGAGGGGGTGCGCGGCCTACCCTGGCCGGCCCCTCTCTTCTCCCTTATGGCCCATGAAGGCCCATTAACCCCCCGGGGGGTTCCGGTAACCCCTCGGTGCTCCGGTAAATGCCGATTTCACCCGGATCGATTCCGATGTCCAAATATAGGCTTCCAATATATCAATCTTTATGTCTCGACCATTTCGAGACTCCTCGTCATGTCCTTGATCACATCCGGGACTCCGAACTACCTTCGGTACATCAAAATATATAAACTCATAATAACTGCCATCGTAACGTTAAGCGTGCGGACCCTACGGTTCGAGAACAATGCAGACATGACCGATACACGTCTCTGGTCAATAACCAATAGCGGGACCTGGATGCCCATATTGGCTCCTACATATTCTACGAAGATCTTTATCGGTAGACCGCATAACAATATACGTTGTTCCCTTTGTCATCGGTATGTTACTTGCCCGAGATTCGATCGTCGGTATCCAATACCTAGTTCAATCTTGTTGCCGGCAAGTCTCTTTACTCGTTCCGTAATACATCATCTCACAACTAACATATTAGTTGTAATGCTTGCAAGGCTTATGTGATGTGCATTACCGAGAGGGCCCAGAGATACCTCTCTGACTATCGGAGTGACAAATCCTAATCTCGAAATACGCCAACCCAACAAGTACCTTTGGAGACACCTGTAGAGCACCTTTATAATCACCCAGTTATGTTGTGACGTTTGGTAGCACACAAAGTGTTCCTCTGATAAACGGGAGTTGCATAATCTCATAGTCATAGGAACATGTATAAGTCATGAAGAAAGCAATAGCAACATACTAAACGATCGGGTGCTAAGCTAATGGAATGGGTCATGTCAATCAGATCATTCAACTAATGATGTGACCTCGTTAATCAAATAACAACTCTTTGTTCATGGTTAGGAAACATAACCATCTTTGATTAACGAGCTAGTCAAGTAGAGGCATACTAGTGACACTCTGTTATATATTCACACATGTATTATGTTTCCGGCTAATACAATTCTAGCATGAATAATAAACATTTATCATGATATATGAGGAAATAAATAAGAACTTTATTATTGCCTCTAGGGCATATTTCCTTCATGTGGCCCCCCACATGTCAGTTGGACCAGTCAAACTAGTCAACAAGTTGACTGTTGACTGCTGACTAGGCCGTCAACAGGGCCCACATGTCAGCCAAATAGTCACATCTCAGGGTACACTTCTGTGTGCCCGTAGCATTTAGTATTTAATATATTGCGAATTAAATTAACTCCAGAAATTCAGAAAATGTGTTAAAACTTTAAAAATTAATAAAAAATAAACCATAGCTCGGATGGAAAAACTTTGTACATAAAAGTTGCTCAGAACGACGAGGCGAATCCGGATACGCAGCTCGTTCGTCCGCCACACATCCCTAGCATACCAAACTCACAACTTTCCCCCTCCGGTTCACCTGTCCGAAAACACAAAACACCGGGGATACCTTCCCGGATGTTTCCCCCCTTCGCCGGTATCACCTATCCCTGCGTTAGATCACCTCTAGCACCGTGTTTGTCATGTTATGCTTTGATTGCTCTGTTATTTATTGTGTTCCTCCTCCGTTACTTTTTCCGGTAGACCCCGAGACCGCTGCCGGTACCCCTGTGATCGACTATGGTGTTGACGACCCCTCTCTCTTGCCAGAGCAACCAGGCAAGCCCCCCCCCCCCTTGATCACTAGATATCGCCTATTCTTCTCTATACTGCTTGCATTAGATTAGTGTAGCATGTTACTGCTTTCGGTTTATCCTATTTTGTTGCATAGCGTGTCATTGTTGCTACAGTTGTTACCCTTACCTGCTATCCTACTGCTTAGTATAAGATGCTAGTGTTCCATCAGTGGCAATACACTCTGCCATGCTATACTACTAGGCCGTAATCACTTCGGGAGGTGATCACGGGCATATACTATATACTTTACACTGTTACATTACCTATGATACTGTTCGGAGATGGGGGCTGAAGGGGCAGGTGGTTCCACCCAGGTAGTGGTGGGCCTGGGTTCCCGACGGCCCCAACTGTTACTTTGTGGCGGAGCGACAGGGCAGATTGAGACCACCTAGGAGAGAGGTGGCCTGGCCCTGGTCGGTGTTCGCGGATACTTAACACGCTTAACGAGATCTGGGTCTTTGATCTGAGTCTGGCCATTTGGTCTATACGCACTAACCATCTACGCGGGAGTAGTTATGGGTATCCCGGCGTCGTGGTATCAGCCGAAGCTCTTTTTGACGTCAGCGACTGAGCAGCGCGCGCTGCATTGGATCGTAAGCTCGCGCTTGTATTAAGGGGGCTAGATCTGCTTCGGCCGCGTACGCAACGTGCAGGTGTGCTAAGGGCGATGGGCCCAGACCCCTGTGCGCTTAGGTTTAGACCGGCATGCTGACCTCTCTGTTGAGCCTAGGTGGGGCTGCGACGTGTTGATCTCCCGAGGCTGGGCATGACCCCGAAAAGTGTGTCCGGCCCAATGGGATCAAGCGTGTTGGGTTATGTGGTGCACCCCTGCAGGGAAGTTTATCTATTCGGATAGCCGTGTCCCTCGGTAAAAGGACGACCCGGAGTTGTACCTTGACCTTATGACAACTAGAACCGGATACTTAATAAAACACACCCTTCCAAGTGCCAGATACAACCCGGTGATCGCTCTCTAACAGGGCATCGAGGAGGGGATCTCCGGGTAGGATTATGCTATGCGATGCTACTTGGAGGACTTCAGTCTACTCTCTTCTACATGCTGCAAGACGGAGGCCGCCAGAAGCGTAGTCTTCGACAGGATTAGCTATCCCCCTATTATTCTGGCATTCTGCAGTTCAGTCCACTGATATGGCCCTTTACACATATATCCATGCATATGTAGTGTAGCTCCTAGCTTGCGAGTACTTTGGATGAGTACTCACGCTTGCCTTGTTCCCCCTTTTCCCCATTTCTGTACCCGATTGCTGCGACCAGATGATGGATCCCAGGATCCAGACGCCACCTTTGACGACGACTCCTACTATACTGGAGGTGCCTACCACTACGTGCAGCCCACTGACGACGACCGGGAGTAGTTAGGAGGATCCCAGGCAGGAGGCCTGCGCCTCTTCCGATTGTATCCCAGTTTGTGCTAGCCTTCTTAAGGCAAACTTGTTTAACTTCTGCCTGTACTCAGATATTGTTGCTTCCATTGACTCGTCTATGATCAAGCACTTGTATTCAAGCCCTCGAGGCCCTTGGCTTGTATTATGATGCTTGTATGACTTATTTTATTTGTAGAGTTGTGTTGTGATATCTTCCCGTGAGTCCCTGATCTTGATCGTACACATTTGCATGCATGATTAGTGTATGATTGAATCGGGGGCGTCACAAGTTGGTATCAGAGCCGACTGCCTATAGGAATCCCCCTTTCCAACTCCTTGGCCGAAGTTGAGTCTAGTCGATGAAAACTGTTTTACTAACTTGGCTGTGCGGCCCATGGGCCCACGTCGCCACTGGGTGGTATTATGATCTTTTATTCCTTGTCTATACTCTGGGACTCTGATCTCTCTTCTATTCGGGTTAAAATAAATTTTGCTAAATCTAACATTAGGATCTCGTTATCACTTTCACCCGGAGATCACCTTATTATCGATGATCGTCTGCTGCACATGAAGATAATGGACCCCTCCATGTTTTTTAAATTTTGATTTATTTGAAAAAACATAGACACAAATGGGAGAGAGAATTATGTGTGCATAAAGTGCGTAGCAATTTCCAACTTTCCCTCGTCGAGCACTTGAACTTCTAGCAAGTAATGTTTTTCATTTTTATGACTTGGTTTTAAAAATTCCAAAATGGCATTGGTTTTTGTTTTTCAAACATGTAAATCATAGGTTTTTAATAAACTGCAAACTTCCATGTTATTTTAATTCAAACCTCACGTTGGTTTTATTTTCTATTAGCGGTTAGAATCCGAGTTTTCAATAAACATTGAACCGCTCCATTAGTTTAATTTGAACTTCTAGGTTTCTTTTCAAAACGAGGAAATCCATTTACTAATTAAATTTTCTAAACTTCTTTTTGTTATTTTAATTTGAGCTTCGGTTGTGGAAACTTGTTGCACAAGAGGAACTTTTTGAATTTTCCCGGTCTGTGCACTTGAACTTCTAGCAACAAAAATTTTGGACTTCGCCTTTTTACACTTATTTTCTCATACGAAACACACACCCATGCAGTACGTGAACTTCCGTCTATTGTTAATTTGAACTTCTATCTATTTCACTTTAGTAACGAAAAAAATCTGATTTTGTATAGACATCGAACCGCTCTAACTTTTTTATTTGAAATTCTTTTGTGTATTTTTAGAAATGTGAAAAATGGAGTTTTGTTAGAAACATCGAACTTCTTCATTATTTTGAATAGATCTTATTGGTCTTATTCTTTAGTAACCAAAAAACTGTGTTTTTAAAATAAATATCAAACGCTCTGCTTTTAAAAGTTGAACTTCTTTGGTTTTATTATTTAGTTAAGAGAAAAACTGAGTATTTAATATGCATTGAACTACTCTGCTTTTTAAAATCGAACTTCGTGGTTTTAATCTTTAGTATTGGGGAAAATGTAAGTTTTTATAAACATCAAACAACTTAATTTTTTAATTATGACTTTTTGTTGTTATTCATTTGTATAGGGGAAAAGTCCTTGTTATGTAATGAACATGAAACCACTCACTTATTTAAATTTGAACTTCCAGATCTTAAAAAAAATTGGTGCAAATCTATTGCAAAACAACGACAAGAGATGGCTACCCGCACGGACTGCCCATGAGTGAGGCGACGACCTTCTTGTTCGGAGGGAGAAGGCTATGATGGTGGTCGCTCCGGAGGGCAGGTTGCAGCGCCATAGCGGACGGCGCACTGGTCGCACGGGCGGGATTGGACTACCCAGAAACTTCAAAACTGCCTCCCATCTCCGGTCTAACAGCACCGGCGACCTTGGGTTGCAAAGATGGCGTGTCTCAAAATCATGTACCGACGACATCGGGGGATCCGCCGGGTCATGCGCCGGAACTTGGTTGCAGCAGGGGGATCCGAACACTTGAACTTCTAGCAACAAAACTTTAGAATTTTCTTTTTCATTATTTTTTATACAAAATGCACACTGTGTAGTACATGAACTTCTGGCAGTTATCAACCTAAGCTTCTCTTGGTTACGTGAAAATATCTGAGTTTTTATAGGCATTGAACTGCTCTACTTTTTTTTATTTGAACTTCATTGTGTATTTCTTAGAAATGTGAAAATTGGAGGTTTTTTAGAAACATCAAACTTGTTCGTTATTTTGAATAGAACTTTGTTGTTTTTTATATTGAACTTCTTCTCTCGTTTCTTAAACTTCCGGAGTTAACATTTTTCTAGGCGAGCTTTATTTTCTTCTTTTTTTCATGGCGTGTATGTTTTGTGTTCTTTTTCTCCATTGTTTGACTTCTTTTTGTTCTAGTATTTCAATTTACTTGAGCTTCTTTGTTTTGTAGTTTTCGAATTGAAACCAACATATACTAGTTTTTTTGCATCCATACATATTGTTGAACTTTAGGAAATAATACATAACAAGAAACTGTACAAACATGATGTTTTAGACTAATATTTTTTTGTTAGAACATCACATTTTCCCCTAGGACGTGTTGTACAATGTTTGAACATGACATTTTTGCTTTTTTAACTCTATGATGTTTATTGTTGTTGAACTTCAAGGGTTTTTATATTTGAACTTGCAAGGGTTGTCATATCAACTAAGATATCTTTCATGAACTTCTAGTTTTTGACGAATGCCCCCGAGTTTCTTTTTTTATTGATTTTTCAACGACAGTAGTACATGAACTTCATCAACTTTTTTGTCAAGTAACAAAAGATGTAGAACAAATACGGAAGAGTGCAATTTTTATTCCACGACTTTCGCGTGATTTCAATCATTCCAGGATCGCCTTTTGCGTTAACTTTTTAGATAACAATCTACTTGAAACAACACTTGTGAGAATAAGTCCACTTAAATCAGAATCCAATGAACAATATTTATTTTAATTTATCTTTATATGATCATTTAGTACTACTCCGCATATGGTTTCATAGATTTTGTCTCACGAACATTAGCACAAGCACCTGATGATCTAGTACAAGAAATGACCAATCGAAAATCAATGATTTTTTTCTAGTAAATAGAAACACCACAAAAGAACGTGGACGAATGTTCATTAGCATCAACTATTAAAATGGGATGCCAAAAACACACACGGATGTACGGTTGCACTATCTGCAGCCGTCAAGTACAGGCACAACTACAGTTGTCGAGCAGACCAAGTGCAGTAGCAGCTCCCTTCCCATATCAAGATGCCAGCTCCAAGCCTCCATCTTGTCCGTCACTCACAACACTAATTGCAGCAGGGAGAGGAAACAACAAGGGCTCGTGTAGCTTGGCAGGATCGAGAGATGGCGACCCACACAGTGAGCACACACATCGAACTGAAGATGTCGCCCAGAACGGACTTCATAGTGAGAATACACACCCACACATCCATGTCCAGCATGGCTTGGCCGGCAAGAGCGATAGAGGAGCCGCTAGAGTGAGCCAGATCAAGCCACACCAATTCTGGCCATCTTGACAATATTTGCGTTCTTGATGACCCTGTAACCCTTCTGGCAGGAGCCGAGGTGTAAGTGCATCTAGTGCCCCTTAGTGATTTTGGTGTATTGAAGACTTATAGGTTAAGTATCTAATGTGTTTATGAGTGTACACAGGTCTATAAGTCTATGAGGAGTTTAATATTTACAGAGAAAGTCAACCCCTAAAAATGAAGTTCTTCGACTGAAGACTCTGATATACTGAAGACTTTCTGAAGACTTTGAAAGTGAAGAAATTGGTGTGACCTTGAAGACTTGGTATTCATTCGAGGAATATGAAGCGTGAAGGCTTTTGTTTTCATAGTTTCATTTTCTCTTTCTTGAGTCATAGGAAACACCGTACTGTTAAAGGGGGTCGAGGAAATACTAAGGAGAAAATTTCCATGTGATGCTCAACTCAAATCCTACACCTACCAATCCCTTCGAGTGAAGCCATTGGAAATCTCATATAGTTCAGTCAATTTCTTCAGTGACAGAGACGCAGTTCTTCTGGTCACTGAGGACTTTGCTCTGACTGAGGAGTTAGGAATTCGCCAGTGCGAATTGCCTACACAGTGAGGAACATGATAGCCCTGAGGAATTTGTACCTCAAATTTCCGACCGTTGCTATGCTACGCGCCAGCTGTCCTAAAATATCTTGTCCACCTAACGGTCATATCATTGAAGGGCATTTATGTCTTATCATGTCGGGCTGCTCCCTAGGCTATAAATAGCCGCCCCCTACAACCACTAGCTGGTTGGCTGCTCCGTGAGAACTTGACACTTGTCATTTGAGAGCAACCCATCCTCCGAGGACTTTGAGCAAAAATCATCAAGTGAGGAAAATCCAAACCCAAACCCAAAACACCTACAAACCCAAAGTGATTGAGCATCACTAAAGAGATTGATCCTGCGTGGATCCGACGCTTGTTACCTTTGAAGACTGTGCTTCTTCCAGACGGTTAGGCGTCAAGGTCTAGAGCATCCAAGAGGAATTGTGGATCGCCGAGTGACCAAGTCTGTGAAGGTTTGGAAGTCACCTGAAGACTTACCACGAGTGATTGGGCGAGGACTGTGTGTCCTTAGCTCAAGGAGAATACGATGAGGACTGTGTGTCCGGGACTAGGTGTCCTCGAGTTTAAATACTCAGCCGCTCCAACCAGATGTACAACTAAGACAGCAGTTGGAACTGGTCTACCAAATCATTGTCTTCACCAAGCTTACTGGTTCCATTTCCTCAACTCTTTCATTTCCTCAGTAGTGTGCTGTTTGTTTATCATATCTGTGTTTGAAGACTTTGACTGAAGACTTTCTCAATTTCCTCAGTTCAATTTCTTCAGTCTGTTTGTCTTCATCTTGTGTTATCCTGTGTTTACGCTTTCTGTACTCAGTGTTTGTCTTCATTTCATCATGATGGCTATGCTAGGATTCTGTTATGTTTTCATCTGAGTACTTCTTCCGCTGCTAGTAGTTTGTCGCTAAGGAATTTCCTCACGAGAAAATTCCTCAGTGAAGAATTTCATAAAAATCGCCTATTCACCCCCCTCTAGTCGATATAACGCACTTTCAATTGGTATTAGAGCGGGGTACTCTCTTGTTCTGTGTGATTTTGGTTTAACCGCCTGGAGTTTTAGTTATGTCGACCGCAGGTATGATCAAGGTCTCTGCTAGGTGTCCTACCTTCGATGGGACGGACTACCCCTACTAGAAGAATAAGATGCGAATGCATCTTGAGGCAATTGATAACGATCTCTGGTACGTTGTGGAAAATGGTGTTCCCTCCGTCACTCCCTCACTGAACGCTACCAATGTGAAGAGATTCAAGCAACTCGATTCCCAAGTGAAGAATATCATATGTGGCCATCTAAGTAAGGGTCAGTATGGTAGAGTGAGTGCTTTGGAAACTGCAAAGCTTATCTGGGATAGGCTATCCAAGGTCAATGAAGGAGTTTCAACTCAGCGTGACTCTCGAGTTGATGTTCTTCGCAATCTCTTCAACCGCTTCAAAAGACTCGACAATGAAAATGTGCAGCAAACCTTCGATCGCCTCACTGACATCTCAAACGAGCTTCAAGCACTTGGTGCCACTGACATCACCGACCATGAGGTGGTGAAGAAATTGCTGAGATCGCTTGATTCCTCATTTGACACTCTGGCACTGATGATACAAGAGCGTGGTGATTACAAGTCACTTGACCCCGCTGATATCCTCGAGGGGCTAAACACTCATGAGTTCCAGCTTGCTGAGAAGAGAGATCTCTACGGTACAAGCTATAGCAGATCACGTGCACTGAAGGCCAAGGTAGTATCTGAGTCCGAAGATGAAGACTCTGGTAGCAGCCTTGGTGATCCTGAAGAACTGAGTCGTGATCTAGCACTGCTTGTGAAGAAATTCTAGAAGTTCTCAAGACGTGGTCGCTTTGGAAAACCCTCAAGGAGCAATGATTCCTCATCCAGTGACTATAAGAAGAGGCTCTGTCACAAGTGCAAGAAACCAAGACATTACATTCAAGGTTGTCCTCAGTGGGAAAAGGAATCAAAGAAGAAGAAATACAAGGATTACAGTTCTGATGATGCGAAGAAAAAGAAGAAGTCCTCAAAATCTTCATCATCAAAATCCTCAAAGTCTTCATCTCACAAGAAGAGCAGCTCCAAGAAGGCTCGGGCATTCATTGGCAAGGAAATGGACTCTGAGGCTGAATCTGAAGAAAATGAGGAAGAGGAACAATCTGAAGATTCTGAGTCTGGTGTGGCAAGCCTAGCCCTCGCTACTGCATTCGTCAGCAAATCCATCTTCAACACTGAAGAAAGTGATCTCTCCAACAAGGCTGATGAAAGCAGTGATGACTACGCTCCCACCTATTGCTTCATGGCAAAGGGTGCCAAGGTACTCAAATACGCCTCCTCTGAATCTAGTGATGATGAATCTGATGAAAATCTTAAGCCTAGCTACTCTAAACTTGCTAAGATTGTTGTGCAACAACAAAAGGCTTTTGAAAAGGTTCAAAACATGCTAGACAAAAGTGATGATATGTTGGGTGAAGAATTGGATCGCACTAAGGCCTTAACTGAAAATCTTCAGAGACTTCAGACCAGGTTTGACAGCCTTCAAAATCATCATAACACTCTCTTATCTGATCATGAGAAGCTTTCTTATGAATATCTTCAAAAGAAGCAAGATCTTGAGTAGCTAAGAGTGAGTTATGAAGATCTTCAGAAGGAGCGCGATTCATTACTTGCTCAACAAATTAGCGCTGCTCAGGAAGAATTTATTCCTCCATGTTTAAAATGCGTTGAACGAGAATCTGCTAATTCCTCACCTGAATGTTCAAATGCTTCAAATGTTAAAAATTCTTCACCTGCCTCTGCTATCACTAATTCCTCATCTGAGGACATTGCTAGTATTACTGACGATGCAGGACTGAAGGAATTGTACGTGACAGGCATGTACAAAAGCCTCAAAGGGCATCAGACTCTTTGTGATGTGCTTAAAAAGCAGATCCTCAACAGGAACCCTAGGAAAGAGGGTATTGCCTTTGAGAGGAAACTCAATGCTGATGGTACATATTGGAAGCCTGAGCAGTACCCCAAAACCTCATGGGTTGCTGCAAAGGGACCTCCAGTTGATCCATCTAATTTATCTGGCTATACATGTGAATCTTCTCATTCTTCTGATGAGTCTTTTGACTCCAACTATAAACTGTTCAAAAATTAGAATGGTGAAGTATTTGCTAGATATGTTGGCACTAACTGCAGGAACGGTTCCCCTGTGAAGAAAATTTGGACTCCCAAAAGGCGCCTTGAAAGTCTTCAGGTGAATGTCCTCATGACACCACCTGTGAAGAAAAGGAACCTCAGATCAAATTCTTCATATGGACCAAATTTTTCATATGGATCCAAGTCCTCATACGGAACAAAGTCCTCAAGGGGATCGAATTCCTCACATGGATCAAAGTCCTTATATGAACATCATCGTGCTAACAACTCTGTTTGGCAGGGAAGAGCCGAGGGCTATGAATATGAGCATTATTCTTCAAATTATTATGTTCATAAGTCCTCGAAGAATTTCTCTGCTTATGCATATGCTTACCCTAACTCCTCTTGTGTGCAACGAAATGGTTTGGCTGCTTTGCCACCATTCTCATATGGAGCTCGCAGAGTGATGAACTCTGTGCCACCCCTTCAGATGTGGGTGGTGAAGAAAAAGAACTAATCTCTTCTGCAGGGTCAGGTCTCCAGACGTACGATAACGTCTGAAGAATTTGCTGGGGACCTGACAAAAATGCTTGAAAGGATGCAGGCTAACCATGATGAAATGAACTTTCATTTCACATGTCCTCCCTCTGTTTTATCTGTCGTACTGCTTGATGAAATTGATCTGATGAATTGTGATATCGTATTCTTCACTGCTGAAGTATATGAGGTCGTAAGTTGCACTAATTCATCTGCAGGATGATCAACCCAAAGCCACTGAATGGGTACTTGATAGTGGATGTACAAATCACATGACTGGTGACAAGAATCTGTTGATGGATGCTCCCTTATCAGCGTCACACATGAAGCATATCATCTTCGCTGATAAAAGCAAAAATCAGGTATTGGGTCTAGGTAAGGTTGCTATCACAAAGGATCGACACATGGACAAAGTCATGCTTGTTGAGTCCTTAGGATATAATCTTATGTCTGTCTCAATGCTTTGTGATCTTGATATGGTTGTTGTCTTTGGCAAGTACCGTTGTGTTGTGATTATGGAAGCTGATAATTCCAAAGTCTTCGAAGGCTTTAGGAGAGGAGACTTGTATATTGTTGATTTCTCTGCAGATTCACAACCAGCCGTGTGCCTACTTGCAAAAGCTTCAGAAGGATGGCTATGGCATCGACGACTTGGTCATGCAGGCATGAGGAATTTGAACACGCTTGCGAAGAAGAAGCATGTCATTGGCATTGAGAATGTCAAATTCCTCAAGGATCACTTGTGCGGTGCCTGTGAAGCTGGAAAGATGACAAAGGCCAAGCATCCAGTAAAGACTATCATGACCACTACTCGTCCATTTGAATTGCTTCACATGGATCTCTTCGGTCCTAATCATTATTCCTCTGTTTCGAATGAAGCATCTCAATATGGCTTTGTTATTGTTGATGATTACTCTCGTTACACATGGGTACACCTTGTCTCTTACAAAACTGAAGTGCAGGAAGTCTTCAAACGATTTTCCTCGAGGGCTTCAACCAACTTTGGTGTGAAGATCAAGCACATCAGAAGTGACAATGGCACTGAGTTCAAGAATTCGGGTCTCGATGACTATATTGATGAACTTGGTATTACTCATGAGTTATCTGCTCCTTATACTCCTCAACAGAATGGCGTAGTGGAGCGCAAGAACAGGACTCTTGCTGAGATGGCTCGCACTATGCTCGATGAGTACAAAACCCCTCGTCGCTTCTGGGTTGACGCAATTGATACTGCGTGCCATATCATCAACAGAGTATATCTTCACAAATTCTTCAAGAAGACTGCTTATGAACTCCTCACTGACAAGAAACCAAATGTGAGTTATTTCAAAGTCTTCGGTGCTAAATGCTGGATTAGAGATCCTCATCACAACTCTAAATTTGCACCGAAAGCACATGAAGGTTTTATGCTTGGTTACGGAAAGGACTCGCACACCTACAGAGTCTTCAACAATGTTCTTCACAAGATTGTTGAAACTGTAGATGTGCGGTTTGATGAAACTAATGGCTCGCAAAGAGAGCACCTACCTTCTGTGTTAGATGAACCAGCACCTGAGGATTCTATCAAGCACAAGGCTACTGAAGATGTCATTCCTACTGAAGAATCTGCTGAAGAATTCATTCCAGAACGTGAAGAACGTCGAGCTGATGCACCTGAAGAAAATGCTGAGGAAATTGATGGTGAAGAAAATGCGGATCAAATTCCTCAACGACAACCAGCTCACCCTCGCGTTGCAAAAGAAGTGCAAGTGGAGAAGATCATCGATGACATTAGAGCACCAGCTTCTCTCACACGCTCAAAAGCTTCACATCTATCTAACTTTTGTGGGCACTTTGCTTTTGTCTCTATCACAGAGCCCACTAAGGTAGATGAAGCATTTCTGGAGCCTGAGTGGATTCTGGCCATGCAAGAAGAATTACATCAGTTCAAGCTCAACAACGTATGGGAATTAGTCGATCGTCCCGATCCTCGCAAGCATAACATCATTGGCACAAAGTGGATCTACCGCAACAAGCAAGATGAAAATGGTGTTGTGGTGAGGAATAAAGCACGACTAGTAGCTCAAGGCTACACACAGGTTGAAGGAATTGATTTCGATGAAACTTTTGCACCTGTTGCTAGACTTGAGGCTATTCGCATATTGCTTGCTTATGCTAACCATCATGATATCATCTTACACCAAATGGATGTGAAAAGTGCATTCCTCAATGGTAAGCTTGAGGAAGAAGTATATGTTGCTCAACCACCAGGTTTTGAAGATTCAAAGCATCCTGACAAAATCTTCAGACTTAACAAGGCCCTCTATGGCCTCAAGCAGGCCCCACGGGCGTGGTATGATACATTGAAGAAATTCTTCATGAAGAAAGGCTTCACACCCTGATGAATTGGCCTATATTATGAGAGAAGAATATCAAATGTCTATGATGGGAGAGTTGAAATTCTTCTTAGGTCTTCAAATTCATCAATAGCGCAATGGCATATTCATATCTCAGGAGAAATACCTCAAGGATGTCCTGAAGAAATTCGGCATGCAAGATTGCAAAGGCATCAAAATTCCTATGCCCACAAATGGTCAACTATGCACTGATGAAAATGGTACTGACTTCGATCATAAGGTATACCGCTCCATGATTGGTTCTTTATTGTACTTATGTGCATCTAGGCCAGATATAATGCTTAGTGTTTGCATGTGTGCACGATTTCAAGCTGCACCGAAGGAATCACACCATAAGGCTGTGAAGCATATTCTTCGATATCTAGCTCACACACCAACACTAGGATTATGGTATCCCAAGGGCTCGGATTTTGATCTCATTGGATATTCTGACTCTGACTATGCTGGTGACCATGTGGACCGCAAGTCAACATATCGTACTTGTCATTTCCTCGGACGATCCTTGGTCTGTTGGTCCTCGAAGAAACAGAACTGCGTATCACTGTCTACTGCTGAAGCTGAGTACATTGCTGCTAGTTCTTGCTGTGCTCAACTGCTATGGATGAAGCAAACGCTCAAGGACTATGGCATCAACGTGAAGAATGTGCCTCTCCTCTGTGACAATGAGAGTGCCATCAAGATTGCTCACAACCCAGTTCAGCACTCGAAGACAAAGCACATTCAAATTCGTCATCATTTTCTTCGTGATCATGTGTTGAAGGGCGACATTTCTATTGAGCATGTGAAGACTGAAGAACATCTAGCCGATATCTTCACTAAGCCCTTGGATGAGAAGAGATTTTGCAAGTTGCGGTGTGAGCTAAATATTTTAGAATCTTTGAATGTAGTTTGAAAAGGCACTCATCCTAACACTTATGCAAAATTGATGACTTAGATGTGCAACACATGAAGAAACGTTTTTCTTCAATCAATGAAGAATAACACTCTAAGTGTGAAGAAATTAATGAAGAATTTGATTCTCAGAACCCTACGACAATTGTACGCGGTGTCTGAAATCATCATTCTTACACGGTGGGTAACGCCACCACAAAAGTTGAAAATCTTCAATTTGAGTTTTTCCTCAACTTTTGAAATTCTTCAGTTTTTCAAATTCTTCAAACTTTACAAAGTCTTCACTTGTGCCGTCATTTTTTCTTCATTGGCTATATATATATATATATATATATATATATATATATATATATATATATATATGTATGTATGTATGTATGAGTTTATGTCCTCTACAACATTCACTTATAGCTATTTCTTCAAGTTGGAACTTATCTGCTAAGTGAATGTGATCGGACACTTCCCCTCTATGCTATACTCAATCCAATCTGTTCACAAATTCTTCATGTGCGTTCTATTTGAAACTCGTTCAAATTCTTCACTGTGTCCTATCATTGAAGGGCATTTATGTCTTATCCAAACTTTCGGTTTTGCCGCTCAAACCGTTCCGCATCCCACGATGGATTATTTTATCCACCCACGATCTTACACGATCTCCACCACACAGTACGTGGGTGACACATGTCGCAAGAAGGAGAACGGCCAGGGGCACGTTTGTCCTAAATCTTCGGACGAGCAGTTTTTCACCGCGGCTATAAATACCCCTGTCGTCGTCCTCACTTCGTTTACCCCGCTCGATCTCACTCCCTTGCTCGAGCTTCCAAACCCTAGCGTCGTCGCTACTCCATCGTCGCCGGTGAGGAAAAGCTTTACTGCCTCGACCTCATCGCCATCGTACTCGCGCCGACTGCAGAAATCTTCACCTCCGCCGCCGCCGTAGACGTCTTCTGTCGGTGTACTAGAGTAGGGGTACCCTAGTATCCCGAACTTGTGCACGGGCAGTCGCAGCGTCCCGCGGCAAGGCTTGCCAGGTGATCGCCAAGGTCCTCCGTGGTTCCTTTGGAGCCATTCAAGGACAAAGTATTTAAGCCAAGGAGACAAGTCCCCGGCAAGAGGAGCTTGCCGGGAAGGCCACTCAAGGCACAAGACCCCGGCAAGAGGAGCTTGCCGGGAAGGCCAACCAGGGCATCTCAAAGAACTTGCCGCGACGCGCCACGCGTCCCGGCAGGACCCGGCGAGCGACAAGCTCCCGAACGCGGCAAGACAACGGCCGCGGCAAGGCGTTTGCCGCGGCAAGCAACCACTCTGTACCTGCGCTCCAGCTCACCCACCTACGTGTCGCTCTGGGACCCTTCCAGGCGTACGTGGCGGGAGGCTGTGCAGCCAGGGGTACACTGTGGCATGCAGCGCTGACAAGATCGCCATCGTGGCAAGCGGTGGCGCCCCTGGCGGTCCCTTTTCTGCACTGTCTGGGCGACGTAGATAGGCATTTAATGCCTTTGTCCCCTGCCGTCAGGGTTAGGTATGATTCACTGTGTAGGTAGCTGTACCTACCGCAACACCTTTCCATTTTTGCCCTCGCCTATGTTGCCACCTGTTGGAGACCCCTTGAGCATATAAAAGGAGGCCCATGCACAACATAGAGGGAGGAGGACGAACAATAGAACACTCACGCTCGGTCTCGTTAGCTGCTGGTGTGTACTGTAGCACTCAGCGCTCCCGAGCAAGAACTCAATACAATCCACAAGGCAGCAGTAGGAGTATTATCTCTCTGGAGAGCTTCGAAGCTGGGTAAAACCCCTCGCGTGCCTCACCTCTATCCTCTCTTTGCGCGACCTCCGCCCCCCGCCGAACCGAGAAGGGGCTCCGTCCCCATAGGTGCTCGATGAGTCAGATTTCCCCGGCATCTTTGGTGCGCCAGGTAGGGGGCGTCGAGGTTGTGTGAACCTGATCCGGCGTTCGCACGAGCTAGATCTTCATTGACTTCATCGACATGCCGCCGAAGAAGAAGGCTTCGGAGGCGGCTGCTCCGTCCGCGTCGAACCCACCTCCGCCGGAGCAAACGGCTGGTGGGGAAGACGCCGGCGGAAGAACGGGCGTAGACGAGGTAGCCCACGGTGCCACCAGGTCCAAGGACAAGGCTGCACTGCCCGTCGGCGGCGTAGCAGGCTCCCACGACGACCGGGCGTCCGTGGATGCTCCGCGCCCATCTCAGGAAGCACGGGACCGGCAGCATCGTGGTACTCACGGTACCATACGCTCGCGGGACCCAAATCGAGCTGGCGGATCTCGGGATGCTCAAGGCCAGCATGCACGCCAACGCGCTGGCGCGAGCGAGGCACGGTCGCCTGGACGGAATACTGCTCCTTCTAACATCGTTGGGAGTCCGAGCATATCCCGCTCCTCGCACCGTTCGCCACCGCTACCCGCCACTCCAGCAGAAGCTTTGGCGCGAGATCAACTGCTCCTAGACTTCCCTCCAACACCAGACAAGATTGACGACTGGAGGGCCACCATTCAGAGCCTCATCGGCTTCGCCAACGGCGACACTCCACGGCAGCCGACCACATCGCAGCCGCGGCAAGCCAGCCAGGTGCGAGCCGATGGCGACAAGACCGGTGGGGGTGCAACCACCAGGCACTCTCCGCCCCGAAGGCCAAGATCGCTGACTCGCCGGGTCCACCGCGACAGCGACTCCACCGCTTCATCAGATCCGCGAACTCGTCGCGATCAGCGCCACGTTCTTCACGAACGACATCAAGAAGACGCTCGTACTCGCATCGAGCGACGAAGAGAAATGCGGCGTCAATCCGACCGGCGCGCTGGGCCCACTGTCGACATGCATGCACCAGGGGAACCAGGCGACCTGCCGTATGCGGTAGGTTGCCCTGCGTTTACTCATGAGCTGCGGCAAATCCAGTGGCCCAGCACGAAGAATTTCAAGCCAGACGTACCCGAGAAGTACGACGGCAGGTTGCATCCGTCGGAGTTCCTCAGCATCTACACCATCGCGGTGCAGGCTGCCGGGGGGCGAGACGACAAGATCCTTGCCAACTACTTCCCGCTAGTGCTCAAGCCCAATGTCAGATCCTGGCTCATGCACTTGCCGGAAAACTCCATATCTTCCTGGGCAGACCTGTCCCATCAGTTTGTCGGCGCCTTTACGGGCGGCCACAAACCTCATGGCCAGGAGAGTGACCTTCACTTGCTTGCCTAGAAAGAAGGAGAGCCCTTGCGCAAGTACATCCAGAGATTCAGCCAAGTGCAACGCAACATCCCAGATGTCCACCCTGCCGCGGTCATCAGTGCATTCCATCAGAACATGCGTAACCGCATGATGCGGGAGGAGATGGCGATGTGCAAGATCAGAGACGTCATTGAGCTGTATGCTCTGGCCGACAGGTGTGCACGTGCTGAGGAAGGGAGGAAACTCCCCGGAGAGAATGCCGGAATAGGAGGATCTGACAGTGAGGATGCTGCCCGGCAAATAAAAACCGTCGGCGGAACAACAGGAAGAGAAAAGGCAAAGATGTGCTAGTTGTTGAGCAGTCCGGCAACGACGGTGGCGCCAAGAAAGCCAAAGATGGTAGCTCCGGCAAGGAGGTTGCCGCATGCACCAACTGCCAGGCTGTGGCGGCCGCCGACAAGCAGGACGGCACCAACAAACAGTACTGCAAGATCCACCGCACCAAGCGCCATGACCTCCAGAGCTGCAAGAAGGTCGAGCAGCTTGTCGAGCTGCAAAAGGCCGAGTACGAGCGACGCGACAAGGAGAAGGCCCAAGAAGGTGCTGGAGGATCCGGTACGAAGCGCACCGGCCGGGGAGGACGCCGCGGCAAGGCCAATCAGCTGCAAGGTGACAGACCCCCCCCCCCCCCCCCCGCGCGGTCGCGACAAAGGTGAAGACGACGACGAAGACATGGATGATGACGAGACCAGTGAGCAGGAGTTTCAGGAAGCCACAGAGGTCTTGTGCATTGACGGTGGTGCTTCTCTGCATACTTCGCACCGCCAACTCAAGCAGTGGGTGCGGGAAGTCAATGCGGCAGAACCACCCGTCGAATCACGCAAGCTTCTGAAATGGTCCAGCACGCCTATCATCTTTGATATTGAGGACCACCCTGATCGCACAACTGCGGTCGGGTGCTTGCCGATGTTGGTCTCACCAACTATCCGCAACCTCAAGGTCACTAAGATGCTAGTTGACGGCGGGGCCGGCTTGAACCTGATCTCCTCCGCTGTGCTCCGAAAACTCCAAGTCCCTGACAGCGAGCTCGAAGAGACCGGCACATTCCAAGGAATCAACCCGGGAAGGAGCAAGCTGAAGGGGAAGATCATGCTGCCGGTGACATTTGGCAGCGAGTTGAACTTCAGGACTGAGAGGATCACTTTTGACGTTGCTGATTTTCCATTGCCTTACAATGGAATTCTCGGCCGTCCAGCGCTCGCCAAGTTCATGGCGGCCTCTCACTACGCGTACAACATGCTGAAGATGCCAGGCCCGATAAGTGTCATCTCTGTCCATGGCGACAAGAAAGATGCTCTTATCTGTGCCGACAAGATCTATCGGGAAGCAGCAGCCGCAGCGGATCGCGAGACACTTGCCGCTGAAGCTCCCGGGGGGAAGAAGAAGACCAAGTCCGGCAAGAGTTCTGATGCCCACTCCGGCAAGCGCACCTCTTCGGAGTGCTGCGCTACCTTCGAGGACGCACCATCGAGCTCCACCGGCAAGTGTAAGAAGACGATGGCAGCTCCGCCAGCGACCAAGAAGGTGTCCGCCAAGGAGGACGGCACTGGTGGTACTTTCACCATCAGTGCCACTCTCGACCCTAAATAGGAAAGCGCGCTCGTTGCTTTCCTGCGAGCGAATGTCGATGTGTTTGCGTGGCAACCGTCTGACATCCCCGGCGTTCCCAGGAAAGTAATTGAGCACCACCTTGCCGTCTGTCCTCATGTGCGGCCCGTCAAGCAGAAAGTCAGGAAACAAGCAGTGGAGCGCCAAGAATTCATCGCAGAAGAGATCAAGAAGTTGGAAGCAGCAAGCCTTGTCAGAGGAGTGCTCCATCCTACGTGGTTGGCCAATCCTGTAGTCGTGCGCAAGGCAAACGGGAAATGGAGGCTCTGTATCGACTTCACCGATGTCAATAAAGCTTGTCCCAAAGACCCATTTCCCTTGCCGCGCATTGACCAGATTGTTGACTCCACGGCCGGATGTGATTTGCTTTCATTTCTTGACGCATACTCAGGATACCATCAGATCTTCATGGCAGAAGAGGATGAGGAGAAAACCGCATTTATCACTCCATGTGGCACGTACTGCTTCGTACGGATGCCTTTCGGTTTGAAGAATGCTGGTTCAACATTTGCAAGGGTAGTCCATACTGCTTTTGAGCCACAAATACACAGAAATGTGGAAGCATACATGGATGATATAGTGGTCAAGAGCAGGGACAAAGCAACTCTGATTCAAGATCTAGAAGAGACTTTTGCAAATCTGCGCAAGATCAGCCTCAAGCTCAACCCCGAGAAGTGCGTGTTTGGAGTCCCTTCCGGCAAGCTTCTCGGGTTCTTCATGTCTCAGAGGGGAACTGAAGTCAATCCCGACAAGATCAAGGCCATTGAGCAGGTCGAAGCACCGAAGCACGTCAAGGATGTGCGGAAACTTGCCGGCTGCGTGGCCGCTCTTAGCAGGTTTATTCTAAGTCTGCTGAGCGCGCCCTGCCGTTTTTCAAAATCTTGAAAAAGGCAGGTCCAATGAAATGGACTCCGGAAGCGGAGGCTGCGCTGCAGGACTTGAAGAGATACCTGTCCTCCACTCCAATACTTGTCGCACCTAAGCCACAAGAGAAGTTGCTGCTGTATCTGGCGGCAACCAATCAAGTGGTTAGTGCTGCGCTAGTAGCGGAGAGGGAGGCGGATGATGAGCCAGCGACCGCGGCAAGCACGTCCAGCGACAAGCAGGGGGCTTCCCCGACAAGTTCTGGTCCCGACAAAGATGGATCTGCGCAGACGTGCGAAGGGATACAGCAGAAGAAAATGGTGCAGCGCCCAGTCTACTTTGTCAGTTCCCTTCTGCAGGGGGCTAGGTCAAGGTACTCTGGTGTGCAGAAATTGCTTTTCGGCCTTCTCATGGCCTCGAGAAAGCTGCGCCATTACTTCCAAGCACATGAGATCACAGTTGTCACTCGCTTTCCGCTGAAAAGGATACTGCAGAATCCAGAAGCAACAGGCAGGATTGTTGAGTGGGCACTGGGACGGTCAAGCTTTGGCCTCAAGTTTGAGAGCACTTCAACTATCCAAAGCAGAGCATTGGCAGAATTCATAGCAGAGTGGATGCCAACACCAGACGAAGAAATTCCAGAGACGAGCATCCCCGTCAAGGAAGCAAGCAAAGAGGGGCTGATGTACTTTGATGGTGCTTTCTCGCTGCAAGGCGCCGGTGCTGGCGTGCTACTTGTCGCACCCACCGGAGAGCACCTCAAGTATGTGGTCCAGATGCACTTTCCCAAGGAGCAAGCAACAAACAATACTGCAGAGTATGAAGGATTGCTTGTCGGTCTCAGGATCGCAGCAGACCTTGGGATCAAGCAGCTCATTGTCAGGGGTGACTCGCAGCTTGTCGTCCGCCAAGTGAACAGGAATTATCAGAGTCCGTTGATGGAAGCTTACGTTGATGAAGTGAGGAAGCTAGAAGAGCGCTTTGTCGGCCTATAGATGGAACACGTTCCAAGGGCTCAGAACGACATTGTTGATGGCCTGTCAAAGTGCGCAGCACTTAAGTTACCTATGGAACTAGGGATCTTTGTGCTCAAGCTGACTCAACCGTCCGTGACGCCGTCAACTGGACAGAGCAAGAAGAGGAAGTTGATTTCTGGTGACTATCTTCCGACAGAGCTTCCCGAAGCCGCCGCCAAGAAGGTCCCCAAGATCAACGCCAAGAATGCTGAGGAGCAGTCTGCTCTGACAAGCCCCAGGGTTTGTTTCATTGTAGCAGACGCTCCCGACAAGTTTTGCTCCGGCAAGCTTGCCGGGGAACATCAAGCTCCGGTTGAGCCGCAGGTTCTCGCCGTAGAAGCGGATGTTCCCGCAGCAGCAGGTATGCCTTTAGTCCTTGCTGTCGAGCCACAAGCTCCAGCATGGGCACAGCAGATCGTCCGTTTCCTCCAGACAGGAGAACTTCCCGAAGAGCCAGAAGAAGCGGAAAGAGTAGCCCGACAATCAAGTATGTACCAGTTTGTCGACAACGCACTGTACAGAAGAAGACTCAACGGAGTGAAATTGAAGTGTATTCCCCGGGAAGATGGACAGAAGCTGTTGGCAGAGATACATGGAGGCATATGTGGTCACCACATTGGCGCAAGAGCACTTGCTGGCAAAGCGTTCCAGCAAGGCTTCTTTTGGCCGACAGCCCTCCAGGATGCAACTGCACAAGTAACCAAGTGTGAAGCATGCCAGTTCCATTCCAAGTAGATACACCAGCCAGCTCAAGCTCTCCAGACGATCCCTTTATCCTGGCCATTTTCGGTCTGGGCGCTCGACATCCTCGGCCCCTTCCCCCGAGCAGTCGGGGGCTTTGAGTACTTGTACGTCGCAATCGACAAGTTCACAAAGTGGCCGGAAGTGGAACCAGTGAGGAAGGTGACAGCACAGTCAGCAGTCAAGTTCTTCAGGTCGATTGTTTGCCGCTTCAGGATCCCTAACAGGATCATCACCGACAACGGTACACAATTCACGAGCCGCACCTTCATGCAGTACGTCCAAGATCTTAGCGCCAAGGTCTGCTTCGCTTCTGTTGCTCACCCCAGGAGCAACGGTCAAGCGGAGAGGGCAAACGCTAAAGTGCTGCGTGGGCTCAAGACCAGGACCTTCGACAGGCTGCACAAGTGCGGAAGAAACTGGATCGAGGAGCTGCCGGTGGTTCTTTGGTCGATCAGGACGACGCCAAATCGAGCCACTGGCCAAACACCTTTCGCTCTAGTCTATGGAGCAGAGGCAGTTATCCCCACGGAACTCGTATACGGGTCACCACGAGTGCTCGCTTATGATAAGCTTGAGCAACAGCAGCTGCGACAAGATGACGCGTTGCTCCTTGAGGAAGATCGTCTTCAGGCTGCTGTGCGAGCTGCTCGCTACCAGCAAGCTTTGCACCGCTACCATAGCCGCAAAGTTAAAGCCAGAAGTCTCGAGGAAGGCGACCTTGTTCTTCGGCCCGTTCATTCCGCCAAGAATTCCAACAAGTTGACGCCGAAGTGGGAAGGCCCTTATCGGGTGAAACGAGGCACTAGGCCTAGCGCTGTCCGCCTTGAGACCAAAGATGGCTTTCCGGTGAGCAACTCCTGGAACATCGAGCATCTTCGTAAGTTTTACCCGTAAGGCGCGGTTGTCGGACCCTGTCCGGCAACCACCTTTGTGTACAAGTCTTGCCGCTGTTGCATGTAATCCTTTGTACAAAGCCAGGCGCAGACCCTGAGCGAAGATGAAGCGCTGGCGCCCTAAGTTTTAGCATGCATGCTGAGTCGAGTCTCGTCCTTGGTTAGGGTTGATAGTGCTTAGTAGCAGCTAACCCCTAACTTAGAGGTCGATTTTGCGTCCCTTTGCCGTTCTTTCGTTTCCTTTGGTTCGCAGGGCTCGCATATCCTGACCGGACCACTTAAGGACGAAAAGGAGAAGAAGGGCGGACCAACATCTGGAACCCGGCAAGCCAGTGTTGCCGGGGGCTACAAGACCCCGGCAAGCTAGTGTTGCCGGGGGCTGCAAGTACAAAGATTAACCCACGGCAAACCAGAATTGCCGGGGGCTGCAATCTCAGATAAGTTTTTCATCCCTTATCATGCATTCTCTTATGGACTGAGGTATGCGAAACCTCGTTTCTTCCTAAAGGCTACCGTGCTCCCTTGACTCTAGGCCCTAGGGCTCATTCCCGGTGTCGGGCTTGGTCGTAGTCGCGGCAGCAAAGGGACGAAACGAGGAGCCTGAACCCGCCTCCTCCCTGCCTTCGCCAAAAGCGTGAGAAAGGTCGAGCGACGTGGGAAGACGGCAGGGCCTGCTGCCGGGAAAAAAGTGTCTATTTTAAAGATATTAAGGATTTGCTCCTTGGCGTGGGTTCCACCCACAAGACAAGTGACCCGGCAAGCATCCCCTTTTCATTAAAGAGCATTCCACTCAGGTACAGTTCATAAGAGAATGAAAAACATGAATAATGGGATTACAAGTCTTAAATGCAGCTAAGGCCCGAGGGCTTACAAATTAAAAAGAGATAAGGTGCCCGTAATCCTTTTCCTGTCCCTATCTTCAGGAGGTAGGGCAAGGAGGCGAAAAGGGCAAAAGGGGCGCCTAGGCGAGCTACGGGAAGCAGAAGACACCAAGAGGACATCTCGGTGGTCGTCCAAAGGCTGGATGGTGATGGCGGCGCCGGAAGAGGGCTCGAAGACGAGGCGGCAGGATGTCAGCACGCTGTCGAGGGCGTCGTGCCCTCGTACTCCGAGTTGACGGCCTTGCCGCCTGCCCTCTTCCTCTTCCGCAGCCTCCCTACACCAGCCGCCCAAGGAGACGGCCCCGAGAAGCTCCAGGAGCCGGCGACGCGGATGATGGGGTCGCCGGTGCCACACGGAGTGGCGCCCGACACCTAGTCGGACCTGTCATCCTGCCACCCGCCACCCTCGTCGTCGCTGTCGCTGTCCTCCTCGTCCCTCCCGCCCGAGGAGGAGTCTTCGCTATCGGAGGAGCTCTCCACGCAGCACCTTGCTCGAGTCCCGAAGCACCCGAAGACCTTGACGGAGAGGAGACCGCCCTCCATTAGCTTAAAATGGAGGGTGAGCCCCGCCGTCAAGCTGTGGATACGGGTGAACGTCTTCCACCCTCGACCAAGATACATCACATTAGGGGCCGGGAAATCAACGCGGACTCGCGTACCGCTGATTCCACAGCCCCTCATGTGCAACCTCAGTGTCTCGGGCGGATCCAACTCCATCTCGCTCGCAAATGGAGTCGGAAGACGGAGGCGACGACGAGGCGGCCGACGCAGCCTTACGAAGAACTCGCAAGGGTCGTCCCCGATATGGTCCGCCACGGGAAGAGGAACCGCTGGCGGAGGCGAGGCCGGCGAGCTGCCCCGTCCACCTCTTCCCCGAGCGCAGCGGCCTCGCCCTCGACCTCGCCCACGGTCTCGCCCCCTCCCTCTTCCCCTTGCACCTGGCTCTGCCACCACGGGTGCGGGAGAGGGAGGGACGCGTTGCCTAGCGGCGACCCTCGTCGCCACCGTTGAAGGACCAGGATTCCCTTTCTCCATGGCGAATGAGAGGAAGGGGAGCAGAAGCTGAAGGAAAGAGGAGATGAAATAATGGAGGTTTCCGTCCCCCCCCCATCCCGCTCCTTATAAAGGAGCGGGGTGGGGGCTCAGCCGCCCCGCTCAGCCAATCAAGACATGGAAGGAGCAGGGAAATGGGCCCGACCCGCTGCCTCGACCCGTGACGTCCCAGTTTCCCGCCTCCACCGTTCGCCACTCCAAGCGCATGGAGGCCACGTGGCAGGCGTACGGAGCTGAGGCGACGGATGAGGCGACCTCTCCCCACCCCGTGATCGTGGGAAGTGGACGCCTCGAAGACCACGCCTCCACGCCTCCCTCCGTTTATGGGGAAGATACGAACCGCCAGGAGGCGGGCGTTTCACTTTTCCGAATAAAAGAAACCACCCACGACCTCTCCCACGACGCCGCAATCGACGCGTGCCGTTCGGGGAGGGCGCGGTGGATACGGAGCAAGATACGATGTGACCCAGGCCGCGCGTGCCCGTGCCCTGTTTTGGGCCTAGCCCAACAGCGCTCGGCACCGTGTATGGCCCAGGACCGGGGGCTCCTGTCGGTGTACTAGAGTAGGGGTACCCTAGTATCCCGAACTTGTGCACGGGCAGTCACAGCGTCCCGCGGCAAGGCTTGCCAGGTGATCGCCAAGGTCCTCCGTGGTTCCTTTGGAGCCATTCAAGGACAAAGTATTTAAGTCAAGTTGACAAGTCCCCGGCAAGAGGAGCTTGCCGGGAAGGCCACTCAAGGCACAAGACCCCGGCAAGAGGAGCTTGCCGGGAAGGCCAACCAAGGCATCTCAAGGAACTTGCCGCGACACGCCACGCGTCCCGGCAGGACCCGGCGAGCGACAAGATCCTGGACGCGGCAAGACAACGGCCGCGGCAAGCAACCACTCTGTACCTGCGCTCCAGCTCAACCACCTACGTGTCGCTCTGGGACCCTTCCAGGCATACGTGGCGGGAGGCTGTGCAGCCAGGGGTACACTATGGCATGCAGCACTAACAAGATCGCCATCGTGGCAAGCGGTGGCGCCCCTAGCGGTCCCTTTTCTGCACTGTCTGGGCGACGTAGATAGGCATTTAATGCCTTTGTCCCCTGCCGTCAGGGTTAGGTATGATTCACTGTGTGGGTAGCTATACCTACCGCAGCACCTTTCCATATTTGCCCTCGCCTACGTTGCCACCTGTTGGAGACCCCTTGAGCATATAAAAGGAGGCCCATGCTCAACGTAGAGGGAGGAGGACGAACAGTAGAACACTCACGCTCGGTCTCGTTAGCTGCTGGTGTGTACTGTAGCACTCAGCGCTCCCGAGCAAGAACTCAATACAATCCACAAGGCAGCAGTAGGAGTATTATCTCTCCGGAGAGCTCCGAAGCTGGGTAAAACCCCTCGCGTGCCTCGCCTCGATCCGCTCTTTGCGCGACCTCCGCCCCCCGCCGAACCGAGAAGGGGCTCCGTCCCCATAGGTGCTCGAGGAGTCAGATTTCCCCGGCATCTTCCTCCGCCAAGTTAGGGCGTGGAAGAACTGCATCGACGAACTTCACTGTTCCAACTCCCAGTTTGTCGTGTTCTTCGTTCAGGGTAATTAAAAGCTAATTTTACTGCCCTCCTTGATTCGAAATTTTTCTACAAAATCTTCAAATGTGTTTTATTCTTCAAATCCTCACACACAAAACACCTCACATGTTATCTGTTCTTGATTCATTTCCCTAAGCATCAATTTCTTCAAAGATTCCTCAATTGTGTGGATCCTCGATCTATACAACTCTGGAACCTGAGATATAAAGCGCTTAGTGAAATTCCTCAAGACGAATCTGGTCAAAATCCTCAAACTTGTTCTTTATGAAAACCCTCTGAGAACGCATATGACCTCTTCAAATTCCTCGCAACTATACTCTGTTCACAGGTACACATGTCCGCTGCTGAATCTTTAGGTTCTCATTAACTTAACTCGTTTGCAACATTCCTTGAAGAAAACTTGCATACTTCTTCAGAGAATTTAATTGTTCAAATTCCTCATCTGAAGAAAATGGCTGAAGGTAAAAGGCCACAGAAAGGAGGAAAGAAGCCTGAGGTTATGACAGCTTTTGAAATACCTGAGGACATCTATGATGAGTACTGCATGCCTGATGAAGCCAAGTTTGGCAAAGAAGATAAAAATTAGCGCAAGGTGCGAATCCAGAGGATTGAATGGAGATGGGCACGTGAATGGAGGGAGTACAGATATGTTACTCCAAAGTACATGAAGAAATTCGCAGTAAATCCTCCATGCCAAAGACCTCCATTGGCACCTGGTCCAGTGGCTGATCCCACTAGCATCAGACGCGGTGAGGAATTTCCTAAAGAATGGGCCAAGCGCCAAGCTAAACTGGCCAGGCAAGCCAGAGAAGCAGTGAGGAAATTCAATGAAGATTCTACTGCTGCTGCTGCTACTGCCACTGAGGTCTCGGTCAAGCCGAAGAAAGCGATGCTAAAGAAGCCCGCTCGCAAGCCAAGTGCTTCGTCTTCAATGCCCTCACGACCAAGTTCCTCAGCTGCGCCCTCATGGCCAGAATCTTCAAAATCTTCAAACAAAATTCCTCATGCTGCTCCTGTTCCACCAAAGTCCTCAGCTGTCCCTACAAAGTCCTCAGCACCTGTGCATCTGGCCTCGTGCCAAAGGACTACTGGCATCTCTATTGCCTCTGGTGTCTCAGCTAGTTCTTCAGCTGCACCAAATTCCTCAGCAAGACCCTCGCTGCTGAAGAAAAAGGCTACTGCTGGACGCGGAAATCGCCCAAGTCCTCAGAAGAAGCAGGTAGTCTTCACTGTGCCATCTGATGATGATGAAGCTGATGAAGAAGAACTTACTAAAATCATCAGGGACCGACAAGAACGGGCTGCTAAAGCCAAAGGCACACCTGTGCCCCTGCTGCTAACACTGCCAAGCCAAATCCTCAAGCCACAGCACCCAGGGTGATGACTGACCGTGAGTTACTCCTCAGTCTTCATCAAAAGGTTGATCGTAATCACAAATGGGTCAAGCGTCAGTTTGGTTCAATTCTTCACAACATGACTTCCACACACAATGCAGTGAAGAAAAACCATTAATACCTTCATGGAACCCTCAACCGCACCTGGGCTGTTCTATCTCAAGTGTACAGTGCTGAAGGCTTGGAGAAAATGGGTCTCAAAGAAGACTTTGACTGGTTTGCACCTCCTCCGAAGAAATACAAGAAGGTCAAGGTTCCTTCTTTGGTGGCCAGTTAATATTCTTCATCGCGTGCGACTGATGAAAATGAAGATTTGGACGACACTGCAGCAGGCCCTACTCCAACGACCGACCCCAACAACGCTGGCGCTCCTTCATCAACTTGAAAATCTTCAGGGGCGTTAGTCCTCAGTTTCGATCCTTTTGGTCATTTGATGACAAAGGGGGAGAAATCTGAGTTAGTCTTCAAGCGGGTCTATAATAAGGGCGTTTTTTTAAGTTAAAACTCTCGTTCTTCCGAAACTTTTATTGGATCGAGTTGTAATCTTAAGTCCGATGGTGCGCTGATACTTTTGTTGCACTATGCTTTGATACTTTGATGCGCTATTCTACATGCTTATTCCTCGTTAATATTATTGCATGCATGCTGAATTACATCAGGCACCATATTTCATCATGCATTTCAAATTCTTCATATTATATATCAAATGCGTGTATGAATTACAAGATATAGGGGGAGATCTCCATGATTCAACTCTTCAGGTGTGCATTGCTTCAAAAGCAAATTCCTCACTATGCACAACTTCAAGGGGAGTTCTTCTATATCTTGCAATCAAATTCCTCAATATCAGTTTTTACACTTCATATATTTATCCCCGTTGAAAACTTAACCTATGTTGTCATCAATCACCAAAAAGGGGGAGATTGTAAGTGCATCTAGTGCCCCTTAGTGATTTTGGTGTATTGAAGACTTATAGGTTAAGTATCTAATGTGTTTATGAGTGTACACAGGTCTATAAGTCTATGAGGAGTTTAATATTTACAGAGAAAGTCGACCCCTAAAAATAAAGTTCTTCGACTGAAGACTCTGATATACTGAAGACTCTCTGAAGACTTTGAAAGTGAAGAAATTGGTGTGACCTTGAAGACTTGGTATTCATTCGAGGAATATGAAGCGTGAAGGCTTTTGTTTTCGTAGTTTCATTTTCTCTTTCTTGAGTCATAGGAAACACCGTACTGTTAAAGGGGGTCGAGGAAATACTAAGGAGAAAATTTCCATGTGATGCTCAACTCAAATCCTACACCTCCCAATCCCTTCGAGTGAAGCCATTGGAAATCTCATATAGTTCAGTCAATTTCTTCAGTGACAGAGACGCAGTTCTTCTGGTCACTGAGGACTTTGCTCTGACTGAGGAGTTAGGAATTCGCCAGTGCGAATTGCCTACACAGTGAGGAACATGATAGCCCTGAGGAATTTGTACCTCAAATTTCCGACCGTTGCTGTGCTACGCGCCAGCTGTCCTAAAATATCTTGTCCACCTAACGGTCATATCATTGAAGGGCATTTATGTCTTATCATGTCGGGCTGCTCCCTAGGCTATAAATAGCTGCCCCCTACAACCACTAGCTCGTTGGATGCTCCGCGAGAACTTGACACTTGTCATTTGAGAGCAACCCATCCTCCGAGGACTTTGAGCGAAAATCATCAAGTGAGGAAAATCCAAACCCAAACCCAAAACACCTACAAACCCAAAGTGATTGAGCATCACTGAAGAGATTGATCCTGCGTGGATCCGACGCTTGTTACCTTTGAAGACTGTGCTTCTTCCAGACGGTTAGGCGTCAAGGTCTAGAGCATCCAAGAGGAATTGTGGATCACCGAGTGACCAAGTCTGTGAAGGTTTGGAAGTCACCTGAAGACTTACCACGAGTGATTGGGCGAGGACTGTGTGTCCTTAGCTCAAGGAGAATACGGTGAGGACTGTGTGTCCGGGACTAGGTGTCCTCGAGTTTAAATACTCAGCCGCTCCAACCAGATGTACAACTGAGACAGCAGTTGGAACTGGTCTACCAAATCATTGTCTTCACCAAGCTTACTGGTTCCATTTCCTCAACTCTTTCATTTCCTCAGTAGTGTGCTGTTTGTTTATCATATCTGTGTTTGAAGACTTTGACTGAAGACTTTCTCAATTTCCTCAGTTCAATTTCTTCAGTCTGTTTGTCTTCATCTTGTGTTATCATGTGTTTACGCTTTCTGTACTCAGTGTTTGTCTTCATTTCATCATGATGGCTATGCTAGGATTCTGTTATGTTTTCATCTGAGTACTTCTTCCGCTGCTAGTAGTTCGTCGGTAAGGAATTTCCTCACGAGCAAAATCCTCAGTGAGGAATTTCATAAAAATCGCCTATTCACCCACCCTCTAGTCGATATAACGCACTTTCACCAGGTGACCTCGTCGATGTTGGGGAACGTAGTATTTCAAAACATGGACCTATGATCACGCAAGATTTATCTAGGAGAAGCATAGCAACGAGAAGGGAGAGTGTGTCCACGTACCCTCGTAGACCGAAAGAGGAAGTGTTTAGTAACACGGTTGATGTAGTCGAACGTCTTCGCGATCCAACCGATCCAAGCACCGAACGTACGGCACCTCCGCGTTCAGCACACATTCACCTCGGTGACGTCCCTTGAACTCTCGATCTAGTTGAGGCTGAGGGAGAGTTCCTTCAGCATGACGGCGTGGTGACGGTGATGATGAAGTTACCGGCGCAGGGCTTCGCCTAAGCACTACGACGATATGATCAAGGTGTGTAACTGTGGAGGGGGGCCACCGCACACGACTAAGAGATTGTCTGTTGTGCTATTGGGGTGCCCCTGGCCACGTATATAAAGGAGGGAGGAAGAGGAGGCCGGCCTAGGAGGGGCGCGCCTATAGGGGGAGTCCAACTAGGATTCCCAATCCTAGTTGGAGTCCCCTTCCTTTTCCAAGAGGGGAGAGAGGGAAGGAGTAGGAGAGGAAGAAGGAAAGAGAGGGGGGCACCGCCCCCTCCCTAGTCCAATTCGGACTTGACATGGGGGGATGCGCGGCCACCCTTGAGGCCCTTCTTTCCTTTGCCGTATGGCCCATTAAGGCCCACTACTTCCCCAGGCGAATTCCCGTAACTCCGGTACTCCGAAAAATAACCGAATCACTCGGAACCTTTCCGATGTCCGATTATAGCCTTCCAATATATCAATCTTTACGTCTAAACCATTTTGAGACTCCTCGTCATGTCCGTGATCTCGTCCAGGACTTCGAACACCCTTCGGTAAATCAAATCACATAACTCATAATACAAATCGTCATCATACGTTAATCGTGCGGATCCTATGGGTTCGAGGACTATGTAGACATGACCGATTCACATCTCCGGTCAATAACCAATAGCGGAACCTGGATGCTCATATTGGCTCTACATATTCTACGAAGATATTTATCGGTCAAACCGCATAACAACATACGTTGTTCCCTTTGTCACCGGTATGTTACTTGCCCGAGATTCAATCGTCGGTATCTCAATACCTAGTTCAATCTCGTTACCGGCAAGTCTCTTTACTCATTTCGTAATACATCATTGTCGGTGTACTAAACTAGGGGTACCCTAGTATCCCGAACTTGTGCACGGGCAGTCGCAGCACCCCGCGGCAAGGCCTACCAGGTGATCGCCAAGGCTCTCTATGGTTCCTTTGGAGCCATTCGAGAACAAAGTATTTAAGCCAAGAAGACGAGTCCCCGGCAAGAGGAGCTTGCCGGGAAGGCCGCTCGAGGCACAAGACCCCGGCAAGAGGAGCTTGCCGGGAAGGCCAACCAGATCATCTCAAAGAACTTGCCGCGACGCGCCACGCGTCCCGGCAGGACTCGGCGAGCGACAAGCTCCCGGACGCGGCAAGACAAAGGCCGCGGCAAGGCATTTGCCGCGGCAAGCAACCACTATGTACCTGCGCTCCATCTCACCCACCTACGTGTCGCTCCGGGACCCTTCGTGGCGTATGTGGCAGGAGGCTGTGCAGCCAGGGGTACACTGTGGCATGCAGCGCTGACAAGATCGCCGTCGTGGCAAGCGGTGGCGCCCCTGACGGTCCCTTTTCTGCACCGTCTGGGCGACGTAGATAGGCATTTAATGCCTTTGTCCCCTGCCGTCAGGGTTAGGTATGATACACTGTGTAGGTAGCTGTACCTACCGCAGCATGTTTCCATTTTTGCCCTTACCTACGTTGCCACCTGTTGGAGACCCCTTGAACATATAAAAGGAGGCCCATGCACAACGTAGAGGGGGATCGGCCCCCGGAGAGCAATCCCTGGGAGGAAAACAGCAAAACGCTCGGTCTCGTTAGCTGCTTGAGTGTACTGTAGCACTCAGCGCTCCCGAGCAAGAACTCAATACAATCCACAAAGCAACAGTAGGAGTGTTATCTCTCCGGAGAGCTCCGAAGCTGGGTAAAAAAAACCGTGTGCTTCGCCTCGATCCGCTCTTCGCGCGACCTCCGCCCCCCGCCGAACCGAGAAGGGGCTCCGTCCCCATAGGTGCTCGAGGAGCTAGAAAACCCCGGCATCTTTGGCGCGCCAGGTAGGGGGCGTCGAGGTTGTGTGAACCTGATCCGGAGTTCATGCGAGCTAAATCTTCATCGACTTCATCGACATGCCGCCGAAGAAGAAGGCTTCGGAGGCGGCTGCGCCGTCCGTGTCGAATCCACCGCCGCCGGAGCAAACGGCCGGTGGGGAAGACACCGGCGAAAGAACAGGCGTCGACAAGGGAGCCCACGGTGCCACCAAGTCCAAGGACAAGGCTGTGCTGCCCGTCGGGGGCGTAGCCGGCTCCCACAAAGACCGGGCGTCCGTAGACGCACCGCGCCCATCTCAAGAGGCGCAGGACCGGCAGCGTCGTGGTACTCACGGTACCATACGCTCGCTGGACCCAAATCGAGCTGGCGGATCCCGGGATGCTCAAGGCCAACATGCACACCAACGTGCTGGCGCGAGCGAGGCACGGTCGCCTGGACGGAATACTGCTCCTTCTAACATCGTTGGAAGTCTGAGCATATCCCGCTCCTCGCACCGTTCGCCACCGCTACCCGCCACTCCAGCAGAAGCTTTGGCACGAGCTCAACTGCTCCTAGACTTCCCTCCAACGCCGAACAAGATCGACGAATGGAGGGACACCATTCAGAGTCTCATCGGCTTCGCCAACGGCGACACTCCATGGCCGGCGACCACATCGCAGCCGCGGCAGGCCAGCCAGGTGCGAGCCGATGGCGACAAAACCGGTGGGGGTGCAACCACCGTGCACTCTCCGCCCCGAAGGCCAAGATCGCCGACTTGCCGGGTCTGCCACGACAGCGACTCCACTGCTTCATCAGATCCGCGAACTCGTCCCGATCAGCGCCACGTTCTTCACGAACGGCAGCAAGAAGACGCTCGTATCCGCATCGAGCGCCGAAGAGGAATGCGGCGTCAATCAGACCGACACACTGGCCCCACTGTCGACATGCAAGCGCCAGGGGAACCAGGCGACCTGCCGTACGCGGTAGGTTGCCCTGCGTTTACTCGTGAGCTGCGGCAAGTCCAGTGGCCCAGCACGAAGAATTTCAAGCCAGACGTACCAGAGAAGTACGACGGCAGGCTGCATCCGTCGGAGTTCCTCAGCATCTACACCATCGCGGTGCAGGCTGCCGGGGGGCGAGACGACAAGATCCTCGCCAACTACTTCCCTCTGGTGCTCAAGCCCAACGTCAGGTCCTGGCTCATGCACTTGCCGGAAAACTCCATATCTTCCTGGGCAGACCTATGCCATCAGTTTGTCGGCGCCTTTACAGGCGGCCACAAACCTCATGGCCAGGAGAGTGATCTTCACCTGCTTGCCCAGAAGGAAGGAGAGCCCCTGCGCAAGTACATCCAGAGATTCAGCCAAGTGCAACGCAACATCCCAGACGTCCACCCTGCCGCGGTTATCAGTGCGTTCCACCAGAACGTGCGTAACCGCAGGATGCGGGAGGAGATGGCGATGTGCAAGATTAGAGATGTCAGTGAGCTGTATGCCCTGGCCGACAGATGTGCACGTGCTGAGGAAGGGAGGAAACTCCCCGGAGAAAATACAGGAACAGGAGGATCTGACAGCGATGATGCCGCCCCGGCAAGCAAAAATCGGTGGCGGAACAACAGGAAGAGGAAAGGCAAAGATGTGCTAGTTGTCGAGCAGTCCGGCAACGAAGGTGGCGCCAAGACAGCCAAGATTGGTAGCTCCGGGAAGGAGGTAGCCGCATGCGCCAACTGCCAGGCTATGGCGGCCGCCGACAAGCAGGACGGCACCAACAAGCAGTATTGCAAGATTCACCGCACCAAAGGCCATGACCTCTAGAGCTGCAAGAAGGTCGAGCAGCTCGCTGAGCTGCAAAAGGCCGAATACGAGCGACGCGACAAGGAGAAGGCCCAAGGAGGTGCTAGAGGATCCAGTATGAAGCGCACCGGCCAGGGGGGACGCCGCGGCAATGCCAAGCAGCGGCAAGGCGACAGACCTCCCGCGGCCGCGACAAGGATGAAGATGACGACGACGACGAAGATATGGATGACGCCGAGACCAGCGAGCAGGAGTTCCGGAAAGCCACAGAAGTTTTGTGCGTTGACGGCGGTGCTTCTCTGCATACTTCACACCGCCAACTCAAGCAGTGGGTGTGGGAAGTCAATGCAGCAGAACCACCCGTTGAGTCACGCAAGCTTCTGAAATGGTCCAGCACGCCTATCATCTTTGATATTGAGGACCACCCCAATCGCACAACTGCTGTCGGGTGTTTGCCGATGTTGGTCACACCAACTATCCGCAACCTCAAGGTTACTAAGATGCTAGTTGACGGCGGGGCCGGCTTGAACCTGATCTCCTCCGCTGTGCTCCGGAGACTCCAAGTCCCTGACAGCGAGCTCAAAGAGACCGGCACTTTCCAAGGAATCAACCCGGGAAGGAGCAACCCGAAGGGGAAGATCACGCTGCCGGTGACATTTGGCAGCGAGCTGAACTTCAGGACTGAGAGGATCACTTTCGACGTTGCCGATTTTCCATTGCCTTACAATGGAATTCTCGACCGTCCAGCGCTTGCCAAGTTCATGGCGGCCTCTCACTACGCGTACAACATGCTGAAGATGCCAGGCCCGATAAGTGTCATCTCTGTACATGGCGACAAGAAAGACGCTCTTATCTGTGCCGACAAGATCTACCGGGAAGCAGCAGCCGCCACAGATCGCGAGACACTTGCCGCTGAAGCTCCCGGGGGGAAGAAGAAGCGGAAAGAGTAGCCCGGCAGTCAAGTATGTACCAGTTCGTCAACAACGCACTGTACAGAAGAAGACTCAATGGTGTGAAATTGAAGTGTATTCCCCGGGAAGATGGACAGAGGCTGTTGGCAGAGATACATGGAGGCATTTGTGGTCACCACATTGGCGCACGAGCGCTTGCCGGCAAAGCTTTCCGGCAAGGCTTCTTTTGGCCGACAGCCCTTCACGATGCAACTGCACAAGTAACCAAGTGTGAAGCGTGCCAGTTCCATTCCAAGCAGATACACCAGCCAGCTCAAGCTCTCCAGACGATCCCTTTATCCTGGCCATTTTCGGTCTGGGGGCTCGACATCCTCGGCCCCTTCCCCCGAGCAGTCGGGGGCTTTGAGTACTTGTACGTCGCAATCGACAAGTTCACAAAGTGGCCGGAAGTGGAACCAGTGAGGAAGGTGACAGCACAGTCAGCAGTCAAGTTCTTCAGGTCGATTGTTTGCCGCTTCGGAATCCCTAACAGGATCATCACCGACAACGGTACACAATTCACGAGTCGCACCTTCATGCAGTACGTCCAAGACCTTGGCGCCAAGGTCTGCTTCGCTTCTTTTGCTCACCCAGGAGCAACGGTCAAGCAGAGAGGGCAAATGCTAAAGTGTTGCGTGGACTCAAGACCCGGACTTTCGACAGGCTGCACAAGTGCGGAAGAAACTGGATCGAGGAGCTGCCGGTGGTTCTTTGGTTGATCAGGACGACGCCAAATCGAGCCACTGGCCAGACACCTTTCGCTCTAGTCTATGGAGCAGAGGCCGTTATCCCCACGGAACTCATATACGGGTCACCTCGAGTGCTCTCTTATGATGAGCTCGAGCAAGAGCAGCTGCGACAAGATGACGTGATGCTCCTTGAGGAAGACCGTCTTCAGGCTGCTGTACGAGCTGCTCGATACCAGCAAGCTTTGTGCCGCTACCATAGCCGCAAAGTTAAAGCCAGAAGTCTCGAGGAAGGCGACCTTGTTCTTCGGCCCGTTCATTCCGCCAAGAATTCCAACAAGTTGACGCCGAAGTGGGAAGGCCCTTACTGGGTGAAACGAGTCACTAGGCCTGGCGCTGTCCGCCTTGAGACTGAGGATGGCTTTCCGGTGAGCAACTCCTGGAACATCGAGCATCTTTGTAAGTTTTACCCGTAAGGCGCGGTTGTCGGACCCTGTCCGGCAACCACCATTTTGTACAAGTCTTGCCGCTGTTGCATGTAATCCTTTGTACAAAGCCAGGCGCAGACCCTGAGCAAAGATAAAGCGCTGGCGCCCTGAGTTTTAGCATGCATGCTGAGTCGAGTCTCGTCCTTGGTTAGGGTTGACAGTGCTTAGTAGCGGCTAACCCCTAACTTAGAGGTCGAGTGTGCGTCCTTTTGTCGTTCTTTCATTTCCCTTGGCTCGCAGGACTCGCGCACCCTGACCGGACCACTTAAGGACGAAAAGAAGAAGACGGACGGACCAACACCCGGACCCCAGCAAGCCAATGTTGCCCGGGGCTGCAACACCCCGGCAAGCCAGCGTTGCCGGGGGCTGCAAGTGCAAAGATTAGCCCAAGGCGAACCGAAGTTGCCGGGGGCTACGATCTCAGATAAGATTTTCATCCCTTATCATGTATTCTCTTATGGGCTGGGGTATGCGAAACCTCGTTTCTTCCTAAAAGCTACCGTGCTCCCTTAATTCTAGGCCCTCGGGCTCGTTCCCGGGGCCAGATTTGGTCGTAGTCGCGGCAGCAAAGGGACGAAGCGAGGAGCCTGAACCCGCCCCCTCCCGGCCTTCGCCAAAAGCGTGAGAAAGGTTGAGCGGCGCGGGGAGAAGGCAGGGCCTGCTGCCGGGAAAGGAAGTGTATATCTTAAAGATATAAAGGATTCGCTCCTTGACGTGGGTTCCACCCACGGGACAAGTGACCCGGCAAGCATCCCCTTTTCATTAAAGAGCATTCCACTCAGGTACAGTTCATAAGAGGATGAAAAACAAGAATAATGGGATTACAAGCTTTAAATGCAACTAAGGCCCGAGGGCTTACAAATTAAAAAGAGATAAGGTGCCCGTAATCCCTCTCTTGTCCCTCTCTTCAGGAGGCAGGTCAAGGAGGCGAAAAGGGCAAAAGGGGCGCCTAGACGAGCTACGGGTGGCAGAAGACACCAAGAGAACGTCTCGGCGGCATGGTGATGGCGGCGCCGGAGGCAGAGCTCGAAGACGAGGCGGCAGGACGTCAGCACGCTGTCGAGGGCATCGTGCCCTCGTACTCCGAGTTGACGGCCTTGCCGCCTGCCCTCTTCCTCTTCCGCAGCCTCCCTACGCCAGCCGCCCAAGGAGACGACCCCGAGAAGCTCCAGGAGCCAGCGACGCGGATGATGGGGTCGCCGGTGCCACGTGGAGCGGCACCCGACACCTAGTCGGACCCGTCATCCCGCCGCCCACCACCCTCGTCGTCGCTGTCGCTGTCCTCCTCGTCACTCCCGCCCGAGGAGGAGCCTTCGCTATCGGAGGAGCTCTCCACGCAGCACCGTGCCCGTGTCCCGAAGCACCCGAAGACCTTGACGGAGAGGAGACCGCCCTCCATCAGCTTAAAATGGAGGGTGAGCCCCGCCGTCAAGCTGTGGATGCGGGTGAACGTCTTCCACCCTCGACCAAGATACATCACATTAGGGGCCAGGAAATCAACGCAGACTCGCGTACCACTGATTCCACAACCCCTCATGTGCAACCTGAGTGTCTCGGGCGGATCCAACTCCATCTCGCTCGCAAACGGAGTCGGGAGACGAAGTCGACGATGAGGCGGCCGACGCAGCCTGACGAAGAACTCGCAAGGGTCATCCCCGATATGATCCGCCATGGGGAGAGGATCCGCTGGCGGAGGCGAGGCCGGCGGACTGCCTCGCCCACCTCTTCCCCGACCGCCTCGGCCTCGCCCTCGACCTCGCGCGTGGCCTCGTCCCCTCCCTCTTCCTCTTGCAGCTGGCTCTGCCACCACGGGTGCGGGGGGAGGAGGGACGCGTTGCCTAGCGGCAACCCTCGTCGCCACCATCGAAGGACCAGGGTTCCCTTTCTCCATGGCGAATGAGAGAGAGGGGAGCAAAAGCTGAAGAATGGAGGAGATGAGAGAATGCGGGTTTCCGTCCCCCCCTATCCCGCTCCTTATAAAGGAGCGGGGTGGGGGCTCGGCCGCCCCGCTCAGCCAATCAAGACACAGAAGGCGCAGGGAACTGGGCCCGACCCACTGCCTCGACCCGTGACGGCCCGGTTTCCCGCTTCCACCGTTCGCCACTCCAAGCGCATGCAGGCCGCGTGGCAGGATTGCAGAGTTGAGGCGACGGATGAGGCGACCTCTCCCCACCCCGTGATCGTGGGGAGTGGACGCCTCAAAGACCACGCCTCCACGCCTCCCTCCGTTTATGAGGAAGATACGAACCCCCAGGAGGCGGGCATTTCATTTTTTCGAATAAAGGAACCACCCACGACCTCTCCCACGACGCCGCAATCGACCCGTGCCGTTCGGGGAGGACGCGGTGGATACGGAGCAAGGTGCGACGTGACCCAGGCCGTGCGTGCCCGTGCCCTGTTTTGGGCCTGGCCCAACAACGCTCGGCACCGTGTGTGGCCCAGGCCCGAGGGCTCCTGTCGGTGTACTAAAGTAGGGGTACCCTAGTATCCCGAACTTGTGCACGGGCAGTCGCAGCACCCCGCGGCAAGGCCTACCAGGTGATTGCCAAGGCTCTCCATGGTTCCTTTGGAGCCATTCGAGAACAAAGTATTTAAGCCAAGGAGACGAGTCCCCGGCAAGAGGAGCTTGCCGGGAAGGCCGCTCGAGGCACAAGACCCCGGCAAGAGGAGCTTGCCGGGAAGGCCGCTCGAGGCACAAGACCCCGGCAAGAGGAGCTTGCCGGGAAGGCCAACCAGAGCATCTCAAAGAACTTGCCGCGACGCGCCACGCGTCCCGGCAGGACTCGGCGAGCGACAAGCTCCTGGACGCGGCAAGACAAAGGCCACGACAAGGCATTTGCCGCGGCAAGCAACCACTCTGTACCTGCGCTCCAGCTCACCCACCTACGTGTCGCTCCGGGACCCTTCCTGGCGTACGTGGCGGGAGGCTGTGCAGCCAGGGGTACACTGTGGCATGCAGTGCTGACAAGATCGCCATCGTGGCAAGCGGTGCCCCCCGTGACGGTCCCTTTTCTGCACCGTCTGGGCGACGTAGATAGGAATTTAATGCCTTTGTCCCCTGCCGTCAGGGTTAGGTATGTGTAGGTAGCTGTACCTACCGCAACATGTTTCCATTTTTGCCCTTACCTACGTTGCCACCTGTTGGAGACCCCTTGAACATATAAAAGGAGGCCCATGCACAATGTAGAGGGGGATCGGCCCCCGGAGAGCGATCCCTGGGAGGAAAACAGCAAAACGCTCGGTCTCGTTAGCTGCTTGAGTGTACTGTAGCACTCAGCGCTCCCGAGCAAGAACTCAATACAATCCACAAAGCAGCAGTAGGAGTGTTATCTCTCCGGAGAGCTCCGAAGCTGGGTAAAAAAAACCCGTGTGCTTCGCCTTGATCCGCTCTTCGCGCGACCTCCGCCCCCCGCCGAACCGAGAAGGGGCTCCGTCCCCATAGTTGCTCGAGGAGCCATAAAACCCCGGCAATCATCCCGTACACAACTCATTAGTCACATTTCTTGCAAGGCTTATAGTGACGTGCATTACCGAGAGGGCCAGAGATACCTCTCCGAGAATCGGAGTGACAAATCCTAATCTCGATCTATGCCAACTCAACTGACAGCATCGGAGACACCTGTAGAGCATCTTTATAATCACCCAGTTATGTTGTGACATTTGATAGCACACTAAGTGTTCCTCCAATATTCAGGAGTTGCATAATCTCATAGTCATAGGAACATGTATAAGTCATGAAGAAAGCCATAGCAACAAACTAAATGATCATGGTGCTAAGCTAACGGATGGGTCATGTCAATCACATCATTCTCCAATGATGTGATCCCGTTGATCAAATGACAACTAATTTCTATGGCTAGGAAACTTAACCATCTTTGATTAACGAGCTAGTCAAGTAGAGGCATACTAGTGACACTCTATTTGTCTATGTATTCACACATGTAGTAAGTTTCCAGTTAATACAGTTCTAGCATGAATAATAAACATTTATCGTGAAATAAGGAAATAAATAATAACTTTATTATTGCCTCTAGGGCATATTTCCTTCAGTTTCCCACTTGCACTAGAGCCAATAATCTAGTTCACATCACCATGTGATTTAACACCAATAGTTCACATCGACATGTGATTTAACACTCTAGTTCACATCGCCATGTGACCAATACCCAAAGGGTTTACTAGAGTACATAATCTTCTACTGTGGTCGGGCTTTGAGTCTTTACTCAACTTCACACCTTGCAACACAGGCAAGAACTCTTTCTTTGACTGTTCCATTTTAAACTACTTCAAAAACTTGTCAAGGTATGTACTCATTGAAAAACTTATCAGGCGTCTTGATCTATCTCTATAGATGTTGATGCTCAATATGTAAGCAGCTTCACCGAGGTCGTTCTTTGAAAAACTCCTTTCAAACACTCCTTCCAGAAAATTTTACATCATTTCCGATCAACAATATGTCATTCACATATACTTATCAGAAAGGCTGTAGTGCCCCCACTCACTTTCTTGTAAATACAGGCGTTACCCAAGTCTGTATAAAACTATATGCTTTGATCAATTCATCAAAGCGTATATTCCAACTCCGAGATGCTTGCACCAGTCTCTTGTAAATACCTTTTGGATAGACAAAACCTTCTGGTTGCATCATATACAACTCTTCTTTAATATATCCATCAAGGAATGCAGTTTTGACATCCATTTGCAAATTTCATAAAATATGGCAATTTGCTAACATGATTCAGACAGACTTAAGCATCACTACGAGTGAGAAAATATCATCGTAGTCAACACCTTGAACTTTTTCAAAAACCCTTTTTGACAAGTCTAGCTTTGTAGATAGTAACACTACTATCAGCATCTATCTTCCTCTTGAAGATCCATTTATTTTCTATGGCTTGCCGATCATCAGGCAAGTCAACCAAAGTCCACACTTTGTTCTCATACATGGATCCCATCTCACATTTCATGGCCTCAATCCATTTCGCGGAATCTGGGCTCATCATCGCTTCCTCATAGTTCATAGGTTCGTCATGGTCAAGTAACATGAACTCCAGAATAGGATTACCGTACCACTCTCGTGCGGAACGTACTCTGGTTGACCTACGAGGTTCAGTAGTAACCTGATTCAAAGCTTCATGATCATCATCATTAACTTCCTCACTAATTGGTGTAAGCATCACTTGAAATGATTTCAGTGAAGAAATACTTTCCAATTCACGAGAAGGTACAATTACCTCATCAAGTTCTACCTTCGTCCCACTCACTCTTTCGAGAGAAACTCCTTCTCCAGAAAGGATCCATTCTTAGCAACAAAGATCTTGCCTTCGGATCTGTGATAGAAGGTGTACCAAACAGTCTCTTTTGGGTATCCTATGAAGACACATTTCTCCAATTTGGGTTCGAGCTTATTAGGTTGAAGCTTTTTCACATAAGCATCGTAGCCCCAAACTTTAAGAAACGACAACTTGGGTTTCTTGCCAAACCACAGTTCATAAGGTGTCCTCTCAACGGATTTAGATGGTGCCCTATTTAATGTGAATGCAACTGTCTCTAATGCATAACCCCAAAACGATAGTGCTAAATCGGTAAGAGACATCACAGCTTGCACTATATCCAATAAAGTACGGTTATGACGTTCGGAGACACCATTACGCTGTGGTGTTCCAGGTGGCGTGAGTTGCAAAACTACTCCACATCATTTCAAACGAAGACCAAACTCGCAACTCAAATATTCATCTTCGTAATCAGATCGTAGAAACTTTATTTTCTTGTTACGATGATTTTCCACTTCACTCTAAAATTCGTTGGACTTTCCAAATGTTTCAGACTTATGTTTCATCAAGTAGATATACCCATCTCTGCTCAAATCATTTGTGAAGGTCAGAAAATAATGGTACCTGCCGCGAGCCTCAACACTTATTGGATCGCATACATCAGTATGTATAACTTCCAATAAGTCAGTTGCTCGCTCCGTTGTTCCGGAGAACGGAGTTTTAGTCATCTTGCCCATGAGGCATGTTTCACAAGCATAAAGTGATTCATAATCAAGTGATTCCAAAACTCCATCAGCTTGGAGTTTTTTTCATGCGCTTTACACCAATATGACCTAAACGGCAGTGCCACAAATAAGTTGCACTATCATTATTAACTTTGCATCTTTTGGTTTCAATATTATGAATATGTGTATCAGTACGATCGAGATTCAATAAACCATTTATATTGAGTGTATGACCATAGAGGGTTTTATTCATGTAAATAGAACAACAATTATTCTTTGACTTAAATGAATAACTGTATTGCAGTAAACATGATCCAATCATATTTATGCTCAACGCAAACACCAAATATCATTTATTTTAGGTTCAACACTAATCCTGAAGGTAAAGGGAGTGTGCGATGGTGATCTTATCAACCTTGGAATCACTTCCAACTCACATCATCACCTCACCCTTAACTAGTCTCTATTTATTTTGCAACTCCCGTTTCGAGTTACTACTCTTAGCAACTGAACCAGTATTAAATATTGATGGGTTGCTATAAACTCTAGTAAAGTACACATCAATAACATGTATATCAAATACACCTTTGTTCACTTTGGCATCCTTCTTAGCTGCCAAGTATGTCGAGAAGTTCCACTTCCAGTGACCATTTCCTTTGTAGTAGAAGCACTCAGTTTCAGGCTTGGGTCTATCTTTGGGCTTCTTCATGGGAGTGGCAACATGCTTGACATTCTTCTTGAAGTTCCCTTTATTTCCCTTGCCCTTTTACTTGAAACTATTAGTTTTGTCAACCATCAACATTTGATGCTTTTCTTGATTTCTACCATCGTCGATTTCAGCATCATGAAGAGCTCGGGAATCATTTTCGTCATCCCATGCATATTATAGTTTATCACGAAGTTCTAGTAACTTGGTGATAGTGACCGGAGAACTCTATAAATCACTATTTTATCTGGAAGATTAACTCCCACTTGATTCAAGGCGATTGTAGTACTCAGACAATCTGAGCACATGCTCACTAGTTGAGCTATTCTCCTCCATCTTGTAGGCAAAGTACTTGTAAGAGGCCTCATACCTCTCGACTCGGGCATGAGTCTGAAATACCAATTTCAGCTCTTGGAACATCTTATATGCTCCGTGGCTTTGAATGTTTTTTGAAGTCCCGGTTCTAATCCGTAAAGCATGGTGCACTAAACTATCAAGTAGTTATCATACCGAGCTTGCCAAACGTTCATAATGTCTGCATCTGCTCCTGCAATAGGTCTGTCACCTAGCGGTGCATCAAGGACATAATTCTTCTGTGCAGCAATGAGGATAATCCTCAGATTACGGACCTGGTCCGCATCATTTCTACTATCATCTTTCAACATAGTTTTTCTCTAGGAACATATCAAAATAAACGGGGAGCTATATCACGAGCTATTGATCTACAACATAGTTATGCAAATACTATCATGACTAAGTTCATGATAAATTAAGTTCAATTAATCATGTTACTTAAGAACTCCCACTTAGATAGACATCCCTCAAGTCATCTAAATGATCACGTGATCCATATCAACTAAACCATGTCCGATCATCACGTGAGATGGAGTAGTTTTCAATGGTGAACATCACTATGTTGATCATATCTACTATATGATTCACGCTCGACCTTTTAGTCTAAGTGTTCCGAGGCCATATCTGCATATGCTGGGCTCGTCAAGTTTCACCCGAGTATTCTGCGTGTGCAAAACTGGCTTGCACCCATTGTATGTGAACGTAGAGCTTATCACACTCGATCATCACGTGGTGTCTCAGCACGAAGAACTGTCGCAACGGTGCATACTCAGGGAGAACACTTATACCTTGAAATTTTAGTAAGGGATCATATTATAAAGTGATGACCCACAAGTATAGGGGATCTATCGTAGTCTTTTTGATAAGTAAGAGTGTCGAACCCAACGAGGAGCAGAAGGAAACGATAAGCGGTTTTCAGCAAGGTATTCTATGCAAGCACTGAAATTATAGGTAACAGATAGTTTTGTGATAAGATAAATTGTAATGAGCAACAAGTAACAAAAGTAAATAAAGTGCAGCAAGGTGGCCCAATCCTTTTTGTAGCAAAGGACAAGCCTGGACAAACTCTTATATAGAGAAAAGCGCTCCCGAGTGTTGAATATATGGTTTGTACATGACTATTGTATAGCCCGGCCCACCTCCTAGTCTTTGTATAGTTGAGGTTGTGGCCCACTTTGTACTCCATATATACGTGCGCTTTGCACCGATCAATACATCATGAAGCATTGGCAAAACAATCGTTTCCAACATGGTATCATACCTACGGTCGTAACCCTAACCCCTGCCGCCGCCGCCGCGATCCCATCGCCGCCGCCGCCGCCACCCGCCGCCGCCGCCACCTCGTGCCGCTGCCGCAGCCGTGAACCTACGCCGCCGCGCCGCCGCCCTGGTCTGCCGCCGCCGCCCGCGCTTCCGCCAGCCACCCGCCGCGCCGCCCCCAGGCCGTGCCGCCCTCTCCCTGCCGTGCTGCCCCTCCCGTGCCGCCGCACCACCCCCTTTCGTCCATGGCCTCCCCCGGTTCCACCGGTACCTCCCGCAGCCGCCGCACCAACCCGTTCAAAGGTCCCGATCCCGTCGTCATCCGCGATCTCAACATCCTCGCCCGGGTTCCCGTCGTCCTCGACCACCTCACCTCCACGTACTATGCCTGGAAGACGTACTTCTCCCTCGTATTCTATGAGTACAATCTCCGGGATCACATCGATGGCTCCGTGGACTCCCGCTTCATGGAGGACGATGAGGAGTGGATGGCCATCGACGCCACTCTCATCCGTTGGTTCTACACCACCATCTCGAAGGACCTCTTCCACACGGTGGTCTCCGCCGACGATAACGCTCACGCCGTTTGGACCAAGCTCAACGGCCTCTTCACCAACAACGCGCTCCAACGCAAGGTCTTCTTGCATGGTGAGTTTTTTTGGGTGCCAACGCCTTGAGTCGTCCATTGACGATTATTGCATGCGCCTCAAGAAGCTCGTTGACGAGCTCCGTGACCTCGGCGAGAAGGTCTCCGATGAGCTTCTCCTCAGCACCCTCATCGCCGGCCTGAACGATGACTTCGGGAACGCCGCCTTCAACATCCCCCTCATCACCAACCCGATCTTCCCCAAGATCGTCGCGTACCTGAAGCTGGAGGAGCGGCGGATGCAGATGTCACGCACCCGGGCCACCCACACCGCCCTCACCACCGGCACCCGTGGCGGTGCGCCGCCCACCGCCCCGACCCCATTGGCGCGGCCGGCCCCGGGACCCTTCCAGGTGCCGCCGCCGCCCGGGTTTCCCTACCCGGCGCCGCCCCAGGCCTCTCCGCCCCCCGCCGATCAACAACAGCGATGGGGCGGGCGTCGCGGTCGCGGAGGCCGCAAGCAGCAGCAGCCGCAGCAGCCCGCTGCCCCCGGTGGGGCGCCTCGCCAGCCGCAGCACCCGCTGCCGCCGGCACCCTGGCATGCCGGCCAGAACCCTTGGACGGGGGTTGTGCACGCGTACTCCATGCCTATATCGCGTGCCCCCATCCCTGGTTCCTTTGGCGCCCGCCCTTCTCCTCATCAGGCCCTGTATGCGGCCCCCAGGCATACCAGCCCGCGCCGCTCTACGGCCCCTCGGGCTATGGGTATGTGGCGCCACCGCCTCAGCCGGCGCCGTCTGCCCCGGCCCTCCCGCCGGCGCCTTGGGATCCCGCGCTCCTAGCGGCTCTCCACACCGCCCCCATGCCATAGCAGTACACTGGCGGTGGCGACTGGTATATGGACACCGGAGCCACGGCTCACATGGCCGCCAACCCCGGTAACCTTCTTGCCACTCACCCCGTCCACACCGCTGCTCGCATTACCGTGGGTGACGGTTCTTCCATGCCCATTACTCATGTCGGCCATGCTGCTTTTCCTTCTAACTCCATGCCATTATATCTTTCTAATGTGCTTGTTTCTCCTGACATTATTAAAAATCTTGTTTCCGTTCGTTCTCTTACATGTGAAAACCCTGTTACCGTTAAATTTGACATGTTTGGCTTTTCTGTCAAGGATGCCCGTACCCGGATGGTGCTCCACCGATGTGACAACCCCGACGAGCTCTACCCGGTCCACTCACCTTCCTCATCCGTTGCTGCACCCATGGCGCTTTCCGCCGGAGTGGACCTTTGGCACGCTCGTCTCGGTCATCCCAACATCTCCACCCTTCGCCATATTCTTTGGAGTTTTTCATTCACGTGTAATAAGATCGACGATCACACTTGTCATGCTTGTCGCCTCGCAAACATGTTCGTCTTCCTTTTAGCAATTCCTTGCATGTCGCATCATACCCATTTGAGTTAATTCATAGTGATGTTTGGACCTCTCCTGTTGCAAGTAACACGGGCTATCTTTATTATCTTGTCATACTTGATGATTTTTCGCACTATGTGTGGACCTTCCCGTTGCGGCGAAAGTCGGACTCTGTTGCCACTCTCACCGCCTTCTACTCCTATGTCTCCACGCAGTTTGGACGTCCCATTCTTGCGTTGCAAACAGACAACGGGAAGGAGTTCGATAACCTTGCGATCCACAACCTTCTTGCCACACACGGGACGATCTTTCGTCTCACTTGCCCGTACACTTCGCAACAAAACGGCCGCGCAGAGCGCGTGCTACGCACTCTCAATGACTGCGTACGCACCCTCCTCTTTCACGCCAATGTGCCACCACGGTTTTGGCCCGACGCGCTTGCCACCGCATCACTACTCATTAACATCCGTCCCTGTCGCACTCGCGGGAATTTCGCACCTCATCACCTCTTGTTTGGCACGCCACCCTCCTATGCTGAGCTCCGCATCTTCGGTTGCCTGTGCTACCCCAGCATCGCTTCCACCTCTCCTCATAAGCTCGCACCTCGGTCTGTGGCCTGCATCTTTCTTGGCTATCCTCCTAACACCAAAGTCTACCGCTGCTATGATCCTATCTCTCATCGGGTGATCACTTCACGACACGTTTACTTTGATGAGATGGTTTTTCTGTTTCAGCAGGTACCTTCGGATGATGCGGCCTCGCCCGCTCCTGGTGATGGCCGCCCCCGTGCCTCTCTTGGGCCGCCTCCAGGCTTTGAGGGTGCCCCCCGCGCCACGGGTCGAGTCTCTCCCCGTTTGGCTGCCTTAGGGGCTGCACCTCCCTAGACGCTCGCGACGCCCCCGGCGTCCCCGGCCTCGACCCTGCCAGCGGCCTCGTCCGCCGCCACGCAGGCGGCCTCGCCCGCCGCCTCGCCGGCGGCCTCACCCGCCGCTTCACCGGCGGCCTCGCTCACCGCCTCGCCGGTGGCCTCGTCCGCCGAGGCCCCGCCCACGGCGGTCACATCGGAGGCGGGCTCGTCTTCATCCTCGCCCGCCTCCCCTCCGGATCTGCTGCCCCGCCCGATGACTCGCTCTCGGGCTGGCACCCTTCGACCGAGCACGTGGTACCCCAGTGATGAGTATCTTCTCGCTGCTTCCGCCTCTGAGCCGTCTCCTCTCCAATCGTCAGCTCGAGCCACCCTTCGGGATCCTCATTGGCTCGCTGCGATGCAGGAAGAGTTCGATGCGCTCCAGCGGAACCGTACCTGGCAGCTCGTCTCTCGGCCGCCCCGTGCCAACATTATCACGGGCAAGTGGGTCTTTCGGCACAAGACTCGTCCGGATGGCACTCTCGAGCGCTATAAAGCTCGCTGGGTGGTTCGGGGTTTTCGGCAACGCGCAGGCGTGGACTTCACCGACACATTTGCCCCGGTTGTTAAACCGGGCACGATCCGCACCGAGCTTCAGCTCGCCGTGTCCCGAGCATGGCCCGTGCATCAGTTGGACGTGTACAATGCCTTCTTGCACGGCCACCTGGCTGAGCAGGTGTTCTGTGAGCAGCCCACTGGCTTCGTCGACGCCACGCATCCTGATCATGTGTGCTTGCTCTCCCGTTCTCTCTACGGGCTGAAGCAGGCACCTCGAGCCTGGTACCAGCGCATCGCTGCCTTCTTGCAGACACTCGGATTTACATCGACTCGCTCCGATGCGTCCCTCTTCGTGTATCATCATGGAGTTGACACGGCCTACTTGCTGTTGTACGTCGACGACATCATACTAACGGCATCCACTGTCGCACTCCTCCAGCGGCTTACAGCTCGTCTTCGCGATGAGTTTGCCCTGAAGGATTTGGGTCCTCTGCATTATTTCCTTGGCATTGAGTTGGTTCGACGACCAGATGGGTTCTTCCTGCATCAGCAGCGCTACACCCATGAGCTTCTCGACCGAGCTGGCATGCTTAACTGCAAGCCTGCTCCCACGCCAGTCGACACCAAGGCCAAGGTCTCCGCTTTGGAGGGTTCGCCTGCATCTGATGCGGCCTTCTACCGCTCCGTTGTGGGCGCCCTGCAGTACCTGACCCTGACGCGCCCGACTTGCAGTATGTTGTTCAGCAGGTCTGTCTCCACATGCATGCTCCGCGCGACTCTCACTGGACTCTGGTGAAGCGTATCCTCCGATACATACGCGGCACTCAGTCCTTGGGACTTACGTTGACGGCCTCCACCTCCACCGACCTCGTCGCCTATACTGATGCGGACTGGGCTGGCTGCCCCGACACACGGCGCTCCACCTCGGGGTACTGTGTCTACCTTGGGCCGTCCCTGATCTCTTGGTCCTCCAAGCGACAACCCACCGTCTCCCACTCGAGTGCCGAGGCTGAGTATCGAGCAGTGGCTAACGCCGTTGCTGAATGCTCTTGGCTCCGTCAGCTGCTCCAGGAGTTGCTTTGTGACGTTCATAAGGCTACGCTCGTCTACTGCGACAACGTCTCCGCCGTTTACCTCTCCGCCAACCCGGTCCATCATCGTCGAACGAAGCATATTGAGCTCGATATACACTTGTTCGTGAGCAGGTGGCTCTTGGGCACATCCGGGTCCTCCATGTCCCGACAGCGCAACATTTCGCCGATGTCATGACAAAAAGGATTGCCTACTTCTGTTTTGTACATGACTATTGTATAGCCCGGCCCACCTCCTAGTCTTTGTATAGTTGAGGTTGTGGCCCACTTTGTACTCCATATATACGCGCACTTTGCACCGATCAATACATCGTGAAGCATTGCCAAAACAATCGTTTCCAACACCAAGGACACATGGGAATTATCGTCAAGCTAGTTTTCATCACGTTCATATGATTCGCGTTCGGTACTTTGATAATTTGATATGTGGGTGGACCAGTGCTTGGATGCTGTCCTTACTTGGACAAGCATCCCACTTATGATTAACCCCTATTGCAAGCATCCACAAGTACAAAAGAAGTATTAAGGTAAACCTAACCATAGCATGAAACATATGGATCCAAATCAGCCCCTTACGACGCAACGCATAAACTAGGGTTTAAGCTTCTGTCACTCTAGCAACCCATCATCTACTTATTACTTCCCAGTGCCTTCCTCTAGGCCCAAATAATGGTGAAGTGTCATGTAGTCGACATTCACATAACACCACTAGAGGAGAGACAACATACATCTCATCAAAATATCGAACGAATACCAAATTCACATGACTATTAATAGCAAGACTTCTTCCATGTCCTCAGGAACAAACGTAACCACTCACAAAGCATATTCATGTTCATAATCAGAGGAGTATTAATATGCATATATGATCTAAATATATGATCCTCCACCAAATAAACCAACTAGCATCAACTACAAGGAGTAATCAACACTACTAGCAACCTACAGGTAGCAATCCCAGGCTTAGAGACAAGAATTGGATACAAGAGATGAACTAGGGTTTGAGAGGAGATGGTGCTGGTGAAGATGTTGATGGAGATTGCCCTCTCCCGATGAGATGAGCGTTGGTGATAACGATGGCGATGATTTCCCCCTCCCGGAGGGAAGTGTCCCCGGCAGAACAGCTCTGACGGAACCCTAGATTGGTTCCGCCAAGGTTCCCCCTCGTGGCAGTGAAGTCTCGTCCCGAAAGCTTACTTATGATTTTTCTTCAGACGAAAGACTTCATATAGAAGAAGATTGGCACCGGAGGGCCAACAGGGGCCCCACGAGGCAGGGGGCGTGCCCAGGGGGGTAGGGCGCGCCCCCTACCCTCGTGGCCAGGGTGTGGGCCCCCTTTGATATTTCTTCCGCTCAGTATTTTTTATTATTTCCAAAAATAACTTTCGTGGAGTTTTAGAACTTTTGGAGTTGTGCGGAATAGGTCTCTAATATTTGCTCCTTTTCCAGCCCAGAATTCCAGCTGTCGGCATTCTCCCTCCTTATGTAAATCTTGTAAAATAAGAGAAAATAGGCATAAGTATTGTAACATAATGTGTAATAATAGCCCATAATGCAATAAATATCGATATAAAAGCATGATGCAAAATGGACGTACCAACTCCCCCAAGCTTAGACCTTGCTTTACCTCAAGTGGAAGCCGATAACGATAAATATGTCCACATGTTTAGAGGTAGAGGATTCAATAAAATAAAATACGGACATGAGGGCATCATGATTATTCTTATAACAACAACATATATGGATATTGTCATCTGATTTCTTATGCTCAAGTGATAATCTATTCACAATGCAAAGTATGAATCAAAAACATTATTGAGAACTAACAAACTATAATCTCAGTCATTGAAGCAATTGCAATTTATCGTAACATCAGAAAGAGTCTATGTGAGAGCTTTTTAGCAAGTCCACATACTCAACTATCATTTAGTCTTTCACAATTGCTAACACTCACGCAATACTTGTGGTTACGGAGTTTTAATCGGACACAGAGAAAGATAGGGGCTTATAGTTTCGCCTCCCAACCTTTTACCTCAAGGGTAATGTCAACAATAATAGTTCATGCTAACTTACATCCAATTAGATATATAGATCAAGATCTTTCCAACATACTATGCTTGCCAAAGGATAAAATGTAAAAATGAAAGGTGAAGATCAACATGACTCTTGCATAAGGTAGAAGATAATAATAAAAGATAGGCCCTTCGCAGAGGGAAGCAGAGGTTGCCATGCGCTTTTATGGTTGGACGCACAAAATCTCAATGCGAAAGAACGTCACTTTATATTGCCACTTGTGATATGAACCTTTATTATGCAGTCCGTCGCTTTTATTTCTTCCACATCACAAGATCGTATAAAGCTCATTTCCTCCACACTAATCAATCAAACATATTTAGAGAGCAATTTTTCTTTCTTGCACCGATGACAACTTACTTGAAGGATCTTACTCAATCCATAGGTAGATATGGTGGACTCTCATGGCAAAACTGGTTTAAGGGTATTTGGAAGCACAAGTAGTATCTCTACTTGGTGCAAAGAATTTGGCTAGCATGAGGGGGAAAGGCAAGCTCAACATGTTGGAGGATCCATGACAAAATACTTTATCTCAGATATAAGAAAACATAACCCATTATGTTGTCTTCCTTGTCCAACATCAACTCTTTAGCATGTCATATTTTAATGAGTGCTCACAATCATAGAAGATGTCAAAGATAGTATATTTATATGTGAAACCTCTCTTTCTTTATTACTTCCTATTAATTTCAACGATGACCAAAGCTATGTTTGTCAACTCTCAACAATTTTTAATCATCATACTCTTTCTATGTGAAGTCATTACTCTCCATAAGATCAATATGATTCTTTGTTTCTTTTTATTCTTTTTCTCTTTTCTTTTATTCACTCAAAATCAAATCAAGATAATCAAGCCCTTGACTCAACACTAATCTTTGTTATATATAGCTCACGGACTCGATTACATAAAGGGATCATAAAGCAAAACTCAAAACTAGATCATGCCATAAACTTTATTCTACTAGATCAAGATACTACTAAAAGGATCGAACTAAGAAAATCGGTAAAGATAGGAGTGTGATGATACGATACCGGGGCACCTCCCCCAAGCTTGGCAGTTACCAAGGGGAGTGCCCATACCCATATGATTATATCTCTTTCTTCGGAGGTGGTGATGACGGAGTTATTGATGATGTAGATTGTGCTTTCAGCTTCTTCATATTGTAATTGAGGAGAGCAATTTCCTCCTTTAAATCATCGACCTACGACTCCAGCTTCAAGATCTTGTCACATAAATCTCCCTTGCTTTTCTGCCGAAAACGAGAAGGAATAGATCGGTTGTTAGATAGTTTAGCACTCTTAGGAAGACTAGATTTCTTGAACTTCACATGCATATCTCCAGGTTGAGGTAGAGGGATATCCTCCTCCATCGAACTTGAATCATTGATCCTCATCAAATGAGCATCCTCCTCCTCATTCGTAGTTCGACCACAAGGAGATAGATCCCCATAGGTCTTTGGGTCAGCAACGAGGTGTGAGACATAGCTCTCTCCGTCGGAATCCTGAGATGACATCTTGCTCCAAACCTGCTACAGAAACAGCTCAAAACAAAAACAGAGGGTATTTGCGTGATACAGGAGTCAAAACCTTCGGGAGATTATATAATGAATTTTTACCGACCAAAATATGTATTGTACAAGAAAACGGAGTCCGGAGAGGGCACGAGGTGCCCACGAGGCAGGGGGCGTGCCAAGGGGGGTAGGGCGCGCCCTCCACCCTCGTGGAGCCCTCGTGTCTTTCCCGGACTACTTCTTATTTTTCTATTTTTCTAAATATTCCGAAACGGAGAAAAATTGGCTTTAGAACTGTTTTGGAGTCGGTTTACTTATCGTACCACATACCTATTCCTTTTCGGAGTCTGAAACATTTCGGAAAGTGTCCCTTATGTATTCCTCCGGGGTTACGGTTTCAATAACATTGGTTTCAACATTTATGGGATTACCTCAGATATAATGTTTGATTCTTTGACCACTCACCACCTTCGGATTTGTGCCCTCGAAGTTGTTGATTTTTATGGCACAGGAACGATAGACCTCCTTGATAACGTAAGGACCTTCCCATTTAGAGAGAATTTTTCGTGCAAAAAAATCTCAAACGAGTTGTATAGCAATACATAATCACCTACATTAAACTCATGCTTTTGTATCCTTTTGTCATGCCATCTTTTAACTTTTTCTTTAAACAATTTGGCATTTTCATAGGCTTGGGTTCTCCATTCATCAAGTGAGCTAATGTCAAATAACCTCTTCTCACTGGCAAGTTTGAAATCATAGTTGAGCTCTTTAATAGCCCAATATGCCTTATGTTCTAGTTCTAGAGGCAAGTGACATGCTTTTCCATAAACCATTTTATACGGAGACATACCCATAGGATTTTTATATGCAGTTCTATAGGCCCATAATGCATCATCAAGTTTCTTGGACCAATTCTTTCTAGATCTATTAACGGTCTTTTGCAAAATTAATTTGAGCTCTATTACTCAATTCTACTTGGCCACTAGATTGTGGGTGATAAGAGGATGCAATTCTATGATTAACATCATACTTAGCAAGCATTTTACGGAAAGCACCATGAATAAAATGTGAACCACCATCGGTCATTAAATATCTAGGGACTCCAAACCTCGGAAAAATAACTTCTTTAAGCATTTTAATAGAAGTGTTATGATCAGCACTACTAGTTGGAATAGCTTCTACCCACTTAGTAACGTAATCAACAACAACTAAAATATGTGTGTATCCATTTGAGGCAGGAAAAGGTCCCATATAATCAAAGCCCCAAACATCAAATGGTTCAATAACAAGTGAATAGTTCATAGGCATTTCTTGATGTCTACTAATATTACCAATTTTTTGACATTCATCACAAGAAAACAAACTTACGAGCATCCTTGAAGAGAGTAGGCCAATAAAAACCGGATTGCAATACCTTATGTGCAGTTCTATCTCCAGCGTGGTGTCCTCCATAAGCCTCGGAGTGAAACTTGCGTAGGATTTGTTCCTGTTCATGCTCAGGTACACAACGTCTAATAACAACATCTACTCCCTCTTTATAAAGATGTGGGTTATCCCAAAAGTATTGTCTTAAATCATACAAAAACTTTTTCTTTTGCTGGTATGTGAAACTAGGTCGTATAAATTTAGCAACAATGTAATTAGCATAATCAGCATACCATGGAGCAGTATGAGAAGCATTTATGACATTTGGTTGTTCATCAGGAAAGCTATCATCAATAGGTAGTGGGTCATCAAGAACATTTTCTAACCTAGACAAGTTATCTACAACGGGGTTCTCAGCTCCCTTTCTATCAATAATATGTAAATAAAATTCTTGTAGCAAGAGAACCCATCTAATAAGTCTAGGTTTACCATCTTTCTTTTCCATAAGATATTTAATAGCAGCATGATCCGTGTGAATAGTTACTTTAGAATCAACAATATAAGGTCTGAACTTATCACAAGCAAATACAACTACTAAGAATTCTTTTTCAGTAGTAGCATAATTTCTCTGAGCATTGTCTAGAGTTTTACTAGCATATTGAATACCATTTAATTTCTTATCAACTCTTTGCCCTAGAACAACCCCTACAGCATAATCACTAGCATCACACATAATTTCAAACGGTAAATTCCAATCAGGTGGCTGAACGATAGGTGCAGAGACCAATGCTTTCTTAAGTATTTCAAATGCTTGTACATAATCATCATCAAAGACAAATGGTATATCTTTTTGTAATAAATTAGTCAGAGGCCGAGAAATTTTTGAGAAGTCCTTAATGAACCTCCTATAAAAACCGGCATGACCAAGGAAACTTCTTATACCTTTGATGTCCTTGGGACATGGCATCTTTTCAATAGCATCAACCTTGGCTTTATCAACTTCAATACCTCTTTCAGAAACTTCATGCCCCAAGAAAATACCTTCATTAACCATAAAGTGGCACTTCTCCCAGTTCAAGACAAGATTAGCTTCTTCACATCTCTGTGAAACTCGATCAAGGTTGCTCAAGCACTCATCAAAAGAGGATCCATAGATGGAGAAATCATCCATGAAAACCTCACAAATCTTTTCACAAAAGTCAGAGAATATAGCCATCATGCATCTTTGAAAGGTAGCAGGTGCATTACATAAACCAAAAGGCATACGTCTATAAGCAAAAGTACCAAAAGGGCAAGTAAAAGTGGTCTTTGATTGATCATCAGCTGACACAGGTATTTGAGAGAAACCAGAATAACCATCTAGAAAGCAAAAATGTGTATGCTTGGATAATCTTTCTAGCATTTGATCGATAAAAGGTAAGGGGTAATGATCTTTTTTAGTAGCTTTATTTAATTTGCGGAAATCAATTACCATCCTATAACCTGTAATAATTCTTTGCGGATTCAATTCATCTTTATCATTAGGAACGACAGTAATACCTCCCTTCTTAGGGACACAATGGATAGGACTTTCCCACTAACTATCAGCAACGGGATAAATTATACCTGCCTCAAGGAGCTTTAGTATTTCCTTTCTTACCACTTCTTTCATCTCAGGATTCAGCCGTCGTTGGTGATCACGAACTGGTTTGGCATCTTTCTCCAAATTTATTTTGTGTTGACATAGAGTGGGACTAATGTAACGCCCCGGATTCGATGCGCCAGGTGTCCGCCGGTTATTTGCCGTCATTGCCATGTCATTTGCTTGTGTGTTGCACTTTGTCATGTCATCATGTGCATTGCATTGCATACGTGTTCGTCTCATGCATTCGAGCATTTTCCCCATTGTCCGTTTTGCAATCCGACACTCCTATGTCCTCCGGCGCCTCTTTTACATCGTTTCGTGAGTGGCCGAAAAATGTTCTCGGAATGGGCCGAGATTTGGCGTGCGGTCTTATTATAGTGTAGACAGAGCGCCTGTCAAGTTTCGTCGCATTCGGAGCTTGTTTGATAGCCCAACCGTTAAACTTATAGCGGCACCGTTGCCGGTATTCTCGCCGGACGTTTCGGTATCCGGAACAGTCGCCGGGCCTCACTTCTCTTCTCTCCTCTCGGCCCAACCCCTCTTCACAGCCCACTATCCTCCCCCCTCGATCGGATCCGTCAGATCGCAATCGGAGGGCTCCGAAAACCACCTAAATCCCCTAACCCTAGTCAAAACTGCAATATAAACCCCTTCCCTTGCCATTTTGGGTGCCCTAGTCCCTCCACCTACCTCTAGCCTCTCCCTCCTTGAAATCCGCATCTCCACCTCGCAGCCGCCGCCCCTCCACCTCCGTTTCCGCGCCGGCCACCGCGACTATGCCACTTGGCGCTCTCTGGTTGGCCGCGCCGCCAGCCAGCCGCCCTCTAGCCACTGGCCTCACGCCACGTCACCCTGCAGCCCCTTCTCCACCGAGCGGCCCGCCGGGGTCCGGTTCTGGCCCGCCGGGCCCAAGCAGGCCCGACTGCGCCGCCGCCCGTACCTGCTCGCCCGAGCGATCCAGATCGGGAAAGGAGCTCCCGATCCAGATCAAGCCCCTCCGCCGCCGTTCCCAGCGCCGCTGCGCCGGACCCCGCCGCCTCGACGTGCCGTCGCCCGGCGACCTCCTCCGCCGCGAGGTCGCCTCGCCTCCTTCTCTCCCTTCTTCTCCCGTGCTCTCCCTCTCCTCTAAGCTCTGCGCCGCCGCCATTTTTTTGCAGGAGCCGCCGCCGAGTTCGTCGCCGGCCTCCTCGGCCTCGCCCATCGTCGGATACGGGGGCCCCACGCCCGGATCTGCCCGTTCCCGTCGGAACCGCTCCGCGCTGCCCCGCCCTCGCCTGCTTGCCGCCGGCGCCAACCGCCGTCGGCGCCCCTGCCTCGTACCCGCTCGGGAACGGGGAGGACGGCGCCACCAGCACCGCTCACGCACGCGTGGGCCTCCCCACGGCCCAGCTTCTCCTCGTCCGGCCTGCCTCCCTCCTTCCTGGGCCAAAGCCCACTAGGTGAGCCCCTGACCGGCCCTATCCCTCGCCCTGCGCGGTATTTAGTTAAATCGCGCCCGTCTGTTTTTTTCCAGAAAACCGGCTAAGTCCCTAAATAGTTACATTCTGGTGCATAATTTGACCTGCCATAACTTAATGTGTGTTGCTCCGATTCATGCATATAATATATCTTAATGTTCATCATGGTGTGCTCTCCATTTTGTTACATTGTGCCATGTTCTTTAGAGTTCATCTTGATGTTCTAATCATCGTTGCAAGAGTGCTAAATGATGTTAACTGCTGTTTGTTATCATAATATGCTCATTTGTTATTTTTGCATCTTTATGTGTGATTTTCTTTTGAGCATGAAGCCTACATGTGTTATGAGCTACAACATGCCATCTTTGCTGTGGTGCAATCTATTCTTCATGATATGCCATGTGTTGTTTGTTTCAAGCTTGCAAAGTAGCTTACTCAATGTTGCTGATTTCAGAGACTTAGAATTTCACTAATTCTTTATCTAGTGTTATTTTGATGCCATGTATCCATATTGCTACAGTGAGATCCATGCCTCTTTTGAGGATGATCAATAAGGATGTTTTGTAGATATGGTTATGCTCTATCCATACATGCCTCTGTTTGCATTTATAGAGTGCTCTAGCATGTCTTAATCGAGCTCTACGTTTGCTACAAAATGTTCCTGGCAGATTGTTTACGTGTTATTCAATTTTGCCAAGGTCGTTGTAGTTGATCCTTGCATGCTATGTTATTGTTCTTGCCATGTATAGCTTCTATGCCATGTCTAGTTGCTGGGTGTATGCTTAGTTTGTCATGCAATGCCTCGTAGTGAGTGCATCGAGCTCGTAAACATGCCTACCTGTTATCTGTTTTGCCATGCTCCAGTTTTTCACTAAGTCTGAATCTGTTTATGTTTTTGCTATGTTCACATGCTTGCAATTGTACTCTCTGATCCCTTTTGGCTTATGGTCAGTAAGGGACTTTTGTGATATGCTTTGAGTAGATTCATGCCATGGTCTAGTTTGACACGATAGATTGCTGTAACATGTGGTTTGATAGCTCTGAATATGGCAACCTGATGTTATTTCTGCCATGCCCTGTGAATTCTGCCAAGTCTGTGACCCTGTTATTATTTGCAATCTTGCCATGTCCTTTTGAGCATGTTCTATTATTTTCTGGAGATAGCTCAGTGTTCATGTTTTGTCATGCCTTACCTGTACATCATGTCCATGCCTTTTGTTATCATTTTATGGTCCTGTAGCATGTTGATTTGATACTTGCTAGATGCCTACTTGCTGTTTTGGACAGATTATTGTTATATCTTGTATAGGGTGTATGTGTTGAACCGTTGCTCCGTTTTGAGTGTGCTATATATGAAACTTGCTTAGAATTGCATGTAGCTTCATATTATCATGTTGAATCCTTGTTTTGAGGTGTTTGTTTGATGTTTGAATGCATTTTGCATCAATGCCATGCTTAACTTGTTTTGCTCATATCTTCTAGGCCGTAGCTCCGAATCTAATGAACTTTATATGTAACTTGACTAGAATTTCGTGTAGATCATATTGGTGCATCTTAACTTGCTGTTTAACAACTTGAACATAAGGTTTATTCAGATCTGTACCAATTTCGAAATTTGCATATGAGGACTTACCGGAATTGCTATATGTTGTTTCCGGCCTCATTTAAACTTGCTTAATGTGTTGATCTTGTATGCATCATCTCTTGCCATGACTAGCTTCATGTAGCCTTTTCATGCATCATACTTGGTTGAGCATCATGCCTTGTTCATGTGTGGTGTGCTTGTTCTCGATAGTTCCCGTTTCGTTGCGATCGTGAGGATTCGTTCGTCTATGCTTGGTTCGTCTTCGTGGCTTCATCTTCTTCATGGACTCATTCTTCTTCCTTGCGGGATTTCAGGCAAGATGACCGTCACCTTGGATCTCATTACTATCATTGCTATGCTAGATGCTTCGTTCTATCGCTATGCTGCGTTACCTACCACTTGCTTATCAAGCCTCCCAAATTGCCATGAACCCCTAACCTTCGGCATCCTTCCTAGCAAACCGTTGTTTGGCTATGTTACCGCTTTGCTCAGCCTCTCTTATAGCGTTGCTAGTTGCAGGTGAAGATGAAGATTGCTCCATGTTGGATTATGTTTATGTTTATGTTGGGATATCACAATATCTCTTATATTATTAATGCATCTATATACTTGGTAAAGGGTGGAAGGCTCGGCCTTATGCCTGGTGTTTTGTTCCACTCTCGCTGCCCTAGTTTCCGTCATATCGGTATTATGTTCCCGGATTTTGCGTCCCTAACGCGGTTGGGTGATTTATGGGACCCCCATTGATAGTTCGCTTTGAATAAGACTCCTCCAGCAAGGCCCAACATTGGTTTTACCATTTGCCTCACCTATGCCCTTTTATTTCCCTTGGGTTTCCGGAGCCCAAGGGTCATCTTTATTTTAGCCCCCCGGGCCAGTTCTCCTTCGAGTGCTGGTCCAAACCGAGCGATGTCCGGCGCCCCCTGGGCAATCAGGGTCTATGCCAACCCGACGTCTGGCTCATCCGGAGTGCCCTGAGAACGAGACATGTGCAGCTCCTATCGGGATTTGTCGGCACATCCGGGCGGCTTTGCTGGTCTTGTTTTATTACTGCCGAAATGTCTTGTAGCCGGGATTCCGAGACTGATCGGGTCTTCCCGGGGAGAAGGAATATCCTTCGTTGATCGCGAGAGCTTATCATGGGCTAAGTTGGGACACCCCTGCAGGGTTTGAACTTCCGAAAGCCGTGCCCGCGGTTGTGTGGCAGATGGGAATTTGTTGATATCCGGTTGTAGTAAACTTGAAGTAAACTCTTCTAAAATACACCAACCGTGTGTGTAACCGTGAGTGTCTCTTTTCGGGGTTGATCGAGAGGAGAACACGGTTTCTGGGTTATGTATGACGTAAGTAGGAGTTCAGGATCACTTCTTGATCATTGCTAGTTGACGACTGTTTGCTTTGCTTCTCTTCTCGCTCTTATTTGCGTATGTTAGCCACCATACATGCTTAGTCGCTGCTGCAACCTCACCACTTTACCCCTTCCTTCCCCTTTAAGCTTTGCTAGTCTTGATACCCATGGTAATGGGATTGCTGAGTCCTCGTGGCTCACAGATTACTACACCACCAGTTGCAGGTACAGGTTGTGCGATGATCTTGACGCGAGAGCGGTGTTACTTGTGTTGGAGTTCTTCTTCTTCTTCGTCGATCTTGGGTTAGGTTCCGGGTCGGCAGCCTGGGCTAGCAGGGTGGATATTGTTTGGGTTTCTGTTTATGTTTCATCCGTAGTCGGATGTTGTTCTCTTGTATGTTGTATTGTTGTATTCATGTGACATTGTATGTATTGGATGTATCCCCTCTATTTATGTAATGTTGATGTAATGATATCCACCTTGCAAAAGCGTTTCAATATGTGGTTCTATCCTTGGTGGGACCTTCGAGTCTCGTTAGGATAGTATCGCATATTGGGCGTGACAACTAATGCCCTTAAGATCATCAAGAGTATATCCAATAGCAGCACGGTGCTTCTTCAGAGTTTTCAATAATCTCTCTTCTTCATGCTCTGAAAGGTTAGCACTAATAATAACAGGATATATCTTTTTATCATCAAGATAAGCATATTTAAGAGTTTCAGGCAACGGTTTAAGCTCAAACACGGGATCACCCTTGGGTGGAGGAGGATCCCCTAGGATTTCAACAGGCAAATTGTGTTTCAGGATGGGTTCCTGTTTAAAGAATACTTCATCTATTTCATTCATAAACATATCATTTTTATGGTCTAGCAAATATTGTTCTAAAGGATCACTAGGAGGTACGACAATAGAAGCAAGACCAATAATTTCATCCTTACTAGGCAATTCCTCTTCATGGTGTTGTCTACGAAATTTAGAGAAATTAAACTCATGAGACATATCACCCAAACCAATAGTAATGACATCCTTTTGGCAGTCTATCTTAGCATTAACAGTGTTCAAGAAGGGTCTACCAAATAAAATGGGGCAAAAGCTATCTTGTGGGGAACCAAGAACAAGAAAATCAGCAGGATATTTAGTTTTCCCACACAAGACTTCAACATCTCTAACAATTCCAATTGGTGATATAGTATCTCTATTAGCAAGTTTAATTGTGACATCAATATCTTCTAACTCAGCAGGTGATATCATGCATAATTTCTTTGTATAAGTCGTGAGGTATTGCACTAGCACTAGCACCCATATCACATAAGCCATGATAACAATGATCTCCTATTTTAACAAAAATAATAGGCATGCCTACCACAGGTCTATGTTTATCTTTAGCATAGGGTTTAGCAATTCTAGTAGTTTCATCACAGAAATAAATAACATGCCCATCAATATTATCAGCCAAGAGATCCTTAACGATAGCAATATTAGGTTCAACTTTAACTTGCTCAGGAGGTGTATAAGTTCTAATATTGCTTTTACGAACCATAGTTGAAGCTTTAGCATGATCTTTTATCCTAACAGGAAAAGGTGGTTTCTCAACATAACCAGTAGGAACAATAGGGTCATTATAAGTGATAGTCTTTTCTTCAACTTTAATAGGTGCAGCTACGTTTACTTCTATGGGAGGATGATATTTAAACCACTTCTCCTTAGGGAGATCAATGTGAGCAGCAAAAGATTCACAGAAAGAAGCTACTATCTCAGAGTCAAGTCCATATTTAGTGCTAAATTTACGGAAAACATCGGTATCCATAAAAGATTTAACACAATCAAATTTAGGTGTCATACCTGACTCCTTACCTTCGTCGAGGTCCCAATCTTCAGAGTTGTGTTTAATTCTTTCCAATAAATCCAATTTGAATTCAATAGTCTTCATTGTAAAAGAGCCAGCACAAGAAGTATCGAGCATGGTGCGATTGTTATCAGAAAGCCAAGTATAAATTTTTGAATAATTATTTCTCTTGGGAGCTCATGATTGGGGCATGAATATAACATTGATTTAATCCTCCCCAAGCTTGAGCGATGCTTTCTCTTTCGCGAGGCCAAAAATTATATATATAACTGTGATCACGATGAACAAGATGGATAGGATAAAACTTCTGATGAAATTCCAATTTCAATCGTTTGTAGTTCCATGATCCCATATCATCACATAGTCTATACCATGTCAATGCATCTCCCTTTAAAGATAAAGGCTATACCTTCTTCTTAATAACATCATCGGGCACACCTGCAAGCTTAAATAATCCTCAAACTTCATCACCAATATATTAGGTGCTCATCAGGATGCATTGTTCCGTCTCATGCAAAAGGATTAGCTAGCAGTTTTTCTATCATACCCAAAGGAATCTCAAAGTAGACATTTTCATTTTCAATAGGTTCAGTAGGTTGAGGAGCAACTCTTTGCTCTACTGGTCGGGGTGAAGATACCCCGAACAAACCCCTCAGAGAATTACTTTCCATAGTAACAAGTGACAATAAATTTTAGCACACTATATAAAATTTTCCTCACCAAATTCCACCTACCAAAGGTGCTTCACTCCCCGGCAACGGCGCCAGAAATGATTCTTGATGACCCACAAGTATAGGGAATCTATCGTAGTCCTTTTGATAAGTAAGAGTGTCGAACCCAACAAGGAGCAAAAGGAAACGATAAGCGGTTTTCAGCAAGGTATTCTCTGCAAGCACTGAAATTATAGGTAACAGGTAGTTTTGTGATAAGATAAATTGTAAGGAGCAACAAGTAACAAAAGTAAATAAGTGCAGCAAGGTGGCCCAATCCTTTTTGTAGCAAAGGACAACCCTGGGCAAACTCTTATATAGAGAAAAGCGCTCTCGAGGACACATGGGAATTATCGTCAAGCTAGTTTTCATCACGTTCATATGATTCACGTTCGGTACTTTGATAATTTGATATGTGGGTGGATCGGTGCTTGGGTGATGTCCTTACTTGGACAAGCATCCCACTTATGATTAACCCCTATTGGAAGCATCCGCAACTACAAAAGAAGTATTAAGGTAAACCTAACCATAGCATGAAACATATGGATCCAAATCAGCCCCTTACGAAGCAACGCATAAACTAGGGTTTAAGCTTTTGTCACTCTAGCAACCCATCATCTACTTATTACTTCCCAATGCCTTCCTCTAGGCCCAAATAATGGTGAAGTGTCATGTAGTCGACGTTCACATAACACCACTAGAGGAGAGACAACATACATCTCATCAAAATATCGAACGAATACCAAATGCACATGACTACTAATAGCAAGACTTCTTCCATGTCCCCAGGAACAAACGTAACTACTCACAAAGCATATTCATGTTCATAATCAGAGGATTATTAATATGCATATATGATCTGAACATATGATGTTCCACCAAATAAACCAACTAGCATCAACTACAAGGAGTAATCAACACTACTAGCAACCTACAGGTACCAATCCCAGACTTAGAGACAAGAATTGGATAAAAGAGATGAACTAGGGTTTGAGAGGAGATGGTGCTGGTGAAGATGTTGATGGATATTACCCTCTCCCGATGAGAGGAGCGTTGGTGATGACGATGGCGATGATTCCCCCCCCCCCCCCGGAGGGAAGTGTCCCCGGCAGAACAGCTCTGTCAGAGCCCTAGATTGGTTCCGCCAAGGTTCCGCCTCGTGGCGGCGGAGTCTCATCTCGAAAGCTTGCTTATGATTTTTCTTCGGACGAAAGACTTCATATAGCAGAAGATGGGCACCGGAGGGCCAACAGGTGGCCCACGAGGCAGGGGGCGCGCCCAGGGGGTAGGGAGCGCCCCCCACCCTCGTGGCCAAGTTGTGGGCCCCCTCTGGTATTTCTTCCGCTCAGTATTTTTTATTATTTCCAAAAATAACTTTTGTGGTGTTTCAGGACTTTTGGAGTTGTGCAGAATAGGTCTCTAATATTTGCTCCTTTTCCAGCCCAGAATTCCAGCTGTCGGCATTCTCCCTCCTTATGTAAACCTTGTAAAATAAGAGAAAATAGGCATAAGTATTGTAACATAATGTGTAATAACAGCCCATAATGCAATAAATATCGATATAAAAGCATGATACAAAATGGACGTATCATAAAGCTACCGTCGTACCGAGCAAAATAAGATGCATAAAAGATAAATATCACATGCAATCAAAATATGTGACACGATGTGGCCATCATCATCTTGTGCCTTTGATCTCCATCTCCAAAGTACCGTCATGATCTCCATTGTCATTGGCATGACACCATGATCTCCATCATCTTGATCTCTATCAACGTGTCGTCACATGGTCGTCTCGCCAACTATTGCCTTTTGCAACTATTGCTATCGCATAGTGATAAAGTAAAGCAATTACATGGCGCTTGCATCTTATGGAATAAAGAGACAACCATAAGGCTCCTGCCAGTTGCCGATAACTTTACAGAACATGATCATCTCATATAATAATTTATATCTCATCACGTCTTGACCATATCACATCACAACATGCCCTGCAAAAACAAGTTAGACGTCCTCTACTTTGTTGTTGCAAGTTTTACGTGGCTGCTACGGGCTTAGCAAGAACCGTTCTTACCTACGCATCAAAACCACAACGATTTTTCGTCAAGTGTGTTGTTTTAACCTTCAACAAGGACCGGGCATAGTCACACTCGATTCAATTAAAGTTGGAGAAACAGACACCCACTAGCCATCTGTGTGCGAAGCACGGCGATAGAACCAGTCTCATGAACGCGGTCATGTATTGTTGGTCTGGGCCGCTTCATCCAACAATACCGCCGAATCAAAGTATGACATGCTGGTAAGCAGTATGACTATTATCGCCCACAACCCTTTGTGTTCTACTCGTGCATATAACATCTACGCATAGACCTGGCTCGGATGCCACTATTGGGGAACGTAGTATTTCAAAAAAATTACCTACGATCAGGCAAGATCTATCTAGGAGAAGCATAGCAACGAGCGGGGAGAGTGTGTCCACGTACCCTCGTAGACCGAAAGCGGAAGCGTTTAATAACGTGGTTGATGTAGTCGAACGTCTTCGTGATCCAACCGATCCAAGCACCGAACGTACGGCACCTCCGCGTTCAGCACACGTTCAGCTCGGTGACGTCCCTCGAACTCTTGATCCAGTTGAGGCCGAGGGAGAGTTCCGTTAGCGCGACGGCGTGGTGACGGTGATGATGAAGTTACCGACGTAGGGCTTCGCCTAAGCACTACAATGATATGACCGAGGTGTGTAACTGTGGAGGGGGGCACCGCACACAACTAAGAGATTATCTGTTGTGCTATTGGGGTGCCCCCTTGGCCACGTATATAAAGGAGGGAGAAAGAGGAGGCCGTCCTAGGTGGGGTGCACCTATAGGGGGAGTCCAACTAGGATTCCCAATCCTAGTTGGAGTCCCCTTCCTTTTCCAAGAGGGGAGAGAGGGAAGGAGTAGGAGAGGGAGAAGGAAAGAGAGGGGGGCGCCGCCCCCTCCCTAGTCCGATTCAGACTTGTCATGGGGGGGGGGCGCGGCCACCCCTTGAGGCCCTTCTCTCCTTTCCCGTATGACCTATTAAGGCCCACTACTTCCCCGGCGATTTCCCATAACTCCCCGGTTCTCCAAAAATACCCGAATAACTCGGAACCTTTCCAATGTTCGAATATAGCCTTCCAATATATCGATCTTTACGTCTCGACCTTATCGAGACTCCTCGTCATGTCCGTGATCTCATCCAGGACTCCGAAAAACCTTCGGTACATCAAATCACATAACTCATAATACAAATCATCATCGAACATTAAGCGTGCGGACCCTACGGGTTCGAGAACTATGTAGACATGATCGAGACACATCTCCGGTCAATAAGCAATAGCGGAACCTAGATGCGCATATTGGCTCCTACATATTCTATGAAGATCTTTATCTGTCAAGCCGCATAACAACGTGGGAAAAGCTTACCTTCACCCGACTGATCACGCGCGGTGCGTCCGCCGGCTCCGCGTCCATCGGATCTTCTGTTGATCGGATGGACGAGGGCGTCCCCGCTTTCCCGTCACGCGCATCCATTTTTCTGAAACAGAGCCCTTGTTTTAGAACCAACATTCTTGCAACTGGCAGCTCCATTGACTGGGAGGGCGACACTTCTGGAGGCAACTGGCAGCTCTGTTGACTGGGAGGGCGCCGCTTCTCGATTTGCGAGGGTGTCGGGGCTAGCGGCACAGGGCCTTGGGCGACGGGGCCTATCCAGCGCGGTGGCGACGGCGACGGGTTCGTTGCCGACGTTGACTCCGACAGGTATGGATCTGAGACCCGCATTCCCCTTTGCTCGCATTTCTGGCATTTATGTAGGTGTTCATGGAGGTTCTCCCCAGGGCGGTCTGATCCATACCACTGAGATGACGAGGACGGTGCGACTAGGAGGGAGACGACTGGTTTTGTTGGAGAGTGGTCGCTGGTGTACGTAGTTCGGCGGCGTTGTAGGTCGCTGGTGTAGTTAGGTTGCAGGATTTGGGTCTGCAGCAGGATTTATTCATTTTTTTACATAATTTCTGCCCTGGTAATGTCATGCAAAGGGACTCGAAGCTGCAGGATCCCTTGTATTATTTTTGAATTTCTGGGGCTCATAGTTTCAGTAGGATTCCCTGTGATCTTCTCTGAAGCTCATAGCTTATGATAAACTTAAAGTTGCAGGATCTCGCATGACCAGTTTTTTTCTTTTTCTTGCAATAAGGGTCTTGTTTCAGTAGATTTTTGCAAAACAGGGCTATTTTCAGAAAGAAAGAAAAAATGATTCGTTGCTGAAGGTTTTTTCTGCAACTGGGGTCTTATTTAAAAAGATTTCTGCAGCATATCTTTTGTTTCGGAAAGAAAAGAAATGTTTCGATCGTGAAGGTTTTTTTTCAGCAACAAGGGTCTTGTTTCAGAAACATAGCCCGAGTTGCAGCGCCGGAGGAGCGCCCGACGTTAGAGAGTGAGTGGTCAAACATTTGCAACATGACGCATGCTTCAGAAACATAGCTCTGGTTGCAGGAAAGCGTTGAAGAAGCGTCGAGCGTGAGAGATGTCGTAGACGGCGGACCAGGGGAATCTATTTCAGAAACAGATGGGTTGTTGCAGGAAGTAAGAGGTGGTCACGCGTGCGCGATGGTCAGATCCAACGGCTGTCAGGGTGCTAATCGAACGGAGCTCCATGCGGCGGATGAATTGGAAACATCCGCCGGCCGACGCGTAGCGACGCCCTAACAACATACGTTGTTCCCTTTGTCATCGGTATGTTACTTGCCCAAGATTTGATCATTGGTATCTCAATACCTAGTTCAATCTCGTTACCGGCAAGTCTATTCACTCGTTCCGTAATGCATCATCCCGTAACCAACTCATTAATCACATTGCTTGCAAGGGTTATACTGATGTGCATTACCGAGAGGGCCCAAAGATACCTCTCCGATAACCAGAGTGACAAATCCTAATCTCGATCTATGCCAACTCAACTAACACCATCGGAGACACCTATAGAGCATCTTTATAAGCACCCATTTACGTTGTGACGTTTGATAGCACACTAAGTGTTCCTCGGTATTGGGGAGTTGCATAATCTCATAGTCATAGGAACATGTATAAGTCATGAAGAAAGCAATAGCAACAAACTAAACAATCATAGTGCTAAGCTAACGGATGGGTCATGTCAATCACATCATTCTCTAATGATGTGATCCCGTTGATCAAATGACAGCTCATGTCTATGGCTAGGAAACTTAACCATCTTTGATTAACGAGCTAGACAAGTAGAGGCATACTAGTGACACTCTGTTTGTCTATGTATTCACACATGTACCGAGTTTCCAATTAATACAATTCTAGCATGAATAATAAACATTTATCATGAAATAAGGAAATAAATAATAACTTTATTATTGCCTCTAGGGCATATTTCCTTCAGTCGACTCCCTGAGAAGCCGAAGACTCGCTGTACGGGTGGAGTGACTTGTGCGCATACGAAGTTTTCCTTCTAGGCATGTATCGGTGGAACTGCTGCCAAATTTTTTTGTTGAACTGATACAGACGAATTGCCTCAAATATTTATGGAAATATACTGAAGAACGCTGTAGTTTTTTGCTGCAAGAATTGTCGTTGTCCTCACTCTGATGGAGTAACTCACCGCGGCAACACCACTTCCCACCTGCTAGCATCCGCTAGATTCGTGGCCTATGAATGCCCTTGACGCAGTAGGTAGCCGAGAGCGATGACGCCGGCGCCGAAAGATAGAATCTCGTAGTTGTCATTCGCTTTTGAGCAGTACATCGCGGTTGGATCCCTGGTGGGGGCCTGTGCCACGGCGGCGCGCGGAGGCATCACGCTGGCGAGGGTCGGGCTGGTGGCTCACGTCGGGGAAGGAGGCTGGTAGACCGCGTCACCGGAGGTGGTGGCAGGGTGGATCAGGGAAAAAGGGGTCGGGGAGGAGGAGCGCCGGCGACGGGCAACCAGGTCGAGCGTTGTGGAAACAGGGGGAGGGGTGGCCGTCGCGCCTCGTTGGCCAGAGATCACGGACGGGTCAGCTTCCGACGCGTCATCAGGCCCAGCAAGTGACGAACGCGGTGGCGGGATCCTATGCGACGGCTAGATCCACGTGGCGGCGGTAGGAAGCCGGACTCGGGTGGGCGAGAAGTAGGTAGCTAGTGAGGCGGAGTGGAGCAGCGATGGCGCGTGGGGAGTTTCAAGGGTCGCAGCGGCGCCTGACGATGCGGGGGCGGGGATGACAGTGGCAGGGATCAGGGAGAGAGCGAGGGAGAGGTGGGGAACGTGGGGTTCGGGGGTGGGATTTCTTTTTTGGTCTTGTGAGTTCAGGAACACCTCCGCTGCTCAGTGATCCAAATAGTAATTCTAATCCCAGGATACACACACACACACACACACACAGCCGGTCTATTCTGCTAATATTAGCAGAATAACTATTCTGATAACACTTCCGCACTGCACGCTCAACGCGAGGGCACTGCACTTTCAGCAGCAGGGGTACTGCAATACAGAGACTAGTGAACTTCATGTCGGAAAAAAACTACACGCGGTGTTTATTCGGTACCTTTTTTGCTCTAGTTTTTTAACCGTCATCAGAACAAGGCGTGCAATATGCCGTTGAGAAGCTATGGATTAGGCGCAACTTCTCCATGTTGAACACTTTTCAAGATTCCTTACGGTTTAAGTGCAGTTTTGAAAACGGTGTGGCGCATGACAAGTGGCAGCGAGAGTTTTATCGCGTTTTTTCTTCTAAAGCGGTTGTTGGAATGAAGAAATGATACACCCTTGGAAAGATATCATCGAGGCACATCTTTTTCTTATCGATTATTTTCTCTAATTCGTTACGGTTTAAGAGCAGTTTTAAATTCAGTAAATCGCGGAATTCTATTTTTTTTCTTTTTTTGCAATCTTTGTACTGTTTTCGCTCTAGTTTTTGAACCGTTTGTCGAAATGAGGTGTGTGATACGTCGTTAGAAGTCTATGGACGAGGCGCAACTTTCATATGTTGAAATGTTTTTGAGATTTCTTATGGGTTTTAGTTAATTTTGAAAATCGTGCGGCTGCCGACGAGAGGCAGCAGCCATTTTTCGCGAAATTTTTACAAACCGCTGGTCGAAATGATTCAAACGTTACGCTGCTGGAATGATATCACCGAGACGCAACTTCTTCATGTAGAACACTCTCTCTAATTCCTTACTGTTTAAGAGGAGTTTAAAATTATCGAAATGCGGACACTCTGTTTTCCGTGACACCAAAATCATTGTGTGTACTGCATCAGATAGAAGAACACACTTCTTCATACTGAAAACCACACTGCATCAAACTGTCAAGCGAACTGCATAATTTATTTTTGTGAGACGTTAATTTTCCCAGGCGAGGAAGTGCACTGCGCTTCACATCGGGCGTAAGTGAACCACAAAACTATCAAGAAGTGGGCTGCATTTTTTTTATTGTTTCTGTAAAAAAATTATTTTTTGCAGTTCGCGTCGGGCATAAGTGCTGCGCGACAGTAGCGAAAGTGAACCGCGTTATTTTTTCAGTCATCCCACAAACGAGAACGAAGTGCATGAGAAAAATAAGAGAATCTCTCATGGGAATTTTTTCTCTTTTTTACAAAGTGAACCACCAACCACCAGAAAATGGACCACATCATTTTTGAAACTTTCAAGAAATAATTCATGATAGGGCCAAGTTAACTGCATTGGTTATTTTTGGAAATTTTGCTCCCATACGAATTCCATTAGAAGGTGAAGTGAACTTCGTGCGAGTGTTTATGGTTTTTTCTTTTACAAAGTAAACCACATGAGCGTTTGCGAGCTGATTTAGCCTTCAGCCTGTGTCGGCGACGTGCTACAGAGGCCCACCGTGCGGACTTCAGCAACGCGGGGAGTGGACTACAACCACGCGAGTATGTGTGGAGCAACACCTAGTGCCGGCGACGTGCTCCGGGCGCCAACCGTGCGGACTGCAGTGAGTCGACGGATAGGGACGACCACCTCCTTTTAGATGACTTGGGGAGGGGACGAGGACGCCATCGATGGGAGGAAGTACTGGGGAGGAGCAGCATCACCCGCGATCTGCACGGTTCCGACGAGCGGGCTGCACGGCCCCGGTGAGTGGACTGCACGGGCCCGACGCGAGGCGACACTGCCGGACACAGCAGCCCCACCGGCAAACTGCGCAGAGGACTCTGGTGGACTGAGCACATGTTCGTCGTGCGGCTGACAGTGGTGCTTATTCGGGCTGGTCCCTTCTGCGTGCCCCCGATGGCGGAGAGCGGCCGAGCAGCACTGCGACATGCGGAGCTAGCAGGGGGAGCAGTGGGAGGCATGCCAGGCCGTGGCCCTACAGATCCGACACATAAAGGCTGGGGGCGGCCCGATCCAGTAGGGAGGGATGCAGGGGAGGGCGGCGGTTGGCGCGGAGATTCAAGGCCAGACGACGCGATGGCCCGGGGGTGGCGTGGACGGCGGTGATGTAGAAGGTGGGCGGCGCCGACGGGCAAATCGATGGGAGGAAGCAGCGTTGGGGTGGCTATGCACATAGGAAGAATGTGGGAGAGGTAGTCGGGTGTGAGCGGCGCCGCCGTGGGTGGGAGGTAGTCGGAGGCTGGGATGGCCGGAGGGGAAGAAGGAGGTGGGACATGGCTCGCCGTGGGAGACGGGGATCCAGGAGGCATGGTTAGTTTTGGGTGGGTGCGTCCTCTGTGCGGGGGCTGAATGGATAAGGTGGGTGACGAGGTGGGGAGGTGGCATGGTTAGTTTTCGTGCTCTGCCACCTCTTCAACGCGTACTATATATATATACTCCTATCGTACGTATAACAAAAACCAAAAAATGACCATCCTTATTGGTCAAATTAACCTCTCTCATCGCATGTCATAGTGCTGGATGGCGACCTCGCGGGCCCAGGCGAGTGAGTGTCCTAGGACCACCGCGTGCATGTGGCCCAAGGATGCATGTCAAAGTTTTTCTGCAGTGAACATGTGACCAAAGGAGTTTAGTGTTGAAAATTGAAAATAATAGATAACATCTATTCGTTTTTTATACATTGATTGATTTCCCAGGGATTTAAATGTGCAAAATCAAACTTGATCTACAGGAGACCCGTGATAGTGCACGAAAATGGATTGCAAAATCATATGTGTACGTGTTCGTGGGTGCATGTTTACTCCCCATGCAAGAAAGTTCTGACATCTAGAATCTTGATTTTAAAATTCAATAAATCCAAAACTAAGTTGTAATTCATGAAACTTATTGTGGTGTCATATGGACACCAATAGACGGTGATATTTTTTTTCAAATTTTGGACAAGTTTTGATATAATCTTCTTACATACAGGAAACTATAAAAAATTATCGACCAATATCGCAAACGAACTCTTTATTCGGACCATAGGTGTTAGACCAACAATGTAAGTGTCGTGCTTCGGCTAGGGAATAAAGCGGCAGAATTTATCATCAAAAAGGAAAAATCAATATAATATGTGCCGCGCACGCGTCCCGTGTGCCGTACGAGCATGCGTGAGTTGGCGAGACTCATGCTAGGAGGCAGATCGGGAGGCCGAGGCATGCACGCGTTCGCAACGCACTCATCGTGTAGGGCGTGCAAGTAGCTGTGTGAAATGTGTGTAGGCATGCCAGCAGTCCGCCATGAAGGCTCACCGGGAGGCGAGCCAGCCCTTTGACCGCTGCCCACCTTGCTCCCACTGCTCCATATTAATTGCACGCCCGCCTCGCTCCGTGAAATGATGGTATAGGAATGCCAGAAGTCCACCGCGCAAGCTCACTGGGAAGCAAGACAACCTTTGGCCGCCACCTGCCTTGCTCCCACTGGTCTGTATTAATGGCCCGCCCGAGCGGCCGCACCCACCATCCTCGCCACACACATAATCCTCTCTTTCCGCCCGCATCCTCGACGCCGCTCTCAGTCCTCAGAGCCGGCACCTCCCATCCTTGCCACACACACAATCATCTCTCTCTCTCTCTCTCTCTGCCCGCATCTTCGACGCTGCTCTCAATCCTCAAAGCCGACACCCCTCATCCTCACCACACACAATCCTCTCTCTGCCCGCATCCTCAACACGCTCTCACTCCTCAAAGCCGTCAGTGTATGAGGATGCTGCCGAAGCGCCCCACCAGAGGGAGTGGCGACGCCGGGGCTCCTGAAGCACCGGAGCATGGCGTGAATATGGAGATAGAGGTTTCCGTCGCCGCCGACGAGGTGGAGAACAAGGCTGCCAACAAGCGAAGGCGGGTGGAGAAAGAATCGCAAGCGACTCCAGCAGGCCTAGATGTTGGTGGGAAACAACACCTATGGGATCACAAGAATCCCTACTGCGGTTGCGGGGCGCGGGGTTGAGAGAAGAGCGGGTCTAGCAGAGAGCACGCGGTTCGTTTATCCAGGTTTGGGCTGCGAGGATGCGTAAAACCCTAGTCCTGCTTTGGTGGATGTATTATGAGTTCTTGAACTAGCTACGGAGTGTAACGAGCTCCAAAAAGCCGAATCCTTCTCCCGTGTGCCATGGGCCTCCTTTTATAGGCGAAAGGGGCTGCCACAGTGGCACACAGGAGGTGGAAAGTGCTACAGCGTCACGAGCTTATCGCTGGTATTAGAGGACAAAGTGCATTTAATGTGAGGCTTAGGTGTCCCTTCACTTTATTGGGGACGGGGGCGGGGCCCGTCCCGTCTGTCGCCGCTCCTCCAAGCTTCGACACGCGCCCTGGCCAGCGATGCATGTGGTGCTATGTAGGCAGGCAGGCAACTGAGGTGGCGCGGTGGGGTAGCCTGCACGAAGGGCGGCATGTTGCCACGCAGGTGCCTGCCCAGCTGGTTGGGTCGGCAGCTGCATGCGAACGGCGGCAAAGACTTTGGCTGGTGCGGGCTTGACGGTGGCCCTGCTGGTGCGCTTGGCGAGGGCCTTGCCGGGTGGCCCGGCAAGGGTCTTGCCGTGGTGCGCAGGCATCCCCGGCAAGGATCTTGCCGGGGGTCTTATGGGTTTATTCGGCGAGGATGGCTGCCTTCCTATCCTCATTTGATTTTGACTATTCTTTGTCTTCACAAAGATCTGCATGCCACCACAGAGGTGCCTCCCGAGCCCTGTCCCAACGCATTTGTCGAGTGTTGGTTGGCTCGAGGGTGGCTCGCTCGGCTGGCGTGGGCGAGCTGCCCCGGCAAGGGTCTCGCTGGGGCCGCTGAGGCTGCCCCGGCAAGGGTCCTTGCTGGGGAAACCTGCTTCGTCCATCTGACCTTTGTGGCCTCGGTCCTTGTCGTTGCTTTGCTTTATCTTGTGCCTTAGGCTTCTCTCTGGCTCCTCTTTCCCTGCCCTGTTATGCGCGGCCGTGGCGGGAGCTCTGACTGCCCGTGCACAAGTAAAGGGGTCAAAAGGAGAGCCCCTACTTTTCTACACTGACAGGAGCCCCCGGGCCTGGGCCACACATAAGCGCAGCACGTTGTTGGGCCAGGCCCAGAATGGTGCACGGGCAGTTGGTGCGGATTTGACCACGGGAACTGCTCCGTCCGCTGCGCTTCTCTACGACCCGCGTTAAATGCGTGACGTGGGGGTCGTGCGCGCGCATGACGGAAGCATGCTGGCGTCATCCCGTGGTGGACAGTAAAGAGGCGGCTTGCGTGCCTCTTTGAGACTGCAGGGCCACTTCCCATTTACTGCCCTCGCTTGGGAACCGTCGCTCCACGCATCCCACTGCGCCCGCCTCCTGCGCCATGTTCGCTGCATGCATAACGCAGAGCGAATGACAAGCGCGCGGGATGTGGGAAGTTGTGCGTGTGCCTGGGTCGATTCCCACGCGCCTTCAATGGGGCGGGGAGGGCGGTCGACGGCCCCGCTTGTGGTCACTTCAACAAGCCGGATTGGCTGAGAGGGGGAAGCCGAGCCCCGCCCCTGCCCCTTTATAAAGAGGGGAGCGGGAGGAACGGTGCCTCTCAACCTTTCGTCATCTGCCTCTCCCCATTCCCGCTTCCTTTCTTCTCCTGCCATGACGAGGGGGCGTGGCGACGCCTCATTGGTGGCGGCAAGGGTTTCGGCCAGACAGCGCATCACTCCTCCCCAAGAACTCATAGTTGCGGGGCAGGCCTCTAGAGGAAGGGGGAGAGGGCGAGGTCGAGGCCGTCGTGGTGCTCGAGGGAGAGGAGGACGGGGCGGCAGATCAGCCTCTCCTCCGCCAGTAGCTCCTCCTCCGATGGAGGGCCATGCCGGGGACAACCCCTGCGAATTCTTCGTCAGGCTGCGCCAGCCACCGCACCGTCGCCTTCGCCTCCCGACTCCATTCGCGCGGGAGATGGAGCTGGATCCGCCGCAGGCGTTGCGGCTGCATATGAGGGGCTGCGGGAACAGCGGCACATGGGCTGACGTCGAGTTCCCCGCCCCTCACGTCATGTATCTCCACCGAGGGTGGAAGACCTTCGCTCGCCTCCACAGCTTGACGGATGGGCTCACTCTCCATTTCAAACTAATGGAGGGTGGCCTCCTCTCCGTCAAGATCTTCGGGCACTTCGGGACTCGTGTAAGGTGCTGCGTGGAGAGCTCTTCTGATGACGAAGATTCCTCCTCGAGCGAGAGTGGCGAGGAAGACAACGGCAGCGATGACGAGGCTAGCGGGCAACGGGATGAGGGGTTTGACTAGGCGTCGGGCGCCGCTCCGAGCGGCACCGGCGACCCCATCATCCGTGTCGTCGGCTCCTTGAACTTCTCAGGGTCGTGTCCTTGGGCGGCTGGCGTTGGCAGGCTGCGGAAGAGGAAGAGGGCGGGCGGCAAGGCCGTCAAGTCGGAGTACGCGGGCACCGACGCCTTCATCGCGTACCGACGTCCTGCCGCCTCGTCTTCGAGCTCTGCCTCCAGCGCCGCCATCACCATCCAGCCCTTGGACGGCCACCAAGATGTTCTCTTGGTGTCTTCTGCCACTCGTAGCTCGCGCCCCTTTTGCCCTTCTGTTTTCTTGTTCCATTTCCTGAGGAGAGGGACAAGAAAGGGATTACGAGCACCTTATCTCTTTTTAGTCTTGTAAGTGTTCGGGCCTTTGTTTAACTTTAGAACTTGTAATCCCCTTGTTCATGTTTTTCATTTTGTATGAACTGTACGTGTACGGGATGTTTTTTAATGAAAAAGGGATGTTTGCCAGGTTTTTCGTTCGCAGGTAAAACCCACGACAAGGAGTAAATCCTTGTTACCTTTAAGATAAACGTTTGGTCACCCGGCAACAGGCCTTGCCGTCCCCCCACTTCACTCGACCTTTCTCACGCCCTTGGCGGAGGCAGGGATGAGGTGGGCTTAGGCTCCTCATTTCATTTCCTTGCTGCCGCGAATATGACCAAACTCGGTCCCAGTAAACGAGTCCTAGGGTCCGGAATGAGGGGAGCATGGTTGCCTAAGGATAAAACGAGGTTTCACATACCTCAGTCCATAACGAAACGCATGCTAAGGGATAAAGAACTTATCTCAATCTGCAACCCCCGGCAACCTTGGCTCGCCGCGGGTGGATCTTTGCTCTTGTAGCCCCCGGCAATACTGGCTTGCCGGGGCCCGGACGCCGGTCTGTCCCCTTTCTTCCAAAGCAGCTCGGCAAGGATATTCATGTGTCCTGCGAACCAAAGAAGATAGAGAAGAACAGAGAGACGCGCACTCGACCTCTAAGCTAGGGGCTAGCCGCCGCTAAGCACTATCAACCCTAACCAAGGACGAGACTCGACCTAGCATGCATGCTATAACTTAGGGCGCCAGCGCTTCGTTTATTTATGCTCAGGGTCTGCGCCTGGATTTGTACAGAGGGTCACATGCCTTGTCGGCAAAGCTCATACAAAAACGTGGCTTGCCGGGAGGCCCGGCAAGCCGCGCCTTATGGGTAAAACTTGCGAAGATGCTCGATGTTCCAGGAGTTGCTCACTGGTATGGCATCCTTGGTCTCCAGGCAGACTGCGCTAGGCCTGGTGACTTGTATTACCTGATAAGGGCCTTCCCACTTCGGCGTCAACTTGTTGGAATTCTTGGCCCACTGAACGCGCCGAAGAACAAGGTCGCCTTCCTCAAAGCTTCGGGCATGAACCTTGCGGCTATGGTAGCGACGCAAGGCTTTGTGTTAGCATGCCGCTCTCACAGCCGCCCGAAGACGATCTTCCTGAAGGAGCGTCGCGTCATCTTGGCGCAGCGGCTCTTGCTCAAGCTCGTCATAAGAGAGCACTCGAGGTGACCAGTATATGAGTTCTGTGGGGAGAACTGCTTCCGCCCCGTATACTAGGGCAAAAGGTGTCTGGCCGGTAGCTCGATTTGGCATCGTCCTGATCGACCAAAGAACCGCTAGCAACTCATCAATCCAGCGCCTTCCGCTCTTGTGCAGCTTGTCAAAGGTCTTCGTCTCAAGCCTCGCAACACTTCAGCATTTGCCATCTCTGCTTGGCCGTTGTCCCGTGGATGTGCCACGGAAGAAAAACAGACCTTGCTGCCGAGGTCTCGGATGTACTGCATGAAGGTGTGGCTTGTGAACTACGCGCCGTTGTCGGCGATGACTCTGTTTGGCACACCAAAACGGCAGACCAGTCCTTTGAAGAATTTGAAGGCTGACTGAGCAATCACCTTCCTCACTGCTTCCACATCTGGCCATTTTGTGAACTTGTCAATTTCAACGTACAAGTACTCAAAGCCCCCGACAGCATGGGGGAAAGGGACCAGTATATCGAGCCCCCAGACCGAGAATGGCCAGGAGAGTGGGATTGTTTGAAGGGCTTGAGCTATTTGATGAAGCTTCTTTGAATGGAACTGGCACGCTTCACACTTGGTGACTAGTGCCGTCGCATCCTGGAGGGCTGTGGGCCAGAAGAAACCTTGCCGGAACGCCTTCCCGGCAAGGGCCCTTGACCCTATGTGGGAGCCACATATGACTCCATGTATCTCTGCCAACAACTCTAGTCCTGCCTCCCAGGGGATGCACTTGAGTTTCACACCGTTCGGCCTTCTCATACAGGACGTCATCGACGAACTGGTACAGGGCGGATCGACGGGCCACTTTCTCCGCTTCTTCCCGCTCCTCAGGAAGCTCCCCTATTTGGAGGAATTGGACAGTATGCTGCGCCCATGCTGGAGCCTGAGGCTCGACGGCAAGGACCAAAGGCATCTCTTCCGCCATGGGAGCGGTTGTCTCTACGCCAGGGTCTGAGGCCCCACCGGAGCCAGTTGCTCTTGGGCAGGCTCAGCGTCCGGGGTAGTACCCTTGCCGGCAGCCCCGGGGGGCTCGGTAGGAAAGTACTTGTTGGGACCTGATCTTCTCTGGTTGCTCTGCCCTACTGATGGATCGACGGATGGTTGAGTTATCCGGAGCAAAAAGGTACCTAGTACCACAGGTAGCTTGAATGCGGCACGCTTTGACAGGTAATCGGCGATGTCGTTCTCCGCTCGGGGGATGTGTTCCGCCTGGGTACCGTCAAAGCGTTCCTCCAGCTTCCTCACTTCATCTACATATGCTTCCATCAGTGGGTCTGATAATGTTTGTTGACTTGCCTGACAACGAGCTGCGAGTCACCCCTGACGATGAGCTTCTTAACCCCGAGGTCTGTCGCGATCCTGAGACCGGAAAGCAATCCCTTGTATTCAGCGGTGTTATTGGTGGACATCTCTCTGGGGAAGTGCATCTGGATTACGTAATTGAAGTGCTCTCCGGTGGGCGCGACGAGCAGCACACCGGCACCGGCGCCTTGCAGCGAGAAGGCTCCATCAAAGTACATGATCCAGTCGCGGTCTGCTTCCTTGCCGGGGAGAGTAGTCTCCTGGATTTCTTCGTCAGGCGTCGACGTCCATTCCACGATGAACTCCACCAAGACTCTACTCTGAATTGTCGAGGTACTCTCAAATTTTAAGCCGAAGCTTGACAACTCCAAGGCCCATGCCACAATCCTTCCGGTTGCGTCCGGGTTGTGCAGTATCCGTTGCAACGGGAGGCGGGTGACGACAGTGATCTCGTGGGCCTGGAAGTAGTGACGCAGCTTCCTCGAGGCCATAAGGAGGCCGAAGAGCAATTTTTGCACACCGGAATACCTTGACCTAGCCCCATGCAAGAGGGAGCTGACAAAGTAAACCGGGTGCTGCATCATCTTTTTCTTGGGCACCACTTCACTCGATCGCGCGGGCATCGCCTTGGTGGCACCAGACTCTACCGGGGGCCGCGCCTTGTTAGCACCAGGCCCTGTCGGGGGAATCTTTGGCTCGCCATCCACTGATCCTGCCGCCATTGCTGCCTCCCCGTCGACCTCCCTCTGTGCCACTAGTGCGGCGCTAACCACTTGATTCGTCGCCGCCAGATACAGCAGTAACGACTCTTGTGGTTTAGGTGCAACTAGTATCGGCGTGGAGGAAAGGTATTTCTTCAGGTCCTGCAGTGCGGCCTCGGCTTCTGGGGTCCACTCTATTGGGCCCGCCTTTTTCAAGATCTTGAAAAAGGGAAGGGCGCGCTCGGCGGACTTGGAGATGAACCGGCTCATGGTGGCAACGCAGCCGGTGAGCCGACACACATCCTTGATCCGCTTGGGCACCTCCATCTGCTCAATAGCCTTGATCTTGTCTGGGTTTGCCTCGATCCCGCGCTGTGACACGAAGAACCCGAGAAGCTTGCCGGACAGGACGCCAAAGACACACTTCTCAGGGTTCAACTTGAGGTTGATCTTGCGCAGGTTGGCAAACGTCTCTTCTAGATCTTGCACAAGAGTCGCCCCGTCCTTGGTTTTGACCACTATGTCATCCATGTAGGCTTCCATATTTCTATGGAGCTGAGGTTCAAACCCAATTTGGACTGCTCTCGCAAATGTTGAGCCAGCACTCTTCAACCCGAAAGGCATCCGTAAAAAGCAATACGTACAACATGGGGTGATGAATGTTGTCTTCTCTTCATCTTCTCTTGTCATGAAGATTTGGTGGTAGCCTGAGTAGGCATCGAGGAATGATAACAGATCACACCCGGCCGTGGAGTCAACAATCTGGTCGATGCGCGGCAATGGGAAGGGGTCCTTAGGAAAAGCCTTATTGATACTGTGTAATCAATACACAACCTCCACTTCCCATTTGCCTTGCGCACCACTACTGGATTGGCCAACCACGTCGGATGGAGCACCCCTCTCACCAAACCTGTCGCTTCTAACTTCCTGATCTCCTCTGTGATGAACTCCTGCCTCTCTAGAGCCTGCTTTCTGACCTTCTGCTTGACGGGCCACGCGTGGGGGCAGACAGCCAGGTGGTGCTCAATCACCTCCCTGGGAACACCGAGGATGTCGGACGCTTGCCATGCAAACACGTCGACATTTGCCCGCAGGAAGGTGACGAGCTCGCCTTCCTATTTGCTGTTGAGGGCGGAGCCTATGATGAAGGCCCCTCCCGTGCCGTCCTCCGCGACGGGCACCTTCTTGGTCTATGGCGGCTCAGCTCCGGACCTCTTGCTCTTATCGGCAGAGCTCTCTGGCACGTCCTCAACGGTAGCACAACACCCCGAGGAGGTGCGCTTGCCGGAGTGGGTGTGAGAGGTCTTGCCGGGCTCCTTCTTCCCTCCCGAGCCTTCGGTGGTAGGAGCAGGTGCCTTGACGGCAGCTGCTACAACTACTTCCCGGTAGAGTTGGTCGGCGCAGATCAGCGCGTCCTTCTTGTCGGAGGGGACGGAGATGATGGTCAACGGCCCGGGCATCTTTAGCATGTTGTAGGCGTAGTGTGATGCCGCCATGAACTTGGCTAGTGCCGGGCGGCCGAGGATCCCGTTGTAGGGCAAGGGGATCTCGTCCACGTCGAAGATGATCCTCTCCGTCCGGTAGTTCAACTCTCTTCCAAATGTCACGGGCAGTGTGACCTTTCCCTTTGGCTGACTCCTCCCCGGATTGACCCCCTGAAACGTGCCCGTTTCCTCAAGGTCTCCGTCAGGGATTTGCAACCTTTTGATCACGACAGGCGAGATCAGGTTCAGGACGGCCCCGCCGTCAACCAACATCTTGTTCACCCTGAGGTTGCGTATTGTTGGCGAAACCAACAACGGAAAACACCCGACCGCGGTAGTGCGATCAGGGTGGTCCTCGGCATCAAAGATGAGGGGCGTGCTGGACCACTTTAGTGGCTTCTAGGCGCCGAACGACGGCTCTGTTGCTGTAACCTGTCGCGCCCACTTCTTGAGCTGGCGGTGAGAAGCATGCAGCGAGGCGCCGCCATCGACGCACATGGCCTCCGTAGCCTTCTGGAACCCTTGCTCACCGGACTCGTCATCCTCGTCGTGATCGTCGTCTTCTTGTTTCTGGTCGCGGCCCCGGGCGGGCCTCTCTTGCTGGTTGTCCTTGCCGGGGCGGCCTCCTTGGCCACCATGCTTCTTGCCGGATCCCTCTGCACCATCCTGGTCCTTCTCCTTGGCCCGCCTTTCGTACTCAGCCTTTTGCTTCTCAGCAAGCAGCTCGACTTGTTGGCAGTTCTGGAGATCGTGGCCCTTGGTGCGGTGGATCTTGCAGGATTTCTTGTCGGAGCTTCTTGGCTTGTCGGTAGCCGCCAAGGCCCGGCAGGTGGCGCACCCGGAAATCTCCTTGCCGGGGGTGTCTGCCTTGACCTTCTTGCCGGCACCGGTATCGTCAGATCCCTCAACGGCAAGCACGGCCTTGCCTTTGCGTTTCCTGTTGCGATGCCGGCCCTTCTTCGTGGGGGCGGCAGCGTCCTCATCGGTAGAGTCGGTTTCCGCGCCGGCGTCTTCACAGGGGTACTTCCTTCCCTCTTCAGCCCGGGCGCACCTGTCGGCCAGAACGTAGAGCTCGGCCACATCCTTAACCTTGGTCATCGCCAGCTCCTCGCGCATCTTGCGATTGCGCATGTTTTGATGGAACACGCTAATCACAGTGGCGGGATGAACGTCGGGGATGCTGTACTGCACCCGGCTGAATCTCTGGATGTACTTGCGCAAGGTCTCCCCTTCCTTCTAGGGAATGATATGCAGATCACTGGCCTGGCCATGAGCTTGGTGGCCTCCTGTGAAGGCGCCAATGAACTCATGGCACAGATCTGACTAGGAAGAGATGGAGTCTGCCGGCAAGTGCACCCACCAAGACATTACATTGGGCTTGAGCGCCAGCGGGAAGTATTTGGCAAGCACCTTGTCGTCGCGAGCCCTAGCGGCCTGCATTGCGATGGTGTAGATGCTGAGGAACTCGGACGGATGGGTCTTGCCGATGTATTTCTCGCCGACGTCGGGCTTGAACGTGCGGTGGGACGATCACTGGAACTGTCTCAACTCATGGGTAAAAGCCGGGAAGCCCACCTCGTAAGGTAGGCCGCCGGGGCCCCTGGTGCCAGGTGGTCCATAGAGGGTCCCGCCCGCTTGTCCGACTAGCGGCGCGTTTCGCGTCGGCGCTCAATGGTGGTTCGAGCGTCTTCATGAGCTCGCTCCCGAAGGACCTGGTGCCGATCGCGGAGGGTCTGTGGATCGGACGATGCTATGGAGAAGTTATCGCCAGCGTCGTCGCAACGGGTCGACGCCTGCGGCGGCTGGTGAGGACGAGGAGAGTGCATCGTGGCCGCAGCTCCCCCGGTCCTCCCAGCGCGAGCATGTTGTGGTTCGGTGGAGCGCCGACTCGAGGGCCCCGCCGGTCGCGGATCGTCTTTGTTCGCGATGGCGACGAGGCTCTGGATGGTAGCCCTCCACTCATCGAGCTTATCCGTAGCAGGAGGGAAGTCGAGGAGCAGCTGCGCGCGCGCCAAGGCTTCCGCTGGCGTGGGTGGCGGTGACAGCTGAGTGGATCGTGGCGCGCTTCGACTTCTAACTATGTTAGAAGGAGCGCTGTCACGACCCAACGGTTGCGTGCCATTTTCACCAGTGCTTTGGCTAGCATGTCGAACTCATTCGTCTTGCTGACGACGCACAGGGCTCTTCCCACGGCGGTGCCCAGGGTCACCAACGTGGTGACGCTGTTCGGCGCGCACACCATGGGAAGAACGTGTAGTGGTCGCCGATGTATGCGTCCTGGAGGTCGCCGCGCCGCCCAGAGTCGGTGCAACGACACCCCCGGAGGGCCCTGCGCCGTCGGCAGGGGGCCCAACTCCGTCTTTGGGTCCGGCAGCGTGGGGCCAATCGTCTGGTGCACGAACGACGCCGCTCGCCAGGCTCCAACTGCCTGGGTGGTGCTGGTGTCCGCGGGCCGCGGCCCGAGTCCTGTCCGCGACCCGTCCGCTGCTCGTCCGCATCGGCACGGGCCGTTCGGCCCCCAACGAGCTGATCACCATGGCCGTCTACTTCTTAGGGGCCATGGCGACGAAGAACCGCTAGGCTAACTACCAGACCAGATTCTCACAAACGCGCCCCCTACCTAGCGCGCCAAAGATGTCGGTGGGAAACGACACCTATGGGATCACAAGAATCCCTACTGCGATTGCGGGGCGCGGGGTTGAGAGAAGAGTGGGTCTAGCGGAGAGCACGTTGTTCGTTTATCCAGGTTCGGGCCGCGAGGATGCGTAGAATCCTAGTCCTGCTTTGGTGGATGTATTCTGAGTTCTTGAACTAGCTACGGAGTGCAACGAGCTCCAAAAAGCCGAATCCTTCTCCCGTGTGCCATGGGCCTCCTTTTATAGGCGAAAGGGGCTGCCACAGTGGCACACAGGAGGTCGAAAGTGCTACAGCGTCACGAGCTTATCGCTGGTATTACAGGACAAAGTGCATTTAATGCGAGGCTTAGATGTCCCTTCGCTTTATCGGGGATGGGGGCGGGGCCTGTCCCGTCCGTCGCCGCTCCTCCAAGCTTCGACACGTGCCCTGGCCCCCGATGCATGCGGTGCCATGTAGGCAGGCAGGCAACTGAGGTGGCGCGGTGGGGGAGCCTCCACGAAGGGCTTCATGTCGCCACGCAGGTGCCTACCCAGCTGGTTGGGTCGGCAGCTGCATGCGAACGGTGGCGGAGACTTTGGCTGGTGCGGGCCTGACGGTGGCCGTGCTGGTGCGCTTGGCGAGGGCCTTGCCGGGGGGCCCGGTAAGGGTCTTGCCGTGGGGCGCAGGCGTCCCCGGCAAGGATCTTGCCGGGGGTCTTGTGGGTTTCTTCGGTGAGGATGGCTACCTTCGTATCCTCATTTGATTTGGACTATTCTTTGTCTTCACAAAGATGTGCATGCCACCACAGAGGTGCCTCCCGAGCCCTGTCCCAACGCATTTGTTGAGTGTTGGTGGGCTTTAGGGTGGCTCGCTTGGCTGGCGTGGGCGAGCTGCCCCGGCAAGGGTCTTGCCGGGGCCGCTGAGGCTGCCCCGGCAAGGGTCCTTGCCGGGGAAACCTGCTTCGTCCATCTGATATTTGTGGCCTTGGTCCTTGTCGTTGCTTTTCTTCGTCATGTGCGTTCGGCTTCTCTCCGGCTCCCCTTTCCCTGCCCCGTTATGCGCGCCCGTGGCGGGAGGCTCTGACTGCCCGTGCACAAGTAAAGGGGTCAAAAGGAGAGCCCCTACTTTTGTACACTGACACTAGACTTCATCAGCAGCCTCCTCGATGATATGTTGTTAGTCATCATATCCCTCCTCCCAATCAAATATGGGGCGAGGACAAACGCCCTTTGCCGGCGGTGGCGCCCCCTATGGCTCTCCACCCCTGTCTACCTCCTCGACGCCCAGAATCTCTGCCATGGCTATCGCAAAAGCTTGGATGCGTTCTCCCAGATCCTCCGCAGTCACCATGGCCCAATCAAAGGCCTTATGATGGGCAAGTTCCGTTCTAATGGCAAGGACCAAGCCAAGCTTGACGAGTGGTTCCGATCCCCCGCTCCAGATCAGCTCAAGGAGCTCAGTTTTAATGGTGGGCATATGCGCTCGCTGCCGATGTCAGCGCTCCGCTTCGCACCCATGCTGCGCCTCGCCAAGTTCATGAACTGCCATCCCCCCTTAATGACGCGCCCGCTCTTTTTCTACCACGACTAAAGCACCTCGAGCTCGTCGCCATCTGCATCCCAAAGGATGACATGGAGCGCCTACTCCGCGACTGTACTGCACTCGAGTTCCTTCGGCTTCAGGCGATGAATTGGTCGAGTACCTTCCACATCACCTCCAGGACTCTCCGAACAATTTATGTGCGTTGCTGGTTCTGCAACGGGAGATCACAAAAGGTGGACAACAATATGGTCATTGAGGGCACACCTACACTTGAGATATTACTTGTAGTTGATCAACAAGGTCCAACAAGAATCAATGTCATTTCTGCGCCGAAATTGACAGTGGTGGGCTACTCATCTGTCAAATACTACTACTTTCAGGTACAACAGTCGCATTATACCTGAAAGTGCCTTATATCGACTAGAGGGGGGTGAATAGGCGATTTTTATGAATTCTTCACTGAGAAATTTGCGGGTGAGGAAATTCCTTAGCGAAGAACTACTTGCAGCAGAATAAGTACTCAGAAGTAAACATAACAGAACACAAGCATGGTCATCATGATGAAATGAAGACAAGCACAGAGCACGAAAAGCGTAAGCACTGGATAACACAGGATGAAGACAAACAGACTGAAGAAATTGAACTGAGGAAATTGAGAAAGTCTTCAAACAGATATGAACAAGCACACAACAACTCTAATGAGGAAATGAAAGAGTTGAGGAATTAGAACCAGTAAGCTTGTGAAGAGAATGATTTGGTAGACCAGTTCCAACTGTTGTCTGAGTTGTACATCTGGTTGGAGCGGCTAGGTATTTAAACCTGAGGACACACAGTCCTCACCGTATTCTCCTTGAGCTATGGTCACACAGACCTCACCCAATCACCCGTGGTAAGTCTTCAGGTGACTTCCAGACCTTAACAAACTCATTCACTCGGCGATCCACAATTCCTCTTGGATGCTCTAGACCATGACACCTAACCGTCTGGAAGAAGCACGGTCTTCAAAGGTAACAAGCGGCGGATCCACGCAGGATCAATCTCTTCAGTGATGCTCAATCACTTTGGGTTTGTAGGTTTTTGGGTTTGGGTTTTCCTCACTCGATGATTTTCGCTCAAAGTCCTCGGAGGATGAGACGCTCTCAAATGACAAGTGTCAGTTTCTCTCGGAGCAGCCAACCAGCTAGTGGTTGTAGGGGGCGGCTATATATAGCCTAGGGAGCAGCCCGACATGATAAGACATAAATGCCCTTCAATGATATGACCGTTAGGTGGCTAGATATTTTGCGACAGCTGGCGCATAGCACAACAACAGTCGGAAATTTGAGTATCAAATTCCTCAGGGCTATCATGTTCCTCACTGTGTAGGCAATCCGCACTGGCGAATTCCTAACTCCTCAGTTAGAACAAATTCCTCAGAGACCAGAAGAACTTCATCTCTGTCACTGAAGAAATTGTCTGCACTGTATGAGATTTCCAATGGCTTCACTCAAAGGGATTGGTAGGTGTAGGATTTTGAGTTGAGCATCACTTGGAAAATTTTCCTTAGTATTTCCTTGACCCCCTTTAACAGTACGGTGTTTCCTATGACTCAAGAAGGAGAAAATGAAACTACGAAAACAAAAGTCTTCATGCTTCATGTTCCTCGAATGAATACCAAGTCTTTAAGGTCACACCATTTTCTTCACTTTCAAAGTCTTCAGAAAGTCTTCAGATATCCAAAGTCTTTAGTCAAAGAACTTCATTTTTAGGGGTCGACTTTCTCTGTAAATATCAAACTCCTCATGGACTTATAGACCTGTGTACACTAATAAACACATTAGTCCCTTAACCTATAAGTCTTCAATACAACAAAATCACTAAGGGGCACTAGATGCACTTACAATCTCCCCCTTTTTGGTGATTGATGACAATATAGGTTAAGTTTTCAACGGGTATAAACATATGAAGTGTAAATACTGAGATTGAGGAATTTGATTGCAAGATATAGAAGAACTCCCCTTGAAGATGTGCATAGTGAGGAATTTGCTTTTGAAGCAATGCACACTTGAATAGTTGAATCATGGAGATCTCCCCCTATATCTTGTAATTTATACATGCATTTGACAGATAATATGAAGAATTTGAAATGCATGATGAAATATGGTGACTGATATGATTCAGCATGCATGCAATAACATTAATGAGGAATAAGCATGCAGAAGAAAACAGCAAAAGTATCAGACCACCATCCGGTTTAAGTTTACAACTCGATCAGCAAAGTCATCAGAAGAACGAGAGTTGTAACTTAAGAAAAAAAACGCCCATATAAGATAGACACAATTGAAGACTAACTCAAATTTCTCCCCCTTTGTCATCGAATGACCAAAAGGATCGAAAAATGAGGACTAACGCCCCTGAAGAATATCAAGTTGATGAAGGAGCACCAGCGTTGTTGGGGTCGTTTGTCATTGTAGGGCCTGCCGTAATGTCGTCCAAGTCTTCATACTCATCGGTGTTGCGTGATGAAGAATAGGAGCTGGCCACCAAGGGAGGAACCTTGACCTTCTTGTATTTCTTCGGTGGGGGTGCAGACCAGTCAAAGTCCTCCTTGAGACCCATTTTCTTCAGATCTTCTTCACCATATACATGTGACAGAATAGACCAGGTGCAATCGAAGACTTCATGGAGGTAGTAATGGTTTTTCTTCACTGCATTATGTGTAGCAGTCATGTTGTGAAGAACTAAACCAAACTGACGCTTAACCCATTTATGGTTTCGATCCACCTTCTGGTGAAGACTTAGCAGAAGCTCACGGTCAGTCATCACACGAGGAGCAGTGGCTTGAGGATTTGGCTTGGAGGCATGGGCAGCAGAATCATGAGTGGCAGAGTCATCATTGGTGGAATAAGATGCACCTTTGTGAAACTGACCATCCAATGGACGAATGGCTTCATCAATGATAGCAGGAGCCTTGCCCTTTTCATCAGCTGAGGAATAGGTCCGCTTGAGGACTTCAATTGGGGGCAAGTTGCTGAGGTGATTCTGAAAATCAGCCTTGTAGTTGAGTGAAGACCTTGTTCTGAGGAATCTCATGATCCAGGGAGCATAAGGCTTCAGCAAACGGAGAAAGTGCAACATTTGCCAGAGTCCTCATGAAGAAATCATGATAATTTACAGGAATGCCATGAATGATGTTGAATACCAGATTCTTCATGATGCTAACAATTTCCTCATCAAATGAGTTGTGGCCTTTGATTGGACTCATAGTCTTCGTCAGAATGCAATAGACTGTCCTTGGTACATACTGCAATTCCTTCACAAGGAATTTTGTCCTTGAGGCTTGACCAGGTTTCAATGGCTTCATCAACACTTGCATATAGTGATCTGTAAGCTCAGGCTCTTGGTACATGCAACGAGCTCCTTCAGGTGGAGGACTGATGGGCAGGGCGTGAAGTAATTCAGAGGTCGGTGCCTTATAGTGAGTGTTTTCGGTCATCCAGTCCAAAACCCAGGAGTTCACATCGTCAGCATCTCCTGTGATGTGCAGTGTTGCATAGAATTGATGAATGAGCTCTTCATTCCAATCAACTATATCTGTGCGAAAGTTGAGGAGGCCCGTGTCATGAAGCACACTGAGGACATGTGTGAAGCATGGCAGTGATTCCATGTCCACATGAGGAATATGCTCGTGGTTGAAGACTTTGTCCATGTTGAAGAGCAGCGAAGAATGGAAGTTGGCCTGGCTGGTGGTCCAGAAGTGCTTTCTTCTAAGACGAGCAAAATCATAGGGAATGTAGTCAGTGAAGAACACGTGCTCGCCGAAGAAATCATCAGCCTTGAATTTCTGCTTCTTTGAGAATGGATCATTTGGCTTGGGCTAAGGAGTGTCAGTCAATTGCATTATCACCTCAAGAATCGCAATCTCAGGTTCTTCAGGCTGAGGAATTTCAGCTTCTTCTCTAGTGACAGCCTGGGTCTTCAATTCTTCATTTACATTTTCTTCAGCACTAGTGGCTGGAATTTCTTCATGGACAGACGGTGAGGCATGTGGTTCATCAGATCCCATTTGAACTGTAGTTACTGGGGACTGAGTTATTTGTTGCAATGGTGTGAAGAGTGGAGAGTTGGGGTGCTGACTTTCCCAAAAGTCATCATTTAGCACGGGTGTGGTACAGCCAATGTCCACATCTTCATCTTCTATTTCTTCAACGCCGGCCTCTTCATCAGTGAACTGAGGCATAGGCGAGGAGACAACTGGTGCTGAAGGGATTGTATCCACTTCAATTTCTTCATCCAACTACTCCGACGAAGCAGCAGAAGGATTTTCTTCATCGGATTCGCTAGGAATCACATAGTCTTCATCATAAGGAACAATGTCCTTTGATGGCATAGTTGAGATAGGAACAGCATCAATGGGGTTTGCAAATGAGCTGGTCAGAGACTTCATCTTCTTCGGAGCTGAAGAATCTAATGAAGTTGATGCCTTCCTTTTCTTCACTGTTGCACGCTCTGTAGCCTTAGCCTTCTTCACATCTGAAGCAGATGGAAGGATCGGAGTTGGGGTAGGCGCAGGAGGTTGATTTTCTGCAGGCACAACTGATGCAGTTGCCATGACCTCTTGATAGAGGCGAGGGTGTCCCGATCTTTCGATGAGATGATAACTATCGATTTGGTGAAGATGACTTTGACGATCCGACTACAAACGTGCACGACGTTGCGCCTTAGCAATCGCTAAACCAACTTTGAGAGGTTATTGACCACGCCGGAGCACAATCAACCTGACCACAAAGGTCTATTCCTGCAAGCAATCGAAGAACAAGCAAGAATATGATAAAAGCAATCTGAATATTGCGAGTATATATGAAGTATTGATAATGGTGGGAATCCGTAAGCGGTCTTGGTCTGGTCGTTGGACACAAACGAAGTACACGAAGTTGCAATGGCTAACTTTTAACTAAACAAATCCCCAGGAAAAAGCTACTAGATGGATCTACTTATATAGGAGCAAGGGGTGGCGGCCAAGGAGGTGGGAGGACGTCCCAAGGCAGCCTAAAACCAACCCTAGGTCGTACAAGGCTCATGGGCCCAAGTGGAGGTGGTGCAACACCTTTGGACTTGTTGTTTGATTCGGATTCTGCTGCAGCGTCAGATTGTTTCGTCCATATCTCAATGCTCCGGACGAATTTAAAGGTGATTCAAATTGGAGTGGAAAGAGGACGAAATCTACTTTCCAACAAAAAAAGAAACACCCAATTCGGAGTCCGTATGAAAAAGTTATTGCCGTTTTGAGTCAGGTATGTCTGTGCAGTCCGAATCTGAATCCAGAACGTGAGAGACTTAGACTCTATCTTCTCTTGGCCCAAAAGTGACGTGAAAGAACTTTTTGAACAGCAAGTAAACATCTCTTTCTCCCTTATCTTCATATGTGTGTTGTACAAATGTCCCATACACCTGCAATTAGACAAAACACAAAAGTGTGTGAAGTATTTTTGTTCTGGATAACAAAAATAGATTATTGAATAGTTTGCACTAGAAATCACCTGACAAATATGCATGTATGCAATATTTTTGGTCGTATCCAAGGTAGTCATGTCCTCATCATCCTCCCCTTCTTGAAAATAAAGCCGTCCTCGGCGTTGCTTAATCTGAAATGTGGCTAACAAAAAAGACAATGTGTACATGTTGTATATGTATATGTCATCCATTTTTACTTTCCTTAGTTTTTGCACATATGGCACATGTATACATGAGTAACCTTCATAATTCATAAAATCTAAAGCCAAAATATTATCACAAGAAGTAGAAGGCATGAAAATATTGCAACTCAGTTTGCACATATAAGCGAAGCTCTTATTCATTTTAAAAGGTTGACAATGTTCATCATTAAACCATCCCAACATTGGTGAATAAACCTTACTTGCGTCAAATTTACATGCTACAACATGCTTAAATAAGCAAACATGCAATAAGTCATTGGACACAGAATCATCACCAAGATTAGAGGTCATATCAAAATGATTAAACATTGGTTCTTTTGCATCAACAGTTAATTCAATGGGTGCACTCAAAATTGTTGGTATTTCAGTTGTTTGATCACATGGCAAAGTCAAATTGTCAACATAGTCCTCTAAAATAGGTAGTGTGATCAAAGTAGTGGGTAGCTCATCAGATGGTGCATTCAAATTGACAAGGCATTCATCATTCTCATGTAGAGATGGAAGATCAGTACCTTTCTCATTACCTCTTATGATCAACTCAGATGGTGTAGCCACTCTCAGGGGCGATGTGTCACATGGTGGAGGTAATGTAGTCCTCACAACAACGGATGTGGATGTCATAGTATGCCTAGTAGTTGAAGGAACAATCATATCAACTCTTGGAATATGCACCGTGCGCTTGTTCTCCTCGTGAGCAACACGTCGTTTTATTTCCTGTTCAGCTTTGCAAGCAAGGCAAAACAAATGGTCCATAGGATAACACTCTTCATGAATTAATATCTCTTGAATATCACGGTTTAATCCTCCCCAAAATCTATCCATAAAATCATCTTCACTTTCTTCTAAAGAGGAATGCAACAAGGTAGTTTGTAAATCATCATAATATTTTGTTACAGTGTCACTACCTTGTTTTAAATGTTGCAACTTCTTAATCATGTCACGAGTATAGTAAGCGGGGACGAAAGTATGTCGCATGGCAAGTTTCAAATCATCCCAAGTAGTAGGTATATAATCAGGGTGTAACCGACAATATTCAGTCCACCAAACCAAAGCATAACCAGTGAAAGAACCAACTGCAACCTTAATCTTTTTATGTTCATCAAAATTATGGGAAGCAAATATATTTTTTATGTTGAACTCCCATTCAATATATAAAGCAGGTCTAAAACGGCCATTAAATGGTGGTATAGATACATTAACCTGATCATGTGCATTTGGATGTTTGTGCACCTCTCGTGACGGTTGTTGTATTTGCAAAGGTGGTGGCACGTCTCCCGTGATCGACAAAGCCCATGAATTGACTCTAGCTCCTGGCATGATTAGTAGAAACAAGAAACAAAATCCAAAATAATGTTCCTATAACTACTAGGATGTGGTGGTAAAACGCTCACAGTAAAGCAAATATCAATGTCTTACAAGTTCTTACCATGCAGCAGGCGGCGATCGGCAACCAGCGGTTTCAAGTAACTCCAAAAGTTGGGTAAAGCGATTGCCAGGTGAACGTATGTATACACGGTGTAGAAATATGTAGAGCTGGGTTGGCTATATATGATAGCAAAAGATTAGCAATAATCAATTCAAAGATGCAATGTTGAATAAACGCTCAATGACGGTACTGTGCTGGTCCTAGGCTAGACCGGACTAGAGACGCGAGCCTAGAACACTAATGAGGTCACGACGTAGCAAAACTAGCATCAATAAAGGATATGAAGTAGCTCTGGAAAGCAAGATATAAGTGAAGATCACAATAGCAGTAAAGATAATGATGTGAAACAACTGCCAAGCAGGATATACAACAACTCTCTCTCCAACTTTCCTCTTGAAAAGTTTGAGCAAATTTTCTGATAACTTTTTTCAAAGAATGCTACTAGCTCAAGCTTTCCAATGCAAAAAGAATCACTCAATTCCGAATTGATATGAGGAGTCAAAGAATTCGAAAACTGGCCTGAAAAATTGGAAGAAGCTGTGTCCGCGAACTTCGGAGGGCAAAAAGACCTATTTAGAAGACGATTTTGAGGTGTCAAATATTGAACTAGCTTCTGCAACTATTTAGATGCGGCTCGTCGCTAGCTTTAATTTGAGTACTCGTGGAGTCAAAACGGACTTGGTATGAGGAAGTTATGCCTGTTTTACTGAATAGTGCATAAAACAGATTCCAATCCGAATTCAACTACGAGATTGAGTCTAGATAGATCCGAATTTTGTTTTTTTTTCTTCTCTTTTTTTCTCCTCACACTTTTTTTTTCTCTTTTTCTTTCTCTTTTTTTTTCTCTGACCTTTTTTTTCTTTTTTTTCACTCTTTTTTTTCTCTGTCTTTTTTTTCTCTGTCTTTTTTTTCTCCCTCTTTCCAAGACAAACTAGATAAGATGCAGATTGGATCAAGCGAAGATGTGAATGACCTCAATTATGATTGTGACAATGAACTATGGGTAGCACGAGGTGAAAATTGATGGATGGTGTGGTGAACAACGGAACGGATAACGATGCAACGGCGACGTAACTAATGTGAACAGAACACGAAACTCTAAACGAACTAGACACTAAGACCAGCAACTCGACACGACGATGCAACCGATAATTCAATAATGCAAACAATGAAAAGAAAATTGCAAAGGCTCAGACTGGCTTGGACAAAAGGATGAATAGATCTAACTTTTTTTTGTGGCTTTTTCTTGGACAATAGGTAAGAAAATAAATCTAATCTAGGGGAAACTGGAAATTCTCACCGAGCAACCTGAAAATTGATACCACTTGATAGAGGCGAGGGTGTCCCGATCTTTCGATGAGATGATAACTATCGATTTGGTGAAGATGACTTTGACGATCCGACTACAAACGTGCACGACGTTGCGCCTTAGCAATCGCTAAACCAACTTTGAGAGGTTATTGACCACGCCGGAGCACAATCAACCTGACCACAAAGGTCTATTCCTGCAAGCAATCGAAGAACAAGCAAGAATATGATAAAAGCAATCTAAATATTGCGAGTATATATGAAGTATTGATAATGATGGGAATCCGTAAGCGGTCTTGGTCTGGTCGTTGGACACAAACGAAGTACACGAAGTTGCAATGGCTAACTTTTAACTAAACAAATCCCCAGGAAAAAGCTACTAGATGGATCTACTTATATAGGAGCAAGGGGTGGCGGCCAAGGAGGTGGGAGGACGTCCCAAGGCAGCCTAAAACCAACCCTAGGTCGTACAAGGCTCATGGGCCCAAGTGGAGGTGGTGCAACACCTTTGGACTTGTTGTTTGATTCGGATTCTGCTGCAGCGTCAGATTGTTTCGTCCATATCTCAATGCTCCGGACGAATTTAAAGGTGATTCAAATTGGAGTGGAAAGAGGACGAAATCTACTTTCCAACAAAAAAAGAAACACCCAATTCGGAGTCCGTATGAAAAAGTTATTGCCGTTTTGAGTCAGGTATGTCTGTGCAGTCCGAATCTGAATCCAGAACGTGAGAGACTTGGACTCTATCTTCTCTTGGCCCAAAAGTGACGTGAAAGAACTTTTTGAACAGCAAGTAAACATCTCTTTCTCCCTTATCTTCATATGTGTGTTGTACAAATGTCCCATACACCTGCAATTAGACAAAACACAAAAGTGTGTGAAGTATTTTTGTTCTGGATAACAAAAATAGATTATTGAATAGTTTGCACTAGAAATCACCTGACAAATATGCATGTATGCAATATTTTTGGTCGTATCCAAGGTAGTCATGTCCTCATCACCTCTTCATTTTCTTCAGGCGCACCACTAGTGGATGCCCTGGCAATTTCATCAGCGGCTGGAATGCAGTCATCGGCCCTGGAACTCACATTTTCTTCAGCCGCCTGAATGTCATCAGCGGTGCTGGCATGTTCTTCAGTCGGCTGATCAGATATTTCAGCCTGAGGAATTTCTTGTTGCGATGGAGCTGCAACATTTGGAGTGAACTTTTCTGTCAGCTTCACAAAATGGACTTTGGCTCCAAGCCAGTCAGCGCGGTATATGTCAAATTCATCACTGAGTTTCTTGATCTCAGATTGAATATTGACAAGTTCTTTAGTTGTCATAGAGACAACGTGTTTCTTCAGAAAACGCTCCTTCTTGTACTACGCTTTCTTGAGCTGCCTGGCCTTCTCATATTTCCATTTTTCTTTTTGGATGAAGGCAGTCAGCATATGACTTTGGCCAGGAGTCAGCTTGAAATCAGGCATAGGAGTATTTGGGTCCTTGTGCCAGAGATCAATGTAGTCGAGGATCAACTTTGGATCCAAAAGCAGAGGCACATTTGTGCCCTTGGCTCTAGCGGCCCTGACTTGCCTATCCCTGATGATTTCGGCAAGTTCATCTTCATCAGCTTCGTCTTCATTAGACGACACTTGGAAGGCAACCTCCTTCTTGTGAGGACTTGGGCGAGAAACTCATCCTGCAGTGGTCTTTGTCTTCAGCAAAGAGGGTCCCGTTGAAGAATTTGGTGCAGCCGAGGAACTAGCAGAAGCTCCTTAGGCAATAGAGATGCCTGTAGTCCTTTGGCACGTGGCAAGATGCACAGGTGCTGAGGATTTGGTCGGAGCAGCTGAGGACTTGATCGGAGGAGCTGAGGATTTTGGAGGAGCATGAGTAGCGTGAGGAATTGGCTGTGAGGGCTTTGAGGATTCTGGCCGTGAGGGCATTGCTGAGGTACTTGGCCGTGAGGGCAACGAAGAAGAAGCACTTGGCTTGTGAGCAGGCTTCTTTGACATGGCCTTCTTAGGCTTGACAGAGGCCTGAGCAGCAACAGAGTCTTCGTTGAATTTCCTCACTGCTTCTTTTGATTGTTTGGCCAACTTGGCCTGGCGCTTGACCCATTCTTTAGGATAGTCCTCACCGCGCTTGAGGCTGGTGGGATCAGCTATTTGGCCAGGTGCCAATGGAGGTCTTGAGCATGGAGGGGTAACAACGAATTTCTTCATGTATTTTGGAGTAACATATATGTACTCCCTCCGCTCTCTTCCCCGTCTCCTCTCAATCTTTTGAATGCGCACCTTGCGCTGATTTTTATCTTCCTTAGGGGGTGTCCAGTACCCAGTATAGATGTCCTCAGGGATTTCAAAAGCAGTGTTGACCTCAGGCCTCTTTCCTCCCTTCCGTGGCTTCTTTCCATTAGCCATTTTCTTCAGATGAGGTATTTGAACAATAGAGTTCTCTGAAGAAGTATGCAACTTTTCTTCGAGGAACGCTGCAAATGAGTTAAGTTAATGAGAACCTAGTGAATTAGCAGCGGACATGAGTACCTGTGAATAGACTATAGTTGCGAGGAATTTGGAGAGGTCATATGCGTTCTCAGAAGGTTTTGTAAAAAGAAAAAGTTTGAGGAATTTGACCAGATGAGTCTTGAAGAATTTCACTAAGCGTTCTTTCTCTTAGGTTCCAGAGTTGTACAGATCAGAAATCCACACAATTGAGGAATCTTGAAGAAAAACACAGCTTATAGAAATGAATCAAGAACAGACGACATGTGAGGTGTTTTGTGTGTGAAGAATTTGAAGAATAAACACCTTTGAGGATTTTGTAGAAATCATTTGAATCAATGAGGGCAGTAAAAGTAACTTTTAATTACCCTGAATGAAGAACACGACGAACTTGGATGTGGAGATGTGAAGTTCGGTAGTGCAGATCTTCCACGCCCTGACTCGGCGGAGGAAGACAGCTACGGCGGCGGCGGAAGGAAGAAATCCGCGGCCGGCGCGAGTACGACGGCGACGAGGTCGAGGCAGTTAAGCTCTTCCTCACCGGTGACGATGAAGTAGCGGCGGCACTAGGGTTTGAGAAGCTCGAGCTGGAGAGAGGTCGAGCAGAGTAAAAGAAGTGAGGAAGGGGAGGGGTATTTATAGCCACGGTGAAAAGCTGTTCATCCGAAGAAATTGGACGAACGTGCCCCTGACCCTTCTCATTCGCTTGACATGTTTCACCCACGTACTGAGAAGTGGAGATCGTGTGAGATCTTGGGTGAATAGATAAGTATTTCGTGGGATGTGGAACGGTTTGAGCGGCAATGTCGAAAATTTGGATAAGATAAGTTAAAAGTTCCGTTCGCAAATTCTTCAGCTGACAAGGACACAATGAAGATTTTGAAGAGTTTCAAATAGAACGCACATGAAGAAATTGTGAATAGAATGGATTGATTTTAGCATAGAGGGGGAAGGGTCCGATCACATTCACTTAGCAGAAAAAGCAACTTGAAGAATTAGCTATAAGTGAATGCTGTAGAGGACATAAACTCATACATATATATATATATAGCCAATGAAGAAAAACGACGGAAACAGTGAAGACAATGCAAAGTTGAAGAAAATGAACAACTCAGGAATTTCAAAACTAAGGAAAAACTCAAATTGAAGATTTTCATCTTTGGTGGTGGCGTGACCCACCGTATAAGAATGATGATTTTAGACATCGCGTACAATTGTTGTAGGGTTCTGAGAATCAAATTCTTCGTTAATTTCTTCACACTTAGAGTGTTATTCTTCATTGATTGAAGAAAAACATTTCTTCATGTGTTGCACATCTAAGTCATCAGTTTTGCATAAGTGTTAGGATGAGTGTCTTTTTCAAAGAACATTCGAAGATTCTAAGATATTTAGCTCACACCGCAACTTGCTAAATCTCTTCTCATCGAAGGGCTTTGTGAAGATATCGGCTAGTTGTTCTTCAGTCTTCATATGCTCAATAGAAATGTCGCCCTTCAACACATTCTTCACGTTGACGCCGTAGTGCTTAAGAGTTTGCTTCATCCACAGCAATTGAGCACAACAAGAACCAGCAGCAATGTACTCAGCTTCAGCAGTAGACAGCGATATGCAGTTCTGTTTCTTCGAGGACCAACAGACCAAAGATCATCTGAGGAAATGACAGGTACCAGATGTTGACTTGCCGTCCACACGATCACCAACATAGTCAGAGTCAGAATATCCAATGAGATCAAAAGCCGAGCCCTTGGGGTACCATAATCCAAGTGTTGGTGTGTGAGCTAGATATCGAAGAATATGCTTCACAACCTTATGGTGTGATTCCCTCGGTGTAGCTTGAAATCGGGCACACATGCAAACACTAAGCATTATATCTGGCCTATATGCACATTAGTACAATAAAGAACCAATCATGGAGCGGTATACCTTATGATCGAAGTCAATACCATTTTCATCAGTGCACAGATGGCCATTTGTGGGCATAGGAATTTTGACGCCTTTGCAATCTTGCATGCCGAATTTCCTCAGTACATCCTTGAGGTATTTCTCCTGAGATATGAATATGCCATTGCGTTATTGACGAATTTGAAGACCTAAGAAGAATTTCAATTCTCCCATCATAGACATTTGATATTCTTCACTCATCATATAGGAAAATTCATCACTATAACGTTGGTCAGTACAACCAAAGATAATATCATCAACATATATCTGGCACACAAACAGTTCACCATCATAAGATTTAATGAAAAGAGTAGGGTCGAGTGAACCTGGTTTGAAGCCTTTCTTCATGAGGAATTCCTTCAAAGTATCATACCATGCCCGAGGGGCCTTCTTGAGGCCATAGAGGGCCTTATTGAGTCTGAAGACTTTGTTAGGATTCTTTGGATCTTCAAAACCTGGGGGTTGAGCAACATATACTTCTTCCTCAAGCTTACCATTGAGGAATGCACTTTTCACATCCATTTGATATAAAGTGATGTCATGATGGTTAGCATAAGCAAGCAATATGCGAATAGCCTCAAGTCTAGCAACAGGTGCAAAAGTTTCATCAAAATCAATTCCTTCAACCTGTGTGTAGCCTTGAGCTACTAGCCGTGCCTTATTCCTCACCACAAGGCCATTTTCATCTTGCTTGTTGCGGTAGATCCACTTTGTTCCAATGATATTGTGCTTGCGAGGATCTGGACGTTTGACCAGTTCCCAGACGTTGTTGAGCTCGAACTGATGTAATTCTTCTTGCATGGCCTGAATCCACTCAGGCTCCAGAAATGCTTCATCTACCTTAGTGGGCTCTGTGATAGAGACAAAAGCATAGTGCCCACAAAAGTTAGATAAATGTGAAGCTCTTGAGCGTGTGAGAGGACATGGTGCTTCAATGTCATGGATGATCTTTTGAACTTGCACTTCTTTTGCAACGCGAGGATGAGCTAGTTGTCGTCGAGGAATTTGTTCAAGATTTTCTTCAGCATTTTCTTCAGGTGCATTAGCTCAACGTTCTTCATGTTCTGGAATGAATTCTTCAGCAGATTTTTCGGTAGGAATGACATCCTCAGTAGCCTTGAACTTGATAGATTCCTCAGGTGTTGGTTCATCTATCACAGAAGGTAGGTGCTCTCTTTGCGAGCCATTAGTTTCATCAAACCGCAGATCTACAGTTTCAACAACCTTGTGAAGAATGTTGTTGAAGACTCTGTAGGTGTGCAAGTCCTTTCCGTAACCAAGCATAAAACCTTCATGTGCTTTCGGTGCAAATTTTGAGTTGTGATGAGGATCTCTAATCCAACATTTACCACCGAAGACTTTGAAATAACTCACATTGGGTTTCTTGTCAGTGAGGAGTTCATGGGCAGTCTTCTTGAAGAATTTTTGAAGATATACTCTGTTGATAATGTGGCACGCATTATCAACTGCATCAATCCAGAAACGATGAGGCGTTTTGTATTCATCAAGCATAGTGCGAGCCATCTCAGTAAGAGTCCCATTTGTGCGCTCCACGACGCCATTCTGCTGAGGAGTATAAGGAGCAGATAACTCATGAGTAATACCAAGTTCATCAAGATAGTCATCACGACCAGAATTCTAGAACTCAGTTCCATTGTCACTTCTGATGTGCTTGATCTTCACACCAAAGTTGGTTGAAGCCCTCGATGAAAATTGTTTGAAGACTTCCTGCACTTCACGTTTGTAAGTAACAATGTGTACCCATGTGTATCGATAGTAATCATCAAAAATAACAAAGCCATATTGAGATGCATCATTTGAAACTGCGGAATAATGGTTAGGACCAAAGAGATCCATATGAAGCAATTGAAATGGACGAGTAGTGGTCATGATAGTCTTTGCTGGATGCTTAGCCTTTGTCATCTTCCCAGCTTCACATGCTCTGCATAAGTGATCCTTGAGGAATTTTACATTCTCAATGCTAAACACATGCTTCTTATTTGCAAGTGTGTGAAAATTCCTCATGCCTACATGACCAAGTCGTCGATGCCATAGCCAACATTCTGAAGTTTTTGCAAGTAGGCACACGGCTGGTTGCGGTCCTATAGAGAAATCAACAATATACAAGTCTCCTCTCCTAAAGCCTTCGAAGACTTTGGAATTCTCAGCTTCCATGAGCACAACACAACGATACTTGCCAAAGACAACAACCATATCAAGATCACAAAGCATTGAGAAAGACATGAGGTTGTATCCTAAGGACTCTACAAGCATGACTTTGTCCATGTGTCAATCCTTTCAGATCGCAACCTTACCTAGACCCAATACCTGACTTTTGCCTTTGTCAGCGAAGATGATATGCTTCAGATGCGATGGAGATAAGGGAGCATCCATCAATAGATTCTTGTCACAAGTCATGTGATTTGTACATCCACTATTGAGGACCCACTCAGTGGCTTTGGGTTTGTCGGATTTCGGGCTCCGCAAAACCCTTAAGATTCGAACACAGGGGTGTGACGAAGATCTCTCCCACTACACGCCTACCTAGCGCCTCGCTCTTCTCCTGGTGGTGAGAATGGAATCCAAGCAAGCAAAACAAGTAGAGCACACAAGAGTTTACCCAGGTTCAGGCCACCTTGTGGTGTAAAACCCTACGTCCTGCTTTAGTGGATTGGCCTCGCGAGGGATCGAGTATGAAAAAGTACAATGGTTTCCTGAGCTCAGGAGGCGAGCTCAAGATGGGTGAGGAAGCGAATGTTCTTGCTCCTTTGCTATGCTAAGTCCCAATGGGTTGGTCGATCATCTTCTTATGATGGGAGCCCTAGCTACTTATATAGGCAGCCAGGGTGCTCTTCCCCCGAAATGTTTAGGCGGGAAGGGAATCCCATAACGGCCATTTGAGCGGGAACACAAGGACGCTCCTATCCTGACAAAAGGTGGTCTTCGCCTGCAAAGAGGGCAGGCGGTGACGCGGTGGTGGGCTCGGCGATGACATCCTTCCTGCCGTCCTTGCGGTCTTCAGTCTTGTTGCACCAAAGGGGAAAACTTTGTCTCGCCCCTCGGGAACCTGCGCCTGTGCGGTCTCCTTTGCACCGATATGGAAACTGCGCTCGCTGGCGCGCGCTGGCACCCGCTATCATGGTTCGTCATGGCTTGCGTCACTGCCTCCTCCTGAGGCAGCCCTTGCCTTGAGATCTCCGCCCTCCCGAAGCAGCCTAGCTGAGGCCACTCTTAGGAGAGGTCTTGGTTGCCCCTTTGGAGCAGCCTAGGTGAGGCCGCTCCCTGAGGGGGTCCGTGTCGTTCTCCTTGCTAGGGCTGGCCCCCTCGCGAGGGTCTTGAGCAGCTGGTCAATTAGGTGGGCCCTACCGGGCCATACTAGGAACGCGACGTGGGCCGCAGACAGGCAAGTCTGGGTACCCTGGTTCCCAGTACGCCGACAGTAGCCATCGGGCCCAAGGCGCGCGCGGAATTGGCTTCTGGGCGAACCCTAGCCGAGGACGAAACGCCGCGGGCCCCAAAGACTGTGGGCCAGGCTAGCGCGTGACAGTTGGATGGTATGTGACGACTCCACTCCCCACGCAGCCTTGCTAACCGTGTGACTTGACAAAAGAGACTGTCTTCGCCACACAGGGGTTATTGCTCCCCTTCCTTCTTGTTCAGATCCCCTTCTCCTCCGCCTCCAATCTTCTCGGAAATGGCAAAGAAGGGCAAGGGTGCCACGCAAGTGTTCGGGCCTGGTTCCTCTCCCGTGCTGGCGCTCGAGAAGTCTTATGTCGCCATGGAGGGGGACTACGCGGAAGTCCAGTCCTTCCTGTCAAGCGAGCACAACGAGCATGGCCCGACGAAGATCCTGGTCGGGTCGGCTACTGCACCGGCCTTGACGACGACCTGCTACCCCTTTTTCCTCCACAACATCTCCGTTGGGCTTGTGCCGCCCTTCTCTGAATTCTTCTACGCCGTCTTGGACCACTACCAGGTGCAATCCCTTCATATCCAGCCTCGCTCCCTCCTCGTCTTGTCGCTGTTCGCCTTCTATTGCGAGGCGTTCGTGGGGGTGAGGCCGACTGTCGCCCTCTTCCGCCACCTCTTCGTCGTCCGGCTGTACGATGAGGGCCCGTGCTCGGAATGCATCTCCTTCGTCTTTTAGCGCAAGGGCTGCCGGTTGATGAAGGCGGGGAAGAAGATAGACACCCATCGGAAGAGATGGGTCTATCTGGATGCTCAGTGCACGCACCCGTTGCTGGCGCTGCCTACCGCCTGTCTGCGGAAGCGCGCCTGCTGGAGCCATGTGAAGATTACTGATCCCGAGGCTGGGCCCGTCTTGGCGAGGATTGAGGCCGGTATGGCCTCGAGGCTCGAGGGGGGACAGATCATGAAGGAGTTCCTGAAGCAGCGCCTGGCGCCACTCCAGGCGCACTCGCGTCCCATGTGGGAGCTGATGGGGGATGACGACAAGCTCCGACTACGCTCGGGGATGCGGCCCTCTTCTGATCTGGACCTCACCTCTAGTGTTCTCCTGGAGATGATGCCTGCGGACCTTCCGGTGGCCCACCTGCCGCTGTACCGCCGCCCTGACAAGGCCGAGCAGTTGGAGGCCGTGTCGGGCTATGTCGAGGTGGCCGCGCCTGCTCCGGCCACGGTTGATGTGTCTTCTGGTGGCGAAGAGGAGAGCGAGGAGGAGGAGGAAGGCTCTGAGAAAGCCCTCGGGGACCTGGACCTGAATCTTGATGACTCCTCCTCCGCGGAATCTGTTGAGGAGTTGCCGCCGTCACCCCGCGTCGATTTGGACGCTCTTCGTCCGGAGGGGGCGACGCAGTGACTCCCGGGCGGAGCTCTGCCCCGGCAAGGACAGCGGCCACTGTTGTGCCCAAATCTTTGGCTTCGCGTCTTGCCAACGTTCGGGCCAGCGGCGTGCCCCCGGCGAAGGGAGCCGCTGCCGATCTGCTGGGGAAGAGGAGGGCGCGCCAGGCCTCTAACGCGTGAGAGTAGATTCTTCCGTTGTTCTATTGCCCATTGCGCTTTTGACGCGCGTTTCTTGATGCAGTAGCATTGGCGGCATGCTGAAGAAGATGAAGGGAGGGGCCACTTCTCGAAGTCCCGCCCCTCCTGTTGCTGCTGCCGCTGCCGCCGTGGTGCCACACGCCTCAGCCAGCCAAACTGCTGAGCGCGTGGTGGCGATGCCTCCAGTGGACTCCGCTGTAGCTCCTCGCGAGGGCCAGGTGACCCCTACTCCCACCGTGCCAGCGAAGGGACCGGGAGCCCCCAAGCCCTCAGCCGAGCGGGCGGTCGTGGTGGCGCCCCCTCGTCAGCAGGTGAGGTCTGGTCCCGAGGCCTTGGAGGCTGCATTCGCTGTGCTGAACCAGCTCCGCGTTGTCTTTCGGGACAGTGATGACCGTGCGGTGGACGCCCACTTGGGCCTACTCTTGGGGTGCCTGCAAGCGGAGGAGTCCGTGCAGGCCACCTGGAGTCGGGCTTCGGCGGCCATCACCGAGGGTTGGGAGGAGGCTGCCTTGGCTGCACGGGCGCGGGAGACCGCAGAAGCCCAGGCAGCGTCCTCCGAGAAGCGTCGTCAGGAGGCGGAAGACGAACTTAAGACCCTCCGTGAGGAGAGCGCGAAGCACGCCCTGGAGCTTGAGAGGTTGGAGAAGGAGCTCCAGGGCGAGAAGGCCGAGACATCGCGGTTGCAGAAGGAGCAGCTCGCCGACCGCGCGAGCCTGGAGAAGCTGAAGACAAAGGTCGAGGAAGCCAAGGCGTCCCAAGCCAAGAGCGAGGGTGAGCTCAAGGCCAGGGAGGACGCCCTCGCAGCCTCGGAGAAGACGGCGACGGTGGGCCGTGAGGCCCTCACCGCCTTCGAGCTTGAGGCCCGCAGGCTACTGCGGATCGCCTACGGGGAGGGGTTCGAAGAGCCGCTGGCCACCCCGGAGGATGGCGCCATCGGGCTCCTAGCTGCGCTCGTGAAGGCCCTGGGCGACGTGGCATCTGCAATCGGTCAGTTAGCTGATACTGAGGGCCGATCGCTTCTTACCTCTGCCTTGGCGCAGGTGTGCAGCCATCTCTTCCTTCGTGACCCCAGCTTCGACCTGGCCATGCTATCCCAGCCGCTGGCCGCGAGCCTGGGGGGCGCGGCTACTGAGTGTGTGGCGGAGCAGGTCAAAGAGCTAGTGGAGGCGTTCCTTTCGGCTGCTGCTGATGCTTCTGAAGAGGCGGAAGCTGATGCCGGTGCGTTCGGTGATGCCTGACCTGTTCCTGCTAAGGAGAATGCGAGTGCCTCGGGGAGGCGTGAGACTTGTTTGAGTTTGATGAACTTGAGCTTATTGTAATAGCTAGGCTTTGAATTCTGTGATTTCTGTGCTTGCTTCCATTCATGTTTGTTGAAGTGCTCTGCATCTGCAGGGCCTAGCCCCGCGCGTACCTCGATCGCCATTGAGCCCTCTGGGTCACCAGGGCAGGCTCAAGGAATGAGGGGCTACGTGACTAGTGAGGCCCCTGGGTCGCAATGCCCAGGGGTCCCCCTTAACGCTCAAGCGACCCGTTTGCGTTCTGCATCGGCAGGGCCCAGCCCCGCGCATACCTCGACCGCCGTTGAGCACCGGGCCCAAGGAGTGAGGGGCTATGTGACTAGTGAGGCCCCTGGGTCGCGATGCCCAGGGGCCCCCCTTGACGTACGAACGGCTCTCATGAGGGAGAACGAGCACCATACCTTGCTCACGATCCTTCGCCTAGGATGGGGCACGAGAAAGCCAGGTGTCTGGGCACCTGGTAGGGTGGCGTCTGCCAGGCGTGACCTGAGCATAGCCCCCGTGCCTAGACCCCCTCGCGATACCCATCCAAGGAGAAGATGTGAGCGTCGTGAGCTGAAAAGCTCCCTGAGGTTGGTGCGACCGCTGGGGGCTGCCCTCAGTTGTTTGTAACTAGCGCTGAGCATAGAGCTACCACACTTGCGCGGAGTGTGGGCATAACCGCTCCTCGGTCCTATCGGCCAGCGCGGAGCTTGGTGCTTCCACTGGTTCGTGGGCACAACCGCTCCTCGGTCTTGCCAGCGCGGAGCTAAGCATTTCCACTGGATCATGGGAGGGGAGCCTCCCATCAGGAGGGACTCTGATGAGGACATGACTACCTTGGATTCGACCAAAAATATTTCATACATGCATATTTGTCAGGTGATTTCTAGTGCAAACTATTCAATAATCTATTTATGTTATCCAGAACAAAAATACTTCACACACTTTTGTGTTTTGTCTAATTGCAGGTGTATGGGACATTTGTGCAATCCACATATGAAGATAAGGGAAAAAGAGAAGTTTAGGTGCTGTTCAAAAAGTCCTCTCACGTCACTTTTGGACCAAGAGAAGATAGAGTCCAAGTCTCTCACGTTCTGGATTCAGATTCGGACTGCACAGACATACCTGACTCAAAACGCCAACAACTTTTTCATACGGACTCCGAATTGGGTTATTCTTTTTTTGTTGGAAAGTAGATTTCATCCTCTTTCCAAAACAATTGGAATCACCTTTAAATTCATCCAGAGCGTTGAGATATGGACGAAACAATCTGACGCTGCAGCAGAATCCGAGTCAAACAACAAGTCCAAAGGTGTTGCATCACCTCCACTTGGGCCCATGAGCCTTGTACGACCTAGGGTTGGTTTTAGGCTGCCTTGGGACATCCTCCCACCTCCTTGGCCGCCACCCCTTGCTCCTATATAAGTAGATCCACCTAGTAGCTTTTTCCTTGGGATTTGTTTAGTTAAAAGTTAGCCATTGCAACTTCGTGTACTTCGTTTGTGTCCAACGACCAGACCAAGACCGCTTTTGGATCCCCACCTTTATCAATACTTCATCTATATTCGCAATATTCAGATTGCATTATCATATTCTTGCTTGTTCTTCGATTGCTTGCAGGAATAGACCTTCGTGGTCAGGTTGATTGTGCTGCGGCGTGGTCAATAACCTCTCGGAGTTGATTTAGCGATTGCTAAGGCGCAACGTCGTGCACGTTTGTAGTCGGATCGTCAAAGTCGTCTCCACCAAATCGATAGTTATCATCTCATCGAAAGATCGGGACACCCCCGCTTCTATTAAGTGGTATCAGTTTTCAGGTTGCTCGGTGAGAATTTCCAGTTTTTATTAGATTAGATCTATTTTCTTACCTATTGTCCAAAAAAAGCCACACAAAAAAAGTTAGATCTATTCATCCTTTGTCCAAGCCAGTCTGAGTCTTTGCAATTTTCTCTTCATTGTTTGTATTATTGAATTATCGGTTGCATCGTCGTGTCGAGTTGCTGGTCTTAGTGTCTAGTTCGTTTAGAGTTTCGAGTTCTGTTCACATTAGTCACGTCGCCGCTGCATCGTTATCCCTTCCGCTGTCCACCACACCATCCATCACTTTCCACCACGTGCTACCCATAGTTCATTGTCACAATCATAGTTGAGGTCATTCACATCTTCGCTTGATCCAATCTGCATCTTATCTAGTTTGTCTTGGAAAGAGGGAGAAAAAAAAAGACAGAGAAAAAAAGAGTGAAAAAAAGAAAAAAAGTCAGCGGAAAAAAAAAGAAAAAGAAAAAGTGTGAGGAAAAAAAAGAGAGAAAAAAAAATCGGATCTATCTAGACTAAATCTCGTAGTTGAATTCGGATTGGATTCTATTTTGTGCACTGTTCAGTCAAACAGGCATAACTTTCTCATACGAAGTCCGTTTTGGCTCCACGAGTACTCAAATTAAAGCTAGCGACGTGCCGCATCTAAATAGTTTCAGAAATTAGTTCAATATTTGACACCTCAAAATCGTCTTCTAAATAGGTCTTTTTGCCCTCCGAAGTTCGCGGACACAGCTTATTCCAGTCAGTTTTCGAATTCTTTGACTCCTCATATCAATTCGGAATTGAGTGATTCTTTTTGCATTGGAAAGCTTGAGCTAGTAGCATTCTTTGAAAAAAGTTATCAGAAAATTTGCTCAAACTTTTCAAGAGGAAAGTTGGAGAGAGAGTTGTTGTTTATCCTGCTTGGCAGTTGTTTCACATCATTATCTTTACTGCTATTCTGATCTTCACTTATATCTTGCTGTCCAGAGCTACTTCATATCCTTTATTGATGCTAGTTGTGCTATGCTGTGACCATATTGGTGTTCTAGGCTCGCGTCTCTAGTTCGGTCTAGCCTAGGACCAGAACAGTACCGTCGTTGAGCGTTTATTCAACATTGCATCTTTGAATTGATTATTGCTAATCTTTTGCTACCATATATAGCCAACCCAGCTCCACATATTTCTACACCGTGTATACGTGCGTTCCCCTGGCAATCGCTTTACACAATCTTCAGAGTTATTTGACACCGCTGGTTGCCTGTCACCACCTGCCGCATGGTAAGAACTTGTAAGATATTGATATTTGCTTTACTGTGAACACTTTACAACCACATCCTAGTAGTTCATAGGAACATTATTCTCGAATTTTGTTTCTTGTTTCTACTAATCATGACAGGTTCCGGAGATAGAAGTTCTTGGATGACGGACACATCTTCACCATCACGAGAGTTGGGACAACACACAGAAGCGCATGGTCAGGTTATCTCTGAAGGAAATATGCCCTAGAGGCAATAATAAAGTTATTATTTATTTCCTTATATCATGATAAATGTTTATTATTCATGCTAGAATTGTATTAACTGGAAACATAATACATGTGTGAATACATAGACAAACAGAGTGTCACTAGTATGCCTCTACTTGACTAGCTCATTAATCAAAGATGGTTATGTTTCCTAACCATGAACAAAGAGTTGTTATTTGATTAACGAGATCACATCATTAGTTGAATGATCTGATTGACATGACCCATTCCATTAGCATAGCACCCGATCGTTTAGTATGTTGCTATTGCTTTTATCCATGACTTATACATGTTCCTTTAACTATGAGATTATGCAACTCCCGTTTACCGTAGGAACACTTTGTGTGCTACCAAACGTCACAACGTAACTGGGTGATTATAAAGGTACATTACAGGTGTCTCCGAAGGTACATGTTGGGTTGGCGTATTTCGAGATTAGGATTTGTCACTCCGATTGTCGGAGAGGTATCTCTGGGCCCTCTCGGTAATGCACATCACATAAGCCTTGCAAGCACTGCAACTAATGTGTTAGTTGTGAGATGATGTATTACGGAACGAGTAAAGAGACTTGCCGGTAACGAGATTGAACTAGGTATTGGATACCGACGATCGAATCTCGGGCAAGTAACATACCGATGACAAAGGGAACAACGTATGTTGTTATGCGGTCTGACCGATAAAGATCTTCGGAGAATATGTAGGAGCCAATATGGGCATCCAGGTCCCGCTATTGGTTATTGACCGGAGAGGTGTCTTGGTCATGTCTACATAGTTCTCGAACCCGTAGGGTCCGCACGCTTAACGTTTCGATGACAGTTACTATGAGTTTTATGATGTTGATGTACCGAAGGTTGTTCGGAGTCCCGGATGAGATCACGGACGTGACGAGGAGTCTCGAAATGGTCGAGACATAAAGATTGATATATTGGAAGCCTATGTTTGGACTCCGGAATCACTCCGGGTGAAATTGGGAATTTTACCGGAGTACCGGGGGGTTACCGGAACCCCCCGAGGGGTCAATGGGCCTTGATGGGCCTTAGTGGAAAGGAGAGAAAGGGGCCCAAGTGCTAGCCGCACCTTCCCCCCTTCCCTAGTCCTATTAGGATTAGGAGAAGGGGGCGCCCCCCTCTCTCTCCCTTCCCCCTTGGTCAAACCCTAGTTGGACTAGGATTGGGGGGGAGGAATCCTACTCCTAGTAGGAGTAGGACCCCCTGGCGCGCCCCTTGGTGGCCGGCCAGCCCCTCCCCTTCCCTCCTTTATATACAGGGGCAGGGGGCACCCCATGACACACAAGTTGATCCTTGAGATCTTTCCTTAGCCGTGTGCGGTGCCCCCTTCCACCAAATTACACCTCGATTATACCGTTGCGAAGCTTAGGCGAAGCCCTGCGTCGGTGGAACATCATCATCGTCACCACGCCGTCGTGCTGACGAAACTCTCCCTCAACACTCGGCTGGATCGGAGTTCGAGGGACGTCATCGAGCTGAACGTGTGCAGAACTCGGAGGTGCCGTACGTTCGGTACTTGGATCGGTTGGATCGTGAAGAAGTACGACTACTTCCTCTACGTTGTGTCAACGCTTCCGTTGCTGGTCTACGAGGGTACGTAGACAATACTCTCATCTCGTTGCTATGCATCACCATGATCTTGCGTGTACGTAGGAAAATTTTGAAATTACTACGTTCCCCAACAGTGGCATCCGAGCCTAGGTTTTTATGGTTTGATGTTATTTGCACGAGTAGAACACAAGTGAGTTGTGGGCGATACAAGTCATACTACCTACCAGCATGTCATACTTTGGTTCAGCGGTATTGTTGGACGAGATGATCCGGACCAACCTTACGCGTACGCTTACGCGAGACCGGTTCCCTCGACGTGCTTTGCACATAGATGGCTTGCGGAAGACTGTCTCTCCAGCTTTAGTTGAACCGAGTGTGGCTACGCCCGGTCCTTGAGAAGGTTAAAACGGAGTCTATTTGACAAACTATCGTTGTGGTTTTGATGCGTAGGTGAGATGAGTTCTTGCTTAAGCCCGTAGCAGCCACGTAAAACTTGCAACAACAAAGTAGAGGACGTCTAACTTGTTTTTGCAGGGCATGTTGTGATGTGATATGGTCAAGACATGATGCTAAATTTTATTGTATGAGATGATCATGTTTTGTAACCGAGTTATCGGCAACTGGCAGGAGCCATATGGTTGTCGCTTTATTGTATGCAATGCAATCGCGATGTAATGCTTTACTTTATTACTAAGCGGTAGTGATAGTCGTGGATGCATAAGATTGGCGAGACGACAACGATGCTGCGATGAAGATCAAGGTGTCGCGCCGGTGACGATGGTGATCATGACGGTGCTTCGAAGATGGAGATCACAAGCACGAGATGATGATGGCCATATCATATCACTTATATTGATTGCATGTGATGTTTATCCTTTTATGCATCTTATCTTGCTTTGATTGACGGTAGCATTATAAGATGATCTCTCACTAAATTATCAAGAAGTGTTCTCCCTGAGTATGCACCGTTGCGAAAGTTCTTCGTGCTGAGACACCACGTGATGATCGGGTGTGATAGGCTCTACGTTCAAATACAACGGGTGCAAAACAGTTGCACACGCGGAATACTCAGGTTATACTTGACGAGCCTAGCATATAACAGATATGGCCTCGGAACACGGAGACCGAAAGGTCGAGCGTGAATCATATAGTAGATATGATCAACATAGTGATGTTCACCATTGAAACTACTCCATCTCTCGTGATGATCGGACATGGTTTAGTTGATTTGGATCACGTGATCACTTAGAGGATTAGAGGGATATCTATCTAAGTGGGAGTTCTTAAGTAATATGATTAATTGAACTTAAATTTATCATGAACTTAGTCCTGGTAGTATTAGCATATCTATGTTGTAGATCAATAGCTCGCGTTGTTGCTTCCCTGTGTTTATTTTGATATGTTCCTAGAGAAAATTGTGTTGAAAAATGTTAGTAGCAATGATGCGGATTGGATCCGTGATCTGAGGTTTATCCTCATTGCTACACAGAAGAATTATGTCCTTGATGCACCGCTAGGTGACGGACCTTTTGCAGGAGCAGATGCAGACGATATGAACGTTTTGCTAGCTCAATATGATGACTACTTAATAGTTTAGTGCACCATGCTTAACGGCTTAGAATCGGGACTTCAAATACGTTTTGAAACGTCATGGAGCATATGAGATGTTCTAGGAGTTGAAGTTAATATTTCAAGCAAATACCCGAGTTGAGAGATATGAAGTCTCCAACAAGTTCTATAGCTAAAAGATGGAGGAGAATCGCTCAACTAGTGAGCATGTGCTCAGATTGTCTGGGTACTACAATCGCTTGAATCAAGTGGGAGTTAATCTTCTAGATAAGATAGTGATTGACAGAATTCTCTAGTCACCATCACCAAGTTAGTAGAACTTCGTGATGAACTATAATATGCAAGGGATAACGGAAAATATTCCCAAGCTCTTCGCGATGCTAAATCGGCGAAGGTAGAAATCAAAAGAAAAACATCAAGTGTTGATGGTTGACAAGATCACTAGTTTCAAGAAAAGGGCAAAAGTAAAGAAGGGGAACTTCAAGAAGAACGGCAAGCAAGTTGCTGCTCAAGTGAAAAATCCCAAGTCTGGTCCTAAGCCTGAGACTAAGTGCTTCTACTGCAAAAGGACTGGTCACTGGAAGCGGAACTACCCCAAGTGATTGGCGGATCAGAAGGATGGCAAAGTGAACATAAGTATATTTGATATACATGTTATTGATGTGTACTTTACTAGTGTTCATAGCAACCCCCTCAGTATTTGGTACTAGTTCAAGTTGCTAAGATTAGTAACTCAAAACGGGAGTTGCAGAATGAACAAAGACTAGTTAAAGGGCAAGGTGACGATGTGTGTTGGAAGTGGTTCCAAGATTGATATGATCATCATCACACACTCCCTATACTTTCGGGATTAGTGTTGAAACTAAATAAGTGTTATTTGGTGTTTGCGTTGAGCATGAATATGATTTGATCATGTTAATTGCAATACAGTTATTCATTTAAGTTAGAGAACAATTGTTGTTCTGTTTACATGAATAAAACCTTCTATGGTCATACACACCAATGAAAATAGTACATTGGATCTCGATCGTAGTGATACACATATTCATAATATTGAAACCAAAAGATGCAGAGTTGATAATGAAAGTGCAACTTATTTGTGGCACTGCCGTTTAGGTCATATTGGTGTAAAGCGCATGAAGAAACTCCATGCTGATGGGATTTTGGAATCACTTGATTATGAATCACTTGATGCTTGTGAACCATGCCTCTTGGGCAAGATGACTAAAACGCCGTTCTCCGGAACAATGGAGCAAGCAACAGATTTGTTGGAAATCATACATACTAATGTATGTGGTCCGATGAATATTAAGGCTCGCGACAAGTATCATTATTTTCTGACCTTCACAGATGATTTGAGCAGATATAGGTATATCTACTTGATGAAACATAAGTCTGAAACATTTGAAAAGTTCAAAGAATTTCAGAGTGAAGTGGAGAATAATCGTAACAAGAAAAATAAAAGTTTCTACGATATGATCGTAGAGGAGAATATTTGAGTTACGAGTTTGGTCTTCAATTAAAACAATGTGGAATAGTTTCACAAACTCATGCCACCTGGAACACCACAGCATAATGGTGTGTCCGAACATCATAACCGTACTTTATTGGATATAGTACAATCTATGATGTTTCTTACCGATTTACCAATATCGTTTTGGGATCATGCATTAGAGACGGCTGCATTCACGTTTAAAAGGGCACCATCTAAATCCGTTGAGACGACACCGTATGAACTATGGTTTAGCAATAAACCTAAGCTGTCGTTTCTTAAAGTTTGGGGCTGCGATGCTTATGTGAAAAAGCTTCAACCTAATAAGCTCGAACCCAAATCGGAGAAATGTGTCTTCATAGGATATCCAAAGGAAACTGTTGGATACACCTTCTATCACAGATCCGAAGGCAAGACTTTTTGTTGCTAAGTTCGGAAACTTTCTAGAGAAAGAGTTTCTTTCGAAAGAAGTGAGTGGGAGGAAAGTAGAACTTGACAAGGTAATTGTACCTTCTCCCTTATTGGAAAGTAGTTCATCACAGAAATCTGTTCCTGTGACTACTACATCAATTAGTGAGGAAGCTAATGATGATGATCATGTAACTTCAGATCAAGTAACTACCGAATTTCGTAGGTAAACCAGAGTGAGATCCACACCAGAGTGGTACGGTAATCTTGTTCTGGAAGTCATGTTACTAGACCATGACGAACTTGCGAACTATGAGGAAGCGATGATGAGCCCAGATTCCGCGAAATGGTTAGAGGCCATGAAATCTGAGATGTGATCCATGTATGAGAACAAAGTATGGACTTTGATGGATTTGCCCGATGATCGGCAAGCCAAAGAAAATAAATGGATCTTGAAGAGGAAGACGGACACTGATAGTAGTGTTACTATCTACAAAGTTAGAATTGTCGCAAAAGGTTTTCGACAAGTTCAAGGTGTTGACTACGATGAGAGTTTCTCACTCGTATCTATGCTTAAGTCTGTCCGAATCATGTTAGCAATTGCCGCATTTTATGAAATCCGGCAAATGGATAAACAAAACTACATTCCTTAATGGATTTATTAAAAAAGAGTTGTATACGATGCAACTAGAAGGTTTTGTCGATCCTGAAAGGTGTTAACAAAATATGCAAGCTCCAGCGATCCATCTATGGACTGGTGCAAGCATCTCAGAGTTGGAATATACGCTTTGATAAGTTGATCAAAGCATATAGTTTTATACAGACTTGCGGTGAAGCCTGTATTTACAAGAAAGTGAGTGGGAGCACTACAACATTTCTGATAAGTATATGTAAATGACATATTATTGATCGGAAATAATGTAGAATTATTCTGTGAAGCATAAAGGAGTATTTGAAAGGAGTTTTTCGAAGAAGGACCTCGGTGAAGCTGCTTACATATTGAGCATCAAGATCTTTAGAGATAGATCAAGACGCTTGATAAGTTTTTCAATAAGTACATACCTTGAAAAGATTTTGAAGTAGTTCAAAATGGAACAGTCAAAGAAAGAGTTCTTGCCTGTATTACAAGGTGTGAAATTGAGTAAGACTCAAAGCCCGACCACGGCAGAAGATAGAAAGAGAATGAAAGTCATTCCCTATGCTTTGGCCATAGGTTCTATAAAGTATGCCATGCTGTGTACCAGACCTATTGTATACCCTACCCTGAGATTGGCACGGGAGTACAATAGTGATCTAGGAGTAGATCACTGGACGGCGGTCAAAAATTATCCTTAGTGGAATAAGGATATGTTTCTCGATTATGGAGGTGACAAAAAGGTTCGTCGTAAAAGGTTACGTCGATGCAAGTTTTGACACTAATCTGGATGACTCTAAGTCTCAATCTAGATACATATTGAAAGTGGGAGCAATTAGCTAAAGTAGCTCCGTGCAGAGCATTGTAGACATAGAAAATTGCAAAATACATAACGGATCTGAATGTGGCAGACCCGTTGACTAAATTTCTCTCACAAGCAAAACATGATCACACCGTAGTACTCTTTGGGTGTTAATCACATAGCGATGTGAACTAGATTACTGAATCTAGTAAACCCTTTGGGTGTTGGTCACATATCGATGTGAACTATGGGTGTTAATCACATGATGATGTGAACTATTGATGTTAATCACATGGTGATGTGATCTAGATTATTGACTCTAGTGCAAGTGGGAGACTGAAGGAAATATGCCCTAGAGGCAATAATAAAGTTATTATTTATTTCCTTATATCATGATAAATGTTTATTATTCATGCTAGAATTGTATTAACTGGAAACATAATACATGTGTGAATACATAGACAAACAGAGTGTCACTAGTATGCCTCTACTTGACTAGCTCATTAATCAAAGATGGTTATGTTTCCTAACCATGAACAAAGAGTTGTTATTTGATTAACGAGATCACATCATTAGTTGAATGATCTGATTGACATGACCCATTCCATTAGCATAGCACCCGATCGTTTAGTATGTTGCTATTGCTTTTATCCATGACTTATACATGTTCCTTTAACTATGAGATTATGCAACTCCCGTTTACCGTAGGAACACTTTGTGTGCTACCAAACGTCACAACGTAACTGGGTGATTATAAAGGTACATTACAGGTGTCTCCGAAGGTACATGTTGGGTTGGCGTATTTCGAGATTAGGATTTGTCACTCCGATTGTCGGAGAGGTATCTCTGGGCCCTCTCGGTAATGCACATCACATAAGCCTTGCAAGCACTGCAACTAATGTGTTAGTTGTGAGATGATGTATTACGGAACGAGTAAAGAGACTTGCCGGTAACGAGATTGAACTAGGTATTGGATACCGACGATCGAATCTCGAGCAAGTAACATACCGATGACAAAGGGAACAACGTATGTTGTTATGCGGTCTGACCGATAAAGATCTTCGGAGAATATGTAGGAGCCAATATGGGCATCCAGGTCCCGCTATTGGTTATTGACCGGAGAGGTGTCTTGGTCATGTCTACATAGTTCTCGAACCCGTAGGGTCCGCACGCTTAACGTTTCGATGACAGTTACTATGAGTTTTATGATGTTGATGTACCGAAGGTTGTTCGGAGTCCCGGATGAGATCACGGACGTGACGAGGAGTCTCGAAATGGTCGAGACATAAAGATTGATATATTGGAAGCCTATGTTTGGACTCCGGAATCACTCCGGGTGAAATTGGGAATTTTACCGGAGTACCGGGGGGTTACCGGAACCCCCCGAGGGGTCAATGGGCCTTGATGGGCCTTAGTGGAAAGGAGAGAAAGGGGCCCAAGTGCTAGCCGCACCTTCCCCCCTTCCCTAGTCCTATTAGGATTAGGAGAAGGGGGCGCCCCCCTCTCTCTCCCTTCCCCCTTGGTCAAACCCTAGTTGGACTAGGATTGGGGGGGAGGAATCCTACTCCTAGTAGGAGTAGGACCCCCTGGCGCGCCCCTTGGTGGCCGGCCAGCCCCTCCCCTTCCCTCCTTTATATACAGGGGCAGGGGGCACCCCATGACACACAAGTTGATCCTTGAGATCTTTCCTTAGCCGTGTGCGGTGCCCCCTTCCACCAAATTACACCTCGATTATACCGTTGCGAAGCTTAGGCGAAGCCCTGCGTCGGTGGAACATCATCATCGTCACCACGCCGTCGTGCTGACGAAACTCTCCCTCAACACTCGGCTGGATCGGAGTTCGAGGGACGTCATCGAGCTGAACGTGTGCAGAACTCGGAGGTGCCGTACGTTCGGTACTTGGATCGGTTGGATCGTGAAGAAGTACGACTACTTCCTCTACGTTGCGTCAACGCTTCCGTTGCTGGTCTACGAGGGTACGTAGACAATACTCTCATCTCGTTGCTATGCATCACCATGATCTTGCGTGTACGTAGGAAAATTTTGAAATTACTACGTTCCCCAACAATCTCTTTACCGTCATTTGAGGGTAGATTTAATCCTGCTATTTATCTAGCTTGGGAGCTTGAAGTTGAACAAGTTTTTAGTCACCATGACTTTTCTGAACTTGAGCGAGTACGAGCTGCCACTAGAGCATTTACTGGTTTTGCTTCTGTTTGGTGGAATGTGCATTGTAAGAAAAACATTGATAACCAACCCACAACTTGGAAAGATTTGAAAGATGTAATGAGACAACCTTTTTTCCCTCCTTACTATCGTCGTGAATTGCTTCACAAATTTGAACAATTTAAACAAGGCAACAACACTGTTCATGCTTACTACCAAGAGTTCAAATCTTATATGCATCATTGTGACATAGAAGAATCTAAGGATGATACAATGAATAGATTTTTTGGTGGTTTGAACCATGATATTCAGGCAAGATTTCAGTATATTCCCCGTTGCATTACTGGTATGTATGTTTGTGCTTGTACCTTTGAGAGACAGATGCAGGAGGATGCATTGGGTGACTACAACAACTACTATTCCAGTTCGTGCTCACCACCGCCGGTTGGTTCCTCCACCGTTGCACCTACTAGAGCAGCCCCACCTCGGATTGTGAGCGCGACATCATCTCAAGAGTATGGTGCATTGTCAACGTCCGTACCTACATCAGCTATGTCTTTGCGACAAGGTAACAGTAAAGGTATTGATGATATAACTTCACATGAGAATGATGCATCCCTAGTTAACTTAAATGCATCATGTGTTCAGTTACCTGGTGATTTGAGCACAACACCTATTTTAGAGAATCTTGATACTGTCATGAATGCATCATGTGATCAAACAACTAAAATACCAACAATTTTGAGTGCACCCATTGAGTTAACTGTTGATGCAAAAGAATCAATGTTTAATCATTTTGATATGACCTCTAATCTTGGTGATGATTCTGTGACCAAAGACTTATTGCATGTTTGCCTATTTAAGCATGTTGTAGCATGTAAATTAGATGCAAGTAAGGTTTATTCACCAATGTTGGGATGGTTTAATGATGAACATTGTCAATCTTTTGATATGAATAAGAGCATCACTTATATGTGCAAATTGAGTTGCAATATTTTCATGTCTTCTACTTCTAGTGATAATATTTTGGCTTCAGATTTTATGAACTATGCAAGTTACTCATCTATACATGTGTCATATGTGCAAAAACCAAGGGAAGTAAAAATGGATGACATATACATATACAACATGTACACCTTGACTCTTTTGTTAGCCACATTTCAGATTAAGCAACGCCGAGGACGGCTTTGTTTTCAAAAAGGGGAGGATGATGAGGACATGACTACCTTGGATACGACCAAAAATATTGCATACATGCATATTTGTCAGGTGATTTCTAGTGCAAACTATTCAATAATCTATTTATGTTATCCAGAACAAAAATACTTCACACACTTTTGTGTTTTGTCTAATTGCAGGTGTATGGGACATTTGTGCAATCCACATATGAAGATAAGGGAAAAAGAGAAGTTTAGGTGCTGTTCAAAAAGTCCTCTCACGTCACTTTTGGACCAAGAGAAGATAGAGTCCAAGTCTCTCACGTTCTGGATTCAGATTCAGACTACACAGACATACCTGACTCAAAACGCCAACAACTTTTTCATACGGACTCCGAATTGGGTGATTCTTTTTTTGTTAGAAATTAGATTTCATCCTCTTTCCAAAACAATTGGAATCACCTTTAAATTCATCCAGAGCGTTGAGATATGGACGAAACAATCTGACGCTGCAGCAGAATCCGAGTCAAACAACAAGTCCAAAGGTGTTGCATCACCTCCACTTGGGCCCATGAGCCTTGTACGACCTAGGGTTGGTTTTAGGCTGCCTTGGGACATCCTCCCACCTCCTTGGCCGCCACCCCTTGCTCCTATATAAGTAGATCCACCTAGTAGCTTTTTTCCTTGGGATTTGTTTAGTTAAAAGTTAGCCATTGCAACTTCGTGTACTTCGTTTGTGTCCAACGACCAGACCAAGACCGCTTTTGGATCCCCACCTTTATCAATACTTCATCTATATTCGCAATATTCAGATTGCATTATCATATTCTTGCTTGTTCTTCGATTGCTTGCAGGAATAGACCTTCGTGGTCAGGTTGATTGTGCTGCGGCATGGTCAATAACCTCTCGGAGTTGATTTAGCGATTGCTAAGGCGCAACGTCGTGCACGTTTGTAGTCGGATCGTCAAAGTCGTCTCCACCAAATCGATAGTTATCATCTCATCGAAAGATCGGGACACCCTCGCCTCTATCAGAATCCCGGGCGTGTACAACCCATTCGGACACGTGGCTTGCACGGCGGGATAGCCAGGGTGTATATGGGCCCTCCTCAGGACAAGTTGAACGACTCTGAGGAAGTTCTCGCGAGCTTACGCATCACTCATGAGACCCTACCCTGAGGCGGGTTGCGCCTGAGTCTTCTTCTGCAAAATGTGAAAAGAGATGGGTTGCCTAGACCTGCGCCGAATGCATCTCCAGAGGGCATTGCATGAGAAGGCCGCAGCACCAATGACCCCAGGAGGTGACGTTAGCGGGACCGGCCCGTAAGACAGAGCTCAGCCGCTGGATTTATAGACGCTGCAGGGACGGACCCGAGCACAGACGTCGTGCCCAGTCTTCTCATGCTATAGTCCAAAAGACAAACAACCGGCGCGCGGTTCCCGCGGGACCGAGGCACCTGCCACGGGCCCCTACTTACCCACCAACGATTAGCCCATGCGAGAACAATGCACCAAGGACCACGGGAGGTGACGTCACGGGAATGGCTCGCCAGACAGAACTCAGCCCTTGGGTTTAGCAATGCTGTAGGGATGGACCCGAGCACATACGCCGTGTGAGGAAGTCCCGGATTAGGGGGTGTCCGGACAGCCGGACTATGACCTTTGGCCGGACTGTTGGACTATGAAGATACAAGATTGAAGACTTCGTCCCGTGTCCGGATAGGACTTTCCTTGGCGTGGAAGGCAAGCTTGGCAAATACGGATATTCCGATCTCCTCACATTGTAACCGACTCTGTGTAACCCTATCCCCCTCCGGTGTCTATATAAACCGGAGGGTTTAGTCCATAGGACAACAACAACAACAATCATACCATAGGCTAGCTTCTAGGGTTTAGCCTCTCTGATCTTGTGGTAGATCTACTCTTGTACTACCCATATCATCAATATTAATCAAGCAGGAGTAGGGTTTTACCTCCATCGAGAGGGCCCGAACCTGGGTAAAAACATTTTGTCCCTTGTCTCCTGTTACCATCCGCCTAGACGCATAGTTCGGGACCCCCTACCCGAGATCCGCCGGTTTTGACACCGACATTGGTGCTTTCATTGAGAGTTCCTCTGTGTCGTCATCTTTAGGCCCGATGGCTCCTTCGATCATCGTTGGTGATGCAGTCTAGGGTGAGACTTTTCTTCCCGGACAGATCTTTGTATTCGGCAGCTTTGCACTGCGGGCCAATTCGTTTGGCCATCTGGAGTAGATTGAAAGCTACGCCCCTGGCCATCAGGTCAGATTTGGAAGTTTGAACTATACGACTGACATCCGTGGAGACTTGATCTTCGACGGATTTGAGCCGCAGCCGAGCGCGCCGCACTGTCACGATGGGCGTGATTTAGCTCTGCCACCGAACAGTGCCCTGGAGGCCGCACCCCATCCACTCCGACCCTTAGCTCGGAGCCAACTGCGTCGATCGAGGACGGGTGGCTAGACCCTGCCACGGGGGCTGCAGTCTCAATGGCGATTGAGCCGAACACCAGCCTTATCCTCTGCGAAGCCCGTGACTCCAAAATGCCGGATTCTTCTCCGGACTCCGAGCCCTCCACGCCCCTGCCAATCGAATCCGATTGGGCGCTGATCATGGAATTCACCGCCGCAGATATCTTTCAGCACTCGCCCTTCGGCGACATTCTGAATTCACTAAGGTCTCTCTCTTTTCCAGGACAGTCCTGGCCGGATTATAACCGGCAGGATTGGGATGCGGACGATGAAGAAATTCGACGCCCACCCACCACCCACTTCGTAGCCACTGTCGATGATTTAACCGACATGCTAGACTTTGACTCCGGAGACATCGACGGTATGGACGACGATGTAGGAGATGAACACGGACCAGCGCCTATAGGGCACTGGAAAGCCACCTCGTCATATGACATATATATGGTGGACACACCCAAAGAAGGCAATGGCGACAGAGCAGCGGGGGATGACCCCTCCAAGAAGCAACCTAAGCGTCGGCGTCAGCGGCGCCGCTCTAACTCCCGCCAAAGCAAAAATGGTGATACCGGCACGGGAGATAATAACACCCCGGAGAGTGCCGAAGACAACTCCCTCCAGGAAGATGCAGCGCAGGAGGATGGAGAAGCCAGCCCCCCTGAGAGAGTGACAGACAGAGAGGAAGAGGATGATAATTACATGTCTCCCTTTGAAGACGAGGTAAGCCTCGGCGACGATGAATTTGTCATGCCTGAGGATCCAGTTGAAGAAGAGCGCTTTAAGCGCAGGCTTATGGCCACGGCGAGTAGCCTTAAGAAAAAGCAGCAACATCTTAGAGCTGATCAAGACTTGCTAGCCAACAGATGGACCGAAGTCCTTGCGGCCGAGGAATACGAACTCGAACGCCCCTCCAAGAGCTACCCAAAGCGCAGGTTGCTACCCCGATTAGAGGAGGAAGCACCTAAACCTACATCACCAGCGCATGATGCGGCTGAGCGGCCACCCCGCGGCCGCGACAGAGAGGCCTCTCGGCCCTCCACTCAAGCCGCACCCCGGCATCGCTCAAAAAATACCAAGGCACGGGGAAATGCGCTAGACCTACGAGATATGTTGGAGGACAAGGCAAGGCAAACAAGATCGATCTACGAATCACGCGGGCGCCCCACGACACGAGACAATAACCATCACGCCGGATACAGTAAATCCGGCCGGGCCGAACACAACAGACAAAGCTCATTTGAGCTACATCGTGATATAGCCCAGTATAGAGGTGCCGCACACCCACTATGCTTCACAGATGAAGTAATGGATCATCAAATCCCAGAGGGTTTCAAACCCGTAAACATTGAATCATACGACGGCACAACAGATCCTGCGGTATGGATCAAGGACTACCTCCTTCATATCCACATGGCCCGTGGCGATGATGTACATGCCATCAAATATCTCCCACTCAAGCTTAAAGGATCAGCTCGGCATTGGCTTAACAACTTGTCAGCAGAATCAATTGGTTGTTGGGAGGACCTGGAAGCCGCATTCCTTGACAATTTCCAGGGCACCTATGTGCGACCACCAGACGCTGATGACCTCAGCCACATAATTCAGCAGCCAGAAGAATCTGCTAGAAAATTCCGGACACGATTCCTAACCAACAAAAATCAAATCGTCGACTGTCCGGACGCAGAGGCCCTAGTAGCCTTCAAGCATAACACCCGTGACGAATGGCTTGCCCGGCACCTTGGACAGGAAAAGCCGAAATCTATGGCAGCCCTCACGACACCCATGACCCGCTTTTGCGCGTGAGAAGACAGCTGGCTGGCTCGTAGCAATAACATGACAAAGAGCCCTGGTAATTCGGATACCAAGGAGAACAATGGCAGGTCGCGTCGCAACAAGCACAAGCGCCGCATTAACAGCGAGAATTCTGAAGATACGGCAGTTAATGCCGGATTCAGAGGCTCCAAAACCGGTCAGCGGAAAAAGGCATTCAAAAGAAACACTCCGGGCCTGTCCAGTTTGGACCGTATACTCGATCGCTCATGCCAGATACATGGCACCCTCGAAAAACCAGCAAATCACACCAACAGGGATTGTTGGGTGTTCAAGCATGCCGGCAAGTTAAATGCCAAAAACAAAGACAAGGGGCTACATAGTGACGACGAGGAGGAGCCCCAACCGCCGAATAATAGTGGACAGAAGGGCTTCCCCCCACAAGTGCGGAAGGTGAACATGATATACGCAACCCACATACCCAAGAGGGAACGGAAGCGTGCGCTAAGGGACGTATACGTGTTGGAGCCAGTCGCCCCAAAGTTCAACCCGTGGTCCTCCTACCCGACCACTTTCGATCAAAGGGATCACCCCACTAGCATCCGCCATGGCGGATTTGCCGCATTGGTTCTAGACCCAATCATTGACGGATTTCACCTCACTGGTGTCCTTATGGACGGCAGCAGCAGCCTGAACCTGCTTTATCAGGACACAGTGCGCAAAATGGGCATAGATTCCTCAAGGATCAAACCCACAAAGACGACCTTTAAGGGTGTCATACCAGGTGTAGAGGTCCATTGCACGGGCTCAGTCACACTTGAAGTGGTCTTCGGATCCCCGGATAATTTCCGAAGCGAGGAGTTAATCTTCAATATAGTCCCGTTCCGCAGTGGCTATCACGCACTGCTCGGGCGAACCGCATTTGCAAAGTTCAATGCGGTGCCGCACTACGCATACCTCAAGCTCAAGATGCCTGGACCTCGAGGAGTCATTATGGTCAATGGAAACACCAAGCGCTCTCTCCGAATAGAGGAGCATACGGCGGCCCTCGCAGCAGAAGTACAAAGCAGCCTCTCAAGGAAATTCTCCAGACCGGCAATAAAACGTCTGGACAACGTCAAGCGCGCTCGGAGTAACTACAACAAGACCGCCTGGCACATGCCAAGCAAGCGTAGAAATGCGGCCCCAACCCCAGCCCTAGCAAAACGGTGAAATCCGTGCTACGCGTACATAACTATGCTCTGACAATACCATGGGCACAGGGGAAGGGGCATAACCATGGCATGCCCCAATACACGGCTCAACCTCACTAGGGGCTGCCGATTCTATCATTTTTCTTACTTTCAGGACCTTACTCTCTTGAAGACTTGCTCGGCAGTACAATCGCCGAACACACGATGCAACAACCAAGGAGGCAGAAAGCTACGTCGAATTCCCACGTGGTCTCTATAACGATCAAACTACCTGTCTTACATACCGTCCCGCAGCTCGCCCCTGGAGGGGGACATGTCAAATAGTCCCATATCTTGCTTATCGCACTATTTGTATCGTTCTGCTTTTACCGCAGCATTTTCAAATAAACAATGCTTAGCTTCAGCTTATTATTGCATTCTCTATTCATTCCTTTTTTCATATACATGTTCAGTTATGACATTTAGCACCCGTACACTTTGGTACGGTCAATACGCCAGGGGCTCAAGTACCCCATAATACGGCATGAGAAGTCCGAACACTTCCACAAGTGCGGCCCTCTGAACTTATAGCATTATATGCATCAGCTCCGAATCATGTCTTTGGTCAATAGTTGGGTTTGCCCGGCTCCCATGTTTTGGTACCTTACGTTCCGCTATATCGGCTAAGGTAGCGCTGGGAGAACTACTGCGATTGTGCCCCGGTTCAGCTGGGCTAAGCACCTCAGTAGAGAAAGCTAAAACTGAGTGTCATGATTGGGCGAGAGCTGGTCGCTGTTCAAAGAGGTTTCGAGTCCTTAAAGACTTATGCCGCTTAGAGCGAGGAGTCGACTTTGTCCAGCCTAACGCGTGTATAGCACCCCGAACTCGGTCTTCCGAACACTAGGGGCTTCGCCGAAATTTAAAATTATAGAATTCTCTGGCTAAGTGAGAGTGATAACGCACTATAGTCCGATTGCCTTGTTCGTCATGCTGAGCACCTCCCTCGAAGGACCCAAGAATGGGAAAAAGAGTGCTCAGGTTTTATCCCGAACACCCCAGCACTCGTGGCATGGGGGCAGAAGCCGACGACTCGCCGTCTCTCAGGTTTAATAAACGGCCGCATAGAAGGTAATATTTTAAATTAAAACAACTGTTGCATAGCGCATATGAACAAGTTTTCAGCGCACAAGATCAAATGAACAAGTTTACTCAAATATTACATCCTTGGAACATTCATCCGCCACAAGGCGGGCACCCTTCAGGACGCCCTCATAATACATCTCGGGGTGGCGATGCTCCATGCCCTGCGGTGGCCCGACCTTCACAAGGTTCTCAGCATCCATCTTGCCCCAGTGCACTTTAGCATGGGCAAGAGCCCTACGGGCACCCTCGATGCAGACGGAGCGCTTGATGACTTCAAGCCGTGGACAGGCATCCACCAGCCGCCTCACTGAAGGAAATATGCCCTAGAGGCAATAATAAAGTTATTATTTATTTCCTTATATCATGATAAATGTTTATTATTCATGCTAGAATTGTATTAACTGGAAACATAATACATGTGTGAATACATAGACAAACAGAGTGTCACTAGTATGCCTCTACTTGACTAGGTCATTAATCAAAGATGGTTATGTTTCCTAACCATGAACAAGGAGTTGTTAATTGATTAATGAGGTCACATCATTAGTTGAATGATCTGATTGACATGACCCATTCCATTAGCTTAGCACCCGATCGTTTAGTATGTTGCTATTGCTTTTATCCATGACTTATACATGTTCCTTTAACTATGAGATTATGCAACTCCCGTTTACCGTAGGAACACTTTGTGTGTTAACCAAACGTCACAACGTAACTGAGTGATTATAAAGGTGCTCTATAGGTGTCTCCGAAGGTACATGTTGGGTTGGCGTATTTCGAGATTAGGATTTGTCACTCCGATTGTCGGAGAGGTATCTCTGGGCCCTCTCGGTAATGCACATCACATAAGCCTTGCAAGCATTGCAACTAATGTGTTAGTTGTGAGATGATGTATTACGGAACGAGTAAAGAGACTTGCCGGTAACGAGATTGAACTAGGTATTGGATACCGACGATCGAATCTCGGGCAAGTAACATACCGATGACAAAGGGAACGACGTATGTTGTTATGCGGTCTGACCGATAAAGATCTTCGTAGAATATGTAGGAGCCAATATGGGCATCCAGGTCCCGCTATTGGTTATTGACCGGAGACATGTCTCGGTCATGTCTACATTGTTCTCGAACCGTAGGGTCCGCACGCTTAAGGTTTCGATGACAATTATATTATGAGTTTATGAGTTTTGATGTACCGAAGGAGTTCGGAGTCCCGGATGAGATCGGGGACATGACGAGGAGTCTCGAAATGGTCGAGACGTAAAGAATGATATATTGGAAGCCTACGTTTGGACATCGGATGCATTCCAGGTGAAATCAGGATTTTACCGGAATACCGGGAGGGTTACCGGAACCCCCCAGGAGCATAATGGGCCAACATGGGCCTTGGAGGAGAGGTGAGAGGGCTGCCCTCATGGGCTGCGCGCCTCCCCCCTTTCCCCTAGTCCTATTAGGACTAGGAGAGGTGGGCGCCCCCCCTCTCTCTCTCCCCCTTGGAGAATCCTAGTCCAACTAGGATTGGGGGGGGGGGGGAATCCTACTCCCAGAGGGAGTAGGACTCTCCTGGCGCGCCAGGCTTGGCCGGCCAGCCCCTCCCCCTTGGCTCCTTTATATACGGGGGCAGGGGGCACCCCATAGACACACAATTGATCATTGAGATCTTTCCTTAGCCGTGTGCGGTGCCCCCTTCCACCAAATTCCACCTCGGTCATATCATTGCAGTGCTTAGGCGAAGCCCTGCGCCGGTAACACATCAAGATCGTCACCACGCCGTCGTGCTGACGGAACTCTTCCCCGACGCTTTGCTGGATCGGAGCCCGGGGATCGTCATCGAGCTGAACGTGTGCCAAGAACTCGGAGGTGCCGGAGTAACGGTGCTGTGATCGGTTGGATCGCGAGGAGAACGTACGACTACTTCCTCTACGTTGTGTCAACGCTTCCGCTTCGGTCTACGAGGGTACATAGACAACACTCTCCCCTCTCGTTGCTATGCATCACCATGATCTTGCATGTGCGTAGGAATTTTTTTGAAATTACTACGTTCCCCAACAGTGGTATCAGAGCCTAGGTTTTTATGGTTTGATGTTATTTGCACGAGTAGAACACAAGTAAGTTGTGGACGATACAAGTCATACTGCCTACCAGCATGTCATACTTTGGTTCAGCGGTATTGTTGGACGAGACGATCCGGACCAACCTTACGCGTACGCTTACGCGAGACCGGTTCCCTCGACGTGCTTTGCACGTAGATGGCTTGCGGAAGACTGTCTCTCCAACTTTAGTTGAACCGAGTGTGGCTACGCCCGGTCCTTGAGAAGGTTAAAACGGAGTCTATTTGACAAACTATCGTTGTGGTTTTGATGCGTAGGTAAGATGAGTTCTTGCTTAAGCCCGTAGCAGCCACGTAAAACTTGCAACAACAAAGTAGAGGACGTCTAACTTGTTTTTGCAGGGCATGTTGTGATGTGATATGGTCAAGACATGATGCTAAATTTTATTGTATGATCATGTTTTGTAACCGAGTTATCGGCAACTGGCAGGAGCCATATGGTTGTCGCTTTATTGTATGCAATGCAATCGCGATGTAATGCTTTACTTTATTACTAAGCGGTAGTGATAGTCGTGGAAGCATAAGATTGGCGAGACGACAACGATGCTACGATGGAGATCAAGGTGTCGCGCCGGTGACGATGGTGATCATGACGGTGCTTCGAAGATGGAGATCACAAGCACGAGATGATGATGGCCATATCATATCACTTATATTGATTGCATGTGATGTTTATCTTTTATGCATCTTATCTTGCTTTGATTGACGGTAGCATTATAAGATGATCTCTCACTAATTATCAAGAAGTGTTCTCCCTGAGTATGCACCGTTGCGAAAGTTCTTCGTGCTGAGACACCACGTGATGATCGGGTGTGATAGGCTCTACGTTCAAATACAACGGGTGCAAAACAGTTGCACACGCGGAATACTCAGGTTATACTTGACGAGCTATGCATATAAGATATGACCTCGGAACACAGAGACCGAAAGGTCGAGCGTGAATCATATAGTAGATATGATCAACATAACGATGTTCACCATTGAAAACTACTCCATATCACGTGATGATCGATTATGGTTTAGTTGATTTGGGTCACGTGATCACTTAGAAGATTAGAGGGATGTCTATCTAAGTGGGAGTTCTTAAGTAATATGATTAATTGAACTTTAATTTATCATGAACTTAGTCCTGGTAGTATTAGCATATCTATGTTGTAGAACAATAGCTCGCATTGTTGCATCCCTGTGTTAATTTTGATATGTTCCTAGAGAAAATTGTGTTGAAAAATGTTAGTAGCAATGATGCGGATTGGATCCGTGATTTAAGGTTTATCCTCATTGCTGCACAGAAGAATTATGTCCTTGATGCACCGCTAGGTGACGGACCTATTGTAGGAGCAGATGCAGATGTTATGAAACGTTGTGCTATCTCAATATGATGACTACTTAATAGTTTAGTGCACCATGCTTAAACGGCTTAAGAATCGGGACTTCAAAGACGTTTTGAACGTCATGGACCATACGAGATGTTCCAGGAGTTGAAGTTAATATTTCAAGCAAATACTCGAGTTGAGAGATATGAAGTCTCCAACAAGTTCTATAGCTAAAAGATGGAGGAGAATCGCTCAACTAGTGAGCATGTGCTCAGATAGTCTGAGTACTACAATCGCTTGAATCAAGTGGGAGTTAATCTTCCAGATAAAATAGTGATTGACAGAATTCTCTAGTCACCATCACCAAGTTAGTAGAACTTCGTGATGAACTATAATATGCAAGGGATAACGGAAAATATTCCCAAGCTCTTCGCGATGCTAAAATCGGCGAAGGTAGAAATCAAAGAAAAACATCAAGTGTTGATGGTTGACAAGATCACTAGTTTCAAGAAAAGGGCAAAAAGGAAAGAAGGGGAACTTCAATAAGAACGGCAAGCAAGTTGCTGCTCAAGTGAAAAAGCCCAAGTCTGGTCCTAAGCCTGAGACTAAGTGCTTCTACTGCAAAGGGACTGGTCACTGGAAGCGGAACTACCCCAAGTGATTGGAGGATAAGAAGGATGGCAAAGTGAACATAAGTATATTTGATATACATGTTATTGATGTGTACTTTACTAGTGTTCATAGCAACCCCTCAGTATTTGGTACTAGTTCAAGTTGCTAAGATTAGTAACTCGAAACGGGAGTTGCAGAATTAACAAAGACTAGTTAAAGGGCAAGGTGACGATGTGTGTTGGAAGTGGTTCCAAGATTGATATGATCATCATCACACACTCCCTATACTTTCGGGATTAGTGTTGAAACTAAATAAGTGTTATTTGGTGTTTGCGTTGAGCATGAATATGATTTGATCATGTTAATTGCAATACAGTTATTCATTTAAGTTAGAGAACAATTGTTGTTCTGTTTACATGAATAAAACCTTCTATGGTCATACACACCAATGAAAATAGTTCATTGGATCTCGATCGTAGTGATACACATATTCATAATATTGAAACCAAAAGATGCGAAGTTAATAATGATAGTGCAACCTATTTGTGGCACTGCCGTTTAGGTCATATTGGTGTAAAGCGCATGAAGAAACTCCATGCTGATGGGATTTTGGAATCACTTGATTATGAATCACTTGATGCTTGCGAACCATGCCTCTTGGGCAAGATGACTAAAACGCCGTTCTCCGGAACAATGGAGCAAGCAACAGATTTGTTGGAAATCATACATACTGATGTATGTGGTCCGATGAATATTAAGGCTCGCGACAAGTATCATTATTTTCAGAACTTCACAGATGATTTAAGCAGATATGGGTATATCGACTTAATGAAACATAAGTCTGAAACGTTTGAAAAGTTCAAAGAATTTTAGAGTGAAGTGGATAATCATCGTAACAAGAAAATAAAAAGTTTCTACGATATGATCGCAGAGGTAAAATATTTGAGTTACGAGTTTTGGCCTTCAATTAAAACAATGTGGAATAGTTTCACAAATTCATGCCACCTGGAACACCACAGCATAATGGTGTGTCCAAACGTCATAACTGTACTTCATTGGATATAGTACAATCTATGATGTTTCTTACCGATTTACCAATATCGTTTTGGGATCATGCATTAGAGACAGCTGCATTCACGTTAAAAGGGGCACCATCTAAAGTCCGTTGAGACGACACAATCTGAACTGTGGTTTGGCAAGAAACCAAAGTTGTCGTGTCTGAAAGTTTGGGGTTGTGATGCTTACATGAAAAAGTTTCATCCTGATAAGCTCAAACCCAAATCGGAGAAATGTGTCTTCATAGGTACCCAAAGGAGACTGTTGGGTACACCTTCTATCACAGATCCGAAGGCAAGATATTCGTTGCTGAGAATGGATCCTTTCCAAAGAAGGAATTTCTCTCGAAAGAAGTGAGTGGGAGGAAAGTAGAAAACTTGATAAGGTAATTGTACCTTCTCCCTTATTGGAAAGTAGTTCATCACAGAAATCTGTTCTTGTGACTACTACACTAATTAGTGAGGAAGCTAATGATGATGATCATGTAACTTCAGATCAAGTAACTACCGAATCTCGTAGGTAAACCAGAGTGAGATCCGCACCAGAGTGGTACGGTAATCCTATTCTGGAAGTCATGTTACTAGACCATGACGAACTTGCGAACTATGAGGAAGCGATGATGAGCCCAGATTCCGCAAAATGGTTTGAGGCCATGAAATCTGAGATATGATCCATGTATAAGAACAAAGTATGGACTTTGATGGATTTGCCCGATGATCGGCAAAGCCATAGAAAATAAATGGATCTTCAAGAGGAAGACGGACGCTGATAGTAGTGTTACTATCTACAAAGCTAGAATTGTCGCAAAAAGGTTTTCGACAAGTTCAAAGTATTGACTACGATGAGAGTTTCTCACTCGTATCTATGCTTAAGTCTGTCCGAATCATGTTAGCAATTGCCGCATTTTATGAAATCTGGCAAATGGATAAACAAAACTGCATTCCTTAATGGAGAGTTGTATATGATACAACCAGAAGGTTTTGTCGACCATAAAGGTGCTAATAAAGTGAGCAAGCTCCAGCGATCCATCTATGGACTGGTGCAAGCATCTCAGAGTTGGAATATACGCTTTGATAAGTTGATCAAAGCATATAGTTTTATACAGACTTATGGTGAAGCCTGTATTTACAAGAAAGTGAGTGGGAGCACTACAGCATTTCTGATAAGTATATGTGAATGACATATTGTTGATCGGAAATAATGTAGAATTATTCTGCAAAGCATAAAGGAGTGTTTGAAAAGAGTTTTTCAAAGAAAGACCTCAGGGAAGCTACTTACATATCGAGCATCAAGATCTATAGAGATAGATCGAGACGCTTGATAAGTTTTTTCAATGAGTACATACCTTGACAAGATTTTGAAGTAGTTCAAAATGGAACAGTCAAAGAAAGAGTTCTTGCCTGTGTTACAAGGTGTGAAATTGAGTAAGACTCAAAGCCCGACCACGACAGAAGATAGAAAGAGAATGAAAGTCATTCCCTATGCTTTGGCCATAGGTTCTATAAAGTATGCCATGCTGTGTACCAGACCTATTGTATACCCTACCCTGAGATTGGCACGGGAGTACAATAGTGATCTAGGAGTAGATCACTGGACGGCGGTCAAAATTATCCTTAGTGGAATAAGGATATGTTTCTCGATTATGGATGTGACAAAAAGGTTCGTCGTAAAAGGTTACGTCGATGCAAGTTTTGACACTGATCCAGATGACTCTAAGTCTCAATCTGGATACATATTGAAAGTGGGAGCAATTAGCTAGAGTAGCTCCATGCCGAGCATTGTTGACATAGAAATTTGCAAAGTACATGCGGATCTGAATGTAGCAGACCCGTTGACTAAGATTCTCTCACAAGTAAAACATGATCACACCGTAGTACTCTTTGGGTGTTAATTACATAGCGATGTAAACTAGATTACAGAATCTAGTAAACCCTTTGGGTGTCGGTCACATAGCGATGTGAACTATGGGTGTTAATCACATGATGATGTGAACTATTGATGTTAATCACATGGTGATGTGATCTAGATTATTGACTCTAGTGCAAGTGGGAGACTGAAGGAAATATGCCCTAGAGGCAATAATAAAGTTATTATTTATTTCCTTATATCATGATAAATGTTTATTATTCATGCTAGAATTGTATTAACTGGAAACATAATACATGTGTGAATACATAGACAAACAGAGTGTCACTAGTATGCCTCTACTTGACTAGCTCATTAATCAAAGATGGTTATGTTTCCTAACCATGAACAAGGAGTTGTTATTTGATTAATGAGGTCACATCATTAGTTGAATGATCTGATTGACATGACCCATTCCATTAGCTTAGCACCCGATCGTTTAGTATGTTGCTATTGCTTTTATCCATGACTTATACATGTTCCTTTAACTATGAGATTATGCAACTCCCGTTTACCGTAGGAACACTTTGTGTGCTACCAAACGTCACAACGTAACTGAGTGATTATAAAGGTGCTCTACAGGTGTCTCCGAAGGTACATGTTGGGTTGGCGTATTTCGAGATTAGGATTTGTCACTCCGATTGTCGGAGAGGTATCTCTGGGCCCTCTCGGTAATGCACATCACATAAGCCTTGCAAGCATTGCAACTAATGTGTTAGTTGTGAGATGATGTATTACGGAAAGAGTAAAGAGACTTGCCGGTAACGAGATTGAACTAGGTATTGGATACCGACGATCGAATCTCGGGCAAGTAACATACCGATGACAAAGGGAACGACGTATCTTGTTATGCGGTCTGACCAATAAAGATCTTCGTAGAATATGTAGGAGCCAATATGGGCATCCAGGTCCCGCTATTGGTTATTGACCGGAGACATGTCTCGGTCATGTCTACATTGTTCTCGAACCGTAGGGTCCGTACGCTTAAGGTTTCGATGACAATTATATTATGAGTTTATGAGTTTTGATGTACCGAAGGAGTTCGGAGTCCCGGATGAGATCGAGGACATGAAGAGGAGTCTCGAAATGGTCGAGACGTAAAGAATGATATATTGGAAGCCTATGTTTGGACATCGGATGCATTCCAGGTGAAATTAGGATTTTACCGGAATACCGGGAGGGTTACCGGAACCCCCCAGGAGCATAATGGGCCAACATGGGCCTTGGAGGAGAGGTGAGAGGGCTGCCCTCATGGGCTGCGCGCCTCCCCCCTTTCCCCTAGTCCTATTAGGACTAGGAGAGGTGGGCGCCCTCTCTCTCTCTCTCCCCCTTGGAGAATCCTAGTCCAACTAGGATTGGGGGGGGGGGGAATCCTACTCCCAGAGGGAGTAGGACTCTCCTGGCGCGCCAGGCTTGGCCGGCCAGCCCCTCCCCCTTGGCTCCTTTATATACGGGGGCAGGGGGCACCCCATAGACACACAATTGATCATTGAGATCTTTCCTTAGCCGTGTGCGGTGCCCCCTTCCACCAAATTCCACCTCGGTCATATCGTTGCAGTGCTTAGGCGAAGCCCTGCGCCGGTAACACATCAAGATCGTCACCACGCCGTCGTGCTGACGGAACTCTTCCCCGACGCTTTGCTGGATCGGAGCCCGGGGATCGTCATCGAGCTGAACGTGTGCCAAGAACTCGGAGGTGCCGGAGTAACGGTGCTGTGATCAGTTGGATCGCGAGGAGAACGTACGACTACTTCCTCTATGTTGTGTCAACGCTTCCGCTTCGGTCTACGAGGGTACGTAGACAACACTCTCCCCTCTCGTTGCTATGCATCACCATGATCTTGCGTGTGCGTAGGAATTTTTTTGAAATTACTACGTTCCCCAACACTCACCAGCCCGAAGTAGCTCCCAGGCATGGCCTCTCCAGGCCACAACCGGACTATGAGACCCTTCATGGCCTGTTCGGCCACCTTATGGAGCTCGACCAGTTGCTTCAGCTGGTCGCTCAAGGGCACCGGGTGTCCGCTCTCAGCATACTGAGACCAGAACACCTTCTCCATCGAGCTCCCTTCCTCGACCCGGTAGTAGGTGGCGGCATCGGACACGCTGTGGGGCAAATCTGCGAATGCTCCTAGAGAGCTCCGGACTCGGGTAAGTAACAAGTAATTCACTTTCACATGCTTGCTTTGCATATTAAAGGCCTTACCCGCCGCTATCTTCTTCATCGCCTCAACTTCCTGGAGGGCTTTTTGGGCTTTGGCCTTGGCAAACTTGGTGCTCTCGAGGGTCGCAGCGAGCTCGGACTCGCGAGTCTTCGACTCAAGCTCCAAACTCTCATGCTTTTTCACGAGAGCCTGGAGCTCTTGCTGCACCTCGGCAACCCGCGCCTCTTGTTTCTCCCGCTCGCTGCACTCTGTGGCCGCTTTATCTTCGGCCTCGGAAAGTGCTCGCTTCAGGGTTGCCACCTCGGTCGTGGCCCCTAGCACATCAATAACGATCCTATCATTTTTTGCAACTGCATCTTTTTTATACACACATAAAGACAAGGCATTACGTACCTTGGTTCTCCTCGAGCTGCTTTTTGGCAAGGCCGAGCTCTTTCTCGGACCGCTCGAGGTTCTGCTTCAGCACATCAACCTCCACAGTCAGTGCGACAGAGGTTAGCAGCGAAGCCTGCATACGCATATCGACATAATTATGTTAAACTCCTGTGAATGTTATTAGATCCTCTATTCGGCTTTTCTTTGTGAACGCCAAACAGAGCATCAGGGGCTACTGTCTATGCGGTAATATTTTCATATATTTTCTAGTACCTCAAAGCCTGTCAACAGGCTAGCACAGGCTTCAGTCAGCCCGCTCTTGGCGGACTGAACCTTCTGGATCACCGCACTCATAATAGTGCGGTGCTCCTCGTTGATGGAGGCGCCGTTAATCACCTCCAGCAAGTTATCCGGTGCCTCCGGTTGGACGGAGGTCACCGGCGCGGTAGGCTTGCCCTTCTTAGCAGTGAGCCGCCTGCCGGACTCCGGGACCGATGAAGGTTCTGGTGCGGTGTTCGGCCCAGGGCTGGACTTGGAGCCCCTGGGGGTCTTTCCCCCCTTGCGCCTGGAGTCCGGGACGTCGCCTTGAGGCGCTCCTAGGACTGCCTCCCCTCGATTCGGAACCTCTTGGGACAATACCTCGGCATTTTCCGCAGGGCGATGGGAGGAGGCGGCCGGAAGTGAAAGGCTATTCACATCCGACGAATTCAAGGAGTTGCTCGACGACACGTCGATACGGGCTCGGGGCGGACTGCATGATTATATTCAGCGTCAGGGAAAGCTGTGCAATAAAGGAACACTACGAGTCACTCTGGTGTCCGAATACCTACGACTTCGCCAGGGGCTTGGCCCTGGGCGGCCACTCCTCCTCGTTGTCGGTGGCGTTGGTGGAGTAGTCCGGAGGAACGGTCCTCCCCTTCTTGGACCTTCCGGCCTCCCTAGTTGGGGCGGCCTTCCTTTTCTTTTCTTCCCCTGCTGGGGAAGAAACCTCTCTTTCCTCCTCCTTGTCTTCATGGGAGGAGTGCGCCTCGGAGTTATCGGACGATGAGTCCGACTCCACTGGGCGCCGGGAACTCTTACGGGTTCCCGTGGCCTTCTTCTCCGGCACCACGTAAGGTGCCAAAACCAGCAGTTTCGTCAAGCGGGCGTCTGCTAGGCCTTCGGGCAAAGGAGCCGGACAGTCGATCTGTCCGGCCTTCTCCTGCCAGTCCTGTCAAAGGCATGGGGGCTTAGATCCCACATAGAGTCAAACTATGAAAGACAAATATCCTGTAAGAGGTAAAACAGCTTACCGCGCTGGCTTGACACTGCGCGCAGAATCCGCGATCCTCGATAGTGGAAGCGGGAGCCTCGGCGCCCTTGAATAGCACCTTCCAGGCATCTTCATACGTTGTGTCGAAGAGCCTGTTCAGAGTTCGGTGTTGGGCCGTCTCGAACTCCCACAAGCTGAAAGCCCGTTGTTGGCACAGGAGGATCCGGCGGATGAGCATGACCTAGACTATGTTGACGAGTTTGACCTTCTTGTCCACCAGGTTTTGGACGCAGGTTTGGAGTCCGGTCAGCTCTCCCAAATTACCCCAGGACAGGCCCTTCTCTTGCCAGGAGGTGAGCCACGTGGGGATGCCAGATCGGAACTCGGGGGCCGCTTCCCATTCGGGGTCACGCGGCTCGGTGATGTAGAACCACCCCGATTGGCACCCCTTTATGGTCTCCATGAAGGAGCCCTCGAGCCATATAACGTTGGGCATCTTGCCCACCATGGCGCCTCCGCACTCCGCCTGGTGGCCGCCCACTACCTTCGGCTTGGCATTGAAGGTTTTCAGCCATAAGCCGAAGTGGGGCTTGATGCGGAGGAAGGCCTCGCACATGATGATAAACGCCGAGATGTTGAGGATGAAGTTTGGGGCCAGATCATGGAAGTCCAGGCCATAGTAGAACATGAGCCCCCGGACGAATGGGTGGAGTGGGAAGCCCAGTCCGCGGAGGAAATGGGTGAGGAACACCACCCTCTCATGGGGCCTAGGGGTGGGGATGAGTTGCCCCTCATCTGGGAGCCGGTGCGCGATGTCGTGGGGCAGGTATCCAGCTCTTCTCAGCTTCTTGATGTGTCCCTCCGTGACGGAGGAGACCATCCACCTGCCTCCCGCCCCGGACATGGTTGGAGAAGGTTGAGTGGGGAATGCGGACTTGGGCGCTGGAGCTCGAGTGTGCGAAAATGGATGAGCAAAGGAGGAAGAAGGCGTGGATGAATAGGTGGATCCTTATTCCCATATATGGGCGGACGAAACTATGCATCCCCACCAGCCTCGTAAAACTCGCTTATCCCCCAAGTGCCGTAATCAATGGCATGGTTGGGTTACCCACGCCCGTATTGATGAGAATCCCGGAATAAGGGGACACGATCTCTGCTTCGACAAGACGTGCCAAGGAAACCGCCTCGCAAAACGCGCTGAGGTGGGACAGTAAAAACGATTCGAATAAAGGCTTGTTGTGGTGTGATGTCATGCTACAGGATATGTCAGCAGATTATATTTGTGAAAAAGTTATTCTCTCTCTACGGTGGTATGTGGAACTTGTTTTGCAGAGCCGGACATGACCCTTGTGTTCAAAATCTTCTATGAAGTATTCAGAGGAGGAACCCGCCTTGCAATGCCGAAGACAATCTGCGCGCCGGACTAGTCGTCATTGAAGCCTGGTTCAGGGGCTACTGAGGGAGTCCTGGATTAGGGGGTGTCCGGACAGCCAGACTATGACCTTTGGCCGGACTGTTGGACTATGAAGATACAAGATTGAAGACTTTGTCCCGTGTCCGCATAGGACTTTCCTTGGCATGGAAGGCAAGCTTGGCAAATACGGATATTCAGATCTCCTCCCATTGTAACCGAGTCTGTGTAACCCTAGCCCCCTCCGGTGTCTATATAAACCAGAGGGTTTAGTCCGTAGGATAACAACAAACAACAATCATACCATAGGCTAGCTTCTAGGGTTTAGCCTCTCTGATCTCGTGGTAGATCTACTCTTGTACTACCCATATCATCAATATTAATCAAGCAGGAGTAGGGTTTTACCTCCATCAAGAGGGCCCGAACCTGGGTAAAAACATTGTGTCCCTTGTCTCCTGTCACCATCCGCCTAGACGCACAGTTCGGGACCCCCTACCCGAGATCCGCCAGTTTTGACACCGACACCGTGCCAGTCCTTAATCATGGGGCGGTCGCGGATGGGCTCACAAGGGCTCATGACCTTAGTGGCGGTGAGGGTGCCAACCATATAGATAATGCAAAAGAAGCAACCAGTTCTGATTCATGCGCAAAAAGAGACAACTGTGGGGGTAAGCCCCAAGCAGCTCGAGGATGATGCAGCCCGAGGGGCGCCCTTGATGGAATACCTGAGACATCACCTGATACTTGCCGCTGAAGAGGAGTTGGGGTAGCTGGAGACGCAAGCCATGCGGGTTGCTCCTGAGGAGAGCCGAGCTCCCAAGGCCCACGGGCTCCGGAGGCTGTCAGTGGTCGCGGGGTCCTGGTCCTGCTCCGTCAGGAGCGCCTGCCGCTGAGCCTCCTGAGCCCCCGCGGCCTGTTGTACAAAGTGCTGGTATGTGGCGGCCGCATTGCGGAGACTAAAGGGGAAGGCCCTCCCCCAGCCGACCGCCATCGGCTGGAAGAGGCCCTGGGCGGCAGCCCTGTTGAGGCTCGGGATGTCGATGCAGACGCGGAACTGGTTGCTTGGGTCTTGAGTAGGTGGGTAAGGTTCCTTGGTAGCTTGGTCGATGGGGTCCTGAGCCCCCAGCGTTATGAGGCTCACGCTAGGCTCATGACCACGCACGGTGGGGAGCGCCCGCGAGTGGTGCCCGGGCACCTCCCTCATGACCAGGTCCAGGGTCCCCCTAAGGGGAGCCCCCGAGCCCATCCTAAGAGGGGCGCCGGGCACGCCTCCCTATGCGAGGGCAGAGGGCGCCTCGTCAGCAGCCCCGGAGCTTGAGGTGGTGCCGTCGGGAGCCCTCGAGGCCTGAGAGTCGGGAAGTTGCTTCTTCTTCTTGGGGGCGGTCATCAGGGCGAATACGGCTCCGTCTCTGTCGGAGCTCTCGATCGCCGTAGTCTGGTAGGCGCACTCCAGAGAACGTACTGCTTCCTTCTCGTCGCAGGCGATCATGATGACTCCGCTGCTTCCAGGCATCTTGAGGATGTTGTAGCGGTGATGGGTCACCATCATAAACTTGGAGAGGGCCGGATACCCTAGGATGGCGTTGTACGGGAGGTTGATGTTGGCGACGTCGAAGTCGATGAGCTCGGTGTGGTAGTTGTCGTGGTCGCCGAAGGTGATGGCGAGGCGGACCTGCCCCATCAGGAGGGTGGAGCCATCTGTGACTCCATAAAATGGCTTGGTCGGGTGCAACTGATCGTAAGGTACTTGAAGAGTCTCGAAGATCTGGACCGAGAGGACGTTGATCCCTGCCTCACCGTCGATGAGGGTCTTGGTCACGCGGACATTGCTGATGGTCGCAAGGTTGTCAGAATCGTGATTTTGAATCAGATCGGAGGTCCGATGGTAGGATCGGAAATCGTAGAATCTTCACTATCAGGATCGTAGAAACGTAGATTCTATGAAATAAAATCATAGAATCAGAGGGGTTAGTTTGGATCGTAAAGTCGTAGAATCGTATAACAGAATTGCGATTCTGACAACCTTGGATGGTCGGGGTGCAGAGCATCGAGAGAGTGCCTGGCGCGGCGGTCCACCTGAGCTGGTCCTTAGGGTCAAAGGCGATGATCTCCTTGGCCCACCTGAGGTTGCGCGCGGCGTCAGGCCTGGGGAGCGCCGTGTTCACCTCACGAGCGAACTGCTTGAAGATGCGGTGAGAAGCCGGAGCGTGGGCTCCTCCCAGGATGCACGCGACCCCGCGTGGCTCCTAAAAGCCCCCCGCTTCATCTCCCTAGCGGTCATCGTCGTTCCTTCTTGGCGGTGGTGGAAGCGGAGGCAGGCCCGCGTTGCCCTGAGGGCGACCCTCGCGAGGCTGGTCACGCCAGGCGGCGTCACGAGGCTGCTCTTGCCAGCGGTCTTCACGAGGCTGATCACGCCATCCTTGGCGCGAGTTCCTGTCGTCCCAGCGTCCTCCGCCACGGCCTCCTCCGCAGCCGTAGCCACGGTTGTCGCGCTCAAGGCGCTGCCCGACGCGCCCGCCGCGCATCGCCCTGAGCTCTTGGCAGTCATTGGTGTTATGGCTATGGACATCATGGAAGATGCAGTACAGACGGTTGTCTCTTGGAGGGTCGTTGTAGCCGCAGCCGCGCTTCACTTCTGGCTCCACAGCTAGCACGGCTGGTCCCTTGCGCTCTGCTTCCTTGGCCTTGGTCTTCTTGTCATGGGCTTCCGCCTCAGGCAGTTCCAGGAGGGAGAGGCAGCCTTCCTCTGCCCTGGCGCACTTTGTCGCGAGATTGAACATCTCAAGGGCCATGCACAAGTCCTTGTGGATGGCAAGCTCCTCCTTCATCCTGATGTCGCGCACACCGTCAGAGAACGCCGAGATGATGGCCTCGTCGGAGACCCTGGGGATCTTGAGGCGCACGATGTTGAAGCGTTGGATGTACTTCTGCAGGGTCTCCCCAGGCTGCTACTTCACGCGGCACAGGTCTGCGGCCGCTAGAGCTCAGTCGCGGGTACCTTGGAAGTTGGCGATGAAGCGCTCGCGAAGCTCCTCCCAAGAAGAGATGGATCCTGGAGGAAGGTTCAGGAGCCAGGAGCGCGCACCGTCCTTGAGGGCCATGTCGAACCAGTTCACCATGACCTGCTTGGTGCCATTCGCCGCCTCGATGTTGAGCTTGTAGAGCTGTAGGAACCCCGCCGGGTCGGCGGTGCCGTCGTAACGCGGAGGCAGGTCCGGCTTGAACTTGCCGGGCCAGACGAGGCGCCATAGCTCAGGAGCTAGGGCGCGACATCCAGCCACGCTCATGATTGCTGGGGCGCCTTGCGCCTGCGGTGCTGGATCTTGGGGTGCGGGCGCCACCACCTCCTGTGGGGCGCAGTTCTGGTGCTGTTGAGCGGGGAGCACGCGCGCTTTTGCCTGGGGGCACGGGACCACATGGCAGCTCTCCTCGTCACGCGCGGGGGCCCTACGGGGTTGTTCGCGCCGTGGAGCCTCGTGCTTGAGCCCCTGGCCGGCGCCGCGCGGTGGAAGTGGGGGCGGAGCACCATGGTCATCGTTCCCCGCCATGGGCGACGGAGGGCGAGAGGAATGGGTCGGCGCGGGCGCCTCCCCGGCGGCGTTGATGAGCTCGGTGATGTGGTGGAGCCATTCGTTGTAGAGGTCGTTCGCCGGACGGTAGCACAGGAGCTCCCACGCCATCAGTAGCGCAGGCTGCCGGTAGACCGGCCCGCGGCGAACCAGCGAGGACGAGGCTGCTGCCGGTGAAGGTGACGGGGTCGCTGTGCGGCCTTCGCGCGACACGGACATCGGCAGCGATGAGTCTTGCTGGATGTGAACGGCTGGGTCCGTGGCCGCGTTGGCGACCGGCGAGTTGGGCGGAGTGGTGCGCCGTTACCCGTGGGCACCGTCTGAGCGACGTTGGCGGCGCGGCGGGCGGCGCGTGCTCGGCGAGTGTCCACCATGGCGGTGAAACGAGGTCGACGGAGAAGAGCAGAGCGAGGTTGTCGGAGAAGCGAGATTCCGGCATGCCCCCTACCTGGCGCGCCAAATGTCGGATTTCGGGCTCCGCAAAACCCTTAAGATTCGAACACAGGGGCGTGACGAAGATCTCTCCCACTACACGCCTACCTAGCGCCTCGCTCTTCTCCTGGTGGTGAGAATGGAATGCAAGCAAGCAAAACAAGTAGAGCACATAAGAGTTTACCCAGGTTCAGGCCACCTTGCGGTGTAAAACCCTACGTCCTGCTTTAGTGGATTGGCCTCGCGAGGGCTCGAGTATGAACAAGTACAGTGGTTTCCTGAGCTCAGGAGGCGAGCTCAAGATGGGTGAGGAAGCAGATGTTCTTGCTCCTTTGCTATGCTAAGTCCCAATGGGTTGGTCGATCCTCTTCTTATGATGGGAACCCTAGCTACTTATATAGGCGGCTAGGGTCCTCTTCCCCCAAAATATTTAGGTGGGAAGGGAATCCCACAACGACCATTTGAGAGGGAACACAACGACGCTCCTATCCTAACAAAAGATGGTCTTCGCCTGCAAAGAGGGCAGGCGGTGACGTGGTGGTGGGCTCGGCGATGACATCCTTCCTGCCGTCCTTGCGGTCTTTGGTCTTGTTGCACCAAAGGGTAAACCTTTGTCTCGCCCCTCGGGAACCTGCGCCTGTGCGGTCTCCTTTGCACCGATATGGAAACTGCGCCCGCTGGCGCGCGGTGGCGCCTGCTGGCATGGTTTGTCATGGCTTGCGTCACTGCCTCCTCCTGAGGCAGCCTTTGCCTTGAGATCTCCACCCTCTCGAAGCAGCCTAGCTGAGGCCACTCTTGGGAGAGGTCTTGGTTGCCCCTCTGGAACAGCCTAGGTGAGGCCGCTCCCTGAGGGGGTCTTGGTCGTTCTCCTCGCTAGGGCTGGCCCCCTCGCGAGGGTCATGAGCAACTGGTCGATCAGCTAGGCCCTACCGGGCCATACCAGGAACACGACGTAGGCCGCAGACAGGCAAGTCTAGGTACCCTGGTTCCCAGTACGCCGACAGGGTTGATCATCCTACAGATGAATTAGTGCAGCTTACGAACTCATCTACTTCATCAGTGAATAATATGACATCACAATTCATCAGATCAATTTCATCAAGCAATAGTACAGATAAAGCAGTATGAGGACATGAGAAATGAGAGTTCATTTCTTCATGATTAGCCTACGTCCTTTCAGGCACTTTTCAGTTCTCCAGCAAATTCTTCACACATTCACGCATGTCTAGAGACCTGACCTTAGAGAAGAGATTAGTTCTTTTTCTTCACCACCCACATTTGAAGGGGTGGCAAAGAGTTCATCACTCTACGTGCTCCATATGAGAAAGGTGGCATAGAGGCCAGTCCATTTCGTTTCACATAAGAGGAGTTAGGATAAGCATATGAATAAGCAGAGAAATTCTTCGAGGACTTATGAACATAATGGTTTGAAAAATAATGCACATATTCATAGCCCTTAGCTCTTCCCTACGAAACAGAGTTGTTAGCACGATGATATTCATACGAGGACTTTGATCCTTTTGAGGAATTTGATCCACGTGAGGAATTTGGTCCGTATGAGGACTTGGATCCATATGAAGAATTTGGTCCATATGAAGAATTGGATCTGGGGTTCCTATTCTTCACAGGTGGTGTCATGAGGACATTCACCTGAAGACTTTCAAGGCACTTTTTGGGAACCCTGATTTTCTTCATAGGGGAACCGTTCCTGCAGTTAGTGCCAACATATCTAGCAAATACTTCACCATTCTGATTTTTGAACAGTTTATAGTTGGAGTCAAATGACTCATCAGAAGAATGAGAAGATTCACATGTAAAGCCAGATAAATTGGATGGATCAACTGGAGGTCCCTTTGCAGCAACCCACGAGGTTTTGGGGTACTGCTCACGCTTCCAATATGTACCATCAGCATTGAGTTTCCTCTCAAAGGCAATACCCTCTTTCCTAGGGTTCCTGTTGAGGATTTGCTTTTTAAGCACATCACAAAGAGTCTGATGCCCTTTGAGGCTTTTGTACATGCCTATCATGTACAATTCCTTCAGCCTTGCATCATAAGTGATACTAGCAATGTCCTCAGATGAGGAGTTAGTGATAGCAGAGACAGTTGAAGAATTTGTACCATTAGAAGCATTTGAACATTCAGGTGAAGAATTAGCAGATTCATGTTCAATGCATTTCAAGCATGGAGGAACAAATTCTTCCTGAGCAATGCTGATTTGTTGAGCAAGTAATCAATCGCGCTCCTTCCGAAGATCTTCATAACTCACCCTTAGCTTTTCAAGATCTTGCTTTCTTTGAAGAAGTTCATAAGAAAGTTTCTCATGATACGATAAGAGAGTGTTATGATGACCTTGAAGGTTGTCAAACCTAGACTGAAGTCTCTGAAGACTCTCAGCCAAATCTTTTGACTGATCCATTTCTTCACCCAACATATCATCGCTCTTATTTAGCATGTCTTCAACTTTTTCCAAAGCCCTTGTTGTTTAATGGCAAGGGAAGAAAGTTTGACAAAACTGGGTCCAAATTCATCACCAGATTCATCATCACTAGACTCAGATAGGTAGCATTCAGTTACCTCAGCACTTTTTGCCATAAGGCATGATGAAGAGGATGATGATTCTGGTTCAAATGTCATCGATTTGAGTGATTCCTTGAAATCCTCCAACCAAGGATCATCACGAGTTCGATGACCTTCATATACCTCAGAGAGATGGTCCCAGATAAGCTTCGCATGATCAAGATGCATGATGTTCCTGAACTGATTTCGAGACACATAGGAGCAGATGATGTCCTTCGCCGTGAGATTGAGTATAGTGTACTTGCGAATGTCATCAGCTTCCGCCATCTTGCACAGATCAGTCAGAACAATCTCAGTGACGGTCCACAGCTCGCTGTTCATCGCCATGAGGCGCTTCTTCATCATGGCCTTCCACTTGGGATACTCCAGGCGTCAAACATGGGACATGACACAGTCTTCATTCCTGTGGTCGACATAACTAAAACCCCAGGAGGTTAAACCAAAACCACACAGAACAAGGGAGTACCTTGCTCTGATACCAATTGAAAGTGCGTTATATCGACTAGAGGGGGGTGAATAGGCGATTTTGTTGAATTCTTCACTGAGGAATTTGCGAGTGAAGAAATTCCTTAGTGAAGAACTACTTGCAGCGGAATAAATACTCAGAAGTAAACATAACAGAACACAAGCATGATCATCATGATGAAATGAAGACAAGCACAGAGTACGAAAAGCGTAAGCACAGGATAACAAAGGATGATGTCGGATTTCGGGTTCCGGCAGACCCTTAAGGTTTGAACTCTGGGGTGCGCGCGGAAATTACGCCTCCTACCTACCCGTACCCGTCCATCTCGCAAAGATCTAAGCTACCAAAAGAAGAACACAAGAGACACAGAGTTTATACTGGTTTGGGCCACCGATGTGGTGTAATACCCTACTCCAGTGTGGTGTGGTGGATTGCCCCTTGGGCTAATGATGATGAACAATACAAGGAAGAATAGCCTCGCGAGGGTCTGTTCTTGGCCGGGGGGAATGAACTGCTAGGAGGAGTTCAATCGCCCTTCTCTCTCTTTCTCTGTCTGCTGCCTATGCCTATCTAACTGATTGCCGGGTTGCTAGCTGTCTAGATGCCCCGGTCCTCTTCTATCCTGGGGGTGGCTAGTCCTATTTATAGGCAAAGGCCCTCTTCCCAAAAATTGAGCGGGAAGGGCGCCAACAATTAGCAATTTTGAAGGGGAACATCGGGTACACTTATCCTGACTAAAGTTGGTCCTCGCCTGCCAAAGGCTTTGGTGGTGACGCTGGCTTGGGCTCCATGATGACTTCCTCCTTGTCGCGGAGCTGGTCTTGGTCTCGTTGCACCTAAATGGGTGCCTTTGCTTGATCCTTCTGCCTGCGCTTGCTCCCTTTGCACCAAAGAGGAAAGGGAGGACACTGCGCGGGCTGTGCCCGCCCGGCGCCTTTGGTCGTCATGGCTTACATCATGGGCACCTAGTGAGGTACCCCGCCTTGATCTCTCCGCCTCCTCGCGAGCCAGCCTGATGAGGCCGCGTCTGAGGAAGCTCCGTGTCGTCCGCCCCGCGAGGCTTGGCCCCTCGCGAGGGTCTTGGGTCTGTGTTGATGAAGATGGGCCGTGCTGGGCCCCCTTTGAGCCACGCCACGGGCCGCAGGCAGGCAAGTCTGGGGACCCCCGTTCCCAGAACGCCGACAGTAGCCCCCGGGCCCAAGGTGCGCTCGGACTTGGCCGTGCAGGGAGGCGGAAGGGCAAGGGCGAAGCGCCGCGGGCCCTAACAGCCTGCGGCCTCGGGCGCTGCGCGGCGGTTGATTGGACGTGGGCGGCACTGTTCCCCCACGCCCCCTTATTCCGCGCCATGCTAGGCGGACTCGTAGTTGTACACAGCCTCTCCCTTCCTTCCGTTCGTGCGCCCTCTGTCCTTCCTCCGCTCGAACTCCAGCTCCTGTTTTCAGCCCAATCTTGAACCTTCTCTCCCCCTTCCCATCGCCATGGCTCCGACGAAGAAGGGAAGAGGGAAGAAACCCACGCCTCCGCCTCGCTCGCCGCCGTTGGTGGCCCCGCCGTCGACCGGTCGATCATACTCAATCGAGAGGGCCTGGGCAAGGTCAGCTCGACTCTGGCCACTATCTTCAACGAGTGCGGGAGGACGACGGCCTGGCCCACGTCTCACTTCCCCACTGATACACTACAAGAAATATGTCAACTTATGACCTTCTCTTAGTGACCCCAGCTGAATTGGTCGTAAATTCATGGTCATTTCGCTTGGAAGGGCTCAAACCCTGAAATTGCTTACACCAAATGGTCACAAAGCAGACAAGAGGCGTCAATGACCTTATTTCTACCTGATTACGACCAATATAAATGGTCATGAGGTTGTGATCATGGATGCATTGGTACTTATTGCTATGACAAGGCGCCACCTCATCAGTTTTGCCTATGTGTCATGTCCATGTGTCAATTTTTTCCCTAGGTTGTGAAGCAACCTATAATTCTTTCATTCCCAAAATTCCCCCAAAAATTGGGCATTCTTTACTATCCAAATCATTGCCTCATGACAATATTCAACTCCATTTGACTCGTAAGTCTTCCTTGGCAAATTTCCAAAGTTTTTGTTCAGCCTGAACTGTTGTGAAGGAAGTACTGGCTAGGCATATCATAATGAGCTGAATTTTTGCCACATCTTCTATATTCCCAAATCATAGCTCTCCACAAAATTTGAGACCCATCTAACAATACATGTGAGTGTGGCTTGAACATTCATATTTCTGTCTAGTGTGGCATATTGCAAAGCAAGTGACACCTAGGCTCCTCCATTTGAGCTGCAAATTTACCAAGATAGTGTCCTTAGTAGATGATCATCCTCGGCCAAAACTCAGGCCCATTGGCCATGTGCATTTCCCGTACCACTAATCAAACACTTGGGTGCTAATTCATGTTTGAGCTCGGTTCAGTCTCCTCGTCAGATTCTTCTTTTGCCTTCTTCTTCCTCACACCTATCAGGGGAGTGCCCAACCCACTAGACATGCCTAGGCCGCCCGGAACGCGTGGCAACACCACGGTCACGCGGTGACCACGCGGCGGGCATGCGAGTCTACGCGCTTTGGAGTTGGGGCCCTGGGCCACCATCCAAACCTCAACGTATCGCCACCAAACCATGTATTTCTGATTAAATAGATACTTTTCTACCTAGAATTTATTTTTTGAAAAAATAAAGAGCAAACTATGATGCAGCTGCAGTTCAAATTTGTCCCGCTTCCTACTGAATCGGCAGAAATTTGTCTTTTTCACCAGAGGTGGATAAAAACTTTTGGCATCCAACCATTTTGTCAATTGTGCATTAAACATGGCCTAGTATTTTATAAAATTGATTTGGTCCAATTTTGCATCAAATATATGGTAGGTCATTCACAAAAAAACTCATTTTGGGCACTCGAAAAATGGAAAATTGTCTTTCGTCCAAAGAAAATGAAAACTCCCTTAGGAAACATTGTTTGCCATTCCAATATGCACCCTTGTGCACAATATGAGATCATTTGAACAAACTATGCCATGAATGTGTCCATAAGATTGATCATTTGGCTTGAAAGCCATGAATCTTCAAAGATGATAACTCATTTCTGAGAACACTTTTTTAAAATTATTGTCGTATTACAAGTTTGTTATTTTTCCTGGGAACTTGGCCACATATAATGACACAATGCGAAGGTTTCCCATTTTTTTGTTTTTTTTTGAATTTTTATGCCCGTTTCAAAATGCGGTCAAAACGGCGGGAATGACCGTTCCTAGCTAGTGGTTGAATCTTGGAATTTTTTTGGTGTTTCTCGGATTAAATAGATACTTATGTACCTAGAAATGATTTTTGGAAAAAAATAAATAGCAAACTACGAGGCAGCTGCAGTTCAAATTTGACCCTCTTCCTGCTGAATCGGCGGGAATTTGTCTTTTTCATGAGAGGTGGATCAAAACTTTTTACACCCAACCATTTGGTCAATTGTGCATAAAATATGTCCTAGTATTTTATAAAATTGATTTGGTCCATTTTTACAACAATTATTTGGTAGTTCCTTCACACAAAAAACCTCATTTCGGGCACTCAAAAAATGAAAAATGAATTTTCCGTGCAAAGAAAATGAAAACTCCCTTAGGCAACATTGTTTGGAATTCCAATATTCACCCTTGTGCACAATATGAGATCATTTGAACAAACTATGCCATGAATGTGGCCATAAGATTGATCATTTGACTTGAAAGCCATGGATCTTCACACTTGATAGCTCGTTTCCGATAACACTTTTTTAAAACAATTGTCGTATTACAAGTTTATTATTTTTCCTGGTAACTTGGTCACATATAATGACGCAATGCGAAGGTTTTTTGATTTTTTTTGAATTTTTTACGCCCGTTTCAAAATGTGGTCAAAATGGCGGGAACGACCATTCCTAATTAGTTGTTGAATCTTCGATTTTTTTGGTGTTTCTCTGATTAAATAGATACATTTGTACCTAGAAATGATTTTTGGAAAAAAATAAATAGCAAACTATGAGGCAGCCACAGTTCAAATATCACCCGCTTCCTGCTGAATCGGCGGAAATTTGTCTTTTTCACTAGAGGTGGATCGAAACTTTTGACACCCAACCATTTGGTCAATTGTGCATTAAATATGGCCTAGTATTTTATAAAAATAATTTGGTCCAATTTTGCAACAATTATTTGGTAGGTTCTTCACAAAGAAACCTCATTTTGGGCACTCGAAAAATGGAAAATGATTTTTGTGTGCAATGCAAATGAAGACCACGATATTATCATTGTTTGAAATCCTAAGATACACATATGAACATAATATTGGGTCATTTAAACATACAACATGAAGCTAATATGTTGAGTGTTTACCCGAAATAAGAGGGTAAAAAATATAAAAGAAACAAAAGAGAAACAACACAATTACATAAGCTAGACTCTGATTGGTGGAACCACCTATCACACGGATCGATGACATGGCATACATCCTACCATCCATTACTAGCAATCCCACCATCTATACATCCATCCATCTGAAGAAACCCATCGCACCAAACCCTACCCAGATCGACTCACTCACCTCTCCTCCCTTCCTTCCGCCCGCCGCCTCCCTCTCTCTCCCCAATCCAGATCGACGCCGCCACCCCTCTCTAACCCTAGCTTCTCGTCACCGGCGGCGACACCCTCCCTCCCTTGCCCTATCCTCCTTCCTCCTCACAGCCGCCTCCACCACGTCACAAACCCCGGCGATGGCCTCGTGTAGATCCCATCCTGCTCCACTTCGCCGCTCTCCCAACCATCTCTCCGTTCCCCCACAGCCCCACCTCATCCTCCTCCCCCTCCCCCGGTCCCGTCCCCAGCCCCACCGCCCGGCGCCACCTCATCACCTTAAGCCGCCGCAGCCCATGCTTTCACCCGCCCTCCGCCTCCGCGACAGCCTCCTAGTTCTACATCGAACGGATCCTGCTGCCCAGCAGCTTCTCGCATCCGCTCTCGACCTCCTCTCGGGACAAGGACAAGGAGGAGAGCCTCCCGCCCGCGCCGCCGGCGTCGTTGGTGGAGAGGTGGCTCCCGGCCGGTGGGGCGGGGAATTTCACCAGGTTGGTTGTCCTTGACTCGATCTGTCATGGTTAATCGCGACCCATGGTGGCCTCTTCTCTTCTAATTGATCCTCTTGTTGTCCTGTGGTTGCAGTGTGTTTGAGGCCGAGCTCGCTGACACCGTCCCGGTGGTCAAGGCATCCATCGGCGGCAGGAGGATCCTCAGGACATTGTGCGTGGGCAACAAGAACGGCCTTCTTCTACCACACACCACCAACGACCAAGGTAAGAAAGAAAGAGGTCCTTCCTTGTCCAGTGAGTCAGCAGTGACCTGACCTGACATGGGTTTCAAATGCCTGCCATAGAGCTCCAGCACCTCAAGAATAGTCTGCCTGATGAGGTGGTCATCCAGTGTGTCGACGAGCGGCTCTCCACCCTCGGCAACTGCGTCGTGGGTGGAGAGGTGGTACGCTTATTTCTACCGACATCACTATCTCTGAACACCAATGCGTAGAGATTGGATCAACTGCTCTGAAGGGCCAGCTCAGTAGAGATTAGAGATAGCATCCTGATCTCAAAGTTTCAGATTTGCTATGTGCACAAACAGATAATTAATAGGTCCAGTCATGGTTAAAATTCTGACTTCATGCTGGATCTTGTGATCTAGCAAGAAAACAGAGCATGTTTGTTAGCAACAGAGCAACTTTTCTTACCCTGTTACTTGTATGCCTTACCAAGACAGTACCAGCTTACTCAAAGAGCTCCTTTGAACCTTGCTTCATAGGTCGATCACGATAGCGGCGATGCCGGGGGAGCTCCCTGACTTGAAAATGCTGGCGCTCTTCGGATGCGAAGCTGTCCTCCTCAGGGGGGCTGGTTGCACGGTGAATGATCTTCTCGACCGCGACAGTGATAACAAGGTGATTCTGCTTCTTCTTTTTTCCTGGTTGGAGACAACACTTTAGATCTTGCGTTTTAGTAAAAATACCCTTCGGATTCTTGCAACCGTGAACAAAGGGATCAACTCCAATTTTAAATCTGTCAATATGGCATATGCTTACAGCCTACCGTTTGGATCAGGAATGTACCAAATTAAGTGCCAAATATCCTGACCATAGTATATCAGTAGCAGCTAAAACTAACAGCACAGTGGAACCATGGAATGACATATTCACTAACCATGGTTCCGGACAAGTTGATGTATGATCTGCTGGCTGAGATGTGCATGATCTGGGTGATGAAGAAAATCGTTCAGATTCCCACTGATTTTTCATGATTATTACAACCAGCTACTTCTGACGGATCATGCCATCTCTTGGACTACATATGCACTCCTTTATTATTGAGCAAATACTTTCATTTGGTTTTTTGCAAACCTCTTAGTAGTACTTTTTGTATCCTCTTTTTTGTGTTCTGCTGGCTGATGAGATGTGCATTACCTGGGTGATGAAGAAAATCGACGGGTCACGCCATCTCCTGAAGTACATTTGCACATTTTTACTGCTTTAGACTGACTGTACATGCATTCCTTCATTGGTTATGAACCTTATTGCTCATTGTGTTCTGTTGGGTTGAACTGCATGATTTCGGGTGATGAAGAAAATCATTCGGATTCCCACTGATATTTCATGATTAGTGTAACCAGCTACTTCTGATGGATGATGGCATCTCATGTATTACATTTGCACTACTTTATGACTGGTCGTACATGCACTCCTTGTGTTGGTCACAACCTTGTTGCTCTTTGTGTTATATTGGGTCTTTTGCATGCTTCTGCGTGATGAAGAAAATTGTTTGGATTCCTACTGATACTTCATGATTATCACAACTAGCTACTTCTAACAGACCATGCCATTTTGTGCTCTTTAAGAGATTTTGCTCTGTTTTTTGTTTTAATTCATTCAATAGTTTGCTGGTGTTTATTTTCATTTGAGCCTGTGATGTTATCAAAATATTTGCTACTCTTAATGGGTTTATCCCACTTGATGATCTTAACCACCAAGATCTCTGAGGCTCTTAGTTCTAGTCTAATGTTATCAGTACAGTACATCCGCTGTTGCCAGTTTGTGTTCATTATGAGCTGATGTTTGTGCATACTGTTTCTCATCACTCTCTGGCCTGGTATTCAGGAGCTGGAGGAAAATAGGAAGGAGAAGGCCAAGATCTCCTACGACAGGAGAAAGCAACTGGCGAAGCTCCGCGTCAAGGCCGAGAAGGCAGCCGAAGAGAAGTTAGGATCTGAGCTGTTTCATTGTGTTGTTTATTGTTGTTTCTTTAGTGCTCACTAGTTGCTAGTGTTAGACTGCTACTAGTGGGTTAAGATTAGTCTTCAGTGCTCACTAGTTGCTAGTGTAATCATTCTATGAAAGTTCAATCTGATTTGCTACGAATTAGTGTGTGCCGGCCGGCTACATGCAATGCTGTATGGTCTTCTGACCGCTGAGCTAGGAAGTTGTAGACGTGATCAGCAGTAGCTAACTACAAAGAGTAGAAATCAGTATCCTATTTTAATTAGTGTAGTGCATGCCATTGAAAGGATCCTGACATGTGGTTAGTTATGCTTGTGAACCAATCTGCACGTTATGTACTATCATCATATAAATGCCTGCCATGTTCTTCATCTCCCCTCCCTATGATTCCTCCTGCCTACGTTTTGTTTTGTGTCTCAGATCTGTAGAAGCTGCCGCCGCCGCCGCTGCCGCTGTTGCAGGTGGAACAGGAAGAAGCCCTCATGGCTGCTGCACATCCGAAGTGGCGAGCGCCACCCCATTTTTGGTACTGTGAAGTGTTAGTTGGTACTATGAAGTGTTAGTTGATGGTTGATTAGTCTGTTAATCCAAGTATTCTTACATGCTGTGGATATATACTGCAATCCTATTTTTTGTGTGAAAACTGTACTAGTTATCTAAAATACAAGCTAGACATGAACCAGCTCTTGCTACTAAAGGAACATAGTATAAATTTAGACCTCGTGTGTGATGCTATAAATTTAGACATTTGTGATCTGAGAAGTTGATGCCATATTTATGGTTTTGGAGATGTATTACTGTTTATTTACTTATGTGATCAGCACCCCAATCCCATGGTCCTCTATTTGGAGCTGGAAATCAAAGCTTGTTTGCTGCAGTTTGTTTTATACACTTCCTTTTGTAACATCAACAAATAAAATCAGTTGTTTGCATCAGATTTGATCATTCTCACTTATTAGTTGAGTTCTAAGTATGTAGTATCCTTAGTTCTCTTGTTATATTATAGTCAGAATTATACCGTGTGACTGAATCATGTGTTATTTAGTTGGCTGAGCAGTATCTTTAGTTTCCTGATGATTGTTCAACTCTCAATTCTGAATAAATAAGTAGCTGACTATATTGGTTCTTTCTTTCTTTAGGGCTGCGACTTGATGGTCATGCTGCTGTTTTGCTCTGCTTGATAATTCCAATCGGATCATTGTCAACACTATCATCATCAGGTCTTGATTCCCTTTATTCTCTCCTGCCTTGTGATGTTAGTCCGTGTGGGCTTACTAGTATTGTTATATGATGTCAGTTGAATGGATGGTCATGGTAGTAGAATAGTACAGTACTTTTCTTCAAGTGAATGTGTTACAGTGACGTTCATTGCATGACATGCACTTGTACCAATATACCATGCTGGTGACTGTAGGTTAGTATTGTTGCTGCCTAACATGAGCTTGAATGTTGTAGCGGAAGTGTAGAATAGGTTAACGTGTTGCTGTCAAGTTGTTGAAATTTTTGCTATGCCTTGCTTAATGTTTAATGAACTGAAGCATTTGGGCATGTACCTATAATTGTCTCAATATTTTTTATTGAAAATAATTTAACTCCCAATGTATCTCACTAATAGTTTATGTACATCAGGATCTAATGTTGTTGAGGATGCTGGTGCTATGACAGAAGATCAAGGAAGCCTCGAGATGCGCACCACAGTTTTAGTTGATGTTGCTAGTTTGCCACCATGTTTTGAATATTTGATGTTGTTGATGATGCTAGTTTGCCACCGTGTATATGCTGTTGGACATGCAAACATGTATGTGATGTTGTGAATATTTGAGCGAATGATTCTGTATTTAATAATTTAATAGAGAATTATTTATTTTTTCTGCTGAAATGTGTAAAATTGAAATCTGTGAATGAAAAAGACCGAACACGTTCTACTGGACCAAGTAATATTTCGGGTTTAAAAAGGCTACGGCCCAAACAATAGTGGACTAGAATGTTGTGCAACGGAATGCAAAATGGCCTAGGCCCAGAAAATAAAAAGGCTGAATAGTAGGGCTTGGCCCATATAGCTGACCAAAATTAATAAGAAAAAATATAAAGGCTGAATTGTTGGGCTCGGCCCATCTAAAACACCAAATTGGACCGGGCCAATTCTAATTTACGACCTTTTCAATTGGTCGCAATTTTGCCACGTCAGATTGCCACGTCGGATCCGACGTGGCCTGGGCAGAGAGCCAGTGACCAAAACAAAAGGTCATGGGTTCAACGACCTTTTGTTAAAGGTCGCTAATTTCAGTTTACGACCGCCAGCTTTTGACCGTCTGTTTTTGGTCACAAAAAGGTCGCAAATGAAAAACTATGACCTTTTAGCGGCCAATAGTGAGGGTCACAAGTTGACATATTTCTTGTAGTGATAGGATAATCACCGAGGTCCATTATTTTGCTGATGCCCTGTGGGCGGGTCTGGTTCCCCCCTTTTCCGATTTCTTCAGGGCCGTGCTATCCCAGTACCAGATCCACACGATGCATCTGGGTCCTGAATCCATCACCCTTCTTTCGGTCTTCGCTTTTGTTTGCGAGGCAATGATGGGCATCCTTCCTTTGGTCGCCCTGCTGCGCCACTTCTTCTCCCTGCGCCTTGTCGACCCTACCCAATGCTCGGCGTGTGTGAGCTTCGTCGCCGCGTCTGAGACAGCGGCCTCAGGGATCGACTTCGGGCTTCCCTCGCCTTCGGCGGGGTTCCGCGAGAGGTGGCTGTACGTCGATGTCGGGATGCCCAGCCCCTGCTATCGAAGCCAACTTTGCGTGTTGTCCCCAATTTGAGCTGGGGCCAGGAGACGCTCGAGAGCCCCCGGCTTGCCTTCGTCTGGCGCTGCTTCATGTTCTTGAAGTCGATCTGCGTGACAGCGCCAAAAGTGGTGAAGGAGTTCCTGTTACGCCACATTGCTACTCTCCAACGCCACTCCCGCAGGATGTGGGCCTTCAGTGGGCGTAGTGATCGTATGAGGCTCCAGGAAGAGGATCTGACGCCTGAGGTGCTGAGGACAGTGCTCTTGATCCTGACTGGCGACCCCAACCCGGGTAGCATCCAGCGGGGAGGGGCCCTATTGTACCTCTGCCAGAACAGGGACGATTTTGTGAAGCAGATGCCTGTCTTCGATGAGTGGGGGCTGCGCCCCGCCGGCCTCCAGGGGCCTCGCAAGAACCCAGTGGTGGTGACTGCCCTTCCAGTCGGCCAAGGCGACTCTTCCTCAAGTGGCGGGGCAGGGAGGCATGAGGCGCCAGGGGCCGAGGGGGCTCCCGGTAGGGTGACAGCACCGGGTGATGCCCATGAAGGGGCAGCTCCTGGGGCCGGTGCTGCTGAGGCTGAGGGTGGCGAGCAGCCGCCCCAGCACCTGGGGCTGAGGCTCCTGAGGCCCTTGCTGTGCTTCCTGGCGAGGCGATTGGCAGCACGCGTCAGGCAGGCGCTCCTGACGCGGATCGCCTCGACGCTCCGTCTTCATCGTAGGTCGATCCCTGCGCTCTTCTCTTGGGCCGCTTCTGCGTGGACTTTGAGGCCCTCCGGAGGAAAAGGGAGGCCCTGGGTGACAACTACCCTTGTCGCCTGCTGAAGCGAAGGAAGTACTTCCCCACTGATGAGTAAGCCTTCTCCTTTTCCAGCTCCCGATCCTCCCGTTGCTTTTACTGATCCTTGCTCTGCAGGCCCCTTCCGGCCGAGCTCGAGGAGGAGGCTGAGGTGCCGTCCCCCTTGGCTTCGCCCCCCCGCCGTTCTCAGGTGCTCCAAGAAGCACAGCCCTGGTGGTGAGGGCGATCAGCGGGGTGAATCGTCCCGAAGTGCATCGGGGTCCTGCGCGCCCCGCGATCTTTCTTCGCGGGCCTTCTCGTGGCATAGCCGGCCTGCCGTGGGTTTCTCGTCTGGTCGTGAACTGCGACTGGCTGAGGCGATCCCTGCGCCCTTCATCCGGAGACGGGCTGGCTCTAGGCCGGGCTTCTGGCGTGGCGCGCCCGGCCGTCGTGAGGGCGCCAGCCCCCAGCCCCCTGCCTGGAGGGGGAGCGCTGATTTGTGGTCCTCGGCGCTTGCTTGGGGCGGACGACGGTGAGGAAGACGTGCTCGAGCGCGCCCGGGAACGCCGCGCTCGTCGCCAAGGATTCCTTCATAAGGCGGCTGACGCGGTGAATTTTCTTGGGGAGGAGCTCACTGACGAGGACGCGTGCCTCGAGGCTGAGGGCCTGTGCCTGACCGCAGAGAGGCGCGCGCTGGAGGGCGCCATTGCCCTCGCACGTCATCAGCGCGATCTTGATGATGAAGAGGCGAAGGCGTCATTGCAGGCTTCTCGGGAGGCCCTATCTCAGGCCGCTGAGCAGGCCCGGGAAGCCAACCGACGGCGAGAGGCGGCGGAGGAGCGGGCTCGGGAGCTCCTGGCCTGGTGCCACTCACTGGAGGAGCAGGCGGAGCTGCACGAGGCAGCTCTCGCGTCGATGAAGGTGGCCTCAGGTGACCCAGCAGAGCTCCAGAAGCGTGAGGAGGCGTTGATGCTGGAAGCCGCCGAGCGCACCCGCGAGTACGAGCGGCTGGAGACGAGAGAGCGCTTGGTGACGCGGGCGGAGGATGATGTCGCTGCACGGGAAGCCCGTGTCCTGGAGGAGGTTGGACGTCGGGTGGCGATGGCGCGCCAAGACCTCGAGCGCAAGTTCGAGGGGAGGTTGGGGTTGATCCGGGTCGAGGCTGAAGGTAGGACCGCAGCCCTGAGGACTAGGCTGGATGAAGCGACGCGGTAGGCCGATGCTCTTCGGGCCGCGCTTGAGGTAGTGCAAGGGGAGTCAACCACCTCCCGGGCCGAGGTGCTCCGTCTTCGCCAGCGGGTGGAGGAGGCTGAGGCTGTCGCACGCCAGAATGCGGATGAGATACGTCAGCGGCAGGTCCTGGAGCATGAGCACGGCCCCATGCTCTCCACGCTCCGGGAGAGAGCCAACACAGCCTTGGGCAACATTTGCGAGGCGGCTGTTACGCCGGCAATCTTCAGTTCTTCACCGCCGTGGTGACGCGGCTGGAGGTGCGGTCGGTCAGGGCCGATAGGTTGGTGGAGGAGAGGAGCCGCGCCCTGCTTGGGCGCGCCTTTTCCGGTGACTTCAGCCATCTCCGGAACTTGGATCCCCACTTCGACTTTGACGCCGCCATTGCCCCAGTCCCCCAGGCCGTCCGAGACGACCTGGCGCACTGGGTGGAAGACAATGTGGATGCTCTTGTCAGGGCCTTCGCTTCGGACAACGACGACGTGATCGTGGCTGCTGACGAGGGCGGCGTGGTGAACGGCCCTGACGCCGCTGGCGGCGACACATACAACGATGGAGAGCCTAGCGATGCCAGCTACGGTTCGGGAGGTGCTCCTGAGGACGCATTGGGGGATTTATCCGACTGATTATGCATTGTCCCTGTTTCCTTACCCTGTATGAATAGAACTCAGGTTTTGGCCTGACGATTGTGAGAGCATTTTGGGAGGGGGAGCCCCTCATATAGGACTTGTGTTCATCGTATTAGTAGACGTTGCACTGCCCATGCGCCCGCGCCTGGTAGTTGGCTAGTTTACCTTCGTTTCGTGCGGGCCCTGAGGTAACCTGCGGGAGGCTGTGGCGTCTCGAGTGTTCTCTAATCGAATCCGTAGGATGCGAGAGTGTCGGGGGCGGCGAGCTTCACAGGCATTGGCCTTCTTCACAGGCTCCGGGCCTTTTCCAAAAATGATAATCTTCACAGGCATTCGTCTTCTTCACAGGCTCCAGGCCTTTTCCAAAAAGGATAATCTTCACAGGCATTCGCCTTCTTCACAGGCTTCGGGCCTTTTCCTAAAAGGATAATCCTCACAGGCATTTGCCTTCTTCACATGCTCCGGACCTTTTCCAAAAAGGATAATCTTCACAGGCATTCGCCTTCTTCACAGGCTCCGGGGCTTTTCCCAAAAGGATAATTTTCACAGGCATTCGCCTTCTTCACAGGCTCCGGGCCTTTTCCAAAAAAGGATAATCTTCACAGGCATTGGAAATCCTCTCGAGAGGACACGGCGCGACAGTCTGGGCTGCGCGTAAGCTAGGCCTGACCCGGCTCACGAGGGGAGGCAGCTGAGGCGAAGTGGTAACCGAAACGTGAGAAATGGCTTGAACGAGACTAAGCACCCCTTCCCCGAACACACGCAAATTTCAAATTCGAATCCAACTTAAATCCAGCGGGGGGAAATTACAACCAAAGGGAAAAGCAATGAAAGCAGACAAAAGGCCGCGTCTGGCACCTAATCTAGTCTTGGACGTCTTCTCACCAGCGCGGAGCTAAGTGATGCCACTGGGCGTGGGAGGGAGCCCCAGGGCCTGAGGCCGGCACCCCTGAGACTCCGGGGCGTGTACATCCCCACTCATTATTACGTGAGAGTGTCACGGGGCGGCGAGCTTCACAGGTACTGGGCCTTCTTCACAGGTACCGACCTTGCTTCATATCGCCAGACGAGGGCCCCGCCTTGCGCCACACTCTAGTGCCATCGACGATGACCGGAAACCAGGACGCCGCTGATGGGGTAGAGCGGTCGCCAGCGGTTCCCCCGACGACCACGAGTCCTCCGCCAGGGGTAGGCCCTGAGGCACCTCCCCAGCAGAGGGCCTACCTCCTGAGAACGCCTTGCTCCGAACGCCGCGGTGGTGATGTCGGATCTCTGCCCCTCTCCTGCAGCCCCCTGCGCCCTCCTCCCGAGGGGTAGGAGACTGTGGGAGCGGGGCAGCTGCTCGCGGCGGCGACCTGCACCTCCTGCGATCCATGATTAGCGTATGCCTGCTCCTGAGGAAGTAGCGGTACCCGATAATCATTGCCTCTCGCGTGGCCGGTGGGGCCGTCCCTGGGTTCCTGGAAGAGTTCAGCTTCTGGTTCCTCATCCCCCCAGCTTGGGCTGAGGAGCGAGCCTTGTTCGCCCTCGTGAGGGTGCCCTTGATCCATCATGTGGGGCACGTATTCTTCCCGCGCCGCCATTCCGAATGCCACGCCGTAGTGCTCCGCGTCCCACGCAGCTCTGCTTGACGCGCCCGCCGTGGGGTGGTAGCGCGGCCGCCCACCGGGACCGTGGGCCGCGCCGAGTCCCTCTTCTTCGCGGACCGGGCGCGGGGGCAGCGCCGCCGCTGATCCGGTGTCGACGGCTTCATTGGCGTTGGAGTAGCCTTGGAGCCCGCGGGCGCGCTGAGCCCCCGCGCGTGCCGCCCTGGGCTTGAGACGGGAGCTGGGTGCAGAAGGGGTGAGCCCCCGAGGCGGCAAAGCCCAGGAGCTCGGCAACCCGCTCCAGCAGCACGTCGCGGCCGCCTTCCAGCAGCCTGCACTGCAGCAGCTCTCGGGCCACCGTGAGCGCGGCCCTCGAGTTTGCCTGCTCTCGGCGAGTGTACGGTGTCGTGGTCGCGGCGTGATTGGAGGCCCTTGCTGCCGATCGCGCTTGCCGTGGTGTGAGGGTTGTCGAAGCCTGTCCGCGTCGCCCGCGGCCCGCAGCGCCCTGCGGACCACCAGCTACCTGGGGCGCGGGGTCGCCCGAGGCGAGCGGCTCTGCGCGGGCGGGCCACGCCGCCCATGGATCTGGGTTGCCCGCCTGGTCGCCAGACATGGTGGTGACGACGCGATGGGACACAAAGCGGTAGAAGGGCGGATTCCGACGCACCCCTACCTGGCGCGCCAAATGTCGGATTTTGGGTTTCGGCAGACCCTTAAGGTTCAAACTCTGGTGTGCACGCAGAAATTACGCCTCCTACCTACCCGTACCCGTCCACCTTGCAAAGATCTAAGCTACCAAAAGAACAACACAAGAGACATAGAGTTTATACTGGTTCGGGCCACCGATGTGGTGTAATACCCTACTCCAGTCTGGTGTGGTGGATTGCCCCTTGGGCTGATGATGATGAACAATGCAAGGAAGAACAGCCTCGCAAGGGTCTGTTCTTGGCCGGGGAGAATGAACTGCTAGGAGGAGTTCAATCGCCCTTCTCTCTCTTTCTCTGTCTGTTGCCTATGCCTATCTAACTGATTGCCGGGTTGCTAGCTGTCTAGATGCCCCGGTCCTCTTCTACCCTAGGGGTGGCTAGTCCTATTTATAGGCAAAGGCCCAGGGCCTCTTCCCAAAAATTGAGCGGGAAGGGCGCCAACAATCGGCCATTTTGAAGGGGAACATCGGGTACACTTATCCTGACTAAAGTTGGTCCTCGCAAGCCAAAGGCTTTGGTGGTGACGCTGGCTTGGGCTCCACAATGACTTCCTCCTTGTCGCGGAGCTGGTCTTGGTCTCGTTGCACCGAAATGGGTGCCTTTGCTTGATCCTTCTGCTTGCACTTGCTCCCTTAGCATCAAAGAGGAAAGGGAGGACACTGCGCGGGCTGCGCCCGCCCGGCTCCTTTGGTCGTCATGACTTGCGTCATGGGCACCTCGTGAGGTACCCCGCCTTGATCTCTCCGCCTCCTCGCGAGCCAGCCTGATGAGGCCGCGTCTGAGGAAGCTCCGTGTCGTCCACCCCGCGAGGCTTGGCCCCTCGCGAGGGTCTTGGGTCTGTGTTGATGAAGATGGGTCGTGCTGGGCCCCCTTTGAGCCACGCCACGGGCCACAGGCAGGCAAGTCTGGGGACCCCCGTTCCCAGAATACGGACAGATGAAGAGAAACAGACTGAGGAAATTGAGAAAGTCTTCAGTCAAAGTCTTCAAAGAGATATGAACAAGCACACAATAAATCTAATGAGGAAATGAAAGAGTTGATGAATTAGAACCAGTAAGCTTGGTGAAGACAATGATTTGGTAGACCAGTTCCAACTGCTGTCTCAGTTGTACATCTGGTTGAAGCGGCTAGGTATTTAAACCTGAGGACACACAATCCTCACCGTATTCTCCTTGAGCTATGGTCACACAGACCTCGCCCAATCACTCGTGGTAAGTCTTCAGGCGACTTCCAAACCTTCACAAACTCATTCACTCGGCGATCCACAATTCCTCTTGGATGCTCTAGACCATGACGCCTAACCATCTGGAAGAAGCACAGTCTTCAAAGGTAACAAGCGTCGGATCCACGCAGGATCAATCTCTTCAGTGATGCTCAATCACTTTGGATTTGTAGGTGTTTGGGTTTGGGTTTTCCTCACTCGATTATTTTCGCTCAAAGTCCTCAGAGGATGGGATGCTCTCAAATGACAAGTGTCTATTTCTCTCGGAGCAGCCAACCAGCTAGTGGTTGTAGGGGGCGGCTATTTATAGCCTAGGGAGCAGCCCGACGTGATAAGACATAAATGCCCTTCAATGATATGACAGTAAGGTGGGTAGATATTTTGGGACAGCTGGCGCATAGCACAACAACGGTCGGAAATTTGAGTATCAAATCCCTCAGGGCTATCATGTTCCTCACTGTGTAGGAAATCCGCACTGGTGAATTCCTAACTCCTAAGTCAGAACAAATTCATCAGAGACTAGATGAACTTCGTCTCTGTCACTGAAGAAATTGTCTGCACTTAATGAGATTTCCAATGGCTTCACTCAAAGGGATCGGTAGGTGTATGATTTTGAGTTGAGCATCACTTGGAAATTTTTCCTTAGTATTTCCTTGACCCCCTTTAACAGTACGGTGTTTCCTATGACTCAAGAAGGAGAAAATGAAACTACGAAAACAAAAGTCTTCATGCTTCATGTTCCTCGAATGAATACCAAGTCTTCAAGGTCAGACCAATTACTTCACTTTCAAAGTCTTCAAAAATCCAAAGTCTTCAGTCGAAGAACTTCATCTTTAGGGGTCGACTTTCTCTGTAAATATCAAACTCCTCATAGACTTATAGACCTGTGTACACTCATAAACACATTAGTCCCTTAACCTACAAGCCTTCAATACACCAAAATCACTAAGGGGCACTAGATGCACTTACAATACCTCTCATTCTTGATATCAACATTATTTCTAGTTTTGAAGATGTATGTTGGTCTATCATCCAGCAAAGCTTCACCCAGATTCGAGGTACAGTGAAGGTCTTGGCACTAGAATTAGTCGGCCCCAACCTGGACCAAGTTGTTAGTTTCCAGAGATGCTTTTCATGCCTGAAGAAGCTGTATATCGAGGTGATGTTCCTTTCCTGTTAAATGTTAACCATAAGGGAGTTCAATTTTTTGCACCTTTTCCCAAGTTTACAATGACAATGTACTACAATTTCTAAAGGATTTTTGGAGGATTTCAGGACATACACCCCACCCCATATTGGTCGCTTGATTCATATGGTTACAATCCATAAGCATTTCTCCTTTGGATTCAACTGTACTAGTTTTCTTAGGGAATTTCGCATCCAATCCAACCTCTTGTGAAGAAGGTTACATTTTTTAGATTGTAATCTAATGCCATGTTAATCATGTCATATTGAAGATGGCACGTTGGTGCATTTTACAAAACCTCCGAATCAAATAGGTGTATAGTAGTGTTCAAAACTGCATTTAGGCACCAACACGTTCTCTTCTTTTGCAGATAATAATAGGCCCGGAGGTTGATAATGTTTATAACGACAATCACATCGAATGCGTGGATCTGCATCCATCAAATATTACTTTGAACGCCTACCGAGGGACCTTACCGGAGATTACACTCGCCAGGTTCTTTCTTGCCAGAGTGTCGGTGTACAAAAAGAGGGGTACACTTTTTGTACCCCTATGACTGTGCACGGGCAGTCAGAGCCACGCCCGCGACCACACCAAGCAGGGCAAGGGAGGTGAGCCAGGGTAAGACCGAAGTCCAAGGTAGCTGAAACAAACGCCAAGGCCAAGACCACGAAGAGGAAAGGGATGAAGCAGGCTCCCCCCAGCAAGATCCTTGCCGGGGCCAGCCCTAGCAGCCCCGACAAGACCCTTGCTGCGGCAGCTCGCCCCACGCCTACGGAGCGAGTCACCCTTGAGTCCACAGCCCCCACCATGGTCTACTATGTTGGGGCAAGAGCTCGGGAGACGCCTCTGTGCTGGCCTGCAGATCTTTGTGAAGAAACATTCAAGATCAAATGAGCACTAGAAGACGATGACCCTTGGCGAGGCCCGAGGCGACCAGGAGAGGGATTCGGCCTTTTGGAGCTCCTCACGCCCCATAGCTAGTTCAGGAACACAAACATACATCCACCAAAGCAGGAGTAGGGTTTTACGCATCCTCGCGGCCCGAACCTAGATAAACGAACCGCGTGCTATCTGTTTGATCCGCTCTTCTCTCAACCCCGCACCCCGCAACCGTAGCAGGGATTCTTGTGATCCCATAGGTGTCGTTTCCACCGACATCTTTGGCGCGCCAGGTAGGGGGTTGCAGTTGTGAGAATCGGCTCTAGCAGTTAGTCCGACGCTTCTTCATCATCACGGCTCTTGAAGAAGGAAGAGGGCCAGAAGATCAACGCAGGAGCGATTACAAACAGAAAGCTAAGTCACATCGAACCCTGACCATTTCTATCATTTTTATATGGGGTTATGTTCCCCGGAGATGTCATGCCTTTGTATGGAAAACCTGCATGCCAGGGGGCTCTCCCGCAATCGGCAACGCCCTTGCCCTGTTTCGAGTCCGCTCAACAGCTCAAGCGGCTGCGTCGAGAGCGGCAGGGTAGCCTTCCGCGATCAACAACGCTCTCGATTCTGACTCGAGTCAAGCTCGACAGTTCGAGCGGCCGCGTTCAGAACGGTAAGGTGGCTCGGCCAGCTGCACGCATACCCGGCAGGCCAATGGGGATCCGTCCCCAAAACGCCACTTGGGGCTTCCGCGCCGGCAAACCTGCCCAATCGGCGTAGGGCGCACATACAAAGGGGAATTGAACAGGGAAATAACACTCACGAAATTAAGAGTACTGCAGAAGTTATGTTACATCACATCATTGTTGCGGTTCTAACTAAAGATAAAAATTGTCTTGGTCGTGAACCTGCAGCGGCGATGAGGAACAAGATGCCTAGTCCCGGCGCTGGCCTTCTATCCTCTTGATTTCGGCGATACCGTTGATGATGGGCTTGATGCGCTCCTTGAGCACCGTGAGGTCAGTACCATCCGGCAAGCTATCCATCACAGCGTCGAAGTCGAGGTCGGGATTCCAGTTGATGAGGACATCAATACCATTGTTACATCCACAGTCCCTGCTGCTATACATACTGGACCAATTACTAGAGCTCGCGCACGCCAATTAAATTACCAGGTACTTTCGTTTCTTGGTAATGATTCTAATGTTCATGAGAATATGATACTGCCTAAATTGGATACATTTGTTTTGCTTACAAGTGAAGGGCCTAGCTTGGAGAAGGATGAACATTGGAGCAAGAACACGCATGGAGTTGATGGCATGCGCAAGGGGATCAAGAACGGAGTTACAAGTGATGATTTCAGGACTTTGAAGCCACCATAAGGAGTGAATGAAGCCTTGGACGAAATATACAAGATGCCACTTCATAATATTCGTCCATAGGCTATTCTAGGTGCTGCGTCACCTTATTTTTGGGCCAGGCCCATGTAATTTCGAAATACTTAAGTATAGGCTATTTTTAGAGTCCGTATGTGTGGGGAAACAAGAGTTAGGGTTGGTTTCGGACCCCACCATCAGGGGCCACGAAATTCCCTCCTCTTCCTCCATATATACAGCCCTTAGGGCGTCGTTTAGACTTTGGGTTTTGTTTAGATCAAAAGTTCGCCATAGCTGCAACTTCGCGTACTTCGTTTGTGTTCAACGACCAGACCAAGGCGTCACAGAACCCCACCTTCGTTAATAAAGCTTTCCTCTTTTATTCGCAATATCCAGATTGCAATCTTAGTTTCTTGCTTGTTCTTCGTTTGCTCGCAGGAAACAGGCCCTCGTGGTCAGGTTGATCGTGCTCCGGCGTGGTCAATAACCCTCGGAAGTTGGTTTAGCGATTGCTAAGGCGCGACGTCTCGCACGATCGTAGTCGGATCGTCAAGGTCGACTCCCACAGAAACGATAGCGACCATCTCATCGAAACATCGGGACACCTTTGCCTCTATCACCAGTACGCCATCTTAGTGAGGACCTTGGTCATGCCCCCCCGGCAAAGCCGCCAGGCCTCCTCGGCCAACGTGGCCGCCCTGCTGGAGTGAAGATAAGCCAAGGCTCCAAGGACGCCGTCGAAGAACTAGGTCAGCTTGGCGTTGACGGTCCCGCTGCGCTCAGGGGCATACCTCACGTTCGGCATCCCCATGGTGGCCAACTGCAAGGTGACCCTGCCGGCGACGTCCTCCAGACGGCTGATCCAACGGTTCTCACCCACCATATAATCCTGGTGGGCGGCGGCCTCGTTCGCCCGCAGCTGCTTTTCCTCCTCCAGGCCCATGGTCAAGGTGTCCTCCCGAGCCTTGCTCTCTGTCGGTGTCAAAACCGGCGGATCTCGGGTAGGGGGTCCCGAACTGTGCGTCTAGGCGGATGGTAACACGAGACAAGGGACACGATGTTTTTATCCAGGTTCGGGCCCTCTCGATGGAGGTACAACCCTACTCCTGTTTGATTAATATTGATGATATGGGTAGTACAAGTGTAGATCTACCACGAGATCAAGGAGGCTAAACCCTAGAAGCTAGCCTATGGTATGATTGTTGTTCTATTGTTCGTCCTACGGACTAAAACCCTCCGGTTTATATAGACACCGGAGAGGGCTAGGGTTACATAGAGTCGGTTTCAATGGTAGGAGATCTACATATCTGTATCGCCAAGTTTGCCTTCCACGCCAAGTAAAGTCCCTTCCGGACACGGGACGAAGTCTTCAATCTTGTATCTTCATAGTCCAGGAGTCCGGCCGAAGGTATAGTCCGGCTATCCGAACACCCCCTAATCTAGGACTCCCTCAGTAGCCCCTGAACCAGGCTTCAATGACGACGAGTCCGGCGTGCAGATTGTCTTCGGCATTGCAAGGAGGGTTCCTCCTCCAAGTACTTCATAGAAGATTTCGAACACAAGGATAGTGTCCGGCTCTGCAAAATAAGTTTCCACATATTGCCATAGAGAGAATAATATTTACACCTATCTAATCTGCTGACGTATTCCGTAGCGTGACATCACACCATGGCCAAGCCTTTATTCGAGTCGTTTTATTGTCCCACCTCAGTGTGTTATGCGAGGCGGTTTCCTTGGCACGTCTTTGTCGGAGCAGAGATCGTGTCCCCTTAATTTGCAGGATTCTCATCAATACGGACGTAGGTAACCCAGTCGTGCCCGTTGGTATGTTTTATCGATCAAAGGCGAGTCTCAAATGGTCACAGGGAGGGCCCTTGGTATTCGACCTCTTATAAAGAGACCAGGGCGTTACTCCTTTCTTTCAATCTCAAACGAGTTCGCCCTTTGCCTCGAGTTCCAACACCCAAGGCTCCAGATTTCAGGCGCTTCGGACCTCCGATAATGTCCGGATCCGAGCTTCAAGGCCGATGGATGCCCTCCTCCGTCACGGAGGAGGACGTGTCGAAGCTGAGAGAGGCCAGGTTCTTGACCGGTAAAATCTCACATAGGCTGCGTGCTCAAGGGCAGGTCATTCCTACTCCCGAGCCCAGTGAGAGCATGGTGTTTATGTCTCACTTCCTTCGGGGCTGGGCTTCTCTATGGACCCCTTCGTAAGGGCGCTCATGTTTTATTATGGGTTGGAATTTCACGATTTGGCTCCGGAGTCCATCCTCCACATCTCATCGTTCATCGTTGTGTGCGAAGCCTTCCTCCGCACTTCTCCTCACTTCGGATTGTGGCTCAAGACTTTTAAAGTGGAGCCGAAGATGATCGAGGGGCGGTACGCGGAGTGCGGAGGTGCTTTTATAAGCAAAAGTGCTGGTGCTCGATGGCCCGAGGGCTCTTTTCAAGTGGAGTCCAGCTTATGGCAACAAGAGTGGTTTTACATCACCGCTCCCAGGGGCACCAAGTGGGTGGCGCCACCCGCCTTTCGCTCAGGTCCCCCATCGCAGTTAGCGTCATGGGTCAATAAAGGACTGAACTGGGGTCCATCCAAGGACGCGCCTTTGCTGCAGGGCCGTATCCGAGATCTCCTAGAAAGAGACATCAGTCTGGTCATAGTAGCACAGGTCATGCTGATTCGCCGGACCCTGCCCTGCAAGCGTCGCCCCCTCCACCTGTGGGAATTCAATCCGTAGGGACGGCGAGCTCTCCAACATTTTATGGGCGCGATGCCCATGGAGATGTACCAATTGTTCTTCGGATCACAAGCAATGCGTCCGGACTCGACCGAGGACGCAGGTCTGAGCTGCAATCGCCCGGATACTCAAGTAAGTAGCCCCGTACCCGAACACTCTATCCATATTTTTATCATAAGATTATCCTTAAAAGATTTGTCCCTTGAGCAGGAGTGGATAGCGAAAGCGAAGCTAATCAGGTGTCCAGCCCCCCTCCCAGAGACCACGCCGGATCCCTTGTTAACCAGAATGCTGGAGATCATGCCTTTGGAAGAAGGCGAAGGGAGGAACAAGGAAGCTACCGCCTCCCCGAAGGAGGCTGTCAGAAAAGGAGGAATCAAGAATTCCTCTACCTAGGGGAAGAAGAGGACGACCTCTGAAGACCTGGAAACCATGGTCTCAAAGCGGGGGAAGAAATCTTCATCAGAGGGTCCTGCGCTGGAGGATGCCTCGGCCGCACCGTGCCCCCAAGGGGATCAGCCCTCCACCGAGCCGTAAGTAAAGAGGGGAGTTCAAAATGAGAGACATCCCCGTTTTATTCCTGAGGAAAATAACCGAAATTTTACCTTGTAGTTCGGATCTCAGCCCTTCTCAGCAGAGCTCATCTTCAGGGGACCTTCTTCCAGAGATGATCGAGAGCGGCACGCCTCCCCCTGCCGTACCGCCTTGTGAGGCGGGCGACCCTGAGGTGTCGTCTCGGAGGGTTTCTCCGAATCCGGCAGTGCCGGATGGTAGCCGTATGGCCCCCCAAAGCCCCCCGTGTCCGGCCTTCAAAAAAGGTCATCGAGCGAGTCCGGCACAGTCTGGTGCACGGGCGGAGGAGCTGAAGGATCTGCTCGGGCGAGCGTCTATTTCAGGAGAACACTGTGCGTTGATGGGTACGGTGATTGAGAGGATTGCATCTGTGGAGAACGGGTTGCACGAGGCTGTCAGGAGTTTGCTGACAGGTTTTGAGGTACGCAAAATGATGTACCTTTTGAGAGTTTCGCGTATATAAGGTGCGTCCTGTATAGATAGTAGCCCCTGAGACTCTGCGCGTTGTCAGAAATGACGGTGTGCGGAGGATCATAATCCCATGTATGATATTTCGCCTTTCCTATGCAGGTGGCGAAGTGTCCGGTGGCCAGCCGGGCTGATGAATTTGCCTAGCTAAAGCGGCAACATGACGTGGCAGATGCCGACATCACGCTTGTCAATAAGCGGCTTGACAAGGCACAAGGTATGTTATTTCTCCGGCGGCATTTAGTAAGAGGAGCTTGGTGCTAGTATCTTACAATGTGTGTGCTTGATGCAGATGGTGCGGCCGCCATGGAGGATCTGCGGGCGGAACTTGCCCGAGCCAAGGACCAAGCCAGGAAAAGTGATGTGGCTGCCGGAAAGGCATTTGAAGAGCTGAAAGCCGAACAGGTTGCTCACTGCCGAAGCAAGAGGGAAATGGCCGAGATGGCCGTGAAGCTGAAAAGCGATGCTGACCATTGCATGCTTCTTAGAAAAGAAGACCGGGCGGAATAGAGAGACCTGGAGAAGGCCGTTGCCGATGCCAAGGATGCTCGCTCTGCGATGAGAGCTATGAAGGAGGAGCTACGTCAAGCCGGAGAAATCGCGGCTGGAAAGCCTTTTATGCAACGGAGGAAGTTCTGTAATCCGAAACATGCTCCGTTAGACCGGATGTGGAGTACGGCGGACACCTATCTGGATTTGGCGGCAAGTGCCGCGGATGCGGCCGAACACTTTCGGGATCAAGAAGATCGCGAAGTGGAAAAGCTCTTCTAGTTGCAGTTCCACAATCCAGAGCGTCCACTATCGTTAGATGACCGTTTGGCCGAATGGGCCGAGCTAAATAGGATGTGCGGACTCGCCATGAAATATGTCGTGAGTCATCTGTGGCCGGAGAGGCCAGAGCGGAAGAGTTATTTCAACTTGGTGCAGCAGTTCCTTGGTGCGGTGCCGCATATCAATGCAATGAAGAGGTCAGCATGCATAGAGGGTGCGCGGATGGCTCTTGCCCGTGTCAAGATATATTGGGCGGAGATGGAGACCACCGTTGTTGCATCCCAAGACTTGGACAAAAGCCGAGTACCTGCCGAGCACTATTTTTAGGAAGTTCTGCAAGGCGCTCGTTTAATAGAGACGCAGTGCTCGAAGGATACTATGTTCGAATAGCATATATTGTTGTAAAACAATGTTTTGATAAATTTCTAGGAGCTTTTTATACTTGTGCCTGCAAGTATTATAATACCTCCTGTGCGGCCATTTAAGATATATGTATATATAATCTGAAAGATGGCAGTCGTCGGCTTCAACCCCCACGCAAATAATGCGGGGGTGTTCGCAGCAGGCGCATTTTCACACTTGATCCAACATCTTGGTCCTACAAAGGAGGTGATAGCGCAGCGAACGAGGCAATCGGACTATGATGCTTTATCACTTTCACTTAGCCATAGGAGTTTGATAGTGAGACTAATTATATAGCCCCTGGTGGCGCCTACGCTCGCCCGAACTCGGGGCGCATATGTGCCTAGCCGGGAAATGGCCCTTCGTTAATGCGGAGGAATCCTAAAGATTCCGGTAAGTCATCGAGTGGTTGACCAGTCTCGCGCTATATCATGACAGTCAGTTTTCGGCTTTCTCTACTGAGGTGCTCGCCTGGCCGAACCGGGGCACAATCGCAGTAGTTCTCCTGGTGCTGCCTTAGCTGATAGAGCGGAACGTAAGGCAGCAAAACACAGGAGCCGGGCAAACCCAACATTTGACCAAAGACATGATTCGGAGCTGATGCATATAAGGCCAAACTCGCGACGCCGAACACTCCCTAAGGTATTCGGTCTTTTGTGAAACAGGGCGGAACAGCGCCCTTGGTTATAAGCCCCTAATGTCCAGGTACGTGCAAAATTCTGACGTGGCCACATGCCAAAACGCCAGCCTCCTCCTCGGCTGTATAGAGAATCCGGGGGATGTGTATCAACAAGAGACAGTAAAAAAGGTTTACGCAGGGTCTTAATCTAAAAAGAATCCTGGAGATGGGTCCCTGCTGCACGTCTGCGCCTGTGTCTCCGTTGTGCCGTGTCCTGGACGGGCGTAGCATGGAGTTCGTCTGCAAAAGAGAGAAATTTAGCTCAAAAGAGAAGAAAAATAATAGTAGTGCGGAATGCACACTGTATTGGAGAAACAATGTATAATTGTAGGACAGGTGAAATGGAGCCTTATTGTCATGTATTTTACATACGCAGAGCCCCTTGTATAGGGGTGTATGGCTACTAAACCTTTATCTGGTATATGTTTGCTCCGGACTCGCCTAGCCGAGCCCGTGGTCTTGACGACCTGGCAGATGCTTTCGTTGGTGAAAATGTTTTAAGGCAGGGATGTCAAGGCAGCCGCATATTCTTTCGCGCTCGAGGGGCACTTAATTTTGCCCTTAATTGAGATGACGCCTTGTGGACCGGGCATTTTGAGCGTAAGAGACGCATAATGCGGTATTGCGTTAAAGCGGGCGAAAGCTTCTCGTCCCAATAGTGCTTGATAGCTACTTGAAAATGGGGCAATATGGAAGGTTAGTTTTTCGCGGCGGAAGTTGCGGGGGGAGCCAAACACAACTTCTAGCCGAAGAGAACCCATGCAATGGCCATCCGGACCTAGGGTTACTCCTTGAAATGAAGTATTGTTATAGCGAATTCTTGTTGGGTCTATTCCCATTTTGCGGATTGTGTCATGATATAGCAGGTTTAAAGCACTACCGCCATCCATCAGGACATTTGTAAAGTGGAGTCCGTCGATTAGCGGATCTAATACCAGGGCAGTCCAACCTGCATTCCGTATACTTCTAGAGTAATCCTGATGGTCAAAGGTGATCGGTTTTAACAACCATGGGCGAGACTCCTTTGGGATAGGCCATATGGCGCGAATCTCTGTTGGCGCCACTCTGTTCACCACGCGAATTAAGTTTACTGTTTTGACTTCTTGTGGGAAATCCTTTTGTTTCCTGGTGCTCTACTCGTTGGGTCCGTCATCGTCCTCACTTGGTGTGTCGAGCCCCTTGTGTTCGGCGTTGAGTTTGCCGGATTGCTTTAAAACCCAACAATCTCTGTGGGTATGGTTCGCATGCTTCCCAGGAGTACTGTGAATTTGACATATCTTGTCCAAGATTTTGTTCAGGTGAGATAACTCATCCCTGTTATCCTTAAGGGGCAGCTTTCTCTGATTCTGCCGAGAGCTTTTGAATCCGGTGTTGACTGCCGCGCTCTTCGGACTGCTTCCCTTAGTCCGGCGCTAGTCCTTGTTGCGTCGTGGTTTCCCATTTCCATCCCTAACTTCGGATGTACTTGGCTCGATGGTGCTGCATCTTGCCACCAGCTGTCTTCTCCCGCGAAAAATCGGGTCATGAGGCTTGTTAATGCGGCCATTGTTCTTGGCTTTCCTTGGCCGAGGTGTCTGGCGAGCCATTCGTCTTGAACGCTATGTTTGAAAGCCGCTAAGGCTTCGGCATCCGGACAGTCGACTATCTGATTCCTTTTAGTAAGAAATTTGTTCCAGAGTTTCCGGGCTGACTCTCCGGGCTGTTGAGCTATATGGCTCAAATCGTCCGCATCCGGAGGTCAGACGTAGGTCCCTTGAAAGTTTGCCTGAAAAGCATCCTCGAGTTCCTCCCAACTTCCAATGGTGTTTTCGGGAAGGCTTTTAAGCCAATGCCGTGCTGGCCCTTTGAGTTTGAGGGGTAAGTATTTTATGGCGTGGAGGTCATCTCCTCAGGCCATGTGCATATGGAGGATATAATCCTCAATCCAGACTCCAGGGTCTGTTGTTCCGTCGTACGCCTCTATGTTTACGGGCTTGAATCCCGCTGGAAATTCATGGTCCAGCACCTCATCAGTGAAACATAGGGGGTGTGCGGCACCCCTGTATTTGGGTGTGCCGTGATGTTCAGATATTTGTTGTGCCGCATTGCTTACTAGAGCTTGCTTTCTTGGCCCATAGATAGATCTGGCTGGGCCATCCTTTTGACGCGATTCCTTGAGTGGATCGCGTGTCGGCTTGTGTGCGGCGCCGCTTGCCGCTCCCTGTTGGCCATGGGGTCGTCTATCCGACCGGGTGGCTTTCTTATTTTTTGATTGCAGGGGCTCTAAGGCCTCCTCGTCAAATTCAGGTAGTAGCTTTCGCTTCGGATAGCTTTTTGTGCGGCAACTACCGCCATGTTTGTCTGCGGTGTTGAGTACTTTGCTCCATCTGATTCTGAGCGCATCTTCCGCGGTTTTGAGCTTCTGCTTCTGTTTTTTCAGGCTTCGCACAGTGGCGACGAGCCTATTGTGGAGGTTCTTCTGTTCCATGAGCGTATTTGGCGTGAGGTCGTCTGGACTGTTGTTTCCGCCGGGGACGGTTTGTTTGTCAAAGTTGCCATGTTCGGACGGTTGCTCCAAGGCATGTTCGTCGTCCGCCGGCTCATCCTGCTCTATGGTTGGGGCTGTATGGCTGCCGTTTTTGTCGAGGCGGGGCTTGGAGCGGCGCTTACGTCGCCGCTTTGATTGCTTTTCGAGTGAACGATCCCTCATTGCGTCCCTGTGTTCCTCGTCGTCGCTTCCTTTGGGTGTGTCCACCATGTATACATCATGTGATGAGGTGGCAGTCCAGTGCCTTATAGGCGTTAGTTCATGTTCGTCTTTTACATCGTCGTCCATACCGTCGATGTCTTCGGAGTCGAATTCGAGCACGTCGTTTAAATTTTCGACAGTGGCTACGAAGTGAGTGGTGGGTGGGTTTTGAATTTCTTCATCATCCGCATCCCAACCTTGTTGACAGTAATCCAGCCAAGGCTCTCCTGATAAGGAGAGAGACTTTAGTGAATTCAGAATATCGCCAAAAGGCGAGTGCTGAAAGATGTCCGCGGCGGTGAACTCCATAATCGGCGCCCAATCGGATTCGATCAGTGGGGGCGCGGGGGGCTCAGAGTCTGGAGAGGAGTCCGGCACCTTGGAGTCACGGGCTTTGCAAGGGACAAAGCTGATGTACGGCTCGATCGCCGTAAAGATTTCAGCCTCCGAGGCGGCGTCTAACCACGTGTCCTCGATCGGCGCGATCGGCTCAGAACTAAGGGTCGGGGCCGATGCGGGCGCGGCCTCCAGGACACTGTTCGGCGACAGAGCTAAATCATGCCCTTTGTGACGGTGCGGCGCGCTCTGCTGTGGTTCGAATCCGTCGAAGATCAAGTCTCCGCGGATGTCATCCGTGTAGTTAAGACTTCCAAATCTGACCTGATGGCCAGGGGCGTAGCTTTCAATCTACTCTAGATGGCCAAGCGAATTGGCGCACAGTGCAAAGCCACCGAATACGAAGATCTGTCCGGGGAGAAAAGTCTCACCCTGGACCGCATCGCTGCTGATGATCGGGGAAGCCATCGGGCCTAAAAGTGACGACACAGAGGAACTCTCAGTGAAAGCACCAATGTCAGTGTCAAAACCGGCGGATCTCGGGTAGGGGGTCCCGAACTGTGTGTCTAGGCGGATGGTAACAGGAGACAAGGGACACGATGTTCTTACCCAGGTTTGGGCCTTCTCGATGGAGGTAAAACCCTACTCCTGCTTGATTAATATTGATGATATGGGTAGTACAAGTGTAGATCTACCACGAGATCAAGGAGGCTAAACCCTAGAAGCTAGCCTATGGTATGATTGTTGTTCTGTTGTTCGTCCTATGTACTAAAACCCTCCGGTTTATATAGACACCGGAGAGGGCTAGGGTTACACAGAGTCGGTTACAATGGTAGGAGATCTACATATCCATATCACCAAGCTTGCCTTCCACGCCAAGGAAAGTCCCTTCCGAACATGGGACGGAGTCTTCAATCTTGTATCTTCATAGTCCAGGAGTCCGGCCGAAGGTATAGTCCGGCTATCCGAACACCCCCTAATCCAGGACTCCCTCACTCTCCGACAGCATCTCCTCGAGATTCTCCAACTTGAGTTTGAGATCTCTGATGGAGTTCTGTGCTTCGGAGAGCTCCTCAGCTCTGCTGATGACCGCTCCTTGCGCCTCAACCAGGGCGCCGTTGAGCGCTTTCTTCTCTTGGGACAGCTTGAGGGCCTGCTCCTTCAGCTTGTCCCGCTCTACCTCTAGCTCCTTCACCTTGCCGGTGTGGGCCAGAGCCTAGGCATTGAGCGCCTCTTTGTGCCTCTGCTCTAGCTCGCGAGTTCGCCGCACGACAAGGGCTTCAAGCTCCTCATCCTTGCCGCGAAGCGTTGCGACAAGATTCTGCTCGCGCGCGACGAGGTCTTCCTCCTAGGAATCCAATGTGGCCTGGTGCTGAGTCCGGGCGGCCTCGGCCGCGGCAGCCGCGTTCGACGCTGCCTCCTGGGCCTTCTTGATGTTAGCCAGCTTCATGGTGATCTCCACATCGCGTTTGGCCAACACTTCCTGGAAAGCCTTCTGCTCCTCGCAAGTCTGGCGGAACCAGGCCTGCGTCTCAGCGACGCGCGCCTTGAAGTCCACTTCCGCCTAGTCCACCATCGCCATCCTAGACTTGGCCTTGTCCAGACGGGCACGATGGAGCAATTGGAATTTCCGGAAATTGGCCCCCATGGCGCGGAGGAGCTACTCTTCTGGGGAACCATCGCAGCTGGCGCTCGGTTCATCAACCACCCTGAGCCCAGTGGCGGCAAGCACCTCGCCGTCAAAGACCTCCCCTTCGGCGGGCACTCGGGAGCTTGTCACCCCCGGAAGATGGACGAAAAGATCATCGCCCACCTTCAAATATCTGCCCGAGCCCGAGGTTGTGGAGGAAGAAGGCTGATCATTGACCACCTCTTCCTCGGCTGCGGCCTTGCCAGCCTCCCCGGCAGGTCCGCCGCTGGCCTATTCGGTAGAGGCCTCGCCGGTCGCCCCGGCAGCCCCCGTGGCGGCGTCCTTGGCGGCCTCTTCGGCGACGACCTTGTCGGCATCATTGGCGGCCTCCTCAGCGGCGATCCTGTCGGCCTCCGCTGACAGTATCCACATCCTCCATATCTTCCAAAGGAGGACCTGGGTAATAAGGGAAGCGATGAAGCCAAGAAAAAAAACAAGGGAAGAACAAAGACGGAGAACGAGCAACTCACCGGTGCCTGCTATGAAGCATAAGCCCCCTCCCCGCCAATGTTTGGCGCCGGGGCAGAGTCACCAGCGCCCAAGTTCCCCTCTTCCTCCATGGGCGTGGACTCAATGCTTGGCACTCTTGCCGGGGACGCCCCTCGTGGTGGTGTAGTCGATGGGGGTGGTGTGTTGGGGGTGACCCTCCGTGGCTCCTCCTCCTGCATTTCCCCTCCTACAAACCCAACAAGGTCAGCACCAGGATATCGAACTCCTAGCACATGTCGACAAGAAGAGGATGGTGAACTTACGCTGGGGGCTGCACCGGGGGCTGCTGTCCGGGCTGCTCAACACCACCAGTGGCGTCCTTGAAGCACCAGCCGGGGCTGGCCGCCCACCGAGGCCTTGGCTCTCTTCGCCCTCTGGGCGAACGTCTCCGCGTCCATGCAAAAGCAAAAATGGATCAAGATACGTGGCATAATTCAGGAGAATGGAGATGGCAGTAAGAAACATAGTACTTACTCATCATCCTTCTTCTCCTCTTCCGCTGCTTTCCTTTTCCTCTTCGGGCTGAGAGGCCCAAGATCAAAAGTGACCCCCACGTCAGCATCCGAGTCGACATCTGCCGGAGGAGGCGAAGAAGGCGGGGTTTGTACACGCCTAGATGAGGAAGGGGCAGTTGTCTTCTTCCTCTCTGCGGCCTTCGCCAGCCTCTTCGCTGCCGTGGCCCTCGTATGACGCCCGGACCCTTCCAGGGTTAATTGGGGCCTCGCAGCCCTGCCGGGCCGGACCAGCTTGCTGGAACCAGCTCACCGCAGGACTCGCCCTCTTCCCCTGGCTGGCCTCAAGCCCGCTGCCTCGGCCTCCTCCTCCGACAACTTGTCGGCCACATCTTCGACAAGCGGGGCCCCGGTGTCGGCGCCGCTGACTTCCCCGGTGGCCGCCGCCCACCGGGTGAGCTCCTCTTCCTCCGCAGCCGTTGCGGCCTTGTCCTCCACGCCCCCAGCGCTGCCGGCTTCCCTGGCAAGCTGTGCCTCCCTCGCCCTGGTGGCGATGTAGTCCAGCTCTGCCTGGGTGGTGTCCATGGTGAGCCACCTCTCGGCGTCGGCGTCGACAAGCCCCTCATCCAGGGTGTCGAAGAATTGCTGCACTTCGACATCCCCCGGCTCCTTCCAGCTCGGGTCAGGGCCGTGCGCGTTGCAGTCCGACATCATAGCAATGATCTCGGACCAACGCGAATTAATGCATAATGGGACCACCCCCGCTGGCATCTTGAACAATGGCCCCTTGAGGACCTTGCCGGCCTTTGCGGCAGCCCTCGCGACCTTGCCGGTCCGCACGACCTCGCCGTCGCGACCCACGTCAAGCTGAAAAAGCCGCTGGCAGAAGTGGGCATGCGCCATCACCGTGAAATTGTGGTCGAGGCCGGGGCGGAGTCGCATAATATCAGCCGGGTTCGTGAAGAGCCAGGCCGGCCTCCCCTTGTTATGCAGCGGGGCAATCCGGTGGCGAATGAAGTCCGCCCCGATCATTTCAAGGGTGAGCCCAGCCTGGGTAAGCCGGAGGATCCTGGTAGTGGAGACCGTGAGCCTTCCGTCAGCGGCGTCAACATCACACAAATCGCTGCCGCGAATCGGCGGCGCCCGACGAACCTTGCAGAATGCCGGCGGGTCCTTCTCTTCAATCCAGCACCACCGGTCGCGCCATTCCTCCCACCTCTCCTTCATGGCGCCTCCCGGGTACGCCCCCTTGGATCTTGGGATCCAGGCGACGCAACCAGAGACGGCACCTCCCGGCTAGATCCGAGGGAAGAAATAATGGCGGAAAAGCGTCGTGTTGGGTTGCACCCCGGCAAAGCCTTCGCAAAGATGCGCAAAGAGAGCCATGCACGCCACCGTGTTCGGAGTAAAGTCCAAGAGACGGAAGCCGAAGGTGTGCATAATGTCGCAGAAGAAATCGGAAAAAGGAGGGCATAACCCGCAAGAAAGATAATCAACAAAGAAGGGATGCCGGTTTGGAGCAGGGTCAGCGCAGAAAGCGGGGATGACATGCGTGGCCGGATGTCCCGAACTTTCTCCCCCCGTCTTCACTCCCCACAGGGGCTTGAAGGAGGCCCGGAGTTCATGTATGTCGACCGTCGAGGGGAAGAAGAAGGCAGACTGCGTCCGCTGCCCCAATAGCGCGCTCTCCGGCGGCTCCATAGTCCCAGCATCCTTGGCCACCCCCTTGCCATTGGTGAATTTGGGCACCATGGCGACTGGGGAGGTTAGAGGACTGAGGAAGGAGCGATGGAGATGCAGCGACGGCAGGCGATGGCGAAAGCTTAGGAAGGAAGGAAGAGAGGATGGCGGCTCTGAGATTAGAAGAGGCGCAAGGAAGGGGGTGAAAGTGAGCGGCGTGCCCGCGGTTACTCCTTTTTATGGGGAAAACACAGGCCGCCTCCTTTCACATTAACTATGACGTGACGCATGCGTGCGGAAACCAACCTCACGCATGCCGCCCACGTCACGCACACCCCTCCACACCGCACGACACGCGCGAGTCGTGGGAAGCGCAGCGCACGAAGAATCTTACCGCGGTAAAAAACCGCCCCGCTTGCCCACGCACCGTTCTGGTCCTTGCCCAACAACGCATTGCGCTTATGTGTGGCCCAGGCCCGGGAACTCTTATCGGTGTACAAAAAGAGGGGTACACTTTTTGTACCCCTATGACTGTGCACGGGCAGTGAGAGCCACGCCCGCGACCACATCAAGCAGGGCAAGGGAGGTGAGCCAGGGTAAGACCAAAGTCCAAGGTAGCTGAAACAACGCCAAGGCCAAGACCACGAAGAGCAAAGGGACGAAGCAGGCTCCCCCTGGCAAGATCCTTGCCGGGGCGAGTCCTAGCAGCCCCGGCAAGACCCTTGCCACGGCAGCTCGCCACACGCCTACGGAGCGAGTCACCCTTGAGTCCACATCCCCCACCATGGTCTACTATGTTGGGGCAAGAGCTCGGGAGACACCTCTGTGATGGCATGCAGATCTTTGTGAAGAAACATTCAAGATTAGATGAGCACTAAAAGACGACGACCCTTGGCGAGATCCCAGCCAAGGAAAACCACGAGACCCCCGGCAAGCGCCTTGCCAGGGACGACAGCGGGCACCACGGCAAGACCCTTGCCGGGGCCCCGGCAAGGCCCTTGCCGAGGAAATCTACAGGGCCACCACCAGGCCCGCGCCGACCAAGCCTCCACCTCCGTTCGCATGCAGCTGCCAACCCAACCAACTGGGCAGGCACCTGCGTGGCGGCATGCAGATCTTCGTAAAGACTCCACCACTGCGCCACCTCAGCTGCCTGCCTGCCTACATGGCATCGCACGCACCGCTGGCCAGGGTGCGTGTCAACACGAGGAGGAGCGGCAACGGACGGGACGGGCTTCGCCCCCGTCCCGGATAAAGCAAGAGGACACCTCAGCAGACGCATTAAATGCGCCTTGTCATGTAATGTGAGGGATAACCTCACAACACTGTGCCCATTCCACCTCCTGTGTGCCACTGTGGCAACCCCTTTTCCCTATAAAAGGAGGCCCGAGGCGAGCAGGAGAGGGATTTGGCTTTTTGGAGCTCCTCACGCCCCATAGCTAGTTCAAGAACACAAATATACATCCACCAAAGCAGGACTAGGGTTTTACGCATCCTCGCGGCCCGAACCTGGATAAACGAACCGCGTGCTATCTGTTTGATCCGCTCTTCTCTCAACCCCGCACCCCGCAACCGTAGTAGGGATTCTTGTGATCCCATAGGTGTCGTTTCCACCGACACAGAGCAAGGGTGCTCAGGGTACTGAGGTTGAACACGCATTTAATTAGGAAAGATGAATGGTTTGTTGATAAGAGCCGGCAGGTACTGCAGAATGGAAGAGGCTCCAAAAAAGCTAAACTTCGTATTGGAAGAGCATATGACAGAGTAATTGGAAGTCATTGTGTCAAACCCATACATGACTTGTCAGCGGTTGATCCCTTTGAAGAAATGACGAGGTTTGCAATGTTTGAATTAGGGCATTGTAATCTTTGAATTTGAGCCTTGCAATATTTATGGTATTTGTTATATAACATAATTGGGTGTTTAATTTGGTATTGCAATCATGTCTTGTTACAAGTATATATATGTTATTCTTCTGTACACTGAGCATAGATGTTTTGCAGACAGAGCATATCACATCACACACGGACCACACTAGGTAACCCGTCGGCGATGAATTCATCAATCACAAACGGTTATATACCAGCAAGCATTTGCCCACAACACACACGGCTTATTCCATCACAAACAGCTCGGATGGATCAACTGTATGCCACGTATCGCCCACGCAACTCTAATCTGATTCGTGCTTGATGTCTCCGACATCGCTCACACAGTTCGTCTTATTTGCCACGTATCATTGTGCTGGCCTCTGCTCGCATCCCTCGGCAAGCTCTGCTCGCCATTAGGCGCCGCAGCGCGTTCTGCTCGCATCCATCGGTGCACTCTGCTCGCTTCTGTCGGCGTGCTCGGCTTGTGGACAGCTTTTCCTTGCGTGTTCAACTGCTATATGCATATATATGGTTGCTCACCGTTGAGGCGACCGCGGAGCACTCTGCTCGCGTCCCTCCACGCACACTTTGCCAGCGGTTGGGCCTGCGCACAATCACGTCGGGGGGCCCATATGCATGCGGTTGCACCGCAGGCGTCGCCATGCGATGCAGTTACGTGCGACATGATGGAGTTACGCGTTGCAAATAAGAACTGCCATTCGAGCGTGCCGATATTCCAGGCCGTCCAGCTTCCCCTTTAATTCCCGCGGCCATTATAACCTTAGTCTCTTCAACCTTTCGATCACGCCCCACAACACAACAAGCACACCCACGACGACACATCGGAGGGGATGTCTAGTGGCGCTCCAATGGAGTTCGGCCAGCATAAAGTGGAGACCCACGCGAGGGGGATGGATCTCTCGATGGTGTACACCATGGACCCGGCCATGGTGGACGACTACAACAACACCGTTGAGCAGTTGCTTGCTCGAGACAAGTACAAGGTGGTCGGCATCGACCTCCAGTACACTGGCGGTCGTCCCAACATAGATCAGAAGGTTGCCGTTGCCTAGTTGTGAGTGCGCCATCATGTCCTCATCTACCACTACTGCATGGCCACAGAGCCTTCCGACCGTTTCACCAGGTTTGTCAACAACATCGACTACAAGTTCGCTACGGTTGAAACCACCGACGATGTAAAAGCACTCAGGGTTATGGGCTTGGCCTGCAAGAACCTTGTAGAAATCCATGAGCACTACAGGGTCTGGGGCAGCATGAAGAAGGACTCCCTGGTTGAACTCGCCTCGGCCATCATCGACCTACTACGAAAAGATGAAGCATGATGCCAACAGAACACGTCCTGTATCCTGGCATGGGGCCTGGATGCGGCAACTGGATGAACCTCACCTCAGGTTCGCGGCCAAGAGCGTGTACACATGCTACGAGAAGCACAGGCGGATCATTGACATGAGGAAGTGCCTCGTTACCGATTTCGAGGAGGCCAGATTGAGCCACAAGTAGAGAAGTAGCGACAAGCGTCCCAAGAAATAGATGATGATCATATGATCTTTTATCCTAGTTAATCATGCATGTAATATATAGTTTTTTTGTTGTGTGCACTATAAAAAAAAGACACATCCGTGACATTTTGGGCCGAACGAATTTTTTTCCTGTCATGCTTATGACACTTCTATGACGATAATTGTGACAAAACCCGGTTTCATCATAGATGTGGTGGGATCCTACTTCTATGACAGAAAATCGGCTTTTTGTCCTGGGCGGGCCGGAGACACAACTGCATGACGTTCTTTGGGCCATCCATGACTAAAAAAATCATGGTAGAGGCGAGGAGGAGGAAAATAACGGGGAGTTCCCGATTACTGTGGATGGTCGGGGCCGAGTGATGCACGGAGGTTTGTGCGTTTTCTCTCGTATACGTACACATGTGTGTGTGTGTGTGTGCGAGGCGTTGGGATCTAATTGAACCCGAGTGAGGCGTTCTCTTACTGAACCCTAGTGATTGCACTGGCTACGTTACTGAACCCGGGCGATCGATCCCTGGCTATTAACTAAACCTGAACGATTCCTTCGCTACTGCTGCTAGCTGAAGCCGATTGAACCTGCTGCCTCTTGATGAACAGTAAGCGTTGTTGGGGGTTGGATGAACAGTTCTCGGTGGGGGTTGGATGAACAGGCCCCCGTGGTAGTAGAGACTGTTGCTGCTGGATGAACATGACCCCGATCGAGCCGATTGGAGGTGGATGAATAGGACCCCGTGGAGGAATGGTTGAACAATAGCCTGTGGATGGCTGGATGAACAGTAGCCCGTGGAGGGCTGGTTGAATAGGCCGCCGTGTGGAGGGCTGGTTGAACAGTAGCCGGTGGAGGCTGGATGAACAGGACCCCATGGTGAACAGTAGCGGGTGGAGGCTGGAGGAAGTCGACGGTGGATGAACAGTAGCAGGTGGAGGCTAGAGGAAGTCGACGGTGGATGAACAGTAGCCCGTGGCGGCTGGAGCGAGGCAGTAGACGGTGGATGAAAATAGCCCATGGAGTCCTGTTTTGTGGTACGCCACGCCCCTCCCGATGAACAGGACCCCCGTTTCGACTGTAGGAGCTCCAACACAGGTCTGTTTCCTCCGTTTTGCGATACGCCACACCCCTCCCGTTCAACAACACCCTGTTTCGACCGTAGGAGCTCGAGCACAAGTCGGTTTCCTTCGTTTTGCGGTACGCCAGACCCTTCCCGATGAAGAGGACCCCACAAGGCCGTTTTCCTCAGTTTTGCGGTATGCCAGACCCTGTTCCGGCTGTTCCGTCCAAGCCAGTTGGCTCCCATTGAACATGATCCATTCCAACCCAGTTTGTTGCCTCCTGATGAATAGGATGCGTTCCGACCCAGTCACTTGGCTCCCGGTGAACACGACGCTGTTTCCTCCGTTCCGACCCAACCGGTTAGCTAAAGATGAATAGGACAACGTGGTTGCTGTCCATTGCCTCTCCCTGTACACGGGCCCTGGCCGTCCGTATGCGCGAGTATGCGTTTCGAGACCGTGCTCGTATGTATGTACGTGACCGTATGTTTTGGCGTGTGGCTGGATGTACGTGTACATGGTTTACACGGGACAGCCTGAACTGCTCTACTATGACATGTGCTACTACTTCCTTGGCCACGGTTCATTGTTGCAGAGCAACTGATCGATCAATATGTACGTACACTTTCACGACAAGACAAACAACACTATGTATGCTTCCACCGGGTGGGTCCCAGCTGTCAGGGAGGATATTGATGCACTTCCTTGGATGCAAAGATATAGCTGCTGGGTCCAAGCTGTCAAGGGGGACTCATTTTTTTGCCTGTAAAAAGGACGCACTTCCTTGCGTGCGAAGATGTAGCTGGTGGGTCCCAGCTATCAGGGGGAGAAAACATTATTTTTCAGGGTAAAAAGGATGTAGTTGCATGGATGCATCCATGGGCGTGGTGCATCCCCAATGTTAGCCTCTCACGTACAGTCATCTTTTGATGACTCTCGTTTGTTGACCACGTTGACCACACCGTGCCGAGGGCACCGAGGTCGGTGGACGGGTGAGGCCCTAGACTGGAATGACCCAGAGATAGGGAAGACGCGACACTGGATTCGCAGATGGAGAGGAGTGGGAAACTTGACTGGTTCGGGTGTGCGGCAGCACTGTCGCCCACGGGAGACAGGAGCAAGAATAGAGGTTGAAGAAGCAGCACGACTGTTGGATTAACATCTAACGGTCCATCTGCTAGAATCATTTGTTGATTAAGTTGACAAAGCCTTGCGTACGCGTTACATTAGTAGGCCCACAAGTCAGCCACGAAATCTGCCGGGTACCAGTTGTCATCGGGAGGAATAGTTTTTTTCGCATAACAAGGAGGCACTTCCTTCCGTGCGAAGATACAACCGGTGGGTCCCAACTGTCAGGGGGAGGAAACATTTTGTTTCAGCTTAATAAGGAGGAACTTTCCTTGCGTGCAACCATGGACCTCATGGATCCAAGCTGTCAGGCTCTCCAGTATAGTCCTCTTTCGATGGCTCTCGTTTATTGACCATGCTGCCCGAGCGCAGTGAGGCAGTGGACGACGGTGAGGCCCGTGACGAGAACGACCCGGAGATGGGAAGACGCGACAGTGGAGTCGTAGATTGAAAGGATTACAAGGGTTATAATTGGTTCTGGTGCGGCGTGGGGCTGCAGTCGGTGGAGAATAACAGGAGGTGTGGAGGGGCGGAGGGATAGCCTCGCCGGTGGTGGGGTAGCACTTCACAGCGATGCATTCTAAGCAGAGCCGCTAGCCGCCGATGCCGGAATACGCGGTCCCGACGACGCTGGAGGAAGAAGACGAGAGATTGAAGGCGCATGCCTGCCGTTGGGTATAAATCCAATGGATGCGGATGTCAGAATCATTTGTTGACTAAGTTGACAATGCCTTGCGTAGGCTTCGACCTATTGGCCCACATGTCAGCCTACAAAAAGTGGCATATATTTAACTAATGTTTCCTAGAATTTACAGTCCATTTGCTGGGCAGGGTGAACAAACAATTTCGCATCCATGCGACCCATTTAATATTTTATAAGAAATCCCAACCCATTTGCACTTTCTGGAAATACACGAATTAGCTAAGCTTGTTCTATATATAATGTTAGGTTGGAAGGAGCAATTAATATCAAAAAATAAACCGGAGCGACACATTTTTTGTATAAAATTAACAAATTAGCGAGTTATTGCTCAAAAGAAAAATGAGCGCGTTGTTATTATATTGGTCCTTAAAATCTTCGCAATCTTTTGCACGCAATCACCAGGAATTTCCTTGCGTGTGAGTCAAAAATGATGAGGATTTTCCTTGCCAACTTCTGTTAAACATTTACTTTTATATGCTAATAAGACGTGGGATGTTTTTATAATGTATATATAAGTCTCTATTAAATATACAATAATAGTAATACTATAAATATATATAATGTGGTTAGAAGGGAAAACATAAATTGGACACAACATTATTATTCTTATATATAGATAAATAGAACAGAGATCTGCGTTTTATTAAAAAAAATACATTGGGCTGTCGTTCTTTAAGAAAAAAGTAAAATCTACGCTGGGAGGCCCATAGGCCAGTACGTACATCATGGACCTCAAAATATAAGTTGAAACCATTGTCTCGGTATATCATGGGCTACGCATGTTAAAAAACAAAACCTAGGCCTAGCTGATACTTGTTCGCCCTCTGGAAAACAATGATACCAGCTAGATCCCCGATACCCCTTTCCCGCAACAAGAACAAAAAAAAAGATCCCTGGTACCCCTGAAAAAAAGCTCCCCGATGACAGTCATCGTTGGAAATTTATTTCATTTATTGACAGGGTTGACAAACCCATGGGCCCTAATGTCAGTATACAATTAGGAGGAAGCTTTATTCAATGAGGCACTTGCTTGCGTACGGCTTGGACCTGGTGGGTCCCCACTGTCAGCCTCTCGATGTACAGTCCTCTCCGGATTCCTCTCGTTTGTTGAGCATGTTGACAACAGCATACGACGGCGCCACGGAGAGCGCACACAAACGAGAAAGAACCGGAGCCGAGGAAGACGCCTTCATTCTTTCGAACATACCGCACTAGCCTGGTGGCTACAGCCCTCTCTCTGGATTGATACCTTGGTTGTCAAAAACTAAGGGAAATACTTACGCTACTTTGCTGCATCACCCTTTCCTCTTCAAGGGAAAACCAACACAGTGCTCAAGAGGTAGCAACAAAGCAACCATCATTTCATCGTAACACTCGGTGAAGCCCTTTCTCCCCTTGAGGAAAACCTCACTCCAGGCTACTCACTTCTGCCATTTTTCTTCTGTACCGATGAAGGAAAGGTCGGCGAATCAGTGATGATACTATATTTCATTCCAAGAATCTTCTTTTTTGCGAAGCACTGACCGATTCTCACAGCCTACTCTTTTCCTGTTTTCATTGTGATTGTGGTTTCCTTTCGATTGCTTTTTGTTTGTCAGTTTATTGATGGATCCTGGAGCACTAGGCAAAGAGTTGCCGGTGGAAAACCCACTCGAGACAAAGATCTCCAGGAAGCGAGCACTGACCAACGAGTTGGCCATGTTGGCAGGCCAACCCATGGAGAAGAAGAACTCCAAGAAACAAGCACTGGCCAAAGAGTTGATGACATTGGCGGACGAACTCCTCAAAGAAAGCTGGAAGACCAGCAAGGGCCCCACCGTGCCTACACCAGGAACTCTAATGGCCACCTATGAGAGGCTCAAGGCCGAGTTTGAGGAGATAGTCGCCGTTGAGAAACAGTATTTCCCTGGCAAGGCGATGGCCCCCGGAGGAGATGGGATCCCCCGGTGAGTTGCACAGGTAAAAAATGGCTTACCATAGTTGTGGTTTTTGATTATTTGCAATGTGCTTGCTAATATGTTAGGGTTGTGCAGGTGCCGGTGGACGTCCTTGATGATTCCGATGTCGCGGTCCGTCGTGTGGACAACTCCCCAGAGATCGTTTTCGATGTCGCGGTCCGTCATGTGGACATCGCCCCGGAGATCGATTCCGATGCCGTTGTTCGTCCTGTGGACATCGCCCCAGAGATAAATTCCGATGTCGCGGTCCATCCTGTGGACATCGCCCCAGAGATCGATTCCCATGCCGTTGTCCGTGCTGTGGTCATTGCCTGAGAGATCGATGACAAGAAATAGTTGGTCGCGCTAATCCTTCTGGGTAGTTTGCATGGTGTTTAATTACCAGAATTATGCGTGTTATCAAACCATCTTAGGGCTAGTGCACTGTCTTGTGTGGGCAGTACTTGCTACTTTTTATTGATAGTGAATCATGCGAACCCTCTCCGAGTTATGGAAACAGATGTATCCTCACCAGCTTTTGATATAATATATGGCATGCTTAGATGTAAGTTTGAACTGTTTATCGTATTAGTAGGGCTTGTTTGATGATTCTTGGTGTTAGTAGGCTAGCTACTATGCGAGCTATTGTGCTTGCCAAACACTCACCAAAGAGAAATGTTGGGGCTGATGAGCTCGTGGTACGCTTATAGGTCTGATCCGTCATCGATCGACCAATAGCCCAAGCTCCTAAAATTCTAGGCTTAGCGATCGATCAGACAATAGTCCACAATTATACATTAATTCACATCAAACTCAAAGAGTTGATTCACGGATACATTCAGGCCTAATTTGGTTCATAGGGTAGAAAAATCGTAGCAATAGAAAAGTCATAGGAAATGAAAAAATGAGATGACATGTATCTTAAATCCTATGAGTAGGAATAGGAAAGGATATGCCCTTTGATTCACATCATAGGATTTTTTCCATTGAGTCTAGGCTAATGTTTATTTTCATATGAAATGTGGAGGATAGGAAGAATTCCTCCATAGGAAGATGATTCCATTGCTATAAACCAAAGGGCTCTACAGAGATTTTTCCTATAGAAATCCTATCCTATGAAATTCCTACAAGATTCCTCTAAACCAAAGGAGGCCTCACATTAATAGCAAGCAAATTTTTATGTACTTCTAACACGCATGAATGTATAATTGTTTTGTTGGAAGCGTGAATGTGTAGTGACGTCGTACTTTCGGAGTGGCTACAGAGAGTGTGTATGTGTGCTAGAGGGGTTTTGGGATGGAGAGAGATCTAGAGAGAGAGGAAGATCCTCTTTCTACTCCTAATCATTAGAATAACAAAGGATATTTTTTGAGAACACAAAATCATAGCAGTACAGAGACGTACAAATCCTAGGCGGGCTAGTTTGGCTTCGTGGGTTTCAGTGATATGACGTGCTACAGTGCCGTCCAGTCTTCGTCTGTGGTAGCAGTCTTGCGGGTACAATAAGTTTTCTTGAAGAAGAGGAATTCAACGAAGTCATGATGGTTCCTTCGTCTGACCAACTTACAGTGGGAAAGGTTGGGCCTACGCTACGACCGGGGTGGACCAGAATATTTTTGTGCATGCCAAGTGGACCAGGACGGTGGACGTCCCACATGACGGCGAATGAAAGTATTCTCTCCGATATCGAGGACGAGTAACGAGTATTCATTGTTTATTTTTGATGAAAGCTATTGTCTCCACTGTTACGACGGAGGAGTGTGAAACACGGCAGCCGAGTGAACTTGGCATGTGCACAACTCCCTCCTTCCTAATGTACCATAGTGTTGACTATAAGGTTTGCTATAAGGTTACAACTTTTTTCTCACTTTCTCTCTATCTATTTCCTCTCAGATGTTTTTTACCTTATTTTTTGACACAATTGTTTTTTATACCTCTTTTTTAATATTAGTTTTTTATACCTAGGAGCACGTGTAGAGAGCGGCTTTTGCAGAGCTCACTCCTTGACTTTGTCAATGCCTCTCTCTCCTCCACATAAGCGGGCTTATAGCCTAGTATTGTACTTGCTATGAATGCGGGCAGCTGGCGTCTGAGGGGGGAGCACGCGCGGGAGGGGGAGGGGTTTTCTGGTGAGCCGGGGCGGTCATAAGCGGGCTTGGAAGCGGTCCGGACTCAAGCATGGCCCACCTCACATTATCACCATATTTCTTGGAGTCCGTGCACGGCGGGAGGGCGGTCTCTTCTCCCTCCCCCGTCTCTCTCTTCTCAGCCAACGCCTGCCGAGCGATTAGATTTTGGCTATCGACTGTTTATTCAATTGGAGTCCCACATGTCAGTGAAAATGCAGGACAACGTGTGTCCCCTCTGGTGAGCAGCGTGCGAGCCGGACTGTCGGGGGTGCAACGCGAATGCGAGAAGCGTGCTTTAAGTGTGCCACCTTTTCCTTTTGAACTTGCAAAGCATAACATTTTCGTGCGATCGATCGATAGAAATCCTGAACAAATGACGAGGGCGGGGCTTTCCCGTGCGTTTGGCGGGCTAGTTTGAGTGATATGACGTGCTACAGTGCCGTCCACTTTCTCCATTTTTATGTAAGCAAGCATTTACACTCTTACGTGGGAGGAGTGCGGAACACGGCGGATCTCTTTTGATCAAGGGATAACCGTTCCCTGCGAAATAATGGAGCACTGTTAGCGATTATAACATCTCCAGTACTGACCCAAAAATTTACACCGGCATCTGTACAAGGACACTGATGCTAGACGATACCATCCAATGTTGCCCGCATACCTTTCGACAACTATATGAACTAACCAGACAAAATTCGTGCAAACAAAGTAAATTTAAAATTACCCGGATGAAATTCATTACATTTCGGAAACTTTTCCTATAAACTGGACGAAATTCATTACATATTTCACGCAAACCGAACTAAAACCTACTATAAACCTAATCTAAACGATCGCTGGCGCTCGACCACCATGTCTGGCCATGAGCCCCGAGAACTGATGCTCCAACTATTGCTTTTGCCTCCTCATCACCCGCCTCGGCTTTGTCCAGCTCCGCCTCGATAACCTCCTCCGGAGCACAAGGTTCTGAAGATTTCTGCCTCCATGTCGCCGTCAAGCGGCTAAGCGGCCGCTGGTGTTTACCCCACCAAGCTTGGCATCAACTGAGTGGAGGAGCGCTGGCCTTCCTGGGACCAGAGCGGCGGCGACCTACCATGTACTAGTCTTCCTCGCTGCCGGATACGCCCGTGCACGCACGCCGGCTTCGTGGTCATGGTGGCGGAGGGTGGCCAGGGGGAGCCGGCGATGTCCTTCGTCTGCTCCTGCGATATTACGTCCTAGAGAGCTTTGGAGCGCGCCCAGAGCAGAGCCGCCGATGTCCTTCGTCTGCTCCTGCGACAGTACGTCCAGGAGAGCTTTGGAGCGCCAGGAGGCCATGGTTGGAGTGTTGTCGACCGAAGGAAGGGACCGAAGGAGAATGACTGTGGGTCTTTGGCTATGGTTGGGAGCTGGGGCTGAAGTTAATATACCGGGATTCCGTGCGGGTGGCGCTCTCTCGGCCGTCACGCTGTTGCAATGCCAACGCTAGTGAGAGGTCGCGTCGGGCGTGAATGCGGCACTGACCTTCTAGAGCGACAGTGACCATTTCAGGCGGGATGCGTGTGCTAGAGATGGAAGGGGTTTCGGTAGGCTAGGGCGGTCAGACGCTGGCGTGGTGGTAAAATGTGAACTCATGGATGACGAGCTTTTGAAGCGTATGCGGCACGTATAGAAAACCAGGCATCCCTGCATCCGCCCTTGTCGACAGCTAGCCTTTGACGACCACCATTAGACACTACACAACCATGCATAACTTACGAATAATGGACGAATCGATCAAACAGACACTCGTGTCAAGTGGCACTATGATTGGTCGCTCACGATACATACATAGGTACCATAGTGCCCTCTCTAGCTAGGCTATTTTATAGATTGTCGATGTGATGGATGATATACATGAGCAAGGCGCCGAGTCACGTCGCCGCGCCGTGTGTAGAGGCATGGATAATGTAGAGCAGCTCAGCGCCCAAGCACGAGTATGACGTTGGTGTTGAGCCAGGTGAATGCATGCTCGGTGTTCGCGGAGGCCGCCAGCAAACGTCTAAACAGTAATGCCAGGCACCGCCGGGGCGCGCAGGTGACGAGCTTGCTATTTGCATTGCCCCATGAGCAGGACTTTGATTGAGATGCATTAGCATGGTTTGACAGCGTGAATGTCTGCACTCGTACATGCTACTTGCGTTGATGGACGGTGTGCGCTAATGTGTGCATCACGTATAATATAAAAAAATCGGTTTGTGCATTTAACGCAAGTTATTTCATTTTCATTTGGCTGACGAGTGTGCGTTGCAGCGACGAGTCCATGGTTTGATTCCTCACATACGCATAATTTTGGTTCTTATTTCTTTCTCACTGACAGGTGGGCCCGCATAGATAGATAGATACAGAACACGAGCTGATGAGGCGCATGCGGATTGTTTGACTGGTTAACCAGACAAATACGAAGCTATACGCTGAGCCAGTGACCGTATAATCACCATATCTCATATATAATGACCGTATTGACCATATTCTTAAGTACAATGGTCAAAGTGAGCTATCAAGACAAGTTCGATGACCGCCAATGTATTTTACTCGGTAATAAATGACCAGGATTAAAGGGGAATCCAAATTTCCTTCACCGTCAGTCCTTGAGCTCTTGACAAACCAACGTACTATGCGGTTGTCCGGCCAATCCACCCCAGAGCTCTCACCAAGCGTCATTCATGCCACCACGCTGCACACTAACTGGTAAGGAAGCGATGGCATCCCGCTGCGCCGAGTTCCTCGCCGCCCACGACCGAACACAGGGAAGCGATGGCATCCCGCCGTGCCGAGTTCATCGCCGCTTGCGACATAACACCTACATGGGCGGACCTTGAAGCTGCCAAGGCCAAATGGGAGGTAGAGCAAGAGGTGTCCAAAGCCGCACAGAGGGAGTGGAAAAAGCAAAAAGCACCCAAGAAAAGAGAGGCCCACCACCGCAAGAAAGAAGATGACGCACGCGCTGCTGCGGAGAGCTCGGCGGAGATCCAAGCACGGTGGGTGTCGCCGACAAAGCCGGGAAGGAGAACGACGACGTCTGGAAAACATGTGAGAAGTAGTACTAGTAGTTAGTGTGTGTGTCTGTGTTGCCCATACGTTTGTTTAATTAATTCCGAGCATGTACCAGTACTAGTTACTACTGTAGTTTTTAGAGCAAATTACCAGTACATTAGCCTAGACTCAATGGAAAATTTCCAATCCTATGCATCATATGATATCTCTTTCTCTAAAGGAATTGAGATGCATGTCATCTCACTTCCTATGATTTTCATATCTCTACTCTTATAAAAAGCAGAATTGGTGATGCTGGTGTGCCTGCCATCCTACAATATAGGCCGTCCGATCTATATCTAACGGATAGGAAGGAAACTATGACAATTTACCTGCACTTCTCTCCACATTTGCACATAAGGCCTTCCCCCGTTCATCTGTTTCTCCCATAAGATAAACTACTCATACAAATGCATCTTGATGTTCCGTGCAATGCACGGGCATCTTGCTAGTTCCTATGAAATTCCTATCCTATGAACCAAAGGAGGCCTCTGCTAGAGTACAATACTACTGTAGCTAGCAGCATTGCTGGTATAGTAGTTTTCTTGAAGAAGCGGAATTCAACGAAGTCATGATGGTTCCTTCGTCCGAGCAACTTCACAGTGGGAAAGGTTAGGCCTGTGATTTGACGGTTCATTAGTCATTATTACTGTGGCACGATGACCGGGGTAACTCTCCCTTGGAGTTCTGTGTGCATGGCAAGTGGACCAGGATGGTCGACGTCCCACATTTCGGTGAACGGAAGTATTCTTTCCGATATCGAGGAGCAACGAAACCGCATGGTATAGTATCACTTCTGATTTATATTTATTTTTTATTTTTCATGAAATCTAGCGTGTCAACTCTTACGACGAAGGGTTCCAAACACGGCACGTGTTGGATGTCCCACACGTCAGCGAAAGGAGTGGGACAAGGACAGCGTGGTAGAGCATCTCCACTTCTTTCACTTCTAGGTCGAAGATCACACGTGGTACTAGTGGTATGAATGATACAAAGTGCGACCCGGAGAGAAAGACACATTTAGTTGGAAGGTCTCGGGCCATACACGTAAACAAATATAAAACCTAATATGTGCCTCCAATTAATATAGTAGTAGAGTACTTAGGCACGTACATCATAACATCACCGTGCATTGCATGTACAACATTTAGTGGTAGTAAGAGATAAATGCCTATATGCCACGCATGTCCATACTATTTTTGCCTTTCTACTTCACTTACTATGCTACATTACTTAGGTTCATACGTCCACTCCTAGGTACATATCCGTCTCGTAGTTCCAGCCCCATGTGTTCTTCATAGATGGAACGATCCATAACGGTGGGCAACGGGAGTCCATATCATCGCATGTTCTTATATAGAGCGGCTCCCCACGATGGAGACTCATCCAAACTGAAGCGGCATAGATCAAGGATAGGGGCGTTCAAGATATGAATCCGCCGGTGCACAATGAAAACACACCCTTTCTTCATGAATGGCAGGCCGTCGGCATCATGCACGGAAGGTTGCATCGTTTGCACTATGGGGTAGTTGTCCTCGATGAAAATCGACTACTCTTCAAGTGTATTCATCCGCACCCAGGTAGCATCACGAGGGTCGAACACGCCGCCGTCCATCTAGTACACCTGGCATCTCAAACCTGGATACATGCTGATGTGCATGGTTATGGTCCATGCAGTATAATAAGGTGACGTAAGTAGGGGATACAGATTAAAATAAAATACTTTATAGTGCTTATTTCTATGTGGGGGAAGTAAAGGAATGTATAGACCAGCTGTGGCATGGGAGACAACAAACAATTTGGGAGTGTTACCTGGGCCATGTACATTAATTAAAGTAGGAGTAGTTTTGTTTGATGGGATTATGGCTACCTAGCTAGTACTACACAGAATTGAAATTGTTAGGCTGCTGCCAATGCATGGGTGCTTAGATGAGGTGCTAAGCACATTAAATAGCTTAGCAACTATACTCCCTAATGCATAGGTTCTTAGCTTATGGTTGCTAAGCTTGCTTCATTTAATGATTTAACAACTAAACATTTTCATGTATTGGTGGGCTTCCTTCCTTTAAATGTTTTGCCTAGGTTCACGCGCTTAGCATTGTTTCTTCTTGGGGTCACCACACCCATCTCTCTCCTCTTAAATAACTTGCCACATCAGATTTTTTGCCTACGTGGAAGGCTTGGCACATGTACAACGTGGAGCATTGGGAGGGGACTTAAGTCCTTTATCTCTACTATTATAAAAAATCGAGTTGGTGACGATGGTGTGCCTGCCATCTTGTAATATAGACCATCCGGTCTATATCTGACGGATAGAAAGCAAACTATGACAAGTTTACAAAAGATACCCGCACCTCTCTCCACATTTATGGATAAGGCCTTGCCTCGTTCATCCTTATCTCCCAAAACATCATTGTCGAGCTGTCGGGGGATATCGGCCTCCACGAGCACCTATGGGGACGGAGCCCCTTGTCGGTTCGGCGGGGGGCGGAGGTTGCACAAAGAGAAGATCGAGGCGACACACACACACAAGGATTTTACCCAGCTTCGGGCCGCATGGATGCGTAAAACCCTACTGCTGCATGTCTGGTTGATTGGAGTTCTTGCTCTGGAGCGCAAGAAGCTACAATAAGCTGGAGCAGGACGTAGACGAGGGTCTACTGAGCGTCCTCCTGGTTTTCTGTTCTCCTCTAGGGTTCGATCTCTCTCTCCGGGTCCGGATCTTGGATCCCCCCTCTACGTGCGCATGGGCCTCCTTTTATATGCTAAGGGGTTTCCCACAGGTAGCGACGCAGGTGAGGGTAAAAATGGCAAGGAACTGTGCGAACAGTGGCCGCACAGTGCTATCGCACCTAACTCTGACGGCGGGGGACAAAGGCATTAAATGCCCGTCTGGATCGCCTGAACAGTGCTGAGGCGGACCGTTAGGGGCGCCTCCGCTGGCCACGGGGGCAGCTCCACCAACGTCGCATGCCATGTGCGCCTCAGGTTGCGTGGCGCCCCGCCACGTGTCTCCGAGGAAGCTCCAGAGTGACGCGTGGGCAGGTGAGCTGGAGCGCATGCCTGAGGTGGTGGTTTGCCGCGGCAAGTGGCTTGCCGCGGCGGTTGTCTTGCCGCACCTGAGAGCTTGCCGCTCGTCAGGCCTTGCCGAGGCGCGCGGAGCGCCGCGGCGGGCTTCTCTTGGGGTGCCTTGGCTTGGCCGCCCCGGCGAGCTCCTCCCGCCGGGGCCTTGGTGCTTCGGCTTGGTCGTCCCGGAAAGCTCCTCTTGCCGGGGCCTTGTCGCCTTGGCCCGGCAAGATCCTCTTGCCGGGGCTCGCCTTCTCGGCCCGGCAAGCTCCTCTTGCCGGGGCTTGGTCTTCTAGGCTCGATCACTTGGCCTTCGTCCGGCCCTGAAAGGGCCGTGGAGACTCTTGTCGCTCCCCTGACCGGCCTTGCAACGGGACACTACTACTGCCCGTGCACAAGTTCGGGGTACTGAGGTACCCCTACTTTAGTACACCGACAGGAGCCCCCGGGTCTGGGCCATACACGGTGCCGAGCGTTGTTGGGCCAGGCCCTAACAGTGCACGGGCACGCGTGGCCTGGGTTGCGCTGCTCCTTAACTCCGTGCTCGTCGCGCCCTCCCCAAGTGGTGCGCGCTTATCGCGGCGTCGTGGGAGGGCGAGGCGTGCGAGACGTGCGTGACGTGGGTGGCGTGCGTGGGGCTTGAGGCCCGCAGGCATGCGTCACGTCGGGCACGACTCCTTTATCTGGAAATGCGGAACGTCCGCCCCCGCTCCTTCCCCCCTTTATAAGCGGAGGGGAACAGGGGCAGCTCGCCATTCCGCCGGTTGCTGTTCCTCGAAAATCTCCGCCACTTCCTCCTCACTAGAGAAAGCAGCGATTCGCATTTGCAGCCCCCGGCGCCGCCCACGCCGACAACTCCCCCTCCCCATTTCTGCCATGGCCCCGAAGAGCGACAAGGCGAAGGGGAAGGCCGTGAAGTCTGCCGAGGCGCTGCGGCTGGAAGCGCTTTGGAAGGAGACGGCGACGTTCCCCCCTCAGCTTGATGCGCTGAGGCTGAAGAACGAATACCTCCTCTTCTGGTCGACGGCGACGCGAGCGCATCCGCGCACGCGAGTTCTTCCTGCCATCGCCCAGAAGCTGTACCCGACCGGGTACCCTTTCTTCGCCGTGTTCTTCCTCTGCGGGCTCTGCCCGCCTTTTTCGGAGTTCTTCTGCGACATCATGCACACCTACGACCTCCACCTCCTCGACTTCACCCCCAACGCCGTTCTGACAATGGCGGTTTTCGCACACCTTTGCGAGAACTTTGTCGGAGTCCACCCCAACATAGCCCTCTTCCGGCACTTCTTTACTCCCCGGGTGGAGAAAGGAGAGCCGCTGTCCGGCGGAGTCGCTTGGATCTCCAGGACCGGCAAGAAAGAGGCCTACTTGGAGGGGGAACTCCGTGGCAGATGGGAGGAGTGGAGGGCCGAGTGGTGCCTGATCGTCGAGGAGAACCCACCGCCGTTCACCGCCGTGCGGCGAACTCCAGTGGTGCGCGGCCGCGACTGGAGCGACCTGGCCCCGGACGACGCCAAGCTGAAGATTGCCGCCACCCGAATCCTGCGTCTCAGGTTTGCCGGGCTCACCGTCGGCGCCATCGGCGTGGATTTCCTTCGCCGGCGTATCGCCCCCCTGCAGGAGAGGGGGAAACCGGCTTGGGAATTCCAAAACGCGGCGGACATCATGAGGCTGCGCCCGGGCCTTAACTACAACTTCACCATTCTGGAGCTCGACGGAGTGTTGAAGGAGCTGTTCAAGCACGACTCCGAGCACCCAGAATGGTTCAGATTGCCGCCGGGCGTCGTCCCCCTGTGCAACAACTCGGCGCTCAGCCGCATCCTCGCGATGATGCCGCTGTGCGACTCGCACGGGATCGACGCGACCTGGCAGGAGCCGGCGGACGACGTCGTACAAGCCTTCTTCGACAACTTGAAGGAGGTGCCGATCGACCCCGACGAGAAGAGGGGCCTCACGCGGGACACCACCCCCGAGGAGCTGACCTACATCGCCTCCAGGATGGAGGAGGCGGCGGCCGCCGCGGCCGCGGGCGAGTCTGGCTTCACCCTTGCCGAGGCAGACGCTGCGGAGGCGGAGAGCCTCGCCGACCAAATGGAGCTCGCTGGCGCGGAGGAACCAGCCGGGCACGGTGGTGCGGGCGAGCCCGCCTAGGACGCGGGTGGCTTGCTGGAGGCTGACGCGCCCTCCTCGCAGCTCCCGGGCAGCTCGTCGCAGGCGGAGCCCCCTGCCCAGCCGAGGAGGCGTCTCCGCAGGGCCGGAGAGGTGGTGCGGCAGGCCGACCAGCAACCGCAGCCCCGGGTGACGCGCGTCTCTAAAGCAGCGGGAGCGGGGCCCTCACGGGCCACGGCTTCTGCTCCGGCCGCTCCCCGTTCCGCGACGGCAACGGGGGCGGGGTCGTCCACCGCCCCCGCCAAGCGGTCCCGGGAACCCACTCCCCTGTCTCCTCGCGCCTGGAGCAAGCCGGTTTTTGATTATTCCGCGCTCAGCTCCGACGACGACGAGGAGGACGGAGAGTAAGTCCCTGGTAGAGCTTGTATCTTCTTGATTTCTGTTGCTTCGTCTTGTTTCGCAGCCCATTCATCCTCCCCCGAAACCGTTCCCTTTTCAGGACTCTGGCCCAGAGGAGGGCGAAGAGGGCCAAGGTCCCGCTGGTCGTCCTTGAGGACGAATCTCCCCCGGCAACTGGGGAGGTGCCGGAGGCGACCTTGCCGGACTCGACAGCGGGTCCGCAGGGCAGCCCACAGCGCAGCCTCCAAGGTGAGTGCACGGCTAGTTCTTGCCGTTCGGCGCGCGCGCGAGCTTCCCTTCTCTTTGTTGACATGTGGTTGTTGTTGTTGTCGTTGGGTAGGAGCAGAGCAGCCCCAGCAGGCGACCCCGGGGGGCACTCCTGCCGCGCCGTCTGCGTCGACCACCCCGCCTAGGGAGAAATCTCCGGCAAGGGAGGAGCCCCCGGCAGGGGAGACCTCCCCGGCAAGGGAGGAGCTCCCGACAAGGAAGACCTCTCCGGCAAGGGAGGGATCTCCGGCGAGGGACGCGGCCAGCGATCCCCCAACAACGGAGGCCGCGGCCACGGACCCTGCCACCGGTAAGCCCCCCTTGCACGGAAGACTTTCCCTGGTTATCTTTCTTATGAGCCTCTTTGTCGGCTGTTCAGCTGGCTCTTCTCCCCTCTTCCGGCCATCAGACCCGCCCACCGCGGACCCGATGGAGACCGAGGTCGTCGTCGAGGAGGGCGCGCGTGGCGACGCCGACGACGTCATCGTCGTCAAGGAGGCGGACGGCGCCGACGACCCCGCAGGCGGCGGGGAGGCCGAAGCCGCCAAGGCCGCCGCAGTGGCATACGGCGAGGGGACTGGCGACCGTGCCGACGGCCCCGGGGGGGCAGGGGCGTCAAGCACTCCGCCGTCCGGCGATCCCGCCGCTGCTACCACGTCGGGCCCCGAGGAGCCCCCGGCAGGCGCCTACCTGCAGGCCGGCGATGGCGTCTTCATCAGGCTCCCCTGGGAGCCTAGCTCCAGGGCGCCGGTCGAGGGGGAGGTCTTGGACGGAGAAGTGCTCGCCTCCGTCGGGCTGACAGTGGTCGAGGCGCCAAGCACCGGCAGCGGCGAGCCCGAGGAGGAGCGGCTGCTCCGAAAGCTCGTGTCGCTCTACCGCGCCCGGCAGGCCAAGGTGGAGCGCCAGGAGGCACTCGTCGCGAAGGCCGGCGCGGACATGGAGAAGCGCACCGGGGAGCTCCGGGAGCTCAACCAGGAGGCTCTCCGGTCTTTGGCGGAGGAGCGGAGGCTGCTCGACGAGGCGCGGACGGCCTTCCTCCTCGAGAAGGCGGAGGCCGAAGAGCAGCAGAGGCTTGCCGCTGCGGGGCTATCCGTGCGGGAAAGCGAACTGGTGCAGCAAAAGGCCAGCCTCTCCAGCCACGAGGAGGAGGTTGCCGCGCGCGAGCAGTCGCTTGGCGGGGCCCTGCAGAGAGCGCAGGACGCTGCCGCGGCCGCCGAGGTCGCCAAGGGGGAGCTGGAGACGAGGGTGGCGCAGCTCGCCAGCGACCTCAAGGCGAGCGGCGAGGAGCTTGCCGCGCTCAAACAGGAGCGCGAGAAGGGCGCTCACACCCTTGGCGAGCTGCAGGGCCGCTTCGCCGAGAAGATCCAGGAGCTCGACGCCGCCAAGGACTCCAAGGCTGTCCTCGAGCTGAAGCTGGACACCCTGGCCAAGGCGCTGGAGAGCGCCAAGGAGCAGGAAGCGGCCTTGCGGAAGGAGGTTGTTGGCAACGAGGAGCTGTTGAAAAGCGCCGCCGTTACCCAGAATGCCTTCCGGGAGACGGTGGAGCGGTGGACGGAAGGCCTCGTCGACATCGCCACCACCATCGACCAGGAGCTGAAGCTGCTGGGGATGGAGGGCCATGAGTACCCCTCCGGCGAGGACGTCCCGCCGAGCGCCAAGCTCACTTCCTTCTTCAAGGGCTTGGTGGGGGTGCTCCGGCACCTCCGGGAATCGATCCCAGAACAGCTGGCCGAGGAGACGCGGGAAGCCGTCTCCGGGGCCCTCGAGAGGGTGTTGGTGAAGATCGTCTTCCGCAACCCCACCATCAGGCTCACCAACGTCCTCAGGCACTTGCCGGAAGACGCCGACCTGACGGAGATCAGGGCCCTCGTCACCCCTATTGTGGAAAGGGTGGCGGGGATCAGGCGGGTCGAGGGCGACCGCGTGGATTAGGCCGCCCACCTCTTTCTTTTCTTCCCTTGTCGCCGCTGAGCATGTCATAGAAACAGCTGGTTAGAGCAGCGGCAAGTCATTCTGTAATATAACTTTTATCTTAGGCAGTTCATTGCGTTGTTATCTCCCTCGTTCGACCTTGTGCTTCATACGTTCACGCCCTACGCTTCCGGGAACTTGTCGGCGAAAGTCTCCGCCTTGCCACGGGTGCCGAGTGCGGGACATCGGCAACCCGCTGACGGGGCTTCCACCGGCAAGAAACCTTGCCGCGGCTGGCGCAACTCACTTAAATGTTGAGCAGGCTCAGGGCGAGGTAGGTGTGGCGACTGCAGTCGCGGCACACTCAAGCTGCCGAGCGAGCTCGAAACAAGTAAGGACGCTACTAGGGATGTAGCACACTTAAGTCGTTGAGCGGACTCGAAACGAAATAAGGGCGCAACCAGCCACGAGCCGGCCCCTCCGCACACAGGTTTCCCACACGAAGCTCGGCCGTTCGAGGAAGATAACTTAAGAATAAAAAGGAGCTTAATTGCTCAAACTTTGGCAACATAGCTTCTCTGTCGTTTGCAGCCCGGCAAGGCGCAGCTTCCTCGGGCGACGCCCAGCCTATCCTGTCATCCCCCCTTCTCGCGGTAAGGGAATAACGAAGGCTCGGGGCCTCGCAGCCTGCCATCGCTTGCCGGGGTCGAGTGCTGCACAATCGTGTCGGGTGACGCACGCGCCAAGCGGAGAGGCATGAAATCGACAAGATGTGCGGGGCACACAAGCTATGCTCGGGATCTGCGCCCGTCTCTGTACCAAGGATTACATGCAACTGCGGCAAGACTTGGACAGAGAGGATGGCCGACGGATGGGGTTCCGACCGCCGCGCTGGCAGGGTCCCTCCCACGGTCGGCGTCGACTCGTTTGGATCTTGGCGGCCTGGGCTCGCCGAAGAACGAGGTCGCCTTTCCCGCAACTTCCGGCGCTAACTGCTGGAAGCGAGAAACTCGCTCAGCGGCCGGAAGGCGGTCCTCCTCGAGGAGCAGCTGCTCTTGCCCGGACTCTACGTGAGTGGGTACTCGAGGAGGGCCGTGCGCGAGTCCGTGAGGAGGAATGCCTCCGCCTCGCGGGTCGGAACCGAAAGGTACCTGGCCATACCTGAGCTTGCCTGTGGTCGCCAAATCTGGTTCGCACAACCTCGACGCACCCCCTACCTGGCGCGCCAGAGATGTCGGGGGATATCGGCCTCCACGAGCACCTATGGGGACGGAGCCCCTTGTCGGTTCGGCGGGGGGCGGAGGTTGCACAAAGAGCAGATCGAGGCGACACACACACACAAGGATTTTACCCAGCTTCGGGCCGCATGGATGCGTAAAACCCTACTGCTGCATGTCTGGTTGATTGGAGTTCTTGCTCTGGAGCGCAAGAAGCTACAGTAAGCTGGAGCAGGACGTAGACGAGGGTCTACTGAGCGTCCTCCTGGTTTTCTGTTCTCCTCTAGGGTTCGATCTCTCTCTCCGGGTCCGGATCTTGGATCCCCCCTCTACGTGCGCATGGGCCTCCTTTTATATGCTAAGGGGTTTCCCACAGGTAGCGACGCAGGTGAGGGTAAAAATGGCAAGGAACTGTGCGAATGCCATGCGCGCCTCAGGTTGCGCGGCGCCCCGCCACGTGTCTCCGGGGAAGCTCCAGAGTGACGTGTGGGCAGGTGAGCTGGAGCGCATGCCTGAGGTGGTGGTTTGCCGCGGCAAGTGGCTTGCCGCGGCGGTTGTCTTGCCGCACCTGAGAGCTTGCCGCTCGTCAGGCCTTGCCGAGGCGCGCGGAGCGCCGCGGCGGGCTTCTCTTGGGGTGCCTTGGCTTGGCCGCCCCGGCGAGCTCCTCCCGCCGGGGCCTTGGTGCTTCGGCTTGGTCGTCCCGGAAAGCTCCTCTTGCCGGGGCCTTGTCGCCTTGGCCCGGCAAGCTCCTCTTGCCGGGGCTCGCCTTCTCGGCCCGGCAAGCTCCTCTTGCCGGGGCTTGGTCTTCTAGGCTCGATCACTTGGCCTTCGTCCGGCCCTGAAAGAGCCGTGGAGACTCTTGTCGCTCCCCTAGCCGGCCTTGCCGCGGGACGCTACTACTGCCCGTGCACAAGTTCGGGGTACTGAGGTACCCCTACTTTAGTACACCGACACGAGCAATTAAAAAACGAAGTCTCTGGAACAATATGGCATGGTGGACGCTGCCGGCGCCGTCCATCCCCATGCCTCTGCCCAGTCCGACCACCAGTCACCACCACGCCCCACTCCTCCTCACCTTATCTCTCATCTTTCTCGAGATATCATTTTTCCGATGAAATTCTCGAGATACCATTTTTTCGATAAAATTCTCGAGATATCATTAGTTTTTACACATGGGATTACTCCTGCATGGGTCAATCACAACAGGTGTTTTGTAAAAAAAATGCATCTTGATGTTTCATGCAATACACGGGCATCTTGCTAGTAGGTTTCACAACTTGGCATTATAAAGTTGCGTAGATGACTATCCCAATCAATAAAAAAAGAAGGAAAGAACTACTCCTGCTCCTGGAGTACAAAGAGACATGTACTGAAATGTTATAAGATGACATGGCAATAAGACATATGACAGTTCCCAGCTCTACTACTCTTGGATCGGAGAGAAGGGATTACCTAGGTACATGATCAGGGTCCGATCGTGATAGATCGTTGCCCTTCAATGGTACCATGGGTAACAATTGCTAAGATAGTACGTCCCAACTGGGTGTCGTCAGCTACAAGGTTCCAAGTTAGACCAAATGCCCCATGCACATCCACGATTGGCAATCTGATTTTGATTGGGGGTTGACTTTGCCCTGCATAATCGTGCAAACAAGGTGGAATTCATAGAAACCAGACGAAAATCATTACATTTCGAAAACTTTTCATATAAACCAAACGAGATACATTACAGTATTCATACAGACCAGAGTAAATCCTACTCTAAACAATTTGTAACTGTAATGTGGGAGGCACACGGACGAGGGTCGGCCGTGGTGTCGTCTGAGGCTACTCATAGTGGGGAGTATCATATACATTATAGTACTAGTGCATGATGCTAGTGTATGATATACTACTTTTATAGTGCATAGTATCCTAGAGTAGTAGCATAGATGATCATATTTGTTGGCATGAATGACCCCTGTCTCTTCTTTAATTCTCTGTCACATCACCATGTCTGCTATTCCCGAGTGTATGTACCAGCTAAGTTACCACCACCACCACTATGGCCAGCCTCCACACGGAGCAGTCGCGTGCACCGGGAAGCAACGCTCTCTTGGCCGTCGTGCTGCTTCAAAGCTGGCGCTAGTGAGAGGTCACCTCCGCTTTGTCCGGGCATTAATGCGGCACTGACGCTCCGTGGCGACGCTAGTCGTTTCATGCGAGAAGCGCACGCCGTCAAGGGAGGGGGTTTGGGTCGGCCAGGGCGGTCAGACGCGGGCGTGATGGTGGTATTGGTTTTGAACTGTTTCAGGCGTAGTACTGGTAGTTTGCAAAGGTACTCAATTATTGCACTTGGTTTCCTAAGAAATTGTGGTAAAAAATGTTACTTACAATGCATGCATGCATGACCAATATAAATGACCAATAAAAAAAACTAGTACATGCACGCAACGATTTAATGGACATTGTAATCTCAACATGTGATGGGGAGCTCTAAATTTGAATTTTAAACTTATAAAACAAAAACATTCAAAACAAATAAACTGGAAGAGAGGGAGTATACCATAGGATGTGTCACATACGAAACAAGTCTCCTGGTTTTTCATCGCGAAGATGCGGTTAGAAAGGAGCACAGCATCTTCGTACTTGTACGGCAACACATCGGCCGCAGACAACATGGTCCACCTTTGACCGCCATGTGCAGGGTCCGTGAAAGCAATCGCGGTGTCGAACACCGCGATGAGAGTGTAATTTTGGTTGGCGGACGACCTTATCAGGGCTTCCGGGATTGCTATCTTCTTCAATCTCACCGTGGTTCCATCATACCAATTCAGGTGATGGCCCATTGCATGGTCGATCCCAATGTTGGACAAAGGTTCTACGGGAACGGTGTCGCTGCTGTAAATGTTGTTCAGATTGATGTTGGTACCCTCCAGTACATATGCAAGCCAATCTCCACTGGCACCAAGCCTAACCTGTGAAACAGTGGGCAGCGAGGGAATTAGGAAATGGACACGAAATTAGTCTTTAGAATGCATTTACTGCGTGATCAAACTCATCGCTTTCCTGCTCACCGGACAAAATCCTAGTGCCCCTCAACGTCGGCATCTCAAGGGGCGCCAACTTGCAACTACGGCCACGCCGCGCTGGAGAGACCCCCAAGGAAACATCCTCATCCTCGAGGACGCATGGCCGACCAACTAGCATGGCCTTCTCCCATGCATATTTACGCACCCTCTTAAAATATTTGGTGCAAGTACCGCTAAGTCTTGCGGATGTGAGGATGTCGGAGTGACTTACGATTTGTCCCAAAGGATCGTCGTCCAAGGTCTCCCAACCTCAACAAGGACGAGGAGCACCGCCGCCTTGCAAATCCATGGCAATGGCGACCAACTTCCTTGTCCCTTGTGGAGCTGCTTTACACGAGAGGAGATGGGAACTGCAGGGCTTCGTCCCTTCGGAAAGGATGTTCTACCGGCGCGCACTAGTGCAGTTTATATTTGAGACTAGCAAGAGACCCATGCGTTGAACGTAACATCAAGATGCATTCATTTAAAAAATCATCAAGATGCATTTATACGAGTTGTTTATTTCGTGGGAGACGAAGATGAACGAGGGAAGGCCTTATCTGCAAAAGTGGAGAGGGGTGTGGGTGTCTTTTTGCAAAATTACCATAGTTTCCTTCCTATCCGTCAAATATAAATCATACGGTCTATATTGCAGGAGGGCAGGCACACCATCATCACCAAATCTGTTTTTTTATAAGAGTATATTATTATTTATTACTAGCAAGATGCCCGTGCGTTGCACGTAACATCAAGATGCATTTGTATGAGTAGTTTATCTTGTGAGAGAAAAGGATGAACAAGGGAAGGCCTTATTTGCAAATGTGGAGAGGGTTGTGGGTATATTTTTGCAAAATTGCCATAGTTTCCTTCCTATCCGTCAAATATAAATCGGAAGGCCAATATTGCAGGATGGCAGGCACACCATCATCACCAACTCTGTTTTTTTATAAGAGTAGTAGAAGATAGATAGATTATTATTATTATAAGTGTAGAGATAGAGATTAGGGAGTTGGCGAGCGGTTCGTTGTACGACATGTTCGCATCCATCCACTAGTCCAGAATTAAAGCATGCACGACATTTACAACGACTTGGATTAGTTATTTTCCAGGCGCATGGACCAACACGGACTAGTGGAGCTGGTCACCCTTTTTCGAGCACGCCTTCGACAAGTACGTGCGTGACATGTGTGCATGCAAATCTTGCGTGACCAAACTGTGTGAAGAGGAGCGGTAGGTTGTCGAACTGCAGCCCGCATGTTGCAGCCATGTCATCCACATGCAACCTAAAGGCCAATTCATACTCCGTTGGACTATACTATATAACTAAGCATTGATTGGCACGAACGTTCTTTGGAGCTCGTGCTGCAACTGGCGTACTCCATAGCCCGCTTCCCTTCTCCTCCTCTTCCACCGTCCACGCACGTCCACGGGAAGCGACCGGTCAACCCTTATATAGGAGTGCTAGCACAAAAAGATGCATGCATGACCACTAAAATTTCCTTTCTCTTATCTCTATGAAATAAATGTGGCATGAAACTCAAAGCCCTTTAAGTCAGAGTATAATGGAAATCATCGTCCTCCTCCGGTTCCGCTTCGCCCGCATCGTAGTCCTCCTGTTCCAGCTCCGCTTCGTCATTCTCCTCCTCCGGCTCCGCGTGCTGCTCCGCCTCCAATGCCTCCTTGTCCAGCTCCGGCTTGTCCGGACTTTGGAGGCAGGGGGCCGCGATCCGGGCTTCGCGCCGCCTCCAAATTAAAGCGTCACTCCAGCGGGAGTATGGTGTATGTCGTTACCTTCGACCGAGCCATGGCTATCGGGCGACGACGACCAGAGAAGAGGCGGCGGGAGGGGTATGAATGCCGCTACTGTTTGGGTTCGCCGTCCGGCTTAAATAAATGCGCACCATCACGTGTACCTGCAGATGCACAAATTGTAACATACAGGTCTGCTTAGGGGGCGTCACATAACTGGTATGTGTGAGATATTCTGAGAGACAGAGTGCGTGTGTGCGACTCTACTCTTCGGACATGTACTCAACCTTTTGCATCGGAATATAAGTATAATGGTATTACACTTTAGCTAGTGATTTACGTGGCCATGTTAATGTGGTTGTGTAAAAAAATGTCACTTCCCGCTCGTGATTTGCGTTATATAATTATGAGAAGCTTGCTAACTACTCCCTCTGTCCGGAAATACTTGTCATCAAAATGAATAAAAGGGGATGTATCTAGACGTATATTAGTTCTAGATACATCCATTTTTTTATCTATTTTGAGGACAAGTATTTTCGGATGGAGGGAGTACTAAAGTAAAGTGGAATTTGTCCATGTTATACAAGTAAATCAAGGTGATTCTTTATCATACGGGTAAGGTTGGACGAAGGGTGGTAGGAACAAATGCTCCGCCTAGAGCATGTGTGTGCGAGATGGAGTCTTAGTGTGTGTGTGTGTGTGTGTGTGTGTGTGTGTGTGTGTGTGTGTGTGTGTGTGTGTGTGTGTGTGTGAAATAGAGTCTTCGGTGGCGAAAGTAATTTAAGTGTGTGTGGCTTCATCGTAGAGAGGTGATGTGTATGGCAGAGGCCACCAATGAGGGGGGGGGTGATACGTCTCCAACGTATCTATAATTTATGAAGTATATGCTGTTATATTATCATTCTTGGATGTTTTAGAATCATTTATAGCAATTTTATATCATTTTTGGGACTAACCTATTGACCCAGTGCCCAGTGCCAGTCGATGTTTTTTGCTTGTTTTTTACATCGCAGGAAATCGATATCAAACAGAGTCCAAACATCACGGAACTTTTTGTGGATTTTTTATGGACCAGAAGACATTCAATGGGCCAGAGCAGCACCTGAGGGGCGCCTCGAGGGGGGCACAACCCACCAGGGCGCGCCTGGGGGCCCAGGCGCGCCCAGGTGGGTTGTGCCCACCTCGGTGTCCTCCCGTACCCCCTCTTTGCCCTATAAATAGTCAAATATTCCAAAAACCAATGGGGCAACCCTAGATTAGAAGTTCCGCCACCGCAAGTCTCTGTAGCCACGAGAAAGCAATCTAGACCCGGTTCCTGCACCCTGCCGGAGGGGGGAATCATCACCGGTGGCCATCTTCATCATCACGGTGACCAACATGATGAGGAGGGAGTAGTCCACCCTTGGGGCTGAGGGTTTGTACCAGTAGCTATGTGTTTAATCTCTCTCTCTCTCTCTCTCTCTCTCTCTATCTCTCTCTCGTGTTCTTGAGATGTTACGATCTTGATGTATCACGGGCCTTGTTAATATAGTCGGATCATATGGTGTTTTCCCCTCTCTATCTTGTTGTGATGAATTGATTTTTCCCTTTTAGATTTCATTTTATCGGATTAAATACTTTTATTGATTTGAGAGCACTTGATATATGTCTTGCATACGAATACTCGTGGTGACAATGGGGTATCGTATTGATTCACTTGATATATGTTTGGCACTCAACTCGCGGATTCCCGAGGTGACATTGGGGGTAATCTATGCATAGGGGTTGATGCACGTTCTTATCTTTATTTCTCTGGTAGAAATATTGGGGCACTCTTTGAGGTTCTTTGTGTTCGATTGAGTATTATGAATCTAAAATTATTTGGTGTTATTTTAGTACGAACTCTCGGATAGATCGATCGGAAAGAATAACTTCGAGGTGGTTTCGTACCCTACAAATGATTTCTTCTTATGTTATCTGCTAGATAGGAACTTTGGAGTGATTCTTAATCGCAAGTTGAGGGATGGATATATGATCCAATTATATTAGCATTGTGGAGAGATTGCACTAGCGAAAGTATAGACCTTAGGCCTCATTTCCAAGCATTGGAATATATGACCCTTGCTGTTTTTATTTATTAAGATTATAAAAATATATTTCTACCATCAATATTACACTTTTATCACCATCTCTTCGTCGAACTAGTGCACCTATACAATTTGCCATTGTATTGGGTGTGTTGGGGACACAAGAGATTTCTTGTATTTGGTTTCAGGGTTGTTTGAGAGAGACCATCTTCATCCTACACCTCCCACGGATTGATACACCTTAGGTCATCCACTTGAGGGATAGTTGCTATTATCCTACAAAACTCTGCGCTTGGAGGCCCAACACGAGTCTACAAGAATAAAGTTGCATAGTAGACATCAAGCTCATTTCTGGCACCATTGCCAGGGAGGTTAGGTAAGCGGTACTCACATCCCGTTAACGAAGCTCTTTTCTGGCGCCGTTGCCGGGGAGGTATGTGCTTGAAGGTATATCTTTAGATCTTGAAATTGAATCTTTTAGTTTCTTGTTTTATCACTAGTTTGGTTTGTAAAAGAAAACTACAAAAAAGTGTTATTGCAGTTGCATCATATCGTTCATCTCTATAATGTATTTCGTGAAAATGATGGAAAGGAGAATTGTGCTCAATTGATAAAAGAAAAATTCAATAGAATGTTTGGTATAAATGATGAGCATGATTGCAATGTTGTTAGTATGAATTCTTTGAATATCCATGATGCTAATGATATGTAAAGCCATAAGCTTGGAGATGATATGTTTGATGAAGATGATATTCTTAGTCCCCCAAGATTTGATGTGTAATTTTTTTTATAATGACTGCATGCCTCCTATTTATGATGATTATAATGATGAAAGTGGATTTGGAGAGGTAATGACTTTATTTAGTGATGAATCCACCATTTTGGATGAGGATTCAATTGACTATGATAAAAAAAAATCTATCTACGATGATTATGGTGATGACATGTATGCTATAAAGAATAATGACAACCATGAAACTTGTCATCATGATTTTAATTTTCACTCTCATGATAGTTATTTTGTTGAGTTTGCTCCCACTACTATTGATGAGAAGAATTTTTCTTATGTGGAAAGTAAGAAGTTTTCTATGCTTTTGTGTCATGAAAAGAACGCTTTACGTGATGGTTATATTATTTAATTTCTTCACGATGCTACTGAAAATTATTAGGGAGGAACTTATGCATGTAGGAGTTGCAATAATATCAAGTTTCGTCTCTATGTGTTGAAAGTTTTGAAGTTATGCTTGTTTTGCGTTCCTATGCTAGTTGATTCTTGTTCCCATAAGTTGTTTGCTCACAAAATCCCTATGCATAGGAAGTGGGTTAGACTTAAATGTGCTAGTCATGTGCTTCATGATGCTCTCTTTATGTTTCAATTGTTCTCTTTTATGCGAGTATCATTGAAATCATCATGCCTAGCTAAAAGGCTTAAAGAAAAGCGCTTTTTGGGAGACAACCCAACACTTTTACCTACTGTTTTTATGTGTTCGCATTATTAAGCTACCATAGTAATCATGTTTTATTGCTTTTGTTTCAATAAAGTGCCAAGTAAAGCCTTTGGGATAGTATTTTTTTGAAGCACTGACCGTAGAACAATTGTTCTATGACATTTTCATTAATAATAAATATTTACATAAATTATATCTAAAACATGCCTAACTTCAACCAATACCAGTTTTATGAAACGTGTAAATTAACAGTGATGTTCTATCCAAGTCATGATCCTTTGCGCTTTGGCTTGTTTTGCTCTGATTTGCACCGCTTTGAGCCCTTCCTGAACATAGTAGCGCCATCCTTCGACATGAGAGGCAGCATGTCTGAAGATTTTTTCGTTCCTGACCGACGAGATACCCCAACATCCCATGATAACTATCTCTAGGGCTATGCTTTGGGGCAGATGTTGAAGAGCCAATTGGATATCATCAATAACCGAGATGCCTCTTTTCCTATTTGGGATGATCTTATCCCAACAAAGCAAGGCAAAAGGACAGTCCCAGAATAAGTGCAGGTTGGTTTCCTTAGTACTGTCTGCATACAATGCACAATTGTAGATGTCTAGGACCATTGATTTTCTGTGAAGCAAATTCCTGCAGTTGACTCTATCATGTAAGAGCAGCCAAAAGAAAATCTGGTGTCTCAGTCGGCAAGCTGATTTCCAAATATCCTGGAACAGAGATTGTACTTTACTTGGTCCCATCATGTGAGCATACATTTGAATGGATGAATATCCTCTAGAGTATCCAATAATTGACCATCTATCATTTCCTTGCATCTCACTTCTTTCTTGTAAGCATTCTTATATAGTATTGAGCTGAAGAAATGCTTGCCGTGATAAAGGTGTGTGAAAATGAGTTGCCAAATCTTCTGTGTTCAGAATTTGCTGAAGGGAAGCAGTGTTGTTGTTTCTGAAGGAACTAAGCTCAGGAAATTTATTTTGGAGAGGCTGATCCCACCAGCAATCTGACCAGAAAAGTGTCATGTTGCCAGAATGAGCAGAAGAAACAGCAAATGCTTTGTAGAGGGGCAGAAGTTTGAGCATAGTTTTCCACCAAAAGGAACCCACCGTTCTCTCTCTCCAGGCAAGGAGGTTTGATAATATGATTCCCAAATGATATTCACCCATGGTATATTCTATTTATTGAGGAATTTGTGCACTTTTTTCAATAGCAATGCCTTGTTGTGCACCTCAATGTTTAGAATGCCTAGTCCCCCATTAGCCTAGGGTTGGCAAGCAGTGTTCCAAGCAATCACTACTGCTCCTCTGTCCCGAGAGCCATATTTCCTCCAAAACCAGTTTCTGAAATAACTGTGGAGTTGATTCACCACTTTAATAGGAATCTGTAGGGAGCACATAAAGTAAATGGGCAGACTGGAGAAGACTGACTTAATGAGGGTGAGCTTGTCTCCAGTAGATAGCAAATTTGAGCAACTCAACAGTATGTTCTCTACTCTTTTTAGCAGAGGCATGAAATCTTCAACCCTTGGTTTGCTGAGATTGAGTGGAAGGCCTAGGTACTGAAGTGGCAAAGTGCCTATCTAACATCCCAAAAGGTATATGCATCTTGTGCTCAGGAGTATTGATGGAGATCATTGTGGACTTAGAGTAGTTAACTTTTAGGCCAGTATATGCAGCAAAGTGAAGCAACAAGTTCTTGATGTTGTGAAGTTGGGTAGCATCTGCATTTTCCATCAAAATGGTCTCATCACCATATTGAACAATGGGATAATATTGGCTGAACTGGTGAATCAATGTTGCTGAGATCGGATCACTTCTTTTTGCCTCATTCAACATTGCCTGTAGGATATCTGCTGCTACTACAAAGATGAGAGGAGATAGGGGATCACCTTGTCTGACTCCACATTTGCAAAGGAACTGTTTACCTGGGACCCAATTAAGTAGAACAGAAGAACCTTCAAAATGTGGTGCTTGCCCCCCATCTTTGCTAGACAAAAATTCCGCACCAAGTAGATATACTACTTGTGCATCTAAAAACCTCTAAACCCAAATCTTATTTTCAAGATTCCACCATACCTACATAAGGATTGAGTAAGATCCTTCAAGTAAGTTGTCATCGGTGCAATAAGGCAATACAAATTGCTTCTAAAAGTGTTAGATCATTTAGTGTAAGAGAAAATTGAGAATTGTATGAACTTGTGATGGCAAAGAATAAAAGCGACAGACTGCATAATAAAGGTTGCTATCATAAGGGGCAATATAACGTGAAGTTCTTTTGCACTAAGGGATTGGGCATACAAACAAAAAGCGCATGGCAACCTCTGCTTCCCTTTGCGAAGGGCCTACCTTCTACTTTTATGTATTTACTTTCATGCAAGAGTCAAAGTTTTTCTCTCTATTCCTTTTTATTTTTCTCTTTTGGCAAGAATCATGTGGTGAGGAAAGACCTTGGCACATACATCCAGTTGGATATGGGTAGCATGAGTTATTATTGTTGACATCACCCTTGAGGTGAATACGTTGGGAGGCGAAATTATAAGCCCCTATCTTTCTATATGTCCGATTGAAATGTTTTGCTCATGTGTATGCGGTGAGTGTTAGCCATCATAGAAGACTATATGATGGTTGAGTATGTGGAGGTCTTACTTAGACTCTGTTGAATAAGTTGAATTGCAATTGCTTGGTGACTGAGAACATAGATTGTTGAGTTTCAAGAGAATTCATTGTTTGAACCTTAACATGTGAATTGGTTGCTACTTTAACATGAGAAGTTTTATAAGAAAGAATTGTTGTTACGATGCTAGTAAAAGTGATTGAAATTGTCATTGATCAAACTTGTGCACTTTGCTAGCATTCACACTTCATAAATTATTTATTTTATCACTTACCTACTCGAGGACGAGTTGGAATTAAGCTTGGGGATGCTTATATGTCTCCAACGTATCTATAATTTATGAAATATTCATGTTGTTACATTATCATTCTTGGATGTTTTACAATCATTTTATAGCGACTTTATATCATTTTTGGGACTAACCTATTGACCCAGTGCCCAGTGCCAGTTGCTATTTTTTGCTTGTTTTTTACATCGCAGGAAATCAATATCAAACTGATTCCAAACACCGCGAAACTTTTTGTGGATTTTTTATGGACCAGAAGACATCCAATGGGCCAGAGTAGCACCTTGGGGGTGCCCCGAGGGGGCACAACCCACCAGGGCGCGCCTAGGGGACCACGCACGCCCGGGTGGATTGTGCCCACCTCGGTGGCCTCCCGTACCCCTCTTCGCCTTATAAATATTCAAATATTACAAAACCCCTCGGGGTAACCCTAGATCAGAAGTTCCACCGCTACAAGGCTCTGTAGCCATGAGAAACCAATCTAGACCCTGTTCCGGCACCCTGGCGGAGGGGGGAATCATCACCGGTGGCCATCTTCATCATCCCGATGGTCACCATGATGAGGAGGGAGTAGTCCACCCTCGGGGATGAGGGTTTGTACCAGTAGCTATGTGTTTAATATCTCTCTCTCTCCCTCCCTCTCTCTCTCTCTCTCATGTTCTTGAGATGTCACGATCTTGATGTATCGCGGGCTTTGTTAATATAGTCGGATCATATGGTGTTTTCCCCTCTCTATCTTGTTGTGATGAATTGGGTTTTCCCTTTCAGATTTCATTTTAATGGATTGAATACTTTTATGGATTTGAGAGCACTTGATATATGTCTTGCATATGAATACTCGTGGTGACCATGGGGTATCTTATTGATTCACTTGATGGTTGACATTGGGGTAATCTATGCATAGGGGTTGATGCATGTTCTTGTCTTTGTTTCTCCGGTAGAAATCTTGGGGCACTCTTTGAGGTTATTTGTGTTGGATTGAGTATTATGAATCTGAAATTATTTGGTGTTATTTTAGTATGAACTCTTGGATAGATCGACAGGAAAGAATGGCTTCGAGGTGGTTTCATACCCTACAAATAATTACTTCTTATGTTCTCCGCTAGCCAGGAACTTTGGATTGATTCTTCATAGCACATTGAGGGATGGTTATGTGATCCAATTATATTAGCATTCTTGAGAGATTGCACTAGTGAAAGTACAGACCCTAGGCCTCATTTTCAAGCATTGCAATACTGTTTTTGCTCCGTTTTATCAATTGCTACCTTGCTAGTTTTATTTATTAAGATTATAGAAATATATTTCTACCATCAATATTACACTTTTATCACCATCTCTTCGCCGAACTAGTGCACCTATACAATTTGCCATTGTATTCGGTGTGTTGGGGACACAAGAGATTTCTTGTATTTGGTTGCAGGTTTGTTTGAGAGAGACCATCTTCATCCAGCACCTCCCACGGATTGATAAACCTTAGGTCATCCACTCGAGGGAAATTTGCTACTGTGCTACAAAACTCTATGTTTGGAGGCCCAACACAAGTCTACAAGAATTATGTTGCATAGTAGACATCAGGGTCCAAGAGAGAAGATGCCCGTAGAGAGGGAAGAGAAGGCATGTGCGCGTGAGAGGAGTCAACATCAAGAGAACGTGTTTGTTCGAGAGACACCAAGGAAGACTACTATATATCGATGGTGCATGTAGTATTCGACTTATGTCTTCGGCTTTTGCAAGGTTGGTTCTTCACTATATATTGGGCGAAATAATAGTTTGGCCCTGGCTTCCTCGTTCCGCTTTTATGACTCCTTCACTTTTGCCTCGATTTCCACACGCCGGGCGAATGCAAACGGTCCATATTTTTTATCAAAAAGAAAACGCCCAGCCACACAGGGACGACGCCTATATAAAGAGGTCAGATCCCCCAAGTGCCATCCACATCATGCAGAAAAACGCCAAGATTAGCCACGAAAAATCATCAGAACATGGCCAACGCCCTAGACTCTTCTTCGCGCCCCATGGCCCTCAAGAGGGTGATTGGCAGACCAGCTCAGTGCCTCATCTTCAGTTGAGTCGACTCCAGACGCAGGAATATCTCCCCCTCGCAGATCTAGTTTCTGTACGACAGGGATTGGCCTCAATTGGCAATAACGTGGTGGCCGAAAATTTCCGTAACCCCAATAAGGAGGAGAGGGTGTGCTTTGTTCCATTCCTTTCGCGGGGCTTCTGATCCATCCCTTTCTTAGGGGTCTATTGGAATATTATGGCTGATAACCCACAAGTATAGGGGATCACAACAGTTTTCGAGGGTAGAGTATTCAACCCAAATTTTTATAGATTCGACACAAGGGGAGCCAAAGAATATTTTAAAGTATTAGCAACAAAGTTGTCAATTCAACCACACATGGAGATTAATTATCTGCACCAAGGTGATTAGTAGCAAAGTAGTATGATAGTTTTGATAGTAGTGACAACAACAACAACAATAACAGTAACAGTGATAGCAGTAATTTTGTAGCAAGTGTAACAGTGATGATAGCAGTAGTAACTTAGCAAGAACAATATAAGATAAATTCCTAGGCATTGGATCGGTGACTCGTTGGATGATATTCATCATGAGACAGTTATAACCTAGGGCGATACAACACTAGCTCTAGTTCATCAATATAATGTAGGCATGTATTCCGTAAATAGTCATACGTGCTTATGGAAAGAATTTGCATGACATCTTTTGTCCTACCCTCCCGTGGCAGCGGGGTCCATATTGGAAACTAAGGAATATTAAGGCCTCCTTTTAATAGAGAACCGAAACAAAGCATTAACACATAATGAATACATGAACTCCTGAAACAACGGTCATCATCGAAAGAAGTCCCGGTTTCTGTCACTCCGGGGTTATCGGATCATAACATGTAGTAGGTGACTATAACTTGCAAGATCGGATCTAGAACATGGATATAATTATGATAACATAAACGGTTTAGATCTGAGTTCATGGCACCCGGGCCCGAAGTGACAAGCATTAATCATGGCAAAGTCATAGCAACATCAATCTTAGAACATAGTGGATACTAGGGATCAAGCCCTAACAAAAAAAACTCGATTACATGATGAATCTCATCCAACTCCTCACCGACTAGTGAGCCTATGAAGGAATTACTCACTCCCGGTGGGGAGCATCGTGGAATTGGCGATGGAGAAGGATTGGTGATGACGAAGAACAAAGATCCCCCTCTCTGGAGCCCCAAACAGACTCCATGGAGGTGACGGCGGCTCCGTCTCGTGGATCGTGATAATTATTTCTCCCTCATTTTTTTCTGAAAAAATAGGATTTTATAGCATCAGTTTTAGGGTCAGCGGGCCACGAGGTGGGGACAACCCACCTGGGCATGCCAGGAGAGGGGGCGCGCCCTGGTGGGTTGTGCCCACCCAGGGGCCCCTCTCCGGTAGGTCTTGGCTCAAGAAATTCTTATTTATTATATAAAAATTCCTCACAAAGTTTCGTTCCATTTCGATAACTTTTATTTCTGCACAAAAACAACACCATGGTAGTTTTGCTGAAAATAGCGTCAGTCCAGGGTTAGTTTCATTCAAATCATGCAAATTAGAGTCCAAAACTAGAGGAAAAGCATTAGGAAAAGTAGATATGTTGGAGACGTATCAACTCCCCCAAGATTAAACCTTTGCTTGCCCTCAAGCAACTCAGTTGATAAACTGAAAGTGAAAAAGAAAAACTTTTACAAACACTTTTGCTCTTGTTTGCATGAATAAGCTTAAACAACACCCAGGTTTTCAGCCAACATTATAACTATCCATGCTGACAATAACTTTTCAAGATCTCATATCAATGACATAATCAACTAGCGAGCAATAATAAGGTATCTCAAACTGTAACACGTTGTCAAAACAAGCATGATATAATATGACAATAGTGGTATCCCGCTAGCTCTTTCTGAGACCGCAAAACATAAATGCAGAGCACCTCCAAAGTTCAAGCAGCGACTAAACATTGTAATTCATGGTAGAAAAGATCTAGTCATGATGCACCCAACATTATCTACACACAATGCATAAGTCATGACAGTTGTGCTGTCAGGTTCTGGCGCTTGTTTTAGAAGGTGATGACACAACATAAAAGTAAATAGATAGTCCCTTCGCAGAGAGAAGCAGTGATTTGCAGAGGTGCCAGAGCTCAAGTTTTTAAAACAGAGATCAATGATATTTTGAGACATGCACCCTTCTCATTTACTTCACAACCATTAGTTATCAATATCTTCCATGCTAAGCATGCTAGTGGCGGTTCCCAAGCGATAAAAGTAAAGGTTTGGACTCCATTGGGAGTTTTTGTTTGATTATTTAAGAGATTAACTCTTTTCCAGTTTGCAGTTTGGGACTGGGCATCCCTATTATCGCCCTTTTCTCGTGCGATGGTGAGTGAATAAACACTCTAAGAATAACCCGCTTAGCATGGAAGATACCGATCACCTCCCGTCGTTCCATAAACGATCCAGGCACACAAAAAGGATATTTATTTGAAGTTTTTAGAGGTGGCACATGCAAATTTACTTAGGATGACAGGGTAATACCACATATAGGTAGGTATGGTGGACTCATCTGGAATAATTTTGGGTTCAAGCTTTTTGACGTACAAGCAGATTTCCCATTTTGTACAAGCAAAGGCTAGCAATTAGATTGAGAAGCGGCCAGCTAGAGAGCAACAACGGTCATAAACATGCATTATGCATAAGTAACATTGGACACTAGCATGAGTAGGATATGAACACCATGAACATAAATATCATAGAGGCTATGTTGGTTTTGATTCAACTACATGCATGAACATGTGCCAAGTCAAGCCACTCGAACATTCAGAGGAGGATACCATTGTCGGTGTCAAAAACCTGCGGATCTCGGGTAGGGGGTCCCGAACTATGCGTCTAAGGTCGATGGTAACAAGAGACAGGGGACACAATGTTTACCCAGGTTCGGGCCCTCTCTATGGAGGTAATACCCTACTTCCTGCTTGATTGATCTTGATGAATATGAGTATTACAAGAGTTGATCTACCACGATATCGTAATGTCTAAATCCTTAGAAGTCTAGCCTGCGTGACTATGATTATGATGATTGGCCTCTACGGACCTAGCCCTCCGGTTTATATAGACACCGGAGGGATCTAGGGTTACATAAGGTCGGTTACAGAAAAAGGAATCTTCATATTTGGACGCCAAGCTTGCCTTCCATGCCAAGGAGAGTCCCATCCGGACACGTGTAGAGTCTTCGGTCTTTGTATCTTCACAGCCCATCAATCCGGCCCATGGCTAACGGGTCGGACGCCCGAGGACCCCTTAGTCCAGGACTCCCTCAGTAGCCCCCGAACCAGGCTTCAATGACGAGGTGTCCGGTGCGCAGATTGTCTTCGGCATTGCAAGGCGGGTTCCTCCTCCGATGACTTCAAAGAGATGTATTCGCCCTTCCATTTAATGTTGTACCCCTTGGCTTCTGTGTATCAACGACTTCAGGTTCCACGTGTCGAGCGAATGCGAGAGGTCAGGGTACTTTTGCACTTAACACTCCAGCCATGTAAGAAAGAGCGTCTATTTAAAGAGATTGGATCTCAGATCCATTCAGCACCACGCGGAAAAATCCTTAGAGCTTGCCAGGGAAAACCACTCCAACATGGCTAGCGCTCCCATCTCCTCGTCCAATGCCTGCGGCCCCGAAAAAGGCAATTGGGAGAGATGTTTCGTATCCCACAGTCAGCTGGTGAAGCTGCAAACACAGGGATTTCTTCCCCGCGCGGATCTGGTCCTTGTTCGGGTAGGGTTGACCTCCTTCAATAACGGGGCCCAGGCGGAGAGTTTCCCCAATCCATGTAGGGGCGAACGAGTGTGCTTCGTCCCCTATTTGCTAAGAGCTGTTGGATTTCCAATCCATCCATTCCTCCAAGGGATCCTGGAGTATTATGGCCTCCAACTGCACAACTTCACTCCCGCCTCCATCCTACATATCGCGGCTTACGTCGCTTTTTGCGAGCTATTCTTGGGTTCTGAGGCCCATTTTGAATTGTGGAGAAAGCTATTCTGCCTTGTCCTGCGCAACCACAAGGGATTAATATTTGAAGTGGGCGGAGCCGAAATATGGCGCATCGCTGGGACCGGATACCTGTCCGGCACACCAAAGAAGGCATCCGAAGAGTGGCCTTCCGAATGGTTCTATATTGAGGACATCGTACTTGTTGACCCAGTTCGGAGGGGTCTTCCCGAGTTCACAAGCATTCCCTTGAAGAAATACCATAGCTGGCGCCCTCGGAGCCTCGAGGAGGAAGATAGTGCAGAAGTTTGTCAACTCATGAGCAAGATAAGGATGCTCGCCCAGTCTGGATTATCAATAGTCGAGGTAATGGTGACTTCCATAGTACGGGGGGTTCAGCCACTCCAATACGGAGGTCTTCCCATGTGGCACTATAATGGGGAGGATGACGCCTCCTGCTACGGTCGGAAGGGTCCGGACACCCCCACCGCTCTAGCCAAAATATTGGTCGAACTGTTCAAAGGGGAGGAAGAGGAATTTCTTTGTATCAAGCGCAGAGATGGATTTTCCATGTACAATCCTCCTAGCTGGGTAAGTCCCAACTCCTCTGCTCTACTCACTCCGCTCTGTAAGCCGCTTTCGATGAATATTTATCTGTCCATTTATAACAGCACCGACGAAAGATCTCTGAGGGGCTTTACAGCCTCGGCCCACAACCAGAGGGCCACAATCGGGACCATGACCCCAAATTCGAAGAGGATCCGGATATATTCATGGTGCTCGAGGACGAGGTGTTTTACCAGGCGAGCTATGACGGCACAGATGTGGCCATCACCGCTGATTATCCCGATCTTCTCCCTGCCTCGCATGTAAGTAATCAGGAGACATCTCCTTCGAAAGAGTTCCCTCGTTCTGCCTCACCCAACGCACTGTCTCATGCTCACAAAGGGAGGCGCTCGGCGCGCCATGCTACCCAGGAGGCCACTCCAAAGAGAGTGGCCCCTATGCCGGGCAAGCCTTCGAAGAGGAGGGCAAACGAAGACATGGCCGAGCCTTCATCGAAGAGGTATTGATTTGTGAATATGCCCGTTGGCAGTCGCATCCAACTGTGACTTTTTCGTTTGTCCTGTATCAGGAAAAGAGTTCACCGGACTATATCCGGGGCTCTGGCCAGTCATACTCCCCATAGTCGAGATCTAGATCCCACCGTAAAGGCGGGGGCTGATACGGGAGTGACACCGGATTGTCCTCCGTCCGAGGATTCAGATGATGTATCTGTCACAAACTTGGAAGTGGAGAGCGCCATGGGTCATCGGCGCCGGAGAGCCGTTCTATGCGACCCTGGATTTACGAATGAGGCTTTCAATGCGTTAAGCTCGGCTGATGTATATATCCAGGCTGCTCGAGACGGGCTTTCCAGAGCCACAAACCAACATGTAAAAGATATATGGGTAAGTTTTATTGTACAAAAATGATAATTATATACCAGTTGCCCCTGAGACTTGAAGTAGTTGGTACAACTGATTTAAGGATAATTTCACAACCAGGTGTTGTCGGAGAAAAACAATCTGTTGTCTCAGGAACTAGAAAAGTGCCGGACCCAGCTAACTGCTGCTACCACCGAACTAGAGAAATCCAAAAAGGCATCACCTGGTAATGTTCCCCTCATTCGAGAAAACATAATTATATACCAACAATGCTAACACTGTTTCTCATCTTATGGCAGGATCGTCAGATCAACTGACGGAGCAACTGAAAGCCGCCCAAGCGGAAGAACAAGAAGCAAAAAGACTGTTGGCCGCGGGTGATCGTGTGCTGACACGAGTCAGAGATGAGGAAAACAAGTTGCAGGATGCCCACACCCAGCTAGGCGAAGAACTGAAAGATGTACGGGCCCAGCTGGCTGATTTCGTGAAGGAAAATAAGAGGCTGCGAGGCGGCATATTCAGTATGTGATCAGACTTACCTTCGAGTAATTCAAAGATAAAGGGGACTAACAAAGTTATGTCTACAGGTGTGCTGACCGGTCATCCCAAAGAGGAGATGTCTGGATTCTTGGGCGATCTACTTCAAGAGCTGTCGCAAATGCACGAGCAAGCTCGGCAGGCAGTGCGAAGTGTTGCCAAGGCTTTATGGCCATCCGCCTCCCCTCCAGGAAGGGTGGAGGAGCTTATAGAGCTATTCAAGGGAGCGCGGCGACGCTTCCGATTATGGAAGATATCGGCCTGTCGGGAAGGTGCACGAGAAGCCTGGGCCATGGTAAAAACACGGTACACCAAGCTTGATCCAAATCATATGGTCAGGGTCGGACCTCTAGGGTCAGATGGGAAAGAAGTTCCTGTTAATTTGGTATATGACCAAGTAGCAGTAGCCGCCAAGTATTCCCAGCAGGATTGTAAGTTAGACAGCCTGCTAGACGGTGTAGAGGAGGATTTTTTTTAGTCCAAATGACTATGTACTTTCCTTGACATATGTAACTCTAGCTGAATTGTAAAAAGATTGTCATGGCAGACCTTTTCGCTTCGACCTTTGTACCCGAAGGTGCGGAGTGTTTCCGAATACCTAAGCGGTAAAATAGACCAGGGTATGCGTGGAAACCAGGCGTACGGGTCATAGTTGCTTGAGCAGCCAAGTTGTATCCGGCTAGTTATGTTATATTACATTATAATTGTAAGAAACATCTTCCAAAGAGAATAGTTCCGTTAAGGGTTCCTTTCCCTGGGTGTACATGCGTTAATGTGCGTGTCATAACGGTGATTGAAAAAATCGCAGTATATTAAACATCTGGGGGTTCATATTTTAATGAATGTAAAGACATCTTTAGTTCGCGGATCGAATATTCCCTTAAGAACGCTAGATTTCGGCTTCACCCAGTCTGAGGTACACATACGGATGACCTGGCAGTAACAATTGCAGAGGTGCTCCCTTTATGCCCTAGCCGAACTAACGGGAACGTAGGGCATAAGCACAGGAGCCAGGCAACCCAGCTTGGCCAAAACATAAGTCATAACGATGCATATAATGGAGAAGAAAAGGTACATATGGGGAAAACACGCATATGTGATGAGCTTGATGCTCGAAAAATAACAGTAGTAAGCTTCTATAAAAGAAGCCCCCAGGTATAATTGACGTACATATTTGAGGATGTGTATGTCACAGGTGCATGGTTTAGCCGTATGAAAAGGTTTAAAGCTAAAAAAGGAAGAAGAAAAAAGAGAGGAAAAATAATGAAAACACTAGGGAGAAGGAGACGAACAAAGAGTTCGGCGCTAGGCATACAATCTTCGGAGTCTGGTCGCATTCCAGGGGTGCGGCACTAGGAGATTGTCTGACGCATAACGCAGGCGGTACGCTCCTCCGATGAGAACTTCGTCAATGATGAAGGGACCCTCCCACTTGGGCTTGAGTTTGTCCTTTTTTCTTCTCCGACAGGCGTAGAACAAGTTCGCCAACATTATATGTCTTGGCCGACACTTCTCTGCTTTGATACATGCGAGCCTGCTATTGATAAAAATGTGGAACGGGCTTTTGCAACGTTGCGCTCCTCCTCCAGGGCATCTAAGATGTCCCGCCGATCAAGCTCGACCTCTCTCTCTCTTCGTACATGCGCACTCGAGGTGAGTCATGAATAATGTCGTTGGGTAACACAGCCTCTGCGCCGTACACCAAGAAGAAATGTGTATATCCGGTAGTGCGATTGGGCGTGGTCCACAGCCCCCAGAGTACGGAGTCAAGCTCCTCAACCCAGTGCTTGTCTGATTCTTTCGAAGACCGCACTAGTCTAGGCTTGATGCCGCTCATAATAAGGCCATTGGCTCGTTCGACTTGACCGTTTGTTTGCGGGTGATAGACAGAGGCGTAATCAAGCTTAATGCGCAGATTAGCGCACCAGGTTTTCACCTCATCGGCTGTGAAATTGGAGCCGTTATCGGTGATGATGCTGTGTGGAACACCATAACGGTGCACAACACCGGATATGAATTCTATTAGTGGCCCGACCTCGGCCGTTTTAACTCGTTTGGCCTCTATCCACTTAGTGAATTTATCCACCATGACCAGCAGATACTTTTTCTTATGGCTTCCTCCTTTAAGGGGTCCGACCATATCGAGCCCCCAGACCGCGAAAGGCCAAGTGATGGGGATTGTTTGTAGAGTGGTGGGGGCATATGGCTTTGGTTGGCGAAGAGTTGGCATCCGACGCAATGTTGGACAAGGTCCTGTGCATCTGCTCGGGCCGTCGGCCAATAAAAACCTATACGGAAGGCCTTGCTAACAAGGGCCCGAGCTGTGGCATGGTGACCGCCAAGACCGACATGAATTTCAGCCAGGAGCTACTGCCCCTCTTCCTCGGAGATACATCTTTGAAGGACTCCGGTAGCGCTTTTCTTCTAGAGCTCTCCGTCGTGAACCTTGTAGGCCTTCGAAAGCCGGACAATGCGGCGGGCCTCATTCTGATCCTCAGGGACTTCCTTCCTATAAAGGTAGGCCAAGAAGGGTTCGGTCCATGGGGCAAGACTGCCATGATGAAATGGGCCGACAGTGTTATTTCGGTGGTTGAGCCCCCAATGACATCGGTGTGTTCGGAATTTGGGGTTGTGTTCGGATCCGGACTGGTGTTGCCGCTCTGCCCTTGCCACACCACGGATGGCTTAAAAAGCCTTTCCAGAAAGATGTTTGGTGGGACGGGGTCGTGCTTGGCGCTTGTCGTGGTTTTGTCACGGCAGATGTCCTATTGAAAGGACTTAGTCGTGGAGCCATCGCTACGGGTTAACTTGAAGGGGTTAAAGTGGACAAAGGACGCAAGAGAGTTTATACTAGTTCGTCCCCTTCGATGAAGGTAAAAGCCTACGTCTAGTTGTGATGGAATTGATGGGGTTTCGATGACTAGGGAGCCGATATGCTCCGCCTAAGTCTCGAGTTGTTGTCTGTTGTCCTGAACCGCCGCCGGTTCGTCCCCTTATATACATGGGTTGACGCCCGCCGCTTCACAGAGTCCCGAGGCCGGCTCATAAATGTGTCCAGCTCAGTCTCTATACTTTCTACCTTACACTGCAAGTTACATATTAATACCGGTTTACAGCTACAGGCCTTAAACCGGTTCTGGGCCTTGGGCCTCTACATAATGTCATCATCTGTCTTCATGGGCTTCATCATAATCAACTACTGATGAAGTTAACCCGGCCTCTCCTAGCCGGTTTACGCCCAGTAGTAATATCCCCAACATTAGGCCCCAGATTGATTTGAACAGGTTCATGTCAATCCTTAGTAAAAACTTCGTCTTCAACATCTTCTCATAATTTGGTAAACCGTCGTGACGTCATATTCTCAGATCGTGGTAAACCGTCGTGATATCATTTATTAAAAACTGTGTAGGACACCTCTTCATTAATGGGTCTCCAACAATCGAGGCGACAGCTGCGCCTCACTTCCAAATTCACGGCCCATTGATTTTCGTGCCTCACGCTTAACTCTTGCCTTTATAAACAGGACCGAAGGGTCATTTTCTCTTTCCCCCTCGTGCCTCTTCGCATCGTCCTCCTTGCACCGCTCAGCTTCTGGAGCTCCGCCGCCATCGTCGACCGTCGTCTCTGCTCCGACCTTGGCCGTTGCATCACCCTGATCGCACCAGAACACTGGGCGCTCTTCCACTTCTTCCTCGGCTCCGGTAAGTTCTCTGCCCTTTCCACCATATATCTGTTCTAGGGTTCTCAGGTTCTTCAGTGTTCGTCATTCGTTCTTTGTTCATATGACAATTCTGATAAACTTCTGAACATCTGCTCTGTATAGTGGCAGCCTTTAGACTCTGTTTCCACTTATGCATCTCAAAACAATAGATCTTATCTGAACCTTCATTCATTGGTCCGGCACTGCTTCCCCGTGCTGTTGAATATATTTCCCTTTTCTGACATGCCTCAGATCCAAAACTGCAACATAATCTTGTGAAACATGTTTTTATTCACTTACACATCTGCAGTCTTGACTCTTCGATGTTTAGACTAGGCGGTTTAACTTCATAGAGAAAATGACAATCTGGTATATACCATTAGTCCCCTTGTTGAACCGCCAAATCCTTTACCAGGGCACTGTTGCATTGTTGAACTCCGGTTTATAGATAACTGATCCCGGTCTAACTAGTATATATCATCATCTAACTATCCAACATATTCTTAAACCGGCAAATATTTTATTGTAGATCTTGCCATGGCTAAACAAGCGTATGAATGCAACTTGGTCTCTTCTCGAGTGACTGAGGACCAGCTGAACAATTTGGTCAAAACGGGCACTTTAAGCGATACAAGTGTCATTCACTGGAGAGTCCCCGGCACGGAATGTCCTCCTACTCCCAAAGAAGGAGAAGTTATTGTTTTTGCTGATCATTTAAGCCGGGGCTTCAACCCTCCCGGTTGAAAATTCTTCCGGGATGTGTTAGCCAACTTTCAACTGCACCCGCAAGATATCGGTCCTAACTCCATACCCAATATCTGCCACTTCCAAGTCTTTAGTGAAGCTTACCTTCAGGAGGAACCTTCAGTAGAGCTATTCAGGGACTGCTTTCACCTGAACCGTCGCACAGAGTTCAAAGACGGACCCAACACAGAACTGGGCGGTATGGCGATTCAAAAAAGGAAAGAAGTAACGTTCCCTCATGCCAATCTTCACAGCCATCCCAAAGAATGGAACCAGACATGGTTTTATTGCAGGGACACCTCTCCTTCTGAAGAAAATCCCCTGCCGGGTTACCGTCCAAAATGTCTGAGCAATACACACCCTTTTCCTCAGAGACTGACTGCCAAGGAGAGAGTCAAATATGCTCCTCAACTATCCAAGCCTAGGGCCTTCATGTCAAACAGGTTGACAGGAGTTGATTTTGCTCGCTGTTGGATCTCTTGGAGCATACTTCCCTTAAGCCAGCGCCCCGGTTTGATGTGCGAGTATACAGGAGATGTAAAGGATGCTCTACGGCACATTGATATCCAGCTGACAGACGGTGAAGTTGCTGAAGCTGTCAAAAAGATGTTGAATGAACCGGAAGAGACCTGTGCCCAAACCAGCCTACTTCCCTTTTGCGCCATCAACAAACCGCCAGTGGTAAGAATCATACCATCTGCATATCTGAAATTGCTTCTGTCCAAATATTATCTGAAAATGTTATCATTCTTGACAGGGCGATGATCCGTTCTGGAACAAGAAACCTCCTCAAGATAAACCGGTGAAGCCAACCCGGCCAAAGACCAGAGTTGTGAAGAAGCCTGCTAACAGGAAGAGAACCACTGCATCCTCCGATCCACCGGTTGATGACGATGTGGGTAACCCGGATCTTGAGGTAGAACTTGACTCACTTGGTTTATTTTTCATGCGCCTTATGGATGATGATTATTGCCAGGATGACGCTGAAGTCAGCCACGCCGATGTGGTAGAGGTAATCGTTCTTTCCTCCGATTCAAACCCCTTGCCTTCACTAAAAAACCGTCAGGCAAACCGGAAAGTTAAATTTTCTCATCCTCTTGCTTATTTGGATTCAAACTTTCTTGTGAAGACACAACAGCACGAGGCTCGCTGCACAACTCGGCACAGCGGGCAGGTAGTTACCTCCGCCGGTTTACCGAACAGTCCGGTTCGGAAACGCCGTTCAGAGGTATCTCATTCTCTTGCCACTTCACGCCCTAAAGCGGGTTGTTTTCGTCAACCTCTTAATCCGTCGGATTCCAATTATCAGGGTACTTCTCATTCATCCTCTGGTGAGTCATCAGCCACCAAGCTTCCACCCCTCAAAACAGCGCTTGGGTAAATCATATTCCGTTTTATATCTTTGACATATTACTTTAACATATGTTGTACTGATCCTTCTTAATTTTTCTCAGAGCCAAGCCCAGACCAAGCAAGAAAGCTCGCCTGTACCAAACGGCAGAGGAAAATACACCTGCTGAACCGGAGAGAGCACCAAACACTCAAGAGGCCAACCTTGATGCCGTGTTGAATGACCTGCCGCCACAAGACCATGACTTTGTTGCTGAACAGACAGAAATTGATGGAACATGCCATGCTGATCAGCCAACGAGCCCCATCCGGACTGACAATCTGGTCAGTCCATCAAAAAATACTGATAAACCGACAACTCCAGCACGAGTTGTTGAGGAGACGGATGACGATGTTTTGATTACTAGCATTGGCCATACAGACCTAGGAAATCATGTCGCTTTGTCAAGGCAGACGGCCAAAGCGGAATTCTCTGCGGTTGATAAAGGCAAATGGAGTGCTGATTTGTCAACATACGTCACTCTGAATGCTCAAGATCTCCATTCTGGCTATCTGAACTGGCTGTACACCAGCCGTGATTATGAAGCCGATCTGGTGAATATGATAAAGGAAAAATATGAGGTAACTTCCTCTATGCCTCCCTGCTTGTATTATTTCATAACTTATCAATTCCAATAGCCCCCAAGTGTCGGTTTAAGATATCAACTTAAACCGGGGCTTGTAGTAAATACTCAATGTGAACATCAATTGCACCTTTAACCTTGCTGACGTAGCCCCGAAGGGCCGGTTTAGCTTTTATAAAGGTAAACCGGGACTTTATAAAAGACAATTTCTGTATTAGTAGACTTCGAATAAATAGCCATTAGCCCCCAAGTGCCAAGTTGAATACTTGTATTGAGCTTGGGACTTTGTAGAAACTATATGATGAAGAGCAGTTATGGATTAGCCCCCAAGTATCAAGGGCATAACTTGTTATGTGGTTGGTACTTCAAATTTGTACTATCATTTCCTCATATAACTATCTCTGTGAAGGCTGAGCTAAGCAAGAGAGAAAGTCAAACCGCCGATCTACGGGAGAATCTTAAGTCGCAACAGGCAGAAACCTCCAAGGCCAAGGAAGAACTGACCAGTGCTTTGAGCGCTATGGAAAAGCTTAAAGAGGGTTTCGACAAAGAGCGGGCGGATTGGGCGACTGAAAAATCCGCTTTAGCACAAAGGACTGAAAAAGCAGAAGCCGCTCTCAAACTGGTGGTTGATGAATTGACCAGCGTTGATAGAGGCGGGGGTGTCCCGATCTTTCGATGAGATGATAACTATCGATTTGGTGAAGATGACTTTGACGATCCGACTACAAACGTGCACGACGTTGCGCCTTAGCAATCGCTAAACCAACTTCGAGAGGTTATTGACCACGCCGGAGCACAATCAACCTGACCACGAAGGTCTATTCCTGCAAGCAATCGAAGAACAAGCAAGAATATGATAAAAGCAATCTGAATATTGCGAGTATATATGAAGTATTGATAATGGCGGGAATCCGTAAGCGGTCTTGGTCTGGTCGTTGGACACAAACGAAGTACACGAAGTTGCAATGGCTAACTTTTAACTAAACAAATCCCAAGGAAAAAGCTACTAGATGGATCTACTTATATAGGAGCAAGGGGTGGCGGCCAAGGAGGTGGGAGGACGTCCCAAGGCAGCCTAAAACCAACCCTAGGTCGTACAAGGCTCATGGGCCCATGTGGAGGTGGTGCAACACCTTTGGACTTGTTGTTTGATTCGGATTCTGCTGCAGCGTCAGATTGTTTCGTCCATATCTCAATGCTCCGGACGAATTTAAAGGTGATTCCAATTGGAGTGGAAAGAGGACGAAATCTAGTTTACAAAAAATAAAGAATCACCCAATTCGGAGTCCGTATTAAAAAGTTATTGCCGTTTTGAGTCAGGTATGTCTGTGCAGTCCGAATCTGAATCCAGAACGTGAGAGACTTGGACTCTATCTTCTCTTGGACCAAAAGTGACGTGAAAGAACTTTTTGAATAGCAAGTAAACATCTCTTTCTCCCTTATCTTCATATGTGTGTTGTACAAATGTCCCATACACCTGCAATTAGACAAAACACAAAAGTGTGTGAAGTATTTTTGTTCTGGATAACAAAAATAGATTATTGAATAGTTTGCACTAGAAATCACCTGACAAATATGCATGTATGCAATATTTTTGGTCGTATCCAAGGTAGTCATGTCCTCATCATCCTCCCCTTCTTGAAAACAAAGCCGTCCTCGGCGTTGCTTAATCTGAAATGTGTCTAACAAAAGAGACAAGGTGTACATGTTGTATATGTATATGTCATCCATTTTTACTTCCCTTGGTTTTTGCACATATGACACATGTATAGATGAGTAACTTGCATAGTTCATAAAATCTGAAGCCAAAATATTATCACTAGAAGTAGAAGACATGAAAATATTGCAACTCAATTTGCACATATAAGTGATGCTCTTATTCATATCAAAAGATTGACAATGTTCATCATTAAACCATCCCAACATTGGTGAATAAACCTTACTTGCATCTAATTTACATGCTACAACATGCTTAAATAGGCAAACATGCAATAAGTCTTTGGTCACAGAATTATCACCAAGATTAGAGGTCATATCAAAATGATTAAACATTGATTCTTTTGCATCAACAGTTAACTCAATGGCTGCACTCAAAATTGTTGGTATTTCAGTTGTTTGATCACATGACGCATTCATGACAGTATCAAGATTCTCTAAAATAGGTGTTGTGCTCAAATCACCAGGTAACTGAACACATGATGCATTTAAGTTAACTAGGGATGCATCATTCTCATGTGAAGTTATATCATCAATATCTTTACTGTTACCTTGTCGCAAAGACGTAGCTGATGTAGGTACAGACGTTGACAATGCACCATACTCTTGAGATGATGTCGCGCTCACAATCCGAGGTGGGGCTGCTCTAGTAGGTGCAACTGTGGAGGAACCAACCGGCGGCGGTGAGCACGAACTGGAATAGTAGTCGTTGTAGTCACCCAATGCATCCTCCTGCATCTGTCTCTCAAAGGTACAAGCACGAACATACATACCAGTAATGCAACGGGGAATATACTGAAATCTTGCCTGAATATCATGGTTCAAACCACCAAAAAATCTATTCATTGTATCATCCTTAGATTCTTCTATGTCACAATGATGCATATAAGATTTGAACTCTTGGTAGTAAGCATGAACAGTGTTGTTGCCTTGTTTAAATTGTTCAAATTTGCGAAGCAATTCACGACGATAGTAAGGAGGGAAAAAATGTTGTCTCATTACATCTTTCAAATCTTTCCAAGTTGTGGGTTGGTTATCAATGTTTTCCTTACAATGCACATTCCACCAAACAGAAGCAAAACCAGTAAATGCTCTAGTGGCAGCTCGTACTCGCTCAAGTTCAGAAAAGTCATGGTGACTAAAAACTTGTTCAACTTCAAGCTCCCAAGCTAGATAAATAGCAGGATTAAATCTACCCTCAAATGACGATAAAGAGATAACCTGACCATGTGCTTGTGTGTGTTGTCCCAACTCTCGTGATGGTGATGTTGTGTCCGTCGTCCAAGAACTTCTGTCTCCGGAACCTGTCATGATTAGTAGAAAAACAAGAAACAAAATCCGAGAATAATGTTCCTATGAACTACTAGGATGTGGTGGTAAAACGCTCACAGTATAGCAAATATCAAAGTCTTACAAGTTCTTACCATGCAGCAGGTGGTGACCGGCAACCAGCGGTGTCAAATAACTCCGAAGATTGAGTAAAGCGATTGCCAGGTGAGCGTATGTATACACGGTGTAGAAATATGTGGAGCTTGGAAGGCCAATATATGGTAGCAAAATATCATCAATAATCAATTCAGAGATGCAATGTTGAATAAACGCTCACCGACGGTACTATGCTGGTCCTAGGCTAGACCGTGCTAGAGACGCGAGCCTAGAACACTAAAAAAATCACGGCGCGACGCGTAACAAAGGCGGAGCACACTCTGAATATCTTTTTTTTCTTTTTTTTCACGGAATTTTTTCACTTTTTTTTCTCTTTTTTTTTCTCTTTTTTTCTTTTTTTCTCTCACTTTTTTGTTCTTTCTCTTTTTTTTTCACAAACAAGTTAGATAAGATGCAGATTGGATCTAGTGATGACGCGAACGTCCTGAAGTATGATTATGACAATGAATGATGGGGAGTACGTGGTGGAAATTGATGGATGGCGGTGGTGGACAACGGAAGGGATAATGATGCAGCGGCGGCGTGACTAATGTGAACAGAACTCGAAACTCTAAACGAACTAGACACTAAGACCAGCAACTCGACACGACGATGCAACCGATAATTCAATAATGCAAACAATGAAAAGAAAATTGCAAAGGCTCAGACTGGCTTGGACAAAAGATTGAATAGATCTAACTTTTTTTTGTGGCTTTTTCTTGGACAATAGGTAAGAAAAATAGATCTAATCTAGGGAAAACTGGAAATTCTCACCGAGCAACCTGAAAACTGATACCACTTGATAGAGGCGGGGGTGTCCCGATCTTTCGATGAGATGATAACTATCGATTTGGTGAAGATGACTTTGACGATCCGACTACAAACGTGCACGACGTTGCGCCTTAGCAATCGCTAAACCAACTTCGAGAGGTTATTGACCACGCCGGAGCACAATCAACCTGACCACGAAGGTCTATTCCTGCAAGCAATCGAAGAACAAGCAAGAATATGATAAAAGCAATCTGAATATTGCGAGTATATATGAAGTATTGATAATGGCGGGAATCCGTAAGCGGTCTTGGTCTGGTCGTTGGACACAAACGAAGTACACGAAGTTGCAATGGCTAACTTTTAACTAAACAAATCCCAAGGAAAAAGCTACTAGATGGATCTACTTATATAGGAGCAAGGGGTGGCGGCCAAGGAGGTGGGAGGACGTCCCAAGGCAGCCTAAAACCAACCCTAGGTCGTACAAGGCTCATGGGCCCATGTGGAGGTGGTGCAACACCTTTGGACTTGTTGTTTGATTCGGATTCTGCTGCAGCGTCAGATTGTTTCGTCCATATCTCAATGCTCCGGACGAATTTAAAGGTGATTCCAATTGGAGTGGAAAGAGGACGAAATCTAGTTTACAAAAAATAAAGAATCACCCAATTCGGAGTCCGTATTAAAAAGTTATTGCCGTTTTGAGTCAGGTATGTCTGTGCAGTCCGAATCTGAATCCAGAACGTGAGAGACTTGGACTCTATCTTCTCTTGGACCAAAAGTGACGTGAAAGAACTTTTTGAATAGCAAGTAAACATCTCTTTCTCCCTTATCTTCATATGTGTGTTGTACAAATGTCCCATACACCTGCAATTAGACAAAACACAAAAGTGTGTGAAGTATTTTTGTTCTGGATAACAAAAATAGATTATTGAATAGTTTGCACTAGAAATCACCTGACAAATATGCATGTATGCAATATTTTTGGTCGTATCCAAGGTAGTCATGTCCTCATCAAGCGTGAAGCGACAGATTCATGCCATGACTTCCGCTGTATTTGGTAAGTATCCTTATTTTCCGATTTGAGAAAATCTTGTCATGTAGTTGCCGGTTTACTAACCCTTGCGATGATACAGGTACTAGTATTAGCCACTTGGGATCAGATGTGCGGAAGAAGTTAAAAGCTGCCTACACTCTGATCGAGAAACTGTACTCTGGCGCACAATAGATCATCTACACTGCTTCCCACAACAATCCGCCGCCCACCTTGATCAAATATACCATTGAAAGGTTATCCATGCTCCCTGCCTGGGTTGAAGAGCTAAAGAAATCTACTGCTAGAATGGGTGCTTTGACTGCCCTAATCCGGGCAAAGGCGTGGGTGACTGATTTTGATCCTATTGAAGCGGCTCAAGGCTATCCCAGCTTGAAGGAAGATGGGACAGAATTTGATGAAGAAGATCTCCGATCCATAAACCGGGACGTGCCCCTCTGGCTTGTCAACTGATTGAAGAGGCGGATCTGTCCCACTATCAAGCCAATTATGATAATCAAAACAAGCGGGTTGCTGCACCAATTCCTGAAGCGGAGAATCTTATTCTGCCAATTCGTAAGCACACTTACGCTCCTGACATTGAACCGTCCCTGCTGATAAGTGATGAAGCTGTATTTCAAGCCTTAACTGGGATCGTCTGGGCAACTGTTGATTTCCAGCCACTGGGTAGGGAGGAAGAAGTTGAACCGGCGCGAGATGATCCGCAACCGTCAGGTCAAGCCGGTGATCAAGCGTGAACCGGAGGCCAGTTTAAGCCACTACATGTTGTTACATGCATTTGATAAAAACAATGATCTTTTTGGGCACTGGAGCGCCTTGTAATAGGCTAGTTAATATACTTGGTCTGGTATGCCTTCGTGCATATTTATCTTCAACTGATGCTTGTTTGATTCATATTTATCCGAACTGTTTCTGCAGTCAAGAAGCTTAAAACGCCCTGGCGGTTTATCACCGGGCGGGTCATGATACCCATGCATATAAAACCAAAGATGATAACTTAGGTTAGAATACATAACCAAATATACCATACCTGCCACCGTCGGGCATGATGTTGGCTGACCAACTTTCTAGCTGGGTTGATAACCCGAACTTTGGAGGAGAAGACAACTCCTGTTAATATAATGCCGGTTTACAATGTAAACCTTTCCAGGTTACAATAAACACTGGTTTACTCCATCATAAGATGGTAACAGAAAATCAGACCGGACAGATAGTCTCCGGATTAAGATTTGACTGTGTTCCGCCAATTTACAATTGACGGTCGAACCGGGTGAACAATGTCGGTTTGAAAAAGCAACAAAAATGTTCATCAAAAAAGAGAACAGACATCAAGCAAAGGCAGAAATAAAACCATTGCAAATGAGGCTTTGAGTCGATCAAGAGGCATTACCACGGTCAGACACGACCAAGCCTCCAAAAGGCGTAGCTATGGTTTGGGTCAGCCAGGTCCCCAAATGATGCTTTGGCAGTACGCCGATCAAGATGTCTAGCTATGGTTCGGGTTCGACCATGCCCCCAAGTGATGTTGTGGCTTTGCGCCGATCAAGAGGCGTGACTATGGTTCGGATACGACCAAGCCCCCAAGTGATGTTGTGGCATTGCGCCTATCAAAAGGTATTGCTATGGTTCGGACACGACCAAGCCCCCAAGTGATATAATATAAAAGCTTTTGAGAGTTTGAATCAAGGGGTAAACCGGATGCCGCTTTAAGAACAGAAGCTCCATGTAACCACACATGATGTAAAAATAACAGATACCCCGCTTTAGCTGAGGTTCCGGTTTATTGCATTGATCATAATATATACATTGTCATAATATGTACATAAGCAGAGCCTATAGCTCAAGTATAGTAGGGCCGAAGATGAGCAATATTCCACGGCCGGTTGGTCTCCTCCTCCGATGTACGTGGGTCCTTCCCAAGGTGGGGATAACTTGTGCATGTCCGTCTGATCCTGGATGTGCCGAAGCACCAAATCTCTTTCTTGAAAGGTTTTGGTTCTAACCCGGCGGCTGTGATAGCAACGTAGATCTTGCTGGTAAATCGCCAACCGGGCAGCCGCTATGTCACGCTCCTCATCCAACAGGTCAAGAGCTTCTTGTCGTGCCTTCTCATTGTCTGCTTCAACATATGCCGCTACACGACGTGAGTCATGTTGGATGTCACTGGGAAGGACTGCCTCCGCTCCATAAACCATGAAGAACAGCGCGTATCCTGTCGATCTGTTGGGTGTGGTGTTGATGCTCCATAACACAGAAGGTAGCTCCTCAACCCAACAATCCGGCGCCCGCTGCAAAGGAACCATAAGCCGGGGTTTGATGCCTCGCAAGATCTCTTGATTGGCCCTCTCTGCTTGACCATTGGACTGTGGGGTGAGCCACTGAGGATACATCAAGCCAGATGTGCTCACGTTGACAGAACTCCTTCATGGCACCCTTGGACAGATTGGTACCATTGTTAGTGATAATGCTATGTGGAAAACAAAACCGGAAAATCACCTTTTTGATGAATTGAACCGCCGTGGCTGCGTCACACTTGCTAACGGGCTCCGCCTCTACCCACTTTGTGAACTTGTCAACCGCCACCAAGAGGTGGGTCTTCTTGTCCTTGGACCACTTGAAAGGCCCAACCATATCCAGCCCCCCAGTCGCTAACATCCAAGTAATTGGAATCATCCTCAATTCTTGAGCCCGTACATGAGCGCGTCTGGAAAACTTCTGACAGCCATCACATCGTCTGACCAAATCCTCAGCATCAGCATGAGCTGTCAACCAACAAAACCCGTGACGAAACGCTTTGGCCACCAAAGATTTTGAACCGGCGTGGTGACCACAATCTCCTTCATGGATCTTGCGCAAAATTTCACAGCCTTCCTTGGGAGATACATAGCGTTGAAACGCCCCTGATACACTACAATGATGTAGCTCTCCATTGATAATAGTCATGGACTTGGATCGCAGGATTATCTGCCTGGCCAGAGTCTCATCCTGTGGTAACTCGCCCCGGTTCATGTACGCGAGATAAGGAACCGTCCAATCCGGGATAACATGAAGAGCCGCCACCAACTGAGCTTCCGGATCAGGAATAGCCAAATCCTCTTCACTAGGGAGCTTGATGGACGGATTATCCAGAACATCCAAGAAGACATTAGGCGGGACCGGTTTATGTTGAGAACCCAAGCGACTCAAAGCGTCCGCTGCCTCGTTCTTCCGTCTGTCCACATGATCCGCCTGATAACCTTTAAAATGACCTGCAACAATGTCCACCTCACGACGATATGCTGCCATGAGCGGATCCTTGGAATCCCAAGTGCCAGACACTTGCTGAGCCACCAGGTCCGAGTCACCAATGCACTTAACTCGGCTTAGATTCATCTCCTTAGCCATCCGAAGACCATGGAGTAAAGCCTCGTACTCAGCTACATTGTTTGTACAAGGGAACATTAAACGGAGAACGTAACAAAACTTGTCGCCTCATGGGGAAGTTAATACGACTCCAGCCCCTGAACCCTCCAATTGCCTGGACCCATCAAAATGAATAGTCCAGTAAGTGTGATCCGGCTTCTCTTCAGGTGCTTGCAGTTCTATCCAATCGTTGATGAAATCCACAAGTGCCTGAGACTTGATCGCCGTCCGAGGTATGTATTTCAACCGATGAGGCCCAAGCTCTATTGCCCACTTGGCAATCCGGCCAGTTGCTTCCCTGTTCTGGATTATATCTTCCAAAGGAGCAGAGCTGACCACTATGATGGGATGACCTTGGAAGTACTGTTTAAGCTTCCGGCTTGCCATAAAAACTCCATACACCAACTTCTGCCAATGCGGGTACCTTTGCTTGAACTCAATAAGTACATCACTGATATAGTAAACCGGACGTTGAACCGGATATTCCTTGCCTGCCTCCTTGCTCTCCACCACAATATCCACGCTAACTGCTCTAGCGTTAGCTGCCACATATAACAACAACGGCTCTTTATCAACTGGAGCAGCAAGAACCGGTGGATTAGCCAGCTGTCGCTTTAAATCTTCAAACGCCTCATCTGCTACAGAACTCCAGACGAAGTTGTCGGTTTTCTTCAGCATCTGATACAAAGGAATCGCCTTTTCACCGAGGCGGCTGATAAACCAGCTCAACGCGGCAATCCGGCCTGCCAAGCGTTGAACGTCATTCATACACTTTGGTTTAGCCAAGGAGGTGATGGCTGTGATCTTTTCTGGATTAGCCTCAATGCCCTTGTTAGACACTAGAAAGCCCAATAGCTTGCGTGCCGGTACATTAAAAACGCACTTTCCCGGATTGAGCATCATGTTGTAAACTCGCAGGTTATCAAAGGTTTCGTTCAAATCATCAACCAGAGTCTCCTTCTTCCTTGACTTGACCACAATATCATCCACATAAGCATGAACATTACCGCCGATTTTCTTATGAAGACAATTCTGCACACACACCATTGATAAGTCGCCTGGGCACTCTTGAGCCCAAAGCGCATAGACACATAGTAGAAGGCTCCAAAGGGAGTTATGAAGGTCGTCTTCTCCTGGTCCTTAACTGCCATCTTAATATGATGATAAACAGAATATGCATCCAGAAAACTCAAGCACTCACAACCCGCCGTAGCATCAATAATTTGATCAATACGGGGGAGGGCAAAAGGATCTGTTGGACAAGCTTTGTTGAGATCTGTGTAATCCACACACATACGCAATGTGCCGTTCTTCTTAAGGACCAGCACCGCATTATCTAACCATTCAGGATGGAAACCTTCAACGATAAATCCAGCCGCTAAGAGCCTGGCCACTTCCTCTCCAATAGCCTTGCGCCTTTCTTCATTGAACCGGCGGAGAAACTGCTTCACCGGTTTATACTTAGGATCAACATTAAGAGTGTGCTTAGCGAGTCCTCTTTGGTACACCTGGCATGTCAGAAGGCTTCCATGCAAAGATGTCCCTATTCTCACGGATGAACTCGATGAGCGCGCTTTCCTATTTCGGATCCAAGTTTGCACTGATGTTGAACTGCTTGGACGAATCGCCAGGTATGAAGTCAACAAGCTTAGTCTCAGCGGCCGATTTAAACTTTAGGGCCGGATCATGCTCTGTAGTTGGCTACTTCAATGAAGTCATATTTGCCGGATCAACATTGTCTTTATAAAACTTTAACTCTTCTGTGGCACAAACCGATTCAGCATAGGTCGCATCGCCTTGTTCATACTCTAGAGCAATCTTACGGCTTCCATGAACGGTTATGGTCCCCTTGTGACCCGGCGTCTTGAGCTGCAGATAGACATAATAAGGTTGTGCCATAAACTTAGCATAAGCCGATCGTCCAAACAGGGCGTGATACGGACTTCTAATTTTCACCACTTCAAAGGTCAACATTTCTGATCTTGAGTCGTGATCATCTCCAAAAGCCACCTCCAGAGCTATCTTACCAACGGGGTATGCCGATTTACCAGGCACTACACCATGGAACACCGTATTAGACGGTTTAAGATTTTTATCAGTTAAACCCATGCGACGGAAGGTTTCATAGTAAAGGATATTGATACCGCTTCCTCCATCCATGAGTACCTTGGTGAACTTATAACTTCCCACCTGAGGTGCCACCACAATGCCAGTTGACCTGGATTCTCAACCCGGGGTGGGTGATCCTCTCTACTCCATACAATTGGCTGCTCGGACCAGCGCAAGTACCGGGGCACTGCCGGTTCAATAGAGTTCACAACCCTCTTATGAAGCTTTTGGTCACGCTTGTCTAAACTAGTGGTGAAGATATGATACTGCCCACTGTTTAACTGCTTCGGATTGCTCTGATAACCCGATTGCTGCTGCTGCTGATTGTAGCCACCCTGGCTGCCCTGATTACCTTGATTGTTGTGTCCGCCTTAATTACCATTGAAACCTGAACCGGAATTTCCTCCACCATAACCCGGCCCATCAGATCCGGATCCTGAACCGCCACCCGGCCCGTGATCATACCGGAAAACATTAGAATTTTTTAACTCCTGCATGATGTAGCAGTCCTTCCAGAGGTGTGTGGCCGGCATCTCCTTCGTCCCATGTTTTGGGCAGGGCTGGTTCAACAGGTAAGATAGGCGGTCCGTGTTAGGATTAGGCACTCCGCTATGATTTGGTGGTTTACCCTTTCGTCGCTGGCCCTTGTCCTATGTGCTGGTATTAGCCACAAAGTCCATGCTGTTATCCGCTTTACGCTTGCCGCCGTTTCCATGACCCGCTGGGTTGTAGTGCTGCACTTTGGTGTTGCCGCTCTTTTTTCCCTTCCCTGTCTTATCATCATCAGACTCGGGATCCTTGGTACTATCAGAATCGGCATACTTCACCAATGCAGTCATGAGGGTTCCCATATCATTGCAATGGCGTTTTAGCCATCCCAATTTCAACTTCAGAGGTTCAAACCGGCAGTTGCCTTACAAGGTTATGACTGCAGAATCGACATTGATGCGGTTTGACGAATGCAAAATTTTCGAGACCGGACGCACCCAATGGGTTGTCGACTCTCCTTCCTCCTAGACACAGGCAGCCAAGTCTACTATCGACATAGGCTGTTTGCATGTATCCTTAAAATTCTAGATAAACCAGGTTCTCAACTCGGCCCATTAACTGATAGAGTTAGCCGGTAGACTTTTTAACCAAGTACAGGTCGTCCCTTCTAGCATCATGGTGAAATATTTCGCACACGCTGCATCATCCACATCAAGCATCTCCATGGCCATCTCATAGCTCTCCACCTATGTTTCTGGAGATAAATTGGCAGTGTAATTTGGCACCTTACGTGGGCTCTTGAAATCCTTGGGCAGGCGCATGTTGCGTAACGCTGGAACAAGACACGGCACCCCCAAAGAACTAGAGGTAACTCCTGGCTCGACTAAGGTGGTAGGACGAACCGGAGTAAGCTGACGAGCTTCATATTGCGCCGCTAACTCGGCCTCCCTGCGCGCTCGGGCCCGGTCTACCATCTCCTGGGCATCACCAGCTCCACCTGTCGGGTTGTTGCCACGGGGCACTTCACGGTTCCGTGCATTGCTTGACATGGTCGGTTCATCCATACGCCTGTTGTAACTCCAGCTTGGACAAGAGGTGGAATGAATTCGTTCACGGCTGTATGAATATGCTTCCTGTTGAACCAAGGCTGTCCGAAGAAGCTCCTTAACCCGACGCGTCTCCACCGCCGCCGGAGAATCACCTTCGACTGGGATGGCCTCCAGTCGTGAAGCGGCAGCAACGAGATTGTCCATTGGAGAAGAATAGTAACCCGACGGTGTTGGGACGGGCTCAGACACAACGTTGTGAGGCGGATCCATCAAACGTGGCTGAACCGGCGCACCCGCTCCAGGTGCCTCCGCTCGGTTTGCTACCAGCGGGTTACTGGTCTCCGCTCCTGGGGTGTAAAAGAGGTTCCTAGCATCGTAAATCGGAGGTAGGCGAGGCCGGTGCCTCCTCTTCAGGACTTGATGCGATGCATTCTGATCCAGCATAAGCCGATAAGCCTGTGCGTCCAACGCGGCCCGCTCTGTGGTCATCGTGGCATCCTCTGCTGCCAAATCGGCCTTGGCCTGGGTGATCTGATCCTTTATCTTTGCAATTTCCACGTTGTGGGCATCCTGGTCCGCCGGGTTAGCCTCTGCCATGAGCGTAGCCAATGCATCAACTAGATCAGATAAAACTTGAGCCTGCGGCCGCACATGGCCTCCTGCCCCGGCTGCCGTCGCCGCTGCTGATCCGGAGATCATTGCTGCTGCGGTCGAAGAGTGGATCACCGCCTGTGTACCGGCCATGAATATTCCAACCCGGTTTGGCGGATCGGAGGGGTCCGGAATACTGTCGCCATCGGAACAGCCCCCAATCCGGCCATCTTGTAATTGGATATAACGACTCGGTCTCTCCGGTCGATGACTCGTCGCCGGAATAAACGACGGTCTCACCACAAGATTTCGATCTATCCTCGTATTCCCCTCCATGGATGACTCCCACGAAGGCACGTTTCATGGCCAGTTTGACCCGGGCAGATCGTGCACGCTGAGCCGTTTCGACGAGGTCGGTGTAGATGTCCGACTCAGGGCCCGGTTCACCAATCTTGGCGATGAAGACGTGTATGCCACCAAAGGGGACCCGGTACCCGTGCTCAATTGAGCCGGCCTCGGGACCCCATCCTACATCATCGATGTAGAGCTTGCCGCGACGACTCTTGGTCATCCGGCCCACAGCATAACCCTTGAGTCCTTCGAAGCTTCCCTCCAAGAACTTGAAACCATTGTGCGATAACCCCACTATGGGCGCCAACTATCGTGGTTTTGTCACGGCAGATGTTCTCTTGAAAGGACTTAGTCATGGAGCCATCGCTACGGGTTAACTTGAAGGGGTTAAAGCGGACAAGGGACGCAAGAGAGTTTATACTAGTTTGGTCCCTTCGATGAAGGTAAAAGCCTACGTCTAGTTGTGATGGAATTGATGGGGTTTCGATGACTTGGGAGCCGATATGTTTCGCCTAAGTCTCGAGTTGTTGTCTGTTGTCCTGAACCGCCGCCGGGTCGTCCCCTTATATACATGGGTTGACGCCCGCCGATTCACAGAGTCCCGAGGCCGGCTCATAAACGTGTCCGGCTCGGTCTCTATTCTTTCTACCTTACACTGCAAGTTACATATTAATACCGGTTTACAGCTACAGGCCTTAAACCGGTTCTGGGCCTTGGGCCTCTACATAATGTCATCATCTGTCTTCATGGGCTTCAGCATAATAAACTACTGATGAAGTTAACCCGGCCTCTCCTGGCCAGTTTACGCCCAGTAGTAATATCCCCAACAGCGCTGATGCGAGAAAGAACATCCGCCGCTTGATTACTTTCTCGGGCCACGTGATGAAACTCGATCCCCTCGAACAGAGCCGACATTTTTACGACGGAATTATGATAAGCCGCCATCTTTGGATCTTTGGCATTGAAATCTCCATTTATTTGAGATATTGCAAGTTTTGAGTCCCCGTGCAGTTCCCGGCATTGTATGACAATGGAGACATCCATCCGAAGACCATGCAATAAGGCCTCGTATCCGGTTGCGTTATTGGAGTCTATGTGTAATATTTGGAGTACGTATTGGACTACGTCTCTAGTGGGGGACGTTAAAACGACGCCCGCTCCTAGTCCTTCCAGCATTTTGGAACCATCGAAATACATGACCCAGTTGGAATATGTGACATACTCTTTAGGGAGTTGGGCCTCTGTCCATTCGACGATGAAATTCGCCAGTACTTGGGATTTAATGGCTCGACGCGTTTGTATATTATGTCGAATGGAAGGATCTCAATGGCCCATTTGGCAATCCGGCCCGTAGCATCGTGGTTGTTTATTATGTCGTTGAGCGGTAATTCGGAAGTCACCATGATCGAACACTCTTGGAAGTAGTGTCGTAGCTTCCGGGATGCCAAGAAGACCACATATGCTATCTTTTGATAATGAGGGTGCCGGGATTTGCATGTTGTGAGGACAATGGATACGTAGTATACTGGCTTCTGAAGCGGGAATTTGTGTCTGAGCACGGCGCTCACCACCTGGTGTGTTGCCAATATGTATAATAACATGGGTTCGCCGACGTTAGGCGCGGCCATGATCGGGTTGCTTGCTAGAGGGGCTTTTATTTCTTCCAGTACGGCCGTTGCTGCATCCGTCCACTCGAAGTGATTGGTGCGCCGGAGGAGGTGATAGAGTGGCAATGCCTTTTCTCCCAATCTGGAGATAAAGCGACTTAAAGCTGCAATGCATCCGGCGAGTTTTTGGACCTGTTTAAGGTCCATTGGCGTAGCCAATTGTGGCAAAGCTTGGATTTTGGCTAGATTTGCTTCAATTCCTCTATTGGAAACGATGAAGCACAACAGTTTTCCAGCAGGGACGCCGAAAACACACTTTTCCGGATTGAGCTTGATGTCATATGCCCGGAGGTTGTCGAATGTGAGGCGTAAATCGTCTATTACTGACTTGACGTGCCTAGTTTTAATGACGACGTCGTCCATGTAGCTTCAAGTGTCTTGCCGATCTGTTTCTCCAGACATGTTTGAATCATGCGTTGGTAGGTGGCCCCGGTGTTTTGAGCCCGAAGGGCATGGTGTTGAAGCAGAAAGGCCCTCATGGGGTAATAAATGCCATTACGGCTTGATCTGACTCCTTCGTCTTGATTTGATGGTATCCGGAGTATGCGTCGACGAAGCACAGTGAGTCGTGTCCTGCGGCTACATCAATAATTTGATCGATGCGAGGGAGGGGGAAGGGATCCTTAGGGCAGGCCTAGTTGAGGTCTTTGAAATCGACGCGCAGGCGCCAGGATTTATCCTTCTTTGGTACCATCACCAGGTTTGCTAGCCAATCTGGGTGTTTTATCTCTTTGATGAATCTGGCCTCGATTAGCTTTGCTAGCTCCTCCCCCATAGCTTGATGTTTGAGTTCGAAAAAATGCCGCAGTGTTTGCTTGACCAGTTTATATCCCTTTAATATATTGAGGCTGTGTTCGGCCAATCTTCATGGGATTCCTAGCATATCAGAAGGGTGCCAGGCGAATATATCCCAGTTCTTGCGCAGGAACTCTCATAGCACGGTGTCGACCATTGGGTCTAGTTGCGCCCCGATAGATGTTGTATTCTTGGGGTTCGTTGGATGGACTTGGAATTTGACTATTTCTTCTGCTGGTTTGAAGGAGGTGGATTTGGGTCGTTTGTCCAGGATTACATCATTCCTATCTACCGTGGAGCGTAACGCGGTTAATTCTTCGGCCGCGATGGCTTCAAATAATGCCTCAAGGGCCAGGGACGTGGATTTATTTTCGGCACGAAGTGCTATGTCCGGATCACTGGCGAGAGTGATTATGCCGTTGGGCCCGAGCATCTTGTGCGTCATATACCCGTAGTGAGGTATGGCCTGGAAGCGTGTAAATGCGTCCCGCCCCAATAGAGCATGATATCCACTGTTGAAAGGGGCCACTTGGAAGGTTAATTCTTCGGTTTGATAGTTCTCCGGTGTGCCAAATACTACGTCAAGCTTGATTTTTCCCGCGCATCGTGCCTCCCGCTGTGAATCATTCCTTGGAAGGTCGTGCTACTTCGCTCGATGCGGCTCCTGTCTATTTCCATTTTGATGAGTGTATAGTCGTAACTGAGGTCTAGTCCGCTGCCACCGTCCATGAGAACCATGGTGAGCCGAAAGCCGTCCACGATTGGACTGAAGACCAAGATGGCTGGTCCCCGGACTGTCCTGAATTTTAGTTCGTCACGAGCATTAAAAGTTATGGCCGTGTCGTTCCAAGGGTTTATTACTGCAATTTGGCAGACTTCAGCGAGGTCGCGGAGTTCCCTTTTGTGCTTATTGTTTGAAGCGAAGGTCTCGAAGACCGTAAAAACTCTGGGGTCGTTGTATTGTAGGGGATGTTGCTCTAGTGTGTTTTTGGTGAGGATATCCTCACCGCTCTTGGCTACCTGTCGGAGTATGCAACATGCTCTAAGGCTGTGGGTTGATATGGTATCCGGTCTTGCGTGTATTTTGCATGGTCCATCGAGCCATCCTTCCAGAACTGTTCCGTCTCCCGTAACAGGCTTATATTTCTTTACCATTGGGCCGGGCGTGCCACGGGGGTGCGTCCTTTTCGCCTGAACAAGGGGTTAGCTGGAAACCGGTGGTTCCCAGCTAGCTGACGAGGTCGGTGCAGATGTCCGGCTTAGGGCACAGTTCACCAATCTTGCCGATGAAGACGTGTATGCCACCAAGGGGACCCGGTACCCGTACTCAATTGAGCCGGCCTCGGGACCCCATCCTGCATCGTCGATGTAGAGCTTGCCGCGACGACTCTTGGTCATCCGGCCCACGGCGTAACCCTTGAGTCCTTCGAAGCTACCCTCCAAGAACTTGAAACCATCGTGCGATAGCCCCACTGTGGGCACCAACTGACGTGGTTTTGTCACGGCAGATGTCCTCTTGAAAGGACTTAGTCGTGGAGCCATCGCTACGGGTTAACTTGAAGGGGTTAAAGCGGACAAGGGACGCAAGAAAGTTTATACTAGTTCGGTCCCTTCGATGAAGGTAAAAGCCTACATCTAGTTGTGATGGAATTGATGGGGTTTCGATGACTTGGGAGCCGATATGTTTCGCCTAAGTCTCGAGTTGTTGTCTGTTGTCCTGAACCGCCGCCGGGTCGTCCCCTTATATACATGGGTTGACGCCCGCCGGTCCACAGAGTCCCGAGGTCGGCTCATAAACGTGTCCGGCTCGGTCTCTATTCTTTCTACCTTACACTGCAAGTTACATAATAATACCAATTTATAGCTACAGGCCTTAAACTGGTTCTGGGCCTTGGGCCTCTACATAATGTCATCATCTGTCTTCATGGGCTTCAGCATAATCAACTACTGATGAAGTTAACCCGGCCTCTCCTGGCTGGTTTACGCCTAGTAGTAATATCCCCAACAACGCTGATGTGAGAAAGAACGTCCGCCGCTTAATTACTTTCTCGGGCCACGTGATGAAACTCGAGCCCCTCGAACAGAGCCGACATTTTTAAGACGGAATTACGATAAGCCGCCATCTTTGGATCTTTGATATCGAAATCTCCATTTATTTGAGATATTGCAAGGTTTGAGTCCCCGTGCAGTTCCCGGCGTTGTATGCCAATGGAGACAGCCATCCGAAGACCATGCAATAAGGCCTCGTATTCGGTTGCGTTATTGGAGTCTATGTATAATATTTGGAGTAAGTATTGGACTACGTCTCCAGTGAGGGACGTTAAAATGACGCCCGCTCCTAGTCCTTCCAGCATTTTGGAACCATCGAAATACATGACCCAGTTGGAATATGTGACGTACTCTTTAGGGAGTTCGGCCTCTGTCCATTCGGCAATGAAATCCGCTAGTACTTGGGATTTAATGGCTCGACGCGTTTGTATGTTATGGCGAATGGAAGGATCTCAATGTCCCATTTGGCAATCCGGCCCATAACATCGTGGTTGTTTATTATGTCGTTGAGCGGTACTTCGGAAGACACCGTGATCGAACGCTCTTGGAAGTAGTGTCGTAGCTTCCGGGATGCCAAGAAGACCACATATGCTATCTTTTGATAGTGAGGGTGCCGGGATTTGCATGTTCTGAGGACAGTGGATACGTAGTATACTGGCTTCTGAAGCGGGAATTTGTGTCTGTCCTGCTCTCGCTCAATGATGAGCACGGCGCTCACCACCTGGTGTGTTGCCAATATGTATAATAACATGGGATTGCCGATGTTAGGCGCGGCCATGATCGGGTTGCTTGCTAGAGGGGCTTTTATTTCTTCCAGTATGGCCGTTGTCGCATCCGTCCACTCGAAGTGATTGGTGCGCCGGAGGAGGTGATAGAGTGGCAATGCCTTTTCTCCCAATTTGGAGATAAAGCGGCTTAAAGATGCAATGCATCCGCCGAGTTTTTGGACCTGTTTAAGGTCCATTGGCGTAGCCAATTGTGACAAAGCTCGGATTTTGGCTAGATTTGCTTCAATTCCTCTATTGGATACGATGAAGCACAACTGTTTCCCAGCAGGGATGCCGGAAACACACTTTTCCGGATTGAGCTTGATGTCATATGCCCGGAGGTTGTCGAATGTGAGGCGTAAATCGTCTATTACTGACTCGACATGCTTAGTTTTAATGACGACGTCGTCCATGTAGCTTCAACTGTCTTGGTGATCTGTTTCTCTAGGCATGTTTGAATCATGCGTTGGTAGGTGGCCGCGGTGTTTTTGAGCCCGAAGGGCATGGTGTTGAAGTAGAAAGGCCCGTATGGGGTAATAAATGCCATTACGGCTTGATCTGACTCCTTCTTCTTGATTTGATGGTATCCGGAGTATGCGTCATCGAAGCACAGTGAGTCGTGTCCTGCGGTTGCATCAATAATCTGATCGATGCGGGGGAGGGGGAAGGGATCCTTAGGGCATGCCTTGTTGAGGTCTTTGAAATCAACGCACAAGCGCCAGGATTTATCCTTCTTTGGTACCATCACCAGGTTTGCTAGCCAGTCCGGCTGTTTTATCTCTCTGATGAATCTGGCCTCGATTAGCTTTGCTAGCTCCTCCCCCATAGCTTGACGTTTGAGTTCGAAAAAATGCCGCAGTGTTTGCTTGACCAGTTTATATCCCTTTAATATATTGAGGCTGTGTTCAGCCAATCTTCATGGTATTCCTGGATATCAGAAGGGTGCCAGGCGAATATACCCCAGTTCTTGCGCAAGAACTCTCGTAGCGCGGTGTCGACTGTTGGGTCTAGTTGTGCCCCGATAGATGTTGTATGCTTGGGGTTCGTTGGATGGACTTGGAATTTGACTATTTCTTCTGCTGGTTTGAAGAAGGTGGATTTGGATCGTTTGTCCAGGATTACATCGTCCCTATCCACCGTGGAGCGTAATGCGGTTAATTCTTCGGCCGCGATGGCTTTAGATAATGCCTCAAGGGCCGGGGACGCGGATTTATTTTCGGCGTAGAGTGCTATGTTCGGATCACTCGCGAGAGTGATTATGCCGTTGGGCCCGGGCATCTTGTGCTTCATATACCCGTAGTGAGGTATGGCTTGGAAGCGTGTAAATGCATCCCGCCCCAATAGGGCATGATATCCACTATTGAAAGGGGCCACTTGGAAGGTTAATTCTTCGGTTCGATAGTTCTCCGGTGTGCCAAATACTACGTCAAGCTTGATTTTTCCCGCGCATCGCACCTCCCGACTGGGAATCATTCCTTGGAAGGTCGTGCTACTTCGCTCGATGCGGCTCCTGTCTATTTCCATTTTGATGAGTGTATAGTCGTAAATGAGTTCTAGTCCGCTACCACCATCCATGAGAACCATGGCGACCCGAAAGCTGTCCACGATCAGACTGAAGACCAAGGCGGCTGGTCCCCGGACTGTCCTGAATTTTGGTTCGTCACCGGCATTAAAAGTTATGGCCGTGTCGTTCCAAGGGTTTATTACTGCAATTTGGCAGACTTCTGCGAGGTCGCGGAGTTCCCTTTTGTGCTTATTGTTCGAAGCGAAGGTCTCGAAGACCGTAAAAACTATGGGCTCGTCGTATTCTTGGGGATGTTGCTGTGGTGTGTTTTTGGTGAGGATATCCTCACCGCTCTTGGCTACCTGCCGGAGTATCCAACATGCTCTAAGGATGTGGGTTGATATGGTATCCGGTCTTGCGTGTATTTTGCATGGTTCATCGAGCCATCCTTCCAGAACTGTTCCGTCTCCCGTAACAGGCTTATATTTCTTTACCATTGGGCCGGGCGTGCCCGAGGGGTGCATCCTTTTCGCCTGAACGAGGGGTTGGCTGGAAACCGGTGGTTCCCAGCTAGCTGCCTGAGTTTTCCACGCGCTTTCCATTGCGCAGTACTTGTATACGATGGTTGTCAACTCTGCGAAGTGTGATACGCGACGTGGGTTGATGGTGTTGAGGATTCCTTCATCCATGCAATTATTCTGGAATGCTGAGATCACGTCTCCGTCGCGGCAATCTTTAATCTTATCTTTGACATGGAGGAATCTGGCCCACCACCTCCCACTATACTGGGCTTCCACCAACTGCCGCTCATACTCCCTTGATGTTTCCAATAGGCCACCCACCGTAGCAGCCTATGTCAGTGCTATACTAATCGCCCATGATCACTTCAAATTTAAACTCATTTCTCTACCTTTAAATTTTTTAAATGTTATATATTATACCCACTGGATACCCAGTGGGTATAGGATACCCAATGGGTATGGGCATGGGTGCCAATTTATGCCCATGGGTATTGAAATGGGTGGGTATAGAAAGTTTCTATGGGTATGGGTTTGGGCAGAAGGATGTTGTACCTGCCCATACCCTACCCATTGCCATCCCTACCCAGAAGTGATGGACCATTTCCTGAGACTGCTGTCGTATGCCCATGAGAGCGCTTATATCTGGGTGGGTGGGTGGATTTAAATCCGAACCCTGACCCAATTTGGGATCCGGAGTCTGAAGAACTTCCGAACTTAATAGTTCGGGCTCCGGGATGTCAACTGAGTTCTTGGGCTTGCCGCCCGATTTTATGTTCGGAGGACAAGGCATGTCTTCCTACCGGCAGGTGTCCGGCTCCTCGAGCTCAGAGATCTGAACACAATTCGTCTTCAGTATAGAGGACGAGTTGTCTTGCTCCTCGACTACCACTATCTGGTGAGTGATTGGCGGAGTTTTAATTTCTCTCTGGTCGGGTTTAAGCCGAATCCGATCATAGTCTGTAGCGACCCCAAGGCTGCGATGCGATCTAGGAGTTCGTTTAAGGACGATAACTCCGTCGGATCCATCCGTTTGGAGTATTTTGAATTAACACGGAGGCGATTTCCGATGACTCGAGAGGTCATCATCGGCTTAAGGGCCGAACAGGCGGTCATGATGAAGCCGCCTAGCCGGAGGGTTTGGCCTGGGGCCAGGGCTCCTCGAGAGGTGATATTTTCCTTGACGACAAGGAGAGCCATCAACCCTTTTGACGACAACATAGTGGAACTCTCAATGAAAGCACCAATGTCGGTGTCAAAACCGGCGGTTCTCGGGTAGGGGGTCCCGAACTGTGCATCTAAAGTCGATGGTAACAGGAGACAGGGGACACGATGTTTACCCAGGTTCGGGCCCTCTCTATGGAGGTAATATCCTACTTCCTGCTTGATTGATCTTGATGAATATGAGTATTACAAGAGTTGATCTACCACGAGATCGTAATGGCTAAAACCCTAGAAGTCTAGCCCGTGTGACTATGATTATGATGATTGGCCTCTATGGACCTAGCCTTCCAGTTTATATAGACACTGGAGGGATCTAGGGTTACATAAGGTCGGTTACAGAAAAAGGAATCTTCATATTTGGACGCCAAGGAGAGTCCCATCCGGACACGGGTAGAGTCTTCGGTCTTTGTATCATCACAGCCCATCAGTCCGGCCTGGCTAACAGGCCGGTCGCCCGAGGACCCCTTAGTCCATGACTCCCTCAACCATATAATCATACTACATCACAATTATTTTCACGCAATGTTGATATCCAAGATAAATCATTATCCACTCCTAGCTACTTATGCATGGCATGAGAAACTATAATCTCTAATTTTGATTGCAAACATGTTTAGTCATAATGGGCTGAATCGTGGGTACTAGGTTAAACATATTTACACAACCAAAACAAGTCGAGTTCATAGCCGTTTCTCTCTGCCATGGACAGTTCGTCGAATATCGACATTATTGCCTTTCACTTGCACGACTGAGCGATATGAAAATAATAATGGCGCAAGAGTGCCATGGACTAAGCTAGGATTTGTAAACATTTTATTCAACAGGAGAAGAAAAGTTAAAATGGGCTCTTTATTAGTTCGACAATTATTCATATGAGGGCCACTCAACATTTTCATCGTGGTCTTCTCCTCGGTAAATAAAAAGAAAAGAAATTCAGAGAAACACACTGAAATATTTTTTGAGTTTTTGGTTTTCTTGAACAAGGAAATACAAAGGGAAAAGCAAAAATGAGAAAAACTATTTACACGGGAATGCTCCCAACAAGCAAGAGACGAATAAGGAAATCTTTTTGGGTTTTCTTTTTAATATTACTACTAAGCATGCATAGAAAGTAAACTACTACAACTAATTTTTTGGTTTTTCTAAGGTTTTTGAAACACACAAGAAGAAAGCAAGAAAATAAATCTAAGCATGGATAATATAATGAAAAAGTGTGAACACCGACAAATGGAATAAGTGGACATGAATGTAATGTCGGTGAGAAACACGTACTCCCCCAAGCTTAGGCTTTTGGCCTAACTTGGTAGTCGATCAGTAGCCCGGATGGTAGTACGGGTGCTGAGGAGCGGGCATCCACTCATCCCACTGCTGAGGCTCCTCCTCTGCCTCTGCAGCAGCCTGAGCGTTCTGGTAGGTGATGATGTCCACAAGCATAATCCTATATCCGCCCCTGGCAACAGAATCAAACAAAGCATGTGTAGACAACGGAATAATATCACGAGTTTTAACGCTAAAAACGAGGTTATAAGGAGTAGGGGTATTAGGATATTCTCGTGCAAGAAAATGATGGTGTTCCATGGCTGTGCGGTCTAAGTAAACCTTGGCCAGAGGGTAATTATGATGGCATATCTCAACATTAAAGTGGGCCGCCAACCGAGTAGCAAAAATCCCACCATGTATTTTACCCCGGGATTTATTAAGATGGAGGCGACGAGCCACAATAGCTCCCAAGCTATAAGTGTTATCACCCTCTAATGCACGACGTAAAACAGCAAAGTCTGGTGCACTGAGCGCACCTACTTTCTCTCTAGCAAGGAAACACTTAGCAACAAATAAAGCAAAATAATGTACGGCAGGAAAGTGTATGCTAGTGTCAGCGGTAGCTGACACCCCTCTCTCATCTCCCACTGTCAAAGTGCAATAAAAGGCCTCAAACCCAGCCGGCCTAGGCTCGGCTAAGCTCCCATCAGAAGGGATCATGCATATGTCACAAAATTTAGTAAGTGGTATCTGAAGGTTTTCAGCATATAAATCAAAGCTCACTTCAGGAGGGTTATTCCTAGGCAGGAAAGTAAAACTTTGAACAAAGATGTTTGTGAGGATTTGATGTTGGTCACACTCATCTGCAATGAAGTCGGTGAGGCCGGCATTAGCATCATATTGTGTGAACTCCTGAAGGATTCCAGCCTCTTCCAGGAACGGGGTATGCGACCATTCACACGGCCGTACTTCCGCCAACCTCCGAGGATGGAGATCATTGTCAGATGACTCCCCAATAAATCCCTTGGAGTTCTTCTTAGAGCCAAACTACCTAAAGATATTCATGGTTTTCCTATGAACAAAATTCTGAAATTTATTAGCCCACAAAATTTTCTCAACAAAACTTCACAAAAATGATACCAACTACTCATAGGGATACATAGAGGCCATAGCAAGCATTCAAACTACTTAGAACTCCAAGAATTCAACATGCAAGCCCATCTATAGCAGCACCAAGAGTAGCTAATTATTCAAAATATAAACCACTAAAACAAAAAATAATTGGACAAATGGTGGAGTCACATACCAAGCAACAATCCCCCGAAACAGTTTCAAAAACGGAGCTTCGAGCAAAGATATCGAAATCCGCGGGTTTGAGAGCAAGAACACGGGAGATAGAGCAATGGAGATTTTTTTCTGGAGGTAAGTGATGATATGGGAAGAAGAGGTAAGTGAGGGGGCCCACGTGGGGACCACAACACACCAGGGCATACGTGGGGGTCTTGGCGCGCCCAGGTGGGTTGTGCCCACATGGTGCACCTCCCTCTGATATTATTTGCACCAGAAATTCAGAAATATTCAAAAAAATCGTATAAAATTTTCAGAGCATTCTGAGAACTTTTATTTTTGGGTCATTTTTATTGCAAGGGAAATTCAGAAAACAGACAAAACATGGCATTTTATTTTATTTAACCACTAAAAACAAAAAACAAAGAGTAAGCGCAGAAGGTAGTGCTCACTAAATTCATCAACTTCATACCGCTCCATTAATAAGGTTGATCTTATTAACAACCGCTTGCGATTAGCATGAAACCGAAGAACTTCCATAAATCACTAAGTTACCTCAATGGGGATATGAATGCCCCCAACAATAAGCATTTCATATTTCTTTTTGTCAGTAGGTAGAGGTATTTGAAAACTTCCAATAGTGATTGTCGGAGATTTTTCAATAACATTAATACCATTCACATGGAATTGTTTCTTCGGAAAGTGCACCTTATGCTCATTACCATTGATACGAAAAGTGACCTTTCTTTTATTGCAATCAATAACAGCCCCTGCAGTGTTCAAGAAGGGTCGACCAAGGATAATCAACATTTTGTTGTCCTCGAGTATCTCAAGTATAACAAAGTTAGTCAAAATAGTAACATTAGCAACAACAATGGGCACATCCTCACAAATACCGATAGGTATGGCAGGTGATTTGTCAGCCATTTGCAAAGAAATTTTAGTAGGTGTGAGCTTATTCAAGTCAAGTCTTTTATATAAAGAGAAAGGCATAACACTAACACCAGCTCCTAAATCACACAAAACAGTTTTCACATAATTAATTTTGATGGAGCAAGGTATAGTTGGTATTCCCGGATCTCCATGTTTTTTAGGTACTCCATCTTTGAAAGTATAATTAGCAAGCATAGTGGAGATTTCACCTTCTAGTATTTTTCTCTTATTAGTGATGATGTCTTTCATATACTTTGCATAAGGAGGCATTTTCAAGATATCAGTCAAGCGAGTACTCAAAAATACTGGCCTCGGCATTTCATCAAAGCGTTCAAATTCTTCATCATCTTTATTTTTAGTTGACTTGGGTGGAAAAGGCATAGGTTCTTGAACCCACGGTTCTCTTTCTTTACCGTGTTTTCTAGCAATGAAGTCTCTTTTATCATATCTTTTATTCTTAGGTTGTGGGTTATCAAGATCAACAGGTGGTTCTATCTCAACATCATTATTTGGTTCTTTTTCATTTGGTTGAGAGTCTTCATGAACCTCATCATTATCCTTTTCATTATCACTAGGGGAGTGTTCATTACCTGATTGAGTTTTAGCATCAGAGATAGAAGTTTCATTATCATTATCAGGAGGTTTTTCTATTTCAGGTTCACTAGAAGCATGCAAAGTCATATCATGTTTATTCTTCTTTTATTTCTAGAGGGACTAGGTGCATCAATGTTTACTCTTTGTGAATCTCGTTCTATTCTTTTTGGGTGTCCCTCAGGATAAAGTGGTTCCTGAGTCATTTTACCTCCTCTAGTTGCAACTCTAACAGCAAAGTCATGCATATTATTATTCATTTCTTCAAGTAATTCTCTTTGAGATTTAGCAACTTGTTCTAACTGAGTTTGTACCATAGAAGCATGCTTTCCAACACCTCTAACATCATTTGAGATTCTAAATAGCAAGTCACTCAAGCGAGCAATCATATCATAATTGTATTTCAATTGTTTCATAACATTTGCATTGAAGTGATCTTGTTTTCTAATATAGTTTTCAAACTCATAAAGGCATTGACTAGGATGCATATTGTGAGGATTGTCATTATCATTGAGCTTCATTAGAGAATTTGCCTCTACGACCTTAGGCAGTGGTGGTGTATTAAGCCCATGTCTTTCTTCAATAGGAGGTAAGTTTTTAACATCCTCAGCTTTAATACTTTTTTCCTTCATAGATTTATTTGCCTCTTGCATATCTTCAGGACTGAGATATGATATACCCCTCTTCTTTGGAGTGGGTTTAGGCGGTGGTTCAGGAAGAGTCCAATCATCATAATTTTTCAGTATGTTCTTCAATAATTCTTTAGCTTGTCCAACAGTTCAATCCCTGAAAACACAGTCAGCACAACTATCTAGGAAATCCCTAGAAGCATCGGTTAGTCCATTATAGAATCAAGTATTTCATTTTTCTTAAGAGGATGATCAGGCAAAGCATTTAGTAACTGGCAAAGCCTCCCCCAAGCTTGTGGGAGACTCTCCTTTAATTTGCACAAAGTTAAATATTTCTTGCAAGGCAGCTTGTTTCTGATGAGCAGGAAAATAGTTTTTAGAGAAGTAATAAATTGTATCCCGGGTACTATGCACACAACCAGGAGCAAGAGTATTGTACCAAGCGTTAGCATCACCCTTTAATGAGAACGGAAATAATTTGAGAATAAAGTAATAGCGAGTCTTCTCATCATGAGTAAAAAGGGTGGCTATGTCATTCAACTTAGTAACATGTGCCACAACAGTTTCAGTTTCATAACCATGGAAAGGATCAGATTCAACCAAAGTAATTAAATCTGGGTTAACAGAGAATTCCTAATCCTTATCATCAATAAAGATCGGTGAAGTAGCAAACTTAGGATCACATTTCATTCTAGAATTGCAAGATTTTTCTTTGTACTTGCATAATAATTTCATCTCTATCCCTACAACCAAGAATATCTCTAGTTGTCTCCTCATTCATAACATAACCTTCCGGTACCTTAGGAAATTAATATCTAGGAAGGCTAGGTCTAGCAGGTGTTTTAGGAGATTCAGATTCAAGCTCATCATCAGATTCAACAACATCATGTTGTATTACTCTAGCAATTTGTTCATCAAGAAATTCACCAAGTTGCACATCATCATTATCAAGCAAGGTACTAGCATCATCATAAGCATTATCCATAGCAGAAGTAGCATCATCAATAACTTGCGACATATTAGAATTGATAGCATGTGGTGGTTTTGCAAGTTTACTCCTAATAGAAGGTGAATCTAAAGCAGAACTGGATGGAAGTTCCTTACCTCCCCTCGTCCTCGAGGGAAATATCTTAGTCTTAGGATCCTTCAGATTCTTCATAGTGATAAATTGATAATAATCCCAAGTGACTCAACAAATATAGCTATGCTCCCTAGCAACGGTGCCAGAAAAAGTTCTTGATAACCCACAAGTATAGGGGATCGCAATAGTTTTCGAGGGTAGAGTATTCAACCCAAATTTGTAGATTCGACACAAGGGGAGCCAAAGAATATTTGAGGGTATTAACAACTGATTTGTCAATTCAACCACACCTGGAGATTAATTATCTGCAGCAAGGTGATCGGTAGCAAAGTAGTATGATAGTTTTGATAGTAGTGACAGCAGCAATAGTATCGGTAACAGTGATAGCAGTAATTTTTTAGCAAGTGTAATAGTGATGATAGCAGTAGTAACTTAGCAAGAACAATATAAGATAAATTCGTAGGCATTGGATCGGTGACTCTTTGGATGATATTCATCATGAGATAGTTATAACCTAGGGCGATACGACACTAGCTCCAGTTCATCAATATAATGTAGGCATGAATTCCACAAATAGTCATACTTGCTTATGGAAAGACTTGCATGACATATTTTGTCCTACCCTCCCGTGGCAGCAGGGTCCATATTGGAAACTAAGGGATATTAAGGCCTCCTTTTAATAGAGAACCGGAACAAAGCATTAACACATAGTGAATACATGAACTCCTCAAACTACGTTACCGGAAGAAGTCCCGGTTTCTGTCACTCCGGGGTTACCGGATCAAAACACGTAGTAGGTGACTATAACTTGCAAGATCGGATCTAGAACATGGATATAATTATGATAACATAAACGGTTCAGATCTGAGTTCATGCCACCCGGGCCCAAAGTGACTAGCATTAAGCATGGCAAAGTCATAGCAACATCAATCTTAGAACATAGTGGATACTAGGGATCAAGCCCTAACAAAACTAACTCGATTACATGATGAATCTCATCCAACTCCTCACCGACCAGCGAGCCTACGAAGGAATTACTCACTCCCGGTGTGGAGCATCATGGAATTGGTGATGGAGAAGGGTTGGTGATGATGAAGAACGAAGATCCCCCTCTCCGGAGCCCCAAACGGACTTCATATCTGGCCTCCCGATGAAGAACAGGAGGTGACGGCGGCTCCATCTCGTGGATCGTGATAACTCTTTCCCCTCATTTTTTACTGGAAAAATAGGATTTTACAGCGTCGGTTTTAGGGTCAGCGGGGCCACCAGGTGGGGACAACCCACCTGGGCGCGCCAGGAGAGGAAGCGTGCCCTGGTGGGTTGTGCCCACCCAGGGGCCCCTCTCCGATAGGTCTCGGCTCCAGAAATTCTTATTTATTATATAAAAATTCCTCGCGAAGTTTCGTTCCATTCCGAGAACTTTTATTTCTACACAAAAACAACAACATGGTAGTTTTGCTGAAAACAGCGTCAGTCCGGGGTTAGTTTCATTCAAATCATGCAAATTAGTGTCCAAAACAAGAGGAAGCGCATTAGGAAAAGCAGATACGTTGGAGAAGTATCAACGGCATCCAGCAGCACAACCTCACCCAAGGTTCTATCTGCGTATCACAGGTTCCGTTGCCCTCTACGAACTGTTCCTGGGCTGCGAGGCCCATTTCGAGCTAGGGAGAAAGTTCTTTTGCCTCGTCCCCCACCATCGAGGAGGTTCTATATTTGAAGTGGGCGGCGCCGAAGTATGGCCTATAGCCGGATCAGGCTACCATGTTGGAACTACCAAAGAGATATATCCTCAGTGGTCTTCGGAATGGTTTTATATAGATGATGTCCCACTATCGGATCCAGTTCGACGCGGCCTCCCTGAATTTTCCAGTGCTCCTCTAAAGAAACGCCTCAACTGGCGTCCCCAAAGTCCCAAGGAGGAAGATAGTGTGGATATAAAAAGGTTGGTCAGCAAGGTCAGATTATTAGCCCATACCAAGCTCTCAATAATCAAAGTCATGGCCATTGCAATAAAGAGATGTGTCCATCCTCTCCAGTCCAGAGTAACTCCCTTATGGTGCTACAACAGAGAAGACGGCGCATCTCGCTACAGACACAATGGTCCAGATACTCCAGTCGAACTGGCCATGATTTCGGACGATCTGTACAAGGGTGAAAAAGAAGACTTCCTCCGCTTAAACTAACGGGAAGGTTATTCCATGTACAACCCTGTTGAACGGGTAAGATTTGGACTACCTGTGTTGGTTTACTGCTGTTATGACATGCTAATCAAGTTGTTCTTTGTTGTCATAAAAAAGTCATGGAGGAAGATGATCGAGGACATTCACTGTCCTGCCCCACGGCCAGAGGATCACAACCGCAACGAAGACCCTGGCTTCTGTGAGAATTCGGATATGTACATAGAGTTTGATGATGGGGTATTTTATCAGGCGAGCCCTGACGGCTCGGAAGTGGCCATTACAACCGACTACCCCCATCCCTATTCCTTCTCCATCGTAAGTATTCAAAGATCTTTCTCAACAAGAAATCCCTACTTTCACCTTTGTCCATTATACTAAGCCGTACTTCATAGGATCGGCGCTCGGCAGGCCGTACCACCTCGAGCACAGCCCCTACGCAGGGTAATTGTTTGAAATGAAAGGAGACCGGGACCGCCATAGAGCCCCCATAGACATCAAAGAGGTATATCCATTTGATATGTGCCCGGGCACGAGTTCGGATTGTTAAAGCTCCCTTCTATCTTTGATTCAAGAGGAGCACGCGGCAGACGGTGGGAAAACGCCCTGCTAGCCGAATGTTGGCCAATCCGGCGCCGGACTCGTCAACTAGGACGAGGGCTGATGCAATGCCAGTTCCGTGTGACGCCCTCGATTCAATCATACACGCAAATGTGTACGATCAAGATCAAGGACTCACGGGAAGATATCACAACACAACTCTAGACATAAATTAAAATAATACAAGCTTTATATTACAAGCCAGGGGCCTCGAGGGCTCGAATACACAAGAGTTAGCGGAAGCAACGCTATTTGAGTACATACATGAGTTAAACAAATTTTCCTTAAGAAGGCTAGCACAAAAGCAACATCGATCGAAAAGGCAAGGCCTCCTGCCTGGGAGCCTCCTAGCTACTCCTGGTCGTCGGCGATCTACACGTAGTAGTAAACATCGGCGGTGGCATCTGGCTCCTGGGCTCCAACACCTGGTTGCATCAACCGGAAAGAAGAAAAAAGGGGGGAAAGGGGGAGCAAAGCAACCGTGAGTACTCATCCAAAGTACTCGCAAGCAAGGATCTACACTACATATGCAACATTATCAAAGGAAGGCTATATATGTGGACCGGGCTGCAGAAATGCCAGAATAGAGGGGAGAGCCTAGCCCCATCAAAGACTAGCATCTTCTGGAAACCTCCATCTTGCAGCAACAGGAGGGAGTAGAGTAGCATAAAGTAAAGTAGTAGTGTTATCAACCTCGGCCAGAGATCCTTTGTCGACTCCCTGCGAGAAAGCAATCCCAGAGCCCTACTATCCAGTTATCACCTCACATCCATGTCTCATCTCAAGTATCCAGTTCTAGTTGTATCAATCGGGATACAACTCCAAGTGTCCATTACCGCAGTACAGGCTATCGATAGATGTTTTCTTCCCTGCAGGGGTGCACCAACTTACCCACCACGCTCGATTTACTACGGCCAGACACACTTTCCTGGGTCATGCCCGACCTCGGCCAAACAATACGCCGCAACCCGACCTAGGCTTAATAGAGAGGTCAGCACGCCGGACTAAACCTATGCCCCCAGGGGTCATGGCCATCTCCCCGGTAACTCCTGCACATTGCGAGGTCGGCCGGTGAGCAGACCTAGCTACCTCCTTCAAAAAGGCAGGCGCTTACGCAGTCCAACCCGATGCGCGCCGCTCAGTCGCTAACATCTATTAAGCTTCGGTTGATGTAGACGACGCAGAACGCCCATACTATGCCCATGTGATGGTTAGTGCTATCAGGCCAGAGGCCCCTCGGATCAAATATCCAAATCGTAGTGGATTAGGAGCACGTGGTAACAAGTAGAGACTCAAGAAAGATGTGACTCCGTTGCCCCGTCTCGAGGACTTGCGGCAAGGGCTAGGAATGCCCGGCCACGCCTCGTAATTATCTCGCGGGCACCTTCCAGGTCAACCCGACTCCACATCACTCGCGGGTACCCCTCAGGGTCGACCCACCTTTCCAAGTAACAAATATAAAGTCCAAGTATCCCTGTGTCCAAACATTAAGGGGAAAACCCGAGGAATCACCCCCGGTGAATTCCACTCGATGTAATCATCCAGGTGAACGTAAGAGGATCCACCCTCGAGGTTCACACTTGAGGGGTTGCATGACAAAGCCGTATCACAAGTGGTTAAGGAGGAAATCACCCTCGATGACCACGACCGAATAGCTACACTACAGGTTAACATCAGAAGTGCTGAAGAGGTCTCACCCTCGGCACTCGATAGTAACCCAGTAGTGTCGAGCAACTAAGGGGAAAGTGATGTGCGGTGCCGGGGCCTGGTCTTCGATCCCGTTGATCGGGTCTTCAATGATGAAGGAGGGGCAACAAGGACAAGGTGGGGGTCACTGATGGATCACTAACCAACCTATACTAAGCAGTTTAGGATAAAGAGGTCAGGTACAACAGCAGATACGAAAGCAGGCTATACATCAAAATAGGATCAAATAATTACAGTAGCAAAATCTAATGCAAGCATGAGAGAATGGAATGGGCGATATGGGGATGATCAACGGGGGGCTTGCCTGGTTGCTCTGGCAAGGAGGGGTCGTCGTCGACGTAGTCGATCACAGGGGCAACACCGGTCTCGAGGTCTACTGGAGAGAAGAGGGGGAAGAAACAGTAAATATAAAGCAAACATAGCATCACAAAGTATATCCTGGCAATATGCTGTGCAGGGTGTGACCTAACGTATGGCTACACGATATAGGTGAAGGGGGAATTCAACCGGGAATGTATTCCCAGTTCTGGACCTGTGTCAGACAGACGACCAGAGGGGGAAAGTTCCATGTTCAGCATGCTAGGGGCATGTGACAGATGAATGGACCGCGTAATCAGATTCGGTGGATTTTTCTGAGCAACTTTCATGTAGAGAACATTTTCATCTGAGCTACGGTTTAATTTCTATGAATTTTCAAAGTTTAAACAATATTTTCGAATTATCTAAATTAACAAAAATAGAAATATGACGTCAGCATGACTTGCTGATGACGTCAGCAGTCAACAGACTCGCCGACCGGGTCAAACTGACCAGAGGGTCCCACCTGTCATAGATAGTGCACTCACAGTGGGTTATTTTAATTAAACGTGGTTAATTAGCAGCTGGGCCCCACATGTTAGTGACTATTTAGTTAAACTATTGACTTTAATTAAAAACGTTTTAGTTAAATTAATTATGTGGTGGGGCCCGCACGTCATCGGCACTGGGCTGCCCAGTCAACATAGTTGACTTCGTCAACTGGTCAACAGGGGGCCCAGGCCCACTGGTGAGAGACACAGCGGGGTGGCCCCAGGTGGCCACGTCGGTTGGCCTCGTCGGAGTTGCACCGGCGAGCTCGAACGCGGCAGCGAGGCGTGGGCGAGCTTCGGGTTTCGCCCACAGGGCATCTCCAGGGCTGTGGTTTGGTCCATTCGAACGAGTGAGCAATGCCGCATCCAAACGAGGTAGCGTGGGGCCTCAGAAACGACCGGAGATGGCCGGACGACGAGGTACCACGGCGGCCAGAATTCGGAAATGTGCAGGCATGCGACTACGGCTTGATTCTGAGAAGGCAAAGCGGCTAGGCGGCAGCAGCAGTCCCCCATGAGCGCGCTACGGGGATTAGATGGAGCAGGAGGAGCTCGGAAGCTCGTGTGCGGCAGCAATGGCGGACGCCGGAGCCGGCGCTTACGGCCAGCTAGCTAGGGAAGGAGGAAATGGAGCAAGGACGGGGAGGGAGGAGGTGGAGCTTGCGGAGCAGGCACACGGAGGCCTCTCGGGGTTCGGGAGCGCAGAGGGAGGCCTGTGGCTCTGGTGATCACCGGTGACCACCGAGAAGGGGAAGAGGGCGATGCCGATGTTGCCGACCTCCTCGGCTCCAGCTGATGGACAAGGACGGTGAAGCAGAGGACTGCACTCATCCCAGGCTTGGTTGCCAGGCTCGTGGACGCCGGTGGCCGCGGGGACGACGGAGAATGGCGACGACGAGCTCTCGGGAAAGGTGGGGAAAAGAGAGAGGCGAGGTGCGTGGGGCAAGTGGGGCGCAACTAGGGTTCGTCCGGGTCGGGGCGACCTAGTAGTCGCCAGGGATCCACCGGATGGCCGCCTCGTAGCCATCGGCAGCCACGGACGGCGCGCACGCGTCCACCCAGCCCCCGGTGAACAGAGGTAGGGGACGGCAGGGTTAGGTGGGATGGGCTGCACTGTTGCGCGGCTGGGCCAAGTGCACAGTGCAGCCTGGCCTTTTCCTTTTTTATTTTTTTTAACTTTTGCCTTTTCTTTTAACAAGTTTCTATAATAGCTATTTTAGGCCATGTATGCACTTTACAAAAATGTTTGTTCACCACCAATATTGTCAAAAGAATATTTGCCACATGATGAACATTTTAGTTTTCATATTTGAGCAATTTTGAATTTCACTTAGAATTTGAATTTGAATTCAACTGGAATAATGAAAGAGATAGAAGACAATGATTACCAAACACTTGTTTAGCAAAATGATTAGCTTAGCCCCAAGGGTTACTATTGCATCATTACACCGGGGTGTTACAACTCTCCTCCTCTAAAAGAAATTCTCGTCCCGAGAATTAAGAGGTAGAAGGGAACAGGTCGGGGTATTCATCCCGGAGGTTATCTTCGCGTTCCCAAGTGGCTTCCTCTTTAGTATGATTCGACCATTGCACCTTGAGGAACTTGGTAACCTTCTGGCGGGTTCGACGTTCAGCTTCTTCAAGAATGTGGATCGGATGCTCTTCGTATGTGATATCATCTTGAATTTCAACCAATTCCGGATCCACTTCACGTTCCGGATCCTTGAAGCATCGACGAAGTTGTGACACGTGGAAGACGTCATGGAGTGAGAGAACTGAGGTGGAAACTCCAATTGATAAGCCACCAGTCCACGACGGGAGAGAATGCGGAAAGGACCAATGTAGCGCGGAGCTAGCTTGCCCTTGACTCCGAACCGATGAGTGCCTCTTAAAGGAGTGACACACAAATAAGCTTGTTCACCAGGTTGATAAGTTGAGCCCCAGTGTTTCCGGTCATAGTTTCTCTTCTGGCGGGACTGGGCCGCCTTGAGATTATCCCGAACAATGCGAACCTGCTCTTCAGCTTGTTGAATAATGTCTGGACCAATGAGAGTCCGTTCCCCAGTTTCTGACCAATTCAGAGGGGTTCAACACTTACGTCCATAAAGCACTTTGAAGGGTGCCATTTTCAAGCTGGCTTGATAAATGTTGTTATAAGAGAACTCTGAATAAGTGAGAGATTCTTCCCACTTCTTGCCGAAAGAAATAACACAAGCTCGAAGCATGTCTTCAAGAATTTGATTGACTCGCTTGACTTGGCCTTGGGATTGGGGATGATAAGCAGTGCTCTAGGTAATATGAGTTCCCATTGCCTCTTGGAAACTATCCCAGAACTTTGATGTGAATATACTGCCGCGATCTAAACTGATCTCCTTTGGAATGCCATGGAGTGACACAATTCTGGAGATATACAAGTTTGCTAATTGAGCAGTGATTGTCTCCTTGACTGGCAGAAAGTGAGCAACCTTCGATAATTGGTCGATGACGACAAAGATAGCATCGTTACCTTTCTGAGACTTGGGAAGGCCAGTGAGGAAGTCCATTTGGTTCTTATCCCACTTCCATTTAGGAATCGTAAGCGGTTGTAGAAGTCCAGCCGGTTTTTGATGTTCTGCTTTGACGCAACGACAAACGTCACATTCTTCAATATATCGAGCAATGTCTTGCTTCATATTAGACCACCAGTACTTCTGACGGATGTCTAGATACATCTTGGTACTTCCCGGATGAATAGAGAGAGGGGTGTCATGTGCTTCTTTCATCACCTTCTCTGTCATAAGCTCTAACCGGGGTATGACAATGCGATCTCTGAAGTATAAGGTTCCATCTTCTCCAAGTGAGAAATCTCTGGATTTCTCTAAGGCAAGATCCCTTTTCATCAAATCAACGTGAGTATCTTTGGCTTGTGCAGACTTAACAGCCTTGAGAAGAGTTGGTTCCAGGACAAGGTTATTTAGAGAACCCTGTGGAACTAGTTGAAGGTTCAGCTTGCATAGCTCTTCATAAAGGCGGGGTTGAGCTTTGAAAACCATGTGATTGTTGCAATAAGACTTACGTCTCAGGGCATCAGCCATTACATTAGCCTTGCTAGGGGTATAGGATATACCGCAGTTGTAGTTAGCAATGGCTTCCATCCATCGCTGCTGATGGAGGTTCAGATCTGGCTGAGTAAACATGTACTTCAGACTCTGATGATCGATGAAGATCTCACAACGATTATCGAGAAGGTACTGTTGCCATAGCTTCAGTGCAAAGATAACTGCAGAAAGCTCGAGCAGACTAAGGCATAGCCTAGTGGTGGGAAGGGGCTGATGCCTCCCCACCCACCTAGATTCAAGGCATGGTACTTGCAATTTGGGTTTGTTGCACCAATTAAACTGTATGGGGTTCCCTTACAGTCTTTCTATCAAAAAAAACTGCAGCAAGCTCGAGGTCGTGAACTGGGTAGTTCTCTTTGTGAGGACGCACTTGACGGGAGGCATAAGCAATCACTCTGCGCTCTTGCATTAGGACACAGCCTAATCCTTGTCGTGAAGCATCGCAATAGATGACGAAGTCCTTGCGAGAATCAGGGGGAGCAAGCAGTGGGGCAGAAGTCAGCTTGTCCTTGAGTGCCTAGAAACTTTCCTGACATTTGTGTGACCAATCGAACTTAACGCCCTTGTGAAGCAGATTGGTCAGTGTCTTGGCAATCTTCGAGAAGTTCTCGACAAAGCGGCGACAATAGCTGGCTAGTCCGAGAAAGCTTCTGACTTGCTTGACAGTCTTCGTAGGGGTCCAGTCAAGAATAGCATGAACACGCTCTGGGTTGATAGCAATACCATCCTTGGAGATAACATGACCAAGGTAGGTGACTTCGGGAAGCTAGAATCCGCACTTGGAATACTTGGCATAAAGTTGATGCTCTCGAAGCTTCTCCAGAACAGGACGAAGATGTTTAGCATTTTCTTCCTTGTTCTTCGAATATACCAGGATATCATCCAGATAGACTACGACGAACTTCTCGAGGTAATCCACGAATATGTAGTTCATCAGACGGGAGAATGTGGTTGGAGCATTGGTCAAGCCAAAAGACATGACGGTGTACTCGTAAGAACCATAACGAGTCACGAATGCGGTCTTTGGAATATCCTCTTCACGGACACGGATCTGGTGGTAACCCAACCTCAAGTCGAGTTTAGAGAATATCGATGAACCAGCCAGCTGATCATACAAATCATTTATCCGAGGAAGGGGATATTTGTTCTGAATTGTAGCTTGATTGATAGGACGATAGTCTTGGACCAAACGGTTCGTACCGTCCTTCTTCTTAACGAAGAGAGAAGGTGCTCCCCATGTAGAGGAACTTGGACGAATGAAACCCTTGTGAAGAGATTTGTCGATTTCCTCCTTAAGCTCAAGGAGTTCATGAGGTGGCATCTTGTAGGGTCGTTTGGTAATAGGAACGGTGCCTGGTTTCAAGTTGATGACGAACTCGACAGCCCGAGCAGGGGCTATTCCTAGAAGTTCTTCTGGAAATACGTCTTGGAAGTCGCGAACGACTGGAATCTTTTCAATTCCCTCAAAGGTGTTGCGTTGAACGCATTCAAAGCATAAAGTTGTGGTTCAACGTTTTGAACCAGCGAGCATTGTAGCTTACTATCTTATTTGAAGGGTGCAGAAGGTGGACGGTTTTAGTGGCACAAACGATAGAAGCCGTATGTGCTTTCAACCAATCCATTCCCAGAATGAGGTGGTCAATATTGGAAGACTTCAGAATAATGGGAGAGGCATGGAACTCTAATCCTTCAATCTCAATGACGACGTAGTGGCTAACCATGGTGGTTCGACATTGGCCCGCGAGGGTGTTTACCACTAATGGAATGTGCATCTCTTCGTATTTAATGCCATGCCTGAATGCAAAATCTTCTGACATGAATGAATGTGATGCTCCTGAATCGAATAAAACAGAAGCTGGTACTGAATTAACGAGAAGAGTACCCATCACAGTGCCAGGCTGATCTTGAGCTTCATTCAGATCAACATGATTAGCCTGACCACGACCATAAGGTCTGGCATTGTTGTTATGGGGCTGATTGTTACGACCAGTTGAAGGCAGAGCTAGATGATTCTGATTCTGAGGGCATTTCCTGGAACGGTGACCTGGAAGGCCACACTTGAAACACATACCATCATTGGGGTTGGGAGCAGAAGCTTGGGGTGGTACAACCCAAAGGGGCTGCCTCTACGGTGGAGGGGGAAGATGAGGTGCAGCATAGGACTGGTGCAGGTGCAGTTGGACGATACATGTTGTGGGGAATCCATATCCGACGCTTCTGCACTGACGGGCCCGAAGATGAGCCAACGTTACAGCTGCGCCTGAGGGATCCCTGGTGTTCCTGAAGACCAGTCTCGATCTGAATAGCCTTGTTCACCAAGGTGGCGAAGTCGGCAAAGTCATGAACGAGCAATGCTAGCTTGATATCAGGGTGAAGACCATCACGAAACTTCTCTTGCTTACAAGCAACTGTAGCAATGTCTTCTTCAGCATAACGTGACAAGTCCAGGAATTCCTGTTGATAAGCATCTATGGACTTGTTCCCTTGGGTGAGGCTGCGGAACTCTCGCTTCTTCTTGTCCATGGTTCCCTGAGGAATGAAGCGGGCACGGAAAGCGACTTGGAAATCCGGCCAAGTGATGACTGTTCCAGTAGGTAGGGTACGCATGTGGCTGTCCCACCATTTAGCAGCGGGACCCTTTAGAAAGAAAGATGCAAAGGTGACGTAGCTAGCAGGGGCCACACTAGCAGACTCCATTTCATATGTGATGTCGCGGAGCCAGTCATCAGCATCAAGGGGCTGAGTTGAGCTGCGGTAAATAGTTGGGTTGAGGCACATGAAGTCCTGCAGAGTTACTGGGATTGGCTGTTGATTCATGCTCGGACGAGGAAATTGAGCCATCATTCCTTCCATGAACTGGCGGTTCAGCTCAAACTGTTGCAACACTCCAGCAAAGAATTCGGGCGGTGGTGGATCGTTGTCACCACGGCCATGACCAACGGGTCTAACCATCCCGCTAACATGTAACAGGGGTAGTTCAACATTGAGCATTTGCAAAGACAAGGATCATTCATGATGAAACATGCATAAAGAAAGAGGTACGATGGATACCACTTAGTAGTCAACACGACAGTGTGTGCACTACTCGAAATACTATTCTAAGGAATAACTATGGCTTATCCAACTTTGGGGTGAATGCGGTCACGGGATCCTAATGTTAGAGTTACTAAATTCGTTTAACCCAAATCGAAGAGAGGACAGAGTCCCAGAGTATAGACAAGGAGTAAAAGATCCTAATACCACCCAATGGCGACGTGGGCCCGTAAGACACACAGCCAATGTTAGTAAAAGTTTTTCAGTGACTAAACTCAACTTCGGCCAAGGAGTTGGAAAGGGGGCTACCTACAAGCAATCGGCTCTGATACCAACTTGTGACGCCCTCGATTCAATCCACACTAATCATACACGCAAATGTGTATGATCAAGATCAAGAACTCACGGGAAGATATCACAACACAACTCTAGACACAAATTAAAATAATACAAGCTTTATATTACAAGCCGGGGGCCTCGAGGGCTTGACTACGTAAGCTCATATACACAAGAGTCAGCAGAAGCAACGCTATCTGAGTACATACATGAGTTAAACAAGTTTTCCTTAAGAAGGCTAGCACAAAAGCAACATCGATCGAAAAGGCAAGGCCTCCTGCCTAGGAGCCTCCTAGCTACTCCTGGTCGTCGGCGGTCTCCATGTAGTAGTAGATATCGGCGGTGGCATCTGGCTCCTGGGCTTCGACATCTGGTTGCGTCAACCGGAAAGAAGAAGAAAGGGGAAAAATGGGGAGCAAAGCAACCGTGAGTACTCATCCAAAGTACTCGCAAGCAAGGATCTACACTACATATGCAATATTATCAAAGGAAGGATGTATATGTGGATTGGGCTGTAGAAATGCCATAATAGGGGGAGAGCCTAGTCCTATCGAAGACTAGCATCTTCTGGAAACCACCATCTTGCAGCAATAGGAGGGAGTAGAGTAGCATAAAGTAAAGTAGTAGTGTTATCAACCTCGTCCAGAGAACCTTTCTCGACTCCCTGCAAGAAAGCAATCCCAGAGCCATATTATCTAGTTATCACCTCATATCCATGTCTCGTCTCAATTATCCAGTTCTAGTTGTATGGATCGGGATACAACTCCAAGTGTCTGTTACCGTAGGACAGGCTATCGATAGATGTTTTCTTCCCTGCAGGGGTGCGCCAACTTACCCACCACGCTCGATTAAATTCGGCCGGACACACTTTCCTGGGTCATGCCCGGCCTCGGCCAAACAATACGCTGCAACCCGACCTAGGCTTAATAGAGAGGTCAGCACGCCGGACTAAACCTATGCCCCCAGGGGTCATGGGCCATCTCCCCGATAACTCCTGCACGTTGCGAGGGCGGCCAGTGAGCAGACCTAGCTACCTCCTTGAAAAAGCATGGCGCTTACACAGTCCAACCCGGCGCGCGCCGCTCAGTCGCTAACGTCTATTAAGCTTCGGCTGATGCATACGACGCAGAACGCCCAAACTATGCCCACGTGATGGTTAGTGCTATCAGGCCAGAGGCCCCTTGGATCAAATATCCAAATCGTAGTGGATTAGGAGCACGTGGTAACAAGTAGACTCTACTCACGAAAGATGTGACCCCGTTGCCCCGTCTCGAGGATTTGCGGCAAGGGCTAGGAATGCCCAGCCATGCCTCGTAATTATCTCGCGGGCACCTTCCAGGTCAACCCGACTCCACATCACTCGCGGGTACCCCTCAGGGTCGACCCGCCTTTTCAAGTAACAACTGTAAAGTCCAAGTATCCGTGTGTCCAAACATTAAGGGGAAAACCCGAGGAATCACCCCTGGTGAATTCCACTCGATGTAATCATCCAGGTGAACGTAAGAGGATCCACCCTCGAGGTTCACACTTGAGGGGTTGCATGACAAAGCCGTATCGGAAGTGGTTAAGGAGGAAATCACCCTCGATGACCACGACCGAATAGCTACACTACAAGTTAACATCAGAAGTGCTGAAGAGGTCTCATCCTCGGCACTCGATAGTAACCCAGTAGTGTCGAGCAACTAAGGGGAAAGTGATGTGCAGTGCCGGGGCCTGGTCTTCGATCCCGTTGATCGGGTCTTCAATGATGAAGCAGGGGCAACAAGGACAAGGTGGGGGTCACTGATGGATCACTAACCAACCTATACTAAGCACTTTAGGATAAACAGGTCAGGTACAACAGCAGATACAAAAGAAGGCTATGCATCAGAATAGGAGCAAATAATTATAGTAGCAAAATCTAATGCAAGCATGAGAGAATGGAATGGGCGATATCGGGATGATCAAGGGGGGGGGCTTGCCTTGTTGCTCTGGCAAGGAGGAGTCATCATCGACGTAGTCGATCACAGGGGCGACATTGGTCTCGGGGTCTACCGGAGAGAAGAGGGGGAAGAAACAGTAAATATAAAGCAAACATAGCATCACAAAGCATTACCTGGCAATATGCTGTGCAGGGTGTGACCTAACGTATCGCTACACGATATAGGTGAAGGGGGAATTCAACCGGGAATGTATTCCCGGTTCCGGACCTGTGTCAGACATACGACCGGAGGGGGAAAGTTCCATGTTCAGTATGCTAGGGGCATGTGACAGATGAACGGACCGTGTAATCGGATTCGTTGGATTTTTCTGGGCAACTTTCATGTAGAGAACATTTTCATCTGCACTACGGTTTAATTTCTATGAATTTTCAAAGTTTAAACAATATTCTGGAATTATCTAAATTAATAAAAATAGAAATATGACGTCAGCAGTCAACAGACTCGCTGACCAGGTCAAACTGACTAGAGGGTCCCGCCTGTCATAGACAATGGACTAACAGTGGGTTATTTTAATTAAACATGGTTAATTAGCAGCTGGGCCCCACATGTCAGTGACTATTTAGTTAAACTATTGATTTTAATTAGAAAAATGTTTTAGGTAAATTAATTATACGGTGGGGCCCGCACGTCAGCGCCACTGGCCTGCCTAGTCAGCACAGTTGACTTGGTCAACTAGTCAACAGGGGGCCCAGGCCCACTGGTCAGAGACACAGCGGGGTGGCCCCAGGTGGCCACGTCGGCTGGCCTCGTCAGAGTTGCTCCGGCGAGCTCCAACGTGGCGGCGAGGCGCGGGTGAGCTTCGGGTTTCGCCCACAGGGCATCTCTGGGGCTGTGGTTTGGTCCGTTCGAACGAGTGAGCAACGCCGCATCCAAACGAGGTAGCATGGGGCCTCGGAAACGACCGGAGATGGCTGGACGACGAGGTACCGCGGCGGCCGGAATTCGGAAACGTGCAGGCGTGCGGCTACGGCTCGGTTCTGAGAAGGCTAAGCGGCTAGGCGGCAGCAGCAGTCCCTCATGAGCGCCCTACGGGGATTAGACGGAGCAGGAGGAGCTCGGAAGCTCGTGCGCGGCAGCAATGGCGGACGCCGGAGCCGGCGCTTACGGCCAGCTAGCTAGGGAAGGAGGAAACATAACAAGGACGTGGAGGAAGGAGCTGGAGCTTGCGGGGCAGGCACACGGAGGCCTCTCGGGGTTCGGGAGCGCAGAGGGAGGCTTGTGGCTCCGGTGATCACCGGTGACCACCGAGAAGGGGAAGAGGGCGATGCTGACGTCGCCTATCCCCCCGGCTCCAGCTGATGGACGAGGACGGTGAAGCAGAGGACTGCGCTCCTCCCAGGCTCGGTTGCCGGGCTCGGGGACGCCGGTGGCCGCGGAGACGACGGAGAACGGCGGCGACGAGCTCTCAGGCAAAGTGGGTAAAAGAGAGAGGCGAGGTGCGTGGGGCAAGTGGGGGGCAGCTATGGTTCATCCGGGTCGGGGCGACCTAGTAGTCGTCGGGGAGCCGCCGGATGGCCGCCTCGTGGCCATCGGCAGCCACGGACGGCGCGCACGCGTCCACCCAGCCCTCGGTGAATAGAGGTAGGGGACGGCAGGGTTAGGTGGGCTGGGCTGCACTGTTGCACGGCTAGGACAAGTGCACAGTGCAGCCTGGCCTTTTATTTTTTTTATTTTTTTTAACTTTTGCCTTTTGTTTTAACAACTTTCTGTTATACCTATTTTAGGCCATGTATGCACTTTACAAAAATGTTGGTTCACCACCAATATTGTCAAAAGAATATTTGCCACATGATGAACATTTTAGTTTTCATGTTTGAGCAATTTTGAATTTCACTTAGAATTTGAATTTGAATTCAACTGGAATAATGAAAGAGATAGAAGACAATGATGACCAAACACTTGTTTAGAAAAATGATTAGCTTAACCCCAAGGGTTACTGTTGCATCATTACACCGGGGTGTTACATTCCGGCCCTCATGAGAATTCGGATGATGTATCTGTCACGAATTCTGAGGTGGACAGCGTAATGAATCACCATTGACTGAAAAAGGCCATGCGCGCGCTAGCCTTCTTTGATCAGGAATTTACCGCACTCAGCTCGGTGGCTGTATATATATGAGCCGCTCGAGACAGACTTGCCAGAGTTACTCATTTATTCTCAAAGGATATATAGGTAAGAGTTTGTGCAATTTTAATAGATATATGCTAGTAGCCCCCGAGACATGAAGCGGTGAGGCCAACTGATTTAAGGATCTATATGACCTGTAGGTTCTCAAGGAGAAGAATGTTGCGCTATCCCAGGAGCTGAAAACAAACCAGACGTAGCTTAATGCCATTACCGCCGAGCTTGTAGAAATGAAAAAGGTCGCAATGATCACTTCCGAGAAGAAGAAATATGAGGAGGACAAAGACAAACAATCCAAAGAGACAGAGAACTTAAAGGCTCAGTTATCGGCCGCTCGAAAAGAGAATGAAAAGTTGAAGTGCAGCATGTTCGGTATGACTTTGAAAACCATCAGAGAGACTTATATTAGTCCACAATTCGGAATGTCATAACTCTGCTGAAGGTCTATTAACTGGTCGGCCGGAAAAAGAAGTATCTGGATTTCGAAGCGACATGCTTAAGGAGCTGTCTGTGGTGCATGAGCAGGCCCGGAAAGCCATGAAGAATATGGCCAAGGCCTTATGGCCATCCGATACCCCTCCAGAAAGTATGGAGGGTTTGGCGAGCATGTTCAAAGGTACCCGGCGCCGCTTTGTGCTATGGAATACGTCTGCTTGCCGTGAAGGTGCATGAGAAGCCTGGGCGATGGTGAAAACACACTTTACCAAGTTAGATCCGAATCATATGGCCCGAGTGGGACCACAGGGACCAGACGGGAAATAAATTCCATTGACCTTGGTGTATGACCAAGTAATGATAACTGCGAAATACTCGCAAGAAGACTGTAGGTCAGATAGTCTTATATATGGAATATATAAGGAGTAGGCATATGATTCAATGTATCAATGTACTTTATGATCATCCTGTATCTTCAACCGAACATGTGGAAAAAATAGTCATGGCAGGCTTTGGGCTTTAACCTCCAAACCAAGATGGTGGAGTGTTTCCGGATACTATTGTGGAATATAAGGAACATTCACTATGTCCGAAAACCAAGCAACCCAGTCATTGTGCTCGAACAGACAAACATTTAGTTCGGGACGTATGTTATATTACATGTGTAAGAAACATCTTCCAAGGAGAATAGTTCCGTTAAGGGCTCCTTTACTTGGGTCGGCATGCTTTTAATTGTGCGTGCCTAGGATTTGATCTGAATTATGGGGAAGCTGTTTCACATTTTATTTCGAAGAGTTACAAGAATGTAACAATCTGTCATTTGATTGCCGACCAATTATTGTCTTAAGAACGCTAGCTTTCGGCTTCACCCATCTGAGGTACATGTCCGGATTACCCGGTGGTAACAATCGCAGAGGTGCTCCCTTTATGCCCTAGATGAATAATCGGGAACGTATGGCATAAACACAGGAGCAAGGCAACCCAGCTTGGCAAAAACTTAATTCATAGAGGTGCATAAAATGTCAAAAGGGGGTATATAAACAAGCGACATAGACAATGTGAGCTCCAGGCTCTAAACAATAATAAGCTTCGTTTAAATAAGCCCCCAACCATGGTGGGCTGTATACATTTAAAGATGTGTGCCCCTTAAGAGTTTGGTCTATTGGAACATATCCTGGGAAATGTATAAAAACAAAAACAAATGAAGAGGAGAGAAAGGGAACAAAAAAGAGACATGGCCGAACTTATGCATATAATCTTCGAAGCCGAGCAGCGTTCCATGGATTCGGCTCTAGGCGATTATCCGATGCATTACGAAGGCAATAGGCTCCTCCCGTGAGAACTTCATTTATAATGAAGGCCCCCTCCCATTTTGGTTTGAGTTTGTCCTTCTTCTTATCTGGGAGGCGTAAAACGAGTTCACCAACATTATAAGTCTTCGCCCGCACTTCTCTTCTTTGGGATCTCTGAGCCTGTTGTTGATAAAATGCAGAACGGGCTCGTGCAATATCACGCTCTTCATCAAGGCCGTCTAGGTCGTCCCGCCGATCGAGCTCGGCTTCTCTCTCTTCGTACATGCGCACTCGAGGTGAGTCATGAATAATGTCGCAGGGCAAGACAACCTCTGTGCCGTACACCATGAAAAAAGGTATGTATCCGGTCGTACGATTGGGCATAGTCTGTAGTCCCCAGAGCACCGAAACGAGTTCCTCAACCCAGAGCTTATCTGAATCCCATAGGGATGGCACCAGTCTGGGTTTGATGCCGCTCATTATCAGGCCATTAGCCCGTTCGACCTGACCATTTGTTTGTGGGTTGTCACAACCCTAGAATTGTTTGCAATTAGTGGCACAAGCATCCATGCATATTGTTTCAATTACTTCTTTAATTTGAAATGGGGATTGGTAAACCCTAGCACAAAATTAAATTCAAATAGGTTCAAATAAAATATTTTTTCAATGACCCAGAATGCCCTTTGGAAATGTTCATGATTTCTGTTAAAGGCAAAAACCTCTGCCAAAAATGATGAACATATTTATAGGACATTCCTGGATTTTTGAATTAAATCCTAAACTATTTGACTTTGGGCATTTAAACACTATAAATAATTTAAACGCTCAAATAATGTTGGAACTATTTGCGGGCCACTGAAATAATTCAGAAAGTGCTTATGAATATTTTCAGGACTTATAAAATTGATTTGGTTTTTAAAACTGGATCAAAAACAAACTGCAAATTAGAAAAACAGAAACTAAATAACAGAGAGAGTTTACCTGGGCTTACCTCACCTGTGCACCCACCTGGCGGTCCAAGTGGCCGGCCCAGCCCACCTGGCCCCCTTCCCTGTCGTCTTCCTTCTTGCCAGGAGGATGTGCGCGTGGCCGACGCGCGCGCACTGCCGTGCGCCACCTCCTGCTTACCGCTTCGCCCCTCGACGCTCTAGAGACGCCACGCAACCTCCCCGACCCCCTCGAGCTCTCTCCCGTGCCTCTCCCCTCCTCTGGTCCTCTCCACCTCTCGCGCCGAGCACCACCGCCGCCGCCGCCCACTGTCACCGTGGCCACCGAGCCCCCCTCGCCACTCCGAGCAGTCCATGGGCTCCGCCTCCATCTCCCGCATCCCTCCGTCAGCTCGCACGACGTCGGACGCCCTGCCTCGCTGTCTACCCCGCCATCTTCGTCGTCTCTGCCCGAGATCGCCGGCGGCCGCACGACCTCATCATCCCGTCCCCGAGCTCGCCGAGGCTACCGTCGCAACCGCAGTGAGCTCCTGCCCCTGCTCCCCTTCTCCACTTCCTCTCTCGCGCGCCGTAGCTGCTGCACCGAGCTCACCCGCACGCGCTGCCGCAAACCTCGTCGCCGGGGCTACTCTGGCCACTCCCCGGCCGCGCCACCACCCCAGTTGGATGCGGACGAGCATCCGCATCCCGTAGCTATGCTCCGCGCGCCAAACGGCGCTCCGTAGGCAAAACCCGCACCGCCCCGCCGCGTCTGGCCTCGCCGGCGGTTAAACGCCGGCGAGTTTGACCCCTTTTCACCACATTTGACCCCGTGTGGGCCCCGGTTGACTTCCCCCCTGAGTCTATGATAGGTGGGGCCGGCCTGTTAATTAGGATAGGATTAGTGTTAACTAAATATTAGTTAGACTAATGACCTGACACGCGGGACCCACAGGTTAGAGTTGACCGTGCTGACGTGGCTGTTGACTTAACCCCACATGTCTGTGACCCAGACAGCTCTGTGTCACTGACCAGTGGACCCCACTGGTCAGGTTTGACCTGGCCGACCCAGTTGACCCGCTGACGTCACACCTATGTCATGCTGACACATTAATTCAATTACTGGAATTATTCTTATACATGAAATTCCAGAAAATAGCTAAAACTTCTAAAAATCATAGAAATTCAACCGTAGCTCAGAATGAAATAAATTATATATGAAAAATGATCAGGAAAATCTAATCTATCCATCTGTGCCATTTTCATGCATGATAAAGCAACTTAAACCTGCTGTTTATATCGAAACATGATAAGGCACTATTTAAATTCATAATTTGAGTTTGGGATTGAACCTTTGGTTCAAAGTGACCCAAAACCATCTGGTTGTAGGTGCATTAGCCCAACACACTCATTTTACCATGTCATGATCATGCATCATATTGTGCATTGCATTGATTGTGTTTCTTTCTCTGTTGCCGGTATTCGTTCCCTCTCGATAGACGTGGTTTCGACGATGAGTTCGATGACACCGATGAAGAACTATATTATCTTCAGAAGTGCCAGGCAAGCAAAACCCCCTTGTTCATTCCGATACAATCCTACTCTCTCGCTCCTGCTCTCTTTTACTGCATTAGGACAACAACGATTCATGTGTTACTTGCTGCGGCAGTTGAACCCCTTATCCTCTGCATGACCTGTCATTGCCACAGTAAATAGATGAAACCCACTAGCATAAGTAGGAGTTGCTTGAGCCCTGATGTGCCTACTCATTCATGCTTGTTTGTCGTGCCTGCTACTGCTTAGAGTTGAGTCGGGTCTGATTCATCGGGAATGAATTGGAACGGTGATGAACATGTCCTACTGTGTGTGAGCTAAGTGTGTGAACACGATTTGGTAAAGGTAGCGGTGAGAGGCCATGTAGGAGTAAATGGTGGGTTGTCTCATTGAAGCCGTTCTCAGGAACTGAGTTCTGTGTTTGTGATCCATGAAACAGTTACTACCACACATTGGGATCCTTAATTGACTCTCTCGACTTCTTAATCACCCTTGTCCTCTGTCCAGGAGTTGCAAGTAGTTTCTGGTGTTTGTAGTATGCTGGGGGTCGCACGCAGTGCTGACCGTAGGGGTGGGCTGTGTTGCGGTAGGCACGTGGCACGGTGTACCGGGCACCCGTTTGGTGTCTCGGGAACCCTGCTCACATCGTTCGGGGCCGTATGTGGAAACCTCGGCCGGACTCCCTGCGGATGGAACCTGAATAGGCGATAAACCTGGACTAGAGACTTGAGTGTTTAGGTAGGCCGTGGCCGACACCCTCGCTGGGCTTCCGGTTGAAGGTTGCCGAGTACATGTCGTGTAAACGGCGATAAGTGGTGAGAGCGTGTGTGAAGAAGTACACCCCTGCAGGGTTAACATCATCTATTCGAATAGCCGTGTCCGCGGTAATGGACTTCTGGGTTGCCTATAACAGTTCATAGACAAGTGAAAGTGGATACTCTAAAATGCGCAAGATAAGCGTGAGTGCTATGGATGACGATCTCGTAGGAAGACGGGAGCGGATCCATAGTGGTGTATTGATATGGTGAATATGTGGACTCGTGTGCGCCACCTCAAAAGAGTTACTTGCAGTAATAGTTTAGGTTAGCCACCGAGTCAAAGCTGGCTTGCTGCAGTTAAACTCCACTACCCCCTTTGTTGATACTGATGCATATGTAGCTAGTTCTGATGTAAGTCTTGCTGGGTACATCTGTACTCACGTTTGCCTATTTTATGTTTTTGCAGAGAGACGCCAGTCTCGCTAGTAGTTCCGTGTGGACTTCGACGTTTAGCTTGTTACCTCAGCTACGATCTTGTGCCCTCGGCAGGATCTGGTAGATCGTCAGGCTTCTCAGCCTTTTTCATTTGTAGGTGTCTGTACTCAGACATGTCAAGCTTCCGCATGTGCTTTAATTTGTATGCTCTGAATGTTGGGTCATGAGACCCATGTTTGTAATATCTCGCTCCTCGGAGCCTAATGATTAAATACTTGAGTCGTAGAGTCTTGTTGTGATGCCATGTTGTATTTACACATATCGAGCATATTGTGTGTATGATTGAAATGCTTGGTATGTGTGGGATCCGACAATCTAGTTGTTTATCCTTGGCAGCCCCTCTTATGGGGAAATGTAGTCTTGTGCTTCCATGAGCCATAGTAGTCCGGTACAGCCCGGTTCACCGGAGTCCTGCTAGACCAACACTACTGCTCAGGACACTTGACTGGCCGGCATGTGTTTCACTTCGTTCCTGTGTCTGTCCCTTCGGGGAAATGTCACGCGGTGTCATCCGGAGTCCTGCCTAGCCTGCTACAGCCCGGGTTACCGGAGTCCTGTTAGCCCAGTGCTACAGCCCGAATTCACATGCTATTGACCGCATGCTCGAAGTTGATTCATGTATGCCTGTCCCCATGGGTTAGTGCCGCTTTGGGTTCACGACTAGCCATGTCGGCCCGGGTTCTTTGTCATATGGATGCTAGCGACACTATCATATACGTGAGCCAAAAGGCGCAAACGGTCCCGGGCCAGGTAAGGTGGCACCTGTGGGAATACCGTGCGTGAGGCCACAAAGTGATATGATGTGTTACATGCTAGATCGGTGTGACTTAGGATCGGGGTCCTGACAGCGTTGGTATCAGAGCCTGACTGTCTGTAGGATTACCAAGCCAAACTGGTCGAAGTTGTGTCTAGAAATGCTTTAGTTATATAAGGGAATTGATTGTGGAAGGGAACGTAAGGCTCTTTTTACTCCTTTACCTTACGGCTTTCTAATCTGAGTCAACCTCTTCTTTTCTACGGGGGTTAAGAACTAGGCTTCTCTTCTATCTCTCAGGATGACGTGTTACTAAACCGTAGTTGCCTAGGATTGTTGAGTTAAGCCCCAGTTCTGGTTCTACTACTTCCATGTGTTCTTAGTTGATCGCAGAACATTGATATTGTGATGTTGAGTGGTTATGCCACCATTTTGCAGGATGTCTCGAATCATTTTGAGCATTTACAGCCGTTATGCTGTCCGAGTCATCCCAGGTTTCTATACAGTCTGATGCATTTGCAAATCCTTCCCATGTTCCTAATGTCCATTTAGGCCAGATTAATCGCACTAATCGGTGAGTTGAGGTACCCTGTTGCCTCGACCTATATGTTGGAGCTATTATTATGACCCTAGGTGTTTTAGGGAGTCACCTAGTAATCTAGCAATGCTTTGTATTCCAAGTGTGATGATTCTGGCCATCATTCTCGAAAGCATCCCGTGATGTTATTAATTAGTAGGTATTCTATTCCTGGGTTCTTGAACCTGAGATTCACTCTACTTACCTCATGTTGTTAGTATTTGCTAGTTCCCTTAAGATATTAGTAACCTTTGCATTAGTCCTCGAGGTCCGTGGTATTTCCTTCTTCCAAATACCATGAACCATTAAGGCAGAAGTTCTTTGAACCAAAAGATCACAATCATAGTACTCTTGAGGAGTTCCCCATTCATAATTTTGACTCTACTAGTTCTACCATTCTGCATGGGTTATCCGGAAGAAATGTTGAGCTTTGCTCGACATACTAATCTATGCATCCACAACTCAGAAAATCAGATGTTCTTTTGAGTTGCCCCTCTTTTGTTATATCCTGACCTCCGTCTGTCAAGTGATAGTGAGGACTAGTTGTGCATTCGTGTTATCGATGCCATTATTCTTGTGGTTTGTCAAGCCATTCTATTCCAGAATGACTAGGAGAAACAAGCTCCAGTACCTCATCCATTTCTAGGATTGGGTCAAAGCAGTTGTATTCCGCAGATCAAATGCAATCAAGCTTTGATTCTGTTCTACCCTGAAGTATTACCCATTTTATGTCAGGAACGTCATGAGAATTGCACCATCTCTTATGAATTCATGACGCAGTGATACTTCTCGCCATCATTATTCATTCCTCGGTGTCGTGCTGTCACAACCAGAATGCCGACAAGTGAATCGTGATGTGTGAAATCAATACTCCTAGCAACCGTGTTGCTTGGTAGTTAATGGACAATAGTTCATTCTTAACGTGCTGGTTACTGAATCATCATCCTAAGATTGACCGTGCTACCTTGTCCTCATTTCTGGTGCACTCTTCGATCTTTGAGTTAGGATTGAATTCCTTGCTCATTTGATCACATCGTCTTGCCTGTAAGGCAAGATTGTTCCCGAGCTCAGTATCATATCGGTGGTTCGTGATTTTCCGAATATCTTCTCGGAAGTATCACTAGGTTCTCACCTGACCGCTATGTTGAGTTCGTGATCAAGTTGGCATTTTTTATAAACCACCCCTTCTCCAAGAATTCATGTTGGATACCCCTGAGCTAGTTGGTTAAGCCAAACAACAACTTGGAGAGTTGGAAGATAAAAAGCTTTGCCGAATTTGGTACTTTCTGAAGGGATATCCTTGTGTTTGTGTGTGTACTAAAGAAAGATGATATCTTCACCAATTGGTCCTCGTGATTAGTTGTTGAATCTATTGCCTTGTCAAAACTTAGACTTGAGTATGGGCTATCGTCAAGTCAAATCAGAACCAACGATGTTCGTAATGTTGTCTTACTCGTGGTTGATCCCTCGAGCATACACCATTATATCTTTTGGTCTGACCAATGCTATCACCGTGTTCACATGATGGTGGAAGTCCAGTGATATGGAAATTCCGATGAGTTGTTGTTAAGCCCATCAGCAGCATTTTGTCTCCCCCATGAGTCATGTTGAACATCAACCTAGTGTTGGAAACTTTGTAAGCAATGCCTTCGTGTTCCGTTCATGAAGCTTATGCTTGGATGGAAGAAGTGACTTCCTCGAATTCATGTCCTTTAGGTGTAAGTTGCCGCCATGAATTTGAGAAAGGTTTGTTTTGTTTCCTTTGGAATCATCCCAAGTCAGTCATGCATTCGTGCGAGGTATCCTATGGTTTGGTAGATTAATTACCTCCACTCCATCCGTATTCCCAAGCACACCAAGGCACTGAATGACTTGTTCGAGGAGAAGAATTTCCTTCTTAAGAAGCATGCCTTATGCAAGGACTTTGATATCCTCGATGATGGTTCCCCACCTGAACTCGGTAGTATTTTATTATAATACCGCCACGTGGTCATGCTTGTCTAGGACAGTGTGTTCATAGGTGTGTAGCAAAACCTGCTCATGTTTTAAAGCTTGCTATCGTAGTTCATCTCCCGAGAGTCTCGCAACGTTATCTCGTCGACTTGTGTTATAACTCTTCTTTTCAGACATGTGAGTCTGAAGTATCCTGTTTCTAACCAGATCTGAATCTCAGGCAGATAGGATGGTTGGAACTTCTCCAAGGTCTATGATGTAGGTCCTGACAAGGTTAATGATCTGGTCGACACACCTAGCCGAAAGATCTATCATTGTAGTATCTTAATTGAGCTATTTGACCCTCTTCTCCATGAGGATTCCGTGTGAATTATTCTAGGAGTTGTTCCTTAGGGATTCTTGTGCTATCAGTTTTCCTTGATTTTGCTATAACCATTTAGACGGTGGAATCACTCTCGTCTGTTGAGTCATTTCCCAGTTACCAGAATCATTCCTAGCATTTGAATTTTGTTCCTAGCTTGCACCATCTTTGTGCCATTTCACTATGGGCTGCCTCCTTAGTAATTCTCATTCAGGATCATCTTCAAAAGTTGTCCTTCCATGGGTCCCATCCATTTCCGGTGATAAGCGAAATTCACTCATTGCGTTGTCTTCAACAAGGTAGTCCACATCATCCATTCTGGTCTGAGTATGCCATTCTTTGACTTCGTTCCAACGATAAATTATGAATTTCCTCAGGATGGCATAAAGAGTTTCAATGATCGTTGTATCAAAAGTAATTCTTTTTTCCACTTAAGGGAATAATTCTACGAGTCACCTCCCTAAGCTGCCCCGTTATGGAATCATGGCAACTAACTCCTCGCTACTTTGAAACCCATGCACCATCTTCTTAAGCGTGGAATTGTTGCCTACCAAATTGAACCTTCGTCGTCTATTCCTCTCCATACCTCTTGATGTGTGTTTTGTGTCTCAGCTCAAGGGATGCTTCTACGTCTCATTCCGTGAGTTGATATTGTGTTCATTAAGATCGATGGTCCATTCTTGTGAGGTTGTCTTGCTCTCTTGTCGCCATGTTGGATGAAGTTCTCGAAGGAAAGGATGTCATAATCAAAGATGATGAACGAATCAACGTTCCTATGAAGTGCAACCTGGATCATGAAGATCGTGTTACCTTGTGTCCCCTCTGTCTTCTTACCTCACCTCTTGAATCTCGGGACGAGATTCTTGTTTAGTGGGGGTGAGTTGTCATAGCCCTAGAATTGTTTGCAATTAGTGGCACAAGCATCCATGCATTTTGTTTAAATTACTTCTTTAATTTGAAATGGGGATTGGTAAACCCTAGCACAAAATTAAATTCAAATAGGTTCAAATAAAATATTTTTTCAATGACCCAGAATGCCCTTTGGAAATGTTCATGATTTCTGTTAAAGGCAAAAACCTCTGCCAAAAATGATGAACATATTTATAGGACATTCCTGGATTTTTGAATTAAATCCTAAACTATTTGACTTTGGGCATTTAAACACTATAAATAATTTAAACGCTCAAATAATGTTGGAACTATTTGCGGGCCACTGAAATAATTCAGAAAGTGCTTATGAATATTTTCAGGACTTATAAAATTGATTTGGTTTTTAAAACTGGATCAATAACAAACTGCAAATTAGAAAAACAGAAACTAAATAACAGAGAGAGTTTACCTGGGCTTACCTCACCTGTGCACCCACCTGGCGGCCCAAGTGGCTGGCCCAGCCCACCTGGCCCCTTTCCCTGCCGTCTTCCTCCTTGCCAGGAGGATGGGCGCGTGGCCGACGCGCGCGCACCGCCGTGCGCCACCTCCTGCTTGCCGCTTCGTCCCTCGACGCTCTGGAGACGCCACGCAACCTCCCCGACCCCCTCGAGCTCTCTCCCGTGCCTCTCCCCTCCTCTGGTCCTCTCCACCTCTCGCGCCGAGCACCACCGCCGCCGCCGCCCACTGTCCCCATGGCCACCGAGCCCCCCTCGCCACTCCAAGCAGTCCACGGGCTCCACCTCCATCTCCCGCATCCCTCCGTTAGCTCGCACGACGTCGGACGCCCTGCCTCGCTCTCTACCCCGCCATCTTTGTCGTCTCTGCCCGAGATCGCCGGCGGCCGCACGACCTCATCATCCCGTCCCCGAGCTCGCCGAGGCTACCGTCGCAACCGCAGTGAGCTCCTGCCCCTGCTCCCCTTCTCCACTTCCTCTCTCGCGCGCCGTAGCTGCTGCACCGAGCTCACCCGCACGCGCTGCCGCAAACCTCGTCGCCGGGGCTACTCTGGCCACTCCCCGGCCGCGCCACCACCCCAGTTGGATGCGGACGAGCGTCCGCATCCCGTAGCTATGCTCCGCGCGCCAAACGGCGCTCCGTAGGCAAAACCCGCACCGCCCCGCCGCGTCTGGCCTCGCCGGCGGTTAAACGCCGGCGAGTTTGACCCCTTTTCACCACATTTGACCCCGTGTGGGCCCCGGTTGACTTCCCCCCTGAGTCTATGATAGGTGGGGCCGGCCTGTTAATTAGGATAGGATTAGTGTTAACTAAATATTAGTTAGACTAATGACCTGACACGCGGGACCCACAGGTTAGAGTTGACCGTGCTGACGTGGCTGTTGACTTGACCCCACCTGTCTGTGACCCAGACAGCTCTGTGTCACTGACCAGTGGACCCCACTGGTTAGGTTTGACCTGGCCGACCCAGTTGACCCGCTGACGTCACACCTATGTCATGCTGACACATTAATTCAATTACTGGAATTATTCTTATACATGAAATTCCAGAAAATAGCTAAAACTTCTAAAAATCATAGAAATTCAACCGTAGCTCAGAATGAAATAAATTATATATGAAAAATGATCAGGAAAATCTAATCTATCCATCTGTGCCATTTTCATGCATGATAAAGCAACTTAAACCTGCTGTTTATATCGAAACATGATAAGGCACTATTTAAATTCATAATTTGAGTTTGGGATTGAACCTTTGGTTCAAAGTGACCCAAACCCATCTGGTTGTAGGTGCATTAGCCCAACACACTCATTTTACCATGTCATGATCATGCATCATATTGTGCATTGCATTGATTGTGTTTCTTTCTCTGTTGCCGGTATTCGTTCCCTCTCGATAGACGTGGTTTCGACGATGAGTTCGATGACACCGATGAAGAACTATATTATCTTCAGAAGTGCCAGGCAAGCAAAACCCCCTTGTTCATTCCGATACAATCCTACTCTCTCGCTCCTACTCTCTTTTACTGCATTAGGACAACAACGATTCATGTGTTACTTGCTGCGGTAGTTGAACCCCTTATCCTCTGCATGACTTGTCATTGCCACAGTAAATAGATGAAACCCACTAGCATAAGTAGGAGTTGCTTGAGCCCTGATGTGCCTACTCATTCATGCTTGTTTGTCGTGCCTGCTACTGCTTAGAGTTGAGTCGGGTCTGATTCATCGGGAATGAATTAGAACGGTGATGAACATGTCCTACTGTGTGTGAGCTAAGTGTGTGAACACGATTTGGTAAAGGTAGCGGTGAGAGGCCATGTAGGAGTACATGGTGGGTTGTCTCATTGAAGCCGTTCTCAGGAACTGAGTTCTGTGTTTGTGATCCATGAAACAGTTACTACCACACATTGGGATCCTTAATTGACTCTCTCGGCTTCTTAATCACCCTTGTCCTCTGTCCAGGAGTTGCAAGTAGTTTCTGGTGTTTGTAGTATGCTGGGGGTCGCACGCAGTGCTGACCGTAGGGGTGGGCTGTGTTGCGGTAGGCACGTGGCACGGTGTACCGGGCGCCCGTTTGGTGTCTCGGGAACCCTGCTCACATCGTTCGGGGCCGTATGTGGAAACCTCGGCCGGACTCCCTGCGGATGGAACCTGAATAGGCGATAAACCTGGACTAGAGACTTGAGTGTTTAGGTAGGCCGTGGCCGACACCCTCGCTGGGCTTGCGCTTGAAGGTTGCCGAGTACATGTCGTGTAAACGGCGATAAGTGGTGAGATCGTGTGTGAAGAAGTACACCCCTGCAGGGTTAACATCATCTATTCGAATAGCCGTGTCCGCGGTAATGGACTTCTGGGTTGCCTATAACAGTTCATAGACAAGTGAAAGTGGATACTCTAAAATGCGCAAGATAAGCGTGAGTGCTATGGATGGCGATCTCGTAGGAAGACGGGAGCGGATCCATAGTGGTGTATTAATATGGTGAATATGTGGACTCGTGTGCGCCACCTCAAAAGAGTTACTTGCAGTCATAGTTTAGCTTAGCCACCGAGTCAAAGCTGGCTTGCTGCAGTTAAACTCCACTACCCCCTTTGTTGATACTGATGCATATGTAGCTAGTTCTGATGTAAGTCTTGCTGGGTACATTTGTACTCACGTTTGCCTATTTTATGTTTTTGCAAAGAGACGTCAGTCTCGCTAGTAGTTCTGTGTGGACTTCGACGTTTAGCTTGTTACCTCAGCTACGATCTTGTGCCCTCGGCAGGATTTGGTAGATCGTCAGGATTCTCAGCCTTTTTCATTTGTAGGTGTCCGTACTCAGACATGTCAAGCTTCCGCATGTGCTTTGATTTGTATGCTCTGAATGTTGGGTCATGAGACCCATGTTTGTAATATCTCGCTCCTCGGAGCCTAATGTTTAAATACTTGAGTCGTAGAGTCTTGTTGTGATGCCATGTTGTATTTACACATATCGAGCATATTGTGTGTATGATTGAAATGCTTGGTATGTGTGGGATCCGATAATCTAGTTGTTTATCCTTGGCAGCCTCTCTTATGGGGAAATGTAGTCTTGTGCTTCCATGAGCCATCTTAGTCTGCTACAGCCCGGTTCACCGGAGTCCTGCTAGCCCAGCACTACTGCTCAGGACACTTGACTGGCCGACATGTGTTTCACTTTGTTCCTGTGTCTGTCCCTTCGGGGAAATGTCACGCGGTGTCATTCGGAGTCCTGCCTAGCCTGCTACAGCCCGGGTTACCGGAGTCCTGTTAGCCCAGTGCTACAGCCCGGATTCACACGCTGCTGACCGACATGCTCGAAGTTGATTCATGTATGCCTGTCCCCATGGGTTAGTGCCGCTTTGGGTTCACGACTAGCCATGTCGGCCCGGGTTCTTTGTCATATGGATGCTAGCGACACTATCATACACGTGAGCCAAAAGGCGCAAGCGGTCCCGGGCCAGGTAAGGTGGCACCCGTGGGAATACCGTGCGTGAGGCCACAAAGTGATATGATGTGTTACATGCTAGATCGGTGTGACGTAGGATCGGGGTCTTGGCATGGGTAGTATACGGATGCGTATTCGATCTTAATGTCCATGTTAGCGCACCAATTTTTCACCTCATCGGAAGTGAAATTGGAGCCGCTTGATACGTCTCTGTTGTATCTACTTCTCCAAACACTTTTGCCCTTGTTTTGGAATCTAACTTGCATGACTTGAATGGAACTAACCCGGACTGACGCTGTTTTCAGCAGAATTGCCATCGTGTCATCTTTGTGCAGAAACAAAAGTTCTCGGAATGACCTGAAACTTCACAGAGATTATCTTTGGAAATAAAAACAATATTGGCGAAAGAATCAAGGACAGGGGGCCCACACCCTTTCCATGAGGGTCGGGGCGCGCTTGCCCCCTGGGCGCGCCCCTGCCTCGTGGGCCCCCTGGAGCTCCACCGACCTCATCTCCAACTCCATATATTCACGTTCGGGGAGAAAAAAATCAGAGAGAAAGATTCATCGCGTTTTACGATACGGAGCCACCGCCAAGCCCTAATCTCTCTCGGGAGGGCTGATCTGGAGTCCGTTCGGGGCTCCGGGGAGGGGAATCCGTTGCCGTCGTCATCATCAACCATCCTCCATCACCTATTTCATGTTGCTCACTGCCGTGCGTGAGTAATTCCATCGTAGGCTTGCTGGACGGTGATGGGTTGGATGAGATTTATCATGTAATCGAAGTTAGTTTTGTTAAGGTTTGATTCCTAGTATCCACTATGTTCTGAGATTGATGTTGCTATGACTTTGCTATGCTTAATGCTTGTCACTAGGGCCCGAGTGCCATGATTTCAGATCTGAACCTATTATGTTTTCATGAATATATGTGAGTTCTTGATCCTATCTTGCAAGTCTATAGTCACGTACTGTGTGTTATGATCTGGCAACCCCAAAGTGACAACAATCGGGACCACTCCCGATGATGACCATAGTTTGAGGAGTTCATTTATTCACTATGTGTTAATGCTTTGGTTCGGTACTCTATTAAAAGGAGGCCTTAATATCCCTTAGTTTCCGCTAGGACCCCGCTGCCACGGGAGGGTAGGACAAAAGATGTCATGCAAGTTCTTTTCCATAAGCACGTATGACTATATTCGGAATACATGCCTACATTACATTGATGAATTGGAGCTAGTTCTGTGTCACCCTATGTTATGATTGTTATATGATGAACCGCATCCGGCATAATTATCCATCACCGATCCAATGCCTACGAGCTTTTCACATATTGTTCTTCGCTTATTTACTTTTCCGTTGCTACTGTTACAATCACTAGAAAACCCAAAAATATTACTTTTGCTACTGTTACCGTTACTTCCATACTACTTTGCTACTAAATACTTTGTTGCAGATACAAAGTTATCCAGGTGTGGTTGAATTGACAACTCAACTGCTAAAACTTGAGAATATTCTTTGGCTCCCCTTGTGTCGAATCAATAAATTTGGGTTGAATACTCTACCCTCGAAAAGTGTTGCGATCCCCTATACTTGCGGGTTATCAAGACTATTTTCTCGCACCGTTGCTTGGGAGCATAGCTCTATTCTTTGAGTCACTTGGGATTTATATCTGCTGGTCACTATGAAGAACGTGAAAGACGCAAAAAAATTTATCCCTCAACTATGAGGGGAGCTAAGGAACTGCCATCTAGCTCTGCACTTGATTCACCTTCTATTTTGAGTAAGCTTGCGACACCTAAACCTTCTTCTGCTATTAATTATGATATGTCACATGTTATTGATGATGCCACTTCTGCTATGCATGATACTTATGATGAAACTACTTCTACGCTTGATACTACTGTGCCACTTGGTGAATTTCTTGATGAACAACTTGCTAGGGCTAGAGAGAATGAAATTATTGAAACTGATAATATTGATGAAAGTGATGATGAAGATTCTCCCCCTAAATATGAATTGCCTATTGTGCCTGAGGGTTATGTTATGGATGAAGAAACAGCTAGAGACTTTCTTGCTTGCAATGATAGGAGTGATCTTAAGAAACTATTAGCTAAGCTGAAACAAAAAACTCTAAATGCTAGAATGAAATATGATCCTGCTTATGCTACTTCACCTATATTTGTTACTGATAAGGATTATGAATTCTATGTCGACCATGATATAATTACTTTGGTTGAATCTGGTCCTTTCTATGGCTATGAATCTGAAACTGTTGTGTCACATCTTACAAAATTAAATGATATAGCCACCCTATTAACTAATGATGAGAGAACTCGCTACTTTTATATCCTTAAAATATTTTTGTTCTCATTAAAGGGTGATGCTAAGATATGGTTTAATTCTCTTGATCCTGGTTGTGTGCGTAGTCCCCATGATATGATTTATTACTTCTCTGCTAAATATTTCCACGCTCATAAGAAAGAAGCTGCCTTAAGGGAAATATATAATTTTGTGAAAATTGAAGAAGAGAGTCTCCCACAAGCTTGGGGGAGGCTTCTCCAATTACTTAATGCTTTGCGTGATCATCCTCTTAAGAAAAATGAAATACTTGATATCTTTTATAATGGACTAACCGATGCTTCCAGTGACCACCTAGATAGTTGTGCTGGTTCTGTTTTCAGGGAAAGAAAACCAGATGAAGCTGAAATTCTATTGAATAATATGTTGACTAATGAAAATAATTGGACACTCCCTGAGCCAACTCCTGAGCCTATTCCTAAACCAACTCCAAAGAAAAGGGGTCTTCTATTTCTCAGTCCTGAAGATATGCAAGAGGCAAAGAAATCTATGAAAGAAAAAGGTATAAAAGCTGAAGACGTTAAGAATTTACCTCCTGTTGAAGAAATACATGGTCTTAATTTACCGCCTATTGAATAAATACATGATTTTATTCCATTACCTATTGAAGTACACAGTCTTGATAACCCGACACAGGTAGTAAAGGTAAATTCTCTCTATAGATATGATAAAGCTGAAATACCTCCTACTAAAATTGCCAGCCAATGCTTAGATGAGTTTGATGATTTTATGGTTAAGAAAGAAGACTTCAATGCTTATTTTGGTAGACAATTAAAACAAAATGCTTGCATGATTGAACACATGGGTGATTATATGTCTAGAGTTAAAGGTAAACTTAAACTCATTAGTAAACATGCTTCTATGGTTACCACTCAAGTAGAACAAGTACTTAAAGCTCAGAATGATTTGATCAATGAATTGAATAGTAAGAATAATGATTTTGCTATTAGAGTGGCTACTAGAACTGGTAAAATGACTCAGAAACCTTTGTATCCTGAAGGCCATCCTAAGAGAATTGAGCAAGATTCTCAGAGAAATAATGTTGATGCACCTAGTCCTTCTAAAAAGAAGAAAAAGAAAAATGATAGGACTTTGCATGTTTCTAGTGAACCTGTTGTTGACACACCTGAGAATCCAAATGATATTTCTATTTCTGATGCTGAAAAACAATCTAGTAATGAACATGAACCTAGTGATAATGTTAATGATGATGTTCATGTTGATGCTCAACCTAGCAATGATAATGATGTAGAAGCTGAACCTGCTATTGATCTTGATAACCCACAATCAAAGAATCAATGTTCTGATAAGAGAGACTTTGTCGCTAGGAAGCACGGTAAAGAAAGGGAGCCATGGGTTCAGAAACCCATGCCTTTTCCTCCTAAACCATCCAAGAAAAAGGATGATGATGATTTTGAGCGCTTTGCTGAAATGATTAGACCTATCTTTTTGTGTACGCGTTTGACTGATATGCTCAAAATGAATCCTTATGCTAAGTGTATGAAACAAATTGTTACTAATAAAAGAAAGATACCGGAAGATGAAATTTCCACCATGCTTGCTAATTATACTTTTAAGGGTGGAATACCAAAGAAACTTGGAGATCCAAGAGTACCCACTATACCATGCTCCATTAAAAGAAACTATGTTAAAACTGCTTTATGTGTTCTTGGAGCCGGTGTTAGTGTTATGCCTCTCTCCTTATATCGTAGACTTGATTTGAATAAGATAACACCTACTGAAATATCCTTGCAAATGGCCGATAAATCAACTGCCATACCTGTTGGCATTTGTGAGGATGTGCCTGTTGTGGTTGCAAATGTTACTATTTTAACGGACTTTGTTATTCTTGATATTCCTGAGGACGATAGTATGTCTATTATTCTTGTAAGACCCTTTTTGAATATTGCAGGGGCTGTTATTAATTGCAACAAAGGCAATGTCACTTTTCATGTTAATGGCAATGAGCATACGGTACACTTTCCGAGGAAACAACCTCAAGTTCATAGTATCAACTCTATTGGAAAAATTCCATCGATTATTTTTCGAGGTTTTGAATTTCATCTACCTACTATCAAGAAGAAAGATGATACTCTTCTTATTGGGGATGTGCATATCCCCGTTGAGGTAACATAGTGTTATTCGAAATTTCTCCAGTTTCGTGCGATTCAGAATGAGTTTGTTACCAAGACCTGATCAACCTTGTTAGTGGATTCCTTTTGATGAGCATGAGATGGATGAAGTTAGAAAGCACAACCCTTTGTACCCTCTTTTTACTTTCCGTTATTTAGAATAAATAAACAAAAATAGTATTTTCTGTCTGTTTTCTGAATTATCCGTGCAATATAAAAATACCCCGAAAATAAAAGTTCTCCAAATGCCCCGAAATTGAAATATGATTTTTCTGGAATATTTGAGAATATCTGGCACTGAGAACACAGCAGGGGGAGCAAGCACCTGGGCACGAGGGTCCAGGGCGCGCCCCCTGTCTCATGGGCCCACGGTGGCTCCCCTCCATTTATTCCTGCACCCACACACTTCTTCTTCCTCCCCAAAAAATCACCAACCAGCTCAAGCACGAGTTCTAGCTCATATTGCTGCGATTTTCGATCTCCTTGCTCAAAGTACCTCTCACAAAACTGCTTTGGGGGTCCAATTAGTTTTTGTTCTAGTGCTTTATTTATTGCAAATTTGTGCTGCCTAGGTGACCATGTTCTTGAGCTTGCATGTCAAATTTATATGGTTCCAAGTAGTTCTAATGCATGATATAGTCTCTAGGCACTTGTAGGAGTAGTTGCTATCAATTTTGTTGAGCTTGGTTCACTTTTATTTGAAGTTACTAAAAACTTCAGAAATTTTCAGAAAATAGTGAAGAGATTTTTGAGGGGCTCTTTGAGCTGAAGCTCGAAGGATAAGCAGAATGAAGAAGTGGAGAGGCCCAAATATAATCTGCCTCGCACCATGGAGGTTTGGCCGTGTGAATGGCCTTGCGATGACTTCTTAAGAGCAGCCGGGCTTTATGATGATTTTTATGAGATGGCTGAGAATGCAGGCCTCACCGACTTCCTCCGCGATCAACGCGAAGAGTATCTCTTACTCACCAATACCTTTGTGCAAAATTTTCATTTCCATTCTAGGAGGTCACCACCTACGGTGGATTTCTATTTATATGATGAGTATAAGGAGATGACCCTTCATGACTTCTGTGAGGTTTGCAAGTTACCTTTTCCGGGTTTCATAGAAGAACCACATAGTAATGATTTGGAGGGATTTATTGATACAATTGTTGTAGGGGAAACGAGGAAGGTTTCCGACGCATGAATCACTAGCATACATTTTCCTGTTCTATGTTACTTTGCTATATTTTCTAGTAGATGCTTAATTGGTCGCGGAAACTGTGGAAACCTGAGTGTCACTGATATCATTATTCTGTGCCATGCCTTGTTTCATGATGATACATTTAGTATGGGCGCTATTGTTGCAAGGCGGTTAAATCTAAACCGTACTAAGGGCCCCATCTTGGGAGGCATCTTCGCCTCGCACCTCGCTGCACATTATAACATACCTATTAGGCACTATGAGAAAGAAGAAAAACTGCTGCCTTCCGTTTATCTAGATTATAAGAGTATGGTAGCACATGATTTTATTTTGAAGAATAGGGAAAGGGCGCTTAAATACAAACTGTTATTTGATAAGAATCACCCTGAGACTATTACCTGCCTGCTCCTTCCTTGTTTGATTTATCTGCAGGCCAGTATCTTGTTCCGCTGACGGCCATCCACGCTTACCGGAACCCTACAGAGCCATTGCCAGATCCGGAACCACAAACTGATCCTCCACGACAGTCTAATTACCAGTGGGATCCGGAGGCGATTGACAACCAGTGGCAATCCAAGACTTCTTCATAGTACGACCCCAATTATAACTACGGATATCCGCCAGGCTAGCTGTGGCCATAGACCAACTTAGGCCAAAAGCCTAAGCTTGGGGGAGTACGTATTTCTCACCGACATTACATTCATGTTCACACACTCATTGGTAGTTGTCGGTGTTCATACTTTTTCACTGTAATATCCATGGTAGTTTATTTTCATTTTTATGCTTTCTTCTTCTGTGTTTGAAAAACATTAAGAAAAACTAAAAAAATAGTTGTAGCTTTTAGCTAGTTTACTTTCTTGGTGTAGTAGTATTAATTAAAAGAAAACCCCAAAAAATATTTCCTGTTCTTCTTTTGCTTGTTGGGAGCTTTACCGTGTAAATAGTTTTATTTATTTTCTTTTCTTTGGGGTCGATAGGAGGAGACGATGATTAAATTGTTGAAATTGCTCTTATATGCATTATTGTTGATTTAACCAAGAGCCCATATTGCCTTGTCTTCTCCTGTTTATTGAATGGTCGTAGATTCCAGCATAGTCCAATGCACGTGCACTATTATTATATTCACATCGTCCGGTCGTGCAAGTGAAAGGCAATTATGACGATATATGATGGACTGATTGAGATGCGAGAAGCTGGTATGAACTCGACCTCTCTTGTTTTTCTAAATATGATTAATTCAACGTTCCTGATTCAGCCTATTATGAATAAACATGTTTGCAATGACAATTAGAGATTATAGTTGCTTATGCCATGCTTAATTAGCTAGGAGTTTATAATGGTTTACCTTGCGTGCCAACATGCTATTAAAATGGTTGTGATGTGGTATGATAGGGTGGTATCCTCCTTTGAATGATTCAAGTGACTTGACTTGGCACATGTTCACGCATGTAGTTGAAACGAATCAACATAGCCTTCACGATATGTATGTTCATGGTGGATTATATCCTACTCATGCTTGCACTCAATGTTCATTAATTTTAATGCATGTTCATGACTGTTGTCGCTCTCTAGTTGGTCGCTTCCCAGTCTTTTGCTAGCCTTCCCTTGTACTAAGAGGGAATACTGCTTGTGCATCCAATTCCTTAAACCCCAAAGTTATGCCATATGAGTCCACTATACCTTCCTATATGCTGTATCTACCTGCCGTTCCAAGTAAATTTGTATGTGCCAAACTCTAAACCTTCAAATAAAATTCTGTTTTATATGCTCAAATAGCTCATGTATCAAGTAGGGCTGTCCGTATCTTCCATGTTAGGCGGGTTATTCTTAAGAGGAGTGGACTCCACTCCTCACTCACGAGAAAATGGCTGGTCACCGGGATGCCCAGTCCCATGCTTTATGCAAATCAAATCAAAATAATTGCAAACAAAACTCCCCCGGGACTGTTTTAAGTTGGAGGCACTCGTTGTTTCGAGCAAGCCACGGATTGATGCTTATTGGCGGAGGGGGAGTATAAACTTTACCATTCTGTTTGGGAACCGCCTATAATGTGTGTAGTATGGAAGATATCGCCATCTCTTGGTTGTTATGTTGACAATGAAAGTATGCCGCTCAAAATATTAATTATCTCTATTTCAAAATCGAGCTCTGGCACCTCTACAAATCCCTGCTTCCCTCTGCGAAGGTCCTATATATTTACTTTTATGTTGAGTCATCACCCTCTTATTAAAAAGCACCAGCTGGAGAGCACTGCTGTCATTTGCATCCATTACTATTAATTTATGTTGAGTATGACTGGATCTCTTTTACCATGAATTACAACGTTTAGTCAGTCCTTGATCTTTAAAGGTGCTCTGCATTTATGTTTTGCGGTCTCAGAAAGGGCTAGCGAGATACCATCTTGTTATATCATATTATGATTGTTTTGAGAAAGTGTTGTCATCCGAGATTTATTATTATTGCTCGCTAGCTGACTATGCCGTTGATATGAGTAAACATGAGACCTAAGAGTTATTGTGAATATGGTTAGTTCATAATCTTTGCTGAAAACTTGAATGCTGGCTTTACATATTTACAACAACAAGAGCAAACAGAGTTTGTAAAAGTTTTTCTTTATCATTGTCAGTTTATCAACTGAATTGCTTGAGGAAAAGCAAAGGTTTAATCTTGGGGGAGTTGATACGTCTCCGTCGTATCTACTTTTCCAAACACTTTTTCCCTTGTTTTGAACTCTAACTTGCATGATTTGAATGGAACTAACCCGGACTGACGATGTTTTTAGCAGAATTGCGATTGTGTTATCTTTGTGCAGAAACAAAAGTTCTCGGAATGACCTGAAACTTCATGGAGATTACTTTTGGAAATAAAAAAATACTGGCAAAAGAATCAAGTCCAGGGGGGCCACACCCTTTCCACGAGGGTGGGGGCGCGCCTGCCCCCCTGGGCGCGCCCCCTGCCCCATGGGCCCCCTGGAGCTCCACCGACCTCAACTCCAACTCCATATATTCACGTTCGGGGAGAAAAAAAATCAGAGAGAAAGATTCATCGCGTTTTACGATACGGAGCCACCGCCAAGCCCTCATCTCTCTCGGGAGGGCTGATCTGGAGTTTGTTCGGGGCTCCGGAGAGGGGAATCCGTCGCCGTTGTCATCATCAACCATCCTCCATCACCAATTTCATGATGCTCACCGCCATGCGTGAGTAATTCCATCGTAGGCTTGCTGGACGGTGATGGGTTGGATGAGATTTATCATGTGATCAAGTTAGTTTTGTTAGGGTTTGATCCCTAGTATCCACTATGTTCTGAGATTGATGTTGCTATGACTTTGCTATGCTTAATGCTTGTCACTAGGTCCCGAGTGCCATGATTTCAGATCTGAACCTATTATGTTTTCATGAATACATGTGAGTTCTTGATACTATCTTGCAAGTCTATAGTCACCTACTATGTGTTATGATCCGGCAACCCCGAAGTGACAATAATCGGGACCACTCCCGGTGATGACCATAGTTTGAGGAGTTCATGTATTCACTATGTGTTAATGCTTTGGTCCGGTACTCTGTTAAAAGGAGGCCTTAATATCCCTTAGTTTCCGCTAGGACCCCGCTGCCACGGGAGGGCAGGACAAAAGATGTCATGCAAGTTCTTTTCCATAAGCCCGTATGACTATATTCGGAATACATGCCTACATTACATTGATGAATTGGAGCTAGTTCTGTGTCACCCTATGTTATGATTGTTACATGATGAACTGCATCCGGCATAATTATCCATCACCGATCCAATGCCTACGAGCTTTTCACATATTGTTCTTCGCTTATTTACTTTTCCGTTGCGACTGTTACAATCACTACAAAACCCAAAAATATTACTTTTGCTACTGTTACCGTTACTTCCATACTACTTTGCTACTAAATACTTTGTTGCAGATACTAAGTTACCCAGGTGTGGTTGAATTGACAACTTAACTGATAATACTTGAGAATATTCTTTGGCTCCCCTTGTGTCGAATCAATAAATTTGGGTTGAATACTTTACCCTCGAAAACTGTTGCGATCCCCTATACTTGCGGGTTATCACCGCTATCAGTGATGATGTTGTGCGGGACACCATAACGGTGTACCACGCCGGATATATAGTCAATCACTGGCCCTGCTTCAGCCGTTTTTACTGGTTTGGCCTCTATCCACTTAGTGAATTTATCCACCATAACCAGTAATTATTTCTTCTTGTGGCTTCCCCCTTTAAGGGGTCCGACCATATCTAGCCCCCAAACCGCAAAAGGCCAAGTGATGGGGATTGTTCTTAAGGTAGTGGGCGGCATATGACTTTGATTGGCGAAGAGCTGACATCCCACACAACGTTGCACAAGGGCCTGTGCGTATGCTTGGGTCGTTGGCCAAAAGAAACCTGTACGGAAGGCCTTGCTTACGAGGGCCCGAGCTGCAGCGTGATGGCCACCTAGACCAGCATGTATTTCAGCCAAGAGCGGCCGTCCCTTCTCTTCGGAGATGCACCTTTGAAGGACTCCAGTTGTACTTTTTCTTGTATAGTTCACCTTCATGAATTTTATAGGCTTTAGAGCGTCGAGCTGTGCAACGGGCCTCGTTCTGATCATCAGGAATCTCCTGCCTATTGAGGTAGGCTAGGAAGGGTTCGGTCCATGGAGCAAGAACGACCTTGATTACATGGGCAAAGGGTGTTATTTTGGTGCCCGGGCCCCCAATGATATCTGACTTGTGTTCAGCTTCTGGGGGTATGATCCGTTTCGGACTAATATTTCCGCTCTCATCCTGCCATACCACGGATGGCTTAAAGAGCCTTTCCACACAGGTGTTAGGTGGGACGGGATCGTGTTTAGCGCCCATTCGAGCGAGGATGTCCGCTACCTGATTACTGTGTCGAGCAACATGATGGAACTCGAGCCCCTCGAACCGAGCCAATATGTTGAGTACGGCATTTCGGTATTGCCATCATTTTTGGGTCTTTTGCATCAAATTCTCCATTTATTTGGGATATTGCAAGGTTTGAATCCCCATGCACCTCTAAGCATTGTATGCCCATGGAGACAGCCATTCGGAGACCATGTAGAAGTGCCTTGTATTCGACTACATTGTTGGAGTCCGTATACATGATTTGCAATACGTAGCGGACCGTGTCCCCCGTATGGGATGTCAGGATGACACCAGCCCCCAGCCCGACTAACATTTTAGAGCCGTCAAAGTACATGATCCAGTTGGAGTATGTACTGTACTCTTTAGGGAGCTCGGCTTCTGTACACTCGGCGACAAAGTTGGCCAGCACCTGAGATTTAATAGCTCAGCGCAGCTTGTATGTTATTTCAAATGGGAAGAGCTTGATGGCCCATTTGGTTATGCGGCCGGTGGCATCCTGATTATTTATGATGTCATTGAGTGGCACTTCGGATGCCACTGTTATCGAGCACTCTTGAAAATAATGTCGTAGCTTTCGGGATGCCATAAAGACCGCATAAGCTATCTTTTGATAGTGAGGGTATCGGGATTTGCATGGTGTAAGGACCGCCGATACGTAGTATACTGGTTTCTGGATGGGGAATTTATGCCCCACTTCCTCTCGTTCGACGACAAGCACAACGCTCACAACTTGGTGAGTCGTGGATATGTAGAGCAACATAGGCTCGCCAACCCCTAGGGCGGCTAGGATTGGGTTACCTACTAACAATGTTTTTATTTCTTCCAATCCGACTGTAGCCGCATCCATCAATTCGAAGTGATCGGGCGCCAGAGTAGTCGATAGAGTGGTAATGCCTTTTCTCCCAATCTAGAGATGAGGCGGCTTAAGGCTGCCACACACCCAGTTAGTTTTTGGACCTGCTTTAGGTTTGTTGGCGTTGCCAATTGTGACAGGGCTTGGATTTTGGCTGGGTTCGCTTCAATTCCTCTATTGGAAACAATGAACCCGAGAAGTTTCCTGGCTGGAACGCCGAAAATACATTTTTCCTGATTAAGCTGTATGTCATAGGTCCGGAGGTTGTCGAATGTGAGGCGTAGATCGTCCACCAATGATTCGACGTGTTTAGTCTTAATGACCACATCGTCCACATATGCCTCCACTGTATTACCGATTTGTTTTTCCAAACATGTTTGAATCATGCGTTGGTAAGTGGAACCAGCGTTTTTTAGCCCAAAGGGCATAGTGTTGAAGCAAAAAGGCCCATACGGGGTAATAAATGCCATTGTAGCCTGGTCGGACTCCTTCATCTTAATCTGATGGTATTCGGAGTAGGTGTCGGCGTTCTGGGAACGGGGGTCCCCAGACTTGCCTGCCTGCGGCCTGCGGCGTGGCACGAATGGAGGCCCAACGTGGCCCATCTTCATCAACACAAGGCTCAAGACCCTCGTGAGGGGCCAAGCCTCACGAGGCGGACGACACGGCGCTTCCTCAAGCACGGCTTCATTAGGCTGGCTCGCGAGGAGGCGGAGAGATCAAGGCGGGTACCTCACGAGGTGCCCATGACGCAAGCCATGACGACCAAGGGTGCTAGGCGGGCGCCAGCCCGCGCGATGTCTCCCTTTCCTCTTTGGTGCAAAGGGGGCAAGCGCAGGCGGGAGGATCAAGCAAAGGCACCCATTTCGGTGCAACGAGACCAAGACCAGTCCAACGGTGGGAAGGAGGTCACCATGGAGCCCAGGACGGCGTCACCACAGGGCCTTTGGCAGGCGAAGACCAACTTTAGTCAGGATAAGTGTACCAGATGTTCCCCTTCAAATTGGCCAATTGTTGGCGCCCTTCCCGCTCAATATTTGGGAAGAGGCCCAGGACCTTTGCCTATAAATAGGACTAGCCACCCACAGAGTAGGGGGAGATTGGAATGAGCTAGGATCGAATCCAGCATCTAGAGAGAGAGAGAGAGAAAAGGGCGATCGAACTCCCCCTAGCAGTTCATCCCCTAGCCAAGAACAGACCCTCGCGAGGTCGTTCTTCCTTGGATTGTTCTTCATCATCAGCCCAAGAGGCAATCCACCCACCACACTGGAGTAGGGTATTACACCACAATGGTGGCCCGAACCAGTATAAACTCTGTGTCTCTTGTGTTGTTCTGGCAGTAGTTTAGATCCTTGCGAGACGGAGAGGTAGAGGGCACGATCTCCGCGCGCACCCCAGAGTTCGAACCTTAAGGGTCTGCTGGAACCCCTGAATCCGTCATTTGGCGCGCCAGGTAGGGGTGCGCTGGAATCTGCCTTCCCATCGCTCCGTCTCCCGTTGCGTCGTCGTCACCATGTCCGGCGACCAGGCGGGCAACCAAGGCCCGTGGGCGGCATGGCCCATCTGCGCGGAGCCTCCTGCTCCGGGCGACCCCGCGCCGCAGGCAGCTCGCGGTCCGCAGGGTGCTGCGGGCCGCGGGCGACGCGGGCAAGCTTCTGCGACCCTCACGCCGTGACAGGAGCGGTCGGCAGCGAGGGCATCCAATCACGCCGCAACTACGACACCGTACACCCGCCGGGAACAGGCGAACTCAAGGGCCGCGCTCACAGTAGCACGGGAGCTGCTGCAGTGCAGGCTATTGGAGGGCGGCCGCGATGTGCTACTGCAGCGGGTCGCCAAGCTCCTGGGCTTTGCCGCTTCGGGGGCTCACCCCTTCTGCGTCCAGCTTCCGCCTCAAGCTCAGGGCGGCGCACGAGGGGGCCCCGCGCACCCGCGCGGGCCTCAAGACTACCCCAGCACCGGCGAATCCGCCGGCACCAGACTGGCGGTGGCGCTACCCCCGCCCCCGGCGCGTGAAGGAGAGGGGCTCAGTGCGGCCCACGGCGCCGGCGGCCAACCGTGCTATCACCCCGCGGTGGGCACGACAAGCAACGCCGCATGGCGCATGGAGCACTACAGCACAACATTTGGGGTGGCGGCGCCAGAGGAATACGTGCCCCACATGATGGACCAAGGGCACGCTCACGGGGGCGAACAGGGCTCACTCTTCAGCCCCAGATGGGAGGACGAGACGCCAGAGGCCGAGCCCCTCCAGGAACCCCAGGACGGCTCCATCGGTCACACTGGAGGCAACGACTATCGGGTACCATTAATTCCTCAAGAGTAGTCATACGCTAATCATGGGTCACAGGAGATGCAGGTCGCCGCGACAAGCAGCTGCCCCGCTCCTGCGGTCTCCTACCCCTCGGGAGGAGGATGCAGGGGGCTGCAGGAAAGGGGCAGAGATCCTACATCACCACCGCGGCGTTCGGAGCAAGGCGTTCTTAGAAGATAGGCCCTCCGCTGGGGAGGCGCCCGAGGGTCTGCCCCTGGCGGAGGACCCGTGGTCGTCGAGGGAACCGCTGGCGACTTCTCTACCCCACCGGCGGTGTCCTGGTTTCCGGTCGTCGTTGGTGGCACTAGAGTGTGGCGCAAGGCGGGGCCCTCGTCTGGCGATATGAAGCAAGGCCGGTTCCTGTAAAGAAGGCCCAGTGTCTGTGAAGCTCACCGCCCCGTGACACTCTCATGTAATAATGAGTGGGGCTGTACACGCCCAGGAGTCTCAGGGGTGCCGGCCTCAGGCCCTGGGGCTCCCTCCCACGCCCAGTGGACAGCACTTAGCTCCGCGCTAGTGAGAAGACGTCGAAGACTAGATTAGGTGCCGGACGCGGCCTTTTTGTTTGCTTTCATTGCCTTCTTCCTTTGGTTGTAACCTTTTTCCCCCGCTGGATTTAAGTTGAATTCGAATTTGAGCTTTGCGTGCGTTCGGGGAAGGGGTGCTTGGTCTTGTTTGAATCGTTTCCCGCGTTCTGGTCACCATCTCACCACAGCTGCCTCCCCTCGCGAGCCCCTCGCGAGCCGGGCCAGGCCTAGCTTAAGCACGGCCCAGACTGCCGCTGCCGCTCCCTCGCGAGGTGACCTGTGGTGCTTGCAGAGATCGTTTTCTCATGAAGGCCCAGAGCCTGTGAAGAAGGCGAACGCCTGTGAAGCCATCCCTTTTGGGAGAAGGCCCTAAGCCTGTGAAGAAGGCGAACGCATGTGAAGCCATCGCTTTCGGGAGAAGGCCCTGAGCCTGTGAAGAAGGCGAACGCCTATGAAGCCATCCCTTTCGGGAGAAGGCCCTGAGCCTGTGAAGCCATCCCTTTCGGGAGAAGGCCCTGAGCCTGTGAAGAAGGCGAACGCCTGTGAAGCCATCCCTTTCGGGAGAAGGCCCAGAGCCTGTGAAGAAGGCAAACGCCTGTGAAGCCATCCCGCTCGGGAGAAGGCCTAGAGCCTGTGAAGAAGGCAAATGCCTGTGAAGACGTCTCGCTTGAGGAAAAGGCCCGGATCCTGTGAAGAGGGCGAACGCCTGTGAAGACGTCTCGCTCGAGAAAAGGCCCGGAGCATGCGAGGACGGCCCACGCCTATGGGGTTTCCTGTCAGCAACGACCCCGCCTCCCGAGGTTTCAACTACCCAGCACCCGAGATGTGACACCCTCCAGAAGGAAGCTCCGGAGCCAGCAAGGAACAAGGGCGAACCAGCCTACCGTTGGACACGCGTACTATTTACTCACTGCAGATACATTAGATACGAGTTCATACATGAGGGGCTTCCCCTCCCAAAATGCTCTCACGACCGTCGGGCCAAACGCCTCAGTTCTATCTATGCAGGGTAAAAAGACGAGGATAGTACATGGTCAATCTGACAAATCCCCCAATGCATCCTCGGAGGCGCCTCCCGAGCTATCGCTGGTGTCGCTGGGTTCGCCTTCGTCGTCTGCGCCACCATCGACGGCGTTGGGGTCATCCACCGCGCCACCTTCGTCGGCGCCCACGATCACGTCGTCATCATCCGAAGTGAAGGCCCGGACGAGAGCATCTACGTTGCTCTCCACCCATTCAGCCAGGTCACCTCGGACGGCTTGGGGAACTGGGGCGATGGCGGTGTCGAAGTCTATGTGGGGATCCGTGTTTCGAAGATGGCTGAAGACGCGGGAGAAGGCGTGCCCGAGCAGGGCGCGGCTCCTCTCCTCCACCAACCTATCGGCTTTGACCGACCGTGCGTCCAGCTGTGTCACCACGGTGGTGAAGAACTGCAGGTTGCCGACGTAGTTAATAGTGTGCGGCTCGCCCACGGCAGCCTCACAGATGTTGCCCAGGGCAATGTTGGCCCTCTCCCTGAGCTTGGTGAGCATGGGGCCGTGCTCGTGCTCCAGGACTTGCCGCTGGCGTATCTCGTCGGCATTCTGACGCTCGACGGCCACAGCCTCTTCCACACGTTGGCGCAGGCGGAGCACCTTGGCCTGGGAGGCGGCCAGCTCCTTTTGCGCTGCCTCAAGAGCGACCCGGGAGGCGTCTGCTCGCCGTGTCGCCTCATCCCGTTGGGCCCTCAAGGCGGCGGTTCTACCCTCAGCTTCGACTTGGATCATCCCCAGCTTCCCCTCGAACTCACGCTCGAGGCCTTGGCGCGCTGTTGCCACCCGACGGCAAACCTCCTCCAGGACACGCGTTTCTCGCGCGGCGACATCGTTTTCCGCCTGCGTCACTAGGCGCTCCCTCGTCTCCAGCTGCTCGTGCTCGCGAGCGCGTTCGGCGGCCTCCAGCACCAATGCTTCCTCGCGCTTCCGAAGCTCAGCCGGGTCGCCCGAAGCCACCTCCATCGATGCAAGGGCTGCCTCGCGCAGCTCCGCTTGCTCCTCCAACGAGCGACACCAGGCCAAGAGCTCCCGAGCCTGTTCTTCTGCTGCTCCTCGTCGTCGGTCAGCTCCTCGGGCCTCCTTAACGGCCTGAGACCGAGCCGCCAGAGAAGCCCCCAGCGACGCCTTCGCTTCTTCGTCATCAAGATCGCGCTAACGACGCGCGAGGGCAGCGGCGGCCTCCAGCTCGCGCCGCTCTGCGGCCAGGTGCAGGCCTTTGGCTTCCAGGGGCGCGTCTTCCTCAGCGAGCTCCTGCCCAAGCAGGTCTACGGCGCCACTCGCCCTCCGAAGGAATTCGTGGCGACGGGCACGGCGCTCCCGAGCACGCTCAAGCACGTCTACCACGCCATCGTCTGCCCCGAGAGGGCGTCGAGGACCTCGGATCATCGCTCCGGCCCCAGGCAGGGGGCTAGGGGCTGGCGCCTTCACGACGGCCGGCCGCACCACATCAGAAGCCCGACCTCAGTCCAACCTGACCTCAGGAGAAGGGCCCCGGAGGTGCCTCAGCCGGTCGTAGCCCGCGACCAGACGGGAAGCCCATGGCAGGCTGCCTATGTCGAGGGAAGGCCCGCGGAAGGAGATCGCGGGAACGGGAGGGTCGCCGCATGCTATGCGGCGGTCCGCGCCGTCACCTGCCCAAACCACAAGGGCAGTGCTGCTCAAGGCACCAGGGGGTGGCGGAGGAGACGAAGTCAAGGAAGGCGTCGGCTCGGCGGCTTCATTGAGTTCAGTAGGGAGAGGCCTGCAGAGCAAGGGTCAGCGGATGCGGCAAGCAGGATAGGGAACAGAAAAGGGGAAGACTTACTCGTCGACAGCAAAGTACTTCCGGCGCGTCAGCAAGCGGCAAGGGACGTCGTTGCCCAGGGCCTCCCTTTTTCTCCGGATGGCCTCAAAGTCCACACGGAAACAGCCCAGGAGAGATGCACAGGAATCAGCCTGCGAAGAGGACGGAGTACCAAGGCCACTTGCGTCGAGGGCACATGCCTGATATGCACGGGCGGTTGCCTCGTCAGAAATCATGGCCGGGGGCTCAGGAGCCTCGGCCTCAGGCATTGGAGGCGGCAGCGCCTCACCCGTGGCCTCGGCAGCGCGGACCTCGTGAGCTGCCCCATCAAGAGCATCGCCAGGTGCGGTCACATCGTCCGCGGCTCCCTCGACCCCCGCCGTCTCCTGCCTCTCTGTGCCACCACTCGAGGAGGATTCACCCAGGCCGACCGGAAGGGAAATCACCACCACCGGGTTCTCGCGAGGCCCCTGGAGGCCGACAGGGCGAAGCCCCCACTCGTCGAAGGGGGGCATCTGCCTCATGAAGTCACCCCTGTTTTGGCAGAGGTACAACAAAGCTCCCCCCTGCCGGATCCCCCCGGGGTTGGGATCACCTGTCAGGACCAAAAGCACCCCCCTCAGTGCCTCAGGCGTCAGGTCTTCTTCCTGAAGCCTCATGCGGTCACCATGCCCGCTGAAGGTCGACATTCGACGAGAATGGCGTTGGAGAGGGGCAATGCGGCGCAATAGGAACTCCTTCACCACTTGGGGCGCAGTTACGCCAAGCTTCTTCAGGGACATAAAGCGGTGCCAGACGAAGGCGAGCCGGGGACTTACGAGCGTCTCCTGGCCCCAGCACGAATTAAGCACAGCAGGCGATGTCGGCTTCACGAGCCGGGGGCTGGGTACCCCGACATTAATGTACAACCACCGCTCGCGGAACCCGGCTGAAGGCAGAGGGAGGTTGAAGTCTATACCAGAGGCTGCGGTCTCGGGTGAAGCTCCAAAGCTCACGCATGCCGAGCATTGCGTGGGGTCGGCAAGACGCAAGGAGAAGAAGTGGCGCAGCAGGGCGACAGAAGGAGGGATGCCCACCATCGCCTCACAAACAAAAGCGAAGACTGAAAGGAGAGCAATGGACTCAGGACCCAGATGCATCATGTGGATCTGATAATGATCGAGGATGGTGTTGAAGAAATCGGAGAAGGGAGGCACCAAACCCGCCCACAGGGCGTCGGCAAAGTAATGGACCTCGGTGATTATCCTATCAGTGGGGAGGTGACACGTAGGCCACGCCGTCGTCCTCCCACACTCGTTGAAGGCGGTGGCCAGAGCCGGACTGAGCTTGCCCAGGCATTCGAGGTTGAGTATGATTGAGCGGCCGACAGCAGGCGCCACCGGCGGCAGCGGGCGAGATGGAGCCGCGGGCTTCTTCCCCTTCCCTTTCTTTGGAGCCATGGCGGCGGGCGGAAGAGAGGAGATGCGAGATGGGATTGGAAGCAAGGGTTAGAGTTCGGAGGGAGGAAGAGCAGGAGGAGGTCAAGCAACAGGGAAAAGGGCGGTTGTGTACAACTGTGGGGCAACCTAGCGCGGCGCAGAATAAGGGAGCGTGGGTAAACAGTGCCGCCCACATCCAATCAACCGCCACGCGGCGCCCGAGGCCGCAGGCTGTTAGGGCCCACGGTGCTTCGCCCTTGCCCTTTCACCTCTCGGCACGGCCAAGTCCATGCGCGCCTCGGGCCCGGGGGCTACTGTCGGCGTTCTGGGAATGGGGGTCCCCAGAATTGCCTGCCTGCGGCCTGCGGCGTGGCACGAATGGAGGCCCAACATGGCCCATCTTCATCAACACAAGGCTCAAGACCCTCACGAGGGGCCAAGCCTCGCGAGCCGGACGACACGGCGCTTCCTCAAGCACGGCCTCCTTAGGCTGGCTCGCGAGGAGGCGGAGAGATCAAGGCGGGTACCTCACGAGGTGCCCATGATGCAAGCCATGACGACCAAGGGTGCCAGGTGGGCGCCAGCCCGCGCGGTGTCTCCCTTTCCTCTTTGGTGCAAAGGGGGAAAGCGCAGGCGGGAGGATCAAGCAAAGGCACCCATTTCGGTGCAACGAGACCAAGACCACTCCAACGGTGGGAAGGAGGTCACCATGGAGCCCAGGACGGCGTCACCACAGGGCCTTTGGCAGGCGAAGGCTAACTTTAGTCAGGATAAGTGTACCAGATGTTCCCCTTCAAATTGGCCAATTGTTGGCGCCCTTCCTGCTCAATATTTGGGAAGAGGCCCAGGGCCTTTGCCTATAAATAGGACTAGCCACCCACAGAGTAGGGGGAGATTGGAATGAGCTAGGATCGAATCCAGCATCTAGAGAGAGAGAGAGAGAGAAGGGCGATCGAACTCCCCCTAGCAGTTCATCCCCTAGCCAAGAACAGACCCTCGCGAGGTCGTTCTTCCTTGTATTGTTCTTCATCATCAGCCCAAGAGGCAATCCACCGACCACACTGGAGTAGGGTATTACACCAATGGTGGCCCAAACCAGTATAAACTCTGTGTCTCTTGTGTTGTTCTGGTAGTAGTTTAGATCCTTGCGAGACGGAGAGGTAGAGGGCACGATCTCTGCGCGCACCCCAGAGTTCGAACCTTAAGGGTCTGCCGGAACCCCTGAATCCGACAGTAGGCGTCGAGGAAACACAACGAGTCCTGTCCCGCGGTTGTGTCAATCATTTGGTCAATGCGGGGCAGTGGGAAAGGGTCCTTAGGGCAAGCCTTATTGAGGTCTTTGAAATCGACACAAAGGCGCCATGACTTATCCTTCTTCGACACCATCACCAGGTTAGCTAGCTAGTCCGGGTGCTTGATTTCTTTGATGAACCTGGCCTCAAGTAGTTTCGCTAGCTCTTCCCCCATAGCTTGTCGTTTGGGTTCAGAAAATCGCCGCAGCGTTTCCTTAATTGGTTTGAACCCCTTTACTATATTAAGGCTATGTTCGGCCAGTCTGCGTGGGATCCCGGGCATGTTCGAAGGGTGCCAAGCAAAGATGTCCCAATTTTCGCGCAGGAATGCTGGTAGGGCGGTGTCGACCATTGGATCCAACTATGCTCCAATGGATGTTGTTTTGTTAGGATCCATCGGGTGCACTTGAAATTTGACTATTTCGTCTGCTGGTTTGAAAGAGGTGGATTTGGGCCTCTTATCGAGGATCACATCGTCTTTGTCCACTATGGAACCCAGGGTGGTTAGCTCTTCGGCCGCAAGGGCCTCAGATAGTGCCTCGAGGGCCAAGGATGTGGTTTTGTTTTCAGCATGGAGTGCTATGCGCGGATAACTGGTGATAGTGATCACTCCATTGGGCCCTGGCATTTTAAGCTTCATGTACCCGTAATGCGGTATGGCTTGGAAGCGTGCGAAGGCGTCCCGCCCTAAAAGGGCGTGATATCTGCAATTAAAGGGGGCCACATGGAAGAGAAAATCTTCGGACCTGTAATTCTCAGGCGTGCCGAATACTACGTCAAGTTTAATTTTCCTCGAGCATCGCGCTTCTCGACTGGGGGTGGTGCCTTGAAAGGTGGTACTGCTTTCCTCGGTGTGGTTCTTGTCCATGCATTTGCATTTTGTCGAGTGTGTCTTCATAGATGAGGTTAAGTCCGCTACCACCGTCCATGAGTACTTTGGTGAGTCGAAAACCATCCACAATTGGGTTTAAGACCAAGGCGGCTGGTGCACGGAAAGTTGTGGTCGTGTTGTTCCAGGGGTTCATTGCGGTTACTCGGTTGACTTCGGCGAGGTCGCGGAGCGCCCGTTTGCACCGATTATTTGAAGAGAAGGTCTCGAAGAATGTAAAGACATTAAGATCGTCATTCTCCGAAGAATGCTTCTCTGGAGTAGTACTGGTGAGGATAGCCGCACCGCTTCTAGCAACTTGCTGGAGTACCCAACATGCTCGTAGGATGTGTGTTGGTTCGGTGCTCGCCGTCGAGTAGTTCGTCAAGGACAGTTCTGTCTCCCATGGAGGGTTTGTTTTTCTTGTCACAGGGCTTGTAATCAGATACCTTGTAAGGGTGCACCCATTTTGCCCGTACAGTGGGCTGCTTAAAGGCAGGAGGTTCCCACCGGGCAGTTTGGGCCTTCCATGCGCTTTCCATCGCGCGGTACTTTTGTACTATGTGTGCCAATTCTCTAAAGTGCTGTATGCGGTGGTGGTTGAGGGCACTGAGAATTCCTTCGTCCATACAGTTACGACGAAAAACCGAAACCGCGTCGTCGTCACAGCAATCTTTAATCTTGTTTTTAACAAGGAGGAATCTGGCCCAAAAGTGATGGACCGTTTCCAGAGGTTGCTGCCGTACATACATTAGGTCCCATATGTTTGGAGGGCCTGAATTACGTGGTGAATATCGATTGTGGTGGGTGGGCGGGCTAAAACCCGAATCCTGACCCGGGATGGAATGCGGAGCTTGAGGAATCTTCAAGGTCAATAGTTCAGGACCAGGAAGGTCCAGGTGACTTCCGGGCTCAATGCCTGATCCTGAGTTCGGAGGACCTGGAGCCTATTCTAGTAGATGGGTGTCTGGCTCAAAGGGCTCGGAAATCCGAACATAACTGGTGTTTAACTTAGGGGAAGAAGCGTTCTCGGCCCGTTCCTCAACGGCTGCTACCAGATGGGTGATCGATGGGGACTTGATTTCCCTCTGATCGGGTTTAAGTCCGATCCGATCATAGTCTGTTGCAAGCCCTAGGGTGGCAATGCGATCTAGCATCTCATTCAAGGAAGAGATATCTGCCGGATCCATCTTTTCGGAGTGTTCGAGGCCGATGCGGAGATGATGTTTGATGGTTGCGGGGGCCGCCGTTGGCACTATGGCCGAGCGAGCTCCCATGGAAGAACCGCCAAGCTGGAGGACCTGTCCTGGAGTTAGGGCCCGTCCAAAAGTGATAACGTCATTGATGACGAGGCGAGCCATCAATCCTTATATTGACAGCACAATGGAACTCTCAATGAAAGCACCAATGTCGGTGTCAAAACCGGTCGATCTCGGGTAGGGGGTCCCGAACTGTGTGTCTGAGGATCGAGGGTAACAAAGGACAAGGGAACACGGTGTTTACCCAGGTTCGGGCCGTCTTAATGGAGGTAAAATCCTACGTCCTGCTTGATTGTACTTGATGAGTATAAGGGTTAGAAGAGTTGATCTACCTCGAGATCGTAATGGCTAAACCCTAGATGTCTAGCCTATGAGAATTCTGATAGCCTCTGCGGACTAAATCCTCCGGTTTATATACACACCAGAGGGGTCTAGGGTTGTACAAAGTCGGTTTGTGGAGGAAGGAAATTACATATCCGGACACCAATTTTGCCGTCCACGCATAGGAGAGTCCTAAACGGACACGGGGGGAAGGTCTTCCGCCTTGTATCTTCATGGGCTATCAGTCCGGCCCATATAAAATAGCCCGGACACCCGAGGACGCCCTAATATAGGACTCCCTCAATGGGTCGGGAGGTATGCAAGGATGATGAGGGGGGACGATATGGTTGTGGTAAGCAGACATAACTACATAGGAAGATCAATCGTCATGTGTCGGAGAAAGGGAGATACATAACTAGTGAGGTACGTTTATCGGTGCAATGGGAAAAAGACTTATAGTCAACCTAGCTATATGTAGAGAGATCGGTAGGTATACATGCATGCATGTGTTAGAAGGAAATAAGGTTTGATGAGACGGACAGGGGGACAGGGATGTGGCTAGGAGGTGGTGCGAGAGGCCTACTATATCGAGGGGGCAGGTGTGTGCGAGTATGAGATCGATGAAAAGAGGGGCGGGAGTGTGCACGTGCGTGGAACTGTATTGGACATAGGGGGTATGGACGATGAGAAGAGAAAAGGGAAAGTGTTTGTTTGTGGTAGGCATACTTGGCTAGAGAGGTATATCGACTGGTGTGTGCTGGAAAAAAGGAGCCCGAGGGCCTACACTGTAGCTACCCGACCTCAGACGGTCAAGCCTCTGTGTATCTATGCCATCCCTGGATCGGTATGCTGGCACACACAATACATCAATGTATATATGAAAGTGCAATCACATGTATACATAACGTAAAACTGATATATACCTCATAAGTCTCAGCGGAAACAAACAATCGGGTGTGGAGTCCCATCAACGCCATCGGCAGGTTGAGTGTAGACCATAACCCTGCACCGCACTCTTACTCGTCGGAAGGAACATCTCTGCAACATGAGACGTTGCAGCCGTGTAGGTCAGTACATTGAATGTACGGGCAAGATCACAACATGAGAAAGCAGATGATAATACTATTCTATATGCAATATGGTTTTGTGGCTCTGTGTCTGATGTTTTTGCGTAAAAGCTGGTTTTATTTTCCCTACAACAAAGAAATATTAGGACACTCTACTATGGAGTTTTCTATCATGACATGGTTCCGCCGACCGATGTGTCATACCCAAATCATCATAAGTTGCCCACAATTATGTTATTAGTCCGGTGTTGAGAGTTACGAGATAGATCCAAGTCCAGAGGCTCAAATTGTCCGTAACTGGGGACACGGCTAATCGAATAGGTTTTAACCCTCTGCAGAGGATTGTACACAAGACGACCGAAACAAGGTCTTTCGAAGAGTTCCTCTGACCACTGTCCGGTGCTCATCCAATCCTACCGTAGTTCTACATCTGCTAGCACCGTCCCAGCCATAGTCACAACTAAGGTCAACCAAGCCAGAGCCCATAGTGACTTGCGGTTGCACAGGTAAGCTTCCGAGCCTGAAGTATTCTTCCGTCTCTTTGAGTCTGGGTGAAGCTTTCCGCAAGATGTCATGGCACTTCTTCATGCATCCCAGCCATCCACTAGTTTCTCCAGGGTGCCCGTCAACCGTCCTTCACCCAGTAGTGTGTATTGAATTCATGTTTCGAGTCTCGAAATCTTGAGGTCTTGAGGTCATGAAGATGCAGTCCTTGCCGATGCCATCATAAAGTTGTCGTCATTGACGTCGATTCCTCCATTCTCACACCTCTCCCAAGCACTCATACCAACCCCGTCTACTATAGCGTAGCATTAAAATAAATAACGTCCCGGGCTTGGTAACAGGGTGATGGGTTCCTACCTCACGCATTCTACTCAACTACAAGAAATCAATATCACTACTGGAGGCATTATGTAGGGTGCTACTAAATGCAATAAAACATAGGTATGAATAACATGGTCAAAGTGAACTTGCGTGGTGTTGGGGAACGTAGTAATTTCAAAAAAATTCCTACGCACATGCAGGATCATGGTGATGCATAGCAACGAGAGGGGAGAGTGTTGTCTACATACCCTTGTAGACTGAAGCGGAAGCGTTGACTCAACGTAGAGGAAATAGTCGTACGTTCTCCTCACGATCCGACCAATCACAGCACTGTTACTCCGGCACCTCCGAGTTCTTGGCACACGTTCAGCTCGATGACGATCCCCGGGCTCCGATCCAGCAAAGCGTCAGGGAAGAGTTCCGTCAGCACGACGGCGTGGTGACGATCTTGATGTGTTACCGGCGCAGGGCTTCGCCTAAGCACTGCTACGATATGACCGAGATGGAATTTGGTGGAAGGGGCACCGCACACGGCTAAGGAACGATCCGTAGATCAACTTGTGTGTCATGGGGTGCCCCCTGCCCCCGTATATAAAGGAGAAAGGGAGGGGGTGGCCGGCCTAGGGTTTGGCGCGCTAGGGTGTGGAGTCCTACTAGGTCTCCAAGTCCTAGTAGGAGTCCACCAAGAGGGGAGGAAGGGAGAAGGAATAGGAGGAGTAGGAAAGGTGGCCGGCCCCCTTTTCCCTAGTCCAATTCGGACTAGAGGGGAGGGGGGGCGCAGCAGCCTTTTCCTCTTCCCACTAAAGCCCATCAAGGCCCATTACTTCTCCCGTAATCCCGTAACTCCCCGATACTCCCGAAAATACCCGGATCACTCAGAACCTTTCCGATGTCCGAATATAGTCGTCCAATATATCGATCTTTACGTCTCGACCATTTCGAGACTCCTCGTCATGTCCCCGATCTCATTCGGGACTCCGAACTCCTTCGGTACATCAAAACTCATAAACTCATAATATAACTGTCATCGAAACCTTAAGCGTGCGGACCCTACGGTTCGAGAACAATGTAGACATGACCGAGATACGTCTCCTGTCAATAACCAATAGCGGGACCTGGATGCCCATATTGGCTCCTACATATTCTGCGAAGATCTTTATCGGTCAGACCGCATAACAACATACGTTGTTCCCTTTGTCATCGGTATGTTACTTGCCCGAGATTCGATCGTCGGTATCCAATACCTAGTTCAATCTCGTTACCGGCAAGTCTCTTTACTCGTTCCATAATACATCATCTCGCAACTAACTCATTAGTTGCAATGCTTGCAAGGCTTAAGTGATGTGCATTACCGAGAGGGCCCAGAGATACCTCTCCGACAATCGGAGTGACAAATCCTAATCTTGAAATACGCCAACCCAACATCTACCTTTGGTGACACTTGTAGTACTCCTTTATAATCACCTAGTTACGTTGTGACGTTTGGTAGTACCCAAAGTGTTCCTCTGGCAAACGGGAGTTGCATAATCTCATAGTCATAGGAACATGTATAAGTCATGGATAAAAGCAATAGCAACATACTAAACGATCGGGTGCTAAGCTAATGGAATGGGTCATGTCAATCAGATCATTCAACTAATGATGTGACCTCGTTAATCAAATAACAACTCTTTGTTCATGGTTAGGAAACATAACCATCTTTGATTAACGAGCTAGTCAGGTAGAGGCATACTAGTGACACTCTGTTTGTCTATGTATCCACACATGTATTATGTTTCCAGTTAATACAATTCTAGCATGAATAATAAACATCTTTCATGACATGTAAGGAAATAAATAATAACTTTATTATTGCCTCTAGGGCATATTTCCTTCAGTCTCCCACTTGCACTAGAGTCAATAATCTAGTTCACATCGCCATGTGATTTAATAGCAATAGTTCACATCACCATGTGATTAACACCCATAGTTCACATCGATATGTGACCAACACCCAAAGGGTTTACTAGATTCAGTAATCTAGTTCACATCGCTATGTGATTAACACCCAAAGAGTACTACGGTGTGATCATGTTTTGCTTGTGAGAGAAGTTTAGTCAACGGGTCTGCCACATTCAGATCCGTTATGTATTTTGCAAATTTCTATGTCTACAATGCTCTGCACGGAGCTACTTTAGCTAATTGCCCCCACTTTCAATATGTATCCAGATTGAGACTTAGAGTCATCTAGATCAGTGTCAAAACTTGCATCGACGTAACCCTTTACGACGAACCTTTTGTCACCTCCATAATCGAGAAACATATCCTTATTCCATTAAGGATAATTTTGACCGCTGTCCAGTGATCTACTCATAGATCACTATTGTACTCCCTTGCCAAACTCAGTGGTAGGATATGCAATAGATCTGGTACACAGCATGGCATACTTTATAGAACCTATGGCTGAGGCATAGGGAATGACTTTCATTCTCTTTCTATCTTCTGCCGTGGTCGGGCTTTGAGTCTTACTCAATTTCACACCTTGTAACACAGGCAAGAACTCTTTCTTTGACTGTTCCATTTTGAACTATTTCAAAATCTTGTCAAGGTATGTACTCATTGAAAAAAACTTATCAAGCGTCTTGATCTACCTCTATAGACCTTGATGCTCAATACGTAAGCAGCTTCACTGAAGTCTTTCTTCGAAAAACTCCTTTCAAATACTCCTTTATGCTTTACAGAATAATTCTACATTATTTCCGATCAATAATATGTCATTTACATATACTTATCAGAAATGCTGTAGTGCTCCCACTCACTTTCTTGTAAATACAGGCTTCACCGCAAGTCTGTATAAAACTATATGCTTTGATCAACTTATCAAAGCGTATATTCCAACTCCGAGATGCTTGCACCAGTCCATAGATGGATCGCTGGAGCTTGCATATTTTGTTAACACCTTCAGGATCGACAAAACCTTCTGGTTCCATCATATACAACTCTTCTTTAATAAATCTATTAAGGAATGCAGTTTTGTTTATCCATTTGCCAGATTTCATAAAATGCGGCAATTGCTAATATGGTTCGGACAGACTTAAGCATAGATACGAGTGAGAAACTCTCATCGTAGTCAACACTTTGAACTTGTCGAAAACCTTTTGCGACAATTCTAGCTTTGTAGATAGTAACACTACTATCAGCGTCCGTCTTCCTCTTGAAGATCCATTTATTCTTAATTGCTTGCCGAACATCGGGCAAGTCAATCAAAGTCCATACTTTGTTTTTATATATGGATCTTATCTCAGATTTCATGGCCTCAAACCATTTTGCGGAATCTGGGCTCATCATCGCTTCCTCATAGTTCGCAAGTTCGTCATGGTCTAGTAACATGACTTCCAGAACAGGATTACCGTACCACTCTGGTGCGGATCTCACTCTGGTTTACCTACGAGATTTGGTAGTAACTTGATCTGAAGTTTCATGATCATCATCATTATCTTCCTCACTAATTGGTGTAGTAGTCACAGGAACAGATTTCTGTGATGAACTACTTTCCAATAAGGGAGAAGGTACAATTACCTTATCAAGTTCTACTTTCCTCCCACTCACTTCTTTCGAGAGAAACTTCTTCTCTAGAAAGTATCCATTCTCAGCAATGAATGTCTTGCCTTTTGGATCTGTGATAGAAGGTGTACCCAACTGTCTCCTTTGGGTATCCTATGAAGACACATTTCTCCGGTTTGGGTTTGAGCTTATCATGATGAAACCTTTTCTTATAAGCATCGCAACCCCAAACTTTAAGAAACGACAACTTTGGTTTCTTGACAAACCATAGTTCATATTGTGTCGTCTCAACGGACTTAGATGGCGCCCCTTTTAAACGTGAATGCAGTTGTCTCTAATGCATGATCCCAAAACGATATTGGTAAATCGGTAAGAAACATCATAGATTGTACTATATCCAATAAAGTACGGTTATGACGTTCGGACACACCATTATGCTGTGGTGTTCCAGGTGGCATGAATTTGTGAAACTATTCCACATTGTTTTAATTGAAGACCAAACTCGTAACTCAAATATTTGTCTCCGCGATCAGATCGTAGAAACCTTATTTTCTTGTCACGATGATTTTCACTTCACTCTAAAATTCTTTGAACTTTTCAAACGTTTCAGACTTATGTTTCATCAAGTAGATATACCCATATCTGCTCAAATCATCTGTGAAGGTTAGAAAATAATGATACTTGTCGCGAGCCTTAATATTCATCGGACCATATACATCAGTATGTATGATTTCCAACAAATCTGTTGCTTGCTCCATTGTTCCGGAGAACGGCGTTTTAGTCATCTTGCCCAAGAGGCATGGTTCGCAAGCATCCAGTGATTCATAATCAAGTGATTCCAAAATCCCATCAGCATGGAGTTTATTCATGCGCTTTACACCAATATGACCTAAACGGCAGTGCCACAAATAGGTTGCACTATCATTATTAACTTCGCATCTTTTGGCTTTAATATTATGAATATGTGTATCACTACGATCGAGATCCAACAAACCATTTTCGTTGGTGTGTATGACCATAGAAGGTTTTATTCATGTAAACAGAACAACAATTGTTCTCTAACTTAAATGAATAACTGTATTGCAATTAACATGATCAAATCATATTCATGCTCAACGCAAACACCAAATAACACTTATTTAGTTTCAACACTAATCCCGAAAGTATAGGAAGTGTGTGATGATGATCATATCAATCTTGGAACCACTTCCAACACACATCGTCACCTTGCCCTTTAACTAGTCTTTGTTCATTCTGCAACTCCCGTTTCGAGTTACTAATTTTAGCAACTTGAACTAGTACCAAATACTGAGGGGTTGCTATGAACACTAGTAAAGTACACATCAATAACATGTATATCAAATATACTTATGTTCTCTTTGCCATCCTTCTTATCCGCCAATCACTTGGGGTAGTTCCGCTTCTAGTGACCAGTCCCTTTGCAGTAGAAGCACTTAGTCTCAGGCTTAGGACCAGACTTGGGCTTTTTCACTTGAGAAGCAACTTGCTTGCCGTTCTTCTTGAAGTTCCCCTTCTTTACTTTTGCCCTTTTCTTGAAACTAGTGATCTTGTCAACCATCAACACTTGATGTTTTTCTTTGATTTCTACCTTCGCCGATTCTAGCATCGCGAAGAGCTTGGGAATATTTTCCGTTATCCCTTGCATATTATAGTTCATCACGAAGTTCTACTAACTTGGTGATGGTGACTAGAGAATTCTGTCAATCACTATCTTATCTGGAAGATTAACTCCCACTTGATTCAAGCGATTGTAGTACCCAGACAATCCGAGCACATGCTCACTAGTTGAGCGATTCTCCTCCATCTTTTAGCTACAGAACTTGTTGGAGACTTCATATCTCTCAACTCGGGTATTTGCTTGAAATATTAACTTCAACTCCTGGAACATCTCATATGCTCCATGACGTTCAAAACGTCTTTGAAGTCCCGATTCTAAGCAGTTAAGCATGGTGCACTAAACTATTAAGTAGTCATCATATTGAGCTAGCAAAACGTTCATAACGTCTGCATGTGCTCCTGCAATAGGTCCGTCACCTAGCGGTGCATCAAGGACATAATTCTTCTGTGCAGCAATGAGGATAAACCTCAGATCACGGATCCAATCCGCATCATTGCTACTAACATTTTTCAACACAATTTTCTCTAGGAACATATCAAAATAAACACAGGGAAGCAACAACGCGAGCTATTGATCTACAACATAGATATGCTAATACTACCAAGACTAATGTTCATGATAATATTAAAGTTCAATTAATCATATTACTTAAGAACTCCCACTTAGATAGACATCCCTCTAATCTTCTAAGTGATCACGTGATCCAAATCAACTAAACCATAACCGATCATCACGTGAAATGGCTTAGTCTTCAATGGTGAACATCATTATGTTGATCATATCTACTATATGGTTCACGCTCGACCTTTCAGTCTCCGTGTTCCGAGGTCATATCTTATATGCATAGCTCGTCAAGTATAACCTGAGTATTCCGCGTGTGCAACTGTTTTGCACCCGTTGTATTTGAACGTAGAGCCTATCACACCCGATCATCACGTGGTGTCTCAGCACGAAGAACTTTTGCAACGATGCATACTCAGGGAGAACACTTCTTGATAATTTAGTGAGAGATCATCTTATAATGCTACCGTCAATCAAAGCAAGATAAGATGCATAAAAAGATAAACATCACATGCAATCAATATAAGTGATATGATATGGTCATTATCATCTTGTGCTTGTGATCTCTATCTCCGAAGCACCGTCATGATCACCATCGTCACCGGCGCGACACCTTGATCTCCATCGTAGTATCGTTGTCGTCTCGCCAATCTTATGCTTCCACGACTATCACTACCGCTTAGTAATAAAGTAAAGCATTACATCGCGATTGCATTGCATACAATAAAGCGACAACCATATGGCTCCTGCCAGTTGCCGATAACTCGGTTACAAAACATGATCATCTCATACAATAAAATTTAGCATCATGTCTTGACCATATCACATCACAACATGCCCTGCAAAAACAAGTTAGACGTCCTCTACTTTGTTGTTGCAAGTTTTACGTGGCTGCTACGGGCTTAAGCAAAACTCATCTTACCTACGCATCAAAACCACAACGATAGTTTGTCAAATAGACTCCGTTTTAACCTTCTCAAGGACCGGGCGTAGCCACACTCGGTTCAACTAAAGTTGGAGAGACAGTCTTCCGCAAGCCATCTATGTGCAAAGCACGTCGAGGGAACCGGTCTCGCGTAAGCGTACGCGTAAGGTTGGTCCGGATCGTCTCGTCCAACAATACCGCTGAACCAAAGTATGACATGCTGGTAGGCAGTATGACTTGTATCGCCCACAACTCACTTGTGTTCTACTCGTGCAAATAACATCAAACCATAAAAATCTAGGCTCTGATACCACTGTTGGGGAACGTAGTAATTTCAAAAAATTTCCTACGCACATGCAGGATCATGGTGATGCATAGCAACGAGAGGGGAGAGTGTTGTCTACATACCCTTGTAGACTGAAGCGGAAGCGTTGACTCAACGTAGAGGAAGTAGTCGTACGTTCTCCTCGCGATCCGACCGATCACAGCACCGTTACTCCGGCACCTCCGAGTTCTTGACACACGTTCAGCTCGATGACGATCCCCGGGCTCCGATCCAGCAAAGCGTCGGGGAAGAGTTCCGTCAGCACGACGGCGTGGTGACGATCTTGATGTGTTACCGGCGCAGGGCTTCGCCTAAGCACTGCAACGATATGACCGAGATGGAATTTGGTGGAAGGGGGCATCGCACACGGCTAAGGAATGATCCGTAGATCAACTTGTGTGTCATGGGGTGCCCCCTGCCCCCGTATATAAAGGGGAAAGGGAGGGGGTGGCCGGCCTAGGGTTTGGCGCGCTAGGGTGTGGAGTCCTACTAGGTCTCCAAGTCCTAGTAGGAGTCCACCAAGAGGGGAGGAAGGGAGAAGGAATAGGAGGAGTAGGAAAGGTGGCCGGCCCCCTTTTCCCTAGTCCAATTCGGACTAGAGGGGAGGGGGGGCGCAGCAGCCTTTTCCTCTTCCCACTAAAGCCCATCAAGGCCCATTACTTCTCCCGTAATCCCGTAACTCCCCGATACTCCCGAAAATACCCGGATCACTCAGAACCTTTCCGATGTCCGAATATAGTCGTCCAATATATCGATTTTTACGTCTCGACCATTTCGAGACTCCTCGTCATGTCCCCGATCTTATTCGGGACTCCGAACTCCTTCGGTACATCAAAACTCATAAACTCATAATATAACTGTCATCGAAACCTTAAGCGTGCGGACCCTACGGTTCGAGAACAATGTAGACATGACCGAGATACGTCTCCTGTCAATAACCAATAGCGGGACCTGGATGCCCATATTGGCTCCTACATATTCTGCGAAGATCTTTATCGGTCAGACCGCATAACAACATACGTTGTTCCCTTTGTCATCGGTATGTTACTTGCCCGAGATTCGATCGTCGGTATCCAATACCTAGTTCAATCTCGTTACCGGCAAGTCTCTTTACTCGTTCCATAATACATCATCTCGCAAATAACTCATTAGTTGCAATGCTTGCAAGGCTTAAGTGATGTGCATTACTGAGAGGGCCCAGAGATACCTCTCCGACAATCGGAGTGACAAATCCTAATCTTGAAATACGCCAACCCAACATCTACCTTTGGTGACACTTGTAGTACTCCTTTATAATCACCTAGTTACGTTGTGACGTTTGGTAGTACCCAAAGTGTTCCTCTGGCAAACGGGAGTTGCATAATCTCATAGTCATAGGAACATGTATAAGTCATGGATAAAAGCAATAGCAACATACTAAACGATCGGGTGCTAAGCTAATGGAATGGGTCATGTCAATCAGATCATTCAACTAATGATGTGACCTCGTTAATCAAATAACAACTCTTTGTTCATGGTTAGGAAACATAACCATCTTTGATTAATGAGCTAGTCAGGTAGAGGCATACTAGTGACACTCTGTTTGTCTATGTATCCACACATGTATTATGTTTCCAGTTAATACAATTCTAGCATGAATAATAAACATCTATCATGACATGTAAGGAAATAAATAATAACTTTATTATTGCCTCTAGGGCATATTTCCTTCACGTGGTATTGCTTGATGAAGATAATAACGCTCTCATAACCTTTGATAAACTATTCGTCACTCCGAGAAAATCTATAATCAAACATAGCATTCATATAAGCAAACATACTAGCACTCAAAATAACAATTAAAACAACAAATAAAACTCAATAACAAAACTCAAACGAATTCCAAAGAAACTTCAAATAAAACTACAAGGAAAAACTACTAACGAAAGCATATGACTTTGCTACAAACATCTAATATAGTTTTGCCTAAGTAATAACTTAATAGTAAATAAAACACTAAACTAACAAGTTAATAGAAAATAAAAATTAAAACAACTACGTTAACAGAAAGTATTTTTCATAAAAAAGTTTATTTGCAAAAAGAAACAAATAAAAAGCTTTTATAAAACTCTAATTATGACCAATACAAGTTGTCATACAAAACAACCAAAATAAAATTTTAAAATAAGAATAAAATTGTGTACGGTTAAATAACAGAAACAAAACTAAATTTGTCAAAAGTGACAAAAAGAAATAATTTAAAACCAATAAAAACAATAAAGAAAAGACTAAAACAAAACAATAACTAAAAGAATACTATTTTGCGAAAAAACTAAATTTTAAAAAATAAACTAAAATAAATAAATATATTCTACTCGATAGACAAAACATTAATAAAACAGTAGCAAAAAGAATCAATCAAATATACTTTGTAAAACTCAAAATATGACCAAAATAGTGATTTGACCAAATTTCAACAAATTCGAATTTAAACTACTGAAATTTGAAATCCAAGTTCACCAGAAGAAACTATAATAAATTTTGAATCTAATGCAAAAAAAATCACTTAATTTGAATTAAAAACCTAAAAGTTAAAAGCAATGTAAAAACAGAACTATTCTGTTTTTGAAACAGAAACTAAATAACATAAAATAAAACAAAACGAGAAAGTGCTATGTGGCCTACTGCTATTGGGCTAAACAGGTGACCGATCGGAACGAAAGAACGCTCGGGCGATACTTAACAAAACCGTGCATGCATGTATAATGAAAAAAACTGGGGAACTGGTTCGAACTAAACCGGACTTAACCATAACTAAACCGATCTATATAAAAAACAACATACCTATTCGATCTAATCTAATCAGGGCCATTGAAACTAGATCGGATGGAGGAGAAGCTTACCGCGGCTGCAACGAACTCCGGCGAGATGCTCCGGCTTCGGTGGTCGACGGGGACGGCGCTCCGGTCGTCGGTGAGCTCGGTGTAGTGTATGGGGCGATGCAGCGGATGATGGCGAGTCCAGTGGAGGTCGTGGCGTCAGCGGAGGTCGACGGAGGAGGATGACAGCGAGGTCGAGGCGGCGGTGGCGTTCGGGTGTTGACGGTGGTGGTGATCCGGTGCTTGAGGGGGTCGGGCGAGGTCACCGGGAGATGCGGGTGAGCGAGTGGAGGCCGGGGTTGGTCTGAGGAGGCGTCGAGGGAGTCGGAGTGGAGCAGGGCCGCAACAATGGCGCGGTGGCACCGGCGGAGCTCCGGCGAGAAATCGGCGGCAAGGGAGAGGGGTTCAGGGTCAGGAAGGGGCGGAACGAGGTGAGGGGAGGGGTATTTATAGGGGGCAGTGTGCTTGGAGGAGGGGGCGAGTGGGGATCGCGATCCCGTGGATCGCGGGATTCCGGCAGCTGCGGCGGCGGTTGTTCTGGCTTGGGGAGGAAGAAGATCGCGGCCGGGGCGATCGGGCAGTTGGGCCTGGCGGTCAGCAGCAGCGGGGGAGAGAGAGGGGGATCGGGTGGCCGGCGTGAATGGTTTCGGGAGTGCGGGCGCGCCGAGCTAGGCCATTGGGCCGCATGTGAGGGGAAAGATTAGAGAGCAAAACAGAAAAAACCAAAACTAATTAAATACTTTATATAGTCATATAATTTATCACAATTTTCAAAAAAAGATATCCTAAAACATGAACCCAATTTCAAGGCCACATAAAATACAAAAAAATTCAAATGAGGCAAACAATGCTACTGTTGCCTTAAAACCCGACAAAAATCATTTTTAAAATACCAAAAATGATTTCAAATTTATTTTCTCCTAATATTACATTGAAGGGAATCATTTTACCCTTAGTTCCATTTATTTATTTTTAGGAGGAAAACAATTTGAATAAAATCCAAATAACTCCCGAATGGTTTTGATTTGAAATTCAAACCACTCCAAATTCTTTTTTGTTTTTCCTCATTCAAATATATTTCAAGTTTGCCCCTCGTTTGGAGTGTCATATTGCTCCTCTCTTTATTTTTAAAATGGTTAAGAGGAATTTGAAGTTATTCAAATGGGATGGATTCCAAAAATGGAATTGAAAAGTGGTTTAACTCCCCACTCTCTTTGATTTAAAATTTGGAGAAGACATTTCATCTCCTCTCTTGAAAGTCCTTGAGTGGCATGAAGTTTGAATTACTTACGTTTGAAGTTTCAAATCATTTCAATTGGAAACACTTTTGGGAAAGTCCTTTTATTCCCTCTCATTAAAATTTTAAAAAGTTTCAAATTCCACTCAATTTCACACAATCAGTCACACAACAATCAAACAAACAATCATAAATATTTATTTAATATAACATTCCAAAATTTAGAATTTTGGGATGTTACAAACCTAACACACTTAAAATGAATCTTATCCTCGAGATTTGAAGAGGCTGGAAAGAAGAGGTTATGGTTTGGAGGTCTTCCAACAATACCATTGATCGGAATGGTCTAGTGGGCTATCACACTTAAAGGCAGGGTTATGGTTCCCACAGAACTCATGTACTCCATCCCTTTGGGTCGTCGATGTCGGTTTTTTTTCACATTCTCCGAGATAACTCCTTCATTGAGCTCTGTTGGTACGGGCATAACCTTTTCCTCAAACATGTGTCCTTTCATCCTGGTGAGGTTCTTCCAAGTCCGGGTCTTCGTATCTGACAGGTCTACTGCCAATACTAAATAACTATCATAAACCTCCTGGTGGTCAACAATAAATGGTTTCTCTTGTAGAAAATGGTTGGGGTTGAATCTCACCGTATATCCTATGATTGGCAACAGTTGCCTGTAAAGGGTTCCATCGCCCTACCATTCTATGGTTTTATGGCTTATTGTGTCGACACTCTTCTAAGGTTTTCAAGTCTCTCTGATTTTCCATCAACATATGATAGTTCATGATAGAAACCTCCGGTATGGGGGCCAGTCCATCCTGTACTTGAACCATTACTACATACGCAAGCAGTGAATCACGTAGTCTAATACTTGGGCATCCTCACTAGCATTGCAGAATTTCTCTTGTCGATGAACTTAGTTCGAATAATTCCATTGATTCTGCAAGTTGAACAAAACATCTATCATTACTTCACAACTCTCAGGTATTCGTATCCTCCTAAGAAACGTCTACTGATCAAATCACAGCTTCTTCCAAGATTTCTTCTTCCAAGGACTACTTGATCTTTATTAATTCCTGGGCCTGTGGGTTATGGGCCTACTTCAATGCTGGTATAGCTTTAACTCATCCTTCGAGTTAATATTGTTCCATATTCCAACATTACACCTCATTTAAATCCAATATTACTTCATTTCTTCATATCCGTCATATCCAAAAACAAATATCCAACTCATCTTGTCCAAACTCCAATCTGTGGGACTCATTTTCCTTTCCATTGGTCTAGGGTTCTTCACAGGATACAACCACCCTGAAATGAAATTCACAAATCCATCCATATACCATATTTCTCATATCCTCAAAACTGGTCCAAAATCTTTGTTCATAGAGTAAAAACTCATATAATACAACATGTGAAATCATAACACATTAACTTTATTGATTCATGAATTCATTACAAATCTCTGAGCACCCATTACATAACACCACTCCTCGAACTTATGAAAAATAAAAATTGCTTTCTACCACCCTTATTATCCATATCAAAATTTCAACTACTCCGCTCTAGCTTTCTTCTGATCTGAACATTCGCTAGCAAAATGTCCTACTTCCTTACAGCGAAAACAAATGACTTCTGACATGTCTCAGGGCTTCTTTGTGATTATGTAGGCTCCTTGTTGGATTCTAGGCTTCTTTTTTAGACATTCGCTAGCGTAATGACCTAAATCCTTGCACCTATAACAAGTTATATGACTCAGGTCCTTCTCTGCAGAAATTAGGTTGTTCTCGGGATGCCTTCGTTTTCTCTTCCCGGATTTCTCCGTAATGATCAAAGCTTCTATTTCCTAAGGTCAAACTTCACTTCTGCTATCGGGAAGTCTCTGAGATACTCTTGGCTTTCCTTCATGCAATACTCTGAAAAATGTCCTTCTTCTCCACATGAATAGCAGGCTGGGGCGAAAAAATCTGTTTAGGCCTTCACCATCAGGGTCTTCAATAACTTCCTTCATCGTAGGTTCTTCTAAATTTTCCCTAGGGGTTTCTTTCACAGCTTCTTTCTGTTTCTTGGTAATTTCTTGTACCTTGGGGTAAATATGACACTCAGCAGGGTAGTGCGTAGTCCCTTCACACAAGAAACAAGTCACCTGCCTAGTGGGGCATTCTTCCTCTGGGTGATTTTCCTCACAATGAGGGCATCCATCCTTGTGTTCCTCCTGGGTGTGTCCTATTTCTCCGCAAATCCTGCAAGCACAAGGTTTCTTCTTCGAGTTATCACAATGCTTTCGGATGAGACGGGATCTTAACAAAGTCTTCTTGAATTCCTCCCATGTTTTTCTCCATTGCATCCTTGAATGGATCGATGCATTTTCCACCAGGTTGCAACACTCTCGTAAAATATTGAAGAGCATATTAAACCTTATACTTCCTTGGATATGAGATATGAGAAAAGAATAGAGGGATATACACACAATACAACCAATAGTTTTGAAGAAACGGGTTTTATTTTGTGGCTGTCAGAAAAACATCAAACAAATGACAGCTCACAAATTGTCCCATCTAACGTAAGTATATGATAGGGGTTTGGTCTTCTAAGGGTCAAATAATTATTCAGATTCTTCAAGTTCTTCAAGTCTTCGGAGTCATCAACTGTTGTAGCTTCAACTTTTCTAATGCATGGTGAAATCCTCTTTACTCTAAAGAGGTCATCAGATGTCCAATATCTTGTCCTTCTTGGAGCGGATTCAGTTGATCCTCCGTGTGGTCAAAAGGGAAAGGGGTATATTCTAACTATTTCAGGTAAGAGGGAATATTTGGTAAAATCAGAAAGATGAGAAGTAATTGATCTTTTGAAAAATAAACTTTTAGAGACATCCCGTCCTAAGGGCTTTCCAGTTTCTAGGGTCACGTCCTACATTCAACATGTGCTCTGATACCATATTTGTAGCTACCCGACCTCACACGGTCAAGCCTCTATGTATCTGTGCCATCCCTGGATCTGTATGCTGGCACACACAGTACATCAATGTATATATCAAAGTGCAATCACATGTATAAATAATGTAAAACTGATATATACCTCATAAGTCTCAGCGGAAACAAACAATCGGGTGTGGAGTCCCATCAACGCCATCGGCAGGTTGAGTGTAGACCATAACCCCGTACCGTACACTTACTCGTCGAAAGGAACATATCTGCAACATGAGACGTTGCAGCCGTGTAGGTCAGTACATTGAATGTACCGGCAAGATCACAACATGAGAAAGCAGATGATAATACTATTCTATATGCAATATGGTTTTGTGGCTTTGTGTATGATGTTTTAGCGTAAAAGCTGGTTTTGTTTTCCCTACAACAAAGGAATATTAGGAGCCTGTACTATGGAGTTTTCTATCATGACATGGTTCCTCCAACCGATGTCTCATACCCAAATCATCATAAGTTGCCCACAATTATGTTATCAGTCCGGTGTTGAGAGTTCCGAGATAGATCCAAGTCCAAAGGCTCAAATTGTTCGTAACCAGTGTTGTTGATGCCGCCCTCCCCCGACATCTTCCGCTCCCACTTCGGCCATAGGGTGCACGACGATAGCGCCGCCTACGCTGGTCTTGTCACCTATGGCACCAACGTCTCCCAGCATCGCCGCGATGCCTAAGGTATCAGCGGCTGCGAGCTAGGGGGCCTTCGAAGTGGAAGGATGAGTCGTTGCGCCGGGCTTCTTCTTGGGCGCCATGGATGATGAAGCTAACGACGAAGAAGATGATGATGAAGATTGACGCGTTGTTCACAACCTCGGATTCGCGCAAGCGCTTCCCCCTACATGGCACGCCAAAGATGTCATGGTGGAACACGATCACTATGGGGCCATCGGCCCCCTGTGGTTCGGCAAGGGGGAAGGTCATGTTGCACAAAGAGCAGAAGCCATGAAGCAGCACAAGAGTGGTGACGCTGGTGGTTTTTACCCAGGTTCGGGCCGCTAAGAAGCGTAAAACCCTACTCGTGGTTTGGTGGATTGAGGAAAGGATCACGATGGGCATGCAGCGCTCGAGCCCGGCAAGGTCGCCTCGGGGAGAGCAGTTGGGCGCGTACAAATGTGCCAGGGTCCGAATCCCTCTCTAGTTTGCCATGGCCCTCCTTTTATAGGCTAAGGGGTAACCACAGTGGCAAAAGAGTCATTATCTAGTGATGAGATAGCTAACAGTGCTATCATACCTACCTTTGGCAGTTAGGAGAAAGTGTATTAAATGCACTGCTAGGTGTCGTGATGAGGATGCAGCCCGTCAAGCCTGCTGCGCCGCTTAATCATCTTCTGCTTATCTGCTTGACACACCTATGGACGGGTGTCACATAAAGGTAATCTGCCTCCCAAATGGCTGCCACATGCTTAGTAGAAGTCACTTAATCATATCGGGGGATCGACACCGCATTAACAGGTGATTGGTGTCGCGGTGCGGTGGAGCGTTGGAGCCATGGTGGGGGGATTTGCCATCGGCGGCCCCGGCAAGCCTACCGGGGAAACCTTTGGACTTGTCTTCGGGGTGGCCTCGACCTGACTAGGCTCTCCTTCCCGGCAAGGGAGGCTTTCCCAAAGTGATACCTTGTTGCCTTGGCTTGTCTTGGTCTTCTTGATCTGCCCTTTGATCTCTCAAAGAGTTGCTTATCTGGCTTGGTCTTGACTTGGATGCTTGGTGAAGTTGTATCCTTGCCATCGTGCCTGTGTATATTCCGGGCAACATACGTGAAGGTTTGTTGCACCAACAAGGAGTGCATGTGTAGAAGCCCAGCCTGACCCCGCCAGGGCCTGCGGGACATAGCCTGACAGGATCGGGAGGGCGGGGACCAAGCCGCAAGGGCGGAAGGAGCAGCTAGGCGATGCCCTGGTCACCCTGCCAGGACCAGCGAAATGCGGCAGGAGGGACACCAGCAGGGAAGACAAAGCCGGATTCCATGAGGAAGCCTGCCAGCTGGAGGAGGTGGAGGCATCCACACCCAACCCCCCATCAAAATCGCTCTGCTGGGGAGAAGACCAGGTGCAGATGATGGTGTTTCGAGCGCCTGGCTGACGGTGATGGTGCGTCCGGCGCTCAGCTGGAGTCTGATCTGCCGTCCCCCCGCTCGTCGACGTCGTCTTCGCCTTCATTGTCCACTTTGTCACTTTCACTCGAAGAGGAGCTTTCGTCATCAGTCGAGTTCTCTGTGCAACATCCTAAGCGAGCACCCGAGCACCCGAAGACCTTGATGGAGAGCTCCATTAATTTACAATGGAGAACGTGCGCCTCCGCCAAGCCATGGGCATGGGCAAAGGGTTTCCAGCCACGCTGGAGAAGCATGACATGACATGCGGCGAACTCCACGTCTGCCCACATGCTACCATTACAGCAACCCCTCATGTGCAGCTTCAATCCTGGCGGCTGTTCAACCTCCATCACCCTTGCAAGAGGGGTAGGAAGCCGAAGACGGCTGCGCGGGGGCCCACGCAGCCTGGCGATGAACTCCAACGGCTGGTCTCCGACTGTCCATTGGAGCTAGGGCGGTTGGGGGAGGAGCGACCAGGGCGCCACAGCGTCCTCCCTAGCCCCGAGGGCCTCGCCGACCGTGTCTGCGCCCAGCAACACCACCTTGCGCGCTGGATTCTGGCCCCGCATGCCCGGCTAGGGTAGGGATGCGTTGCTAAAAAGAAACCCTCGTTGCTGCCACTAGAGCATGACCATGCCATCTTCCCCTCACCATAGTGGAAGAGGAGCACAAGAAGAAGAAGGGGATGCATGGGTGAGCCCTTTCGCCCAACTCTGTGCTCCCTTTTATAGCGCAGCATAGCAGGGGCTGGCCCCCCACTACCCCGTGGCAACCACCATAATCGACCAATCTAGTCCGTCTACGTCTTTGGCAACGTCCGGAATCGACGACCGCCCTCCTATGCCTATCAACAATGTCGAGCTTTCTGCCATGGCAATCATTCTCGCGCCCTACGCCTCCGCCACCAACCCTACGCAATGCATGCGGCATACATGGCGAAAACGACATCGATAGTGGGATGAGTAAAATGGTAGTTACCTCCCCGTGAACGTGGGCGGCCCACATATCATTATGTGGGTAACGCACGACGTTCAGCACGACTTGCAGGAAAATCGGAAGCTGATTCAATCCCAGGTTAATGAAGAAACAAAGAAGATATCAGAGAAGACATCAATCCCACCGTGGTATGGTTGAGGTGCCCGCCTGCGCATTTGTTAGGGCCTACCCCAACGATGCCCAGCGGCGCATATGGGCCAGGCCTAGGGGCTCCTGTGGGTGCAACGAACATGAACGTTTGTTGACCGAGCTCATGCACAAGCGTGCTGACAATCATGCATTCTGCACTAATGCACAATGCAAGGTCAATACTGGAGAAATCGCTCTCCATGAGGTCAAGGAGTGGATCAAGAAGACCAAGCATGCATACAAGCCAAGGACTCCAAGATAAGTGTCCCTTGCTGGCTGGGCGAGGCCAGCAAGGTTGACGCGGCAAGCAACCATGGAGCCAAACCGCGCCAACTGCGCCTCCGGGGACACTGGAGGCCAATGCACGCGCCCCACTCCAAGAAGACCCGGCAAGCCCTACCCCCGGCAGGCGCATGCCAGATTGCCACTGCTCCACCACATCACAATGCCAATCACTTGTCGATGCAGTGTCGAGCCCCCAGACAGCTGAGTGGCTCTCACTAAGCAAGTGGCATTATAATAGAATACAAACCATGCTCATTTGACACCCGTCCAAGGGCGTGTCAAAATGACAAGCCGAAGGTGATTAAGCGATGGCATAAGCTTGCCGGGGATGCACCCCAGCATGCCACCTAGTAGTGCATTTAATGTCTGTTTTGCCACTTTGGTTACCCCTTAAGCTATAAAAGGAGGCCCACGACAACCTAGAGAGGGATTCAGACTGCCTCACACTTGTATGTGCGTAGCTGCTCCCCTGAGGCCACCTTGTTAGGCTTGAGCGTTGCGTGTTGTTGTGATTCCTCTATCCAATCCACCAAAAGCAGGAGTAGGGTTTTACGCTTCCCAATGGCGCGAACCTGGGTAAATACCACCAGCATCATCATCGTCGTTCTGCCCCATTGAGGGAGTGCTGGATTCGGGGGTCCTGGATTCAGGGGTCCTCGGCTGTCCAGCCTATTCCAGCATGGGCCGGGCTGATGGGCCGTCAAGACAAAATGGAAGATTATTCCTCGTGTTCGGATAGGACTCCTGGATGCGTGGATAGCAAGATTGGAGACCGGACGCATTGTTTCCTTCCCTTGTAAACCGCCTCTGTACCCCTCTGGTGTATATAAACCAGAGGGTTTAGTCCATAGGGACCATCAGAATTCATATAGGCTAGATATCTAGAGTTTAGCCATTACGATCTTGAGGTAGATCAACTCTTGTAACCCCTATATTCATCAAAGACAATCAAGCAGGAAGTAGGGTTTTACCTCCATTAAGAGGGCTCGAAACTGGGTAAACATCGTGTCCCCTTTGTCTTTTGTTACCTTTGATTCCCAGGCGCACAGTTCGGGACCCCCTACCCGAGATCGGCCGGTTTTGACACCGACATTGGTGCTTTCATTGAGAGTTCCTTTGTGTTGTAGACAAAAGGATCGATGGATCGCCTTGTCATTAATGACGATATTACTTTTGGAGGGGCCTTAACCCCAGGACAAGTCCTCCAGCTCAGCGGTTTTACCATGGCTGCTCGCTCGGCCGTCAAGCCAATGGCGGCCCCCACTATCACGAAACATCATCCCCATGTCAGCCTCGAACACTCTGAAAAGATGGATCCAGTAGATGTCTTGTCCATGAACGAGCTGCTAGGTTGCATCGCCGCCCTAGGGGTCTTACCAGACTATGATTGGATTGGGCTTAAACCCGATCAGAGGGAAATCAAGTCCCCACCGGTCATGCACCTGGTAGCGGTCGTTGAGGAACAAGGTGAGAACGCCTCTCCCCCTAAATTAAGCACCACCTATGTTCGGATTTCCGGGCCCTGCGAGCCGGATACCCATCCTCGAGAAGAGACCTCACGTCCTCCGAACACTAGATCGGGCATTATGTCTGGAAGTCTTCAGGACCTTACTGATCCTGAACTTGTGACGTCGGAGATTCTTCAAACTCCGGATCCAATAGTGGGTCTAGGTTCAGATTTCAGCCCGCCCACCCACCACAAGCACTATTCCCCAAGCAATTCAGGTTCTCTAGACATATGTGACCTAATGTATGTACAACAGCAACCACAAGAAACGGTCCACCACTTCTGGGCCAGGTTCCTCCTTGTTAAAAATAAGATTAAAGATTGTTGCGACGTCGATGCGGCTTCAATTTTTTCCCGCAACTGTACGGACGAGGGAATCCTCAATGCCCTCAACCGCCACAGCATACCACACTTTACAGATTTGGCACACATAGTACAAAAGTACTACACAATGGAAAATGCCTAGAAAGCCCAGACAGTCTGGTGGGAACCTCCTGCCTTTAGGCAGCCCACCGGACAGGCAAAAAGGATGCACCCTCACGGGGCACCCGATCATCAGCCTATTGACAAGAAAATCAAGCCGTTCATGGGACATAGAACCATCCTCGACGAATTGCTCGACAAACCTTGTCAGATACACACGATGACGAATACCGAACCAACACACAACCTTCGGGCATGTTTGGTACTCCGACAGGTGGCTAAGAGCGGCGAGGCCATCCTCACCAAAACTACACCAGAGAAGTTGTCACAACCCTAGAATTTGATTTCAGATAGTTGCATAAGCATTCATGTCGTCATGTATAAATTTATCTGAACTTGAAATGGGGGATGTTCAAACCCTAGCATCAAGAGGAATCCACTAGGTTCAACTAAAATATTTCCAGTGATTCCAAATGGCCTTAAAAATGTTCATCCTTTTTGTAAAATGCCGGAAACAGCAACCAGAGGTGATCCACATTTTTTCATGACATTTTGGATTTCTGAATCAATTCATAAAGTATTTGAATTGGGACTAATAATTCATATAAAATATTTATTGGCTCCAATAATTCTAAAAGCTTGTGAGTGGCTTTGAATACTTTTCAAAAGGTCACATAATAATTTTCAGAAGTTTATGAAATGATCTGGTTTTTGAATCAAATCAAAAAAACTAAAAAAATAGAAAAAATGAACAGAATAGGAAAAGAGGCTGACCTGGCCTTACCTGTGGCACAGCTACTGTGCAGCCCAGCTGGCCCAGGCTTCTAGTCATCCATGTCCTCGCGCCAAGAGGACAGGGGAGTGTGGTTGTCGTGTGCTGGCACACGCCATGGCCACCTCCTCCCTGCCTAGCTACCCCCTCCTCCCCCTGGATGCCTCTCGTGACGCCACGAGATCCCCTGGACCTCTCCCACTCCTCCCCGCGTTTCCCCTCCTCTCCCTCGCTCTCCCCCGCGCTCGCCGACGCGGCCATGGATGCGCCGCCCTGAACCACCATGGCCACAGCTATCCCCGGGCCCCTCCCATGTGCCCATGAGATCCGCCAAGAAGCTCTCGCCCTCTCGGCTGAGTCACGCGGCGCCGGACGCCCCCGAACACCCTCGCTGCCGTCTTCTTCAACCTCGGGTCACCAACATTGCCCGCGACCGTGCGCCCACTCCGACGCTTCCCCGAGCTCGCTGAGGCCACCGAATGAACCGCTGTAAGCTCCTGCATGGATCCCCTCCTTTCTCCCCTTTGATTTCGAGCCGTAGACGTCGCCCCCTTGACGACCGTAGCCACCGCCACTTGAGCTCGTCGCCGACGCAGCTCCGGTGACCCAATGGTCACCCCGGCAAGTCCAACTTGCTCCCTGCAACGCGTAGTGCCCCGCTAGACCTTCGCCTCGCTAGTTTGTGCATCGCAGTTCCAACCCGACACCCACCCGAGCCCCGGCCCCCGCGCAAGTGGTCGCCGCCGTCGAACCCGACCACCGTAGCTCCGGCCACCATCACCACTCGACGCAGATGAGCGCCCGCTACACGTAGGTGCTCTCTGTTGTCCATTTGACAGCCGGAGCATGAAACCCGCGCCTCACCGCCGTGTTTGGCCTCGCCGGCGGCTAGACGCCGGCGAGTTTGACCCTACTGACCGGAGGTTTGACCTCCCCGGGTCAATGACATGTGGGCCCAGGCCCCTAACTAATTTAGGCTTAGTATTAGCTTAGTGTTAACTAATTCAGTTAGATAGATTAGATACTGACACGCGGGACCCATGGAACAGGTTTGACCTGGACGGGCCTTGTTGACTCGCTGACATCACAGTGATATAGTGCTGATGCAATAAAGCATTTTCTGGATTTAGCTTTTTTAAAATAACCAGGAAATCCCAGAAAATGTTTCAAACTTCAGAAAATCTTAGAAAATAATCTATAACTCAGAATGAAATAATTTAGATATGAAGAATGATCAGAAAAATCCAATCAATCCATTGGTACTGGTTTCATGCATGATAAAGCAACTTAACATTGCTGTTTAAATCAAAACATGATAATGGTATTTTAAATGCTTGATATGGAGTTTGCATATGAACCCTTGGTTCATATGGACTCCATTTAAATTGTTGCTAGCTGCATTAGCTCAAATCACAACATATTGCCATGTCACATTTATGCATCATATTGTTGCATTGCATTGATTGTGTTCTCTCTTGTTTGCTGATGTTTGTCCCCTCTCAGTAGACATGATCCGATGACGAGATCGATGACACAGATGAAGAACTACACTATCTTCAGAAGAGCCAGGCAAGCAAAAACCCCTTGTTCATTCCAATACAATCCCACTCTCTCACTTCTGCTCTCTTTTACTGCATTAGGACAACAACCATTCAATTGTTACATGATGCGGTAGTTGAACCCCTTTCCTCTGCATGACCTGTCATGGCCACAGTAAATAGATGAAACCCATTAGCATCAGTAGGAGTTGCTTGAGCCCTAATGATCCTACTCATTCATGCTTGTTGTCATGCCTGCTACTGCTTAGAATTGAGTCAGGTCTGATTCATCGGGGATGGAATGTGGTGAACATGTCTTACTGTTGAGAGCTAAGTGTGTGAACACGATTTGGTAAAGGTAGCGCTGAGAGGCCATGTAGGAGTACATGGTGGGTTGTCTCATTGAAACCGTCCTCAGGAACTAAGTTCTATGTTTGTAACCCATGAACAGCTACTACCACACATTGGGCTCCGAGCACTCCAAGCTCTCTCGACTTATTAATCAACCTGATCCCTGTCCAGGAGTTGCAACTAGTTTCTGGTGTTTGTAGGTTGTGTTAGTAGTCTACCAAGTGGCACCCGGTATAGGTGGGCTTGGGACGGACTAGGCATCGTGGCCGGGTATACCAAGCGTCGCCCGTTTGGTGGGCTTGGGAACCATGTACACATCGTTTGGGGCCGTGAGCGACACCCCAGCTGATTGTCCTTGCGGATGGAACCCGAATAGGCGATAAACCAGGACTAGAGACTTGCGTGGTTAGTCAGGTCGTGGCCGACACCCTCGCCAGGCTTCCGCTTGAAGGTTGCCGAGATACATGACGTGTACAGGGCGGTAAGTGGAGAGAGCGTGTGTGAAGAAGCACACCCCTCCAGGGTTATAAATGATCTATTCGAATAGCCGTGTCCATGGTAAAGGACTTCTGGGTTGCCTATACAGTTCATAGACAAGTGAAAGTGGATACTCTAAAATACGCAAGATAAGCGTGAGTGCTATGGATGGCCTTTTCGTAGGGAGAAGGGAGCGGATCCATAGTGGTGTATTGATTGGTGAATATGTGGACTCGTGTGTGACACCTCAAAAGAGTTACTTGCAGTCGTAGTTCAGGATAGCCACCGAGTCAAAGCTGGCATGCTGCAGTTAAACCCAACCACCCCTTTGTTGATACTGATGCATATGTAGCTAGTTCTGATGTAAGTCTTGCTGGGTACATTTGTACTCACGTTTGCTTAATTTATGTTTTTGCAGAGAGACTTCAGTCACACTAGTAGTTCCGTGTGGACTTTGACGTTTAGCTTGTTACCTCAGCTACGATCTTGTACCCTTGGGAGGGTCATGTAGTTAGTCAGGCTTCTCAGCCTTTTTCATTTGTAGTTGTCTGTACTCAGACATGGTTATGCTTCTGCATGTGCTTGTTGCTTGTATGACCTGAATGCCGGGTCATCAGGCCCATGTTTGTAATATCTGGCTCTTCAGAGCCTAATGAATAAATACTTTGAGTCATAGAGTTATGTTGTGATGCCATGTTTTATTTGCTCATATCGAGCATATTTTGTGTATGTTATTGAAATGTTTGGTATGTGTGGGATCCGACAACCTAGTTGTTTATTCTTGGTAGCCTCTTTTATGGGGAAATGTCTCCTAGTGATTCCACTAAGCCATGGTAGCTTGCTACTGCTCCGGAACACTTAGGCTCGCTAGCATGTGTCCTTCGTTGTTCCTGTGTCTGTCCCTACAGGGAAATGTGACGCGTTGTCTACCGGAGTCCTGTTAGCTTGCTATAGCCCGAATTTAGTCGCTGATGACTGATACGTTTGTTGCTCGATCATGTAATCCTGTCCCTGTAAGTTATTGTCACTTTGGATTCACGACTAGTCATGTCGGCCTGGGTTCTTTCTCATATGGATGCTAGCGACACTATCATATACGTGAGCCAAAAGGTGCAAACGGTCCCGGGCCAGGTAAGGTGGCACTCGTGGGAATACCATGCGTGAGGCCGTATAGTGATATGATGTGTTACATGCTAGATCAGTGTGACTTAGGATCGGGGTCCTGGCAGCTTTGGTATCAGAGCCTGACTGCCTATAGGATTACCAAGCCAAACTGGTTGAAGTCGAGTCTACAAATTCTTTAGTTATAAAAGGGAATTGATTGTAGAAGGGAAAGTAAGGCTCTTTTTACTCCTTTACCTTATGCCTTTCTGATCTGAGGTATCCGGACAGCCGGACTATATCCTTTCGTCGGACTGTTGGACTATGAAGATACAAGATTGAAGACTTCGTCCCGTGTCCGGATGAGACTCTCCTTGGCGTGGAAGGCAAGCTTGGCAATACGGATATGTGGAGCTCCTTCCTTGTAACTGACTCTGTGTAACCGTAGCCCCCTACGGTGTCTATATAAACCGGAGGGTTTAGTCCGTAGGACCAAGAACAACAATCATACCATAGGCTAGCTTCTAGGGTTTAGCCTCTTTGATCTCGTGGTAGATCAACTCTTGTAATACCCGTATCATCAATATCAATCAAGCAGGAGTAGGGTTTTACCTCCATCGAGAGGGCCCGAACCTGGGTAAAAACATTGTGTCCCTTGTCTCCTGTTATCATCCGCCTAGACGCACAGTTCAGGACCCCCTACCCGAGATCCGCCGGTTTTGACACTGACATTGGTGCTTTCATTGAGAGTTCCTCTCTGTCGTCATCTTTAGGCTTGATGCCTCCTTCTATCATCGATAGCGATGCAGTCCAGGGTGAGACTTTTCTCCCCGAACAGATCTTTGTATTCGGCGGCTTCGCACTACGGGCCAACTCGCTTGGCCATCTGGAGCGGATCGAGAGTTACGCCCCTGGCCACCAAGTCAGGTTTGGAAACTTAAACTACACGGCCGACATTCGAGCCCCTGCCGAGTGTGACGCACGGTCGCGATGAGCATGATTTAGCTCTACCATCGGACAGTGTTCAGGAGACCGCACCGACAACCGCTCTGACCCTCAATCCGGAGCCTATTGCGCCATCTATGGACGGGTGGATAGACCCCGCCATGGAGGCCACGCTCTCAGCGGTGATCGAGCCGAGTACTGACCTTACCCTTCATGATAGCCGTGACGCCAAACTACCGGATTCTTCCCCGGCCACGGACTCCGAACCGCCTGCGCCCGTGCCTATCGAATCCGACTGGGTGCCGATCATGGAGTTCACCTCCGCGGATACCTTTCAGCACTCGCCCTTCAGCGACATACTAAACTAATTAAGGTCCCTCCTCTTGTTAGGACAAAACTTGCCGAACTATGTCCGGCAGGATTGGGATGCGGATGACGAAGAGATTCGCCGCCCACCCACCACCCACTCAGTAGCCACTGTCGATGATTTGACCGACATGCTCGACTTCGAATCCGAAGACATCGACGATATGGAAGACGATGCAGGAGACGAACATGAACTACTGCCCACATGGCACTAGACAGCCACCTCATCATATGGTATATATATGGTGGACACACCCAAAGAAAATGACGACGAGGAACGGAAGGATGCAGCGAAGGATTGTTCCCTTGAGAAGCAGTCAAAGCGGCGGCGTAAACGCCGCTCCAAATCCCGCCTCGGCAGAAACAACGATCATATAGGCCTAGCGCTATAGCAGGGTGAGCCAGTGGATGACGAACACGGCAGTGAACAACCGTCCGACGATGGCAACACAGAGAATCAAACCGAACAACCCGTCTCTGGCGAAGATAACAGTTCGGATGACATCACACCGGACAAGCTCCTGGAGCATAAGAATCTCCATCAAAGGCTTGTCGCCACTGCACGGAGTCTGAAAATGCAGAAGCGCAAGCTCAAGGCTGCGCAAGATACACTCAGAATTAGATGGAGCAAAGTACTCAACACTTCAGAAAAGTATGGCGGCAGTAGCCACACAAAGAGCTACCCGAAGCGAAAGCTACTAGCTGAATTCTATGATGAGGCCTTAGAGCCCCCGCAATCGAAAAACAAAACAGCCATCCGGTCGGATAGACGACCTCGTGACCAACATAGAGCGGCAAACGACGCTGCTCACAAGCCGATACACGATCCACGAGAGGACTCGCATCAAAAGGACGGCCCAACCAGATCCATCTACGGGCCAAGAAAGCGCGCTCCAGCACGCAATGCAACACAACAAAAATCCGAACACCACGGTACACCCAAATACAAGGGTGCCGCACACCCCCTATGTTTCACCGATGAGGTGCTGGACCATGAATTTCCAGATGGATTCAAACCCGTAAACATAGAGGCATACAACGGAACGACAAACCCTGGGGTCTGGATTGAGGACTACATCCTCCATATCCACATGGCTCGAGGATACGATCTCCATGCCATCAAGTACTTACCCCTCCAGCTCAAAGGGCCAGCCCGACACTGGCTTAAAAGCCTCCCCGACAACACCATTGGAAGTTGGGAAGAGCTCGAGGACGCTTTTCGGGCAAATTTTCAAGGGACCTATGTCCGACCACCGGATGCAGACGATTTAAGTCATATAACTCAACAGCCCGGAGAGTCAGCCCGAAAGCTTTGGAACATGTTTCTCACTAAAAAGTACCAAATAGTCGACTGTCCGGACGCCGAATCCTTAGCAGCTTTCAAACACAGCGTTTGAGACGAATGGCTTGCCACACACCTCGGCCAAGAAAAGCCAAGAACAATGGCAGCATTAACAAGCCTCATGACCCGCTTTTGCGCGGGCGAGGACAGCTGGCTAGCCCGATGTAGCACCAGCGACCCAAGTACATCCGAAGTCAGGGACGGAAACGGGAAGCTGCGACGCAGCAAAAACAAGCGCCGGAATAAAGAAGACATCCCGAAGAGCATGGTGGTAAATTCCGGATTCAGAAGCTCTCGGCCAGGTCAGCAAAAGCTGCCCTCCAAAGGCAACAAAGACGAACTGTCCAGCCTAAACAAGATTCTGGACAAACTATGTTAGATCCACGGCACCCCCCGACAAACCTGCAAATCATACCCATAGAGAATGTTGGGTTTTCAAGCAGTGCGGCAAACTCAACGCCGAACACAAGGCGCAGGATACACCAAGCGAAGACAAGGACGAGCCTCGCAAGCAAAGCACGGGGGAACAGAAGAAATTCCCACCAGAAGTCAAAACAGTAAACGTGTTACACGTGATAAAGAAAAACAACGCGGCACTCATAGAGACACGTGCCCCAGGGCCTATCACCGTGGAGTTCCGCCACTAGTCGTCCCAACCGATCATCTTCGACCATCGAGATTACTCGGCAAGTATCCGGCATGCAGGATGGGCTGACTTGGTGTTAGACCCGATAATTGACGGATACCACTTCACACGAGTCCTGATGGACGGCGGTAGTAGTTTAAACCTGATATATCAGGATACAGTCTGCAAAATGGGGATAGACCCAACAAAAATCAGCCACAGCAATACTACCTTTAAAGGAGTAACACCAGGCCCAGAAGCCCGTTGCATGGCTCCCTGCTACTAGAGGTTATATTCGGCTTTCCTGATAACTTCCGCAGCGAAAAGTTAACCTTCCACATCGCTCCGTTTCAAAGTGGCTATCAAGCACTACTTGGACGTGAAGCTTTTGCTCGCTTTAACGCAATACCGCATTACGCTTCTCTCATGCTTAAGATGCCCGGTCCACGTGGCATCATTACAGTCAATGGAAATATTGAGCGCTCCTTGCGCGCAGAAGACCGTGCGGCCGCTTTGGCAGCCGCACACTAAATGGCCTCACCAGCTAGAGCATCCGACGGGTCGTCAAGACCACGGACACGGTTAGATGAGTCCGGTGTAGCTACATAATTGATACAGGTTTGATGGCTATACCCCTATAGCAATACAAGGGGCTCAATGCGTGTAAACAACTGACAAATAGGCTCAATTCCACTCATCTTGAACTGTACTTGGTTTATTTAGTATAACCTACCTTTTGCACGACAACTTTTCAGCTAAGTTTCTCTCTTTTGAAGATGACCATCATGCTACACCCGTCCAGGATACGGCACAGCGGACACACAGGCGCAGACGTGCAGCAGGGACCCGTTCCAAGGATTCTCTTTAGATTAAGACCCTGTGTAAATCTTTTTTACTGTCTCTTGTTGATACACATCCCCTAGATTCTCAGTACAACTGACATGGATGCTGACGTATTGGCATCTGGCCACGTCAGATTACTGCACGTACCTGGACACCAGGGGCTTATTACAAAGGGCACTGCTTAGCCCGGTTTACATAATAAAGATAGAATACCTTAGGGAGTGTTCAGCGTTGCAAGATTGGCCTTATATGCATCAGCTCCGAATCATGTCTTTGGTCAAAATGTTGGGATTTCCCGGCTCCTGTGTTTTGCTGCCTTACGTTCCGCTCTATCGGCTAAGGCGGCAGCAGGAGAACTACTGCGATTGTGCCCTGGTTCATCCGGACAAGCACCTCATTAGAGAAAGCCGAAAACTGACTGTCATGATATAGCGTGAGACTGGTCAACCACTCGATGACTTAGCAGAATTTTCGGGATTCCTCCGCCTTAACGAAGGGCCGTTTCCCAGCCAATCATGTACGCGCCCCGAATACGGATGAGCGCGGAGCCACCAGGGGCTATATAGTAGCCCCACTGTCAAACTCCTCTGGCTAAGTGAAAGTGTTAAAGCATTATAGTCCGATTGCCTGGTTTGCTATGCTATCACCTCCTTAATGGACCAAGACGTTGGATCAAGTGTGAACATGCGCCTTCTACGAACACCCCCGGATTATATGCGTCGGGGCTGAAGCCGACGACTGCCATCTTTCAGGTTATATACATACATACATAAACGGCCGCACAGGAGGTATTATAATTCTTGTAGGCACAAGTATAAAATAGCCTTCATAATTCAGCAAAACATTGTTTTTCAATAGGAATACATGTCATTAGAACATAATATTCTTCGAGCACTGCACCTCTATGGAGCGAGCTCCCTCAAGAACTTCTCGAAAGTAGTGCTTGGTAGGTACTTGGCTCTCGTCTGAAACTTGGGCTGCAATGGTGGTGGCCTCCATCTCCGCCCAGTATGTCTTCACACGGGCAAGGGCCATCGGCGCACCCTCTACGCACGACGACCTCTTCATCGCGTTGATATGCGGCACTGCACCAAGGAATTGCTACAACAAACTAATATAACTGTTCGGCTTTGGCCTTTCCGGCCACAGATGATCCACAACAGACCTCATGGCGAGTCCGGGCAATCTATTCAGCTCGTCCATTCGGCCAACCGATCAGTCAATGTAAGCAGACGCTCTGGAACATGAAATTGTGACCAAAACAACTTCTCCACTTCGCGATCTTTTTGATCTCGGAAGTATTCGGCCGCATAAGCAACACTCGCCACTAAGTCCAGATATGCGTCCGCAGAACTCCACAGCCGGTCCAAAGGGGCGTATTTAGGATCTCCAAACTTCATCCGCAGCATAAAGGGCTTCCCAGCCGTAATATCCCCGGCTTGGTGCAGCTCCTCCTTCATCGCTCTCATTGTAGAGCAGGTGTCTTTGGCTGCCACCGTGGCCTTCTCCAGGTCTGACCTCTTCGCTCGATCTTCCTTTTCAAGAAGCTCGTAACGGTCAGCGGCATTCTTTAATTCCACAACCATTATGGCTATTTCCTCCTTGCTTTGGTAGTGAGCAGCATATTTGGCTTTCAACTCCTCGATTGCCTTTAGGGCAGCCGCATCGCTTTCCTGGCTTGTTCTTTGGCTTGGGCAACTTTCGCCCGCAGGTTCTCCACGGCCGCAGCTCCATCTGCATTCAAAAACATGTTATAGATACTGGCATCATGCTCCTCTTATCATGTGTCACTGGAGAAATTACATACCCTGCGCCTCGTCAAGCCGCTTGTTGACAAGTACGATGTCGGCGTCTGCCACATCAAGCTGCCACTTTAGATCGGCAAACTCCTTAGTCCGGCTGGCCACCGAACCCTCCGCCACCTGCATATCACGGCAGCATGATTATTCCTGGGACTATGATCCTCTATGCGCCGTCATCTTCGACGGCACCCAGATTCTCAGGGGCTACTATCTACACAGGGCACATCTAAAAATGTGTAGTACTCTAAAAAATGTACATCATTTCACATACCTCAAAACCCGTCAAGAGACTCATAACAGCTTCATGCAACCCGCTCTCGGCGGACGAAATTCTTTCAATCACCACACCCATCAATGCGCGGTGCTCTTCTGAGATAGCCGATCGCTCTAGCAGATCCCTCAGTACGTCCGACCGCACACCAGATGGAGCCGGACCCTTTCGATTGCTCTCTTCAAAAGCCGGATACTGAGGACTTCGGGTGGCCATATGACTACCTTCTGGCCTTGCCGGATCAGGAGAAACCCTCCGCGACGACACCTCGGGGTCGCCTGCCTCATGAGGCGGTATGGTAGGGGGAGGCGTTTCGCTCTCCATCATTTCTGGAAGAAGATCCCCCGAAGACGAGCTCTGCTGAGAAGGGATAAGGTCCGAACTGCAAGATAAATGCTTCGGTTATTTTCCTCAGGAGTAAGGCAAGGTTTTTTCATTATTAAGTACCCTTTTTATTTACAGCTCGGTGGAGGGCTGATCCCCTTGAGGGCATAGTGCGGCCGGGGTATACCCCGGTACAGGACCCTCTGGCGAAGATTTCTTCCCCCATTTGGAGACCATTGTCTCTGGGTCCTCAGAGGCGGTCCTCTTTCTTCCCTAGGAGAGGAAGTTTTGGTTCCTCCTCCCCGGCTGACATCCTTTGTGGAGGCGCTAGCCTCCTTGTTCCCCCCTTTATCTTCTCCCGAAGGCGCTTGATAAGGCGCGACCTCCAGCATCCTGGTTAACACGGGGTCTGGTGAGGTCTCAGGGAGGGGGCGGGACACCTGATCAACTTTGCCTTCGCTATCCAATCCTGGTCAAAGAGCGGCATTTTTAGGGTGACGTTGCGATAAATAAACAGACAGTGTGTTCGGATGCGGGGCTACTTACTTGGGTATCCGGGCGATTACAGCTCAGACCTGCATCCTCCGTGGTGTCCGGACACATTATTTGTGGTCCGAAGAACAACTTGTACAACTCCTCGGGCGTCATACCGAGCAAGTGTTGAATATCTCGCGGTCCCTCCGGATTGAACTCCCACAGGCGGAGGGGACGACGTTTGCAGGGCAGGACCCGGCAAATTAACATGACTTGCATCACCGTGACCAGACTGACATCTCTCTCAAGGAGATCACGGATGCGGCTCTACAATGTGGCCACATCCTTTACTGGCCCTGAGTCCAGCCCCTTGTTGACCCATGACATTAGTCCTGGCGGGGAACCCGAGCGAAAGATCGGTGGGGCCACCCACTTGGTACCCCTGGGAGCTGTGATATAAAACCACTCTTGTTGCCATAAACTGGACACCTCCTGGAAAGAGCCCTCAGGCCATGGGGCGTCGGCATTTTTGCTTATTACGGCGCCTCCGCACTCTGCGTGCCGCCCCTCGATCATCTTCGGCTCCACTTTGAAGGTCTTGAGCCACAGTCCGAAGTGAGGGGTAATACGGAGGAAAGCTTCGCACACAATGATGAACGATGAGATGTGGAGGATAGACTCCGGAGCTAAGTCGTGGAAGTCCAGCCCATAATAGAACATAAGCCCCCTCACGAAGGGATCTGGCGCGTAGCCTAGCCCTCGGAGGAAGTGAGATACGAACACGACGCTCTCACTGGGCTTGGGGGTGGGAATAACCTGCCCTTGAGCAGGTAGCCTATGCGGGATTTCGCCGGTCAGGTACCTGGCCTCCCATAGCTTTATTACGTCTTCCTCCGTGATGGAGGAAGGCATCCACCGACCTTGAAGGTTGGATCCGGACATAATCGGAGGTCCGAAGCGCCTGAACCTGAGCTTTGGGTGTTGGAACTCGAGGCGGGAGGCGGATTCGATTAAGATCGTGAGGAAAAGGAATAGGCCTTGGTCTCTTTATAAAGAGGTTGAATACCAAGAGCCCTCCTCGTGACCATTTGGGACTTACCTTCAATCGAGGGGTCATACCAACAGGCACGATTGGGTTACCCACGTCCGTGTTGATGAGAATCCCGTAACAAAGGGGACACGATCTCTGCTTCGACAAGACGTGCCAAGGAAACCGCCTCGCGAAACGCGCTGAGATTGGTTATGAAAAACGATTCGAATAAAGACCTAGCTGTGGTGTGATGTCACACTAGAGGGTATATCAGCAGATTAGATTTGTGGAAACATTATTCTCTCTACGGTGGTATGTGGAACTTGTTTTGCAGAGCCGAACACGTTCCTCGTGTCCAAAACCTTTTATAAAGTATCCAGAGAAGGAACCCGCCTTGCAATGCTGAAGACAAATCTGCACGCCGGACTCATCGCCATTGAAGCCTGGTTCAGGGGCTACTGAGGGAGTCCTGGATTAGGGGGTATCCGGACAGCCGGACTATATCCTTTGGCCGGACTGTTGGACTATGAAGATACAAGATTGAAGATTTCGTCCCATGTCCGGATGGGACTCTCCTTGGCGTGGAAGGCAAGCTTGGCAATACGGATATGTGGATCTCCTTCCTTGTAACCGACTCTGTGTAACCCTAGCCCCCTCCGGTGTCTATATAAACCGGAGGGTCTAGTCCGTAGGACCAAGAACAACAATCATACCATAGGCTAGCTTCTGGGGCTTCGCCTCTTCGATCTCGTGGTAGATTAGCTCTTGTAATACCCTTATCATCAATATCAATCAAGTAGGAGTAGGGTTTTACCTCCATCGATAGGGCCCGAACCTGGGTAAAAACATCGTGTCCCTTGTCTCCTGTTACCATCCGCCTAGACGCACAGTTCAGGACCCCCTACCCGAGATCCGCCGGTTTTGACACCGACAATCCTCCTCTCTTCTACGGGGATTAAGAACTAGGCTTCTCATCTTTCTATCAGGTTCACGTGTTACTAATCTGTAGACTTATAGGATTGTTGGTTTCAAGCCTCAGTTCAGTTCCTACTATTTCCGTGTGTTGACAGTTGATCTCGGAACCTTGATATTGTGATGTTGAGTGGTTATGCCACCATTTTGCAGGATGTCTCAAATCGTTTGAGCATTTACAGCCGTTATGCTGTCGGAGTCACCCCAGGTTTCTAAACAGTCTGATGCATCGCAAATCCCTTCTTTCCGTTCTTAATGTTTCTTTGGGCCAGTTTAACCACACTAATCGGTGAGTTGAGATACTCTGTTGCCTCGACATATATGTTGGAGCTATTATTATGACCCTAGGTGTCTCAGAGGATCACCTAGTAATCTAGCCATGTTTTGTGTTCCCAATGTGATGATTCTGGCCATCATTCTCGAAAGCATCCCGTGATGCCACTTAGTTAGTAGGCATTCTATTCCTGGGTTCTTGAACCCAAGATTCACCCTACTTACTTCATGTTGATAGTGTTTGCTAGTTCCTTTAGGATATTAGTAACCTTTGTGATAGTCCTCGAGGTCTGTGGTATTTTCCTCTTACAAATGCCATGAACCACTTATGGCAGAAGTTCCTCGTTGAACCAAAAGATCACAACCAGAGTGCTATTGATGAGTTCTCCATTCAAAAATTGTGAATCGGCCAGTCCTTCCTCTTCTACATGGGTTATCCGGAAGAAATATGTTGAACTTGTTCGACATACTAATCTATGCATCCACAACTCAGATAATCATATGTTCTCTGAGTTGTCCCCCTTCAGTTATATTCCGACCTTCATCTATCAATTGATAGTTAAGGGTATGTGTGCGATCGTGTTCATTGATGCCTATTATTCTTGTGGTCCGTCAAGCCATTCTATTCAGGAATGACTAGGAGAAACAAACTCCAGTACCTCATCCATATCCAGGATTGGGTCAAAGTAGTTGTGCTCTGCAGATCAAATGCCAATCTAGCTTTTGCTCTGTTCTACCATGGAGTATTACCCCCCTTTATGTCAGGATTGTCATGAGAATTGCACCATCTCTTATGAATTCTTGACGCAGTGATACTTCTTGCCATCATTGTTCATTCCTTGGTTTCCGTGTTATTGCAACCGGAATGCCGACAAGGGAATCGTGATGTATGAAATCAATACTCCTAGCAACCCTGTTGCTTGATAGTTAATGGACAATACTCTCATTCTTAGCATGTTGGTTACTGAGACATCCTCCTAAGATTGATCGTGCTACTAGTCCATATTTCCTGTTGCACTCTTCGATTGATGGGTTAGGATTTTGTCAAACCCTTGATCTTTTTTATCATATCGTCTTGCCTTGAAAAGCAAGATTGTTCTCGAGCTTCATAACATATCGGTGGCCCGTGATTTTCCGAATATCTTCTTGGAAGTATCACCAGGTTGTCCCCTAACCGTTATGTTGAGCTCGTGATCAAATGGTTTTCCTATAAACCACTCTTTCTCCAAGAATATGTGTTGGATACCTTGAGCTAGTTGGTTAAGCTAAACAACAACTTGGAGAGTTGGAAGATAAAAGATTGCCTAGCATAGTTCATTTCAAGGATATATTTGTGTGTGTTGAAGAAAGATGATATCATCATCGATTGGTCCCTGTGATCAGTTCTTGGACCTATTGTCTTATCAAAACTTTGATTTGAGTGTGGGCTATCCTCAAATCAAATCAGAACCAACGATGTTCATAATGTTGTCTTACTCGTGGTTTTTCCTTGAGCATACTCCGTTATATCTTTTGTTCTGACCAATGCTATCACCATGTCCACATAATTGTGGAATTCCATTTATATGGAAACCTGGATGAATTGTTGTTGAGCCCATCGACAACATCCTTATCTTCTCCATGATTTTGTTGGACATTAAGCTAGTATTGGAAACTTTGTAAGCATTGCCTTCATGTCTCGTTCATGAGGTATATGTTTGGATCAAAGAAGATACTTCCTCTAATTCATGTGCACTTGATATAAGTTGTCGCCGTGGATTCAAGAAATATTGTTTGCTTCCTCTAGAATCATCCCAAGTTAGTCGTGCATACGTGCGAAGTATTCTGTGGTTTCAAGACTTGCAACCTTCATTCCATATGTATTCCCTAGCACACCAAGCCACTGACTAATTTAAATTCGTTCAAGGAGAAGAAGTTCCTTCTTAAGAGCTAATCCGGACTTATGTAAGGACTTCGGTATCCTCGATCATGGTTCCCAAACATAACTCGGTAGTGTTTCATTGTATGACTACTATGTGGTCATGCTTGTTTGGGACAGCGTGTTCACATGTGTGTAGAAGAACCAACTCATGTTTTGGAGCTTGCTTCCGTAGTTCATCTCCCAAGAATCTCACAACGTCATCTCGTCGAATTGTGTTGCAAAATTTATTTTGCAGACATGTTGAGTCTGAAATATCCTGTTACTAACCAGATCTGAATCTCAGGCAGATATGATGGTTGGGACATTCCCAAGAATTATAATATTGGTCTTTTGAACCGTTAAGTGGATGTCATGGCTACACACTTATCCGGGAGATCTATTATTGTAGTATCTCGAGTCTGCAAATTTTCCCATTCTCCCATGAGGAGTTGGTATGACCTAGTCTATAAGTTATACCTTATGGGTTCCTTGATCTCCCGAAGTCAGACCTTTAGTTGATGTTCCAGATACCAAATGGTATCGAGTTAAGCTGGTACATCAGGAAGAACAGTAGAAGCGGAGTGCTAAATGTCTCTCGGTCGATCATCCAGATTCCATTCCCTTGGCCTCGCTAAGGTGAAATCCGAGAAAGTGTTGTCCTCCTTTGCATCTGCAATCATCCATCACTATTCATCATGGTAGTATGAGGTGTTGCCAAGATCCTCGGCACGGATGTTGGTAAAACCCTGATGAATATGGAAATGCTCAAGTTCTTGAAAGCATGCTCAGGCACTAGGTTACATCCTTAGTATCAATTGGAATGTGCCTTCCATTTGCCGAATTGCCCTATAACCGTAGTTTCCTTTCCAAACTGAGTATGCCATTTCTTTGAATTCCTTCAAATGATCGTTTGTGAATTGCCATTAGCCTGGTATGAAGAGCTTCAATGATCCTTTTTGATAGTTTCTTTATGTCGTCGTCGTGTTGGATGAAGATCTCGAAAGCAAAGACGTCAAGATCAATTTGGAGCAATGATTGAACATCTTCGAGAAGGGCATTTGGATCGTGAAGACTGTGATAGCTTGTGTCCCCTCTGTCCTCTTACCTCATGTCTTGAGTCTCGGGACGAGATTCTTGTTTAGTGGGGGTGAGTTGTCACAGCCCTAGAATTTGATTGCGGACAGTTGCATAAGCATTCATGTCATCATGTCTAAATTTATATGAACTTGAAATGGGGGATGTTCAAACCCTAGTATCAAAAGGAATCCACTAGGTTCAACTAAAATATTTCCAGTGATTCCAAATGGCCTTAAAAAATGTTAATCATTTTTGTAAAATGCTGGAAGTAGCAACCAGAGGTGATGCACATTTTTTCATGACATTTTGAATTTCTGAATCAATTCATAAAGTATTTGAATTGGGGCTAATAATTCATATAAAACATTTATTGGCTCCAATAATTCTGAAAGTTTGTGAGTGGCTTTGAATACTTTTTAAAAGGCCATGTAATAATTTTCAGAAGTTTATGAAATGATCTGGTTTTTGAATCAAATCAAAACAAACTACAAAAATAGAAAACAACAGAACATAATTCCGAAAGTTTATGAAATGACCTTCGCCTCGCTCGTTTGTTCATCGCAGCGCCAACCCCACACCCACCCGAGCTCCAGCCGCCGCGAAAGTGGTCGCCGCCATCAAACCCGACCACCGCAGCTCTGGCCACCATCACCACTTGACGCGGACGAGTGCCCGCTACACGTAGGTGCTCTCTGCTGTCCATTTGACAGCAGGAGCACGAAACCCATGCCTCACCTTCGCGTTTGGCCTCGGCGACGGCTAGACGCCGGCAAGTTTGACCCTGCTGACTAGAGGTTTAACCTCCCTGGGTCAATGATATGTGGGCCCAGGCCCCTAACTAATTTAGGCTTAGTATTAGCTTAGTGTTAATTAATTCTATTAGATAGATTAGATACTGACACGCGGGCCCCACGGGCCAGGTTTGACCTGGACGGGCCTTGTTGACTCGTTGACGTCACAGAGACGTAGTACTGATGCAATAAAGCATTTTCTGGATTTAGCTTTTTTTACATAACCAGGAAATTCCAGAAAATGTTTAAGCTTCAGAATATCAAAGAAAATAATCTATAACTCAGAATGAAATAAATTATATATGAAAAATTATCATAAAAATCCAATATATCCATTGGTACTGGTTTCATGCCTGATGAAGCAACTTAAACATGCTGTTTAAATCAAAACATGATAATGGCATTTTAAATGCTTGATATGGAGTTTGCATATGAACCCTTGGTTCATATGGACTTCATTTAAATTGTTGGTAGCTGCATTAGCTCAAATCACAACATATTGCCATGTCACATTCATGCATCATATTGTTGCGTTGCATTGATTGTGTTCTCTCTTGTTTGCTGATGTTTGTCCCCTCTCAGTAGACGTGGTTCCGACGACAAGATCGATGACACCGATGAAGAACTATAATATCTTTAAAAGTGCCAGGCAAGCAAAACCACCTTGTTCATTCCGATACAATCCCACTCCCGCAAAACCACCTTGTTCATTTCGAAACAATCCCACTCCCTCGCTTCTACTGTCTTTAACTGTATTAGGACAACAACGATTCAACTGTTACATGTTGCGGTAGTCGAACCCCTTTCCTTTGCATGACCTGTCATTGCCACAGTAAATAGATGAAACCCACTAGCATGAGTAGGAGTTGTTTGATCCCTGATGTGCCTACTCATTCATGCTTGTTGTCATGCCTGCTACTGCTTAGAGTTGAGTCAGGTCTGATTCATCGGGGATGTATTGGAATGTGGTGAACATGTCTTACTGTTGAGAGCTAACTGTGTGAACACGATTTGGTAAAGGTAGCGGTGAGAGGCCATGTAGGAGTACATGGTGGGTTGTCTCATTGAAACCGTCCTCAGGAACTGAGTTCTGTGTTTGTGATCCATGAACAGCTACAACAACACATTGGGCTCCAGTCACTTCAAGCTCTCTCGACTTATTAATCAGCTTGATCTCTGTCCAGGAGTTGCAACTAGTTTATGGTGTTTGTAGGTTGTGTTAGTAGTCTACCAAGTGGAACCCGGTACAGGTGGGCTTGGGACAGACTAGGCACCGTGGCCGGGTATACCAAGCGTCGCCCATTTGGTGGGCTAGGGAACCCTATACACATCGTTTGGGGCCATGAGCGACACGTCGGCCAGATCTCCTTGCGGATGGAACCCGAATAGGCGATAAACCAGGACTAGAGACTTGCGTGGTTAGTCAGGTCGTGGCCGACACCCTCGCCAGGCTTCCGCTTGAAGGTTGCCGAGATACATGACGTGTACAGGGCGGTAAGTGGAGAGAGCGTGTGTGAAGAAGCACACCCCTCCAGGGTTATAAATGATCTATTCGAATAGCCGTGTCCATGGTAAAGGACTTCTAGGTTGCCTATACAGTTCATAGACAAGTGAAAGTGGATACTCTAAAATACGCAAGATAAGCGTGAGTGCTATGGATGGCCTTCTCACAGGGAGAAGGGAGCGGATCCATAGTGGTGTATTGATTGGTGAATATGTGGACTCATGTGCGCCACCTCAAAAGTGTTACTTGCAGTCATAGTTCAGGATAGCCACCGAGTCAAAGCTGGGTTTCTGCACTTAAAGTCCACCACCCCTTTGTTGATACTAATGCATATGTAGCTAGTTCTGATGTAAGTCTTGCTGGGTACATTTGTACTCACTTTTGCTTAATTTATGATTTTGCAGAGAGACTTTAGTCTCACAAGTAGTTCCATGTGGACTTCGACGTTTAGCTTGTTACCTTAGCCACGATCTTGTACCCTTGGGAGGGTCTTGTAGTTAGTCAGGCTTCTCAGCCTTTTTCATTTGTCATTGTCTGTACTAAGACATGGTTATGCTTCCGCATGTTCGTGTTGCTTGCATGACTTGAATGCTGGGTCATCAGACCCAGTTTGTAATATTTGGATCTTCGGAGCCTAATGAATAAATACTTTGAGTCATAGAGTTATGTTGTGATGCCATGTTGTATTTACACATATCGAGCATATTGCGTGTATGTTATTGGAATGCTTGGTATGTGTGGGATCTGACAACCTAGTTGTTTATTCTTGGTAGCCTCTCTTATGGGGAAATGTCTCCTAGTGCTTCCACTGAGCCATGGTAGCTTGCTACTACTCTGGAACACTTAGACTGGCCGGCATGTGTCCTTCTTCGTTCCTGTGTCTGCCCTGCGGGGAAATGTCATGCGGTTTCTACTTGAGTCCTGTTAGCTTGCTACAGCCCGGATTCACTCGCTGATGACCGACACGTTCGTTGCTGGTTCATGTATGCCTGTCCCTGTAAGTTAGTGCCACTTTGGATTCATGACTAGTCATGTTGGCCCGGGTTCTTTATCATATGGATGCTAGCGACACTATCATATAGGTGAGCCAAAAGGCGCAAATGGTCCCGAGCCAGGTGAGGTGGCACCCGTGGGAATACCGTGCGTGAGGCCGCAAAGTGATATGATGTGTTAGATTCTAGATCGGTGTGACTTAGGATTGGGGTCCTGATAAAAGCACTCTTCGGAGGATGACGATCTCAATGTCTTTACGGTCTTTGAGACTTTTCTTCAAATAATCGAGGCAAAAGGGCGCTCCGTGACCTCGACAAAGTTAACCAAGTAGCCGCAATAAATGCTTGGAACGACACGACAATAACTTTTACCGCCGCCAACGAACCAAGGGCCAGATCAGTCCGAGCTCCAGCCGCCTCGGTCCTAAACCCAATTGTGGCTGGCTTTCGAGTCACCAAAATGCTCATGGACAGTGGCAGCGGATAGAACCTCATCTATGAAGAGACGCTCAATAAAATGCAAATGGACAAGAGTCGCATCAAGCAAAGCAGTACCACCTTTCGAGGCACTATCCCTAGTCGAGAAGCACGATGCTCGGGCAAAATTTAAACTTGATGTAGTATTCGGCACGTCAAAGAACTACAGGTCCAAAGAGTTGCTCTTCCACGTGGCACCTTTCAATAGCGGATATCACGCCCTATTGGGGCAAGATGCCATGACACGCTTTCAAGCCATACCAATTAAGGGTACATGAATTTCAAAATGCCAGGGCCTAACGGAGTTATCACTATCACCAGTGATCCTGATATAGCACTCTGCGCCGAAAACAAAACTGCATACTTGGCCTTCGAGGCACTATCCGAGGCCCTCCCGGCTGAGGAGCTAACCACTCTGCGATCCACAGTGGACAAAGACAATGTAATCCTTGTCAAGAGGCCCAAGTCCACTTCTTGGAAACCAGCAGTCGAAATAGTCAAATTTCAAGTGCACCCGACGGATCCTAACTAGACAACCTCCATTGGAGCACAACTGGATGCGATGGTCAATGTCGCCTTATGAGCGTTCCTGCCCGAAAATTGGGACATCTTTGCCTGGCATCCTTCCGATATGCCAGGAATCCCACGCATACTGGCCGAGCATAACCTCAACATAATAAAGGGGTTCAAACTAGTCAACCAAACGTTGCGGCAATTTTCCGAACCCAAACGACAAGCTATGGGGGAGGACCTAGCCAACCTACTTGAAGTCGGGTTCATCAGAGAGATCAAACACCTGGACTGGTTAGCGAACCTGGTCATGGTGCCGAAGAAGGATAAATCCTGGCGCCTTTGCGTCGATTTCAAGGATCTCAATAAGGCTTGCCCTAAGGACCCCTTTCCGCTGCCCCGCATTGACCAAATCATTGACACGACCGAAGGACACGACTCACTGTGTTTCCTCGACGCATACTCCGGATACCATAAAATTCAGATGAAGGAGTCCGACCAGGCCGCAACGACATTCATTACCCCGTATGGGCCTTTCTGCTTCAGCAGTATGCCTTTGGGACTCAAAAACACTGGCACCACTTACCAACGCATGATTCAAACATGTTTGGAAAAGCAAATTGGCAAGACAGTGGAGGCATACGTAGATCGTGTCCCCTTATTGCGGGATTCTCATCAATACTGCATGGCCTCCGAATGTCGAATCATTGGTGGACGATCTACGCCTCACATTTGAAAACCTCCAAACATATGACATACGGCTCAATCCGGAAAAATGTGTTTTCAGCATTACAGCCAGAAAACTACTCGGGTTCATTGTTTCCAATAGAGGAATCGAAGCGAACCCATCCAAAATCCGAGCCTTGTCACAATTGGCAATGCTAACAGACTTAAAGCAGGGCCAAAAACTAGCTGGGTGCGTGGCAGCCTTGAGCCGCTTTATCTCCAGATTAGGAGAAAAGGCTCTGCCACACACCGACCACTTTGAATGGACGGATGCGGCTACAGCCAGATTGGAAGAAATAAAAACTTTGTTAGCAAGTAACCCAATCCTTGCCACACTAAGTGTTGGTGAACCTACGTTGCTCTACATATCCCCAACTCACCAGGTTGTGAGGGCGGTACTCGTCGTCGAACGAGAGGAGGGACACAAATTCCCACTCCAGAAACTAGTGTACTGTGTATCGGCAGTCCTTACACCATGCAAATCTCGATACCCTAGCGTATGCGGTCTTCATGGCATCCCGGAAGCAGCGGCACTACTTTCAAGAGTGTTCGATCACGGGGGGTCCGAAGTACCACTCAATGACATCATAAATAATCGGGACGCCACCGGCCGCATAGCCAATTGGGCCATCGAGCTCTTAACATTTGAAGTAACATACAAGCCACGCCGAGCTATTAAATCTCAGGTGTTGGCGGACTTTGTCGCCGAATGGACGAAAGCCGATCTCCCTAAAGATTACTGCACATACTCCGACTGGGTAATGTACTTCGACGGCTCTAAAATGTTAGCCGGATTGGGGGCTGGTGTCATCCTAACATCCCCTACAGGGGACATAGCCCACTACGTATTACAAATCATATACGGTCTCCAACAACGTGGCCGAATATGAGGCACTACTGCATGGTCTCCGAATGGTTGTTTCTATGGGCATACAACGCCTAGAGGTGCGTGGGGATTTGAACCTGGCAATATCCGAAATAAACGGAGAATTCGATGCAAAAGATCCAAAGATGGCGGCATACAGAAACATCGTACTCAATATATCAGCTCGGCTTGAGGGGCTCGAGTTCCATCACGTTGCTTTAGACAGTAATTAGGCAGCGGGCATCCTTGCTCGAATGGGCACTAAACGCGACCCCGTCCCGCCTTCCACCTTTGTGGAAAGGCTCTTCAAGCCATCCGTGGTATGGCAGGACGAGAGTGGAAATACTACTCCGGCGTCGATCATACCCCCAGATACCGAACACAATTCCGATATCATCGGGGGCTCGGGCACCGAAATGACACCTTCCGCCCATGTAATCATGGCTGTCATTGCCCCATGGATCGAACCCTTCCTGGCCTACCTTAATAGGCAGGAGCTCCATGATGACCAGAATGAGGCCCGTCGCATAGTTCGACGCTCTAAAGCCTACAAAGTTCACAAAGGAGAACTCTACAAGAAAAGTACTACTGGAGTTCCTCAAAGATGTATCTCAGAAGAGGAGGGACGACAGCTCTTGGCTGAAATACATGATAGTCTCGGTGGCCATCACGCCGCAGCCCGGGCCCTCGTAAGTAAGGCCTTCCGTACAGGTTTCTTTTGGACAATAGCCCGAGCAAATGCACAGGCCCTTGTACAGAGCTATGGATGTCATCTTTTTGCCAATCAGAGTCATATGCCGCCCACTGCCCTAAGAACAATCCCCATTACTTGGCCTTTTGTGGTCTAGGGGCTAGATATGGTCGGACCCCTTAAAGGGGAAGCCATAAGAAGAAATATTTGCTGGTTATGATGGATAAATTCACTAAGTGGATAGAGGCCAAACCAGTAAAAACGGCTGAAGCTGGGCCGGTGATCGACTTTATATCCGGCGTTGTACACCGTTATAGTGTCCCTGAAAGTGCAACTATGCCCGGGTGGTTTTGGTAATTACTAACAACAAATGGATCATTGAACTAATGCTATTTCAAGATAAATATTTCAGGAAAGTTCAATGATTGGCATGGCATGGATTAGGAATGTGGACCCCTCAAAATGCTAAGGACACATATTGGCTGAAGCTCAAGACTCTACATTTTTCTTTCAGTGATCCAAGATCACACTGAGTCCATAAGAAAATCCAATACTATTAAAAGGGGATGAGGTGTTGCTTAATGAGTTTCTTTCTCAAAATGCTTAGTGACATGCTCCAAAACACTCAACCACTTTCTCACATCCACATATGTCCAAAACCAAAAGTCAAACTCAACCCCACCGAAACTTTCTATCCGGCGCCACCGAGTTCTTGACATAGTGAAAGTGCAACTATCCCTAGGTGGTTTTGGTAATTTATAACAACATATAGCTCATTGAGCAATTGCAATTCCAAGACAATTATTTCAGGAAAGCTCAATGATTGGCATGGCATGGATGGTGAAAGTGGAACCCTCAAAATACTAAGGACAAAGGATTGGCTCAAGCTCAAAAGCTCAAGACTCTTCATTTTACATTTTAGTGATCCAAGATCACATTGAGTCTGTAGGAAAAGCCAATACTATCAAGGAGGGATGAGGTGTTGCTTAATGAGCTCTTTGCCTTATGTGCTTAATGATATGCTCCAAAATCCTCAGCTACTTTCCCATATCCACAAATGACCTAAACCCCAAGCCAAACTCGGTCATACCGATTCTTTCTATCCGGCGCCACCGAGTTTCTCATATGTCATAAGCCATTGCCAAACCCTAGCAAATCGGTTCTACCGATAGGGATCTCGGTCTCACCGAGATGGGATTGCAACCTCTCTGTTTCCTTTTCGTAACTTTTCGGTCTCACCGAAAGAGCGGATCGGTCCCACCAAGATTGCAATGCAAACTCTCTGTTTCCCATTTGTAACATTTCGGTCTCACCGAAAGAGCAAATCGGTCCCACCGAGTTTGCCTGACCAACTCTCTGGTTAGCTAATTACCAAATCGGTCTCACCGAGTTTGTGTAATCGGTCTCTCCGAGATTACGTTATGCCCAAACCCTAACCACATCGGTCCTACCGAGATGCATGTCAGTCCCACCGAAAATCTCTAACGGTCACTAGGTTTACCATTTCGGTCCGACCGAGTTTATTGATTCGGTCCCACCGAGATTGGTAGATTGTGTGTAATGGTTGGATTTTAAGTGGAGGCTATATATACCCCTCCACCTCCTCTTCATTCGTGGAGAGAGCCATCAGAACACACCTACACCTCCAACATACATTTTCTGAGAGAGAACCACCTACACTTGTGTTGAGGTCAAGATATTCCATTCCAACCACATAAATCTTGATCTCTAGCCTTCTCCAAGTTGCTTTCCACTCAAATCATCTTTCCACCAAATCCAATCCTGTGAGAGAGAGTTGAGTGTTGGGGAGACTATAATTTGAAGCACAAGTGCAAGGAGTTCATCATCACCACACCATTTGTTACTTTTTGGAGAGTGGTGTCTCCTAGATTGGTTGGGTGTCACTTGGGAGCCTCCGTCAAGATTGTGGAGTTGAACCAAGGAGTTTGTACGGGCATGGAGATCGCCTACTTCGCGAAGATCTACCCTAGTGAGGCAAGTCCTTCATGGGCGATGGCCATGGTGGGATAGACAAGGTTGCTTCTTCGTGAACCCTTCGTGGGTGGAGCCCTCCGTGGACTCGCGCAACCGTTACCCTTCATGGGTTGAAGTCTCCATCAATGTGGATGTACGATAGCACCACCTACGGAACCACGGATAAAATTCTTCGTGTTTACATTGCATTTGCTCCCTCAAACTCCTCCCTTTACCTTCATGTGCATTTTTTTTTCATTCCGCTTCTATACTCTTAGAATAGCATGTGTAGGTTGATTGCTTGACTTGTTCAAAGTCGCTAAAATCTGGCAAGACTTGAAATTGGGAAAAGGCTAGGCTTTTATTTGGTCAAGTAGTGATGCAGAGCATCCCACAATCATACCCATGGACGCATCTACATCTCCTACGACTCCACTTGGACCAATGACAAGAGCCCGAGCAAAGGCTATCAAAGATAAGGTGAACTCACTCCTCTCCGAACTATAAATAGCCTTTTGCGCTAAGACTATAAATAGACCTCTCCCTCCTCCTAGTTAGTGCTAGCATTGGTTTAGCTCATATGTGATATAGAGCATTGCTCATCCATTACGGATCTACTCCATGAGAGAGACCGCGACCCCTCTATGGAGAATAACCCCTTGGATTCAAGACCCCCTCTTGGGTGGCCCCATCAAGACCTCCTCACAGAGAAGAACCGGTTACCTCTTGTATCGTCCCTTGTTGATTGTGGAGCTTGTATCTCCTCTCGTGTTTCGAGGATCTAGCATATGTGTGACCTAATCTCTTTGGTTTGAGTGTTTCTCTTGTCTTGCCCTTCGTGATTTCTCTTTGTGTTCTTCGTGTTCATCGCGGGATCCGCTCCGTTTGTGAAAGGTCGGCTGTATAGGGTTCCACCCTACATCATCTTGGTATCATGAGCCACGTTGATCATGATTTCGGAGCCCCCTCTCTTTGTTTTCTAGCTTGATTTTGTTGTTTTTCGTCCTAATCCAAAAATTCCCCACAAAAATAGCCCGAATTGTTTTTTGTGATTTGTTGGTGTGATTAAGTTTTGTTGGATTTGATCCATGGATTTGCTTTGCCTTGAGTGGATCTAGCTTTACCCCATCATCCCCACCATTTCCATGCATAAAGTCGCCCGGATTTCACACATTTCGCCACTCCCACCACGAACCCTAATAGTTCATCCTGTGCCCGAAATCGCCCAGGCACCGGACGTCCGACAGCCTCCGGACGACCACAATTCCCCGGACATCCGTCATACCCTAATGAAACTGAATTTTCCCAGAAATTTTCAGCCATAGCCACCACTTCCGCAAACACCTTCCTATACACCATAGTTTTCCCCCCTACCCAACTCCAACGATTTTAACACATTTTGGTCTTGGAGAAATTATGTTGTGGTAACTGTGTCCTTTTGTGTTTCGGCTATCTAGGTACGGTTCGACATCGACATCACCGCCGCTCATCTTTCCCATGGACTCGTCATCATCGGTATCACGATATCCTCATACATTCTCGCAATTGCATTGATAACCCCATAGCTTTACTTTCGCGTAGCTTTCCCATGGAGACTAGCATTTGAGTATTGCCGGCCACGTGACTTGTGCACATTAGTGATCATACTTCCCATAGCATACATACCATATCATCGTGGTGGATATCTTGGTATCTTCTCTTGTGTCACAAAGTTCTCGTCGCATACACAATTGCTATCTTGGTTCGCGAAGCATTGCATGAGAAAAGAGATCAAACAACAAAGAGCCAAACAAGCTTTTAAGCAAAAGGGAAATATAAGCAAAGAGGTTATAAGCAAGAACCATAGCATCATACAACATTAAGATTTTCATACTCGATCATCTTGCATCATAGCATAGAAACATCATACATATAGCATACTTGGGATAGAAGTCGTTGCATTTTTGCCTAGTAGGTTGTGCACAAGTTCGTATCCGCCTATTTTGCAATCATGCTAGCGTCTCTCTAGTGTTGTGCAATAAGAGCATCATTGTGGATTCCACATTTTGGCTCACCCTTGGTTGCGCGACCCCACTTATCTATTTGCGTATGTGTTTCCGTGTACCTTATCTTGCTATTGGTCTACTTGTTGCATTTGCACATTTATGAATCTTTTCCAACATTATTGAGTCTCACTTACAATTGCATCAAATTTTGTGCCACCATCCTAACCAAGCTCCACCATAAGCTTCTATTTGTGTAGGTGTGAGACACCGACAAGAATTGGTACCAATTGTGCTATTTCCTTGTTACACATTGGAGTGATCTTTGATCCATCTTCAACGTCGGTCAAGGTACATTTGGTATTGGTTCTTCTTTTTCTCCCACTCACATATCCTTGTTTGGAATGATGGATAGGCCAAGTACTTCTACCAACCCACTCTTCTTGGAGCAAGACGACGATCCGAACAACTACGTCACCAAGCTACACCTATTTGGAACACAACGAGCTTTGCATGAAGAGAAACTAGCAATGAGGAACCGCATCGACAACCTCGCCACCGACTTGCAACTCTCCACCAACGTACAAGAGACTACTTCGACCACAAGGTCGACGAACACAAGCACAAGAATGACGCAAAAATGGACGAGATTCATGCCTTGTTGGTCAACCGCATTTCTACCACTTCGTCCTACTCAAGAAGGAGCCGCTCGAGTCGACACTCCAACGACACTATCTCCGACTCAAGTACGCCGACATTGAACACTCTTCGTCGTGCCGCGCGTCAAGATCGTCAAGCAAACCACAATCCTCTACACGACACCGACTATCAAGAGCATCGACAACGTCAAACCCAAGCTGCATTCGCGCAAGCATAAGAACGGCAATGCGAACGACAACAAGAACAATTGGAGTGTGCACGACAACATCAAGATGCACAAGATGCCGAGGCACAACGTCAAGAACAACAACTACGTGAAGATCAAGCACTTGAGGTGCAACGTGCCCTTCGAGATTCGAGTCAAGCCATAGCCAACCGAGGCCGACAAGATCGTGAGGATCAAGAAGCGCTTCGTGATGAAGCTCAAGAGAGGATTTTCCACGCACGTGTGCATCGACAAGCTGCTCGTCAAGATCAGCAAGCTCCTCCACAAGCTCTCCAAGAACATCAACTTCAACAAGAGCATGAAGACATTGGAAATCCTCCTAGACAAGAGCAAAATGAGGTCGACAACCCTCCTCGCCAAGAGCAACATGAGATTGTCAATCATCAACGACATGGGAGTCATCATCCTCACACCAACACAATGTAGAGCAACGATATGGCAAGCCAAAGTTCACCATGCCCAAGTTCAACGGAAGCAATGACCCCGAAGAGTACATCTCATGGACATTGATGGTTGACAAAATCTTTCGCTTGCACAACTACGAACAAGAGAAGAAGATCGCGATGGCATCCCTTGAATTCCAAGACTATGTCCTCATTTGGTGGGAACAAGTCATTGAGCGCCGAGAGGCAAGAGGTGAACCACCCATCACAACTTGGGCGCAAATAAAGGATGTCATGAGAGCATGTTTTGTGACTAACTACTACAATCGTGACCTCTTCAAGAAACTCCAACTCCTCAAGCAAGAAACTAAGAGCGTTGAAGAGTACTACAAGGAAATGGAGATTGCCATGATACAAGCCAATGTAACGGAAGATGATGAGCAAACTATGGCACATTTTTTGAATGGACTCAATCAACCAATGAGGAAGATTGACGACTTCTAACCATAGTCGAACCTCATCGAGCTAGTGCACCAAGAAACCAAAGCGGAACGACAAGTGCAAGACGACTTCAAGTATGCCAAGTTCTCATCCAAGTCCTACGGCCTCTCCAACAATCAAGCTTCAACGACTCCAACACCTTCTACCTCAACCAAGCCTTCTACAAGCAACGGCGACAAGTCAAGTTACAAGAAAACTTCAACAAGCTTAAGTCGTCCTCCTACTACAAGCAACTTCAAGCCGAAAGCTTCTTCATCATCTACCCCAACCGATGAGACCATCAAGACAAGTTCCTTCAAATGCTTCACATGTGGCGGCCGAGGCCACAAGTCCTTCGAGTGCACAAACAAGCACACCATGATCCTCAACGATGACGGAACCTATGACTCCATGAGTGAAGAGGAGATGGAAGCCCTTGAGCAAGTGGTCATGCATTGGCGCGTGAACGAAGATGAGGATGAGCAAGTATTTTGTGACGAAGATTCGAGCCCCACTCTCGTTGTCTCCAAGGTCTTGACTCTTCAACATCAACAAGACGAAGACCGAAGATGCCATATCTTCCACACCAAAGCTGACATCAATGGAAGGTCCATCAAGGTCATCATCGATGGAGGGAGTTGCCATAACTTAGCAAGTGAAGAACTATGCTCCAAGCTCCAATTGGTCAAGATAAAGCACCCGCACCCCTACAACGTTCAATGGCTAAGCGACAACAGCACCATCCAAGTCGAGCATAGAGTACAAGTTTCTTTCAAGATCGGAGCTTACGAAGACACTTTCGAGTGTGATGTCCTCCCGATGACCGTTTGCCACCTTCTTCTTGGACGGCCATGGCAATATGACCGAGGTGTCATCCACAACGGGTGTACAAACCACTATAGCTTCAAGATGAAAGGAAAGGAGTTTGTGCTACGACCTATGTCTCCAAGCCAATTGCTCGTCGACAAGCAAGCCACCCATCGTGGAGAGAATAGTGAGAGAGTGAACCACCAAAAAGAGAGTGAGCGCCACAAGCCAAAATTGAGTGTTTCCACGATGAGCGACAAGAAAACTTAGTTCTCTTTGCCACGAAACGTGAGATGAGAGAATTGTGTGAGAACCCATCAAGTGTCCTACCCTATGTACTTTTGTGCAAAGATGAGGCACCAAAAGCTAACACCTCTCACAATCTTCCTCTAGTGGTATCTTCTATTTTGCAGGAATTCCAAGGCATTTTGCCCGACGAGCTACCTCCGGGTCTTCCTCCACTACGAGGCATCGAGCACCGCATCGACGTCATCCCCGGAGTGCCACTTCCAAACAAAGCTCCACACCGAGTCAACCCCGAAGAAACCAAAGAAATACAAAGGCAAGAAAAGCATCTCATAGATCATGGACATGTGCGTGAAAGTTTGAGTCCTTGTGCCGTACCGGTCATTCTTGTGCCAAAATGAGACGGTAGCTTTCGCATGTGTTCCGATTGTAGACCTATCAATGCTATCACCGTTCGCTATAGGTACCCCATTCCACGCCTTGATGATATGCTTGATTAACTTAGCGGTGCCACTATTTTTTCCAAAATTGATCTTAAAAGTCGTTACTATCAAATACACATACAAGAGGGTGATGAATGGAAAACCGCTTTCAAAACAAGTTTGGTTTGTATGAGTGGTTAGTCATGCCTATGGGTTTATCGGAAGCATCCAATACTTTCATGTGTCTTATGCATTATGTGTTTCGCCCTTATATTGGTGAATTTGTTGTTGTCTACTTTGATGATATCCTCGTTTTTAGCAAATCTCTCAAAGAGCATGTGACACACCTTCGAACCGTGCTACAAACTCTTCGAAAAGAGCAACTTTATGCTAATATGAAAAAATGCCTGTTTGGTGTTGATAAGCTTATTTTCTTGGGTTTCATAGTATCTTCTAAGGGTGTTCATGTTGATGAATCTAAGAACAATGCTATTAATACTTGGCCCCAACCAACCAATTTGCAACAAGTGCGTAGTTTTCTTGGTTTAGCCGGTTTCTACCATAGATTTGTGAAGAATTTTAGCACCATTGTTGCACCTTTGCATGCTTTGATTAAGAAAAATGCGTCGTTTGTTTGGGGAACACCCCAAGACACCGCTTTCAATGAGCTTAAGAATTTGCTTACTCATGCTCCCGTTCTTGCATTACCCAACTTTGACAAACCCTTTGAGATTCATTGTGATGCTAGTGGTAATGGCATAGGAGGTGTGTTAACACAAGAGAATCACCCCATAGAATATTTTAGTGAGAAACTTTCCGGAGCGCAACTCAACTACCCCATCTATGAGAAAGAGCTATATGCTTTAGTGCGAGTTTTGCGTGAATGTGAACATTATCTCTGCGGTCATGAATTTATTATCCATACCGATCATGAAACGCTTAAGTATCTTAAGGGTCAAACTAAGTTGAACAAGCGTCATGCTAAATGGAGTCAGTTTATTGAGTCTTTTCCTTATGTCATCAAGTATATTAAAGGTAAGTAAAATGTTGCGGCGGATGCGCTTTCTCGTATATGCATGCTTGTTACTCAACTTGAATTGAATGTCATTGGCTTTGAGCAAATAAAAGACTTATATGCGCATGAACCTACTTTTGCTATTCCTTATGCCAAGTGCTTGATGCATCCATCTTGGGAACGTTATTACATCAAAGATGGTTATCTTATGAGAGCTAGCATACTTTGCATCCCCGAGTCTTCTCTTCGTTTGTTGCTTTTGCAAGAATCCCATGGAGTAGGACTAATGGGACACTTTGGACGCGACAAGACACTTGCTACGCTCTCCAAGAACTATTTTTGGCCAAAGATGTTTCACGACATCAACCGCTTCACCAACCTATGCTCTACATGTCGCAAAGCTAAGTATAAAGGTCAATCTCATGGCCTTTACATGCCACTTCCAATTCCATATCAACCATGGGAAGATATTAGCATGGATTTTGTGCTTGGTTTGCCTAGAAATAGAAATGTCAAGGATTCCGTTTTTGTTGTTGTGGACCGATCCTCCAAAATGGCTCATTTAATTCCTTGCAACAAGATAGATGATGCTTCACATGTTGCCAATCTCTTTTGTAGGGAAATCTTGTGACTTCATGCAGTGCCAAAGACTATTGTCTCGGACCACGACGTCAAGTTCTTGAGTTACTTTTGGAAGACTTTATGCGCCAAGCTCGGAATCAAGCTACTATTCTCCATGGCATACCAACCACAAACCGATAGCCAAACGGAGGTGACAAACCGTACACTCTCCACTCTACTACGCGTGTTGATAAAGAAGAACATCAAGGAGTGGGAGGAGTGCTTACCTATCGCCGAGTACACCTACAACCGTGCAAGACATTCGACTACCGGCAAGTCCCCATTCGAGGTCATCTACGGTTTCAACCCGTTGTCCCCATTGGACATTCTACCTCTATCACTACAAGAGCGCATCAACATGGACACGAGTGCCCGAGTGAACTACCTCAAGAAGGTGCATGAAGATACAAGGCACACCATCGAGCGTCAAGTACAACGACTCGTGACCAAGCTCAACATCAACAAGCAACGCATGATATTCAACATTGGAGATCTTGTGTGGCTACACCTTCGCAAGGGCAGCTTCCCCAACGAACGCAAGTCCATATTTCTACCACGAGCGGATGGACCCTTCAAGGTGCTAGCACGCTACTGTCGGTTTTCGGGTTCCGGCAGACCCTTAAGGTTCGAACTCTGGGGTGCGCGCGGAGATTACGCCCTCTACCTCTCCATCTCGCAAGGATCTAACTACGGAAAGAACGGCACAAGAAACACATAGTTTATACTAGTTCGGGCCACCCTTGTGGTGTAATACCCTACTCTAGTTTGTGGTGGATGGATTGCCTCTTGGGCTGGTGATGATGAACAATATAGGGAAGAACAGCCTCGCGAGGGTCTGCTCTTGGCTAGGGGGATGAACTGCTAGGGGGAGTTCACCCGCCCTTCTCTCTTTCTCTCTTTGCTCTCTGCTTGCTCTGATCCTAGGTTCTGCTGGCCTGATTGCTCGATGCTAGATGCCTCTACCCTGGGGGTGGCTAGTCCTATTTATAGGCAAAGGCCCTGGGCCTCTTCCCAAATATTGAGCGGGAAGGGCGCCAACAATTGGCCAATTCGAAGGGGAACATCTGGTACACTTATCCTGACGAAAGTTGGTCCTCGCCTGCCAAAGGCCCCGTGGTGACGCCGTTCTGGGCTCCACAATGACCTCCTTCCCACCATTGGACTGGTCTTGGTCTCGTTGCACCGAAATGGATGCCTTTGCTTGATCCTCTCGCCTGCGCTTGCCCCCTTTGCACCAAAGAGGAAAGGGAGTACACTGCGCGGGCTAGCGCCCGCCTGGCTCCCTTGGTCGTCATGGCTTGCGTCACGGGCACCTCGCGAGGTACCCCGCCTTGATCTCTCTGCCTCCTCGTGAGCCAGCCTGACGAGGCCATGCCTGAGGAAGCGCTTTGTTGTCCGCCCCGCGAGGATTGGCCCCTCGCGAGGGTCTTGGGTCTCGTGTTGATGAAGCTGGGCCGCGCTGGGCCTCCTTTGAGCCACGCCGCGGGCCGCAGGCAGGCATGTCTGGGGACCCCCGTTCCCAGAACGCTGACAGTAGCCCCCGGGCCCAAGGCGCGCCCGGGCTTGGCCGTGCCGAGAGGCGAAAGGGCAAGGGTGAAGTGCCGCGGGCCCTAACAGCCTGCGGCCTCGGGCGCTGCGTGGCGGTTGATTGGACGTGGGTGGCACTGTTCCCCCAGGCTTCCTTATTTTGCGCCTTGCTATGTGGACTCGTAGTTGTACACAGCCGCTCCCCTTCCTGTTGCTCGACCGTCCCCTATCCTTCCTCCCTTCGACCTCCGACTCTTGTCTCCAATCCCATCTCTCATCTTCCCCCTCCTTTCCATCGCCATGGCTCCGACGAAGAAGGAGAAAGGGAAGAAACCCATGACTCCATCCCGCTCGCCACCGTTGGTGAATCCCGCCGTCGGCAGATCGATCATACTCAATCAAGAGTGCCTGGGTAAGCTCAGCCCGGCTCTGGACACCACCTTCAACGAGTGTGGGAGGACGACGGCCTGGTCTACGTCTCACTTCCCCACTGACAGGATAATCACTGAGGTCCATTATTTCGCCGATGCCTTGTGGGCGGGTCTGGTTCCCCCCTTTTCTGATTTCTTCAAGGCCGTCCTTTCTCATTATCAGATCCACATGATGCATTTGGGTCCCGAATCCATCACCCTCCTTTCGGTCTTTGCTTTTGTTTGCGAGGAGAAAATGGGCATCCCTCCTTCCGTTGCCCTCCTGCGCCACTTCTTCTCTTGGCGCCTTACTGACCCCACTCAATGCTCAATGTGTGTGAGCTTCGTTGTCGTGCCCGAGACTGCGGCCTTGGGGATTGACTTCAAGCTTCCTCCGCCTTCTGCTGGGTTCCGTGAGCGGTGGTTGTACGTTGATGTCGGGATGCCCAGCCCCCTGCTGGCGAAGCCAACTTCCCCTGCAGCACCCAATTCGGGCTGGGGCCAGGAGACACTCGTGAGCCCCCGGCTTGCCTTCGTCTGGCCTGCTTCACGTTCTTGAGGTCGCTCGGCGTGACGACGCCCAAGGTGGTGAAGGAGTTCTTGTTACGCTGCATTGCCCCTCTCCAACGTCACTCTCGCCGAATGTTGGCTTTCAGCAGGCATGGTGATCGCATGAGGCTCCAGGAAGGAGACCTGACGCCTGCGGCGCTAAGGACCGTGCTCTTGGTCCTGACTGGCGACCCCAACCCAGGCAGCATCCAGATAGGAGGGGCCCTGCTGTACCTCTGCCAGAACAGGGACGACTTCGCGAAGCAGATGCCCTCATTCGATGAATGGGGGCTGCGCCCCGCTGGCCTCCAAGGGCCTCACGAGAACCCTGTGGTGGTGACCGCCCTTCCGGTTGGTCAAGGCGAATCCTCCTCGAGTGGTGGGGCAGGGAGGCGTGAGATGGCGAAGACCGATAAGGCTCCCGAAGAGGAGACTGCGCCTGGCTATGCCCTCGAGGAAGCAGCTCTTGAGGCCCGTGCTGCAGAGGCTGTGGGTGGCAAGCAATCACTCCCAGCACCCGGGGCCGAGGCTCCCGAGGCCCAGGCCGCGTATTCTGCCGAGGTGATTGGCAAAACGCGCCAGGCAGGCGCCCCTGACGCGGATGGCGTTGCGGCTTCGTCTTCATCGCAGGCTGATCCCTGCGCTCTTCTCTTGGGCCGCTTCCGTGTGGACTTTGAGGACCTTCGGAGGAAAAGGGAGGCCCTGGGTGATGAATTCCCTTGTCGCTTGCTGAAGCGCCGGAAGTACTTCGCCACCAACGAGTAAGCCTTCTCCTTTCCTGGCTCCTGATCCCCTTGTTGCGTCTGCTGACCCTTGCTCTGCAAGCCTCTTCCTGCCGAGGTCGTGGAAGCCGCTGAGGTGCCGCCTCCTTTGGCTTCACCTCCCCCGTCGCCCCGAAACATCCCGAGCAGCACGACTCTTGTGGTGAGGACGAACGAAGGGGAGGATCGTCCTGAGGTGCCCCGCAGCCCTTCTCTTCCTGTGATCTTCCTTCGTGGGCCCTCTCGTGGCATGGCCAGCCTGCCGTGGGCTTCTCATCTGGTCACGGGTTGCGACTGGCTGAGGCGCCACACGCGCCCTTCTTCGGGAGACGTGCTGGCCCCAGGCTGAGCTTCTGGTGCGGCGCGCCCGACCGTTGTGGGGGCACCAGCCCCCAGCCCCCTGCCCGGAGGGGGAGTGATGATTCGTGCCTCCAGGCGCTTTCCTGGGGCAGACGATGGTGTGGGAGACGTGCTCGAGCGTGCTCCGGAGCGCCGCGCTCGCCGCTGCGAATTCCTTCGAAGGGAGAGCGGCGCGGTAGACCTGCTTGGGGAGGAGCTTGCCGATGAAGACGCGCGCCTGGAGGCCGAGGGCCTGCGCCTGGCCGCGGAGAGGCGCGAGCTGGAGGCCGCCATCGCCCTCGCACGCCACCAGCGCGACCTTGAAGATAAAGAGGCGAAGGCGTCGCTGGAGGCCTCCCGGGTGGCTCGATCCCAGGCCGCTGAAGAGGCCCTGGGAGCCGACCAACGGCAAGAAGTAGCGGAGGAGCGGGCTCGGGAGCTCCTGGCCCGATGTCACTCATTAGAGGAGCAGGTGGAACTGCGTGAGGCGGCACATGCGTCGATGAGGGTGGCCTCTGGCGACCCAGCTGAGCTCCAGAGACGTGAGGAGGCGTTGACGCTGGAGGCCGCCGAACACACCCGCGAGTACGAGCGGTTGGAGACGAGGGAGCGCCTGGCGACGCAGGCGGAAGATGAAGTTGCTGCGCGGGAGGCACGTGTCCTGGAGGAGGTTGGTCGTCGGGTGGCGACAACGCGCCAAGTCCACGAGCGCGAGTTCGAGAGGAAGCTGGAGTTGATCCGGGTCGAGGCTGAGGGAAGAACCGCAGCCCTGAGGGGCCAATGGGATGAGGCGACGCGGCGGGTCGACGCTTCCCGGGCCGCCCTTGAGGCAGCACAAAAGGAGTCGGCTGCCCTTCAGGCTGAGGTACTCCGTCTTCGTCAGCGGGTGGAAGAGGCCGAGGCCGTCAAGCGCCAGAACGCTGATGCGATACGCCAGCGACAGGTCCTGGAGCACGTGCATGGCCCCATGCTGGCTACGCTCAGGAAGAAGGCTAACGCAGCCTTGGGCAACATCTGCGAGGCGACTGTTGGCGAGCCACACAGGATCAACTATGCTGGCAACCTACAGTTCTTCACCGCCGTGGTGACGCAGCTGGAGGCGCGGTCGGTCAGGGCCGACAGGTTGGTGGAGGAGAGGAGCCGCGCCCTGCTCGGGCGCGCCTTTTCCCGTGTCTTCAGCCATATTCAGGACATGGATCCCCACTTCGACTTTGACGCCGCCATCGCCTCAGTCCCCCAGGCCGTCCGAGGCAACCTGGCGGACTGGGTGGAAAACAACATGGACGCTCTTGTGAAGGCCTTCACTTCGGATGACGACGACGTGATCGTGGCTGCCGACGAAGGCGGTGTGGTGGATGGCCTTGACGCCGGTGGCGACGATGCAGGTAGCGGTGGCGAATCCAGCGATGCCAGCGGCGGCCCGGAAGGTGCTCCCGAGGATGCCTTGGGGGATTTGTCAGACTGACTGCGTGTTGCTCCTGTCTTTTGCCCTGCATGGATAGAACTCAGGTGTTGGCCTGATGGTCGTGAGAGCATTTTGGGAGGGGAAGCCCCTCATGTAAAACTTGTGTAGATCGTATTAGCAGCTATTGTGTTGCGCGAGCATCCGCGCCTGGCGGCTGGCTGTTTTACCTTTGTTTCGCGGAAGCCCCGAGGCAGCTTGTGGGAGGATGTGGTGTCCTGAGTGTTCTCCAGTTGAAATCGTAGGACGCGCAGGTGCTGTTAGCGAGGGGCTTCACAGGCGCTGGCCTTCTTCACAGGCTCCGGGCCTTTTCATGAACGCGATAGCTTCACAGGCATTCGCCTTCTTCACAGGCTCCGGGCCTTTTTATAAACGCGATAGCTTCACAGGCATTCGCCTTCTTCACAGGCTCCATGCCTTTTTATAAACGCGATAGCTTCACAGGCATTCGCCTTCTTCACAGGCTCCGGGCCTTTTTATAAAGGGACATCCTCCGCAGGTACCGGAAAGTCCTCCCGAGAAGGAGCATTAACGGCAGCCTGGGCTGCGCACGAGCCTGGCCCGGCCCGACTCGCGAGGGGCTCGCGAGGGGAGGCAGCTGTGGTGAGGCGGTAACCAGAACGCGAGAAATAGCTCGAACGAGACTAAGCACCCCTTCCCCGAACGCACGTAAATCTCAAATTAGAATCCAACTTAAATCCTGCAGGGGAAAAGTTACAACCAAAAAGAAGAAGGCAATGAAAGCAGGCAAATGGCCGCGTCCGGCACCTAATCTAGTCTTGGACGTCTTCTCACCAGCACGGAGCTAAGTGTTGTCCACTGGGCGTGGGAGGGAGCCCCGGGGCCTGAGGCCGGCACCCCTGAGACTCCGGGGCATGTACAGCCCCACTCATTATTACGTGAGAGTGTCACGGGGTGGCGAGCTTCACAGGCACTGGGCCTTCTTCACAGGTACCGGCCTTACTTCATATTGCCAGACGAGGGCCCCGCCTTGCGCCACACTCTAGTGCCACCAACGACGACCGGAAACCAGGATGCCGCCGGTGGGGTAGAGCGGTCGCCAGCGGTTCCCCCGACGACCACGGGTCCTCCGCCAGGGGCAGGCCCTCAGGCACCTCCCCAGCGGAGGGCCTACCTCCTGAGAACACCTTGCTCCGAACGCCGCGGTGGTGATGTAGGGTCCCTGCCCCTCTCCAGCAGCCCCCTGCGCCCTCCTCCCAAGGGGTAGGAGATTGTGGGAGCGGGGCAGATGCTCGCTGCGGCGACCTGCACCTCCTGCGATCCATGATTAGCGTATGTCTGCTCCTGAGGGATTAGTGGTACCCAATAATTGTCGCCTCCAGCGTGGCCGACGGAGCTGTCCCAGGGCTCCTGGAAGAGCTCAGCTTCTGGTGTCTCGTCTCCCCAGCTTGGGCTGAGAAGCGAGCCTTGTTCGTCCTCATGAGCGTGCACTTGGTCCATCATGCGAGGCACGTATTCTTCTGACGCCGCTACCCCGAAGGCTGTGCTGTAGTGCTCCGTGCGCCATGCGGCGCTGCTTGACGTGCCCACCGCGGTGTGGTAGCGCGGCTGCCCGCCGACGCCATGGACTGCATCGAGCCCCTCTCCCTCACGCGCCGGGGGCGGGGGTAGCGCTACTGCCAGCTCGGCGCCGACGGACTCGCTGGTGTTGGGGTAGCCCAGAGGCCCGCGGGAGCGCGCGGGGCCCCCGCGTGTGCCGCTCTGAGCTTGAGACGGAAGTCGGATGCAGAAGGGGTGAGCCCCCGAAGCGGCAAAACCCAGGAGTTCGGCGACCCGCTCCAGCAGCACGTTGCGGCCGCCTTCCAGCAGCCTACACTACAGCAATTCTCGGGCCACCGTGAGCGCGGCCCTCGAGTTCGCTTGCTCCCGGCGGGTGTACGGTGTCGTGGCCGCAGCATGATTGGAGGCCCTTGCTGCCGATCGCGCTTGCCGCGGCGTAAGGGTTGCTGAAGCCTGTTCGCGCCGCCCGCGGCTCGCAGTGTCCTGCGGACCACGAGCTGCCTGGGGCGCGGGGTCGCCCGAGGCGGGCGGCTCCGCGCGGGCGGGCCACGCCGCCCATGGATCTTGGTTGCCCGCCTGGTCGCCGGACATGGTGATGGCGGTGCGACGGGACGTGGAGCGGTAGAGAGGCGGACTCCGGCGCACCCCTACCTGGCGCGCCAAATGTCGGATTTCGGGTTCCGGCAGACCCTTAAGGTTCGAACTCTGGGGTGCGCGCAGAGATTACGCCCTCTACCTCTCCATCTCGCAAGGATCTAATTACGGAAAGAACGGCACAAGAAACACAGAGTTTATACTAGTTCGGACCACCGTTGTGGTGTAATACCCTACTCTAGTTTGTGGTGGATGGATTGCCTCTTGGGCTGGTGATGATGAACAATATAGGGAAGAACAGCCTCGCGAGGGTCTGCTCTTGGCTAGGGGGATGAACTGCTAGGGGGAGTTCACCCGCCCTTCTCTCTTTCTCTCTTTGCTCTCTGCTTGCTCTGATCCTAGGTTCTGCTGGCCTGATTGCTCGATGCTAGATGCCTCTACCCTGGGGGTGGCTAGTCCTATTTATAGGCAAAGGCCCTGGGCCTCTTCCCAAATATTGAGCGGGAAGGGCGCCAACAATTGGCCAATTCGAAGGGGAACATCTAGTACAGTTATCCTGACGAAAGTTGGTCCTCGCCTGCCAAAGGCCCTGTGGTGACGCCGTTCTGGGCTCCACAATGACCTCCTTCCCACCGTTGGACTGGTCTTGGTCTCGTTGCACCAAAATGGATGCCTTTGCTTGATCCTCTCGCCTGCGCTTGCCCCCTTTGCACCAAAGAGGAAAGGGAGTACACTGCGCGGGCTGGCGCCCGCCTGGCGCCCTTGGTCGTCATGGCTTGCGTCACGGGCACCTCGCGAGGTACCCCGCCTTGATCTCTCCGCCTCCTCGTGAGCCAGCCTGACGAGGCCGTGCCTGAGGAAGCGCTGTGTTGTCCGCCCCGCGAGGCTTGGCCCCTCGTGAGGGTCTTGGGTCTCGTGTTGATGAAGCTGGGCCGCGCTGGGCCTCCTTTGAGCCACGCCGCAGGCCGCAGGCAGGCAAGTCTGGGGACCCCCGTTCCCAGAACGCCGACAGCTACAACAACAACGCTTACAATATCGACCTTCCGCGCGACAAGTACAACGTGAGCGATGTCTTCAACATCAAGGATCTTTCGCCCTACCATGGTGATGAAGATTTTGATCCAAGGTCGGATCGTTCCCAAGGGAGGGGAGATGATGCGGAGCATCCCACAATCATCCCCATGGACGCATCTACATCTCCTACGACTCCACTTGGACCAATGACAAGAGCCCTAGCAAAGGCTATTGAAGATAAGGTGAACTCGCTCCTCTCCGAACTACTGCTTTCGACACATGAGACATGGCTACTACCTCAAACGGAAACACTATGTGTTCTTAGGTACTTGGAGGAAAGCCATGGAACATCTACATACAATGGACAAGATGGCGAGGACACCAAGCGCGAAGATCAGGAGGACGAGCTGCCACGGAAGCTACAGGCTCCGGACGACCGGCCCAGCCTGGACGTCCGACCCCTGAAGGTCACGCCAGCCCACGGAACGCAGGGCACCAAAAGCTACAGGCTCTGGACGACCGGCCCAGCCCGGACGACTAGCAGCTCCCAGGCTCCGAACGACCGATCCCCTTCAGACGACCGACGACCGAACGACCGGAAACCTACGGACGTCCGAGGTTGTGTCAACATAACCTAAATTATGGATATCCGACGATCTACGGACGTCCGGACCCCTGCGAGCATCCGGACGACCGGCGCCTCATGGATGAGCGGACCCTGGCTGCGTCCAGTTTCAGGCCGAAGCCCATGTACCCCTCCACTTCGCCCCTCTTTTGCACTAAGACTATAAATAGACCTCTCCCTCCTCCTAGTTAGGGTTAGCATTGGTTTAGCTCATATGTGAGATAGAGCATTGCTCATCCATTACGGATCTACTCGACGAGAGAGACCACGGCCCCTCTACGGAGAAGATCCCCTTGGATACAAGACCCCCTCTTGGGTGGCCCCATCAAGAGCTCCTCACGGAGAAGAACCGGTTACCTCTGGTATCGTCCCTTGTTGATTGTGGATCTTGTATCTCCTCTCGTGTTTCGAGGATCTAGCATATGTGTGACCTAATCTCGTTGGTTTCAGTGTTTCTCTTGTCTTCCCCTTCGTGATTTCCCTTTGTGTTCTTCGTGTTCATCGCGGGATCTACTCCTTTCGTGAAAGATCGGCCGTATAGGGTTCCACCCTACATCAAGTAGTCTAATCACCCCCTCTAGACATACTTTCAATCCTACAAGTGGTATCAGAGCTAAGGTTTCCATTTGCCTTGATTTCCATAGCTTTTGGTGTTCATAGCCTTGGTTTCACAACCTAGGAGAGTATGGCGTCTAGATAGGGAAATTACCACCGTAGAGGTCCTTACTTTGATGGTACTAATTTTGCTAGTTGGAAGCATAAGATGAAAATGCATATTCTTGGACATAACCCTGTCGTTTGGGCTATTGTGTGTATTGGCTTGCAAGGTGAATTCTTTGATGGGAGAGAACCAAACCGTGAAGCTACCGCGGAAGAGTTGAAGATGTTGTAATACAATGCTCACGCTTGTGATATTCTCTTCAACGGATTGTGTCCCGAAGAATTCAACAAAATCAGCCCTCTTGAGAATGCAAAGGAAATTTGGGATACTTTGATTGATATGCACGAGGGTACCGACTGCGTCAAGGAATCCAAATTGGATGTGCTTCAAAGTCAGCTTGACAAGTTCAAAATGAAGGATGGTGAAGGTGTTGCTGAAATGTACTCTAGGCTTGCTCTCATCACAAATGAGATTGCCGGCTTAGGAAGTGAAGAGATGACCGATAGATTCATCATCAAGAAGATCCTAAGAGCCATGGATGGAAAATACGATACCGTGTGCACATTGATCCAAATGATGCCCCAATTACAAAGATCTCAAGCCTACGGAAGTGATTGGAAGAATTGTTGCTCATGAGATGTCACTTAAGGATAAGGAAGAGCTCCACAGCAAGTCAAGTGGTGCTTACAAAGCCTCATTTGATGCTCCCACATCATCAAGTGAGAAACAAACCTTCAATGAAGAATTGAGCCTAATGGTGAAGAACTTCAACAAGTTCTACAAGAGTAGAAGCAAGTAGAGAAGTTCCAACTCAAGGTCCTACAATGACAAAAGATCTTCAAGTCGTGAACGAAACTGCTACAATTGTGGAAGACCCGGACACTACTCCAATGAGTGTATGGCTCCTTACAAAAGAATCGAAGATTCTCCCAAAAGAAGGAGTAGGAGAGAAGAATCACCACCAAGAGAGAGAAGGAGTAGAGATGATCATTATGAATGAAGATCCTCTCGGGGAAGCAAGGATTTGGAAAGGAAGGAAAAGCCATCAAAGAGCTACACAAAACGAAGAAATCAAGTTCATGTTGGTGAATGGGTATCCGGCTCTGACTCCAACCATCACTCCGACAGAAGTTATCACTCCGACTCCGAATATACTCAAGATGAAGGTGTTGCCGGTCTAGCACTTGTGTCAACCAACTCCTACGACATATTTGACTCATCAAATGAAGGAATTGGAAGATGCTTCATGGCTAAAGGCCCAAAGGTATCACACCCTGAGTATGTTGATTTCAATAGTGATGAAGATGATTTGCTAGGAGATGATGATTTACTTGTTGCAACTCTAGTTATGAAAACTATGATGAACTTGCTATTAATCATGCAAATCAAGATAAAATGAATGACGATGATGAGAAGGAGATTGAGCGTCTAACTAAAGAACTAATCACTCTTAAGTTAGCTCATGAAACTACCTTGGAACATCATCGAGAACTTTTAAAGACTCATGAGAAGCTATGCTTTGAAAAGCTCAACCTTGAGCAAGAGCATGAGTTCTTAAAAGCAATCAATGATGATCTTCGCAAGAATAGTTCTTCTTAAATTGCCAAGCGTTTACTCTTGTCTACTTACATGCCACAAGTTAAATCTAGCAACAAGAACAAGAAAGATTCTTCTTCTAGTAGTAACAATAATCATGCTAAATCCAATATTGTTGCTTCTAGTAATTCTCTTGATTCCACTAATGATTCTCATAGACAAGTTACACTTGAGCAAGAAAATAGCTTATTGAAGGGAATTATAGAGAAAGGTGTTTACAAGAGCCTTGCCAGAAGTAAGCAATTTGAGGAGATTGTACGCAAGCAAGGAACACACCAGAAGAATCAAGGTGTTGGTTTTGAACGAAAGTTCAATGCCAATGGAGTTGAGTGGGAAGAAGATCAATACCCCAAGACGAAGTTTGTTCCTCAACAAGGGAAGTATGATCCTACTTCTTTCCAAGGAACACAAGCTCAAGATGATTTTCCACCACTAGACCACAAGCAAAAGGGAAATGACAAGCTTGAAGAGGAGATTGATGCATTTGAATAAGCCCCTAATGCCTTGGTCAAGTGGGTTCCCAAGACTACATCAAGATCTACTTCATCAAGTATGACTACAACTCCACGGATTCCCATCAAGATGATGTGGATCCCAAAGAAGAAGAACTAGAGAGTTCTTAGGGGTGACTCCGCCAACATACTTCACTCATATCATTTTGGCAAGGACAAGTGCAAACAACTTCCACATCATGCACTAGTTCAAGGAGTCACAAACCCTCTTGTTGGTAAGACAAGGGACAAGGTAACCTAAGGCTTTCATGGACATCATCATATGTGAACATCACTCTATGTCTATGGATATCCTTGTTTGTTCCTTGTGGGACTAACCCGTGTAGGTATTGAAAGTGCAACTCACTCAAATGGATTGCTCCAAATGATCTACATCAACATTGAGCATCTACATCTTCAACACCTACATGAAGTCATCATCGACAAAACCCAAGGTTAGTTCATCCCTCTTAGGGGGGATAACATATAGGGGGAGCTTTACTCTAATCAATTGAGCTAAAGCAACTCTAATGATGTGAACACAACAATGCTTTATGTAAAAGTGGTAACCCCACTTGTGCTTAAACGATGAGTATGACCTATGATCAAATGTCCTCATTTGACTCCTAAGTCAATATAATCATATATAGATGACCTAGTCATCGCCAAATTGCTTGATAGATGCTAGAGTGATTGTGCATGCTCTGCCACATATTTCATTTGCCATTTTATTGTGTGAGCATGTTGATTGCATATTTTACTCATTCGAGGACATCCGTTTGTTGCTTTGATTTTTTGGCTCTTTCTCTTTTGCCAAATGGATGGACAAGAATGCCTAAGTACTCTCTCTAGCTATCTATGTTTTTCTTGTCTCAAACTCTATTCATGCTACATCACAAAGTTTGATCAAGTCAGATTCGAACCACTCTGTGTGAGGAGCACTTGGAGTCCCCGATTCGTCATAGACTTAAACTTCCAAAACTTGTTTGTGCATTTCGGTATGACTGAGTCATCCACTTTGGTCACACCGAGTTCACTAAGTTGATCTAGGTTTTCATCTCGGTGCAACCGATTTGAACGTTTCAGTCACACCAAGTTGCAGTAACCGATTGCGATTCTACATCTCGGTGCCACCGAGTTGTTCCACTCGGTCACACCGACAGGGTCAGGATATATATACCCACAGGTGAGATTTTGGAAATTTCTTCAAACTCCTCAGCCCGCGCGTGTGTCCTGCTCTGCCTCCTCGGGTCTCCGGATCATCTCCTGGCCGTCAGCGAACTCCTGCCGCTGGTATCCATCACCGTCAATGGAAATCTGCTCCGCCGTTGTCGCCGTAGCGAACTCCCGCCGAACTAGGGTATGGGTTAGACTCTATGGCTATTTCCTTAACTCTGATTCATAGCACATTGCTTTGCCATTATCTTTACCACGTATGCAAATGATCTATCCACTGAAAACATCCTTAGATTAGATTTGATTTGAAAATTTAGGGTTAGGTCTCCGCCGAACTCATCTCGGACTGACCGAGTTGTAGAAATCGGTCTCACCGATTTAGCTTAGGCCATAACATATGCATTTTCGGTCTAACCGAAAACTGCACATTGATGTGACTGAGTTCGATTCTCTGTGAAACCCTAGCAGTCTCGGTGCCACCGAACTGTTACTCGGTCTGACCGAGTTCACTAGTTTAGGCTCCAAAATTGCTTCGGTATCGCCGAGTTTAACAAACCCGTAGCTTCGAAATTCTTTCTGTGGAGAACTAAAACTAAGTTTTTAAGTCATCTGTTTTGCAAAAACTCTACACTTTGTGATGCTCATCCACTCTACCTCATGTATATCTATTCACAGGGTTTGGTATTAGTGTATTTGCCAAGATGTCTGACCAGAGTGACAGTCAGAATAGATCTGAGGAACAAGTGCAATTGAGTGAGGGTTCAGATCCCTCAAGCAGCTCTGATGATGGCAGTAGGAGCACACCTAGTAACTTACCCAAGGCAGACACCAGGACAAGGAATAAGAGAACCTCGGACTTTGAGGATGAGGACTGTGTGGCTGTTGAGGATGAAGCCACCTCAAGGAAGAATGTCCTAAAGAAGGAGTATGGCACAGCTGCTGCAACAAAGCAAGGCTTGAACAAGAAGGCACCTGCCAGGAGGATCCCAATGTCAAAGCCAAGGAAGGTTTCAACAGGAGAGACAATGAAATTCACCATAGAATCTGATGATGGTGAAGTAGGAGGAGATGACAAGAAAAAGAAGAGGGCAAGAACCACTACTGCAAAAGTTCTTGGAAAATCAACTATGGTAAGAGATTAAGAAGAAGAAGAAGAAGATGCTCTAGCACCCAAAGCTCAAAAGCTTATGGGAGATGCAATCAAGTCAGGGGATGCAACATCAAAGCCCAAGTCTGCTCCCAAAGCTCAAGCTTAGAAACCCCCAAAGCCCAAGAGGAACACCAGGAGTATCCCTGCAGAACAGAAGAATAAGGCCCCAGTGCCTCAAGCTAAAGAAGAGGATGATGAGTCTCTTATTTTGAGAAAATTGAAGCCCAAGATTCCAGACCACAGCGATGCTCATCCAGTAGCTGAGGACATGAACATCAGAAAGGATGCAGGACTGAGATTGTGGAGACAGTCTGATCCCAATGCTGTGAGGAGGAGGACTGCAGTTGACTACAGGTTCCACACCAGAGAACAACAAGATTTCTATGAGACCATTCTGCTTGACAAGAAGCCAATGGTTTGTGACATGAGATGGGTTGATTGGGAATATATCAAAGAGAATGAAGATCACTTCCTAGGAGTACATGATAGCTTCAAGGATTGTGGAGTTGATAAGTTTGTTGGACAGAAACTTAACAAATGGAATGATGAGCTTATACTGCAATTTTACTCCACTGATCATTTCTATCCAGATGGGAGGATAGTTTGGATGTCAGAAGGTACTAGATACCAATCAACTGTTGATGAATGGGCCAAGTTGATCAATGCCCCAGAAGCTCATGAGGATGACTTGGATGTGTATGCCAAGAAGAAGAAAGACCAAAACTCCATGGAAAACATGTACAAAGAGATCCTGGATAAAGCTTTGGAGACACACAAGCTTGGATCTGTACACTATCTGTTGCCTGGTCTGCCTACCATCAACACAATCCTAAGGCACACATTGCTACCCAAGTGATGAGGACATGACTACCTTGGATACGACCAAAAATATTGCATACATGCATATTTGTCAGCTGATTTCTAGTGCAAACTATTCAATAATCTATTTATGTTATCCAGAACAAAAATACTTCACACACTTTTGTGTTTTGTCTAATTGCAGGTGTATGGGACATTTGTGCAATCCACATATGAAGATAAGGGAAAAAGAGAAGTTTAGGTTCTGTTCAAAAAGTCCTCTCATGTCACTTTTGGACCAAGAGAAGATAGAGTCCAAGTCTCTCACGTTCTGGATTCAGATTCGGACTACACAGACATACCTGACTCAAAACGCCAACAACTTTTTCATACGGACTCCAAATTGGATGATTCTTTTTTTCTTGGAAAGTAGATTTCATCCTCTTTCCAAAACAATTGGAATCACCTTTAAATTCATCCGGAGCGTTGAGATATGGACGAAACAATCTGACGTTGCAGCAGAATCCGAGTCAAACAACAAGTCCAAAGGTGTTGCATCACCTCCACTTGGGCCCATGAGCCTCGTACGACCTAGGGTTGGTTTTAGGCTGCCTTGGGACGTCCTCCCACCTCCTTGGCCGCCACCCCTTGCTCCTATATAAGTAGATCCACCTAGTAGCTTTTTCCTTGGGTTTTGTTTAGATCAAAAGTTCGCCATAGCTGCAACTTCGCGTACTTCATTTGTGTTCAACGACCAGACCAAGGCGTCACAGAACCCCATCTTCATTAATAAAGCTTTCCTCTTATATTCGCAATATCCAGATTGCAATCTTAGTTTCTTGCTTGTTCTTCGTTTGCTTGCAGGAAACAGGCCCTCGTGGTCAGGTTGATCGTGCTCCGGCGTGGTCAATAATCCTCGGAAGTTGGTTTAGCGATTGCTAAGGCGCGACGTCTCGCACGTTCGTAGTCGGATCGTCAAGGTCGACTCCCACAGAAACGATAGCCACCATCTCATCGAAACATCGGGACACCCCCACCTCTATCAAGTGGTATCAGTTTTCAGGTTGCTTGGTGAGAATTTCCAGTTTCCCCTAGATTAGATTTATTTTCTTACCTATTGTCCAAGAAAAAGCCACAAAAAAGTTAGATCTATTCATCCTTTTGTCCAAGCCAGTCTGAGTCTTTGCAATTTTCTTTTCATTGTTTGCATTATTGAATTATCGGTTGCATCGTCGTGTCGAGTTGCTGGTCTTAGTGTCTAGTTTGTTTAGAGTTTCGAGTTCTGTTCACATTAGTCACGTCGCCGCTGCATCGTTATCCCTTCCGCTGTCCACCACACCATCCATCACTTTCCACCACGTGCTACCCATAGTTCATTGTCACAATCATAGTTGAGGTCATTCACATCTTCGCTTGATCCAATCTGCATCTTATCTGGTTTGTCTTGGAAAGAGGGAGAGAAAAAAGACAGAGAAAAAAAGAGTGAAAAAAAGAAAAAAAGACAGAGAAAAAAAAAGAAAAAGAAAAAAAAGTGTGAGAAAAAAAAGAGAGAAGAAAAAAAATCAGATCTATCTAGACTGAATCTCGTAGTTGAATTCGGATTGGATTCTGTTTTGTGCACTGTTCAGTCAAACAGGCATAACTTTCTCATACGAAGTCCGTTTTGGCTCCACGAGTACTCAAATTAAAGCTAGCGACGAGCCTCATCTAAATAGTTGCAGAAGCTAGTTCAATATTTGAAACCCCAAAATCGTCTTCTAAATAGGTCTTTTTGCCTTCCGAAGTTCGCGGACACAGCTTATTCCAGTTTTCAGGCCAGTTTTCGAATTCTTTGACTCCTCATATCAATTCGGAATTGAGTGATTCTTTTTGCATTGGAAAGCTTGAGCTAGTAGCATTCTTTGAAAAAAGTTATCAGAAAATTTGCTCAAACTTTTCAAGAGGAAAGTTGGAGAGAGAGTTGTTGTTTATCCTGCTTGGCAGTTGTTTCACATCATTATCTTTACTGCTATTCTGATCTTCACTTATATCTTGCTGTCCAGAGCTACTTCATATCCTTTATTGATGCTAGTTGTGCTATGCCATGACCTTATTGGTGTTCTAGGCTCGCGTCTCTCGTCCGGTCTAGCCTAGGACCAGCACAGTACCGTCGTTGAGCGTTTATTCAACATTGCATCTTTGAATTGATTATTGCTAATCTTTTGCTACCATATATAGCCAACCCAGCTCCACATATTTCTACACCGTGTATACGTACGTTCCCCTGGCAATCGCTTTACACAATCTTCAGAGTTATTTGACACCGTTGGTTGCCTGTCACCACCTGCCGCATGGTAAGAACTTGTAAGATATTGATATTTGCTTTACTGTGAACACTTTACAACCACATCCTAGTAGTTCATAGGAACATTATTCTCGAATTTTGTTTCTTGTTTCTACTAATCATGACAGGTTCCGGAGATAGAAGTTCTTGGATGACGGACACATCTTCACCATCACGAGAGTTGGGACAACACACAGAAGCGCATGGTTAGGTTATCTCTTTACCGTCATTTGAGGGTAGATTTAATCCTGCTATTTATCTAGCTTGGGAGCTTGAAGTTGAACAAGTTTTTAGTCACCATGACTTTTCTGAACTTGAGCGAGTACGAGCTGCCACTAGAGCATTTACTGGTTTTGCTTCTGTTTGGTGGAATGTGCATTGTAAGAAAAACATTGATAACCAACCCACACCTTGGAAAGATTTGAAAGATGTAATGAGACAACAATTTCCCCCTCCTTACTATCATCGTGAATTGCTTCGCAAATTTGAACAATTTAAACAAGGCAACAACACTGTTCATGCTTACTACCAAGAGTTCAAATCTTATATGCATCATTGTGACATAGAAGAATCTAAGGATGATACAATGAATAGATTTTTTGGTGGTTTAAACCATGATATTCAGGCAAGATTTCAGTATATTCCCCGTTGCATTACTGGTATGTATGTTCGTGCTTGTACCTTTGAGAGACAGATGCAGGAGGATGCATTGGGTGACTACAACAACTACTATTCCAGTTCGTGCTCACCACCGCCGGTTGGTTCCTCCACCGTTGCACCTACTAGAGCAGTCCCACCTCGGATTGTGAGCGCGACATCATCTCAAGAGTATGGTGCATTGTCAACGTCCGTACCTACATCAGCTACGTCTTTGCGACAAGGTAACAGTAAAGGTATTGATGATATAACTTCACATGAGAATGATGCATCCCTAGTTAACTTAAATGCATCATGTGTTCAGTTACCTGGTGATTTGAGCACAACACCTATTTTAGAGAATCTTGATACTGCCATGAATGCGTCATGTGATCAAACAACTGAAATACCAACAATTTTGAGTGCACCCATTGAGTTAACTGTTGATGCAAAAGAATCAATGTTTAATCATTTTGATATGACCTCTAATCTTGGTGATGATTCTGTGACCAAAGACTTATTGCATGTTTGCCTATTTAAGCATGTTGTAGCATGTAAATTAGATGCAAGTAAGGTTTATTCACCAATGTTGGGATGGTTTAATGATGAACATTGTCAATCTTTTGATATGAATAAGAGCATCACTTATATGTGCAAATTGAGTTGCAATATTTTCATGTCTTCTACTTCTAGTGATAATATTTTGGCTTCAGATTTTATGAACTATGCAAGTTACTCATCTATACATGTGTCATATGTGCAAAAACCAAGGGAAGTAAAAATGGATGACATATACATATACAACATGTACACCTTGTCTCTTTTGTTAGCCACATTTCAGATTAAGCAACACCGAGGACGGCTTTGTTTTCAAAAAGGGGAGGATGATGAGGACATGACTACCTTGGATACGACCAAAAATATTGCATACATGCATATTTGTCAGCCGATTTCTAGTGCAAACTATTCAATAATCTATATATGTTATCCAGAACAAAAATACTTCACACACTTTTGTGTTTTGTCTAATTGCAGGTGTATGGGACATTTGTGCAATCCACATATGAAGATAAGGGAAAAAGAGAAGTTTAGGTTCTGTTCAAAAAGTCCTCTCACGTCACTTTTGGACCAAGAGAAGATAGAGTCCAAGTCTCTCACGTTCTGGATTCAGATTCGGACTGCACAGACATACCTGACTCAAAACGCCAACAACTTTTTCATACGGACTCCGAATTGGGTGATTCTTTTTTTGTTGGAAAGTAGATTTCATCATCTTTCCAAAACAATTGGAATCACCTTTAAATTCATCCGGAGCGTTAAGATATGGACGAAACAATCTGACGCTGCAGCAGAATCCGAGTCAAACAACAAGTCCAAAGGTGTTGCATCACCTCCACTTGGGCCCATGAGCCTCGTACGACCTAGGGTTGGTTTTAGGCTGCCTTGGGACGTCCTCCCACCTCCTTGGCCGCCACCCCTTGCTCCTATATAAGTAGATCCACCTAGTAGCTTTTTCCTTGGGTTTTGTTTAGATCAAAAGTTCGCCATAGCTGCAACTTCGCGTACTTCGTTTGTGTTCAACGACCAGACCAAGGCGTCACAGAACCCCATCTTCATTAATAAAGATTTCCTCTTATATTCGCAATATCCAGATTGCAATCTTAGTTTCTTGCTTGTTCTTCGTTTGCTTGCAGGAAACAGGCCCTCGTGGTCAGGTTGATCGTGCTCTGGCGTGGTCAATAACCCTCGGAAGTTGGTTTAGCGATTGCTAAGGCGCGACGTCTCGCACGTTCGTAGTCGGATCGTCAAGGTCGACTCCCACAGAAACGATAGCCACCATCTCATCGAAACATCGGGACACCTTTGCCTCTATCACCAAGTCAGGAGATTATAAGATGATTAGAGGACACTCAATCAACTTGCTACACATTTTTTATGTCCCTAAAAAGTTCAAGGTCATGAGTCTGATTGTAGAGACAATCAACAGGACAACTGCTGACCAGAAGAGATCTTGTGGGTATCCTCCACACATTCAGGTGCTCATCAACTCCAAGATGGGCACAGGCACCTATTTGTTGAACAAGGAGCATTTACCATTTTATCCAGAATTTGAAGAAAACAAGGTTGTGATGGATGAGAATGAACCTTCATCAGTGCAAGCACAAGAAAAGAGAGCTAAAGCAAAGGCTGAGAAAGCTGCCAAGATGCCAAGTGTAGAGGAAGCATCTCAAGTTTTCCTGAAGAGCAAGCAAGATCAACTTGCATATCTGATCCAATCTACACTGAGGATTGAGAAGGGCTTGGCCACCCTGACTCAAAACCAGGAGAGTCTAGAGAGGATCATAGAGACAAAATTTTATGATCTTGATCTGAAGGTTACTGAGATACAAACAACAGTTGAGCACCTCCAGGAGGAAGCAGAAGAGAGGAAAGGGAAGGCAACTACTGATGCTTTTCAGCGAGTGCCTAGAGGACAGAGGTCTGATGTAGTGCATGTACCTGATACAAGAGCCACATCATCAGCACCAGCAGCCACAGCTTCAGTGCCACCTCCAGCAGCCACTCCACAAGCTCCAACTACATCAACTGATTCCTTCATCCTTGGAGTTCTCTCTACACCACCTCCCGAAGACCAAGCCTGAGAGACGCATAACACTATGTGTCGGTGTCAAAACCGGCGATCTCGGGTAGGGGGTCCCGAACTATGCGTCTAGGCGGATGGTAACATGAGACGAGGGACACAATGTTTTACCCAGGTTCGGGCCCTCTTGATGGAGGTAAAACCCTACGTCCTGCTTGATTAATATTGATGATATGGGTAGTACACGAGTAGATCTACCACGAGATCAAGGAGGCTAAACCCTAGAAGCTAGCTTATGGTATGATTGTTGTATATTGGGGTTCTGTCCTACGGACTAAAACCCTCCGGTTTATATAGACACCGGAGAGGGTTAGGGTTACACAAAGTCAGTTACAATGGTAGGAGATCTGAATATCCGCATCGCCAAGCTTGCCTTCCACGCCAAGGAAAGTCCCATACGGACACGGGACGAAGTCTTCAATGTTGTATCTTCATAGTCCAGGAGTCCGGCTGAAGGTATAGTCCGGCTACCCGGACACCCCCTAATCCAGGACTCCCTCAGTAGCCCCTGAACCAGGCTTCAATGACGACGAGTCCGGCGTGCAGATTGTCTTCGACATTGCAAGGAAGGTTCCTCCTCCAAGTTCTTCATAAAAGTTTGTAAACACCAAGGGTAGTGTCCGGCTCTGCAAAATAAGTTTCCACATATTTCCATAGAGAGAATAATATCAACACAAATCTAATCTGCTGACACATTCCGTAGCATGACATCACACTAAGGCCAAGCCTTTATTCGAATTGTTTTTACTTCCCCAACTCAGCGCATTTTGCGTGGCGGTTTCCTTGGCACGTCTTGTCAAAGCAGAGATCGTGTCCCCCATTTACAGGATTCTCATCAATACGGACGTGGGTAACCCAACCGCGCCATTTATCACGGTGCTTGGGAGATAAGCGAGTTTTACCAGGCTGTTGGGGATGCATAGCCGCATCCGCCCATATAAGGGGATAATGATCCACCTTTTTACCTACGCCTTCTTCCTCCTCTGCCTATCCATCTCCTGCGCACCCGAGCTCTAGCGCCCAAGTCCGCACTTCCCACCTCAACCTTCTCCAGCCATGTCCGGAGCGGGTGGCAAGTGGATGGTCTCCTCCGTTACGGAGGGCCATGTCAAAAAGCTAAGGAAGGCCGGATACTTGTCTAACGACATCACGCACCGGCTTCCCAAAAAGGGGCAGCTCCTCCCCACCCCAAGGCCCCATGAGAGGGTAGTATTCCTTCCCCATTTCCTCCGCGGACTGGGTTTTCCTCTCCACCCATTTGTCCGGGGGCTCATGTTCTACTATGGCCTAGATTTCCACGATCTAGCCCCAAACTTCGTCCTCAACATCTCGGCGTTTATCGTCGTGTGTGAGGCCTTCCTCCATATCCGCCCCTATTTGGGCCTTTGGCTCAAGACCTTCAATGTCAAGCCGAAGGTGGTTCGTGGCAACCGGCGGAGTGCGGAGGCGCCATGGCGGGCAAGATAGCCAACGTCCTATGGCTCGAGGGCTCCTTTGTGGAGACCCTGAAGGGGTGGTAATCGGGGTGGTTTTTACATCACCGAGCCGCGCGACCTTGAGTGGGTCGCAGCCCCCGAGTTCCGATCCTGACCCCCTACGCGGCTCACATCCTGGTAAGAGACGGGCCTGTCGTGGGGCAACGAGGAACAGGTGACCGGACTGCAAACATGCATCCAATCCCTGGTGAACAAGCGGCTTAAGCTCGTCAATATAGTCCAGGTTATGCTCGTCCGCCGGATCCTCCCGTGTCAACAACGGGCCTTCAATCTGTGGGAGTTCGACCGGTGCAGCACCCAACCCTTAGTTGGCTCTTCGACTCAACGTACGAAGACACCTGGAAGGTGCTATTCAAAGGCGCCGAGGCTCCCGCATACGCATCCGAGGATCGCGGATTCAGCACGCAGCGTCCAGCTAGTGCGGTGAGTTATCTTTACCTTTTACAGGACATTTGTTCTTCATAGTTTGACTCTATGCTGGATCTAAACTCCCTTACCTTTGACAGGAGTGGCAGGCGAAGTCCGGTCAGGTCAACTTACCGGCTCCTTTGCCCGAAGACCCAGCAGACGCTCGTTTATCGACGCTGCTGGCTCCGGCACCTTACGTGGTGCCGGAGAAGAAGGCCAAGAAGAAGGCAACGGGGACTTGAAAGAGTTCCCGGCGCCAGGAGGTGTCGGATTCTTCATCCAACGAATCCGAGACGTGCTCCTCCCGTGAAAACGAGGAGGAGGAAGAAGAAACCTCTCCCCCTCCAGCGGGGGGAGGAAAGAAGTGGAAGGCCGCCCCAACAGGGGAGGCCGAAGTGTCCAAGAAGGGGAAGACCCTTCCTCCGGACTACTCCTCCGATGCCAACGAGGGCGAAGAGGAGTGGCCGCAAAGGGCCAGGCGCCCGGCAGGATCGTAAGTATTCGGATACCAGAGTAACTCATAGCATTCCTTTGTTGCACAGCTTTTCCTTATGTCGAATATAATTATGCAGTCCGCCCAAGGCCGGGCTCGACGAGTCGTCGAGCGTCTCCCTGGATTCATCGGACGTGAACTCAGTTTTGCCCGCTGCCTCCCCCCGCATTGCGGACGACGCTGAAGTGGCGTCGCGACAAGCTCCGGGCCAAGAGGAGGTGGTCCTGGAGGAGCCATGAGGCGACCTCCCGGACTCCGGGAGTAAAGGGGACAAGACCCCCCAGGGCTCCAAGTCCGGCTTTGAGCCGGACACCGCGCCGGAATCTTCAACGGTTCCGGTCCTCGGTAGGCAAACTCCTTCCAAGAGGAGCAAGCCTTCTGAGCCGGCGGCCTCCGTCCAACCGGAGGTGCCGGACAATCTACTGGAGGTGCTTAACGGCGCCTCCATCGACGAGGAGCACCGTACTATTATGAGTACGGTGATCCAGAAGGTTCAGTCCGCCAAGAGCGGACTGACAGAAGCTTGTGCCAGCCTTCTAACAGGCTTCGAGGTAAGTAAAAATATGTAAAAATATTACCGCATAGACAGTAGCCCGTGATGCTCTGTTTGGCGTTCGGAAAGAAAAGCCGAATAGAGGATCAAATAAATTTCGCAGGAGTCTAACAAAAAATGAGTCAATATGCGTATGCAGGCTTCGCTGCTTGCGACCGCCGCACTGACTGCGGAGGTAGGCACCCTGAAACAGGGTCTCGAGCAGTCCGAGCAAGAGCTCGGCCTTGCCAAGCGGCAACTCGAGGAGAAAGAAGGTAAGAGATACCTAATAGAAATATATAAAAAGATGCAATTGCAAAAAATGCCAGGATTATGCTACTTATTGCAGGGCCACAACTAAGGTGGCGACCCTCAAGCAGGCGCTGTCCGAGGCCGAGAAGAGAGCGGCCTCAGAGCGCACCGAGCGGGAGAAATTTGAGGTGCATGTCGGCGAGGCGCAGCAAGAGCTTCAGGCTCTCATGAAAAAACATGAGAGTTAGGAGCTTGACTCGAAGACGCGAGCGTCCGAGCTCGCCGCGGCCATCGAGACTGCCAAGTCTGCCAAGGCCGAAGCCCAGAAGGCCCTCCAGGAATTGGATGTGGTGAAAAAGATAGCGGCGGGTAAGGCATTCCTTATGCAAAGCAGACATATAAAAGTAAGCTACTTGTTACTTACCCGAATCCGGAGCTCTCCAGGGGCGTTCGCAGATCTTCCCCGTAGCGTATCCGATGCCGCCGCATTCTATCGAGCCGAAGAAGGCATCTCGACGGAGAAGGTGTTCTGGTCTCAGTATACTGAGGCCGGACACCCTGTGCCCTTGAGCGACCAGCTGAAGCAGCTGGTCGAGCTCCACAAGGCGGCCGAACAGGCTATGAAGGGCTTCATAGTTCGGCTGTGGCCTGGAGAGGCCCTGCCTGGGAGCTACTTCGGACTGGTGCGACGGCTGGTGGAGACATGTCCAAGGCTCGAGGTCATCAAGCGCTCCATCTGCATCGAAGAAGCCCGAAGGGCCCTTGCCCGCGCTAAGGTGCACTGGGGCAAGCTGGATGGCGAGAAGCTTGTGAAGGATGGGCCTCCGCCGAGGAAAGAGCATCGCAAACCCGAGAACTATTATAAGGATGTTCTGAAGGGTGACTGCCTTGTGGCGGATGAATGTACCAAGGATGTAATTTTTGAATGAACTCGCTCGTGTTGTCCTGTGCGCTGAAAACTTGTTCATTTGCGCTAAGCAATGCTTGTTTAATTTAGAATATTACTTTCTGTGCGGCCGTTTATCAAAAATTGAGAGATGGCCAGTCGTCGGCTTCTGCCCCCATGCCACTAGTGCTGGGGTCTTCGGGATAAACCTGAGTGCTCTTTTTCCCATGTTTGGGTCCTTCGAGGGAGGCGCTCAGCACAACGAACAAGGAAATCGGACTATAATGCTTGAACACCCTCACTTAGCCATAGAACTCTATAATTTTAAATTTCGGCGAAGCCCCTAGTATTCGGAAGACCGAGTTCGGGGCGCTATCCACGCCTTGGCCGAACAAAATCCGGTTCCTCGCTCTAAGCGACATATGTCTTTAAGGACCCGAAAAACCTCTCGAACAACGACCGGTCTCTCGCCTTATCATGATAGTCAGTTTTAGCTTTCTCTATTGAGGTGCTTAGCCCAGCTCAACTGGGGCACAATCGTAGTAGTTCTCCTAGTGCTACCTTAGCCGATATAGCGGAACGTAAGGCACCAAAACATAGGAGCCGGGCAAACCCAACTATTGACCGAAATCATGATTCAGAGCCGATGCATATAATGCTATAAGTTCGGGGTGCCGCACTTGTGAAAGTGTTCGGACTTCTCACACCATATTAAGGGGTACTGGAGCCCCTGGCGTATTTGCCGTACCACAGTGTACGGGTGCAACATGTCATTAATGAACATATATATAGAAAGAGAGTAATGCAAAAAATAGACAAAAAGCTATGCATTGTTTATAAGAAGGCTGCTATCCAAGCAGAACGATACAAATAGTGCGATAAGCAAAAGAAATTGGACTATTTAACATGTCCTGTCTAGGGGCAGGCCGCGGAATTGTATTTAAAACAGGTATACTGCTTGTAATGGAGACCACCTGGGAGTTCCATAATGCGGCATGGCTTGTCTGCTTCCCTAGTTCTTGCATCGTTTGTGCGGCAGTTGAATTGCCGAACAGGTCGTCCGAAGTATGGAGTACTGAAAGTAAGAGAAAATAAAGAAAGAATCCGGCAGCCCCTAGTACGGTTTAAGTTGTGTTTTGGGCGTGCCGTGATGGTGCCCCTTCCCCTGCGCCCATGGTACTTTGAGAGCGTAGTTATGTACGCGGAGCACTGGTTTTGCTATTTCGTGAGGGCTGGGGTTGGGGCCGCATTGCTACGCCTGCTCAGAACGTGCCAGGCAGTCTTGTTGTAGGTTACTCCGGGTGCGCTTGACAGTGTCCGTCTTTTTGAAGGCCGGACTGGAGAATTGCCTGGAGAGGCTGCTTTGTACTTCTGCTGCGAGCGCTGCCGTATGCTCCTCCGTTCGGAGAGAGCGCTCGGTGTTTCCGTTGACCGTGATTACTCCTAGAGGGCCTGGCATCTTTAGCTTGAGGTATGCATAATGTGGTACCGCATTGAACTTTGCGAATGCGGTTCGTCCGAGCAGTGCATGATAGCCATTGCGGAACAGGACTATGCCGAAGATTAACTCCTCGCTTCGGAAGTTATCCGGAGATCCGAAGACCACTTCAAGTGTGACTGAACCTGTACAGTTGACCTCTACACCTGGTATGACGCCTTTAAAGGTCATTTTGGTGGGCTTAATCCTCGAGGGATCTATGCCCATTTTCCGCACTATATCCTGGTAAAGCAGGTTCAGGCCGCTGCCGCTGTCCATAAGGACTCTTGTGAGATGAAATCCGTTAATAATTGGGTCTAGAACCAATGCGATGAACCCGCCATGACGGATGCTAGTGGGGTGGTCCCTTCGATCAAAAGTGATCGGGCAGGAGGACCATGGGTTGAACTTTGGGGCGACTGGCTCCATTGCATATACGTCCCGTAATGCACGCTTCCGCTCCCTCTTGGGGATGTGGGTTGCGTATATCATGTTCACCGTCCGCACTTGTGGGGGAAAACCCTTCTGTCCACTGTTGTTCGGTGGCCTGGGCTCCTCCTCGTCGTCGCTACGCAGCCCCTTGTCTCTATTATCGGTATTTAACTTGCCTGCCTGCTTGAACACCCAACAATCCCTGTTGGTGTGATTGGTTGGCCTTTCGGGGGTGCCATGTATCTGGCACAAGCGGTCGAGTATTCGGTCCAAACTGGACGGGCCCTGAGTATTTCTTTTGAATGGCTTTTTCCGCTGACCGGATTTGTAGCCTCGGAATCCGGCATTGACTGTCGTGTCCTCGTTGCTGTCACTGTTAACACGGCGTTTTTGCTTGTTCCGGCGCGACCTGCCACTTTTGTCCTTGGTATCCGAATTACCAAGGTTTTTGGTTAAGTTGTTGCTGCAAGCTAGCCAGCTGTCTTCTCCCGCACAAAAGCGGGTCATGAGTGTCGTGAGGGCTGCCATAGATTTTGGCTTTTCCTGTCCCAGGTGCCGGGCAAGCCACTCGTCGCGGATATTATGCTTGAAGGCTGCTAGGGCCTCTGCATCCGGACAGTTGACTATTTGGTTTTTCTTTGTTAGGAACCGTGTCCAGAATTGCCTGGACGATTCCTCTGGCTGCTGAATTATGTGGCTTAGGTCATCAGCGTCCGGTGGTCGCACATAGGTACCCTGAAAGTTGTCAAGGAATGCGGCTTCCAGGTCCTCCCAAGAACCGATTGAATCTGCTGGCAAGCTGTTAAGCCAATGCCGGGCCGGTCCCTTAAGTTTGAGCGGGAGGTATTTGATGGCGTGTAGATCATCGCCTCGGGCCATGTGGATATGAAGAAGATAATCCTCGATCCATACCGCAGGGTCTGTTGTGCCATCGTATGATTCAATGTTCACGGGTTTGAAACCCTCAGGGATTTTATGATCCATTATTTCATCTATGAAGCATAGTGGGTGTGTGGCGCCTCTGTATTGGGCTATATCACGACGCAGCTCGAATGAGCTTTGTCTACTGTGTTCGGCCCGGCCAGATTTATTATGTCCGGAGTGACGATCCCCGTCACGTGCCGTAGGGCGCCCACGCGATCCGTAGATCAATCTTGTTTGTCTTGCCTTGTCCACCAGTATCTCTCGCAGGTCTGGCGCGTTTTCCCATGCCTTAGCATGTTTTGAGCGGCGCCGGGGCATGGCTTGAGTGGAGGGCCGAGAGGCCTCTCTGTCACGACCACGAGGTGGCCGGTCGGCCATGTCATGCGCTGGTGATGTAGGTGCTTCCTCCTCTAATCGGGGTAGCATCCTGCGCTTTGGGTAACTCTTGGAGGGGTGTTCGAGTTCATACTCTTCGGCCGCAAGGACTTCAGTCCATCTGTTAGCTAGCAAATCTTGATCAGCTCTAAGTTGTTGTTGCTTTTTCTTGAGGCTTCTTGCCGTGGCTATAAGCCTGCGTTTAAAACGCTCTTGTTCGGTGGGATCCTCTCGCACGACGAATTCGTCGTCGTCGAGGCTTGCCTCGTCTTTGGAGGGAGGCTTGTAATTATCATCCTCAACCTCTCTGTCTGCCGCTCTCTCGTGAGGGCTGGCTTCTCCATCCTCTTGCTGGAGGGGGTGTTCTTCGGCGCTATCCGGAGTATTATTATCTCCCGTGCTGGAATCACCGTTTTTGCTTTGGCGGGATTTAGAGCGGCGCCGCTGACACCGGCGCTTGGGCTGTTTCTTGGATGTGTCATCCCCCACTGTTCCATCGCCATCTCCATCTTTTGGAGTGTCCACCATATATATGCCGTATGACGAGGTGGCCTTCCAGCGCCCTACAGGTGCTGGTTCTTGTTTGTCTCCGGCATCGTCGTCCATACCGCCGATGTCTTCGGAGTCGAAGTCGAGCATGTCGGTTAAGTCGTCGACAGTGGCTACGAAGTGGGTGGTGGGTGGGCTTTGAATTTCTTCATCGTCCGTATCCCAACCTTGCTGACCGTAGTCCGGCCAGGGCTCTCCTGATAAAGAGAGAGACTTTAGTGACTTAAGAATGTCGCCAAAGGGCGAGTGCTGAAAGATGTCCGCGGCGGTGAACTCCATGATCGGCGCCCAATCGGATTCGATCGGCAGGCGCGCGAAGGGCTCGGAGTCCGGAGAGGAATCCGGCCCCTTAGAGTCACAGGCCTTGCAGAGTGCGGGGCTGGTGTTCGGCTCGATCGCCTTTGAGATCGCAGCCCCCGAGGCGGCGTCCAACCACTCATCCTCGATTGGCGCATTAGGCTCCGAATTAAGGGTCAGAACCGAAGCGTGTGCGGCCTCCAGGGCACTGTTTAGCGGCAAAGCTAGATCATGCCCATCGAGACAGTGCGGCGCGCTCGGCTGTGGCTCGAATCCGTCAAAGATCAAGTCCCTGCGGATGTCAGCCGTGTAGTTTAAACTTCCAAATCTGACCTTATGGCCAGGGGCGTAGCTTTCGATCTGCTCCAGGTGGCCAAGCGAATTGGCCCGCAGTGCGAAGCCGCCGAAGACGAAGATCTGTCCGGGGAGAAAAGTCTCACCCTGGACCGCATCGTTGTTGATGATCAAAGGAGCCATCGGGCCTAAAAGCGACGACACAGAGGAACTCTCAATGAAAGCACCAATGTCGGTGTCAAAACCGGCGGATCTCGGGTAGGGGTCCCGAACTGTGCGTCTAGGCAGATGGTAACAGGAGACGAGGGACACAATGTTTTACCCAGGTTCGGGCCCTCTTGATGGAGGTAAAACCCTACGTCCTGCTTGATTAATATTGATGATATGGGTAGTACAAGAGTAGATCTACCACGAGATCAAGGAGGCTAAACCCTACAAGCTATCCTATGGTATGATTGTTGTATATTGGGGTTCTGTCCTACGGACTAAAATCCTCCGGTTTATATAGACACCGGAGAGGGTTAGGGTTACACAAAGTCGGTTACAATGGTAGGAGATCTGAATATCCGCATCACCAAGCTTGCCTTCCACGCCAAGGGAAGTCCCATCCGGGCACGGGACGAAGTCTTCAATGTTGTATCTTCATAGTCCAGGAGTCTGGCTGAAGGTATAGTCCGGCTACCCGGACACCCCCTAATACAGGACTCCCTCACTATGCATATTTGAACTTTTTGGTAACTTGTTGCCAAAGGGGGAGAAATATGTATAGATCATAGGCTTCGAGGGAGAGTGTTTTGCTTCGTTGTCTCCCTTGCTTTTGGTTGAACTTTATTGTGTGCTTGGTTTAATGTCCTTGTGTGTGAGATACTTGTATGATCATGTGATTGATCATATGCTACTTTAATGCTTGCTTGGATGATACTATCTTTTATATCCCTAGATGATCATTCACTTTGCTTGGTGATGAGTGCATGCTTTTAGTTTATATCATTTTGAGCGCTCCACCAAGATGTATGTGACATGGAAGAGTAACCCATGATCCTAATCGATTGTGCATTTGCATCCAAAAGCAAATTTTAAATAATGCACAAATTTAGGGGGAGCTCTTGCTTATCACATACTTCTCAAAGTGACGATGTATTTCAATATTATTATCATTTGTCGAAGATTTGATCTATATGTTTTCATCAATTACCAAAAAGGGGGAGATTGAAATTGCAACTATCCCTGGGTGGTTTTGGTAATTACTAATAACATATAGCTGATTGAAAAAAATGCTATTTCAAGATAAATATTTCAGGGAAGTTCAATGATTGGCATGGCATGGATTAGGACTGGACCCCTCAAAATGCTAAGGACACATATTGGCTCAAGCTCAAGACTCTATATTTTATTTTCAGTGATCCAAGATCACATTGAGTCTAGAGGAAAAGCCAGTACTATTAAAAGGGGATGAGGTGTTGCTTAATGAGTTTCTTGCTCAAAACGCTTAGTGATATGCTCCAAAACCCTCAACCAATTTCTCACATCCACATATGTCCCAAACCAAAAGTCAAACTCGGCCCCAACGAAACTTTCTATCCGGCGCCACCGAGTTCTACATAGCCATTGCCACAAACCCTAGTCACTTCGGTCTCACCGATAGGGATCTCGGTCTCACCGAGATGGGATTGCAAACTCTCTGTTTCCCTTCGTAATGTTTCGGTCTAACCGAGATGAGCGATCGGTCCCACCGAGTTCGCAATGCAAACTCTCCGTTTCCCCTTTGTAACGTATCGGTCCAACCGAAATGAGCGAATCGGTCCCACCGAGTTTGCCTGACCAACTCTCTGGTTAGCTTATTACCAAAATCGGTCCCACCGAGTTTGTGTAATCGGTCTCACCGAGATTAAGTTATGCCCTAACCCTAATGAAATCGGTCCCACCGAGTTGACATGTCGGTCCCACCGAAATGCCTAACGGTCACATTATGAACCGAATCGGTCTGACCGAGTTTCATTATTTGGTCCCACCGAGTTTGGTGATTTGTGTGTAACAGTTAGATTTTGTGTGGAAGCTATATATACCCCTCCACCCACTCTTCATTCATGGAGAGAGCCATCAGAACATGCCTACACTTCCAACATACATTTTCTGAGAGAGAACCACCTACACTTGTGTTGAGGTCAAGATATTCCATTCCAACCACATAAATCTTGATCTCTAGCCTTCTCCAAGTTGCTTTCCACTCAAATCATCTTTCCACCAAATTCAGTCCTATGAGAGAGAGTTGAGTGTTGGGGAGACTATCATTTGAAGCAGAAGAGCAAGGAGTTCATCATCAACACACCATCTATTACCTTTTGGAGAGTGGTGTCTCCTAGTTTGGTTAGGTCTCACTTGGGAGCCTCCATCAAGATTGTGGAGTTGAACCAAGGAGTTTGTACGGGCAAGGAGATCATCTACTTCGTGAAGATCTACCCTAGTGAGGCAAGTACTTCATGGGCGATGGCCATGGTGGGATAGACAGGGTTGCTTCTTCGTGGACCCTTCATGGGTGGAGCCCTCCGTTGATTCGCGCAACCGTTACCCTTCATGGGTTGAAGTCTCCATCAACGTGGATGTACGATAGCACCACCTATCAGAACCACGGATAAAAATCTACGTGTCTACATTGAGTTTGCTCTCTCAAACTCCTCCCTTTACCTTCATGTGTAATTGTTTTTCATTCCGCTGCTATACTCTTAGAATTGCATGTGTAGGTTGATTGCTTGACTTGTGCAAAGTTGCTAAAATCTGCCAAGACTTGAAATTGGGAAAAGGCTAGGCTTTTATTTGGTCAAGTAGTCTAATCACCCCCTCTAGACATACTTTCGATCCTACAGTCCCGCACAGGATTATTACAGACAATGGCTCTAACTTCACAGCCGATTAGGTGAAAAATTGGTGTGCTAACCTGGGCATTAAGCTTGATTATGCATATGTATATCACCCTCAATCAAACGGTCAGGTCGAATGGGCCAATGGCCTGATAATGAGCGGCATCAAACCCGGACTAGTGCAATCCCTACGGGGGTCAGATAAACACTGGGTCGAGGAACTTGATTCCGTACTCTGGGGACCGCGGACCACGCCCAATCAAACGGCCGGATACACAGCCTTTTCATGGTGTACGGCGTAGAGGTTGTCTTGCCCTACGACACTATTCATGACTCACCTCGAGTGCGCATGTATGAAGAGAGAGAAGACGAGCTCGATCGGCAGGATGACCTAGACAGCGTGGAGGAGGAGCGCGATATTGCAAAAGCCTTTTTTGCATTCTATCAACAACGGGCTCGGAGATTCCAAAGTAGAGAAGTGCGGGCCAAGACTTATAATGTCGGTGAACTCGTTTTACGCCTCCCAGATAAGAAGAAGGACAAGCTCAAACCAAAATTGGAGGGTCCCTTCATTATAGATGAAGTTCTCACAGGAGGAGCGTACCGCCTTCGTAATGCATTAGATAATCTCCTAGAGCTGAATCCATGGAACGCTGCTCGACTCTGAAGATTCTACGCATAAGTTCGGCGATACTTCTTTTTCGTTCTTATTTCTCCACTTCATTTTGTTTTTGTTTTCTCGTTTTTATACAATATCCAGGATGTGTTCGGATAAGTCAAACACTTGAGGGGTACACATTCTAAAATGTATACACCCCACCATGACCGGGGGCTTCTTTAACCGAAGCTTATTATTATTCCGAGCCTGGAGCTCACAATATATGTGTCGTTTGCTCATATACACCCTTTTTGCCATTATATGCACCTCTATGACTTAAGTTTTTGCCAAGATGGGTTGCCTTGCTCCTGTGTTTATGCCCTATGTTCCCAATTGTTCGACTAGGGGCGTAAAGGGAGTGTTGGTATCAAACCGGCCGATCTCGAGTAGGGTGTCCCGAATTGTGCTTCTGAGGATCAAAGGTAACAGGAGGCAGGGGACACGATGTTTACCCAGGTTCGGGCCCTCTTAATGGAGGTAATACCCTACTTCCTGCTTGATTTACTTTGATGAGTACAGGGGTTACAAGAGTTGATCTACCTCGAGATCGTAATGGCTAAACCCTAGATGTCTATCCGCAAAGAAAATCAAGAGTTTAGCCATTACGATCTCGAGGTAGATCAACTCTTGTAACCCCTATATTCATCAAAGACAATCAAGAAGGAAGTAGGGTTTTACCTCCATTAAGAGGGCCCGAACCTGGGTAAACGTCGTGTCCCCTTTGTCTCCTCTTATCTTTGATCCTCAGACGCATAGTTCGGGACCCCCTACCCGAGATCGGCCGGTTTTGACACAGACACCCATGGCTTCCGCTCTTTGTGCAATGTGATCTCCCCCTTGCCGAACCACAAAGGGGCTCATGGCCCCATAGGTGATCGTGTCCACCCACGACATAGTGTGATTCCTCACTTGTTTTATTCACAGATTCGTACAAATCTGGAACCAACTTATCCCAATAAGTGAATGTCTTCGCACTATGAGGTTAATGTCTTCAAACTAATTATATCTTCAAAATCCTCTGAAAATGCATATGAACTCTCCTGCTTACTTTGCACCTCTCATTCTTTCACAGGTACATGTCTGTAGGCGAGTCTCTTGATTCTCATAGCCTGTATTCATTTGCAAACTTTTTACAGCTTCACCTTGAGTCTCCTGAAGCCAGTTAATGTTTGACAAGCAGAGCGAAGTGTCGCGGGATATCCACGGCCACCTATGGGACTGGGTGGCCCCTTGCTGGTTCGGCGAGGGGACGTCGCGTTGTACAAAGAGTAGACCGGCGTGTGGCAGCATGATAGAGAGCACACGAGCAATTTACCCAGGTTTGGGCCACCACGAGGCGTAAGACCCTACTCCTGATTTGGTGGATTGATGATGGAATGAGTGTGGTGACGCGTAGTACACTTGCTCGGCAGGGTTTGCCTCAAGGCCGCGGCGACTACGCACATATGGTGGCTTGGGTTCATCATCCTTCCAACCCTTCGTACGAGTGCCACGGGCCTCCTTTATAGACTAAGGGGTCACCATAGTGGCAAAGTGATCATTATCCACTGATATCATAGCGAACAGTGCTATCATACCTAACTCTGTGGGCTGACAGGGTGCATTAAATGCGCCACTCCGTATCACATCGCTGGTCGCCCGGCAAGGCCTGCCGGGCTATCTTGCCAGCTCCACATCTTTTTTCTTGACACGTGATAGGACGGGTGTCATCTGCGGGTTTCTTCTGTAGGAAAGGACAGACATGTGGCGAATGGCTACCACTTAATCATCTTGCGGCTTGACACCGCACTGATTGACGACGCGAGTCGTGTTTGAGTGGTTGGTGGGGTGGTTGTGCCCCTCCGAGCCCGGATAGACCCTGCTGGGGAGCCTTGATTGCTTGCTTGGTGGCCTCGCCCCTTGTCGGGCTCGCCTGCCCAGCAAGGGAGGCCCTTCTCTTGCTGATATCTTGCTCCTCTGGTTCGATCTTGGTCTCTCTGGGCTGCGTGTTGGTTCTTCGAATCTCTTGGTTCTTCAATCTCCGTCTTAAGCTGGTGCTTCAATCTTAATCTTGTGCATGTGCACAGTTGGGAAACTGACCTAGGGTTTCTTGTACTGACAGAAGCTCCCGGGCCTGCCCCGAACACGCTGATGAGCGTCATCGGGGTAGGGCCTAATGAGTGCACAGGCAGGATCGCTGAATGGGTTGGCCCTGCTACCTCTTGCGCACTGCGTTGGTTTTCCCTTGAAAAGGAAAGGGTGATGCAGCAAAGTAGCGTAAGTATTTCCCTCAGTTTTTGAGAACCAAGGTATCAATCCAGTAGGAGGCTACGCGTGAGTCCCTCGCACCTACACAAAACAAATAAATCCTCGCAACCAACGCGATAAGGGATTGTCAATCCCTACACGGTCACTTACGAGAGTGAGATCTGATAGATATGATAAGATAATATTTTTGGTATTTTTATGATAAAGATGCAAAGTAAAATAAAAGGCAATGAAGATAGCTAAGTGTTGGAAGATTAATATGATGGAAAATAGACCCGGGGGCCATGGGTTTCACTAGTGGATTCTCTCAAGAGCATAATTATTTTACGGTGGGTGAACAAATTAATGTTGAGCAATTGACAGAATTGAGCATAGTCATGAGAATATCTAGGTATGATCATGTATATAGGCATCACGTCCGAAACAAGTAGACCGACTCCTGCCTGCATGTACTACTATTACTCCACACATCGACCGCTATCCAGCATTCATCTAGAGTATTAAGTTCATAAGAACAGAGTAACGCTTTAAGCAAGATGACATGATGTAGTGGGATAAATTCATGCAATATGATAAAAAAACATCTTGTTATCCTCGATGGCAATAATACAATATGTGCCTTGCTGCCCCTACTGTCACTAGGAAAGGACACCGCAAGATTGAACCCAAAGATAAGCACTTCTCCCATTGCAAGAAAGATCAATCTAGTAGGCCAAACCAAACTGATAATTCGAAGATACTTGTAAAGATAACCAATCATACATAAAAGAATTCAGAAGATTCAAATATTGTTCATAGATAAACTTGATCATAAACCCACAACTCATCGGTCTCAACAAACACACCGCAAAAGAGGATTGCATCGAATAGATCTCCATGAGTGAGGGGGAGAACATTGTATTGAGATCCAAAAAGAGAGAAGAAGCCATCTAGCTAATAACTATGGACCCGAAGGTCTGAGGTAAACTACTCACACACCATCGGAGAGGCTATGGTGTTGATGTAGAAGCCCTCCGTGATCGATTCCCCCTCCGGCGGAGCTCCAGAACAGGCCCCAAGATGGGATCTCGTGGGTACAGAAGGTTGCGGCGGTGGAATTAGGTTTTTGGCTCCTGTTCTGATCGTTTGGGGTACGTAGGTATATATAGGAGGAATGAGTACATCGGTGGAGCAACAGGGGGCCCATGAGGGTGGAGGGCGCGCCTGGGGGGGTAGGCGCGCCCCCCTACCTCGTGGCTTCCTCTTTTGTTTCTTGGCGTAGGGTCCAAGTCCTCTGGATCAAGTTCGTTCCAAAAATCATTTTCCCGAAGGTTTCATTCCGTTTGGACTCCGTTTGACATTCTTTTTCTGTGAAACTCTGAAATAGGCAATAAACAACAATTCTGGGTTGGGCCTCCGGTTATTAGGTTAGTCCCAAAAATAATATAAAAGTGAATAATAAAGCCCAATAATGTCCAAAACAGAAGATAATATAGCATGAAGCAATAAAAAATTATAGATACGTTGGAGACGTATCAGGCCCCTTGAGGTTTCCATTGCTGCTTCATTAATCTTGATTTCGAGGCAGTTTCCGGTTTCCCCGCTCATGGTGTAAAGCCAATAGTGGTGGGGCCGCTCTAGTGATGGCCCGTGAAAGACTTGAACGCATGGGGTAGAAACCGCCAAATTATTCTTCCCACAGTGCGCCCTTTTCCTTAGCCAGGTATGCTGCATGCATCGCGTGGGGTAGGTAACGGAGGCGCGTGGCATGGGAGAGTATCAAGGTGAGGGTCTGCCCGCCTTGAATGGGCGGAGGAGGGCAGTGGTCACCCATTTATGGAGCAGCTGCCCTTCCCCACCCGGCCTATAAAAGGGAGGGGTGGAGGAGGGCGGAGTCATGCATCATTGCATCCTCCTTTTTCTTCCCTTGTTCTTTGCTTCCGCCGTCGATGCTGAAGAGAAGAGCCTGGGGCCAGCCCCCGGGATCCTGTTTGGGGCTATTGTTGCCCCTTGCTGGTGCTGGCGCTCGGGGAGTGGGCCTGGTCCTTGGCATGGCGAATCTCTTGGTCTCTACGAGGCTCGGTCGGGAGGCGGGGCTGGAGATTGTTGGTAATCCCAACATGGCCCCTCCCGGAGGTCTTGGGGCTGTTCTCGATGAGAGGTGTGCCTTCTTGCCCGCCAAGGAGGGGAGAGGCGCAACTCAGGCCCTCCGGTTGTTCCGATGGCTTGCTGTTTCTCCGCTGGAGGTGTCAGACCAGAGTCTGGGCGCTCCCCGGGAGTAGTGGTGGTGAGGAGGAAGCGAGGGAAGATGGAGTAGGCAGGTGGTAGGGGGTCAGGTCGGAGTATGATGGCGTGGATGCCTTCGCCTCCAACAGTCGACCTGTCGCCTCGTCTTTCCATTCTTCCCCTCCCTCTCAGGCACTGTCGTCACCAGCCTCTTTGGGTGATAGCCGAGGAGGGATGTTCTCTTGGCGCCTTCCCCTCGCCTCCAGTAGTCTTTCGGTTAAGCTTTGGTGGATGACTCCACCGGCGCTCAAGTCGGGGCTTCTTGTTGGCTCTGGAGGTGGCGACCAGAAGGCACCGCCCCGTCCCCCGCACTCCTCCTTCGCAGCCTCACTACTCTAATGGGACCGGGGTGGCTCCTGCTTGGGTGCTCCTTTTCATGTCTTTTCCTCCTTCCGCCGCAGTGCCTGAAGGAGGGGAAAAAAGAGGGTATTACGGGTCACTTATCTTTTTTCAATCTTAAACTAGGTGGCAATTGCCAAATTTTAATTCAAATAATGTAATCTCTCGAGTCCATGTTTGTGTTCTATAATGCTTGTACTTGCGTTAGCATATAAATGAAAAATATGAACCTTGCCGAGAACCGGTGCATGTGTATGTCCACGGAGAGGAGTGCCTCTTTAATAAAAATAAATGAGTTTTCCCCGGCAGGATATCTTACCGGCACCCTCTTTGTCTGCCGGGGAGCTCCGTCTACCGGGGATCAGACAGAGGGGCCAGCCCCCCGCCAACTCCTTTTTACCAATGGATACTATGACCATCTTGACTGAAGCAACGTTCGAGTCATAGATGGGAGCACCTAAGTGTCAAAAGAGAGGTAAGGTTTTCTCATGCAAAGTTATAGCTTTACAGAATACTAATGGACAAGAGGTATGATGAGGACATGACTACCTTGGATACGACCAAAAATATTGCATACATGCATATTTGTCAGGTGATTTCTAGTGCAAACTATTCAATAATCTATTTTTGTTATCCAGAACAAAAATACTTCACACACTTTTGTGTTTTGTCTAATTGCAGGTGTATGGGACATTTGTACAACACACATATGAAGATAAGGGAGAAAGAGATGTTTATTTGCTGTTCAAAAAGTTCTTTCACGTCACTTTTGGTCCAAGAGAAGATAGAGTCCAAGTCTCTCACGTTCTGGATTCAGATTCGGACTGCACAGACATACCTGACTCAAAACGGCAATAACTTTTTCATACGGACTCCGAATTGGGTGATTCTTTATTTTTTGGAAACTAGATTTCGTCCTCTTTCCACTCCAATTGGAATCACCTTTAAATTCGTCCGGAGCATTGAGATATGGACGAAACAATCTGACGCTGCAGCAGAATCCGAATCAAACAACAAGTCCAAAGGTGTTGCACCACCTCCACTTGGGCCCATGAGCCTTGTACGACCTAGGGTTGGTTTTAGGCTGCCTTGGGACGTCCTCCCACCTCCTTGGCCGCCACCCCTTGCTCCTATATAAGTAGATCCATCTAGTAGCTTTTTCATTGGGATTTGTTTAGTTAAAAGTTAGCCATTGCAACTTCGTGTACTTCGTTTGTGTCCAACGACCAGACTAAGACCGCTTTTGGATCCCCACCTTTATCAATACTTCATATATATTCGCAATATTCAGATTGCTTTATCATATTCTTGCTTGTTCTTCGATTGCGTGCAGGAATAGACCTTCGTGGTCAGGTTGATCGTGCTCCGGCGTGGTCAATAACCTCTTGGAGTTGGTTTAGCGATTGCTAAGGCGCAACGTCGTGCACGTTTGTAGTCGGATCGTCAAAGTTGTCTCCACCAAATCGATAGTTATCATCTCATCGAAAGATCGGGACACCCTCGCCTCTATCAAGTGGTATCAGTTTTTAGGTTGCTCGGTGAGAATTTCCAGTTTTCCCTAGATTAGATCTATTTTTCTTACCTATTGTCCAAGAAAAAGCCACAAAAAAAAGTTAGATCTATTCATCCTTTTGTCCAAGCCAGTCTGAGCCTTTGCAATTTTCTTTTCATTGTTTGCATTATTGAATTATCGGTTGCATCGTCGTGTCGAGTTGCTGGTCTTAGTGTCTAGTCCTTTAGAGTTTCGAGTTCTGTTCACAGTTTGTCACGCCACCGCCGCACCATCTTCATTGTCATTGCCATATACCACCACCGCGTCATTATTGCATCCGTTGTCCACCACCGCCATCCATCAATTTCCACCACGTACTCCCCATCATTCATTGTCATAATCATACTTCAGGCCGTTCGCGTCATCACTAGATCCAATCTGCATCTTATCTAGCTTGTTTGTGAAAAAAAAAGAAAGAAAAAAAAAGTGAGAGAAAAAAAAGAAAAAAAAGAGAAAAAAAAGAGAAAAAAAGTGAAAAAATTCCGTGAAAAAAGAAGAAAAAAAAAGATATTCAGAGTGTGCTCCGCCTTTGTTACGCGTCGCGCCGTGATTTTTTTTAGTGTTCTAGGCTCGCGTCTCTAGCACGGTCTAGCCTAGGACCAGCACAGTACCGTCGGTGAGCGTTTATTCAACATTGCATCTCTGAATTGATTATTGCTGATATTTTGCTACCATATATTGGCCTTCCAAGCTCCACATATTTCTACACCGTGTATACATACGCTCACCTGGCAATCGCTTTACTCAATCTTCGGAGTTATTTGACACCGCTGGTTGCCGGTCACCACCTGCTGCATGGTAAGAACTTGTAAGACTTTGATATTTGCTATACTGTGAGCGTTTTACCACCACATCCTAGTAGTTCATAGGAACATTATTCTCGGATTTTGTTTCTTGTTTTTCTACTAATCATGACAGGTTCCGGAGACAGAAGTTCTTGGACGACGGACACAACATCACCATCACGAGAGTTGGGACAACACACACAAGCACGTGGTCAGGTTATCTCTTTATCGTCATTTGAGGGTAGATTTAATCCTGCTATTTATCTAGCTTGGGAGCTTGAAGTTGAACAAGTTTTTAGTCACCATGACTTTTCTGAACTTGAGCGAGTACGAGCTGCCACTAGAGCATTTACTGGTTTTGCTTCTGTTTGGTGGAATGTGCATTGTAAGAAAAACATTGATAACCAACCCACAACTTGGAAAGATTTGAAAGATGTAATGAGACAACATTTTTTCCCTCCTTACTATCGTCGTGAATTGCTTCGCAAATTTGAACAATTTAAACAAGGCAACAACACTGTTCATGCTTACTACCAAGAGTTCAAATCTTATATGCATCATTGTGATATAGAAGAATCTAAGGATGATACAATGAATAGATTTTTTGGTGGTTTGAACCATGATATTCAGGCAAGATTTCAGTATATTCCCCGTTGCATTACTGGTATGTATGTTCGTGCTTGTACCTTTGAGAGACAGATGCAGGAGGATGCATTGGGTGACTACAACGACTACTATTCCAGTTCGTGCTCACCGCCGCCGGTAGGTTCCTCCACAGTTGCACCTACTAGAGCAGCCCCACCTCGGATTGTGAGCGCGACATCATCTCAAGAGTATGGTGCATTGTCAACGTCCGTACCTACATCAGCTACGTCTTTGCGACAAGGTAACAGTAAAGATATTGATGATATAACTTCACATGAGAATGATGCATCCCTAGTTAACTTAAATGCATCATGTGTTCAGTTACCTGGTGATTTGAGCACAACACCTATTTTAGAGAATCTTGATACTGTCATGAATGCGTCATGTGATCAAACAACTGAAATACCAACAATTTTGAGTGCACCCATTGAGTTAACTGTTGATGCAAAAGAATCAATGTTTAATCATTTTGATATGACCTCTAATCTTGGTGATGATTCTGTGACCAAAGACTTATTGCATGTTTGTCTATTTAAGCATGTTGTAGCATGTAAATTAGATGCAAGTAAGGTTTATTCACCAATGTTGGGATGGTTTAATGATGAACATTGTCAATCTTCTGATATGAATAAGAGCATCACTTATATGTGCAAATTGAGTTGCAATATTTTCATGTCTTCTACTTCTAGTGATAATATTTTGGCTTCAGATTTTATGAACTATGCAAGTTACTCATCTATACATGTGTCATATGTGCAAAAACCAAGGGAAGTAAAAATGGATGACATATACATATACAACATGTACACCTTGTCTCTTTTGTTAGCCACATTTCAGATTAAGCAACGCCGAGGACGGCTTTGTTTTCAAAAAGGGGAGGATGATGAGGACATGACTACCTTGGATACGACCAAAAATATTGCATACATGCATATTTGTCAGGTGATTTCTAGTGCAAACTATTCAATAATCTATTTTTGTTATCCAGAACAAAAATACTTCACACACTTTTGTGTTTTGTCTAATTGCAGGTGTATGGGACATTTGTACAACACACATATGAAGATAAGGGAGAAAGAGATGTTTATTTGCTGTTCAAAAAGTTCTTTCACGTCACTTTTGGTCCAAGAGAAGATAGAGTCCAAGTCTCTCACGTTCTGGATTCAGATTCGGACTGCACAGACATACCTGACTCAAAACGGCAATAACTTTTTCATACGGACTCCGAATTGGGTGATTCTTTATTTTTTGGAAACTAGATTTCGTCCTCTTTCCACTCCAATTGGAATCACCTTTAAATTCGTCCGGAGCATTGAGATATGGACGAAACAATCTGACGCTGCAGCAGAATCCGAATCAAACAACAAGTCCAAAGGTGTTGCACCACCTCCACTTGGGCCCATGAGCCTTGTACGACCTAGGGTTGGTTTTAGGCTGCCTTGGGACGTCCTCCCACCTCCTTGGCCGCCACCCCTTGCTCCTATATAAGTAGATCCATCTAGTAGCTTTTTCATTGGGATTTGTTTAGTTAAAAGTTAGCCATTGCAACTTCGTGTACTTCGTTTGTGTCCAACGACCAGACTAAGACCGCTTTTGGATCCCCACCTTTATCAATACTTCATATATATTCGCAATATTCAGATTGCTTTATCATATTCTTGCTTGTTCTTCGATTGCGTGCAGGAATAGACCTTCGTGGTCAGGTTGATCGTGCTCCGGCGTGGTCAATAACCTCTTGGAGTTGGTTTAGCGATTGCTAAGGCGCAACGTCGTGCACGTTTGTAGTCGGATCGTCAAAGTTGTCTCCACCAAATCGATAGTTATCATCTCATCGAAAGATCGGGACACCCTCGCCTCTATCAAGGTAAAACTTATCTGTTTGGCTTTGTCGGGGATCGCTGTGTCGTGCAACCTTCTCGTCCTTTGTCGAAGCCAAGTTCACGATAGGAACCTGCAACTCCATGTAGATGAGAATGAATGCAAGATGCAATCCTATCTATATGCATATGAAAATGCTCATGAAATGCATATGCAGTGATCTGGGTGTGCTCGTGCATGCATGCAATCTTAGTTGGGCCCCCCTACAACGCTTCTTTATTTTCTCTTGCACGGGGTCATCGCCCCAGGTTTGTACAAGGGGTTACATGCAGCTGAGGCAAGGCCTGTACAAAAGGGTGGCTGGCGGGCAGTGCGCGACAGCCTCGCGCCTTATGGGTAGTGCTTGCGGAGATGCTCAATATTCCATGAGTTTTGCAATTGAGTGCCATCTCCGGTCTCCAGACGGACTACGCCGGGTCTGGTGACTTGTACCACCTGGTAAGGGCCTTCCCACTTTGGTCACAGCTTGTTTGTATCCTTGGCAGACTGAATGCACCTAAGTACAAGGTCACCTTCCTTAAAACACCTGGCATGAACCCTGCGGCTATCATAGCAACACAGGGCTTGCTGGTTGCGTGCAGCACGTGTAGCAGCCGGGAGACGGTTCTCCTCGAGTAGCACAACATCGTGACGCCGGTGCTGATCTTGCGCTACTTCATCGTAGGAAAGCACTCGAGGGGATTCGTAAATGAGTTCCATGGGGATAACTACTTCTGCCCCATAGACCAGGGAGAAGGGAGTCTACCCGGTAGCTCGGTTAGGTGTCGTTCTGAGGGACCAGAGAACTACCAGCAGCTCCTCGATCCACCGCCTGCCGTGCTTCTGCAGCGTATCGAAAGTTCTTGTCTTGAGTCCATGAAGCACTTCAGCGTTTCGCCCTCTCATCTTGTTCATTGCTCCGGGGGTGTGCCATAGAAGCGAATGAGATCTTGCATCCGAGGGCATGAACGTATTGCATGAAGGCATGGCTCACGAACTGGTTCCTGTTGTCAGTGATGATCCTTGCCAGAACTCCGAAATGACACACCAATTCTTTCAAGAACTTGATAGCTAACTGAGCAGTCACCTTTCTCACTGCAGTCACTTCCGACCACTTTGTAAACTTGTCGATGGCAACAAACAAGAATTCAAAGCCGCCAATTGCTCGGGGGAAGGTGCCGAGGATATCAAGCCCCCAGACCGAAAATGGCCATGATAAAGGTATTATCTAAAGGGCTTGGGTAGGCAGGTGTGTTCTCTTGGAATGGAACTGGCAGGCTTCACCTGTCGTGACAAGCTCGACTGCATGTTGGCGGGCTGTGCGCCAATAGAATCCTTACCGGAATGCTTTCCCAACTAATGCCCTTGATCCAATGTGTGAGCTACACATTCCTTTGTGAATCTCAGCCATCAGTTCCTTTCCATCCTCCCGGTAGACACACTTCAATTTCACACCATTGGGCCTCCTTCTATATGGAGTGTCATCGACAAACTGATACATACTCACCCTCCGGGCTACTTTCTCTGCTTCATCTTGGTCGCCAGGGAGTTCTCCCATTTGGAGGAAGTGGACAATGTGCCTTGCCCAAGTTGGAGCCTGGGGCTCGGCAACGAGGACTAGCGGCACCTCCTCTGCTGCGAGAGCACCAGCCTCGTTCGCGGGGTCCATAGGTCCGGCTAGAGGGGTTGGTCCGACAGGCTATGAGGAGTTGTTTCCGGCAGGGTCTCTGCCGGGAGCGGACGGCTCGACCGGGAGAGGCTTATGTAGTCCAACTTTTTTCCTTTTCCGGGCCATTGTGGCTGGTGATATGGAGGTCTGAGAGAGATGGAGAACAAAAGTTCCTGGTTCCATAGGAAGCTTCTGCACAACACACTTTGACAGGTGATCAACTATGCTATTTTCTACATGGGGTACATGCTCTATTTGCAACCCATCAAAGTGCTCCTCCAGTCTCCTCACTTCCTCGACGTATGCTTCCATCAATGGGCTTTGATAATCCTTGCTGACTTGTCTCACCACAAACTGTGAATCTCCTCGAATGATCAGCTTCTTAATTCCCAATTCTGCTGCAATCCTGAGCCCGGCAAGGAGCCCTTCGTACTCAGCTATATTATTGGTGGCTTCTTCTCTGGCAAAGTGCATTTGGACGACGTACTTCAAGTGCTCCCCGGAGGGGGAAACAAGAAGCACGCCAGCCCCTACACCTTGTAGGGAAAAGGCACCATCAAAATACATAATCCATTCTTGGGGTGATTCCTTGCCAGGGAGAGTTGTTTCTGTCACTTCTTCATCAAGGGTTGGCATCCATTCTGCAATAAACTCTGCCAGTGCCCTGCTCTGAATAGTTGATATGCTCTCGAACTTCAAACCAAAGCTGGATAACTCCAAAGCCCACTCCACTATTCTGCCGGTGGCCTCAGGGTTCCGGAGTATTCTTTGCAACGGAAAACGAGTGACAACTATGATCTCATGGGCTTGGAAGTACTGGCACAGTTTCCTTGAGGCCATGATGAGGCCAAAGATTAATTTTTGCACGCCAGAGTACCTCGATGTAGCCCCTTGTAACAAGGATTTGATGAAGTATACTTGGTGCTACACCACTTTCTTCTTTGCCACGTCCGTTGGGTTTCTCTCGTTGCCATGCTCATTGCTGTTCTGATCCTTTTTCTGACTCTGCCGTGACCTGGCCACTTTCTGCCTCATCAACCTCTCGTTGTGCTACCAAGGCCAGACTGACCACTTGGTTGGTTGCCGCCAAGTAAAGAAATAATGGCTCTTGGGGTTTGGGTGCAACCTAGGTAGGCACAGACAATATGTAGGCCTTCAATTCCTGCAGAGCTGCATCTACTTCCGGGGTACACTTCATAGGCCCTGCTTTCTTCAAAATTTTAAAGAACGGCAGGGCACGCTCGGCAGACTTGGAAATGAATCTGCTTAACGCGGCAACGCATCCTTAACTGTCCTTGGTGCTTGGATATGCTCAATGGCCTTGATCTTGTCGGGGTTGGCTTCGATCCCTCGATGGGACACGAAGAATCCAAGTATCTTGCCGGAGGGAACACCGAATACACACTTATCTGGATTAAGCTTCAAGTTGATCTTGCGCAGATTAGCAAATGTCTCCTCCAAATCCTGGATAAGGGTGGTCTTATCCTTGGTTTTGACCACGATGTCATCCATATAGGCTTCTATATTTCTATGCAATTATGGCTCAAAACCAATCTGGACTGCTCTTGCAAAAGTGGACCCGGCTCTCTTTAATCCGAAAGGCATGTGGACAAAGTAGTACCTACCACATGGAGTGATGAACGATGTCTTCTCCTCATCTTACTTGGACAAGAAGATCTGGTGATACTAGAGTATGCATCCAGAAAGGAGAGCAAATCACAACCCGAAGTGGAATCCATGATCTGGTCGATGCGCGTTAAGGGGAACGGGTCCTTCGGGTAAGCCTTGTTGAGATCTATGAAATCAATGCGAAGCCTCCATTTCCCATTCGCCTTCCGAACCACCATTGGATTTGCTATCCACGTAGGATGCAACACTGCTCTGACCAAACCAGCTGCCTCTAGTTTCTTGATTTCCTCGGCAATGAACTGCTGCCGCTCCAAGGCCTGCTTCCGGACTTTCTGCTTGACGGGTCGGGCATGTGGGAAGATAGCAAGGTGGTGCTCGACTACCTCCTTGGGAACACCGGGGATATTAGATGGTTGCCAGGCAAACACATCGATATTCGCCCAGAAGGAGGCAACGAGCGCGCTTTCCTATTTATCATCAAGAGTGGCGCTGATAGTGAAAGTACCATCAACGCAAGCCAGCCCTGCCAGGACCCTCTTTAGTAGGGGTGCAGTAACCTTGGATCTCTTGCTGTTGGAACACTCCGGCACGTCATCAACGGGTGCCATGCCTCGGGGAGGGAATGCTTCCCGAAGGTCCTACAATCCCTCTTCTTTCCTTTGCTTCCCTTGGCACGAGGCGCTGTTGCCGTAGCCTCTACTGTGACTGCATCCCGGTACATCTTGTCCACGCAGATAATTGCATCCTTCTCATCTGATGGGATAGCGATGACTCCTAGTGGCCTAGGCATCTTGATAGTTCTATAAGCATAGTGTGATGCTGCCATGAACTTAGCCAGGGCCGGGCGTCCCAGAATCCCATTGTATGGCAGCGGGAGATCGACCACATCAAACACAATCTTCTCAGTTTGATAGTTCAGTTCTATAGCGACCATACCTCAAACAGTCTGATCTCTGTGCGCCAGTGTCATCCCTGGATCAGTAATGCTGACACGCAACGTACTTGAAGGATTTATAATAGAGTAGCAATCACACACTTATTACATCGAATGTCTCAAAAGAGAACTTATTACAATAAATATGGCTTAAGGCCATCTAATAACGATAACAGTGGAAGGCTTAGAAGATAAGCGAGTCCATCAACTCCAACGGCATCACTGAGTATAGAACCGAGACCTAAAGGCACCTTACTCGTCGTCTGAAAAAGTCTGCAACATGAAACGTTGCAGCCCGAAAATGGGTCAGCACATGGAATATGCTGGCAATGTAACACATATAGAGTAATGAAAGAATAAGCTATTCTACATGCATATATGGCTGGTGGAAAGCTCTATGGTTACAGTTTTGCATAAAGCCAATTTTTCCCTACTGCAAAGGTATACATTTTATTTAACTATCATGGTGGTTGTTAAACCTTGAGAATGGTTGACAGTATCCTCAATCCCAATTAAGCATCATCATTAAACCCAACAAAATTAATTTAAAGTAACATGATGAGATTCACATGATAATCCAAGTACTAGATACTCAAGACGTCCATAACCGGGGACACGGCTAATCATGATTAGTTTATACACTCTGCAGAGGTTGCGCACTTTTCCCCACAAGACTCGATCTCCTCCTTTGGATTTCTCGCACTTCATGGTGTTTGAGAAACGGATGACCGAGACATAGCCTTTCAGAAGCGCTAGCACCTTACGATCGGGTAGACCGTACCACCTACATCCCCTACATCTGCTAGTCTACCACTGTAAGAGTTCGCACGACTTAGTCAACTATGCTAGAGCCCATAGTAGCTTGTGGCTGCACACAGAAGTTTCTAGTATGAGTAATCTCATCATCCCTTTGAGCCAGGGTGGCGGTCCATAAAAGAAAAACAGGCAATCCTGGAATACCCAGGTACCTCAATCCACCCAGATGTGTGTTTAAGTTGCCACCTTAAATAAACCATTAATTAACAATCTCACATCTGTCATGGATATCAGTCACCCAATCCACGACTACTAGCATAGCATGGCATAAATAGCAAAAGTAGAAGTAACTCCCAAAGGTTTGATAATAAAACAGGTAATAGGTACTACCTCAACTACTTCCCATCCCATAATTTAATTTGATCCTAATCATGCAATGTTTGAGGATTGATCTAATGCAATAAAACTGGGTAGTAAAGAGGTATGATCAAAGTGTTACTTGCCTTGCTGATGATCCGCGAAACCTAGAGATTTGAAGTAACATGTGGCGCACTCCGGATACTCTATCGCAAGAAAACAAACAAGCATACTATAAGTACTCATCTAATGCACAATTAAAACTAAAATAAGAGATCTAACCAGAAAGTTCAACTTAAGAACTCCGGTTTGCAAAAAGAATCAAATCAAACGAAGCAACGAAAGTCAAACAGCGAAAGAAACAAACTTCGTTTTACTAATCTGGACCTAAGTCAAATTTTACAGAAGCAAAAACTTGTTTAAGTTGGTTAAACGGAAAGAGGGTTTCGAGACGAAACTTCAGGCGCTTGAATCGCCTGATTCCGATAAATGAGCGAAAAGTTATACTAAAACGAAAATCGGATCAGAAATCGCGATCAGAATTAATCGCGAAAAAATCCGAGGAAAAGAAAACGACGAACAGATTAACGAACGAACGTTCGTTATGTGGAACTAAACGATGAACGCGTTCATTAAAACGAACGAACGAATGAACGCTCGCTAAATAAACTAAACCGAAAAAAAACCGATCTAATAAAAAAACGGAAACTAAAAAACCGACGGAAAAACCGAACGGTTTTCTAAAAAAACGGCGGCGGGGTCAACCTCGGGGTGTGGTCGGTGGCGGCGGCGGCCCCGGCAGCGGCGGCGCGGGTCGAGGCGGCGGCAGGCGGATCGAGGCACGGGGCGGCGGCTAGGGTTTGGGGCACGGGGCGGGCTGCGGCGGCTGATGGGTCCGGCGGCTCGTGTCGGGCGGCTTATAAAGGACCCCCGGGCAGAGTCCCGCCCGGGTACGGCCCGGAGTCGGTTCGGATTTTTTTTAAATTAATTCCACGCAGAAAAACTAACAAAAGAAATACTAAACAGACTCCAAAAATCCCAAAATAAATTTTCCCCGACTTCTAAAATCAAGCCAGACAAAGTGAACATTTATTTGGGGCCTAAATGCAATTTTGAAAAACGCACATTTTTCCTAAATTCAAATAAAATAGCAAAAAACTCCGAAATAAAATCTTATTTGACTTTATTATTAAACCCTCAATATTTCTTTATTTTGGGAAAGTCATTTTATTCCCTCTCTCATATTTTTGTAATAGAAACAATTGAAGATAAAATAATTAAAATCAAATGATCCTATTCTCAAAATTTGAGAAAACTCAAATATGAAAATAACGAAATCCCCAACTCTCTCTGTGGGTCCTTGAGTTGCATAGAATTCCTAGGATCAAACCCAAAAGCAAATAAAATATGATATGCAATGATGATCTAATGTATAACATTCCAAATTGAAAATTTGGGATGTTACAAACCTACCCCCCTTAAGATGAATCTCGCCCTCGTGATTCGGGTTGGCTAGAAAATAGGTGAGGGTGGTCTTTCAGCAAATCTTCCTCTCGCTCCCAGGTGGCTTCATCCTCCATGTGGTGGCTCCACTGAACTTTGCGAAACTTGATAACCTTGCTGCGGGTGACTCGGCTGGCATACTCGAGAATCTTAACTGGTTTCTCATCATAAGTCGAATCACTATCCAACTGAATCGCTTCCAACGGCACGGTATCCTCAGCAGTATATCAGCCATCTCCGCATGGCACTTCTTTAACTGGGAAACGTGGAACACAACATGAACTCCTGACAATGCTTCGGGCAATTCCAACTTGTAGGCCACTTCTCCCATACGCTCCAAAACTCGATATGGTCCTACAAAATGTGGCGCTAACTTTCCCTTAACACCAAAACACTCAACTACTCGAAGTGGGGATACTTAAAGATAAACTCGGTCTCCGACTTCGTAAACTATCTCCTTGAGCTTAGAATCTGCGTAGCGCTTTTGCCTAGACTGGGCTACCTTGAGCCTATCGCGAATCAACTTCACCTTCTGTTCAGACTCTTTAATCAAATCAGGTCCAAACAACTGGCGGTCTCCAACTTCATCCCACGACAACGGGGTCCTGCACCTCCTTCCGTACAAAGCTTCGAAAGGGGCCATTTTCAAACTCGATTGATAGCTGTTGTTGTAAGAGAACTCTGCATATGGCAAGTTGTCATCCCAACTAGATCCATAATCTAGCGCACAAGCTCTCAGCATATCCTCCAAAATCTGATTTACTCTCTCAGTCTGTCCATCTGTCTGTGGATGAAAAGTTGCGCTGAACTCTAGCCTGGTACCCAAAGTTTCGTGCAACTGATTCCAGAACTTTGAGGTAAACTGGGTTCCTCTGTCTGATACGATACTCCTCGGAACTCCATGCAGACATACTATCCTGGTCATGTATATCTTTGCCAACTTAGCACTGGTGTAAGTGGTCTTTATTGGGATGAAATGAGCTACCTTCGTCAATCGATCGACTACAACCCAAATCAAGTCATAGCCTGAACGGGTCCTGGGTAATCCCGTGATAAAATCCATGCCTAGCTTATCCCACTTCCATTCGGGTATCGGCAATGGCTGTAACAATCCTGCTGGCTTCTGATGCTCTGCCTTTACTATCTGACATACATCACAAACTGCTACGTACTCCGCAATATCCTTCTTCATTCCGGTCCACCAGAAAGTATCCTTCAAATCCAAATACATCTTGGTATTACCTGGGTGAATCGAATATGGTGAATCATGGGCCTCTTGCAGAATTAACTTCCTGATCTCTGGATCATTTGGCACATAAACTCGGTCTTCAAACCATAGGGTATCGTGCTCATCCTCACGAAATCCTTTAGCCTTCCCTTTGATCATTTTCTCCTTTATAGAGACAATCGCCTTGTCAGTCTTTTGAGCTTCTCTGATCCTATCCATCAAGGTAGACTGAATCTCCAATGCTGCTACATAGCCTCTCGGAACTATCTCCAAACATAGCTCACGAAGGTCCTCGGCTAACTCCTTCGGTAATTCTCCCATCATTAGTGTATTGACATGGCTCTTACGGCTCAATGCGTCAGCTACTACATTAGCCTTTCCGGGATGATAATGCAATCTCATATCATAATCCTTGATGAGCTCCAACCATCTCCTTTGTCTGAGATTTAATTCCTTCTGCGTGAAAATGTACTTCAAACTCTTGTGATCCGTGTACACCTCACAATAGTTTCCAATGAGGAAATGTATCCAAGTTTTTAACGCATGCACTACGGCTGCTAACTCCAAATCATGGGTGGCATAATTTAGCTCATGGGGTTTCAGTTGTCGTGAAGCATACGAAACAACTCTTCCTTCCTGCATAAGCACTACTCCAAGTCCTCGACGTGAAGCATCGCAATACACCTCATAATCTTTGTTCTGATCTGGCAGAATCAACACTGGTGAGGTAACCAAACGTTTCTTCAACTCCTGGAAACTGGCCTCACATTCCTCAGTCCATATGAACTTGGTATCTTTCTTCAACAACTCCGTCATAGGTTTTGCAATTTTCGAGAAATTCTCAATAAATCTCCGGTAGTATCCTGCGAGTCCAAGGAAACTCCGGATCTCTCCAACTGTTGTTGGTGCTTCCCAATTTGTCATGGTGACAACCTTGGTGGGATCAACTGCTATTCCTTCTCCGGATATAACGTGTCCGAGAAATCCTACTTCCTTCAACCAAAACTCACATTTGCTGAACTTGGCATATAACTGATGTTCTCTGAGCTTCTCAAGTACCAATCGCAAATGTTCCTTATGTTCTTCTTCATTCTTCGAGTAAACCAGAATATCGTCAATGAATACTACGACGAACTTGTCCAAAAACTCCATAAACACCTTGTTCATCATGTTCATAAAATAGGCAGGTGCGTTAGTCAGACCAAATGACATAACGGTATACTCATACAACCCGTACCTAGTGGTAAAAGCTGTCTTAGGTATGTCCTGCTCTCGAATCTTCAACTGATGGTACCCAGATCGCAGATCGATTTTAGAAAACACCTTAGCTCCTTGCAATCGATCAAACAGATCATTGATCATCGGTAGTGGGTACTTGTTCTTGATTGTTACTTCATTCAGTCCACGATAATCAACAACCATTCTTAAAGATCCATCCTTCTTCTCCACTAAAAGTACTGGCGATCCCCAAGGCGAAGAACTTGGGCGAATATAACCTTTATCCAGTAGCTCCTTAATCTGCTTCTTAATCTCCTCCAAATCTTTTGCGGGCATCCTGTATGGTCTCTTTGATATTGGTCCTGTGCCTGGCAAAAGCTCAATCAAAAACTCAATATCTCAATCCGGTGGCATGCTTGGCAACTCTTTTGGAAATACGTCAGGGAAATCCTTTACCACTGGTACTTCCTCCTGCACAACTCCTGATAAGGAATTTACTTGAGTTCTTTTCGGCACATGCCGGGATACATACTTGATCCTTCTTCCTTCTGGCGTTGTAAGCAAGATTGACTTACTAGCGCATTCAATGTTCCCTTCATACTTCGTTAACCAATCCATGCCTAATATCACATCCAATCCTTGAGACTCCATTACTATTAGGTCCGAGGGAAACACATAGTTACCAATCCTTAATTGTAACCGATCACACCATAGACTAGCCATATACTCTACTCCAGGCGAGGTTACTAACATGGGTGACCTAAGGGCTTGGGTTGGCAGTTTATACTTATCCACAAATCCCCTTGAGATGTATGAATGCGATGCACCAGTATCAAAAAGAATGAGTGAAGTAAATGACTTAACCAAAAAGTTACCTATTACTGCATCAGGCTGAGCTTCAACCTCCTCCACGTTAACGTGGTTTACCAGTCCCCTGTTGAAAGGGTTCGGCTTCTTCCCAGAGCTTCCATTGTCGTTTTGAGCTTCAAGACATTCATTGGCATAATGTCCGGTCTTCTGACACTTAAAACATGTGACTTGGCTCAGGTCTCTCTTGGCTGGGGTTGATGGGGTGGTACGGTTCTGGCCGTTGCTTCCTCCATTCCCATTTCCATTCTTGGGGCCATTATGTTTGTGCGAGCTACTTCCTCCATGAGTATGCTGAAAAGGTCCTCCCGGTTTAGGGGTAAAACGTGGCTTCTGCTGAGCTCCAGAATTGTACTTCCCTTGTCCATACTTCCTCTTGTGGTTTTCAATCTGCTGCTGCTTCCCTTCAATCATAAGAGCACGATCTACCAACTCCTGGTAGTTGTTGAAGCTCGCTACCATCAACTGCATGCTCAGCTCATCATTCAGTCCTTCCAGAAACTTCTCCTGCTTAGCTGCATCCATAGCAACGTCATCTGGAGCATAACGTGCTATCTTACTAGAATCATCCACATACTGGCCAACTATGCGTCCTCCTTGGCGCAAGTTGCGAAACTCACGCTTCTTCATGTCCATAGCTCTTGCTGAAACATGGGCAGTACGGAAAGCTTGCTGAAGCTGATCCCATGTGACAGTGTCCACAGGGTAAGTGGCTGTGAAATTCTCCCACCATGCTGTTGTGGGTCCTTCAAGCTGATGAGCGGCAAATTTCACTTTTTCCGCATCTGTGCATCCTGCTGCGGTCAACGCCCTCCCTGTCTTATGGAGCCAATCATGGGCAACAATCGGCTCGGTGCTACTAGAGAACACTGGCGGATTTAGCCTAAGAAAACGGGTTAAGTGATCAACAGGTGGTGGTGGTGGTGGGTTGTTGTTGTTGTTGTTCCCCTGGTTCTGATTCTGGACTAGCAACTGCATCAAAGCATTCTACTGCTAGATCAACTGGGTGAGCTCCGGTGGGAAAGAAAATCCATTGTCACGTCTCGGAGGCATCTGAGGTTTAGAAAAGATGAGAATTAAGAATAGAATGAGATCTAGAGAGAAAACACTACCCAAATGCACATGAGGCAAATGCACACAAAATCACTTCATTCAATCAAACAAGGCATACAATCGGTCTAGAACTATCGCAAAAAGTGCTTGAACTATGCTATATACATGGTGGAACACTACTACTGTTATGGTGGTCTACTGGAAAAACTGCTCCGATGAAGACTCCATGATATCTGCTCCACCTTCGTCTTCGAAGTCATCATCACTAGGATCGGAATCAGTGTCGTCGATGATGATGTAGTTCTCTGGGCAAGTGGAATCGTCATCTTCTCCTCCAGGTGCTGAATCTCCCATAAATATTTCAATCTTCTCTTTTAGGTCGTCGTTCTGTCTCACTAGAGCGACGATCTCCTCCATGTAGTCCTTGCGAGTGGCCTTCAGTTCTCCTTCTAGCTCGATAATTCTAGCCTTCGCTTTCTTCAACTCCATCATGTCTGCGCACATCTGGTTCTCCTGGCGTCGAATATGCTGGTTTAACTCTTGTATGAAAGCTGCAATTGATCGGTCCTTCCTGGTGCTGATCATCTCCCAATGCTCATGTCGGTGCCCACAAATCTGATAGATAGTGTCCTTGAGATCATTGTGGTAAACTTGTCCAATGCGTCCCATGGTTATGTGAGCTGCCATGCTCTTTCCTAGGCTCCAGGTTGGTGCATCAAAGGAAAACTCTATGGGTTCCGTGACTGGCGCGAACGTTCTTCCTGGAACTTGAAGTTGAATCATCCAGCGCTCCTCTTCGGGTAAAGTGGCGTTGTAGGTCCCGGTGAAGCTTGGTACTCCGATGTTTAGGTACTTAGTGACTTCCTTTAAGTGGCGTCCAAAAGGTGTATCCTCATCCGGTTGCGTGAACTTGTTCCTTGAATCCGCCATCCTAAAAGAGTAGAAAAGATGAGAAGTTAGAAATGAGAAGAGAGTAGTGATCTAGGTCTTTAGCTTAGTGGTCGTGTCCAACAGTCAGCGTGTGCTCTGATACCATCTTGTAGCGACGAGACCTCAAATAATCTAATCTCTGTGCACCAGTGTCATCCCTGGATCAGTAATGCTGACACGCACAGTACTTGAAGGATTTATAACAGAGTAGCAATCACACACTTATTACATCGAATTTCTCAAAAGAACTTATTACAATAAATATGGCTTAAGGCCTTCTAATAACGATAACAGCGGAAGGCTTAGAAGATAAGCGAGTCCATCAACTCCAACGGCATCACTGAGAATAGAACCACGACCTAAAGGCACCTTACTCGTCGTTTGAAAAGTCTGCAACATGAAACGTTGCAGCCCGAAAACGGGCCAGCACATGGAATATGCTTGCAATGTAACACATAGAGAGTAATGAAAGAATAAGCTATACTACATGCATATATGGCTGGTGGAAAGCTCTATGGTTACAGTTTTGCGTAAAGCCAATGTTTCCCTACTGCAAAGGTATACATTTTATTTAACTATCATGGTGGTTGTTAAACCTTGAGAATGGTTGACAGCATCCTCAATCCCAATTAAGCATCATCATTAAACCCAACAAAATTAATTTAAAGTAACATGATGAGATTCACATGATAATCCAAGTACTAGATACTCAAGACGTCCATAATCGGGGATACGGCTAACCATGATTAGTTTATACACTCTACAGAGGTTGCGCACTTTTCCCCACAAGACTCGATCTCCTCCGTTGGATTTCTCGCACTTCATGGTGTTTGAGAAACGGATGACCGAGACATAGTCTTTCAGAAGCGCTAGCACCTTACGATCGGGTAGACCGTACCACCTACATCCCCTACATCTGCTAGTCTACAACTGTAAGTGGTCGCACGACTTAGTCAACTATGCTAGAGCCCATAGTAGTTTGTGGCTGCACACGGAAGTTTCTAGTATGAATAATCTCATGATCCCTTTGAGCCTGGGTGGCGGTCCATAAAAGAAAAACAGGCAATCCTGGAATACCCAGGTACCTCAATCCACCCAGATGTGTGTTTAAGTTGCCACCTTAAATAAACCATTAATTAACAATCTCACATCTGTCATGGATATCACTCACTCAATCCACGTCTACTAGCATAGCATGGCATAAATAGCAAACGTAGAAGTAACTCCCAAAGGTTTGATAATAAAACAGGTAATAGGTACTACCTCAACTACTTTCCATCCCACAATTTAATTAGATCCTAATCATGCAATGTTTGAGGATTGATCTAATGCAATAAAACTGGGTAGTAAAGAGGTATGATCAAAGTGTTACTTGCCTTGCTGATGATCCGCGAAACCTAGAGATTCGAAGTAACAGGCGACGCACTCCGGATACTCTATCGCAAACAAACAAACAAACAAGCATACAATAAGTACTCATCTAATGCACAAGTAAAACTCAAATAAGAGATCTAACCATAAAGTTCAACCTAAGAACTCCGGTTTGCAAAAAGAATCAAATCAAACGAAGCAACGAAAGTCAAACGGCGAAAGAAACAAACTTCGTTTTACTAATATGGACCTAAGTCAAATTTTACATAAGCAAAAACTTGTTTAAGTTGGTTAAACGGAAAGAGGGTTTCGAGACGAAACTCTAGGCGATTGAATCGCCTGATTCCGATAAACGAGCGAAAAGTTATACTAAAACGAAAATCGGATCAGAAATCGCGATCAGAATTAATCGCGGAAAAATCCGAGGAAAAGAAAACGACGAACAGATTAATGAACGAACGTTCGTTATCTGGATCTAAACGATGAACGCGTTCATTAAAACGAACGAACGAATGAACGCTCGCTAAATAAACTAAACCGAAAAAAATCGATCTAATAAAAAAACAGGAACTAAAAAACCAACGAAAAACCAACGGAAAAACCGAACGGTTTTCTAAAAAAATGGCGGCAGGGTCAACCTCGGGGTGTGGTCGGTGGCGGCGGCGGCGGGCGGCGGCCGTAGTGCGCGGATCTAGGCGCGAGGTGGCGGCTAGGGTTTGGGGCGCGGGGCGGGCTGTGGCGGCTGATGGGCATCGACGGCTTGGGTCGGGCGGCTTATAAAGGCCCCCCGGGCGGAGTCCCGCTCGAGTACGACCCGGAGTCGGTTCGGATTTTTTTTTAAAAATTAATTCCGCACAGAAAAACTAACGAAAGAAATACTAAACGGACTCCTAAAATCCCAAAATAAATTTTCCCCGACTTCTAAAATCAAGCCGGACAAAGTGAACATTTATCTCGGGTCTAAATGCAATTTTGAAAAACGCACATTTTTCCTAAATTCAAATAAAATAGCGAAAAACTCCGAAATAAAATCTTATTTGACTTTATTATTAAACCCTCAATATTTCTTTATTTTGGGAAAGTCATGTTATTCCCTCTCTCATATTTTTGTAATAGAAATAATTGAAGATAAAATAATTAAAATCAAATTATCCTATTCTCAAAATTTGAGAAAACTCAAATATGAAAATAACGAAATCCCCAACTCTCTCCGTGGGTCATTGAGTTGCATAGAATTCCTAGGATCAAACCCAAAAGCAAATAAAATATGATATGCAATGATGATCTAATGTATAACATTCCAAATTGAAAATTTGGGATGTTACAAGTTCTCCCCCAAACGTCACCGACAACGTAATCTTCCCCTTTGGATGGCTCCTGCCGGGATTGACTCGTTGAAACGTGCCAGTAACCTCTAGTTCTTCTTCTCCTATCTAAAGCTTTGTGATGACTATCGGGGAATCTCATTCAACCCGGCCCCGCCATCCACTAACATCTTTGTGACCTTGAGGTTGTGAATTGTTGGGGATACCAACAATGGCAAACACCCTACCGCAGTGGTGCGGCTGGGGTGATCCTCCTCATCAAAGATGATGGGCGTGCGGGACCACTTGAGCGGCTTCCGGGCCTCTGGCGCTGGTTCCGCAGCATCGACCTCTCGTTTCCATCGCTTGAGTTGGTGATGAGAGGTATGAAAAGATGCACCTCCATTAAAGCATAGGGCGTTAGTGGCCTTCAGAAATTCATGCTCACTGGTTTCCTCTTCATTCCCTTCATCATTCACATCATCACAGATTTCCTTCTCTTGGCCCCTAGCGGGTTTTCCTTGGTTCTGAGAGGGTTTGTCGCGGCGATTCACTTCACCGCCTCGACCCTTACCGCCAGCAGCATTCTGACCTTTTTCCTTATCACTCGTATCATACTCTGCCCTCGGTTTCTTGACAAGCTGCTCAACCTGATAACACTGCTGAAGGTCGTGGCCTATGGTCCAGTGGATTTTGCAGTACGGCCCATCACCTTTCCCAACTTTTTCCGCGGCAACGGCTTCCCGGCAGGCAGCGCACACGGCAGCTTCCTTGCCGGGGGCCTCAGCCTTGGCCTTCTTGTCGGTACTAGGTGTGGCCGAACCTTCTACAGTCATCACTGCCTTATCTCTTGGCTTCTTACTGCGCTTCTTGCCCTTTCCCTGACTGGTTGATTCATCTTCATCCTTTGAATCAACATTGATGCAATCCTCCTCTCTGGTCAACTTCCTTCCTTCCTCCATCCAAGCACACTTATCCAATAGTGTGTATGGCTCCTTCACAGTCTTGGGCAACCGCACATTCATCTTAAAACGAATGCGACACTTGCGCACATTGGACTAGAAGGCTGCTATAACGACTTCCAGATGGATATTTGGAATATTTCTATGAATTTTACTAAATCTCTGTAAATGCTTACAGAGGGTTTCTCCTTCATTCTGCTGGAGAAGCTGCAGGTCGATGGGCCTGCCGGGCTCTTGGTGGGCACCGGTGAAGGCACCGACGAACTCGTGGCACATATCTGCCCATGAAGAAATGGAGTTCTCCGGTAGGTGCATCAGCCAAGACCTCACATTGGACTTGAGGGCCAAAGGGAAGTAGTTGGCTAACACCTTCTCGTCTCTTCCCCTGGTAGCCTGAACAACGATGGTGTAGATGCTCAGGAACTTTGTCGGGTTCAGCCTCCCGTCGTATTTCTCAGGTATCTCTGGCTTGAACGTGCGAATGGACGTCCAACAGACTTGCCACAACTCTCGTGTAAAGGCAGGGCAACCGACCTCGAAAGATAGACACCCGCGAACACCGGGCAGAGGCTCGTCGACGTTAAGGCTGCCTCACTCGTTGTTTTGGCGGAAGTCGTCGTGGCGGCGATCCATGACAACACGCGCGTCTCCCTGCCGCCTATCCTCCGGGGCTCGACGTTGGCCAGGACGTGCTCGAGGGTCGGAAGAGGCCATCGAGAAGTCGTCGGGGTCTTGATTCAGCTACGCCCACATTTGCTGCCGAGGTGGGGACTGCACGGTGGGGACGGCCCCATCCGTTCGGACAGCAGTACAGGAGGTTGCTATCTCTTGGGGAGGTCGTGGCGGTCCAGCCTGCCGTGAGCCCCCAGCCTCGGTGAAACTGAGCAGGCTCTGGATAGTGTCATGCCATTCCTCCATCTTCTCGGCTGCTGGCGGAAACCTCGGCAGCAACTGAGCTCGAGCCATAGCCTTTGTGGCTGTGCTTGGCATAGATGTTGATGACATCGACCGCACCGTCGCCCGGCTCCTGACGGTGCCAGCAGCAACGGCGGGGGTGCCGCGTCCACGTAGCTGTGGGACGACCACCTTGGCAGTGGGGTCCTGTGGCGGTGGTGCTCGAGGGTCAGCGACTCCGTTGAGCGTAGTGGTCTAGTCGACTCGTTCGGGAGGAGGCACGTTGGCCGCAGTCGCTCCCGTGGTGGGGCCGTCCAAAGGGCGATGGTTCACTCCAGACCGAGCGCCATTGCCGTGGTTGTGCTCGTTGGTGGGGGAAGAGGGTGCAGACGAAGTGCCCCCTCACTCGCAGCTTGTGGCGCATGACTGCCAAAGCATTGCTGATGTTGTCCTCCACCGACGTCTTCAGCCCCCGTGTTGGCCCAAGATGAATTCTGGGAAGAGCAACACCCCAACTCCCCACTGCATGAAGTGATCCCACGCACACAACCAACTCAAGTGACTACTCTAGTGCTTGAGACCCCCCAAGACACATCTGAAGACGTGGTGAATACAACGCCATCTCCTCAAGCGCCGCCCGCATTCCGCAAGCTTAGCAAAGGCCCTAGGCCCAATGTCTCCATGTCCAGTATCCATGAAGAGCATGTGCAACCCTCAAGATCAGTAATACGTGAAGTGTTTCCTGATGCCACCCCTTCAAATACTGCCAAAGAGTCTGAAGCCAAATAGGCTCAAGACATTCCAGCTACATCAGTCGATGAAAATCAAGAAGAAGAAACTGCTATAGAACATGGTGTGATTCCTGCTGCTGAAAATGCTTCACCTGAAGTCAATGTATCTGACCCTCCTGCCGCTGAAGCCACTGCTATTGCTGCCACTACGACTGAAGCCAGTGATGTCATCATGGTTGAAGCCAATTTACAGCTTGAAGCCAATACCACCACTGTGGACATCAACCATTCACTTCTGATGTTGTTGCTTCCCCAATTCCACACACTATGGCTAGGGCCTTCAATCGTGCATGTGAACTGCTCAATGTTAGATGGCACCTCCTGAAGTGCATGGACCTCAGTATGAGTTTCATGTCGAGCATCGGCCTCAGACTTAGAAGCCAATGCCAAGAATGCCAAGGCTTCCCAGTGTTGCCACAACTAAGAGCTCCTTCAGTGTGCTCATATTCATACAACACAATAGCTTCTTTGACAAACCCAAGAATCAATACAAGAAGCCACACATGTCTTCTAATAGATTTTGGAGCCATCTGCAGTGCAACTAATACATGTGCATCATATACAATCAGGACAGGATTTTTCTCACAAGCACCTCTGTTGTGATGCCATGCTGGTCTTCCCTACTTGGAGGAAGCCCTAGATTGCTTCAGAGATGTTGGCCTGCTTCCATTTGTCACTGACAAGGAACATTGGAACGAGGAGCTGCAACTCCAATTTAATGCCACATTACATATCTCAGGCTACAACAGGGATCCGAAGACATGGGTCCTTGAGTGGATGACAGGCTATCCATCAAGAAGCCAAAGCTCAGGATATCCTCGGGCTCACATCCCTGCCCACTCCTGGTGATCTCTATGAGCCAGGTTGTCAAGCCTATGAGAAGGAGTTAGAAAGTATCTTTCAGAAGCTAGAGCCCAACATGAGCCAGATGCTCTCCATGATGAAGCCATTGCCTACTAACGCTAAGTGCCCCACTCACTTCTTTGTCAATGGACTTGAGTATTTGCCCTGAACCATCTATCACATTGTGAGCGTAATATGTAGCCAATTAAAGCGTACCCATCTTCTTCAAAGCTTGAAGGCACCATGAAGACATTGGTCTTCTATATACTCAATGTCATACGCTTCAACAAGCAAGATTTCTTCATCAAACAGCTGGCGGCATCAGGCATTGATCTCTTTGGCCAGAAGTTCTATGCTCCACGGATATTGCATCTGATTAAGCTTCGCTTACCATCAACCATCAAGCTTCATCTCACAATCATGTTGTCTTCTTGCCTGAGGTTGATATATCGCATGAAGCCATTTATCCTTAGCCAGCCAAAGAACCACTCCATGAAGACAATGTTGCTTAACAAAGCTTCTCTGCTCCTCTTGAAACCACTCATACTCCAAATGCTATTGCTGTTGGTCCCCTTGTAGGTCAGATTCGTCTGCCTCATCACGTAAACAATGATGCGACCACCAGCACAGTACCTTAGTGGGCTCATAAGCATGCTCGTACATTGACCGACAGGTAACTCCTTGTTTCCCTTCATCAAAAGCATGATAAGCATCATGATTGGATGAAACGACAGATGCAAAGTCTTCTTGTTGACGTCAATAGCATCCCCAACCTCTCCACCAAGAATTCCTTCATTGCACATGAGGCCTGCTGGCGAGCTTGGAAGAGCCTCATGCTGTTATGTTCTGAAGATGAACTCATTGTTGATGGCTTCACAAAGCACTTCAAGTTTGACACGAAGCCCCCAGAATCGGCTAAGTGGCGTCCTACACCATCCATTGAAGATTCAGGCTACTCATCATCCGCCCCAACTTTTGTTGATCATGTCATTGATGAGGAGGAGGACGACGCCACTTCTCCAGCAATAGCTTCACTACACCAGGATGCTGCATCAGGCCCCACTGCACCACCCAACTCCAACGGTGACCCGACTGCACAAACATCTTCACTATCGCCTTCCAGGAACGCTTAGACACCCTATGTCTTTATTCCTTTTTGGTCATTTGATGACAAAAGGGGGAGAAGCATGTGGGTTGATAGTATTCAAGTGTGGTTATTGGGTTGGGTGCTATATTTTTGTTAAGTTGGCAACTCTCATTCGTGAACATTTCGTTTTTGAGTTGTAACACTTAAATCCTGATGGGACATCTGCTACATTTGCTGCTATTTTTTTATGCGCGGTTGAATTCCTATCTTATGAGCATGATGTCATTCTACAGACGGCCACTTATCATTGTGCATGCCATTATCTTCAAATACATTTCAGTATGCACTATGATTTGACTTCATGAAAAGAGAGAGATCTCCACAAAGCAAAACATGCAATGTGCATTTGCATTCAAAAGCAAATTACTTATATGCACACTTTAGGGGGGCCCTTTCAACTTCATGAAGCCAATGACCATGTTCTTAAACTTTCATATATTTTATCCCCGTTAAAAACTTCAACCAGTTTGTCATCAATCACCAAAAAGGGGCAGATTGTAAGTGCATCTAGTTCCACCCCTAGTTGGTTTTGGAGTATTGATGATAAAAATGGTTGAGGGACTAATGTGTTTATGAGATTCACATGAGAAAATAGGTAGAAGTCACTACTAATTCGGTTTACCCATCGAAGATGACCCCTAAAAATGTATGAAGACATTGAAGACATTAGTGGCTCACAAAGACATTCGCGTTGAAGATAATGCCACGTGAAGTCATTTTCTTGAAGACAATGGAGTGTGAAGACATAGTTTCTGTCGTAGTTTCATTTTCTTCTTTCTTGAGTCATAGGAACCACCGAACTGTCAAGTGGGGTCCAAGTGAACAAAGTCAGAAAACTGACGTGATGTTCAACCAAAATCCTATGTCTTCGAGTGAAGACAATGAGAGAAAATATTATCCTGTGTTGGATAAGCTAGCCTTGCTTGTAGCCCAAGTCAGGCTGCCACGTGTGTTTGAGATCCTACCTTTGGACACGTGTCGGTTCCCCAATGACCAAGGGTCATTTCAGACAAATCATGTCGGGTTGCCCCTGGCTATAAATAGCCACCCCTTTCACCATAAATTGGTGGCTGCTCAGAGTTAGTGCACGACTTTTGTCGTTTGAGAGAAACCCACCTCTGAAGCCTTTGAGAGAGAATACTTGCAAGGACAAAAACCCAAAACAACCAAAGCCCAATGAGTGTTTTGCATCACTGGATTTTTTCTGTTCCATGTGATCTGAAGACTCACTACTGCAGGCGGGAGGTGGTGGTCGTGTCCGCCACCCCATCATCGGCCGCCGTGGCCGGCAGCCCACCATCGACCGCCAGGGTCATCATCCGCTCCGCCACCACCGCGCAAAGGAGGGATGCGGAGGTGGATTGCACGTGCGTCAGGGACCTTGCGCGCTACATCGAGTTCCTGCGGGAGGAGGAGGAGCGCCTCGTCGAGCATGCAAAGAGCCTTACCTCTGTCATGGCCACATCACACGCCACCGCAGAGGTGAGGAATCAGGAGATCTATGAGGAGAACCACCACTTCGAGAGGGGTCGTCTGCTGTAGCATAGGGTGTTTGAGGTGAGCCTCACTGAAGGTGCAGCAGCGGCAGGCACCGTATTGAAGTTGTCCAGCTCGTCGGTGGACTCCTCCTCCTCTCCCTCTTACTGGGTGCGCTCGACAGAGGAGAGGCTGCCGGAAGTAGTACAAAGCCCCTATGTAGTAGTAGTATTTAGGGGCTATTTTGTTTAGTTCATCTGATTATAGATGTGGTGGAACTGTACAACGTACTTAAAATTAGCTAGTATATATAATGGAACTAGCTATTTCAGTACGTGGTTGGCAACAATTGGGGAAAAGTTTGGTTGGTTCAGCTGTCGAGTTGAATTGTTTGTATAAAGAATGACTGCTTAATCTATGAATGAAATCTATGCTTAATTACTGAAATTTAGTTGCAAAAATTAGATAGTGCTAGTGATTTTTAGCTGCATATTTTGACAAATGGCAGTGTTACAAGGTTGACAAATGGCAATGTTACTAGATCAACAAATGTCAATCTTTCTAATTTGACAAATGGAAATATACCCAATATGATAGATGCAAATCTTACCAAATTGTTTGTACATGGTTGCACATGGGTCATCCAAAACAACCGTTTTCGTTGAAGGGATGTACAAATCCTGCTCGGCACATTTTCTCTTGCCTTCGTTGAAGTCTGGCTTTGCATACTGTATTCAATCTGGACCGTTTGCGTTGAAGAGATGCACAAATCCTGCGCTGTGAATTTTCCCTTGGCTTACTGGGGAAGACCATAGCTCCCACTTTGCATACGGGTGTTCTATCTAGAATGTTTGCGATGAAGAGTTGCACAAATCCTGCTCGAAACATTTTCCCTTGGCTTCCCGGGGAAGCTGTAGGTTTGAATACGGGTGTTCTAACTAAAACGTCTGTGATGAGTGTTTTATATTTAAAAACCATTGACTGTTTTTTAAGAAAATTGTTTGATAATTTTGTACATTCAGAGAGAAAAATGCAAGTTCGTTCAAACCATATCTTTCATTCAGTCACACTGTGAATTTATATTCATCTGATCAAGATCTAGTATTAAACCCAAATAAAACTAATTCCGGCGGCGGTCGAGGCGTGCTGTCGCGCCGACATTGTCTTTGTCGTCCTCTGGGAAGCCGTTATTGAAGTATTCAAGGCGGCATAGAATGTTCTTCACTTGGAAAAACAAACATCATTCCGTCGCGCGATGGACGGGAGGGGCACGGGTGGACGGCAACTCACGGCGCTGCGAGGTAGCGGTCAACGGCGGCGTCCCATGCCGCTGAGGGGGGCATGCGCATGGGCACGGGCGCGATAGGTGCAGGCAAACGCACGGGGATCAACGCCGCGGTGGATGCAGGGGCGCGCACGGGCACGGGCGCTGGCGCTAGCATGTACACGTGCTCGTGCGGGCCGTGGAGACCTCGCTGACGCCCGCGGCTTCCAGCTCTACGATAGTGCTCGGCGACCAGCCCGTCAATACTACGGGGATGGTCGCTAGCGTGAGCGCGGGGATGGGAGCTGGGATGGGTGCTTGGGCAGCAACCGCTGCGGCCAGCTCGTTCAGGGCCATGTCCATGAGGCCCCATTCCTCCTTATTTTCTATCTCCTCTGTCTCGGAGTCGACTTCACCAAACTTGAATACTAGTGGCAGATGATCCTTTTGCGCCATGGCATTGGTGGAGGTCTGCGGGAGGGAGGGGAATGGGAGGCAAATAGTAAGGCCACCCATATTAAACAGCAGCTTGTGCACCATTAATGGAGAGGATGTGAGCAAGGCGGGCAACATGGAACTCAAAGGGCTCGCTTCCCAGTGAGCATGCACAGTGTACAGCTCGCATGCTTCCCGGTGAGCCAACGCATTGGAGGACAACTTGCACGCCTCTCGGTCAGCCTGCGCACCGGACTGCGCTCGCACGCCTCCCATTCAGTCAAGCAGCTGTCCACACGGCACCACCTATATCCATTGAAAGAGAGACACGTAGCGTCACGGGAATGGTTAACAAAATGCACACGATTTAAATTATACAAACGGTCGAGATGTTAAAGTGGTATTTATTTGTTTCAAAATTCCTTTGTTGGCTATTGTCGGTGTAACAAACCCTGGGTTCATTGCCCAAACTGTGCACATGCCCAAGAACAAGACTACATCATCAATATAAGATCAAGGCGCGAGGGGTCAGTTCTTTGAAGAATCAAAGTACAGATCAAGAAGACCAAGACTAGCCAGAGAGACCGGATACAACTATGATAAGAACCTCCCTTGCTAGGCAGGCGAGCCTGGCGAGGTTGGGGTTACCCTGGAAGCGAGCCTCCGAGATTGCCTCGGCACGCCTGCTGGTGCTTGCGGAGGCAAACCACTCCATCAAACCACCTCACAGCAACACACATCGTCGATCAGTGCGGTGTCAAGCTCCTAAGTGACTAAGCGGCTGCTCACTGCCACATGGCAGCCACTTCCTAGAGAAAATGCCTCCAAGCGACACCCGTCCTGCGATGTGTCAAGAAAGCAGGTGCGAAGCTGGAAAAACAGCCTGGCAGGGCCTGTCGGGCAAGCCATGATGTGACATTAAGTGGCGCATTTAATGCGCTCTGTCGGCCTGTAGAGTTAGGTATGCTAGCACTGTTTCCTATCTAATCAGTATGAAAAGACTGATTTTCCACTATGGTGACCCCTTTATCTAAAAAAGGAGGCCCATGGCAACCGTAGAAAGGATTCGGACCTCCGCACATTCATATATACGCGTAGCCACTATCGCCCCGAGGCAACCTTGCCGGGCAAGAGTGCTTCGTTTTTTCACCATCTCCCACCATCAATCCACCAAAGCAGGAGTAGAGTTTTACATCTCGCGGCAGCCCGAACCTAGGTAAAAACTCCCGTGTGATCCCTACCATATTGTGTTGCACTTCTCCTCTCTTTGTGCAACATGCCCATCCCCCCGCCGAACCAAAATGGGCTCATGGCCCCATAGGTGGCCGTGGTTTCCCATGACATCTTTGGTGCGCTGGGTAGGGGGATCACTTGCGCAATCCCGAAAGCGTAAGCAGCGCGTCATCTTCATCGCCATTCTTATCATCGAAGGCTCCATCGATTATGGTGCCCAAGAAGAAGTCCGGTGTCGTAGCTCACCCGTCCACCTCGAAGGCCCCGCCGCCCGCGACCGCCGACGCCGCGGGGAATGCTGGGGCACATGAGGATGTGGGCGCTACGTGTGATGTGGTCAGTGAAGGCGGCATTGTCACCACCTCCCCCGCAGCCGAAGCAAAAACAGCAGGCACCGGAGAAGGACAACACCAACAACATCCCGATGACCACGCTCCGTGAGGTACGTGCAGAGAGACTATTCCTTCTGTCCCTCTTGGCCACGCTCCATGAGGTGACGTTCGTCCTGAGGCGAATCACAATCCTCTGGCCGCCCCCGCTGTGGGCGCGGTCGCAGGACATGCACCGCCCCCAGAGCAAACTAGCCTAGCCAATGCTCCGAGCGGAGTCATTGGTCTGCGCGCGCCATCACCTCGTCACCACGCCATCCCAGCGACTGGCTCCCAGCGATGGGAGCCTGGCGCAGCCAGCACCGACGGCGTAAGGAGCCAGGTGACGTTGTGGTCTACATCATCATCACCAATGCCAAGCATCACTTCGGACGCCATGGCACGGGCCTAGCTGCTGCTGAGATTTCCGCCGGCAGCTGATCAGATGGACGAGTGGAGAGCCACTATTCATAGTCTGGTTGGCTTTGCCGAGGCTGGAGGCTCACAGTGAGCTAGCCTGCCACGGCCTCCCCAGACGACAACGGTGGCCCACATTGCTGGTCGTGCTGAAAGGGCCACCCCCATGGTGCAATCCCCACAGCGACAACTAGCACGAGGGCCATGAGATCAAGAGCTTGATGATGCCTCGATGGCTTCGTCCGATCCTTGAGCACGTCAAGGCCGATGGTGAGCCCCGGGGGACAGGCAGATGGAGGGCGCGCACGTCACCATCGAGCGGCGCAACGACGGCCACCACCAGTCCAATGGGCGTGACGGCCCCAACATCGATGAGCGTGCGCTCGGTAGGGGCGGGTATCTGCCTTTCGAGGCTGTGTGTCCTGCCTTCACCCGTCAGCTGTGGCAAGTCCATTGGCCGTCCGCTCGCATGTTAAAGCCAGAGATTCCAGAGAAGTATGATGGGAGACTGAACCCGACAGAGTTCTTGAGCATCTACACCATCGTTGTTCAAGCTGCCGGGGGAAGAGATGAGAAGGTTTTTTGCCAACTACTTCCCTTTGGCGATCAAGCCAAACGTGAGGTCTTAGATGATGCATCTGCTAGAGAAACTCCATCTCGACATGGGCTGACCTGTGCCATGATTTTGTTGGCGCTTTCACGGGCGACCACCAAGAACCTGGACGACCCAAGATTTGCAGCTTCTCCCATAGAAGGAAGGAGAGACTCTACGAAAGTACATGAAGAGGTTCAGCCGAGTTCACGGGAATATTCCAGATATCCACCCAGCATGTGCGCAGTTGTCGGATACTTTCCAAGATGAACGTTTGATTACCCAAGACTGTGAGGGAACTTTACACCTTGGTGGACAAGTGTGCTCGGGGTGATGAGGGGAGGAAACTCCTTAGAGAAGAGGATGTCGTCGACGTCGACTTAGAGATGACAACAAGGCCACCAGTCAGAAGAAAATGAACAAGAAGCGCAACAAGAAGTTCAAGGATAAAGCAGTACTGACCGTTGAGGAATCAGGCACACCTAGTACCGGCAAGAAGGCTAAGGCCGAAGCCCCTGGCAAGAAAGTTGCCGCACGCACAGACTACTGAGAAGCTGTGGCTGCCGAGAAAGCTGGAAAAGGTGATTGGTCGTATTGCAAGATTCATCATACCAAGGGCCACGATCTCAAGGAATGTCATCAGGTTGAGAAGCTCATCAAGAAGCAGAGGGCTGAATATGAGAAGCGTGATAATGAAAAAGGTTAGAATGGCGCTGGCTGGAAGGGCCGAGGTGGTGAAGCAAATCACGCCGGGAAGGCTCTTTGGAACCATGGCAAATTTGCCAGGGGCTGAGAGAAGGAAGGTTGCAATGATGAAAGTGATGGAGGGGATGAAGAGGAAACCAGCGAGCAGGAATTCCAGAAAGCCACTGACGCCCTGTGCATTGAGGGAGGCGTATCTCTGCACTCCTCTCACTGCCAACTTAAACGGCGGGCGTGCGAGGTCAATGTCGTGGAGCCAACGATAGAGTATCGGAAGCCGCTCAAGTGGTCACGCACGCCCATCATCTTTTTCGAAGAGGACCATCCTGAGCGCACCACCGCGGTAGGATGCTTGTCGTTGTTGGTTTCACCAACGATCCGTAACCTCAAAGTCACAAAGATGCAGGTTGTCGGCAGGGCCGGGTTGAATCTGATTTCCCCAAAGGTTATTAGCATACTTCAGATATGAGAGGAAGAACTCAAAGTCACAGGCACATTTCAAGAAATCAACCCCGTTATGAGTCATCCTAAGGGAAAGATGATGTTGCGAGTGACATTCGGAGGAGAGTTGAATTACCGGACTGAGAAGGTTGTGTTTGATGTGGTCGACCTCCCCCTGCTGTACAATGGAAACCTTGGACGCCCAGCTTTGGCAAAATTCATGGCGGCATCCCACTATGCCTACAACACTTTGAAGATACGAGGGATGGTGGGAGTCATTTCCATTCCGTCAAACGAGAAGGACGCAATTATTTGCATGGATAAGATATACCGGGACGCAGTCGCGGCGGAGGCCGCGGAAGCCGCAGTTCCTGCCAAGGAAATCAAAGGAAAGAAGAAGGCTAGTAGGGACACCAGCAAGGAATCCAGGAAGCGTACCTCTTCGAAGTATGCTGCGCTTGTTGATGACTTGCCGGAGAGTTCCAACAGCAAGAGATCCAAGGCTACTACACCTCATGTGAAAAAGGTCTCGGCAGGGCTGGCTGGCGCTGATGGTACCTGTCGGTGTCAAAACCGGTGGATCTCGGGTAGGGGGTCCTGAACTGTGCGTCTAGGCGGATGGTAACAGGAGACAAGGGACACAATGTTTTTACCCAGGTTCGGGCCCTCTCGATGGAGGTAAAACCCTACTCCTGCTTGATTAATATTGATGATATGGGTAGTACAAGAGTGGATCTACCACGAGATCAGAGAGGCTAAACCCTAGAAGCTAGCCTATGGTATGATTGTTGATCGTCCTATGGATTAAAACCCTCCGGTTTATATAGACACCGGAGAGGGCTAGGGTTACACAGAGTCGGTTACAATGGAAGGAGATCTACATATCTGTATCGCCAAGCTTTCCTTCCACGCCAAGGAAAGTCCCATCCGGACACGGGACGAAGTCTTCAATCTTGTATCTTCATAGTCCAAGAGTCCAGCCAAAGGTTATAGTCCGGCTACCCGGACACCCCCTAATCCAGGACTCCCTCAGTAGCCCCTGAACCAGGCTTCAATGACGATAAGTCCAGCGTGCAGATTGTCTTCGGCATTGCAAGGTGGGTTCCTCCTCCGAATACATCATACAAGATTTTGAACACAAGGATAGTGTCCTGCTGTGCAAAATAAATTCCACATGCTACCATAGAGAGAATAGTATTTACACAAATCTAATCTGCTGACGTATTCTGTGGCGTGACATCACACCATGGCCAAGCCTTTATTTGAATCATTTTTACTGTCCCACCTCAGCGCGTTTAGCGAGGCGGTTTCCTTGGCACGTCTTGTCGAAGCAGAGATCATGTCCCCTTATTCCGGGATTCTCATCAATATGGGCGTGGGTAACCCAACCGCGCCATTGATTACGGTGCTTGGGAGATAAGCGAGTTTTACCAGGCTGGTGGGGACGCACAGTTTCGTCCGCCCATATAAGGGGATAAGGATCCACCTTCTTCACCCACGCCTTCTTCCTCCTTTGCTTATCCATTTTCGCACACTTGAGCTCCAGCGCCCAAGTCTGCATTTTCTTTCTCCACCTTCTCCAACCATGTCTGGAGCGGGAGGCAAATGGATGGTCTCCTCCGTCACGGAGGGAGACGTCAAAAAGTTGAGGAGAGCCGGATACTTGCCCGACAACATCGTGCACCGGCTCCCAAACGAGGGGTAGCTCATCCCCACCCCCAGGCCCCATGAGAGGGTCGTCTTCCTTACCCATTTCCTCCACTGACTGGGATTCCCCCTCCATTCATTCGTCCGGGGGCTCATGTTCTACTACGGCCTGGACTTCCATGATCTGGCCCAAAACTTTATCCTCAACATCTCAACGTTAATTGGCGTGCGTGAGCTCTAGTAATCGGTCCAGTATGTATAGTAGCAGGGGCTGTGGGTGTAACAATGGTATTGATGTCCTCCTCATCCTCCCCTTCTTGAAATGAAGTCGTCCTTGACAGAATCTCATCTTCCTCACCCAAATAAGGCTTCAAATCTGCAATGTTAAAAGTGGGACTAACCCCAAAATCTGCAGGCAGCTCAAGTTTATATGCATTATCAGTTATTTTCTCTAACACCTTCAAAGGACCATCAACACGTGGCATTAGCTTTGATTTGCACAAATCAGGAAATCTATCCTTACGCAACTGTAACCAAACAAGATCTCCAGGTGCAAACACAACATGTTTTCTACCCTTATCTCCAGCAAGTTTATATTTAGCATTCATACGCTCAATGTTTTCCTTAGTTAACTCATGCATTTTTAAAATCAATTCAGCACGTTGTTTAGCATCAAAATTAACCTTCTCCGAAGATGGAAGAGGCAACAAATCAATAGATGCACGAGGAAGGAAACCATACACAATTTCAAAAGGGCACATCTTAGTAGTCGAATGCAATGAACGATTATAAGCAAATTCAATATGAGGCAAGCATTCTTCCCACATTTTCTTGTTATTCTTCAAAACAACCCTAAGCATAGTAGACAATGTTCTATTGACTAGTTCAGTTTGTCCATCAGTTTGGGGGTGACATGTAGTACTAAAAAGCAGTTTGGTCCCCAACTTAGCCCATAAACATGTCCAAAAGTGGCTAAGAAATTTAGTATCACGATCTGAAACAATAGTATTTGGCACACCATGCAAGCGAATAATTTCATAAAAGAACAAATCAGCAACATTAGCAACATCATCGCTTTTATGACATGGTATAAAGTGTGCCATTTTCAAGAACCTATCCATGACAGCAAATATGCTATCCCTCCCCTTCTTTGTTCGAGGTAACCCTAAAATAAAGTCCATAGATATATCCTCCCAAGGAACACTAGGTACAGGCAAAGGCATATATAAACCATGAGGATTGAGGCGTGACTTAGCTTTTTGACATGTAGTGCAGCGAGCAACAAAACGCTCAACATCCTGTCTCATCTTTGGCCAAAAGAAATGCGTAGCAAGTATATCCTCCGTCTTCTTCACGCCAAGTTGTCCGATTGCAAATACTGGGAATGTTCCAACCATCATATCTTCCTGAGATTCAGATCCGATTGGTGATATGATACTTCAGACTCAGCATGTCTGAAAAGAAAGTTTGCAACACAAATCGACGAGATGACGTTGCGAGATTCTTGGGAAATGAACTACGATAGTAAGCTCCAAAACATGAGCTGGTTCTGCTACACTCATGTGAACATGATGTCCCAGACAAGCATGACCACATAGTAGTCTTACAACAAAACACTACCGAGTCCAGGTGGGGAACCATCATCGAGGATATCGTAGTCCTTACATAAGTCATGATTCTTAAGAAGGAACTTCTTCTCATTGAACAAATCAATCAGTGGCTTGGCATGCTAGGAACACATATGGGATGGAGGCGGCCAACCTATCAAACCATAGAGTACTTCGCACGTGCGTGACTAACTTGGGACGATTCTAGAGGAAGCAAAAACAATCTTTCTCGGATCCATGGCGACAACTTACATCAAGTGCACGTGAATTAAAGAAAGTCACTTCTTTCATCCAAACATATGCTTCATGAACGGGACATGAAGATAATGCTTATAAAAGTTTCCAACACTAGCTTGATGTTCAACACAAATCATGGAGGAGATAAAATGCTTCTGATGGGCTCAACAACAAGCCATCAAGATTCCCATGAAGATGGAATCCCACAACTATGTGAACAAGGCGATAGCATTGGTCAGAACAAAAGATATAATGATGTATGCTCAAGGGATCAACCACGAGTAAGACAACATTATGAACATCGTTGGTTCTGATTTGATTTGACGATAGCCCATACTCAAATCAAAGATTGGGTAAGACAATAGGTCCAACAACTGATCACGAGGACCAATTGATGAAGATATCATCTTTCTTCAACACGCACACACGCAGAAGATATCCCTTAGAGATGAACTAAGTTAAGCAAAGCTTTTACTTTCCAACTCTCCAAGTTGTTGTCTAGCTCAACTAACCAGCTCAAGGATATCCAGCACAGATTCTTGGAGTAGGGGTGATTACAAGAAACCAACTTGATAACGAGCTCAACATAACAGTCAGGGGACAACCTGGCGATACTTCCGAGAAGATAGCCAGAAAATTATGAACCACCGAAATGTTATTAATCTCGGGAGCAATCTAACTTTCGAGGCAAGATGATATGATCAAAGGAGCCAGGGATTGACACAATCCTAACTCATTGATCGAAGAGTGCACCAGAAATAAGCACTAGGTAGCACGATCAATCTTAGGATGATGATTCAATAACCAGCACGCTAAGAGTGGGAGTATTGTCCATTAACTACCAAGCAACGAGGTTGCTAGGAGTATTGATTTCACACATCACAGTTCACTTTCCGGCATTCCAGTTACAACAACACGGGACCGAGGAATGAATAATGATGGCGAGAAGTATCATTGCGTCAAGAATTCATAAGAGGGGGTGCAATTCTCATGACATTCCTGACATAAAGAGGGCAACACTCCAAGGTAGAACAGAACAAAAGATGGATTGGCATTTTGGTTTGTGGGGTACAACTGCTTTGACCCAATCCTAGAACTGGATGAGGTACTGGAGTTTGTTTCTCCTAGTCATTCCGAAATAGAATGGCTTGACGGACTATAAAATAATAGGCATCAACGAACACGGATGCACACATACTCTTGGCTATCAACTGATAGAGGATGGTCGGGATACAACTGAAGGGGAACAACTCAAGGAAGATATAACTTTCTGAGTTGTGGATGCATAGATTAGTATGTCGAGCAAATCTAAACATTTCTTTCGGATAACCCATGTAGAAACGTAGGACTGGCAGGTTCATAATGCATAATGGAGAACTCATCGAGAGCACTCTTATTGTGATTTTTGGTTCAAAAGAATTTCCACCGAGGATGGCTCATGGTGTTGGAAGAATGATAAACCATGAACCTCAAGGACTATCACAAGCTTACTATCCTAAAGGAACAAGCAAACACTAGCTACACGATTAAGTAGAGTGAATCTTGGGTTCAAGAACCCAGAAATAGAATGCCTACTAACTAAATGGCATCACGGGATGCTTTCGAGAATAACGGCCAGAACCATCACACTGGGGATGCAAAGCATTCCTAGATTACTAAGTTGTCCTCTAAGACACCTAGGGTCACAAAAATAACTCCAACATATACGTCGAGGCAACGGAGTACCTCAACTCACCGATTCGTGTGATTAATCTGGCCCAAATGGACATCAGGAACATGGAGGAATGATTGCAAGTGCATCAGACTATCTAGAAACCTGGGATGACTCGGACAACATAACGATTGTAAATGCTCAAAAAGATTTGAGACATCCTGCAAAATAGTGGCATGACCACTCAGCATCACAATATCAAGGGTTCTGAGGCCAGGTATGAACATACGGAAGTAGTAGAAACTGAACTGAGACTTGAATCCATCAATCCTACAAGTCTATGGATTAGTAACGTGTCATCCTAATAGATAGATGAGAAGGCCTAGTTCTTAATCCCCGTTGAAAATAAGAGGGTGACTCAGATAAGAGGACATGAGGTAAAGGAGTAAAAAGAGCCTTACGTTTCCTTCCACAATCAATTCCCTTATATAACTAAAGAATTCCTAGACTCAACTTCGACCAGTTTGGCTTGGTAATCCTACAGGTAGTCAGGATCTGATACCAAAGCTGTCAGGACCCTGATCCTAAGTCACACCGATCTAGCATGTAACACTTCATATCACTTTGCGGCCTCACGCACGGTATTCCCACGGGTGCCACCTTACCTGGCCCGGGACCGTTTGCACCTTTTGGCTCACGTATATGATAGTGTTGCTAGCATCCATATGACAAAGAACCCGGGCCGACATGACTAGTCGTGAACCCAAAGTGGCACTAACTTACGGGGACAGGCATACATGAAACAACATCGAACATGTCGGTCATCAGCATGTGAATCCGGGCTGTAGCAACTGGGCTAACAGGACTCCGGTAAACCGGGCTGTAGCAGGCTAGCAGGACTCCGGAAGTCACCGCGTGACATTTCCCCGAAGGGGCAGACATAGGAACAAAGTGAATCACATGCCGGCCAGTCTAAGTGTTCTGGAGCAGTAGTACTGGGCTAGCAGGACTTCGGTAAACCGGGTTGTAGCAGACTACCAAGGCTCAGTGGAAGCACCAGACTACATTTCCCCATAAGATAGGCTACCAATGATAAAAAAACTAGGTTGTCGGATCCCACACATACCAAGCATTTCAATCATACACACAATATGCTCAATATGTGCAAATACAACATGGCATCACAACAAGACTCTACGACTTAGAGTATTTATTCATTAGGCTCTGAGGAGCCAAGTATTACAAACGTGGGTCTCATGACCCAACATACAGAGCATACAAGCAACAGGCACATGCGGAAGCTTAACTTGTCTGAGTACAGACAACTACAAAAGAAAAGGATGAGAAGCCTGACTATCTACAAGATCCTGCTGAGGGCACAAGATCATAGCTGAGGTATCAAGCTAAACGTCGAGGTGCACGCGGAACTACTAGCGAGAACAAAGTCTCTCTACAAAAACATAAATTAAGCAAACATGAGTACAAATGTACCCAGCAAGACTTACATCAGAACTAACTACATATGCATCGGTATCAACAAAGGGGGGTGGTGGAGTTTAACTGCAGCAAGCCAGCTTTGACTCGGTGGCTATCCTAAACTACGACTGGAAGTAACTCTTTTGAGGTGTCGCACACGAGTCCACATATTCACCATACCAATACACCACTATGGATCCGCTCCCGTCTTCCTACGAGAACGCCATCCATAGCACTCATGCTTATCTAGCGTATTTTAGAGTATCCACTTCAAGTTATCTATGAACTGTTATAGGCAACCCAGAAGTCCTTTACCGTGGACACGGCTATTCGAATAGATCATTTATAACCCTGCAGGGGTGTACTTCTTCACACATGTTTCCACCACTTAGCGTCTGCACACGACATGTGCTGAGCAGAGTTCAAGCGAAAGCCGACGTGGGTGTAGACCATGACCTGACTAACCACACAAGTCTCTAGTCCAGGTTTATCGCCTATTCGGGTTCCATCCGCGAGGAGATCCGACCGGAGTTTCGCTCACAGCCCCAAACGATGTGTGCAGGGTTCCCGAGACACCAAACGGGAGCCCGGTACACCGTGCCACGGTGCATCTACCGCATCATAGCCCACCCCTAGGGTCAGCGCTATGCACGGCCTCCAACACATATCCTACAAACACCAGAAACTAGTTGCAACTCTTGGACAAAGGACAGGGGCGGTTAATAAGTCGAGCGGGGTCACAAACACAAAACTCAGTTCCTGAGGATGGTTTCAATCAGACAACCCACCATGTACTCCTACATGGCCTCTCACTGCTACCTTTACCAAATCGTGTTCACACACTTAGCTCTCAACAGTAGGACATGTTCATCACCATTCCAATTCATCCCTGATGAATCAGACCTGACTCAACTCTAAGCAGTAGCAGGCATGACAAACAAGCATGAATGAGTAGGCACATCAGTGCTCAAACAACTCCTACTCATGCTAGTGGGTTTCATCTATTTACTATGGCAATGACAGGTCATGAAAGGGGTTCAACTACCGCAGCATGTAACAGTTGAATTGTTGTTGTCCTAATGACGTAAAAGAGAGCAGGAGCGAGAGAGTGGTATTGTATCGGAATGAACAAGGGGGGTTTTGCTTGCCTGGCACTTCTGAAGATAATATAGCTCTTCATCGGTGCCATCGATCTCATCATCAGAACCACGTCTACTGAGGGGGAACAATTACCGGGAACAGAGAGGAAACACAATCAATGCAGTGCAACATTATGATGCATGATCATGACATGGCAACATGCTGGTGTTTTGAGCTAATGCAACTAGCAACAAAGTTAAATGAAGTTGGTTTGAACCCTAGGTTCAAATTCAAACTCCATATGTGAAATTCAAATGTCATTTATATGATTGTCCTATACAGCAGCCATAAATTGTTCTAACATGCATGAAAATGGTACAAATGGATAGATTGAATTTTTCTGATAATTTTTCATATATAAATTATTTCATTTGGAGTTACGGTTGAATTTCTATGATTTTTGGAAGTTTGAGCTAATTTCTTAAAATAAATAAATCATTTAGATTTATTTTAAATCCAGAAAAATCTTCATGACATCAGCATGGCGTCATCCTTGCGTCAGCTAGTCAAAGGCCCGGTCTAGGGTCAAACCTGACGCGCGGGTCCCGCACGTCAGTGGCACAGTGGGAAAAGAGGTTTAATTAAAACCTAACTAAAACATTAGGGGCCTGGGGCCCATTAGTCAGTGACCTAGGGGGTTTAATTAGCGGTGTCATTAGCGTTTAACTAACCCGGCCACGTCAATGATTAACGCCAGCGCTAACCTAGGCATGGCGGCGTTCGCCGTTCTGGCAACTCCGGCGATGGGAGCGAGCGGGGCTGGGCTCTAAGTGCTCAGCGCGACGCGACGCGTCGAGGGGTGTCTACGGCGGGTGTTGAGGTGGTCTCTGGCAGTGGCGCCGGCGAGCTTAGGCGGCGGCCGAAGCTTCCACCATGGTGGCTTGATGGCTAGAGGGCGTGCGCAAGCAGGTTAGAAGGGGGAGATGAAGCAGGAGCTCACAGTGGGGTCGACGGTGCGAGCTCGAGGTCGGGGATGCGTTGTCGACGACGAATCAACCACGGCGATCACCGGACAGATGCGGCGATGAAGGTGGCGGGGACGACGCTGCGGTGCACCCGGCGTCACGTGGGTTGGTGGAGACGAAGAGGAAGGCGCGGCGGTTCTTCTAGAAGCATCGGCGAGGCGAGGAGTGGACCATGGCCGCGGTGGTGCTCGTCGGCGCTCTCGGGTGCTCGTGGTCGATTGCAGGAGGGAGAGAGAGAGAGAGAGAGAGAGAGAGAGAGAGAGAGAGAGAGAGAGAGAGAGAGAGAGAGAGAGAGAGCAGAGGAGGAGGAGGGGGTCCAGAGCGAGAGGGGGGTCAGGGGGGTGTCGTGGCGCTCGGAGCCGTCCCCGGCAACAGCGGCAAGCACGAGCTGGCCGAGCGCGTGCAGGCGCGCCGCGGCCACACGCCCTCCTGCCTACTGGCAGGAGGTTAGGGGTGACTAGTGCCTGGGCCTCGTGGGCTGGCTGTCCACTGGGCCGGCCAGGTAAGTCCAGGTAAGCCTTTCCGCTTTTCTGTTTTTCTATTTTTGCTATTCTGTTTAGATTTAGTTCAGAGACCAAACCATTTTTTTAGATTCTGAAAATTATCATGTGGCTAGATATAATATATTCAGAGCCACTCACCATTTTCCAGAATTATTGGATCATATTAAATATATAGCAAATATAAATCCAATGCAAATAATTATTGGATTAACTCAAATGGCGAAAAAAAAATATTTCTGTCTCCAAAAAATATTGATTTGAATTTTACCTGTGTCCAATATTTTCATAGGAAAACAGGAACATTTTCTTGGACCTATTTGAGGCAATTTTTATCTTGATCATTTTTAGAATGATTTCTAAGGCATTCACATATCCCCAATTCAAATTTATTTGAAAATTTAAATATGATGCTCACATGAAAGCTAGCCTTGGTCATACCAGAGCTAGGGATGTGACACAACGCCAACCGCTGGGCAGCTTGGCCAGCCCGGACGGTGTCGTCTGCCCAAGAAAACCTCAACCCCGCTCTCCAGGCGGCACGAGCACCACTTAACGCTGCTGGGCGCGGGCGGCGCGGCCAGGCGCCGTCCACCCTTACTCCACGACAGGCGCGAGCTACTGCAAGGGCCGCAAGCCACGCCGCGGCGATGGCGCCACACACCCGGCAGGAGCAGGCAATCATGCGGGTTGCACACACGGTGGCGTGGGAGCTGCTGCGGTGCCGACTAATGGAGAGCGGCCGGGATGCGCTGCTGGAATGCGTCGCCGAGCTACTAGATGCAGCGGCCACGGGAGCGCCGCCCTTCTGCTACCAGCTCACACCTCAGGCAGCGGCCTGATCCCACGACGGGCCTCGCCGCGCCCGCGTGCTCCCGAGTGCGCCCGGGGGCCTCATCGACATCAACACAATCCACGGTAGAGGGCGCCCCGTCGCACCCGCACCATCCCAGATGGGTGCGGGCACGAACGTTGCCGCACACGGCCCCAGCGGAGCACTACCCTATCATCCTTAGGACGGCGTGATGGGCCGGGTGACATGGAGCGTGGGGCACTTCGGCGAGGTCTTCGGGGCAGCGGCCTCGGAGGCCTACATGCCCTGCATGATAGACCAGGAGTACACGCCGGAGGATGACCCCGGCTCGTTCCTCGGGCCAGGTTGGGAGGAGGAGGTGTTAGGAGCTAAGGCCTTCCAGGAGCCGCCAGAGAGCCCCACCAACCACGCCGTCGACAACAGCTACAGGGTACCACTAATCTCTCAGGGGCAAGCTTACGCTAACCATGAGTCGCAAGTGAATCAGGTCACAGCGCCAGGCGATGGTTCCGGAACGGCGATATTCTTCTCACATGGAGAGACTCACTGAGGGCTGCGCGGGAGGAGCTAGGAGCAAGGCCCCTCCCCGCGTCGCATGGAGCAAGGCGTCGCCCGGAGGTAGGCCCTCTACCGGGGAGGCGCCCACGAGCCTTCCCCCGGCAGAGGACCCGTGGTCACCGAGGGCGCCGCTGGCATCCCCTCTGCCCCCTTTGGTGCCGTCCTGGTTTCCGGTCGTCCCAACGGTGGTAGAGGGTGGCGCAAGGCGAGGCCCTCGTCTGGCGATATGAAGTAAGGCTCACGCCTGTGAAGGTCTCCGCTCGTGACACTCTCACGTAATAATGAGTGGGGTTGTACATGCCCTGGAGCCTTAGGAGTGCCGCCCTTGGGCCTCGGGGGCTCCCTCCCATGTCCTAGTGGCAGCACTTAGCTCCGCGCTGGTGAGAAGACTCAAAGACAAGAAGACTAGACTAGGCGCCGGACGCGGCCATTTGCTTTGGATCTCTTTTCTGTAGCCCTGCCTTCTGAATTTGGATTTAAGTTGAAGTTGAATTTTCATTGATGCGTGCGGGGGTGCCTTTTCTCGATTTCTTGTTGTCTAGTTCTTGCCTTAGTTCGGAGTTCGTGCCTATTGCTTTCCTTTCGCGAGCCCCTTGCAAGCGGGGCTGGGCATGGCACGCACGCACCACGTGCATGCCCTATCGCGGCTGGTGCTTGCTCCTCGTGAAGCCCTCTCGGGCGGATCGACAGGCGCCTCAGGAGCTTCTCAGGAACTCACAACCTTATGAGTCAGTTCGGAATCTACCCAGGTCAAGGTAAATTACAACAACAAACTCGCCACGGGACTCGTGAGCGCACGAAGGCACATGTTCAGCTTGGCTCAAAAATAGGGGCGGTAATTTGTTTACATGAGGCCCCCCTCCCAAAATGATCTTACAACCTCTGGGACCGCACCCGAGCTTTTGCGTGCAGGATAAACAGTATGGGAACACGGGATCAGTCGGACAAATCACTCGCTGCATCCCCTAGGTCGCCCTTAGGCGCGTCACTGGTGTCGCTGCCATCATCTATAGCCTCACCATCACCTTCACCGGCGCCGCCTTCACCATCGTCAACCACGTCGCCTTCATCCGCCGGGACCACCACCACGTCGTCCTCGGAAGCGAAGGCCCTGACCAGCGTGTCCACATTGTTGTCCACCCACCGCGCCAGGTCGTCCCGGATGGCCTCCGGAATGGGGGCAATGGCAGCGTCAAAATCAAAGTTGGGGTAGGTGATTTGGAGATGGTTGAAGACGCGGGAGAACGCGCGCCTCAGCAGACGCGGCTCCTCTCTTCAACGAGCTGGCAAGCCCTCTCGGAATGATTCTCCAGGCGCGTCACCACGTCGGTGAAGAAGCAGAGATGGCTGGCGTAGTCGGTCGTGCAGATGTGGCCCAGCGCCGTGTTGGCCTTGTTCCTGAGGCCCTCAAGCATGGGGGTGTGCACGCGCTCCAGCGTCCGCCTCTAGAGCACCTCCTCCTTGTTCTGCCGCGCAACGGACTCGGCATAGGCGACCAGCTGCTGAAGAGGAAGCAACTTGGCACGGGCAGAGGCCAGCTCTGCCTGCGGCGAGGCCAGGGCAGCCGTGGCGGCCCTCTCGCGCCGGTCCACCTCGACTAACCTGGACCTGAGGGCAGCAGTCCCACCTGCAGCCTAAGCTTCTATGAACTTCAACTTCAAGTCGTGCCTACCCTCAAGATCCGCGCGAGCCTCGGCCACCCGGTGATCAACCACCTCCTGAGCCCTGGCCTCGCGCACGCCAATGACATCCTCCACTTGGGCAACTTGATGCTCCCTCGTCTCTAGCCGCTCGAGCTCAAGTTTGCGCTCCAAGACTTCCTGTGCCAATGCTTCCTCGCGTTTCCGGACCTCCTCCTCTTCGACGGGTGTTCCCCTCATCGACGCTAGGGCGGCCCTGCGCACCTCCACTTGCCGCTCCAGGCTTGGAGCTCCCATGAGCGCTTCTCTGCGATCTCGCGGCGGCGGCAGCTTCCCGAGCTTCTTCCAAGGCTCGGGAGCAGGCCTTGCGTGAGGTCGCGAGGGACGCTTTGGCCTTCGCATTGTCAAGCTCGCGCTGGTGGCACCCGAGGTTAATGGCCACCTTTAGTTTGTACTTATCCTCCAACAACCGAAGGCCGTCGACCGCAAGGCGTGCATCAACATCCGCGAGTTCTTCACCAAGCCGGTTCATCGCGCCCATCGCATCCTGGTCGACACTCTGCTCGTGTGCAGATTTGAGCATGCTGCTAACTCCATGTTCCACCATGGGGGACGCACACGGGGCCTGAAGCGGCTCGGCCCCTTCCAGCAGGGGGCTGGGGGCTGGCGCCCGCCCAGCTACCGGCCAGGCCTCGCGAAGAGCCCTGATGAGTGAAGACCCGCCGCTTGAAGAGGATCCCAGGACCGAGGCCAACCAGCCGCCGGCCATGATCAGAGGAGGGGCCCTTGGCATACTGGCTGCGCTCCAAGCAAGGCCGCAAAGGGGAGACAACGAAGGCATGAGCTCAAGGCGTCCCGTTGGCGGGCCCGCTCCTCCAGCAGACCCCGCGCCAGGGACGGCATGCAGGCTTGGGGCGCTCGAAGCTAGCGAGGAAGGTGAAGCATGGGGAGGATGCCCCTTAGGAGGCCCCGCGGCTTTGACAGAAGGGACCCTGGGAAACCACCATCAGGAAGGGAAGCGACGCACGAGGAATGACAGAGATAAGGTACTTACTCGTCAATGGTGATATACTTCCTCCGCTTCAATGGCCCGAAGGCGCCACTGCTGCAGCTCGGGGATTCCTTCCTCTTGCGGAGCTCCTCAAAGTCCACGCGGAGCCGGCCGAAGTGGTGGACGTGGAGACCATCACGGGGCGCAACTGGAGAAGCGCCCAAGGAGGCCTCAGGAGCGCCAAACTGGGGGAAGCTGTTGGGCTCTGCCTCGCAGCGACCTGCCAAGGCCTTAGGGGCTTCAACCTCAGGAACAACGGGTTGTGTCGCCCCTTCAGCTGCCTCCCCAGTGTGGAGATCACGGTTTCCCAAGAATGACGCCTCGGGAGCCTCAGGCAGCATCGACACATCGACACCAGCGCCCCCGGCCTCCGACGATGCTTGCCCCCCAGCAGCCACTCTTGGGGCAGGATCGGAGCTGGTGGCAAGGAGAGGGACCATGATGATGGGGTTCTCACGGGGCCCCACAAGGCCGACTGGATGCAGCCCCCACTCATCGAAGGAGGGCATGTGCTCCACAAATTGCACCTTGTTCAAGCAGCGGTACAGAAGACAACTCTTCCCTGGCATGTCGTCGGGCAACGGGACGCCCGTCAGGACCTCGAGCACCGTTCACCATGCCTCAAGGGGGAGCCCGGACTCCTGAAGTCTCATGTGGTCATTGCTGCTGAGCAAGGCCCACATCGGTCGAGAGTGTTGCTAAAGTGGAGCGACTCGGCGCCGGACGAACTCCTTCACCACCATAGACGCAGTCATGCCGCAGTCTTTCAGCCTCTTCAGCCCGAGCCAAACAAGGACAAGGCGAGGATCGGCGAGCCTCTGGTGGCACCAACCGGAGTTGGGAATGGCGGGCGCCGACGGAGAAGAGAGCAGGGGGCTGAGCACTTCAACATCAACAAATACCCACCGCGTCCGAAAGTTGCTCGTGGATGGCGGAAGCTCAAAGTCAATCCCCACGTCGGCCGTCGCCGCCACGACATGGAAGCTCAGGCATCCCGAGGTCTGTCGGGAATCAATCAGGTGTAATGAGAAGAAGTGCCGGAGGAGTGCCACGGAAGGAGCAATGCGCACCATGGCCTCGCAAACAAAGGCGAAGACGGCGAGAAGGGTCACAGATTGAGGATCGAGGTGCAGCATGTGGATCCGAGAATGGGCAAGCACTGCGTTTAAGAAGGCAGAAAAAGGAGGAACCAGGCCGGCCCAGAGGGCGTAGATGAAGAATGATACCTTGGTGGACGTCCTGTCGACACGAGCTCAAGATGCAGGCCAGGCCACCGTTCTCCCCCACTCATTGAAGTTGGAGGCGAGCATGGGGCGCACCTTGTCCATGGCTTCTTGGTTGAGCACGAGCGACCGGCCAATGGCGGGCGCAATGGCCAGATGTAGTTCGGCGGAGGACAGGGGCTCCTTCCCTTTCTCCATCTGATCTGGTGCCATGGCGATGGGAGAGCTGAGCTCAGATCGGATTGGGAGAAGGAGGTGAGCTTTGAGGAAGCAGGAGAATTAGGGGAGTGCACCACAATGAGGGGAAGGAAACCGTGTAGACTGCGGTGGCCGCCTAGCCAGGCGGGTATCAAGGCATCGTGGGGAAGCACAGACACCCACGTCCAATCAACCGCCACACGTCGACCAGGGCCACAGGCTGTTGGGGCCTGCGGCACTCCGCACTTGCCCTTTCGCTTCGCCTCGAAGCCAAGTCCAAGCGCGCCTTGGGCCCGGGGGCTACTATTAGCGTTCTTAGAACGGGGGTCCCCAGACTTGCCTGCCTGCGACCCATGGCTTGGCTCTGCGAGTGGGCCCATACGACCCATCTTCACCAGCGAGGACTCAAGACCCTCACGAGGGGCCAAGCCTCGCGAGGCAGACAACGCAAGACCTCCTCGGGAGCTTCCTCACCAGGCTGGCTCGCGAGGGGCGGAGAGGTCAAGGCAAGGCAAACCTCGTGAGGTTCTCATGACGTGAGCCCTGACGACCAAAGCCAGGCGGGCGCCAGGCGGGTGCCAGCGTGCATAGTGTCCGTGTTTTCACTTTGGTTCTAAGGAGGCAAGTGCAGGAGAGGAGTTCCAAGTCATCAGGCAAAGGTTTCCATATCGGTGCAACGAGACCAAGACCAGCAGGACGGCAAGATGGAGGTCACCATGGAGCCCAAGACGGTGACACGACCAGAGCCTTTGGCAGGAGAAGACTACTTTTGTCAGGATAAGCTGTACTAGTTGTCCCCTTTCAAATTGGCCATTGTGAGATCCCTTCCCGCTCAGTATTTGGGAAGAGCACCGGGGCCTCTATAAATAGTACTAGCCACCACAGTAGGAGGCAGCTCGAACTGATGTTGAGCAATCCTCACCCACACAAAGCACAAGAACACCTCTCCTCAGGAGGTTGTTCTTCCCCTTGTACTGTTCATTCTCAGCCCAAGAGGCAATCCACCACCACCACACTGGAGTAGGGTATTACACCACAACGGTGGCCCGAACTAGTATAAATCTCGTGTCTCGTGTGTTGTGAGTTCGTCGTGCCTAGCCTAGAGATCGGGAAGTGTGTGAGGGCGTGATCTGTGAGGGAGAGATCTTCACATGCACCAAAGAGTTCGAACCTTAAGGGTTTTGCCGGAACCCAAAATCTGACACGATTGATATGCTTGAAATCAATGCACATACGGAGTAAATTATCCTTCTTAGGGACCATGACGACATTGGCGAGCCACTCGGAGTGGTATATCTCGTGGATGAACTCAGCTGCCAGGAGTCGAGCCACTTCCTCGCCAATCGCCTTCCTCTTCTCCGCGGCGGACCGACGGAGATGCTCTTTGACTGGTTTGGCTTTGGAGTCAACACGCAAATGGTGCTCAGCCAGCCCCCTGGGAACTGGATGAGCGCGGCTTCCTGTTTGCTGTCAAGTGTTGTTGAGATGTGGGCCAGAGCAGTTGTGGGATCTTCCGGATGGATGTGAACTGGTGTCGTCTCGCCAGCCGACTGAAATGCAAACTCAGAAGCGGGCTTCTTGGAACAGAGCAAATCACTTGGATCGACATTCTTCCTGTAATCTTCAAGTTCCACCATTGCCACTTGCCCGTCATCGATCTTGGAACCCTTCTGGAGGCATTCCTCTGCTCTCTGTCTATTCCCAGTGACTGTGATTACACCTTTGGGACCGTGCATGTTCAGTTTGAGATACACGTAACATGGATGGGCCATGAAACGAGCTTATGCCGGCCTGCCCAGAATAGCATGATAGGCACTGTGAAAATCTACCACTTCAAATGTCAATTTTTCCTTGCGGAAATTCTTTGAATCACCGAAAACTACATCCAAAGAAATCTACCCGAGTGATTCCGCCTTCTTTCCTGGGATGACTCCTTGAAACTGCATGTTGCTCTCAATAAGTTAGGACATCGGAATGCCCATCCTCTGGAGGGTTTCTACCACACATCCAATGGATGGGTCGACCACAAAAGCTTGCCTCCCGGGGGGTAGCAACGTGAGTTCGGAGATCCGACTGGTCGAAGGTAATAGGAGTCTTTGACTACTTGAGGTATGTTGTAGTTGCTGGAGCAACCATGTTCACCTCTCTATTGATGACTTTCAGTTGACTTTTTCTCTCAACATCAGCAAAAATCACCAAAGTAGCATTGACCTTCTGGTAATCATCTGTCTTTTCCTCCTCTTCATCCTTATCAGAGGCCTTCTCGCTCTGCTGACCCTCACGGAACTGCTGAATTAGGAATCTCCACTTCAAAACCAAATTACCCTCTTCATCTTTCTTTGTGTGGATTGCACATGGTAAATCCAGGACATCCTGGCCCATCTGGTCCTTGACCTTCTTGGGTATCCACATCCCCTTGGGCTTTCCCTTGAACTTTCCTTGGGTATTCATCACTGCAGCTTCAGCTTGACCTGTGGCTTCAGCTTTGCGTTTCTGCTTCCGAATGGGGTTTCCACCCCCAGCATCGGGGTCGACTGTCTTCCCTTTGCCATTGTGGAGTCGGTCTTCTTCTTCGCCATTCGCGTACCGAGTGGCTATCTCCATCATCCGATTCAGAGTCATGACCCCGGCACGACCAAATTTCAGTGTGAGCTCTCTGTACCGCACGCCATCCTTGAAAGCGCAGACTGCTTGGTGCTCTGAAACATTCTCCACCAGATGGTGAAGTGTAGTCCAACGCTGGATATAATCCCTCAAGGTCTCATTTGGCTTCTAAACACAACATTGCAGCCCGGACAGCCCATCGGGCCACTTGGAAGTGCCTTCAAATGTTTAGATAAACACCCGGGCCAAGTCTTCCCAATAGTATATGCTAGCGGGAGCCAACTAATTCAACCATGCCCTGGCCGAGCCTTCCAGCATCAACGACAAGTGTTTCATGGCCACTTCATCATTGCCTCCACCGATCTGCACAACCACACGGTAGTCCACTAAGCACGTGTCCAGCTTTGACTCGCCAGTAAACTTGCATACTCCCGTGGCCACTCGGAAGTTGGTAGGAATCTCAGCAACTCAAATAGCTCTGCTGAAACACTCGGGCCCAGAGACGAATGCTCTGCTGTCACTCGGGTGATCTCTGTCCAGACCTTCTTTGTTAGCCCTGCCTCTGTCAACCAGGCCCTGAATGGGGACTGGCCTTGCATCAAACCCGGGCAGTCGGGGGTCTACTGGAATCCTCCGCTAATTGTCGTACGGGCGCCTGTTGTCATACCGCCAGGGCGCATACGAACCACCCGTTGGAGGGGGCGTGGGCACTCAGCGGCGGTCATCACAGTGGTATCGAGGGTCAAACTGCCCGTGGCCTCGACCCAGGTACTGGTCCTGGTGATAACCATGATCTTCACACCGCGGAGGCGATCTTGGGCTGTGTGCTGACTAATAACCCACAAGTATAGGGGATCAATTGTAGCCTCTTTTGATAGGTAAGAGTGTCGAACCCAACGAGGAGCTAAAGGTAGAACAAATATTCCCTCAAGTTCTATCGACCACAGATACAACTCTACGCACGCTTGACGTTCGCTTTACCTAGAACAAGTATGAAACTAGAAGTACTTTGTAGGTGTTTTTGGATAGGTTTGCAAGAATATAAAGAGCACGTGAGTCAAAACTAGGGGCTGTTTAGATGAAGACACAATAAAGTAAATATAGCGAGTGTGGAAAAGTCGTGGTAGGAGTTGCGAAATTGTCCCTAAGCAATTGACTACTTTACTAGACCGATAGCAAGTATTATGTGGGAGAGGCCACTGCTAGCATGTTATCCCTAACTTGGAATTCTATGCACTTATGATAGGAACTATTAGCAAGCATCCGCAACTACTAACGTTCACTAAGGTAAAACCCAACCATAGCATTAAGATATATTGGTCCCCCTTCAATCTCGTATGCATCAATTTCTATGCTAGGTTGAAGCTTCTATCACTCTTGCCCTCCAATACATAGTCCTATCAACATACAACTAACCCTATGGTGTGATCGAGGCGCGTGCTCATATGATGGGCACCAAAGGATAGCAACATAAGCACAAGCAAATTAAATCAATCATAGCAATTCATCAACCACCGATAGGACAACGAAAATCTACTCAGACATCATAGGATGGCAACACATCATTGGATAATTACATGAAGCATAAAGCACCATGTTCAAGTAGAGGGTACAACGGGTTGCGGGAGAGTGGACCGCTGTAAATAGAGGGGGGAAGGTGATGGAGATGTTGGTGAAGATGGCGGAGGTGTTGGTGAAGATCGCGGTGATGATGATGGTGGCCACGGCAGCGTTCCGGCACCACCGGAAGAGAGGGGGAGAGGGGCCCCCTTCTTCTTCTTCTTCCTTGACCTCCTCCCTAGATGGGAGAAGGGTTTCCCCTCTGGTCCTTGGCCTCCATGTCATGGGAGGGGCGAGAGCCCCTCCTAGATTGGATATGTCTCTCTGTCTCTCTCTATTTCTGCGTTCTGGTCCGCTGCCCTTTCACAGTTTCGTGTATATGGAGATCCGTAACTCCGATTGGATTAAAACATTCGCCTAGATTTTTCTCCGAAAATTATTTTTCTTGCATCCAAAGTAGAGAAGAAACCGCCTTATGGGGGCCCATGAGGGTCAGGGGCGCGCCCAGGGGGGTGGGGCGCGCCCCCTGCCTCGTGCCCCCCTCGGGCACCGTCTCGCGTTGATTATTCTTCCGGAATTCTCCAAATATTCCAAAAATATTCTCCGTCCGTTTTTGTCCCGTTTGGATTCCGTTTGATATGGGGTTTCTGCGGAACATAAAACATGCAACAAATAGGAACTGGCACTGGGCACTAGATCAATATGTTAGTCCCAAAAATAATATAAATAGTTGCCAAAAGTGTATGAAAGTTGTAGAATATTGGCATGGAACAATAAAAAATTATAGATACGACGGAGACGTATCACTGACTAAACTGTGTCTGCCATGATATAGCTGTTGTGGATCCTATTGCGCGACCAGGAAACAACCGAGTTATGTTCTCCGGCCGCCCTAAGCAGTGCCCGAATCTATTGTATTCCTCTACCGGCCTTGGAACGGGACGGCTTGATCGAATCTGCAATACAGGCAGCTACTGCAACATTTTGGATTGGGGTACGGTATACCTGACACTCTTCTCGAGGCCTAGTCAGAAACAATTGCCGCTACCGTTGACTGGAACCTGGGAATTGCCTGCGGGCGCGGTCATCGAGTGACTGCTGTAGGTTCTCCAGGCGCGTACGCTCAGCCAGAGTGGCTACGCGCGTAGCCTCCAAGGCCTGAGCATCGGGGGTCTCCCCAATGATGGGGGTCTGGAGAGCTTGGTCGTTTCTGCGCTGTAGCTCCTCCCTCTGCTCCGTAGTGAGAGCTTGATGATAGTACTCGTCGTTGTCGCACGTCGGACTGCGCTGTCACCCCCTCCATGGGGAAATCCAGGTGGGCTATGCTGGGGGCCAACCATGAGGACTTCCATCGCGGGGTCGTTGCTTTCGTACTCAGAGAGAGTATCCGACTGGCCAGTCGATAGATTGAAGAATCCATAGAGGGATTCATTAGGCTCGATTGTCGTGATTTGAGGAGTGGCCAACTGACAGGACACCACGCGCTTCACCCACCGCTGGAGCCGCGAGCGACCAGACAGCTTGCGGTGATGCAGTAGGTAGCAAAGATGCCACGGGAGCTGACCGATATTGAGTACGGCTACCGCAAGAGGACGCCGCAGGCACTCGTGCGGAAGTGCGCCGCCCCACGAATGGGGAGCGCCTCGACGTCAAGGGGGGCTTCTTGGAGCCAAGCCGAATCATTGGCGATGAAGGTGATCACGACGAGACGGATCTCGTGATCCAAGGACAATCCACCGCCGGAAACCATGTTGACGAAGATCGAAGATTGCAACCTCACCGGAAGTCGCTCAGACGCCTGCCCCACAGTGGGCGCCAACTGTTGTGGGAACAGATGTGACAGTAGAGATAAGGGGTACGTAGGAGGAGGCAGTGCCTAGCTACGACGAGGTTGTACACTCGGTTTTACGAGTTCAGGCCCCTCTCGGAGGAGGTAACAGCCCTACGTCTCGGTGCCACAGAGGCTTTGTAGATTGGAGTGTTGAGTTACGGGGGGTGCGAACCCTTGTGCAAGAGGAGGCGTAGGTTATATAGAGTGCGCCGACCCCTCGCAGCCCTCCATTACACAGGGGGTTCAATCAGAGTATAAAGACACGTACGTAACTGCTAACACATGTGTTTAATGATCTTTATGATGAAGGAGTGAACGTCTGACCGTTGCCATCCAGGGGTGACTCTAAGTCTTCTATTCTCTGAGTGGATTCTTGTCTCCCGAGTGAATAACTATGGTCGAGTGGAATTGGGATATCCGAGTGGATCTTCATTTGAGTGGATCGCACTTTGTGAGGATTACAGTCGGTATCTTCTATTTAACTTTGCAGGTCTTGTCCTCTTGTACAGTGTCTTTGGGTAGGGCATACAGGTCAGGACTATGACCCTACCCTTGGTACATGTCATCATCAGCAGCCTCAACCCGGTCTATGAAGATACAGTCTGGAAAATGGGCATTGACCCGTCAAGGATCAAACCCAGTAACACCACCTTCAAGGGGGTCATCCCCGGCATCGAAGCCTGCTGTTGAGGCACCCTCACTTTGGAAGTAGTATTCAGCTCTTTGGACAATTTCCGGAGCAAAGACTTTATCTTCGACATCGCCCCTTCCACAGCGGCTATCAGGCCCTCCTAGGGTGAACGACGTTTGCTCGTTTCAACACCGTCTCCCACTATGCCTACCTCAAACTAAATATGCCTGGACCAAGAGGCGTCATCACAGACAATGGTAACACTTAGCGCTCTCTTCGGACGAAGGAACATACTGCGGCCTTGGCGGCCGAATACGAAGGACTGAAGTATTAGCCCACCGTCAAGGTGTGAGAGGCGAACAAGCGAGCACGAGCCCTATCTCCATCCAAGGGGCCTCCCTGCTTTCGGCGTACATAGGAATACGCCCCCATAGCCGACCCAACCCAGCAGCACACTACGTGCCTCGATATCATAACTTCACGCTCAAAATACCATGGGCAGCTATAGGGCTTAGTCACAACAATTTCGGTTTGACCGTATCATGGCACAACACGTCTTCAAACGACAAACAGGTACCATCCAGGACCTATGCGGCATCAAGCCCCACCAATGCAGCAATCTCTCAAAAGCTCCTCTTCAAGGATCCGCCACCGGACAACCACCCGATGATATGGATCCTTCCAACAGAAGCAAAGGTGCAGACGTGTAGTAGGGCACAGTTCGGGAATTAACCCACACATCAAGGCCCTACATAAACCTTTCATCTGTAAACTTCTCTTTTTTTTTTGAAAGAATGTATCCTTTTGGTCACTTCGTTGGGCAGTTCGAATTGTATGACTAAACATCATGAACCTATGGGAAATAATGCAAGCCCTTTTTGGTCCTCATACAGTTATTCATATTGCACTCTGTTTTCCCACTCTTCGATCTTGTCTTGAACCCGTATGGCGAGTATTCGCCCTTACATGCAAACTAGTTCATGATCGGGGATCGAACGTACGGCTCACCCCGCATGCTAAAATCTGGCACCCTACTTTCTACTGTGTCCGACATCTTAGATATTGCATTATATGCACCGGTTCCTAATTATGTCTTGGGTCAATAGTTGGGTTGCCCCGCTCTTGTGTTTACCTTCTTACGTTCCGCATGTTCGGCTAAGAAGGTAATGGGAGAACCACTACGATTGTACTTCCACCTAGTTTGGCTAAGTACCTTAGTGGAGAAAGCCGAAAACTAACTGTCAGAATATGCGAGAACTGGTTGGCAATCCGATGACTGATTTCAAACCTACAAATCATTTGTGATTGTCTCGTGTACTATGAAGGATTAGTCTTTGAACAAATCAAGTGATTGATGTTTGGCCCTAAGGTTCGCCCAACATCTCACCACACTGGGGGCTGGTCACCAGCCCCCACAGTCAAGCTCCTATGGCTAAGTGAAGGTAATAAAGCCGCATAGTCTGATTGCCTTGTTCCCCAACCTACACAACCATGGGCACTGAGACGTCGGCTAAGGGTTATAGTGCGGAGGATGGAACACCCCTCGTAGAATCTATGTGGGGGCTAAAGCCGACAACTTGTAACTTTCAGGATAAAACGCCCACACAGGAGTCAAAACTAAAAGCATACAAACACACAAGTATGATAAACCAGACAAAATACCACTGCCTCATTAAGCATATTTCATTACAAGTTCACACACTGCAACACAATTACTCAAGGAGTACATCCTTGGAGCACTGCGCCTCCACTGCCCGCGCTCCATCCATCACGGCGGTGAAGTATTGCTCTGGGCGCCTATGCTCCTTCCCAATTGGTGGAGGACTGGTGGCCATTTTGGCGGGCTTGATTTTCGGCTAGTGCACCATCGTCTTTGCGAATGCCATCCGAGCCCCATCAATGCATACAGAGCGCTTAATGGCCCCGATACGGGCAGAAGCATCACACAGCTTGGCCAGCAAGCCAAAGTAGCTGGTCGATATGGGCTCGACAGGCCATAGCCGGACACAAAGATCCTTCATGGCTGGCTCCGCCATGCGGTGCAGATCCATCATTTCCTTCATTTGATTAAGGGTGCTCGGGCGCCTGGGACTCTGCCCAGAATAGCCTCAGATCAGCGTCACCCTCCCGAGCCGCATAATGCTTCGCCGCATCAGTCACACTCCTCTGGAGCTCCACAAAGGCGCTTCCGAAATGCCAGACCTTGGCTAGCAACTTGAATCTTTGACCGTTAAATACACTCTACAGTAAGTACTGCTTACCATTGGAAATTTGCTTCACTTGCCAAAGCTCCTCCCAGGCGCTCCATGTTTCTGACCGCATCTGTTGGATCTCCGTCTTCATGTTCACCAGCATGGTGGCATGCTCCTTTGTCACATCTTGATTTTCATGCCACAACACTTAAGCTAATAAACATGATAAAATGTGGTCTGACAAAAACTTTTGAGTGTTTTGGTCTTTGCTTCATTTGAATTTTGTGTGTTGGTTGCAAGTGCTCTAAAATCAAATAAATCCTCCAACTCTTATACTCCTTATCCTTGATCCAAAACCTTTCCCAATGACCATGCCATGTGTGTAAGACATAATAGTATTTTCTTACAAAAATATTTTGGCCAAAAAGTATTTTCTAAATTAGGTTTTCCAAAACCCCCTGAATTGAGATTTGAACTACATCTTATATTTACTAATTGGAGGCACCTTTCAAGTCTTCTCATTAATCTACATCATTAACAACAATTACACCATTGGATTGTAAAATTTACGTCCAGGATTAAAGGAAAACAAACATAACATAGATGGTCCTGATGTGCCATAAAAAAGGCATATGACACGTCCAATGTTTGTGGAACAAAGAAAAAAAAGTGCATACATCTGTTTCCTGAAAAGAAAAGACAAGTATGCAACCATCTTTTATAGTGCAAAAAGTTTTAAGCACTCTTATCTCTTCTAGACGTGATGGAGAGTCCAAGTAATTTTAGGAACACTATATCTCATAAAAAGTCATACGTGATCTTAAAAATGAACAACACCGCCACGAAAAAAAACATGAAAAAAGAAGGGCATCCTTTCCTGTTGTCGTACACCTACGTGCAGTTTCCCCAAACTGCTTCATGTGTGTTATAGGAAAAAATATATCTCTTCCAAGATTTGTTCGCCCGTCGAAATTTCCTCAGGCGATCCCTAGGGTCGTTCTTCTCCTTGCCGTCCTGAAGTTTGAAGTCTCATCAAGAAGGGGTGTCCGCCCGGGACTGGAAGGCCTTGAGGCGGAGGGCGTCTGCCTCAGACTAGACGGTCGCGCCTCAAACTAGACAGCCTTGAGGCGGACGGGAAACCTGGAGTGGACATACATCACATGGCACTGCACGCCCACCTCCCCCATAAGCACGCACGGCTAGACGACGCAGGTGTCAGATTGGACGGCAGCTGCACCAGGCCGACATGTGTATTCTATGCTCGAGTCGGCCGCGTACTTACAAGTACACGAGCTGGATTTTTGGAACCATGTTGCTGAACGTTTTCCGGTCAAGGCTAGCTAGCTACACCAGATTGCTTGGCCGGAAACACATGCATATACTACAACTACAGATAAGTGATTTCCTTGATCATCTTCGTTGATGCTTTTCTCCAACAGGTAAACGCCAGTGCTGACATGCGGGAGGACGAGATATCGATCCGCACGCTACTGTTGGCCAGGACCGCAAGATGGACGAGAAGCTGGGTTCCAAACCGGGCATGATTGTTGACCAGCCGTGCAAAATTCAGTGTACAGTTTTTCGTTTCTCACTATCCTATGAAGAGATTTATTTGTGTTGCCTCCAATACCATGTATACATTTATAACTGCATGTGATAGGTATTTACAATATGATCCAAAAGAATTATTGGGAGATATGCTGCCACATAGGTAAGAAAATGCATGTGGATCCGTTCTAATTTATTTGCAATACCTGCATTTTTAGTCAGATGCTTTCTAAATAGTGCTCATCCTAACATATTAGAACATAATTTGTTGCTTTTGGCGAACAAGTGTTGAAGTCAGCTTTATTCACTAAACAAGTGCCAAGCAAACATACTATAATGTTCATCTAATGGTCAATTTTATATTTATATTTATATTATTTTTTCTTAAACAAACAAATTATGCAACGATATTACATGATGTAGCAAGGAGAACTTAGAAGGCGATGCAAAATGTATTTTACATCACAAATGGTGAACTACTACACTGGAGTAATACAAATGGGATTACAGAATAATGTTTTTCATGAACGTGTACTTGATATGGAATTTTTGCTGGTATATTAGTTGTTTGCATAAAATTTTGTTCAGCTTCAGAAAAAACAATAACTAACTACCATATCAAATTCGACCAATTAAGTTTGACCCAAAGCATCAATAGATAATCCAATGCTTAATCATATTTTTTATCATGGAGCAACACCATTGTAATTCTTGATTTTCTTTTTCCAGGGAAAATCATCAAAATTGTTCATCGACACAGGAATTTGCATGCTATTATGATAAATATGTTTAATTTTTTGTATTACAAGCATTAGTGTATGCTATGATCCACATGTTGTAGTTTTTCTGTTTCTTTTCGGTCATCCACAATGTAGGGACAAGTGAGGTACTTCCAAACTGAATGTTGCTTGGTGTGGTGCTTTATATATAAGAAAGTGGGCCCAAAGCCCTTTTCAGTCAACTCAGGTACTTGAAGTTCTTGAGCCTTAATTAAGAATCATTGCACTATGTAAATATCTAAAGAATACTATAATTCTTCATCCCATGGGAATTTATTTTATTGTAATCGTCATAAATGTTGTTTACTACTTTATTTAGATGTATAACTTTTTCGTTTGATGTACTTGGGAATAGATGAGTCTTCGTGTCATCTCTACCTAGGAAAAGGGAAGTACTACATGTCAAAGCCTGAGATCTAATGTTGATTTATTTTGCTTCTAGAATTATATATTTTAATTTGTTAATTTGACATTGCAGTTATGCAATACAATCTTCTATATATAGTATCCGTTGTTAACTGAATTTAATAATGATCCTTTGATGTATATCTTAATGTCAATAATACAATGCCGAATGTTCAGGCATGTTGGAGCTTTTGACTTTTTGCAAATTTGGTAATAGTTCCGTTTTGTAAGTTAGTACTTTTAAATACATTATGGTTGATTCTTCATCCGTACGGACTCTGTCTGTTAAAAGAAGAGAAAAGTTTTGGAAAAGCTCTGGCTAAAGCTTTTACCATGTAATATAGTTGGTTGTTGGTGGTCGACCTTCATGACTCGCATCTAACTTTTACCACATAATATAATCTTGATGGCTAGCATTTCATTTATAGTTGTGTTTGAATACAAGTACAACTTTAGCATCCTAACTCGCATCTAAATTTTTTCATACCACTAATCAAGTTTATCATATAAATATCGGTTTTACTAAATCACATCTAGAGGTGCCTTAAGTATTGGGCAGATATGTCCTATGTCATTTACTTTACGCATATATTCATGTGGGTATTTTTTTACATTGACTTTTTGTATTTGATTGAGTCAGTTAGATGTTTGATGACTATGACGCATCTAGATGTGCCATAGACATACCCAATAAGTATTGGGCAGATATGTCCTATGTCATTTACTTTACGCAGATATTCATGTGGGTATTTTTTACATTGAATTTTTGTATTCAATTGAGTCACTTAGATGTGCGATGACTATGACGGATCTAGATGTGCCATAGACATACCCAATAAACATACACCATTGGTAAGTTTTATCACACAACGTCTATTATATTTCTCTATACATGTGTGATTCCACACGGACAAGCTTATTAGATTAGTATAAACATTCCAACCATTAGGAAGTACAACGTAACTAATCCTCGATTAACATTTTGGTGGAGTATCATGCTGCCATTTTTCCTCACCTGCATTAATTCATTTTCACATTAGTTTGACCCACTTTTCCATAATTTCATTCTTAATTTTCACAGAAGATTACAGATAGCCACATCACAACACTTAAAGAACACAATATACTTCAAAAAAATGTGTTGCCTGTAATTTATCACCTTATTATGGATTATCACCATATTATGGAGGATTGATGGAATCCTAAATACGATGATGACTATTACATGATATTAACAATTCTGAGGACGCTTTTTATCCGTACATATTTTCCAGCCAACTAAAAATGCAAGTAGAAAAAAATGTTATTATGAACATTTATGAAGTACAATTCTATATATACTTCTAGCCCGTGCAGATGCATGGGTTGATGACTAGTGTACTTAATTATGGGTGTAAAAAATCTTTCAAACATTATGTTTGAATACTATTAGGTATAGGACTCCCATAAACCACAAAAGTATAATTTCAAAAGTTACTTTCCTATTTTATTTAAATAGTTTTTCTTTAGGCCAGAAATGGTGTTTAATAGGTTAAAATTATTTTATTGTTTCAAAAATATTTGTGAAAATTTAGGGAAACTCATAGGGCATATATTGTCCATATATAAGAGTTTCAACACATGGTGATGTTCAAAATATTGGTCAAATCCCTCAAAAACCCTTTATGGATATTTCAAGCTTTTGAAATATTTAGAAAGTAATTTTTCTTTATTAATTCCAAGAAAATTATAGCATGTCACATATGACATATTTGATGATCTTGCAAAGCCTCATGCCTTGAAGATCAAGAAAACATCATCAAACCCCCTCAAAACCATTTCTGTCCATTTTGAAGTTTGAGCAACTTTACATTGTAAAACTTGTCCAAATGCTCTCAAACTTTGTTCACATGCTCAAATGGTGTAATTATGCATCTAGACCAAATAACACAAGTTGTATAGAAGGACATCTTGAACAAAGTGCCCCAAAACCCTTTATGACCAGATCCAAATTTGAACAACTCTACATTGCCAACTTTTTACTTGTGACCCAAAATTTTGTGGACATGCTCATAACCCCAAATGATGACACTATACCAAGTGGTGAATCAAGGAGGAATTATTTGCATGACTAAATCTTGGAAAAGCCATTTCTGTTGATTTCTAGGGTTTACCAAAGTTACATTGGCAACCTTTTCCAAATGAGCTCAAACTTGGTGGAACACCCTAATTTTATGTGCCATTTGATCCTGTTAATTTTCATGTCAATTGGAATCCACTTGCTTGTCCAAAACAACACCAAACACCTTCTAGCACTTTGCCAAAACTACCATTTGGACCACTTTCACTATTCCCCTTTACCTCAAATTTTTACAACAGCCTATTCTAACCCTCTTCTACCTCCATTAAGTCTTTCCAGCTCTCAGATCAATCATGGAGTAGGGTAAAACCCCACTTTCTCTCTCTGGTCATCACATTTCTCTCTCTCTCAACCCCACCTCTCTCCTAGTGGTTCACCAGGGAATCCAGGGCCACCTCCCCTTTGTTTACTCACCCCCAAATCCCCAGACACTAGTGGACATGCCCCTGGCACATAAACAATGCCATGGCATGCAGAGCTCGCGCTCTGGAGCACGCTACAGTGCTCTCGCGCACTGCAGCATGCCCATTCCAAGGCCTCTCGTTGACCTTGGGGGCTGGAATTGTGTCCCCCGAGGCCGCCTCGGCATCCAAAATACGCAATACTATCGGCCCCTTCCTCCCTCGCCCTCCTTCTCCCTCCGTGAGCTCACCCGAGCACATCCATGGGCGCTGGCAACGTTGCACCGTGGCCTCGTCCATATAAAGCTACCCCCGAGCTCTCTATCGCCTCAGTTGGGTCCCCCTCTCTCCCGTGCACCTCCCAGACATCCTCCCTCTCCCTCTCATGCCCTCCAGCACTTTTCATGGCCGTAGTGCCGCCGCCGGCCTCCACTCCGATTCTGGCAAGGGCGGGCTTCTCCCCTCCTCCTCTCCCCACCAGGAAAGCATCCAGGGTCCAACGACCCTTTTCCCCCCATCTCCCTATCCGCCGGGGCACTGTGCCCCTGCCCATCATCGCCTGGGTGTCCGCCCGCCTCGGCCACCCCCTGCCAACCCCGGGGAGCCCCTGATGCGCCGCTCCCTGGTGACCACTCCGGTGGCCGCGACTTGGCCAGAGGTGGCCTGTGTTGCCGGGGAAGGCGCCGGCCGGCGCGCATACGGGGCTCGATCCCCTCCTACCGCGAGCGCGGGAGGAGGAAGAAGACGATGTGGGTGGGCCCCGTGGGTCAGTGACCCCGCCGGTTGGCCACATCATTTAAGTGGAGACGGGCCAGCTGGTCTACGCCTCTCTGCGGCGAAAGTGTTATCCAGGAATACGCCTTCGGCATGGCCTCCCAGTGGGTGTCTGCGAGGAGCTGGGCCAGGCCCAGTGTGCTGCCCGGCTAAATTACGCTCAGCGTGAGATTAGGTATAAAACCCTTTTTCTCATTTCCTTTATCAGTGAACTTCAAAAATCTCTAAACAACTCAAATAGTGTCCAAATTTGATGATTCAAATTTCTGCTGACTCCATAAATCAGGTTCTATTTAATGGGCTATAGTGGACATTTTAGTTGTTCTTGGATTTCGCTGGATCCTTTAAAAATGTCATTTACCACATAAGTCCACTTCAAAAATCCATATTATATTCATTTCAACTCCAAATTCAGTGAAACTGATTTCTAAATGTTTCTAAAATCATGCCTGATTTAATGGGTACCTTTACTCATTTTTATGAAAAGGCATTCTGTAGACAACTTGCAGATCCATTAAATCCCTTATATCCTTCATATTGAAATGGTCCAAAATATCCACTTATCCAATTCCATTGAAATCACTTTGGTCATTCCTCATATGACCAGAGGTATCCTAGAAAAGTCAACTTCATATTTTTAGAGCACATTTTTTTTGCCTTGTTGTGTTGCTTATTATGATTGTTTCTGACGTTAGTTGACGAAGTAGACGGAGTACTTGGAGAAGGACCAGAAGACTTGAAGACTCTGATGAACCAGGCAAGCAGCTCTTTGACCATGTTTGAGAAACCCTTTTGTGCATGTCATATAGCACCTTATTATCAATGCATCAGATCATGATGAGGTGGTGACCACTTTGGTTGTTACCTTGGTTACTTTCTTGTTGAAACTTGCATCAAGCATGACCCTACCTTCCTATGAGGGTTATGCGGGAGGGAGTAGATAGGATGCTATAGTAGTGGCTACGCAAATGGGACGGGAATATGCATCGTGAAGGAGGCAGAGTACTTTCAAAATACTTTTCGAAAACCCTGTCAGGTGCCACTTATGCCCGAGGGAGATAATGAGTTGGGTAACCACTTGATGACGAAGTGGTGTACCAAGGCAAGTGTGTGTGTTGTTTTCAAAACGGATTGGTTTAAGTTGCGACCGTTATTCCAACCTTACATGCGCAACCACTCTACCCTTATATGGGAAAGGGCATTACTGATTACCTAGGCCGATACTAGCATGGTGCCCACATTACTAGTGACGGTGGTGACACGAGGTCAATCTCGGCATGGGGTCGTGCTTGGATATAGGCGGCCATGACTGTTTTCACAGGGCACCGGACACATTGTTGGTACCCCGTGCCAGTGGTATGTGATGAATACGGGAGCGATGCTCCATGTTTTTAAGATGTGAAAAGTTGGGCACGGGGGTTACTACCAATCGAGTGGACTCTGTGTTAGTGTCGTCTAGGGAAAGATAGTGATCGGGTGCTTACCCCGGGTACTTTAGGTACCGCAGGTCGTGGATGACACGGAAGTTCCCCGGATCTTGTGGGTAAAGTGTGCAACCTATACAGAGTGTAAAACTATTCGAATAGCCGTGTCCACGGTCAAGGACAGTTGGGTAACCGCTCTTGGGCTACGTCCACATGTTTACAAACTAGTGTGTGTTTGGATAAGTGGGAAGAACTACTAGGGTCAAGTCAAAGGCTTGACATGATTGAGTTGGGTTGATGCCCACTCCATCTATCTATTATATAATTAAAACAAGAGTCAAACACGCCATCACGTTTGTCCACATATGCTAATCTTATTTACACCATTTGATTAGAATAACAATGGCTGAGATTTAAAGTTCGTTACGTAACAAGTAAACATATATGTACCAGCAGTATTGGACTTTTATGTTGTCACGTTAGATGCATATATAGAAGCATAACGTATGTGGACAAAAAGGCATGCATTGATACGGATGTACTGAAACCAGAATTGCAATAGGAATGAGTGTAAAAAAAACTATTGCAATAGGAAGACATGTTGTGACTCCGATGTGATGAGACCAGAATAAAAAGTCATGCGTGACCACGCAGGCAAACATGCATGTATACACAAATAAACAATCCTTTCTTTATTAACCAATAAACATTTTTTTAGTTACAATCGGAATCAGATATGGAACCAACAATCGAAATCAGATACGGAACTGTACTAATCTTTTTTTAAAGAGAACCAAACTAATCTAATTATTGGTTGAGGATGTAAACTTCTGGGCAGAAGGGAGATTCCAAAAGACCGCTTTGAAGCCCATGCCTGATTGACACATGGGTTTCACACAGGGAAAGTACAATTTGATCAATTCTTTCTACTTGATTTTCAGATGGCCCGATTGATTTCTTGCAAGCATAGGCATATACAAACAGAATTACACAAGGACGTCATAACACATGAAGAGGAGAGAAACTCCCAATGCATGCGCAAAAACATGATGGGTTTGAACACACAAGCACCGCTTGGAAGCTGGGTAGATCGAAAGAAAGACTACAACCTATCTAATATGCTTTCTGGCATGCCGTAGGATCAAAGACACGATGCATCCAGTACGCTCCTATGACGTTTTGGCACCCAGCTAGCATCAAAAGAAGGCAGACAACAAGCCATCAAATTTAATAGGTAACCTTTGATGACTCGATGTGTGTTTAGATATTTCCATCTAAACAAGTCTTGATTTCTAATCTCCTGCAAAGAAATTCTAAATTTCTAATAAACTTTCATACATACAATGCCAATAAAAAGTAATTACTTTTGAAGATAATTTTGAAGGAAACATCAATGTGAGATCCAAGAAGGAACCGATCCATGGCATCCATCAAAGTTAACAAAACAATGTGCACTATTGATTATCCGCCACCGCTCCGAGTTCATATACCACCACCGCTTATCCGCCACCGCTCCGAGTTCATATACCACCACCGATCCGTATCCATATACCACCATCACTTCGAGTCCATCTCATATTAGGTTTGCTTTCGAGATCCATCTGTTGCCAGATTCGTGTTTCCTTGTTTGAGTAGGTTTGGGATTCCATCAATCTTTTGTTGTCCGTAGAAGAGGTTGGTTTCCAAAAAAAACGCACTCCGTTTAGGCCCAAAATTTTCCAAAAACGCACTTGACAAAAACAAATCTGGCTATCCTATTTTTAGGTGTTTCTTAGCCTTTTGAGACAGTCGCCGTTATTGAAAGTTTTTTTTGAGCCGTTTCCAGTTTTTGGGTCCGGGCAGTCGAAAGATAAAAATTCGCAAAAATTTCGTGTCTATCCTGTCAGTTTGACCTGGGAAGAGTTTTGAGACACTCGCCATTATAGTGATTTTTCGCAAAAAAAAGAGGAGCGCAAAAAAAAAGAGCGCAAAAAAAGAGCGATTTTTTTCCAGAGTGTGCTTTTCCCTTGTTTTCGTGCAGCGCCGTCATTTTGTTAGTGTTCTAGGCTCGCGTCTCTAGCACGGTCTAGCCTAGGACCAGCACAGTACTGTCGTTGAGCGTTTATTCAACTTTGCATCTCTGAATTGATTATTGCTGACCTTTTTGCTACCATACTATAAGCCTTTCCAGCTCCACATACATCTACATCGTGCGTTTGACTCTCCCTGGCAATCGCTCTATCCAAGCTTTGACAGTTTTGACTACAACGGTTGCCGATCACCGCCTGCTGCTGGGTAAGAACTGGTAAGAATTTGAGATTTGCTTGACGGATTTGTGATTGTCCACCACACCACCACCACTTCCTTGTAGTCTGTAGAATCATATTCTTGTGTGTTTCTATTGCTGCTAACCATGGCAGGATCACAAGCCAACGAGACTGACTGGGAGAACATGACAAACAAAGCGTTACATGATAAGTTTCAACAAATGATGAGTGGACAGGTGGAAGATGTGCTAAATAGATTTGAAGAGGCCATGGAGAAGATCGATGGCATTGAGAAGGCGTTCGAAACAAAGATCGATAACAAGTTTAATGAATTGCTCGCGCGTCTACCACCACCACGACCGGCTGCACCTAACGCACCTCTACAACAGCAACAACGACTACCTCCACATCGCGACACAGCCCTCCGCCGAGCGACCCGTGTCCCTCTTCAGCCTGGCCAAGCTGCTGTTGATACTTCTGTGGCTCCTGCTGCTGATGTGGAGGAGGATGGTTATGTGGGAGATTACGAGGATGAGGTTGATCAACATCAGAACTACGTGCAACCACCAGCACCACAACCACCAGGTCGTCCACATGCAAATAATGGCAATGTTAGGGCTCCCCCTCAGGTACGAGGTCATGACCATCTCCCTAAACTGAAATTGAATATTCCACCATTGGAGGGTAGATATGTTCCTGATATACATCTTACTTGGGAGTTAGAAACTGAACAACGATTTACATGTTTACAATATCCTGAGGAGAGACGTGTTCCTGCTGCTGTTTGTGCTTTCACTGGCTTTGCATGTGTTTGGTGGTCTGAATATTGTAGATTATATCCTGTTCCAGCTACTTGGGCTGCTTTGAAAACTGCTATGCGTACTCGTTGGGTTCCACCATATTATCAACGTGAATTACTTCAAAAATTGCAGCGCTTAAGACAAGGAAAAAATTCGGTAGAAGAATATTATCAGGAATTACAAACTGGCTTGATTAGATGTGGTATCGTTGAGGAGAATGAAGCTATGCTTGCACGTTTTCTGGGTGGATTAAATAGAGAGATTCAGACCATTCTAGAATATAAGGATTATAATAATATCACTCATTTATTCCATCTTGCTTGTAAAGCTGAACGTGAAGTGCAGGATCGACACGCATTGGCACGAACTAACTTTTCTGCAGGTCGACCTTCATCGTGGACACCACGCGCATCATCTACTTCCACGCGTTCTGCTACACCGGCACCTCCGTCAGCTGCTACCTCCAACCGTGATACAAGAAAGCAGGCACAACCACCACTATCTGCTAAGAGCACACCTGCCGGGCCTGCATAGAGCTCTGCTTCTTCCATGGCGTCTACAGGGCACACAAGTGATATTATTTGTCGTTGTTGTAAGGGAATAGGACATTTTGCGCGAGAATGCACATCTCAGCGTGTGATGATTGCTACTGAGGATGGTGGGTATGAGTCCGCTAGTGACTATGATGAGGAGACTTTGGTTCTTCTTACACATGAAGAACACGGTGGATATGACTCTGATCATGAGACGCAATACATGGCTGCTGAAGATGCTGACAGGTATGAATGTTTCGTTGCTCAACGTGTTTTGAGTGTGCAGGTCACGCAAGCTGAGCAAAATCAGAGGCATAATTTGTTCCATACAAAGGGAGTTGTGAAGGAACGTTCTGTTCGCGTCATCATAGATGGAGGGAGCAGCAACAACTTGGCTAGCATGGAGATGGTGGAGAAGCTATCTCTCACCACAAGACCACATCCACATCCTTACTACATCCAATGGTTCAACAACAGCGGCAAGGTTAAGGTAACACGTACTGTTCGTGTGCATTTTAGTATCTCTACATATGCTGATTATGTTGATTGTGATGTGGTACCTATGCAAGCATGTTCCTTATTACTTGGTAGACCATCGCAATTTGATAAAAATTCTGTACACCATGGTAGAAACAATCAGTATACTCTTGTTCATAAGGACAAAAATATTACTTTGCTTCCTATGACTCCTGATTCCATTTTGAAAGATGATATTAATCGAGCTAATAAAGCAAAACAGGAGCAAAATAAGAGTGAAAATCAGATTGTGGCAAAAGAATTTGAGCAACAAATGAAGCCTAATAATAAACCATCTAGTGTTGCTTCTGAAATTAAATTGAAAAGTGCATGTTTATTTGCCACCAAATCTGATATTGATGATCTAGATGTTAGCAAATCTGTTTGCTATGCTTTTGTGTGCAAAGAGGCATTATTTTCATTCGAGGACGTGCCTTCCTCTTTGCCTCCTGCTGTTACTAACATTTTGCAGGAGTTCGTTGACGTCTTTCCACAAGATGTGCCACCGGGATTACCACCTATTCGAGGGATTGAGCATCAAATTGACTTAATTCCCGGTGCATCATTACCCAACCACGCACCATACCGTACCAATCCAGAGGAGACGAAGGAGATTATGCGTCAAGTACAAGAGCTACTCGACAAAGGTTATATACGTGAATCCCTTAGTCCTTGTGTTGTTCCTATTATTCTAGTGCCGAAAAAGGATGGTACCTCGCGTATGTGTGTTGATTGTAGAGGCATTAATAATATTACTATTCGTTATCGTCATCCTATTCCTAGGCTAGATGATATGCTTGATGATTTGAGTGGCTCTACAATATTCTCCAAAGTTGATTTGCGTAGTGGATACCATCAAATTCGTATGAAATTGGGAGATGAATGGAAAACAGCTTTTAAAACTAAGTTTGGTTTATATGAATGGTTAGTCATGCCTTTTGGGTTAACTAATGCACCTAGTACTTTCATGAGACTAATGAACGAAGTTTTACGTGCTTTCATTGGACGATTTGTGGTAGTCTATTTTGATGATATACTGATTTATAGCAAATCTTTGGAAGAACATTTGGAACATTTACGTGTTGTTTTTAATGCTCTACGTGATGCACGTTTGTTTGGTAACCTTGGGAAGTGCACCTTTTGCACCGACCGAGTGTCTTTTCTTGGCTATGTTGTTACTCCATAGGGAATTGAAGTTGATAAAGCCAAGATTGAAGCTATTGAGAGTTGGCCGCAGCCCAAAACGGTCACACAAGTGAGGAGTTTTCTTGGACTCGCTGGGTTCTATAGGCATTTTGTGAGAGATTTTAGCACCATTGCTGCACCTCTCAATGAGCTTACAAAGAAGGATGTGCCTTTTGTTTGGGGTACCACACAGGAAGAAGCCTTCGCGGTATTGAAAGATAAGTTGACACATGCCCCTTTACTTCAACTTCCTGACTTTAATAAGACTTTTGAGCTTGAATGTGATGCTAGTGGAATTGGATTAGGAGGTGTGTTATTACAAGATGGCAAACCTGTTGCATACTTTTCTGAAAAATTAGGTGGGCCTAGTCTGAACTATTCTACTTATGATAAGGAACTATATGATCTTGTTTGGACTTTAGAGACATGGCAACATTATTTATGGCCCAAAGAATTTGTTATACATTCTGATCATGAATATTTGAAACATATTAAAATTCAAGCTAAACTGAATCGTAGACATGCTAAATGGGTTGAATTCATTGAGACTTTCCCTTATGTCATCAAACACAAGAAGGGTAAAGAAAATGTTATTGCTGATGCTTTGTCTCGTCGCTATACTATGCTTTCACAACTTGACTTCAAAATATTTGGTTTGGAGACCATCAAAGATCAATATGTGCATGATGCTGATTTTAAAGAAGTAATGCAAAATTGTAAAGAAGGAAGAACATGGAACAAGTTCGTTGTTAATGATGGTTTTGTGTTCCGCGCTAACAAGCTATGCATTCCTGCTAGCTCTGTTCGTCTTTTGTTGTTGCAGGAGGCGCATGGAGGAGGATTAATGGGACACTTTGGCGTGAACAAGACGGAGGACGTACTTGCTACACATTTCTTTTGGCCAAAGATGAGACGGGATGTTGAGCGTTTTGTTGCTCGCTGCACTACATGTCAAAAAGCTAAGTCACGACTCAATCCTCATGGTTTATATATGCCTTTGCCTGTGCCTAGTGTTCCTTGGGAGGATATATCTATGGACTTTGTTTTAGGTTTACCTCGAACAAAGAAGGGGAGGGATAGCATATTTGTTGTCGTGGATAGATTCTCAAAAATGGCACACTTTATACCATGTCATAAAAGCGATGATGCTGTTAATGTTGCTGATTTGTTCTTTCGTGAAATTATTCGCTTGCATGGTGTGCCAAATACTATTGTTTCAGATAGTGATACTAAGTTTCTTAGCCACTTTTGGAGATGTTTATGGGCTAAGTTGGGGACTAAACTGCTTTTTAGTACTACTTGTCACCCCCAAACTGATGGACAAACTGAAGTAGTCAATAGAACATTGTCTACTATGCTTAGGGCTGTTTTGAAGAATAATAAGAAAATGTGGGAAGAATGCTTGCCTCATATTGAATTTGCTTATAATCGTTCATTGCATTCTACTACTAAGATGTGCCCTTTTGAAATTGTGTATGGTTTCCTACCTCGTGCACCTATTGATTTGTTGCCTCTTCCATCTTCGGAGAAGGTTAATTTTGATGCTAAAGAACGTGCTGAATTGATTTTAAAAATGCATGAGTTAACTAAGGAAAACATTGAGCGTATGAATGCTAAATATAAACTTGCTGGAGATAAGGGTAGAAAACATGTTGTGTTTGCACCTGGAGATCTTGTTTGGTTACATTTGTGTAAGGATAGATTTCCTAATTTGCGCAAATCAAAGCTAATGCCACGTGCTGATGGTCCTTTTAAGGTGTTAGAGAAAATAAATGATAATGCATATAAACTTGAGTTGCCTGCAGATTTTGGGGTTAGTCCCACTTTTAACATTGCAGATTTGAAGCCTTATTTGGGTGAGGAAGATGAGCTTCCGTCGAGGACGACTTCATTTCAAGAAGGGGAGGGTGATGAGGACATCAATACCATTGTTACACCCACAGCCCCTGCTGCTATACACACTGGACCAATTACTAGAGCTCGCGCACGCCAATTGAATTATCAGGTACTTTCGTTTCTTGGTAATGATTCTAATGTTCATGAGAATATGATGCTGCCTAAATTGGATACATTTGTTTTGCTTACAAATGAAGGGCCTAGCTTGGAGAAGGATGATCATTGGAGCAAGAACAAGCATGGAGTTGATGGCATGCGCAAGGGAGACAAGAACAGAGTTTCAAGTGATGATTTCAGGACTATGAAGCCACCATAATGAGTGCATGAAGCCTTGGACGAAATATACAAGATGCCACTTCATAATTTTCGTCCAGAGGCTATTCTAGGTGCTGCGTCACCTTCTTCTTGGGCCAGGCCCATGTAATTTCGAAATACTTCAATATAGGCTGTTTTTAGAGTCCGTATGTGTGGGGAAACAAGAGATAGGGTGGGTTTCGGACCCCTCCTCCAAGGGCCACGAAATTCCCCCCCCTCTTCCTCCATATATACAGCCCCTAGGGCATCGTTTAGACTTTGGGTTTTGTTTAGATCAAAAGTTCGCCATAGCTGCAACTTTGCGTACTTCGTTTGTGTTCAACGACCAGACCAAGGCGTCACAGAACCCCACCTTCATTAATAAAGCTTTCCTATTATATTCGCAATATCCAGATTGCAATCTTAGTTTCTTGCTTGTTCTTCGTTTGCTCGCAGGAAACAGGCCCTCGTGGTCAAGTTGATCGTGCTCCGGCGTGGTCAATAACCCTCGGAAGTTGGTTTAGCGATTGCTAAGGCGCGACGTCTCGCATGTTCGTAGTCGGATCGTCCAGGTCGACTCCCACAAAAACGATAGCCACCATCTCATCGAAACATTGGGACACCTTTGCCTCTATCACAAACACTCACCCGCCTCTTCTGAACACAAGATTGGCGACACCACAGCAAGACGATGCCAACAAAAGATACGCCTTTGAAGAATGAGGACATGAAGACCCAGAGGATGGTGTCACCTTTGAATTTGCCCCAGGATGATACAACCTTGTCCTATGATGATTAGGGTGTAAGATATGCAAGACCATGATATACATCGCTAATAGAGCAATCATGTCCTTACCGTTGTTGTATCGGCAACCACCGGTGGATGAGAACCTCGCCATTTGGCCCGCCTCGCTATAGTGAGCAGGAAAACGGTTGTCTTCATCCCCCGCTCTTGGTGTCGATGTTGTCATCAACGTAACTGACATGTTGGACCTCTGTTATGCCTTGCTAATGTCATTGCATAAAGGATTACCTACCTGGTACCATCGACGCCTTAGAAGACAAAAGGGATCATCATGATCAAGAAGATAACGGAGACCGAGTCAACGCCTGCTACGAGGAGCCACCTTCACCCCATCACTCCAACAGTCGAGAAGTCGTTGAAGACTCTTCAGGCTCAACCCAGATCGTTTCATCAAACAACTACAAGATACGTAGCGACACCCGAGGAAAACCCAAAAGACTGCACGAGGCCCAGAGCAAAGCATGACTACTGAATCTAAGAACCCCTAGGGTAGGATGTGTCGTGTACCCCCTATGCGCAGTCGAGTCTGTATGATGGTTCGAATAGAACCATGATTGTGCGTTGCTTGCTTTTAATTGTTTATGTTTTGATATCATTCGCCCTTTTGCCCTAGGCAACTAGTACACGACTATATCACCTGCCTTATTTTATTGTTTGTGTTTGGCCCTTTCGGCACTTGCTTGTTTGCACTTGCACTATAGAACCCCCTTTAGGCATTTCCCTCCTCTATGCTATTTCCCCCTCTTTTTGTCTCATCAATTGAAGACCAGCAAGACAAGATACACCAAGGATTCTACCTCGGTGACCAACAAGCACTGAAGAATTTTTCTACAGCCTCCTCGACCAAGTGGAACCCCGTAGAGCTATGTTTACACCTCAAGACTAGAACCCTATCCCTAGACCCTACAAGACTTCATGAGATACCCCAGCTCGAAACCTTAACCATGAGCTTAACCTACAGAATCACAAGAGAACAAGTTAAGCTACAGTAAGCCTTTCTTATCACTAGGTTCATTATGGAACTCATGGGCATAGTGAACGAGCACATTATCATCGTAAGATAGCACCAGAACTGATGATGCCATAGGAAAGACCAATTTGGGGATAAATGAACAAAGGAAAAATGACTTGATGAGTTTATATTAGTGACCTTGAGGAATTATCTGAGACTCTTTGGTGGATTATAAGGCTTTCATGTTGATAGATGAACTTGGTGGGATCATGATTATAGAGTAGCATAGCTTTCATTACCCCTGGATAAATTGGATTTAGTGGGACAATTATGATCGCAAGCTGAAACTCCTGGAAGTATAATGATTTGACTTAGCCAAGGGGACATTCATAGAATATGACTGGCATTATGGTAATGACTTGGGGGAGACATATATAAATTTCGTTGGACATGAGATTTGGATTTAAGTAGGTGATTCTAGTTGAGTATAGATGATGAGTAAGTCTACATGGTTCGGAGTACATTGGATTCAGACTAATAATCTTGATCGTGATACCATGTTTCTCGGTGGACAATAAACTAGGATATTGGAATAATTGTCGGAGTTTATCTAGGGATCTGTATGATCTTAATCTTGGAATTTACTTGATCATGATAATGGGAATTGGTGGACTGACTATAGTAGAGATAGCCTTTTCAAGTATTCGGGGATTACATGGACTTTAGGAGATCATGTGGAACACCATAAACATTGGATTTGTTGAATTAATGGATTGTGTAATAATTGATGGTAGATAATGGGCTGCTAGAGTTGATTCATAGGAAGGAAACAAGATCTTGGAGTGGCATACGACGTGTTTACTTTGGGTAGAAATGCCTTGGACCTTGGAAGAATAGGCGGAGCACTTGGATTGTCATGTTTAACTCCAGCTTGGAAGCTTGTATACCCATGGATTTTTAGGGGTAGACATACATATGAGTTTGGGGATCGTAGACATATATGATTTTGTTAAACCTCCTCTTGAGAGTCATGAGGATATGAATAGCATGAGTGATGATTGGAGTTAACCTACACGGGATGATGCTTTCAGTGGTATAAGGTTATTTGTTTAAAGGACTAAGCAGAACTGTTGGCATCTCAGAAACTATGCTCAAGGGTAAGATGATAAACGTTCACTCGCACCCTAGAATCCTTGAAACCCTAAAACCCTACCAAGCCACAACATGGTCGGATCATGACCACGGGCTTTGGCTCTAGGTCGAGAAGACCTTGGCCAATACTCAACCACCACCCATACCCCAGCCTACTTCAGGTACCCTATAAACTTCATGGAGTACTAGGACAAGTTGGTTGTCATCTTTAATTGGTGACCTACTTGTCTACCCAAAGATGGAAGAAGAACCATTTAGTTGGTTAGGGAACATTTGAAGACCGCCATGTCAAGGAGGAAGAACTATACCAACCACCATCGACAAGAAGTGAACTTCCTCGTCGAAGACCGTGCATATCTGCAAACCACTCCTCTCGAAGAAACCAAGCATTTCCATGTCAGAGGGAAGCTCACACCAAGATCTATCGACCCTCTTCGACATCACTACAAGACAAAGAGTAGATGGTTACCCAATGGAGTCATCACCTGAGTTACCACTGTACACAAAGAATTTTCCACATGTCACCACACCAGAAGTGTTTCCAACTTCCTAACAAGCACGATCTCTACAAGGACATCGATCACCGAACCATTAAACTTTAGACCGATCTGATCAAGCAGAACATCATACACAAAGCCACACCATCATGTACTTCAAGATCAATGGAGAACCACACAGAAGCAGAAGTAACATGAGGATGTGAAGACTACCCCAGATCCAAGATTTCGTATTCCTTTCCGCGCCTAATCTGGGAATCTCGGGGACGAGATTCTTGTAAGGGGGGTAGGTCTGTCACATCTTGATTTTCATGCCACAACACTTAAACTAATAAACATGATAAAATGTGGTCTGACAAAAACTTTTGAGTGTTTTGGTCTTTTCTTGATTTGAAATTTGTGTGTTGGTTGCAAGTGCTCTAAAATCAAATAAATCCTCCAACTCTTATACTCCTTCTCCTTGATCCAAAACCTTTCCCAATTACCATGCCATGTGTAGGACATAATAGTATTTTCTTACAAAAATATTTTGGCCAAAAAGTATTTTCTAAATTAGGTTTTCCAGAACCCCCTGAATTGAGACTTGAACTACAAGTACTTAATTAAGGGTGTAAAAAATCTTTCAAAAATTATATTTGAATCCTATTAGGTATAGGACTCCCATAAACCACAAAAGTATAATTTTAAAAGTTATTTTCCTATTTTATTTAAATACTTTTTATTTAGGCCAGAAATGGTCTTTAATAGGTTAATATTATTTTGTTGTTTCAAAAATATTTGTGAAAATTTAGGGAAACACATAGGGAATATATTGTCCATATATAAGAGTTTCAACACATGGTCATGTTCAAAATATTGGTCAAATCCCTCAAAAACCCTTTATGGATATTTCAAGCTTTTGAAATATTTACAAAGGAAATTTTCTTTATTAATTCCAAGAAAATTCTAGCATGTCACATATGACATATTTGATGATCTTGCAAACCTCAGGCCTTGAAGATCAAGAAAACATCATCAAACCCCCTCAAAACCATTTTTGTCCATTTTGAAGTTTGAGCAACTTTAGATTGTCAAACTTGTCCAAATGCTCCCGAACTTGGTTCACCTGCTCAAATGGTGTCATTATGAATCTAGACCAAATAGCACAAGTTGTAGAGAAGGATATCTTGATCAAAGTGCCCCAAAACCCTTTATGACCAGATCCAAATTTGAACAACTCTACATTGCCAACTTTTTACTTGTGACCTCAAATTTTGTGGACATGCTCATAACCCTAAATGATGACACTAAACCAAGTGGTGAATCAAGGAGGAATGATTTGCATGACTAAATCTTGGAAAAGCCATTTTTGTTGATTTCTAGGGTTTACCAAAGTTACATTGGCAACCTTTTCCAAATGAGCTCAAACTTGGTGGAACACCCTAATTCTATGTGCCATTTGATCCTGTAAATTTTCATGTCAATTGGAATCCACTTGCTAGTGCAAAACAACATGAAGCACCTTCTGGCACTTTGCCAAAACTACCATTTGGACAAATTTCACTATTCCCCTTTACCTCAAATTTTTACCACAACTTATTCTAACCCTCTTCTACCTCCATTAAGTCTTTCTAGCTCTTAGATCAATCATGGAGTAGGGTAAAACCCCATTTTCTCTCTCTGGTCATCGCATTTCTCTCTCTCTCAACCCCACCTCTCTACTAGTGGTTCACCAGGGCATCCAAGGCCACCTGCCCTTTGTTTACTCACCCCAAAGCCCCAGACACTAGTGGACATGCCCCTGGCACATAAAAAATGCCATGGCATGCAGAGCTCGCACTCTAGAGCACGCTATAGTGCTCTCCCACACTGTATCACGCCCATTCCAAGGCCTCTCGTCGACCTTGGGCGCTGGAATTGTGTCCCCCGAGGCCGCCTCGGCGTCCAAAACACGCAACACTGTCGGCACCTTCCTCCCTCACCCTCCTTCTCCCTTCACGATCTCATCCGAGCACACCCATGGGCGTTGCGCCACAAGGCTCGGAAATTAGATTCTGGGAGGACAAGTGGCTAGGAGATACCACACTCCGGGAACAATATCCAGCTCTATACAACATTGTGCGCCACAATGGTGATACTATTGCCACGGTAATGGAATCATTTCCGCCAAATGTGACATTCAGAAGAGATTTAATTGGACTGATACTACAACCATGGAACATCCTGCTCCAGCGGTTGTCCACGGTGCAATTGTCACATGGGTCTGATGTTTTCCGATGGAACCTCCATAGGAATGGCCAATTCTCACTGGAGTAAATGTATAGAGCGTTAATCCAGATTGATGTGCCAGTTGATAATAATAAGAAGATCTAGAAGATGAAGATACCTCTTAATAATAAAATCTTTGCATGGTATGTTCGTCGCGGAGTCATTCTTACTAAAGACAACCTTATTAAGAGAAATTGGCATGGTAGTCCGCAATGTATCTTTTGTCACCATAATGAGACAATAAAACATTTGTTCTTCCAATGGAAATTGGCTCGTTGTATATGGTCAGTCATCCAGATAGCTTCTGGCTTGTATCCTCCTTGTAGTGTTGCTAATGTACTTGGCAACTGGTTACATGGGATGGATCACAGGTTTAGAACTCTTCTTAGGGTGGGAGCGCTTGCTGTTATTTGGTCGCTTTGGCTATGTAGGAATGATAAGGTTTTTAATGATAAAAGTACTTCTCTGATGCAGGTTATCTACAGATGTACAAGGACTCTTCGTTTATGGTCCTCTCTACAATGTGTGGAGAATCGAGACCTATTTACGTAGGTGTGTACATGATTGGAGGATACGGCGAAGGTTATTTTTACCCAACATGGGTGGCAGCATGATCTTAGGATTGGCCCACCTCCGTTTTAGGCGTTATACATACTCTACATGTTTCTTTGTATTTCTCCTTTTTATTTTTCGTTTGTGTGAGAAGACTTTATTTGGCTGTGTGCATCGTAGTATGCAGAGGCTAGGTGTAATGCTTAAAACTTCTAAGTAATAAAGCGCCCCTTTTCGAAAAAAATGGGTGCTGCCCACGTTGCACCGCGGCCTCGTCCATATGAAGCTACCCCCGAGCTCTCTCTCGCCTCGGTTAGGTCCCCCTCTCTCCCGTGCACCTCCCAGACATCCTCCCTCTCCCCCTCATGCCCTCCAGCACCTTCCATGGTCGGAGTGCCGTCGCCGGCCTCCACTCTGTTTCGGGCAAGGGCGGGCTTCTCCCCTCCTCCTCTCCCCACCAGGAAAGCATCCAGGGTCCGGCGACCCTTTTCCCCCCATCTCCCTGTACGCCGGGGCACTGTGCCCCTACCCGTCATCGCCTGGGTGTCTGCCCGCCTTGGCCAGTGCCGTCGCGCCTCGGCCACCCCCTGTCATCCCCGGGTAGCCCCTGATGTGCCGCTCCCTGGCGACCCCTCCGGTGGCCGCGATTTGGCCAGAGGTGGCCTGTGTCGCCGGGGGAAGGCGCCGACCGGCGCGCAGACGGGGCTCGATCACCTCCTGTCGCAAGCAAGGGAGGAGGAAGAAGACCCTGCGGGTGGGCCCAGCGAGTCAGTGACCCCGCCGGTCGGCCACGTCATTTAAGTGGAGACGGGCCAGCTGGTCTATGATTCTCTGCGGTGAAAGCGTTATCTGGGAATACGCCTTCGGCGTGGCCTCCCAGCTAGTGTCCGCGAGCAGCTAGGCCAGGCCTAGTGCGCTGCCCGGCTAAATTACGCTCAGCGCATGAGATTAGGTATACAACACTTTTTCTCATTTTCTTTATCCACTGAACTTCAAAAATCTCTAAACAACTCAAATGGTGTCCAAATTTGATGATTCAAATTCCTGCTGACTCCATAAATCAGGTTCTATTTAATGGGCTACAGTGGACATTTTAGTTGTTCTTGGATTTCGGTGGATCCTTTAAAAATGTCATTTACCACATAAGTCCACTTCAAAAATCCATATTATATTCATTTCAACTCCAAATTTAGTGAAACTAATTTCTAAATGTTTCTATAATTATGCCTGGTTTAATGGGTACCTTTACTCATTTTTATAAAAAGGCATTCTGTAGAGAACTTGCAGATCCATTAAATCCCTTATATCATTCATGTTGAAATGTTCCAAAATATCCACTTATCCAATTCCATTGAAATCACTTTGTTCATTCCTCATATGACCAGAGGTATCCTAGAAAAGTCAACTTCATATTTTTAGAGCGCATTTTTTTGCCTTGTTGTCTTGCTTATTATGACGGTTTCCGACGTTAGTTGACGAAGTAAACGAAGTACTTGGACAAGGACCAGAAGACTTGAAGACTCTGATGAACCAGGCAAGCAGCCCTTTGACCATGTTTGAGAAACCCTTTTGTGCATGTCATATAGCACCTTATTATCAATGCATCAGATCATGATGAGGTGGTGACCACTTTGGTTGTTACCTTTGTTACTTTCCTGTTGAAACTTGCATCAAGCATGACCCTACCTTCCTATGAGGGTTATGCGGGTGGGAGTAGATAGGATGCTATAGCAGTGGCTACGCAAATGGGACGGGAATATGCATGGTGAAGGAGGCAAAGTACTTTCAAAAGACTTTTCGAAAACCCTATCGGGTGCAACTTATGCCCGAGGGAGATAATGAATTGGGTAACCACTTGATGAAGAAGTGGTGTACCAAGGCAAGTATGTGTGTTGTTTTCAAAACGGATTGGTTTAAGTTGCGACCGTTATTCCAACCTTACATGCACAACCACTCTACCCTTATATAGGAAAATGCATTATTAATTACCTAGGCCAATACTAGCATGGTTCCAGCATTACTAGTGACGGGGGTCACACGAGGTCACTCTCGGGATGGGGTCGTGCTTGGATAGGCGGCCATGACTGTTTTCACAGGGCACCGGACACACCGTTGGTACCCCGTGCTAGTGGTATGTGATGAATACGGGAGCGAGGCTCCATAATTTTAAGATGTGAAAAGTTGGGCACGGGGGTTACTACCAATCGAGTGGACTATACGTTAGTGTCGTCTAGGGAAAGATAATGATCGGGTGCTTACCCCGGGTACTTGAGGTACCGCGGGTCGTGGATGACATGGAAGTTCCCCGAATCTTGTGGGTAAAGTGTGCAACGTCTGCAGAGTGTAAAACTATTCGAATAGCCGTGTCCACGGTCAAGGACAGTTGGGTAACCGCTCTTGGGCTACGTCCACATGTTTACAAACCAGTGTGTGTCTTTGGATAAGTGGGAAGAACTACTAGGGTCAAGTCAAAGGACTTGACATGATTGAGTTGGGTTGATGCCCACTCCATTTATGTTGATATCTATAACCAGTCCCTATGGTTAGTTGAATTCATATAATGCATGTTTTACTAGTTGTTGAACATGTCATAACACTCAAAGTTAGCTTTGTGCAAAAATTTACATATGTCATGCATTGCTGTATCTTCAACCAAAACATGGGTTGCTTGCGAGTACATTCAGAGTACTCATTGACTTGCCACTGGTTATTTTATTGGCCAGGCATGAAAGAACATGATATGATGAGGAACACTTCGGTGACGAACATGCGAGCTAGGACGCTTCCCAGTCAGAATGCCTGTAGGGTTAAGGCAGACGGCATGGGTCCAAGTTGTCAATGAATATTTCCGCTGTGATGATCTATACTCAAGACTTGACCATAATGGTCCTACTTGTGTAAAACCGTATGTATGGATGTAAGATTCTTGTTATTCAGCTTATGTGTGTTCAGTGAGCATTGATATCTAGGATCACTGTACACGTGCATTCAGTGATCACGACTTATGACTCGGGGTCCCGACATCCTTGTTCTGTTGCTCAGGGTCCTCACATTTTGTGACACCATCCTTGAGCTCTTGTTGCACTTCGGCCACCCTAGCCTCATGCTTCTCGCGTCCAGTTTTCACCAACACTAGATCGGCAGCCGCCTGTTCAGTCGCCGCCTTCTGTTTGGCCACATCCTTTCTGACCCACAACGGTTCATCCTTGAGGCTTTTGACCTCCGTGGCGGCGGCTGCAAAACAGTCTCTCGCTGAGGGATAGTTCTGGATACCTTGTTCGAGAAAGAATCCCAAGAAACCACATTTCACTCATACTAAACTTGTGCCTCGTCGAACCATTTGTTGACGAGGTCAAGCTCCTCATCGGATCGCTTAAGATTTCGATTCATCTCAGCAAGTTCGGCGGCATTGGCTGCCGCTGCTAATGCTAAAGCCTGTAGTCACGCAACAAGCACCTCGGTTACCCTATCATTCTGGTGATCTGGATCCTCAGTCAAGTTTCTTTTCAAAACCTGCCAGAGTCTCGGGGGCTGCTATGTATATGGATAGTTAATATCTTGACTATAAAATATTCTTTTATGAAGGAAAGAACATTACTTTGCTTACCTCAAAGCCTGCCAGGAGGCTGTCAAAATCTTGTTCCAATCCGCTGTTAACGGACTAAACATATTGTAAAATCACGTCCATCAGGGCGCGATGTTCGGCTACAATGGAGGAGCCGTTCACGGCCTCGTCCATCAGGTCTGGCCACTCTGCCACGACACGGGTCCCGGTGCTCGGCACTGGTGGCGGAGCCTCGGCTCCACCTTTGTTGAAGGGTGGCTATGACACTTCAGAAGGTCTTGAAGGCTCAGGAATCGTCTTCTGAGAAGGATCGGTTTGCCTAAGCTCCTTCTCCTGTCTTTGGCGGCCGAAGCGTCAGCTTCGGCTATGTCGATGTTGACGTCACCCCCCGTGTTCGTCATGGGCGTGGTCCTCTGGGACAACACCTCCCCGGTATCTTCGATGACCGGAGGAGGTGCAGAATATGAGTTTCCCCCGCTTTCTGCTAGATCGGCTGGTGGAGAGGTGGCCTCCGATATCTGGTCAGTAGGGAGGTCGCGCGGTGGGCTACAACATGAGTGTGCACATGTAGTTAGTATTGGGTTAGTAAGACCAATGCCCAGACGGTGTTCAGATTCTCACCTTTCCGTGTGGGGCTTGACCCTGGAACCTTCTTCAGGACATTCTCGGAGGTTGCAGACTCCTTATAGGAGTCCAAACTGTCATAGGGTATGACCAGCTTCACCCTACTCCTCTTCGAAGGATGCCCTTCTTTAGCCTCGGAGGAGGCCACTCTTTTTTTGGTACGGGGGAGTCACTCTCCTCTTCCCCCTTCTCGTCCTGCTCCCCCTCATACATGGAGGGGCATGGGTGTCCTCAGAATTGGTGTTCGAAGGGATCCGCGGGCGGAGGCCTTCCTGGGCCTCCCTAGTGGGGTTCTTTTTTTATTTTTCTCCCTTTTCTCTAGCTCCTTATAACACTACAAAAATAAGACACATCTGTGACATTTTGGGCTGAACAATTTTTTTCGGTCATGCTTATGACACTTGTATGACGATAATTGTGAGAAAACCCGGTATCATCATATATTTTGTGGGCTCCTACTTCTATGACAAAAAATCATGAAAAATGGGCTTTTCGTCCTGGGCGGGCTGGAGACACACCTGCATGACATTCTTTGGGCCGTCGATGACGGAAAAAATCATGGTAGAAGCAAGGATGAGGAGAACTTTGGGGAGTTCCCGGTTACGGTGGGTGGTCGGGGCCGAGCGATGCACGGAGGTTTGCGTGTTTCTCTCGTACACGTACACGCATGTGTGTGATGCGTTGTGCCCTAATTGTACCCGAGCGAGGTGTTCGCTTACTGAACCCGAGCGGTTGCACTGGCTACGTTACTGAACCCGGGCGATCGATCCCTTGCTGTTAACTGAACCCGAGCGATCGATCCCTTGCTATTAACTGAACCTGAGCCCATTTCGACCGTAGGCACTCGAACAAAAGTCCGTTTGCTCCATTTTGCGGTACGCCAGACCCTTCCCGATGAACAGGACCCTGTATCGACCGTACGCGGTCGAACAAAAGGTCATTTCCTCCATTCTGCAGTATGCCAGACCTCGTTTCGGTTGTTCCGTCCAAGCTGGCTGGCTCCTGATGAACACGCGACGATGTTTACTCCGTTCTGACCCAGCCGGTTGGCTGCCGATGAATAGGACGATGTCGCTATACGTATTAGAGACTCGGGCTGTATGTACGTAGCCGTATTTACTATCTTGCAGCGTGGTCGTATGCACGTTTACATGATATAGACGAGACTGCTTGACATGCTACATCGGCACCTCTACTTCAACACGTGCCGCTCCTTACTTGGCCATGGTACGTCGCTGTAGAGAGGCCGATTGACCGCTATGTACATACGCGTTTGCGGCTAGACAGATAACACTACCTTCGCTTCAACCTGGTGGGTCCAAGCTATCAGGGGGTAAGAAGGCAGTTCCTTCCGTGCGAAGATAAAGCCGGTGGGTCCCAGCTGTCAAGGGGAACATTTTTTTGGTGAAATACAAAGGCCCTTCTGGTAGGTCCGAGCTATCAGGTGGAGGAATCATTATTTTGCATGGAATAAGGAGGCACTTCCTTGCGGGCGGCCATGGACCCAGCTGTCAGCCTCTCCACTTACAGTCCTCTTCTGATGGCTGTCGTTCGTTGTCCATGTTGATGACGCCGTACCGCCCGAGAGCACCAAGGTGGTGGACGACAGCGCGACCTAGGAAGGGAACGACCCGGAGCCGGGGAATGCGCAGCAGTGGATGCCCATGCAGAGGGGAGTACGAGGGTTGACTGCTTCGGCTGTGGTTTCAGGCTGCCGTCTCTGGAGAATAACAGGGTGTGTGGGTGAGTAGAGGGAAGCCCTGGCTAGAGGTGGGAGTAGGGTGGGGCAGTGAGGCCTGCGTGGAAACACAACCGGCCACGGGAGGCAGGAGCAGGCGGCACGGCCGGCGCTGATTTGGGCGGTAGGAGCAAGAAGACCAGAGGTTGCAGAAGCACGATGACCGTTGGATGGACATCGTACGGTCACCGCATGTAGAATTGTTTATATTGACTAAGTTGACAAAGCCCTGCGTCCACGTCAACTTAGTAGGCCCACAAGCCAGCCTCCAAATATGGTGGGACCAACATAGCAGCGGGGGTATTCATTATTTTTGTGCGTAATAGCTGGTGGATCTGAGCTGTCTGCGGGGGGAATGTTTTTTCACAAAATACAGAGGCCCTTCCGGTGGGTCCCAGCTGTCAGGAGGAGGAATCATTATTTTGCACATAATAAGGAGGCACTTACTACACCAAAAAAGGAGGCACTTCCACGCATGCAGCCGTGGACCTAGCCCAATAGCACAGCCTGCCACGGTGTCAGGTGGAGGAATCATTATTTTGCACATAATAAGATAGCTAGGCTAGGGATGCAAGTATGGTGGGGCCGTCAGGCCTGCCCAATAGCACAACCTGCCACGGGAGCGGGGAGCAGGCGGTTCCACCGGCGCTGGTTGGGGCGGCTGGAGCAGGAAGACCAGAGACTGAAGAAGCACGATTGCCGTTAGATTAACATCTAACGGTCTGACACTGGTAGAGTCGATTGTTGACTAAGTTTCTTTTTTAGAGAAACCTTGTGTACGCATGAACTTAGTAGGCCCACAAGTCATCCTCCAAATCTGTGGCAGACAACATAGAGCCCATTTGCTATGTTTTAATAATTTGCAGCCCATTTGCTAATTCTTATGGAATTTATTACAACCCATTTTCTGCCCAGGACCATGGTCAAAAAGTTCAACCTTATTTTGCATATTTCGTGGAGTCCGAACTGTTTTAATCCAGAAATGATAAACATTTATTTTTTAAGAACTTATTGAGTTGCCAAATAAAATATCGTTTTCTTTTTGTAAGCTAATAAGACGTGGGACAATTGAGTTGGTTTTAGGGAAAACCAGTGGTAAAAAAATCAGCGTTTGGAGGGAAAACATCAACAAAAAAGTAAGGATGTAAAAACGAAATAAATTACGAAGGGGACCAATAAACCAGGAGGGAGGTAGTAGTAGGAGTAGCGCAATATACGGTAGAGGACTAGTACAAATTTAGAAATGGAGTAAGAAGTTACTAGGTTGTGCGACAGACTTTGTAGGCTACATGAGTAATACAAAATATATTTCCCATTGGCCAACACTTTCACCAACAAGTACGCACTTGAAGTCTAATTGATATATGGCTTCTGCATAGCATCTCCATCATCATTATCATTACATCCTATGCAGGTGAGTTAGGATGCACTTGATCCTAGAAAGGTATCTATCCTTCAAACGAACTACACTACTTAATATCCAACAAAAGAGGGTCATGCTACAGCAGCAGGATACATGGCTCAGTTTAGATATCACTACGAATCAAGTTGTGCATATTTGCTGTTGGCATGAACCACATCGCCGCATGTCGGGTTTGCTAAAGCCATTCATCACATGGAAGCTTGCTGCCTTTCACACACTGAAGATTATCTGGCAACAAGTTGTGTCGACGAATCTCTGGATATGGTGATTCATGAAACCCATGGTACGATGTGTAAACACAGTTCCCCCTGGCGAATGGAAGTTGCATAGCATGGTAATCAACGCCGGTGATATGATCGATGATTGGTTGTACGATCGGATAATTGAGCCCGAGGAACATGGAGTGGTTGCCGAGGCTGTAAACTCGCCTCCAGTTGAATACGCCTGGCCCAACGGAGCTGGGATCTTTCTCGAACATGAACCAACCATAGCAATCACAGTCATGAACGCCCCAGGCATTGTACTACATGTGGTTTGATGAAATAGTTTGGTCGGTTTGGTACGTGCGAATCCGCATCAAATGACAGCCGTCAGGTGAACGAGCGATAAACCACCATCCATTGACTTGTATATTTCCAGGTCCTGGAATCATGAAGGCCAGCGCGTTTGCGTCTGCTGCAACAAATCAAATTGGAGACCAAAAGGACAAAAATATACAATCATGTTCATAGTATTTGTGGAATTAAGATTGTTATAACAATGAGATATATCACAGACAGAGAATTTCAATGTCGTGGTCATAATCATATGCCAATTTTAAAAAATTAAGCCAATGGCTTTCATATTCTAGCAATATGTCATGGTTCAAACATCATGTAACAATGAGAGGAAAACATCTATGATAGGGCCTACTCATATTCTACCATAGCAGTTACTACTGTTCTCATATCAACTCTAAGCAATAACATGCGTGCTTATAAAATCTTGGAAATGAGAGTAACATATAGCAATCATGAGGTTATACTCATAGTATCTATTCTAAAAATCATTAGATGCCTATTGTTCTCATATCAACTCTAACAATAACATGTGTGGTCATAAAAATCTAGGAAATGAGAGGAACATATAGCAATGTTGTGGTTATAGACATACTATCTATTCTAAATTTCTAAAAATCAATAGGTAGTCGTATTCATAAGGTAAAGATGAGATGAGATAGAACTATTACACGACGATAGATTCCACCAGTATAGGCAGCAATCTGTGCGTCGACCACGTAAACGATGCCATCGTGCACTATAGCATCAGATAGAAATGGAGGCTCAACAGGATTGACGATGAGCCATAACCATGTATGGCGACCGGATTCTAGATGGACTAATCCCATGTCAAACAAGGCAATGAGCTTGTAATCCATGTAGTCTTCTAATGGTGTGGGCACTTCGCAGATTACAACCTTCAGCAAATAGAGGTTGCACCGAAAGCTCAATGCATCTCGTGCGTAGTAGGCAGGAGTGTCCGGCGGGCCACGAGGCTCGATGGCGGCGGTATCCAACGATGGAAGGGTGATCTATCGCTGGGTGTAGATATCCACAAGACACCACGGACTATCGGATTGGTGATGAGGACGATCCAGTTGGCCTTCATGCCCGCCTAGTAGTGACCGTGCATGAAGGACATGTGGACGGGTAGTGATAGCATGTGGAGGGGCACCACGGCAACCTCCGTAGGATCGACATGTCGATGTCTGGGCCACCTACAAGGATCGGGCATCAGCAAGCAGGGTGTCCTGAAAAGGGTCGGCCAGTTGCAGATGAGTAGACGGTACAAAGACACCGAGCATGTGGCCAGACGCACGATGCTGAGCAGGTCCATACGATTACAAATATGCTCCAAGAGAACATCCGGGAGGGAAGTCCAATCGCGGCTCTGCGTGTCAGTCGGTTCCGCCATATTTTAGTGCGCTGGGTGATTGGGGTTTTCGGTGCCTGCGAGCGAGCGGGGAAGTGGATTCGGGCGGGCGAATGAAGAAGATGGTGTGTGTGGCCGAGCAGTGAGGGGGGGATATGGTACGCACGAGCTACCAAGGAAGATGGTGCGAGCGGTCAAGCAGTGAGCGGGGGTAAATGGTGTGCGACCGACGATGGGGAAGAGAGGAGGAAGAAGAGGGAAATACGGGGAAGAAAGTGCATCGAATCTCAATTCTACTAGTACTACTACCAGGATATACCATCCTTCAGAGTGTAAATAGTTAAGCCGATGACATGTGGGTCTACCTTAAGAGGTCCCATATGTCAATTAATGGAAGGGAGAGAGGTGCATAGGTGTATTTGCGGAAGCGTGCTCAACTGGCAAAGATGATGGTAGTACTGGGTAAGGCTGATTTAGTAACACCAACACACAGGTTCAGCTTATTAATTAAGTGTCCCATCTGTTACAGTGTGTATTGTCACTTCACTGTGAAGACTAGTTGAATAGTTCTCTCTGACCGACATGGGGAATAATGGATCGCCAAGACTTCCTATCTACAGTATCCCTATGCCTCTACTCTCATCCTGTCCAACAAGATGAAACATTGGCCAAGGCACCCAGCGCCAATAATGTAGGAGTACGAGTAGTATTTTGTGTCAAACTTTGACCATCTATTTAACTAATAAAATGTTAATGCATGTCACCAAAAATCATATCACTGGATTCATATTTGAACATAGTTTTTAATGGTATAGTTTTTATGACATGCATTGACATTTTGTTAGTTAAATTTATGGTCAAAATTTTACACTAAGTACGAAGGGGACATTAAACTAGGACGGAGGTTTATATACAGGTCAATAAAAAAATCATCAACTAAGGTAGTAGTAAATGATGAGTGCCCGAAGATTCTTTTTCTGAAAGTACTCAATTGGGCTCGTTTTCCTCAAGAAAATTGTGTATACGAACGTATTAATTGGATGCATGTGTGAGGAACAAATGATCAGAACTTTTACACGCATTGGTGAGTTTTCTCTTGATTCTTGCATGCAACGTTTTAAGGAAGCTTGAAATATGAACAGGTCAATGGGAGGGAGTAAAAGCCTCATGCATTCATGCATTCATGCAACATGCAACACTCACACGTACACATGCACACACGCAACACTCACACATCCATGCGGCGCACAACACACGACGCAACACACACACTCACACTCAAGTGCTCAACCTACTCCCTCCATCCATGAAAGATTGTACATATAGAGATTTACACATTGACCAAGAGGATCTGGAACTTCATGGCATAATTAGTGCCCAAAAGTAGCATACTTATGTGTGCATGCGACCATTTAGAGAAGATTAAATGAAGGTTGTTGCATGCTGTAATTAAGGATAGACATGTAGCCTATAGATAGAGCACAAGTTAGTGCATTAGTCAATCGATATCGATTAGATTAAAGGCTAAGTGCATTGGAAGTGTAGATGTACACTCTTTGTTGAAATTTTTTCTAATGCTAGATGTACAGTTTTTCACTGACCGAGGGAGTACATGTGCATGCACTCACATACACAGCCAGGGTGGTTCGCGCGCAAGGGTTGGACTCCTGTCGCGCCCGCATGAAGTTCTGTTTAACCGATTTCTTTGCTTTGCCAACTGATAGATGGGACCCAAAAACCAGGTGTCAATTTAACCAGTCAACAATGTGCCACGTCGACTATGTGGCCAGTCAGTAGGGTGCAATACGGTGAGCTAGTGACCGTATAATTACCGCAAAACTATATAGTGACCGGAATGAGCGTATTATTACATACGTTGACCGGCAGTGTATTTTTCTTGTTTCAAATTAAGCCATATTAACCAAAAAGGACGCAGTATGGACTAGTATTGCTTTGATGTGTCCTGTCAACCCGCCGAACGAGGAGAAGCTTGCTTACTACGCCCTCTCCCTCACCCATGCGCGGTTGCTCACAGGACGAGGAGAAGCTTGCTTACTACGTATGCCTACGCCCTCTCCCTCGCCCACGCACGCGGTGGCTCGTAGGACGAGGAGAGGATTTTGACTACAGCACCCTCTCCCTCTCCCTTGCCCTCGCCCTCGCAGTGGACGTGCATTACTTCATTCGGTGTCAGATTGCCAGAAGCATATTGTACTGTAGTATCATCATTGTTGGACCTTCCGAAGAGGTGAAGTGCCAAGTGCAAGGTTCACAGGAGTACGAACTGTTGAACCTCCTGAAGAGGAAAAGAGACAAGCACAAGGTTTTATAGGAATTGTCATCCTACAAGGAGTACTACAACTATAGCGAACGATGCTACTGTGTGATGCCGCCACATCACCTATATCCAAAGCTGTGCCACCTTTTTTCTCACAGAGCATGTTGGAGCCCGTGCAACAGCCACACAAGTTGCACGTACACATAACACATTTACTAGTAATAAATTCTAAAGGAGAAATGCCAGTATGCCACACAAGTTCATCTCCACTTCATCTGATAAATGTGTGCATGACTAGTCTACATATATTCACAGCGCTACCATTCACAATTTACCATACGTTATAGATGGGATCCATGTCCTCCTCCAGGTTCCAGTCCCAGGTGTTCTTCATGGATGGCATGATCCATAGCGGTGGGCAACGGGAATCACTATCGCAGCTTTCTAGTCTGGTTCCACACGATTGAGACTCATCCAAGCTGAAGTGGCATAAATCAGGGATAGTGTGTCCCAGCATGTCGTTCATCTGGCGGTGCACAGCAAAGACACAACCGTGCTTCATTAACGGCAGGCCTTCGGTGTCGTGCACGGAAGGTGGCATCCGTTTCACAATGGGGTAGTTGTCCCCAATGAAAAGCGAGTACTCTCCAAGAGTGTACCTTGACACCCAAATAGCATCACAGGGTCGAGCTCGGCGCCGTTCATCTGGTACACGCGGTATCTCAGATATGGACACATGGTGACATACATGGTCAAGGTCCATGCAAAATAATGTTGTGCTCAAATATGGCGGTCAGTAATATTGTGCAGCAAATAGTACTACTCTAGTATAGAGGAAGTAAAATAACTGGCTTATTATATATAGCCACTCTTGGCTACATGGATGAGATAGTAAGACATGGAAAAACAAAAATGGTGGGAGCTAATGGGTTCAAGTCTTCAAGGGCCTAGCTAGCTATACGCGTCCGCCAAGTTAAAAAGTACTAGTACTAGTAAGTAGTACTACAATGAAAGAGAAGGCGAGAGGGTTAAAAAATATAATACTAAATTCTAGTACTAGTACAGTAAAAATGTCCCAGTCAAGAAAAGAAAATAACTAACAAGTACTACTACTCTAACACACAATAATGAGAAAATGGAAAACCTGTGTAGATGATGACGGTCCGATCGTGGTAGATTGTGTAACCATGTTGCACATCAGTGGTACCATGGGTAACGACTGCTAAGATAGTTGATCCCAATATGCCAAAGTCAGCTACAAGGTTCCAGGTTAGACCGAATCACGGATGCAAATGCACATCCAGGATCGGCGATCTTATTTTGATCGAGGATGACTAGTCCCTGCAAAATAATGGAGTACCGTTAGGGATGCAAATGATGATTTGTGCATTCTGTTTGTAATCTCCCGTACCATAGGATAGCAACCAGATGAAACAAGTCCCCTGGCTTGTCACCGCGAAGATGTGGCCTACATGGCACACGGCGTCTTCAAACGTGTAGGGGTACAAATCTTCCGTGACCAACATGTGCCAGCCTCTTGTATTGATGGAAATCCTTATGTCAAACACCGCGATGAGATAGTAATCGTCGTAGCCGCGTCGATTTGTCGGCGGGTCCGCAATTGCTGTCTTCTTCAATCTCATGTAGGCATCATCATACGTATTCAAGCCCAGCCAGTCTTGAAGGCCGACCCCAATGGTGGAGAAGGGGTCTACGAGAACAGCCGCACTGCTATGGATGTTATGCAAAATGATTGTGGTATCCGGCCAGAGGTATGCAAGCTAATCTTTGTTGGAACCAACCCAGACCTACATATAAGATGGTGGGCAGCGCAGAAATTATGGGATGGAATAACTTATTACTATATTTAGAATATACACCACATGATCAAACTCCATGACTGACCTGCTCATCGGACAAAATCCGGCTACCTCTCAACGCCGGGAACTCTAGCGGAGTCAACGTGCACCATGGCCAGGGAGCGGTGGATTGTTCGATGGATTGTCCCATAGAATAACCTTCTCCTCGAGGACGCATGGAAGACCAACAAGCATGGCCTTTTCCCAAGCCTGTTTAAGCATCGTCTTAAAAAAGTTGGTGCAGGAAGCATCGAGTCTTGCGGTGTTGAGGACGTCAGAGCAGCGTGCGATTTCTCCTAGAGGATCGTTGTCCAAGTCTCCTAGCCCAAACGAGGAGGAGAACCGCCTGGCAAATCCATGGGAGCAGCGATGAATTGCCTTAGTCTCTTCGGGAAGAGGGGAAGTGGCGAGGAGGAGATAAGAACGTAACCGCATGGCCTCGTCCCTTCGCTAAGGAAATTATGTGGGCATGCATAGTGGTAGTGCCTCATGCCCCACAATGGTGAGGCTATTATTTACTACATAGTATTATAGCAGTAGTAGTACTACTTTCTCAACTAGTAGTGCGATGTACTGTACTTCTATAGTGCACCACTTTTGAACTCTTGAATCTCAAGGCCAAGGAGCTACAGTTGCAAGTGGAGGGTACTACTGTTCTCTACAACCATCGTTGTACTATCAATGCAGGGAAAGTACAGCTACATAGTGTGTACTCTCCGTGCTCTATTCAAGCACGTAGCTGGCCTACTCAGCCACTCCTCTCACGCACAGACTAGCAGCTTGTTTATCAGCAACGGTTACTACGGGGGCAGAACATTTGAGTTCTTTGATATAGCGAGACTAGGCTTTTCGCTTCCATTTGTGGAGGTGTAATGGATCTTGTCGAACTTTCTTAGTTCCTTCTTTATGAATGAGATGAGGCAAAGATTTTGCCTCCATTTCAAAAAAAAAATCATGTCAAGAGGAATTTCTTTTATAGAGCCGATAATGGAGCGAAGTCCATGCGTGCAATGCCACAAGCTACAAAGTAGTAGAGTAGCACTTTACGTATAGAGCCATATTGCACAGTTCCCAATACCGCGCCAGGCTTTTCCGGCTCCCCGGGCTTAATTGGGAGGTGCTAGTTTAAATATGGTAGCTGATGAAGAAGCTGCAAGCGAGGCGCGGCTAGGGCGACCACTCAGAAGAGAAACTTTACATGGTGTGAATTGATATATAGGAGAACTACTCTAGTACGCGAGCCATGAGATGATGGGAGGGAAAACCCGTTCACGTGGCTGGGCTGTCCAGTGCGCCCAGATTGTGGTGCGACACGTCCGTTTGACTTCAAAAGTCAAACTACCAGTGTACAATATTGGCTCGCAGCAAGGTTACTATTTAAAAAAAGGTTGTCGTGCGTTCGGCCGGGATCTTACCCACAAAACGAGCGATACACTCCCACAACCACTTGTAGTACTCGTTGGAGTACAACGCAACCTAGAATCGCCTTTTGTCGCTAGTACATTGTTCCTTACAAGAAACCACTAATACTAAGAAACTACTACCACTTACCAAACAGCCCTACCAAGAAACGACTACTCTACAAAGTGCCGTTATAGGCACGTTTCAACCCATGTCGCCCCTTAAGTTAACACCTTCTATTCGACTAGCAGGTTAGGCGTTATGATTTGTGGGACCTACATGTTAGTCTGGACAAAAATCGCTGAGTGACCTCCTACCTCTGGCCCATCCACCTAGTCATCCTCGGCCATGGGATGCAGCTACCGCCACCGGCAGAAGGCGAGGTCAAAAGCGCCTGCGGCGCGGAGCCCATCTTGCGGCAGCACGGATGCCAGCACCATCCGACTCTCGTGGCCTCTAGCTAGCCAATATAGCACACACCCTGCTGGATGAATCCAGCTGCTTGTCTGCAAGGTTTGCTAGCTAGGTTGCCACGGTGGTCCGGCGGCTTGCTCGCACGCACCACGCTAAGGCCAGCCATCTGGCTCGAGCGAAGGCTAGCATGGCGGCTTGCTTACGCGTGAGCCATGCTCGGGCCAGCCAGCCAACCTGTGCGGAGGCCCGCACCGCGTCCGGCCCGTCCGGCGGAGCGGCGGCTAGATCGCTCGTCACAGACGCCACCGACGAACACGCATAAGAACAGTTTGAAGTAATGATTGGAGGAGGAAGAACAGGATAGAAGGTCAGATGTGGGTCCCCATGTCAACGGTCAAACAAAATGTGTTGGTTCAAGCTGCCTCATCAGCATAGACGTGTGGGCTAAGCTTGTCATAAATGGGTTTAAACGAGCCTAATCGACACTAGGTAGTAGTTTTTGGAGCGTATTAAGAAATTTTGGGTATTTTTTTGCTAATTTTTGTACAATAGTTTCTTCCAAGGGTTGGTTGAAAGTGGTAGTCTTTTGTTAAACACTCTACATACTGTAAGTAGGAGTGGAAGTTAAGCTTTGGAAGCCAATAAGCATGGCTAGTTACATAGTGCCTATGTGTATGTAATGCAAACTAAATATCAACCATGAGTGACTAATATCTTGATGGAAAACTCAAAACTATGGAAATACTAGCATTTTTTTCATGGTTGGAAATACTAACAATGTTCACGTGCATTGCAACGGATCATAATTAGAATAATACTTATTCACAAACTTGATAGAAAACACTCTAATTTTGATATACATATATCACTAGACATATTTTATGTTTCAATCAGAATATATTCCTTGGGCTGTTTTGGTGAGGTGAGGGAGGGATGTGGTTGGTTTTAAGATACTAATTAAGGGTTTTTCTGCAAATTAGTAGAGAAGTGGGATGTTGAGAAAAGGCAGCAACTTACCTCACAATCGTTAGATGTAGATCTAATGGTCAGAAATTACAGATGGCAGACACACCATCATCACCAACTAAGTCTTCTGTAGGAGTACTAGCAAGATGCCCGTGCATTGCACGAAACATGAATATGCATTTTTTTTATAAAACACGTGTTGTGATTGACCCATGCGGGAGTAATCCCATGTGTAAAACTAATGATATCTCGAGAAAGAGGAGAGATAAGGTGAGGAGGAGTGGGGCGTGGTGGTAATTGGTGGTCGGACTGAGCGGAGGCATGGGGATGGACGACGCCGGCATCGACCACCATGCCAGATTTTTCCAGAGGCTTCCTTTTTTAATTGCTGAACAATGAGGTTGTGGGAGATAAGGATGAATGAGGGAAGGCCTTGTCTGCAAATGGGGAGAGAGGTGCGGGTATCTTTTAGTTAATTTTTATCCATCAGATATAGATCTGATGGTCTATATTGCAAGATGGCAGGCATACCATCATCACCAGCTCGATTTTTTTATAAGAGAAGAGATATAAGTATGGAGATAATAACGTATTATCGATACTTGCTTCCATAAACTTGGATCTACATTCTATTCAACGGCTGAGCATGTGGGGCCTTAGCATGATGACTTCTCGACTATGTAAAACAAAGGTTTTCCCGTCGCCGATAAGGAGGGGGTGACGACGGCACGCTTTCGGCTTTCTCTAGTCCTAGTAGTTATACTAGGTGGTCTATGCACGTGTTGGTTTATTCTTTTTCACGTCTCGTGTCCGCCGTACTGCCACGACTGTTGATGAATAGACTATAAGTTATTCATGGGAAAACCTTTGTTGAGCGTGTGTGCGAGAGAGAGAGAACATGCGTGTGTGATATGTGTAGAGACTGAGGCAATGATAAGATATTCTTTGTGTCTCTGTGTGTGGAGGATAGAGAGAGACATGTGCATGGGACTTTGTATTGTGTAACATGGAGACACATAGACATAATCAGAGAGCGAGTGTGTGAGATACACATGCGAACATGGGGAGAGATGTGTGAGTTAGAGACATGGAGAATTTTAGTGTGCATGTGAGCTAGAGAGAGGGGGGATATATACATATCTAGAGCTGGAGAGAATATGCAAGGGTGTGTGTCTTAAAAGAAGGATCCAGATAGATGGGTGTTTGGGCGTGTCTGTGTGTGTTTGTGCGCGCAAGTGTGTTAGAGGGAGTGCGTGTATGTGGAGATAAGAGACCACTAATGATGTAAACCTAGTTTAGGGAAGGGGGAATGGTGTGACATGTGTGTCAAGGAGAGACAAAGGCATGTGTAGTAGCGGGATAGCAGGGGTGCGGGTGGGGAGACAACTATTTGGAAGAGACATTGAGTGTGTGTGGGAGAGGGGTGTGAGAGTTAGAGAGAGAGCTAGCGAGGGAGAGAGAATTGAATAGAGGGGGAGAGAGATGGGTTGTTTGTGTGCGGAAGTGGCGTATAGATAGGGAGACAAGGTTGATGTTATTCGAAAGTGGTCTATGTACGGAGACGCAAGGGAAGCGAGTCATCGTGTGTGTGATAGCGACTTCATGAGAATGCCCCGAGACCAATGCGCCAGGTGTATTCCAGTTATTCGCCGTCATTGCCATGTCATTCGCTTACATGTTGCACTTTGCCATATCATCATGTGCATTTCATCTGCATGTTTTTCAAAACTTCCATCCGGCGGGTCTCCCAGTTTTCTCCGTTGTCCGTTTCAGAATCTGACACTCTCACATCCACCCGGTTCACCTTCCAGATCTCGTTTCGTGAGCGGGAGAAAAAAGTTCTCGGAATGGGCCGAGAGTTGACGAGTGGTCTTGGTACACCACTGGAAGACCGTCTGTCAAATTTCGTTCCATTTGGAGGTCGTTTGACGCCTCAACGGTTAACTGCGTTAACCGTCGGAACCCCTCTCTCTTTGCAGCCCAGCACCCCTCTACGACAACCCACTAGCCCATCTAAACCCCCTCCATGCTCTTCGTCGTCGGATCACGATCGCGTGGGTGAAAACCGCACCTCAATAGCCTTCTCCTAGCTCCCTCTACCTATAAATAAGCCTCCCCTCCACCAATCACGGGCAAACCCTAACCTCCTCTACCTCCGGGCCACCAGACGCGTCCGCCCGTGCCGGACACGTCCGCCGCCGCCCCCGCAACCACTCAGGGACTAGCACGTGTCGCCGCCGCCTTCCTCCACCGCGTGGCGGCAGCCCGCCGGGACCCGGGTCGGGCCCTCCCGAGCCCATCCGCCCGCGCCCCGCTCCACTCTGGCGCCCTCCGCTCCTTCGTTGCCGGCCGCGACCGCCTCCTGCGCCGACCACCGCCACCTCGCCCTGCACCTCCTCGCCGGTGAGCCACCCCGCACCGCCATCACCGGCGCCGCCCGTCGCCGCCACCCCGCACCTCCACGTCGCGCCGCCCCGACGGCTGCACTGCGCTGCCGCCCGCTCCGCCGCACCGCGCCCCCGCACCTCCTCACCGCCGTGCCGCCGCCGCGACGCGTCTATGCCGCTGCTGCCCGACGCGCGCGCCGCGCCGCCTCGCCGCCGCCCGCGCGCACCACCACCCCCGCCGCCCGAGCGCCGCGCCGCCATCGCCTCGCCTCATCGCCGGCGCCGCCTCCTCGCCAAAGCTCTTGCCAGCGCCGGATCCGGATCAGGACCAGATCCACCAGCCCCTCCAACCAAACGCACCAGCCCCGTCCCGGATCCCTCCATCCCGCACCTCTTTGTCCTCTGAGGGTATAATTTCTTCCAAGTCTAGGATTTTCAACGTTATATGTGCATCTTCATCATGACATAACTTCGTGCATATTGCTTCGTTTTGCGTGTATGATATATCAAATTGTTCATCTCTTGGTGCTCTACATGATTGATGTATTTTAATGCATGTTAATGTTCATATTGATGCCTTAATCCTTGTTGCAAAAGTGCTAAATGTTATAACCTCCTGAAAACTGATATAACTTGCCCTTTTGTCATTTTCGTGTGATTTAATGCATGCATCATATGAGCATATTGTCAACATGAGTTTGATGCATAATCATGTCCTCTTACTTGTAGAATTTATCTCATGCCATGATATGTCCTGTGGTGACTAGCACAAGCTTGTGAAGTAGGGTACTTGCTGTTGCTGATTTCAGTGACTTGATGATTTCTGCTATATTATGTTGCCATGTTAACTTTATGCTACAAGTGAATGCATGCATAATCTGGAGATGCTCAGTAAGGATGTTATGTAGATTTTGTTATTCTCTATACATCCATGCCCTTGTTTGAAATTATGGCCTGTTATAGCCTGTCATTATCATGCTCTCAAATTGCTAAATAATGTTTCTGTTAGCCTGTTATGAGTAAGTTCAGTTTTGCCATGTGAATAGCTAGTGTTCTATGCATCCTATGACCATGTTATTGCCATGAGTAGATGCAAAAATATGCCTTCTTGCTATTGGTTGTATTCACATGCCATGATAAGCTTTATGTTGAGTTAACCAAGCTTGCAAACATGTCAATTGTCGTTGTTTCTGCCATGTTCACTAAATTCCATGGTTATGAATTATGATGCTTATGATGAAACTACTTCTATGCTTGATAATACTGTGCTACTAGGTGAATTTCTTGATGAACAACTTGCCAGGGTTAGAGAGAATTAAATTACTGAAACTGATGATATTATTGAAACTAAAGATTATGATTCTCCCCCTAAATATGAAGTTCCTATTGTACCTGAGAGTTATATTATGGATGAAGAAACTGCTAGACACTTCTTTGCTTGGAATGATAGAGATGATCTTAAGAAACTGTTAGCTAAGCTGAAAGAAAAGTCTTTGAATGCTAGAATGCAATATGATCGTAAGTTTGCTACTTCACCGATCTTTGTTACTGATAACGATTATGAATTCTCTGTCGATCCTGAGTTGATTACTTTGGTTGAATCTGATCCTTTCTATGGTTATGCATCAGAAACTATTGTGTCACATCTTACTTACTTGAATGATATAGCCACCCTATTTGCTCATGAGGAAAAGATTCGCTATTACTATATTCTTAAGTTGTTTCATTTCTCGTTAAAGGGTGATGCTAAGTTATGTTTTAATTCTCTTGCTCCTGGTTGTGTGCATAAACTACTGCAGGATGCTGCCAACACGACACTACAATTAGAGACCCTTCGACGAAATTGTGTGATGCACTAATCGCAAACGGTGGTGTAAAAAATCGTCAAAAAGGTGCAAAACATTTGTGATGGCGGATGCATCAAACACGGTTCACATTTTAGTTGCGTGTGCGATGCAGGGTATACATTTCAGTTCAATTAACTGTTTGCGATGAGGAGGAACAGAAGAAACGGGCAACCAAATGAAGGTGTGTGCGATATACAACTTACAGTTCACTTGGATGAACTGTTTGTGATTAGGCAACACAAAAACAACGGTCAGCCAGATCAAGGTGTGTGCGATATACGGCATGCGGTTCACTCGGATGAACCGTTTGCTTTCAGCCAATAGAATAGAAACTGTTCAATATAACAAGATGTGTGTGATACATGGCAAACAGGTTTGTAGTCAGAAATGTGTGCGAAGACTGATAATAACACAGACAATTGCTGCTAATAAGCCGTGTGTGTTGTGGGTAAACGCTTGGTGGTATACAATTGTTAGCGATTGATGAAATCATCACCGACGGGTTCCCAGTACGGTCCGTGTGCGATGTCATTGCACACAGAACAACAACATATGTACTTATAACTTATAAGGACTTGATTCCATAAACAGATTGAACATCCAATTACATATGTGGCTAGTACACACATGACCTTTGCACACACCAAAGTACATTCCAAAATGCCTAGGAAACTCAAATAATGTATCAAAAAGGCAAAACGAACTGTGAATAATTTCATATTTTTAGGACAACGCTACTATAGTTGCATGTTGCCTTTGTAAAATAAATCAAGGCGAGAAGAGACACCGTATGTCGTTTCGCACACATAGGTGACAAGGTCCCTCTCGGAACCATGAGCCTTTTTGAGAGAAGCTCCGATTGTAAGAAGTTTGTACCAAAACTTGTCCCAAATTGGACTAATTGTTTACCACAGCATGTTGGTGCAATGACATAACACCATGCCAAGTTTCATGATTTTGTGGCGAGTTTTGGATTTACAGTAATTTTAAAACTAGGTTTCTCAATGTTTACTGTCGAGGCGGCACCGCCCTAGATAGGCTTTTTCCTCGTGGGTCCCAAATGAAAAATCCAAATCTGTCACTACCATGCAACTTTTCTTATTAAGAATTACAGCCCATTTGGTGTGCAAGGTGAAAATTAGTTTGTGGGTGCTGGTGGGCGCTAAGAAATTGCGGTTCTGTAATGAACAAAGATCTCAAGGATACCGCGAGAGTGATGTTCTTTCCCTATGTTGTGAATGCTTATAATATTTATGTCTTAATTAAAGAAGCGGCAAGCCATTGGCCTTGTATGAAAGAAAATATGGGTCAAAGCCCAGTTGAAATGGGCAACAATATCTAACTCCAGGTATAAACAGTACAAAAGCACGAGGATTAATTGCTCATCAGGTTTAGACAATATCCAGATTGAACAGGACAATGACATCTAACTCAACCAAAGTTTTCGGCAATCACAATTAAATGGATCGGTCTTATCCATAAAATCAAGATCCCGGCCCAGAAATTCTACTGGTCCATGATGACAAGCTGTTGTAAATAGAAGCCGAGCACGATCAGAAGCCCTTAGGTCCACCAGAAACTTCTTTTTATGCTGCTCAACACTTGCAGTCATAAGAAATTTGTTGTTGAAAAACTTAATCCTCGCGGACAATAGTGCCCTCGCATTCAACATGAAGAATGTGACAAAGCTAGTGTTTGCATTGTTGGATGCATATCCTTCCAGCGTTACTGTCTTCAAGCGAATGTCATGTGATATAAGAAAATCCTGGTGCTTCTTGAACCATCGATTGGTTATACCTTCTTGTCCATGTGTTAGTGCCTAAATAGAGATGAAGATTGAAAACAGTTAATGTCTAAAAAAGATTATGTTCAAAGAGTGATAACTGAATGACTAATTATAGTACATTATATATGGGCTTTCAATGTGCGTGAAATCATCACCTTTATATACAAATTCTCCAGACATGGAAAACATTGCAGCAAGCCAATAATCATGTCCAGATCAAAACACCACATACTGATATGTACGGTCTTGACAGAATCCACCACCACTGATATGATGGACAAGCTCTTCATTGAGCATAGAACATAAGATTAATACCAAAAGTGTACTCCAAGATGATATGTAACTTATGCGCACAAATGAAAAAAGCAGATTACAAAAGTTTACGTGAATAATATACAATACCTCAATAGGTGTGGAGCCAAACACCATCTTGAGCTATCTAAAAGGATCACGAATTGCACCCAAGGTCTCTAGTTTAGGCGCAGAGACTACAGTTATTTGCGAAGGTACTATAATAGAAGCAAGGAGCAACCTTTGAAGTGAAGGGGCATCTTCGATGATGAGATCATCCAAAAAAACAAATTCCCATGCTTACAACGTGGGGCGACTTTATTTTGAGACAACAGATACGAATTTCCATTCCAAAAACAAGCAGCAAGCGCTCCAGGGCAGGGCAGCTGGAGTGGATAATGCTGTGCAGTGCGGCCTCCGACAGATCAACCACCACAAGTGCAAATTTTTTTAGCAGTGGAATTCAAAGCATTTGTACCAGATTGTCTGCTAGATGGCACCGGGCGAAGGTGGCGGTGTGGAGAGAGGAGGAAAACCACGAGAAGGACATCAGTGGTGAGGGTATAAATACATCGGTTCATGGTATGATACATACATAGTCATGGTTGAACTCAAGCTGCTGGAGTTTATCTAATTGACGGGATGTCAGCCAGGCGGCCACTGTGCAGGGTATGTCCAACAGGTAGCATGCTGGGATGCATATGCGTTGAACGGAGCCCTCGTGGGAGGAGATGATGGCTCCGGGGAGTGCAGAATCATCATAGACAGATAGCTGATGATAGTCGAGATTAAGAGGCGCGGTGCGCCACAGAGTGCACCACCGAGATGCGAGGACTTGTGTGCGGCAGCCATCCTTGGTGGGGAGAAGGGAGATGATCTCCCCAAGGATGTCGTCTGGGAGATCGCTGATGCGGTCCGCCGAAGATTCTACCGGTTCCTCAGGTCCATGGGGGGCCGCTTCCGGCCACACAGCCGGGTCCAAGATCTACATCCAAAGGCGGCGCTGGCCGAAGCCTCATCCGTGTACATACCAATCTGAAAGAAAAAAATGGCATAGCATGTAGGACATTCGAAATCAATTCTCAAGATCAGGAAGAGAAAATGCACAAACATATATGTAGGATATTCAAAATCAATTCTCAAGATCTGGCCATGAATTATTAGCACGCAAGCTAACCCTAGTGAGATTATTAGCAAAAATCATTTGTACAGAACAAACAATTAATCACTAACTCTACACGGATAACATTCAAACAACTAATACACTACGTGCATCTAACGATTCTTAATTATTCTGATTTCATGGACTGAGAGAACATAACCATAGGATTTGTATTCCAGAAAAAGTATAGAGGGGCGGGCGGGGGGGGGGGGGGGATTAACCAGAGAAAACACATGATATGTTTGCCGCATAAATGGGTATATAGATGACTAACAGTTTTTTCGTCGGAGTCGTTGCCGGAGTTGCTGTTGACCTCCAGCTCCGGCTAGGGGGGGCACGATGGCACCAACGGAGTCAAGGTCGTGCTATTGCCTGTGCGAGACCTGATCGGCGTCGATGACAACCTCTGTGCCCAGCTTCACGCGTTGCGCGGGTGCTTCACCAGCCCCAGCGTCGCCACTCCCTCCGATGGTGCGCTTCGGCGGCATCCTCATACATTCTAGAGTCCAGACGTTGGTGACCATTGTGGACCGGGGGTGCGGCCGCCTATTATGGCCAGCGGCCCGGGGCGCAATTAATACAGACCAGTGGGAGCGAGGTAGGCTACGATCAAAAGCTATCTCGCCTCCTAGTGAGCCTGCATGACGCACTTCTGCCATTCCTACCATCATTTCACACAGTCACTAGCACGCCTCCCCGTCAATACGCACACCTGCACGCACGCCTCCCGGTATGCCTGCGCGGTGTACTGCTCGCATGTATCCCGTCAACTCACGCCTGCTCGCACAGCATGCGGGGTGTGTGGCAACACGTATATTTTTTGGTTTATTTTCTGCCGCTTTACTACTTAACTGAAGCATGGCACGGTCTAACGCACACGGCCCGAATAAACAATCTGTATGAGATATTGGTTGCCAGTTTTTAATAATCTCTTGTTTGTAAGAAGTTTATATCAAAACGGGTCCCGTTGACGAAAAAAATACAATATCACAGTCTACTGGTGTCCATATATGACACCACGATTTCATGAATTTCAACTAAGTTTTGGATTTACTGAATTTCAAAAATATATATTCTCAATATTTTGAAATCTCTTGCACAGGGAAACATGTACCCAGGGACACATATGATTTTGCAACCCATTTTGGTGCACATGTAGCTCAAATTTGATTTTTGCACATTAAATCCCTAGGAAATCAATCAATGTATAAAAACGGTCAAATGATGTCTGTTTCTTATATTAACACAACACTCAGCCTTTCGTCACATGTTCACTACAGAAAAAGTTTCACATGCCTCAGAGTGGGTATGGTGGTGTGGGATGTGTGTGTCTGTTTGTGTGGGGGTGGGGTGGAGGGGTCTGGCAGTACACTACGAGTCATGAACCTCCGTGTGGGATTATCGATCATTTTGTGAGTCATATATGCCACATCAAAGGCGTGAATTGGTTATTTAAAGGATTACATAGCCCTTTCACACATAATGTTCGGGCCACATGCATGCGTTGGTGGTCCTCTCGGACACTCTTACTCGTGCGGTTATCAGCGACGTGCCCATTCGTTAGCCCACAAAGTGTCGGCATTCTGGGAACGGGGGTCCCCAGACTTGCCTACCTGCGGCCTGCGGCGTGGCTCAAATGAGGGCCCAGCGTGGCCCATCTTCATCATCACAAGGCTCAAGACCCTCGCGAGGGGCCAAGCCTCGCGAGGCGGACGACATGGCGCTTCCTCAAGCACGGCCTCCTTAGGCTGGCTCGCGAGGAGGCGGAGAGATCAAGGCGGGTACCTCACGAGGTGCCCATCACGCAAGCCATGACGACCAAGGGTGCCAGGCGGGCGCCAGCCCGCGCAGCGTCTCCCTTTCCTCTTTGGTGCAAAGGGGGCAAGCACAGGCAAGAGGATCAAGCAAAGGCACCCATTTCGGTGCAACGAGACCAAGACCAGTACAACGGTGGGAAGGAGGTCACCATGGAGCCCAGGACAGCGTCACCACAGGGCCTTTGGCACGCGAAGACCAACTTTAGTCAGGATAAGTGTACCAGATGTTCCCCTTCAAATTGGCCAATTGTTGGCACCCTTCCCGCTCAATATTTGGGAAGAGGCCCAGGGCCTTTGCCTATAAATAGGACTAGCCACCCCCAGGGTAGAGGCACCGGATTGAGTATCTAGAGGCATCTCATCGAGTACCAAGAAACCAGTAGAGGCAGCCAGAAAAGAGGCATCCAGAGAGAGAGAGAAGGGCGATTGGACTCCTCCAACAGTTCATCCCCTAGCCAAGAACTGACCCTCGCGAGGCTGTTCTTCCTTGTACTGTTCTTCATCATCAGCCCGAGAGGCAATCCACCCACCACAAACTAGAGTAGGGTATTACACCACAACGGTGGCCCGAACTAGTATAAACTCTGTGTCTCTTGTGTTGTTCTTGCAGTAGTTAGATCCTTACGAGACGGAGAGGTAGAGGGCATGATCTCCGCGCGCACCCGAGAGTTCGAACCTTAAGGGTCTGCCGGAACCCGTGATCCGACAGTTCGCGCGCCAGGTAGGGGTGCGCCAGAATCTGTCTTCCACCGCTCCGCTCTCCTCCGACCGTCGCATCCATGTCTGACGCTCGTCGGGCCCGCGCCGAGCGCCGGGCCGCCATCGCTTCCCGCGTCGTCCAGACGGCCCCCGTCGGTGGGCGTCCTCGTCGTTCCCCGTCGCCCGCCGTCAACGCCGCCACCGGCCCGGCGGGGAACGAGCAGCAAGCATCCTCTCAGCACCCGTCCGTGCGGCGGGATGGCCGCACCGCCACTCCATCGCTCACCCCGGCCGGTTCTTCGCCGCACGCGCTTCGCGCGCCCTTGGAGGCTCGAGCTGCGCTCATCGCGGCGAACGAGCTCCTGCGCTACCGCCCCGTCGACGACGTCTACGAGGAGTGGCTCGACCGCGTCGCTGAGCTCGTCTGTGCCGCAGGGGGCTCTCCCACGCCTTCCGCATCGCTACGCCGCACTCCGCCCCGCGTGGGCAATGAAGCTTCGGGGGCATTCCAGCCGCCTCCTTTCCAAGAAGATGCCATGGCCCCAAGGCGCGCAGCTCCTGGACGGAACCCGCTCCGTCGTGCGCCGGCCAAGCAGGAACGAAGCTGCCAAGAAGTCCCGCGACCGCAAGAGGCCGCCCGGGCGCTCCCAGCGCCGGCTCGCCGAGACCCCGCTCCAGCTCCGGCACGTCAAGACCCCGCGCTTCTCCCAGCTGCAGCGCAAGGGGACCCGCAAGGCCAAGCTCTCCCTCAACCAAAACCTCCCGCGGCCACCGCTGGCTGCCGCGCCTACACCACCGAGTTGCGCGGAGTCGCATGGCCCGGCAAGTTCAAGCCGGACCTGCCCCCTCGCTACGATGGCACGACTAACCCCACAGAGTTCCTCCAGCTTTACGGGCTGGGAATCGAAGCTGCCAGCGGGGACGAAAAGGTCATGGCGAACTGGTTCCCCATGGCGCTGAAGGAAGGTGCTCGCACTTGGCTCCTGAACCTGGCTCCAGGCACGATCTCCTCCTGGGACCAGATGCGTACTCGCTTCATCGCCAACTTCCAAGGTACCCGCGACCGGCCTCCCGCCGTGAGCGACATGCGCCGCATCAAGCCGCAACCTAGGGAGACCCTGCAAAAGTACATCCAGCGCTTCAACAGTGCGCGCCTCAAGATCCCCAGGGTGTCCGAGGAAGCCATCATTTCGGCCTTCTCCGATGGCGTGCGCGACGTCAAGATGAAGGAGGAGTTGGCGATGCATGAAGACCTCTACACCTCCCTGGAGCTGTTCAACTTGGCGACCAAGTCCGCCAGAGCTAAGGAGGGACGCCTCTCCCTCCTCGAGCTGCCTGCCGCAGACCCAGAAGAGAAGAAGCCCAAGGCCAAGGACAAGAAGCGCAAGGGGGCTGCCGTGCTCGCGGCAGAGCCGAACACCAAGCGGGGCAAGGATCTGCCCGAATCCTCCAGGGGCAGCCGGTACTCTGTGTACCACGACCTCCACACCCACAACACCAATGAATGCCAAGAACTCCGCGCCGTGCGAGAAGGAAGAGTCGGCCGACGCCCTGACCGTGCTGACCGGGGCTACGGCTGAGGAGGAGGAAGGAACCCGGGACGCTGGGAAGATCGTGGCCCCCGTCAAGGCTGGCGTGACCAACCTCGCGAGGACCGCTGGCGTGACCCGCCTCGCGAGGGGGACTGGAGGGACCAGCCTCGTGAGGATCACCCTCATGGCAACCCAGGCCTGCCACCGTTGCCGCCTCAGCCAAGAAGGAATGAACACCGCCACCAAGACGAGGGGGCTGGGGGCTTCCAAGAGCCTCGCGCAATTGCCTGCATCCTGGGCGGAGCTCAGGCCCCAGCCTCTCAACGTATCTTCAAGCAGTTTGCTCGCGAAGTGAACGCAGTTCTCCCCAAGCTAGAAGCAACGCGTCCCCTCAGGTGGTCGGCCTGCACCATCATGTTTAGCTCAGCAGACCAGCTCAAGTGCGCGGCCACAGCCGGAGTCCTCCCAATGCTTTGTTCCCCAGTCATCAGCAACGTTCTGGTCACCAGGACCCTCATCGACGGAGGGGCAGGGCTCAACGTCTTGTCCGTGGAAACATTCAACAGCCTCCAAGTGCCCTATGATCAGCTTCAGCCAACCAAGCCCTTCTCCGGAGTCACCGACGGTTCCACAGTCCCGATCGGGCAGGTTCGCCTCCCAGTCACCTTCGGGGCCCGCAACAACTACCGCACCGAGCTCATCGACTTTGACGTCGCCCACATCCGCCTGCCGTACAACGCCATCCTCGGCTACCCGACGTTGGCCAAGTTCATGGCCGTGACTCACCACGGCTACAACGTCCTCAAGATGCCAGGAAGCGGCGGCGTCATCACGGTGCCATGTCAAGAGAAGGATGCAGTGTGTACCCTGGAGCGAGCCTTTCAGGCCGCGTCACTAGAAGACCCAGATCGCATAAGCAGGAGGCTTCCTGAGACCACCCCCAAGAAGAAGAAGACGGCGTCAGGCTCAGCCCCTCAGGAGGCAGGCCCTTCAAGGCCCGCGTCTGCCCAGGGGGATCCTCCTTCAATCGCATAGGAAAGCGCGCCCGGCGCCCTCCTCAGGCAGGGCTCGGGGGTGCTCACCTTGAGGACCACCGACCTCGCCAAGGTCACGAGGGAGGCGCTGGGGCACCATGTGGAGGCGTGTTTCGAAGCACGTTTCCCTCGAAAGGAAGCCAGGGAAAGAAGGTCAGACCAGCAGGAGTTTGTTAGCAAGGCCATTCAAGAACTACAGGAGTCAAGGATCATGAGAGGTTGCCATCGCCCGCCAGCTGTGGCTCCCCATCCAGGCGAGGATGGTGGGCTGCGCGTCTGCGTCGACGTACCAGGGCTCAACCGGATCGCCACGGCGGAGCGCCTCTGGCCCTCACAAGTGGGGCGCTGCGGAGGACCACCCCACAATTATGTTCGCATGCCTTATGGCTTGCCGAGCGTGGCTGCGGCGTACCAGCGCCTCATGAGGAGCGTCTTGGAGGCGCAAGAAGACAGGCGTTCCATGGCCCTGGCGGAGATGGAGGCTGCTCACGAGGAGCCACCAGTGCCTCCGGAGCCTCCCGAGGCCCCTGGGCCTGGGGGCTCGTGAGGATCGGCTTCCGCGGCCCACCGAGTCTGCTGCACCAACGCCACTGCACCGACGACATCTTCAGGTGACATCTTTCAAGTTTCATTCCCAGCTGGGAGCGCCCTCCCAGGGTTGCGTCATTCCCAGGCCGCGTGGGTCCGTCCCTGTGGCATGTATCCCTTTTTATCTTTTCAGTCGCTAGCTTGCTTTGCTGGGGGCGCCCCTCGGGCTGCATCATCCCCAGGCCACTCGGGCTAGGCCCAGCGGCATGTATCCCTTCCGCGTTTATTTCCAATTATGCATCATGCTTGATTACTCGATGCCGTCCACGGCACCTTTTCTTCTTCATGTCGACCACTTGCACATTAAAGGGGGGGCGTCTGAGCATCGCGACTCAGGGCTCTTACTGGCTCTCCAGCCCTCACCCTCTGGCCTTGTCCACGGCATCGTGACCTGGCATACCAGCGACGGCTGAGACAAGCTCGAGAGCCAGGACCCGAGGACGTAGAGTGGCGGAATCTAACCAGATTTTGCAGGAACACATCTCAAGATACGGCCTAGCGCCAGGCGCAACCCGCCTAGAGGTAGGGCCTCGTGAGTCCCGCGCTGGCTCACGGGTGCCCAGACACACTTCGCCCGCCCCAACCAGCGAGCTCTTGAGCGACTAACAATCGACTAATGGCTGCTATGGCAACCCCGTCTTCTTTTTGTGATGAATCTGCAGAGCCCATAGAGGGAACCGTGCTAACCAAGGCCCTCACGGCGTTCCTTTCGCCCCCGCCCGCGTGAACCGCTTGCACGTTAAAGGGGGGCTGCCTGAGCATCGCAACTCAGGGCTCCCACTGGCTCTCCAGCCCTCACCCTCTGGCCTTGTCCACGGCATCGCGACCTGGCATACCAGCGACGGCTGAGACCAGCTCGAGAGCTGGGACCCGAGGACGTGGAGCAGAAAGGGGGGCAGAGGTGAGGGAGAAGGGGCACGCGAGGACCTCGTCAAGCAACTCCGTTCAAATCACCCCCCGGACCCGACGACGCGCCGGGGGCGATCCCCGATTCTCAAGATAAGTCACCATCCAAAGAGTTGGCTACCGTGGCACTACCCCCGCACCTAAAGCGACTCCGTACTAGCGATGTTGCTTCTCTTTCTCACCAAGCGACGGCTGCTTGGGCGCCAAAGGGGACCTCCTGAGCATCGCGACTAAGGGGCTCTTACCGGACCCCGGGTCGCTCACCTCCTGGCCTTGACCACGGCATCGCGACCTGGCATACCAGCGACGGCTGACACCGCCTTGGGACTGGGACCTGTCGATGCAGAGCACCAAGTCCTCGCGAGGTGCGAAAGGGAGGACCGAACTATGACGGAATTTGCAATTCGCACAGATCCATAGCAAGGGTTACATATTAACAACAAGGATCACAGCCGCCTTACAAGCCCCTATGGGGCACAATGTGATTCCTCGCAGGGAACGGATTCTAAAGGGTGCTAACTACACGTGCCCTTGCAAAAGATGCCATCATCAACAGTGGGCCGTCGAGCACCGGTGCCAACCCCATCCAGATCAGGATCGGCGGCGACCAAGCGAGCCTGCCCTGCTCCGGGAGGGGCGTTGGCTCGCGGGCTCGTAGCTGTCGTCGCTCGTCTCCGGCATCGCGCAGACCTCACTGGGATCGCTGGATCCTCCGGCTCTCCCGTCGCTTGTGGAGCTGTCCAAGGGGCGGTTGGCAGGCCCAGCCGTCGCCATAGCGAGGTCCTGGCCGCGCCCCCGGGGGCAGCACTCCAGCCGGCGACCGTTCGCGTCGAAGACCTTGAAGAACATCACCGAAGCGCCGTCGTACTCCAGGTGGATCGTGAGGGCACCCCTCATTCTGCAGCACTGAGCGATTTCGCCCCAGTCGCGAGTCATGAAGACCTCGCCCGAGGCAGTGATCGCGACCTCTGCCTCGGTCGCAGGAGTGCTGCAGTCGGCGTGCTGCAGCCACAGCTCCAGGAGTCTTCCCCGCGGGAAGACGGAGGCGAAGAAGGGAGGAAAGCGAATCCAAGTCCGTGGAGGCATGGCGACGTGGAGCACGAGCTCGCGGGAGGAGCCCTCGACGTGGACTCCTGGAGGAACGACCGACACCTTCGTGACCCTCCGGCGCCGGCGCCGGCGCTGGCCGAGGGGATCGGCATCTCCTCTTCCAAGGCCCTCGGCATGGGCATACAAGGGAAGCGGGAATCCCGACGGAGGCCGCTCGTACCAAGGCCTTAGCACCACCAGGCGGTCCTCCTCGTCTCGGCCGCGCAAGGCAGGCCGTTTCTTCGGCGGGAGCGGGTCTGGTCCCTCTTGAGGAGCCTTTCCCTTCTCCGCCGCAGAAAACCGGCGAATTGGAGCCATCACACCAGGACGGAGCAAGAACTGAGGCGGAGGAGGAAGCAAGGAGAGATAGACTAGAAGGGCATGCCCAGTGCCGTACATATAGCCGGCGAAGGCCAACCGTCGGCCTCCGCGGTCGCAGGTAATCATGACACGATTTGCATGCAGAGACTTGTCCAATCCGCGCGATCGTCGAGGCATCATGGGGAAGCGGAGACGCCCACGTCCAATCAACCGCCACGCGGCGCCCAAGGCCGCAGGCTGTTAGGGCCCGCGGCGCTTCTCCCTTGCCCTTTCGCCTCTCGGCACGGCCAAGTCCGTGCGCGCCTTGGTCCCGGGGGCTACTGTCGGCGTTCTGGGAACAGGGGTCCCAGACTTGCCTGCCTGCGGCCTGCGGCGTGGCTCAAATGGGGGCCCAGCGTGGCCCATCTTTATCAGCACAAGGCTCAAGACCCTCGTGAGGGGCCAAGCCTCGCGAGGCGGACGACATGGTGCTTCCTCAAGCACGGCCTCCTTAGGCTGGCTCGCGAGGAGGCGGAGAGATCAAGGCAGGTACCTCACGAGGTGCCCATGACGCAAGCCATGACGACCAAAGGTGCCAGGCGGGCGCCAGCCCGCGCAGCGTCTCCCTTTCCTCTTTGGTGCAAAGAGGGCAAGTGCAGGCGAGAGGATCAAGCAAAGGCACCCATTTTGGTGCAACGAGACCAAGACCAGTCCAACGGTGGGAAGGAGGTCACCATGGAGCCCAGGACGGCGTCACCACAGGGCCTTTGGCAGGCGAAGACCAACTTTAGTCAGGATAAGTGTACCAGATGTTCCCCTTCAAATTGGCCAATTGTTGGCGCCCTTCCCGCTCAATATTTGGGAAGAGGCCCAGGGCCTTTGCCTATAAATAGGACTAGCCACCCCCAGGGTAGAGGCACCGGATTGAGTATCTAGAGGCATCTCATCGAGTACCAAGAAACCAGTAGAGGCAGCCAGAAAAGAGGCATCCAGAGAGAGAGAGAGAAGGGCGATTGGACTCCTCCAACAGTTCATCCCCTAGCCAAGAACTGACCCTCACGAGGCTGTTCTTCCTTGTACTGTTCTTCATCATCAGCCTGAGAGGCAATCCACCCACCACAAACTAGAGTAGGGTATTACACCACAACGGTGGCCCGAACTAGTATAAACTCTGTGTCTCTTGTGTTGTTCTTGCAGTAGTTAGATCCTTACGAGACGGAGAGGTAGAGGGCATGATCTCCGCGCGCACCTGAGAGTTCGAACCTTAAGGGTCTGCCGGAACCCGTGATCCGACACAAAGGTTTTTAGTTTCCACCAACAACGAGAGGCATTAATTTAACCAAAAGGTGGATTCATCTTGGCATGTGTGTGGTGTGGAACATTGTGGGATTCCATATCAAAGTTCGAGCACGTGCGTACACACTCCCGCCGGCTTGAAGTGAGGGTGCTACATGCATCGTGGTGTAGTGCGTTTCCGGTTTGCGAAGCATGTGCCACGTCAAAGTTGTGCATTGGGTATTCAAACATCACATAACACACGGGCGCATGCACGCGGTGGTTTTTGTTCTAGTACTCTATTTATTATTCAATTAGTTTTTGTTCTGGTGCTCTATGTATTGCAAATTTTTGCTGCTGTGGTGACCTCGTTCTTGAGCTTGCATGTCAAATTTATATGGTCCAAAGTAGTTTTGATGCATGATTTAGCCTCTAGACACTTGTAGGAGTAGTTGCTATCAATTTTGTTGAGTTTGGTTCACTTTTATTGAGTCACTAAAAATTTCAGAAATTTTCAGAGGAAGAAAATGATGAGGAGATTGTTAAGAGGCTCTTCTAGTTGGGGTTCTAAACAAAAGGAAAATGAAGAGAAGGAAAAGCCCAAGTACAATCTTCCTCGCACCACGGATGTTCGGCTGGGTGAATGGCCATGTGATACATTCCTAGAGGTGGCCGAAATTTATGAGGATTTCTGTTATTTAGCGGAGAATGCAGGCATCACCGACTTCCTCCACGCCCGGTGTGATCAGTACCTCCTACTCACTAATACTTTAATGCAAAATTTTCACTTTCATGCTAGGAGATCACCACCCATGGTAGAGTTTCACTTATATGATGAGCATAAGGAGATGACGCTTTATGACTTTTGTGAGGTTTGTAAATTACCTTATGAGGCCAGCGTCGATGAGCCACGTCCTAGAGACGTGGAAGATTTTATTGATGAAGTAACCGTAGGGGAAAGGAGAAAGGTGTTGGAAGCGAGAGTGTCGAGTTCACATTTTCTTGTTTTGCGCTACAACTCATTATTTGCTGGGAGATGTTTAATTGGTCGTGGGGAGAGTGGAGGCCTTAGTGCTCCTGACCTTGCTATTTTGCACCATGCTTTACTTCGTGATAAAACTTTTCATTTAGGCACTATGGTTGCTCGACGGTTGAGTTTAAACAGTACGAAGGGTCCTATTTCGGAGGTATCTATGCTTCCCTTCTTGCTAGATGCTTCGCAATACCCATTAGGCACGATGAAAAAGAGGAGAAGCTGCTACCCACTATATACTTAGATTATGAAAGCATGGTAGCACATGATTTTATTAAGAAGGACGATGACAAGAGACTCATCTATAACCTAGTATTTAGCGAGAAGACTTGTCAGATTATTACCTTGCCTGCACCTTCTTTGTTTGATATTCATTCAGGCAGGTACTTTATCCTGCCCGCGGACATTCATGCATACTGGGAGGGAACGCGATCCCTAGTTCCTGATCCAAAGCCATCACCTGATCCATATTAGGAGTCCATTTATCAGTGGGAGCCACAGGAGCTTGCTAACTAGTGGAACCCCCAGGATCCTCCTCAGTACACCGGAGAGGGCTACTTTGATCCATGGGCATAGACCAACTTAGGCCAAAATCCTAAGCTTGGTGGAGTACGTATTTCTCACCGACATTACATTTATTTTCACACACTCATTTCAGTTGTCGGTGTTCATACTTTTTCATTATATTATCCATACTATTTTATTTTATTTTTCTCGCTTTCTTCTTGTGTGTTTGCAAAAACCTTAGAAAAACAAAAAATATTAGTTGTAGCTTATTTCCTTTCCATGTTTATTTAGTTGTAGTATTAAAAGAAAACCCAAAAAGATTTCTGTTCTTCTTTTGCTTGTTGGGAGCTTTCCCGTGTATATAGTTTTTCTCATTCTTGTTTCACTTTCTTTAAAAAAACAAAAAATACAAAAACATTTCAGTATGTTTCTTTGATTTTTTTTCTTTTCTTTGGGGGTCGAGAGGAGAAGACCACGATGAAAATGTTGAATGGCTCTCATATGCATTATTGTTAATCTAACAAAGAGCTCATATTATCTTGTCTTCTCATTGGAATAAATGTTTGCAGATTCTAGCTTAGTTCGATGCACTTGCACTGTTATTATTATCTGCACCGTTCGGTCATGCAAGTGAAAGGCAATAATGACGATATATGATGAAATGATTGAGATGACGAAAACCTGGTATGAACTCGACCTATCTTGTTTTCGTAAATACGATTAGTTCATCGTTCTTGATTTAGCCCATTATGAACGAAACATGTTTGTAATGAAAATTAGAGATTATAGTTACTCATGTCATGCTTAATTAGCTAGGAGTTTATAATGGATTACCTTGCATGCCAACATGCTTTTAAAATGGTTGTGATGTGGTATGATGGGATGGTATCCTCCTTTGAACGATTCGAGTGACTTGACTTGGCACATGTTCACGCATGTAGTTGAAACAAAATCAACTTTGCATCCACGATATTTATGTTCATGCTGATTTATATCCTACTCATGCTTGCACTCAATGTTGGTTAATCTCAATGCATGTTTATGACTGTTGTCGCTCTGTAGTTGGTTGCACCTCAATCTTTTGCTAGCCTTCACTTGTACTAAGTGATACTGCTTGTGCATCCACTTCCATAAACCCAAAGTTGTTCCATATGAGTCCAACATACCTACCTATATGCGGTATTTACCTGCCGTTCCAAGTAAATTTGCATGTGCCAAAATCAAAACCTTCGAATAATAATCTGTTTTGTATGCCTGAATTGCTCATGTAGCGACTGGGGATTGTCAGTATCTTCCATGCTAGGAAGGTTATTCTCACGGTGAGTGGACTCCGCTCATCATTCACGAGAGAATGGCTGGTAACCGGGATGCTCAGTCCCATGCTCAAATCAAATCAAAATATAATTGCAAACAAAACTCCCCTAGGACTGTTGTTAGTTGGACAGTACCCGTTGTTTCAGACCAGCCGTGGAATGTGCTTGTTGGTGGTGGGGGAGTATAAACTTTAGCATTATGTTTGGGAACCGCTTATATTGTATCTAGTATGGAAGATACCGAGATATCTTGGTTGTTATGTTGACAATGAAAGCATACCGCTCAAAATATCATTTATCTCTGTTTCAAAAACTCGAGCTCTAGCACCTCTGCAAATCCCTGCTTCCCTCTGCGAAGGGCCTATCTATTTACTTTTATTGCTGAGTCATCATCCTCTTATAAAAAACACTAATTAGAGAGCACCACTGTCATTTGTATGCATTGTTATTAATTTATATTGAGTATGACTGGATCTATTTTGCCATGAATTACAATGTCTAGTCATTCCTTGATCTTCAGGGGAGCTCTGTATTTATGTTTTGCAGTCTCAAAAAGGGCGATTGAGATACCATTTTGTTATATCATATCATGATTGTTTTGAAAAGGTGTTGCCATCCAAGATTCATTATTATTGCTCGCTAGTTGATTATGCCATTGATATGAGTAAATGTGAGACCTAAATGTTATTGTGAATATGGTGAGTTCATAATATTTGCTAAAAACTTGAATGTTGGCATTACATATTTGCAACAACAAGATCAAACAGAGTTTGTAAAATCTTTTCTTTATCACTTTTAGTTTGTCAACTGAATGGCTAGAGGACAGGAAATGGGTTAAGCTTGGGGGAGTTTATACGTCTCCATCATATCTACTTTTCCAAACTCTTTTGCCCTTGTTTTGGACTGTAATTAGCATGATTTGAAAGGAACTAACCCGGACTGACGTTGTTTTCAGCAGAATTGCCATGGTGTTATCTTTGTGCAGAAATAAAAGTTCTCAGAATGACCTGAAACTTCACGGAGAATATTTTTGGAATTATTAAAAATATTGGCGAAAGAATTAACCGAGGGGGACCCACTAGCCGTCCACAAGGGTGGATGGCGCGCCCTACCCCCTGGGAGCGCCCCCCTTGCTTGAGGGTCCCATGAAGCTCCATCGACCTCAACTCCAACTCCATATATTCACGTTCGGGGAGAAAAAAATCAGAGAGAAGGTTTCATTGCATTTTATGATACGGAGCCGCCGCCACCTCCTGTTCTACCTCGGGAGGGCAGATCTGGAGTCCGTTTTGGGCTCCGGAGAGGGAAAATCATCACCATCGTCATCACTAATTTCATGATGCTCACCGCCGTGTGTGAGTAATCCGATCGTAGGCTTGTTGGACGATGATGGGTTGGATGAGATTTGCTATGTAATCGAGTTAGTTTTGTTAGGGTTTGATCCCTAGTATCCACTATGTTCTAAGATTGATGTTGATATGACTTTGCTATGCTTAATGCTTGTCACTAGGGCCCGAGTGCCATGATTTCATATATGAACCTATTATGTTTTCATGAATATATTTGTGTTCTTGATCCTATCTTGCAAGTTATAGTCACCTACTACGTGTTATGATCCGGCAACCCCGGAGTGACAGTAGTTGGGACACATCCCGATGATGACCGTAGTTTGAGGAGTTCATGTCTTCACTAAGTGCTAATGCTTTGGTCTGTAAGTGCATCTAGTGCCACCCCTAGTTGGTTTTGGAGTATTGATGACAAACTTGGTTGAGGGACTAATGTGTTTGTGAGAATTGCAGGATAACACAGGTAGTAGTTCCTAATTGATTCGGTTTACCTACCAGAGATGACCCCTAAAAATGTGTGAAGGCATTGAAGACAATGGTGGTATGTGAAGATATTCACAACGAAGATTATGACTCGAGAAGACATTCACGTGGACACTATGAGTTCGAAGACATAGTTGTTTTGTAGTTTCCTTTTCTTCTTTGTTGAGTCATAGGAACCACCACATTGTTAAGTGGGGTCCAAGTGGACAAAGTCAGAGTGACTGAAGTGGTGCTCAACCAAATCCTATGTCTTCGAGCGAAGACAATGAGAGAAAATCTTATCCAGAGCAGGATGAGTCAGCTTTACTTGTAGCCCAAGTCAAGCTGTCGCGTGTGTTTGAAATCTGACCGTTGGACACGTGTCAGTTCCTTAGTGACCCAGGGTCATTTCAGACAAATCAGGTCGGGTTGCCTCCTGGCTATAAATATCCCACCTCCTACACCATAAATTGGTCGCTACTTAGAGTTAGTGCACGGCTTTTGTCGTTTGAGTTCAAACCACCTCTGAAGCATTTGAGAGAGAGATCCTTGCGAGGACAAAGCCCAAAACACCCAGAGCCAAAGAGTGTTAGGCATCACAGAAGTCTTTCTGTCTGCATGATCTGAAAACTTATTACACTTGACGACTATGAATCCTCCAGCCGGTTAGGCCTCGCGTTCTGAGCATCCAAGAGTCATTGTGGATTGCCGGTGAACGAAGTCTGTGAAGGTTTGGAATCTACCTTGAAGACTTACCAGAGTGACTAGGCGAGGACTAGGTGTTCTTAGCTCAAGGGGAATAAGGTGAAGACGCGATCTTCAGAGTCAAATTTTAGCCTCCCTAACCAGACGTACAGTTGTCACAGCAACTGGAACTGGTCCAACAAATCCATGTCCTCACCAAGCAACTGGTTCTATCTCTTCCCTCTCTTTACTTACAGTTTTTCTACGTGAAGTCATTGCCTGCTTGCTTGATCTGTTTGACATCACTGTGTGATGACTATTATTGTTTGTCTTCATAATATCTTCCATCCTGATCTATACTACCTAGCTGCTAATAGTCTTCGTGCTTTCACTTCATTACTTACTTGACTATGGCTTGCCTAGTGTAGTCTACATTCCGCTGCATATCAGTAGGTTCATTTCTATTGTTTGTCTTCAAAGCCCCCATGTTTTGAAGACTTTCATAAAAATCACCTATTCACCCCCCTCTAGTCGATAACTAGCACTTTCAATTGGTATCAGAGCAAGGTGCTCCCTTGTTCTGTGTGATTCTGTTTAACCACCTGGAGTTTTAGCTATGTCGACTTCAGGGATAATCAAAGTCTTTGCTGCGTGCCCTATCTTCGATGACACTGATTACCCCTTGTCAGTAACAAAACCGGCGATCTCGGGTAGGGGGTCCCGAACTGTGCGTCAAGGCCGGATGGTAACAGGAGACAAGGGACACGATGTTTTTACCCAGGTTCGGGCCCTCTCCATGGAGGTAATACCCTACTCCTGCTTGATTAATATTGATGATATGGGTAGTACAAGAGTAGATCTACCACGAGATCAAGGAGGCAAAACCCTAGAAGCTAGCCTATGGTATGATTGTGTATGATGATGGTTCCGTCCTACGGACTACAACCCTCCGGCTTATATAGACACCGGATAGGGTTAGGGTTACACATAGTCGGTTACAATGGTAGGAAATCTAGAGTATCCGCATCGCCTAGCTTGCCTTCCACGCCAAGGAAAGTCCCATCCGGACACGGACGAAGTCTTCAATATTGTATCTTCATAGTCCAGGAGTCCGGCGAAGGTATAGTCCGGCTACCCGAACACCCCCTAATCCAGGACTCCCTCAGTAGCCCCTGAACCAGGCTTCAATGACGACGAGTCCGGCACACAGATTGTCTTCGGCATTGCAAGGCGGGTTCCTCCTCCAAGTCCTTCATAGAAGATTGTAAACACCAAGAATAGTGTCCGGCTCTGCAAAATAAGTTTCCACATATTTCCATAGAGAGAATAATATTAGCACAAATCAAATCTGCTAACGTATTCCGCAGTGCGTCATCACACCACGACCAAGCTCTTTATACAAATTGTTTTCACTTTTCCACCTCAGCACGTTTAGCAAGGCGGTTTCCTTGGCACGTCTTGTCAAAGCAGAGATTGTGTGCCCCTCTTAACGAGATTCTCATCAATACGGACGTGGGTAACCCAACCGCGGCATTTACCACGGCGCTTGGGAGGCAAGCGAGTTTTATTAGGTAGGTGGGGACGCATAACCGCATCCGCCCATATAAGGGGATAAGGATCCACCTTTTTTACCTACGCCTTCTTCCTCCTTTGCCAATCCATCTCTCGTGCACTCAAGCTCCAGCGCCCAAGCCCGCTCTTCCTACCTCAACCTTCTCTAGCAATGTCCGGAGTGAGAGGCAAGTGGATGGTCTCCTCCGTCACGGAGGTTCAAGTAAAAAGCTAAGGAAGGCCGGATACCTGTCCAAGGACATCCCGCACCGGCTTCCTGAGAAGGGGCAGCTTCTCCCCACCCCAAGGCCCCATGAGAGGGTAGTTTTCCTTCCCCACTTCCTCCGCGGACTGGGTTTTCCACTTCACCCATTCGTCCGGGGACTCATGTTGTACTATGGCCTAGATTTCCACGATCTGGCCCCGAACTTCATCCCCAACATCTCGGCGTTTATCGTCGTGTGTGAGGCCTTCCTCCGCGTCTGCCCCCATTTCGGCCTTTGGCTCAAGACCTTCAACGTCAAGCCCAAGGTGGTGCGCGGCAGCCAAGCGGAGTGCGGAGGCGCTATGGCTTGCAAGATAGCTAGCGTCCTCTGGTTCGAGGGCTCCTTTGTGGAGACCCTAAAGGGGTGGCAAGCCGGGTGGTTTTACATCACCGAGCCACGCGATCCGGAATGGGTCGCAGCCCCCGAGTTCAGATCCGGACCCCCACGCGGCTTATGTCCTCGAAAGAAACGGGACTGTCGTGGGGCAACGAGGAAGAGGTGACCGGACTGAAGACCTGCATCCAGTCCCTGGTAAACAAGCCAATCCGGCTTGTCAATATAGTCCAGGTCATGCTCGTTCGTCTGATCCTCCCGTGCCAACAACGGGATTTCAATTTGTGGGAGTTTGACCCGGCGCAGCACCGAACCCTCAACAGGCTCTTCGACACGTCGTATGAGGACGTCTGGAAGGCGCTAATCAAAGGCGCCGAGGCCCCCGCACCCACTTCCGAGGACCACGGATACAGCACGCAGCGTTACGCTAGCGAGGTAAGCTATATGTGCCTTTGACAGGATTATTAAGCTCTTCTTCATAGATTAACTCTATGCGGGATCTAAACTCCCTTACCTTTGACAGGCTTGGCAGGCGATATCCGGACCAATTAACTGTCTGGCTCCCCTGCCCGAAGACCCAGCCCCAGCTCTCCTAGTGAAGCTGCTGACTCCGACACCTTATGTGGTGCTGGAGAGGAAGGTCAAGAAGAAGAAGACCACCGGGACTCGAAAGAGTGCCCGTAACTTGGTGGTGTCGGACTCGTCATCTGACGAGTCCGAGACGCCCTCCTCTCGCGAAAACGAGGAGGAGGAAGAAGAAAGATCTCCCGCCCAGCGGAGGGAGAAGAGAAGAAGAAGGCCGCCCCATCAGGGGAGGCCGAGGGGTCTAGGAAAAGGAAGACCCCTCCGCCGGACTACTCCCATGACGCCGAAGAGAGCGAAGAGGAGTGGCCGAACAAGGCCAAGCGTCCGGTGAAATCGTAAGTTTGGACATCAGAGTAACTCATGATGTTCCTTTGTTGCGCAGCTTTCCTTAATGTCGAATGTGAATATGCAGCCCACCCCAGGCCGAATACAACGAATCGTCGGGCGGCTCCCTGGACTCATCGGACGTGAACTCCGTTCCGCCCGTTGTCTCCCCCCGCGCCACGGATGACGCCGAAGTGGCGTCGCGACAAGCTCCGGGGTAGGAAGAGGTGGTCCTGGAGGAGCCGCAAGGCAACCTCCCAGACTCCAGGAGTAAAGGGGACAAGACCCCCCAGGGCTCCAAGTCCGGCTTTATGCCGGACATCGCGCCAGAATCTTCAACAGTTCCGAGCCGCGGTAGGCGAACTCCTTCCAAAAGGAGCAAGCCTTCTAAGCCAGCGATCTCCGTCCAACCGGAGTCGCTAGACCATCTGCTGGAGGTACTTGACGGCGCCTCCATCGATAAGGGGCACCGTACTATTATGAGTACGGTGATCCAAAAGGTTCAGTCCGCCAAGAGCGGACTGACTGAAGCTTGCGCTAGCCTTCTGACAGGCTTCGAGGTAAGTAAAACATGTCAAAATATTACCGCATAGACAGTAGCCCCTGATGCTCTGTTTGGCGTTCGGAAAGAAAAGCCGAATAGAGGCTCTATTAATTTTCGCAGGAGTCTAACAATAAAGAGTCAATATGCGTATGCAGGCTTCGCTGCTATCCACCGCCGCACTAACTGCATAGGTGGATGTCCTAAAAAAGGACCTCGGGCGGACCGAGCAAGAGCTCGGCCTTGCCAAACGGCAGCTCGAGGAAAAGGAAGGTAAGAAATACCCTACAGAAAAAGGTGCCTATAGAGAGGCGTGATTGCAAAGAATAACAGGATCGTACTGCTTATTGTAGGGGCCACAACTGAGGTGGCGACCCTCAAGCAGGCGCTATCTGAGGCAGAAAAGAAAACGGCCGAGGAGCGCACCAAGCGAGAAAGACTTGGGATTCAGGTTGGCGAGGTGTAGCAAGAGCTGCAGGCTCTCATGAAAAAACATGAGAGCTTGGAGCTTGAGTCAAAGGCACAAGCATCCGAGCTCGCGTCGGCCCTTGAGACCGCCAAGGGTGCCAAGGCCGAAGCCCAAAAGGCCCTCCAAGAGTTGGAAGAGATGAAAAAGATAGCAGCGGGTAAGGCATTCTTAATGCAAAGTAGAAATATAAAGGTAAACTACTTGTCACTTACCCGAATCCGGAGTTCTCCAGGGGCGTTCGCAGATCTTCCCCGCAGCATATCCGACGCCGCTGCATTCTACCGAGCTGAAGAGGGCAGCTTGACGGAGAGTGTGTTCTGGTCTCAGTATTCCGAGGCCGGACACCCTGTGCCCTTGAGCGACCAGCTGAAACAGCTGGTCGAGCTCCACAAGGCGGCCGAACAAGCCATGAAGGGCTTCATAGTTCGGCTGTGGCCCGGAGAGGCCCTGCCTGGGAGCTACTTCGGGCTGGTGTGGCGGCTGGTGGAGGCATGTCCAAGGCTTGAGGTCATCAAGCGTTCCGTCTGCATCGAAGGTGCCCGGAGGGCCCTTGCTCGTGCAAAGGTGCACTGGGGTAAGCTTGACGGTGAGAAGCTGGTGAAGGACGGGCCGCCGCAGGGGAAGGAGCATCGCAAGCCCGAGAACTACTACAAGGATGTTCTTGCAGGTGCCCGCCTTATTGCGGATGAATGTACCAAAGATGTAATTTTTGAATGAACTCGCTCGTGTTTGTCCTGTGCACTGAAAACTTGTTCATATGCGCTAAGCAATGCTTATTGAATTTAAAATATTATTTTCAGTGCGGCCGTTTATCAAAAATTGAGAGATGGCCAGTCGTCGGCTTCTGCCCCCATGCCGCTAGTGCTGGGGTGTTCGGGAGAAACCTGAGCGCTCTTTTTCCCATGGTTGGGTCCTTCGAGGGAGGTGCTCAGCACAACGAACCAGGCAATCGGACTATAATGCTTGAACACTCTCACTTAGCCATAGAACTTTATAATTTTAAATTCGGCGAAGCCCCTAGTTCGGAAGACCAAATTCGGGGCGCTATCCACGCCTTTGGCCGGACAAAGCCAGCTCCTCGCTCGAAGCGGCATAAGTCTTTAGGGACTCAAAAAACCTCTCGAACAGCGACCGGTCTCTCGCCTTATCATGACAGTCAGTTTTAGCTTTCTCCACTGAGGTGCTTAACCCAGCTGAACCGGGGCACAATCGCAGTGGTTCTCCTAGTGCTACCTTAGCCGATATAGCGGAACGTAAGGCACCAAAACATAGGAGCCGGGCAAACCCAACTATTGACCCAAATCATGATTCGGAGCTGATGCATATAGTGCTATAAGTTCGGGGTGCCGCACTTGTGAAAGTGTACGGACTTCTCACACCAGATCGAAGGGTACTGAAGCCCCTGGCGTGTTTGCCATACCATGGTGTACGGGTGCGATCATGTTATTTAATAAACATATATTAAAAGAGGATAATGCAAAAAAATAGACAAAAAGCTATGCATTGTTTATAAAGAGGCTATTTATCAAAGCCGAATGATACAAGTAGTGCGATAAGCAAAAAGATATTAGACTATCTAACATGTCCTGACCAGGGGCAGGCTGCGGAATTGTATTCGAAACAGATGTACCGCTCGTAATAGAGACCACCTGAGAGTTCCATAATGCGGTGTAGCTTTGTCTGCTTCCCTGGATCTTGCATCGTTTGTGCGGCAGTCGAATTGCCGAACAGGTTGTCCAAAGTGTGGAGTCCTGAAAGTAAAAAAAAAAGAATCCGGCAGCCCCTAGTACGTTTTAAGCCGTATTTCGGGCATGCCATTACTGTGCCCCTTCCCCTGTGCCCATGGTATTTCAAGGGCGTAATTATGTACGCGAGGTACTAGCTTCGCTATGTCGCGATGGCTGGGGTTGGGGCCACATTGCTATGCCTGCTCAGAACGTGCCAGTCGGTCTTGTTGTAGGTTACTCCGGGCGTGGCTGGCAGTGTTTGGCTTTTTAACGTCCGGACTGGAGAGTTGCCTAAAAAGGCTGCTTTGTACTTTCGCTGCGAGAGCCGCCGTGTGCTCCTCCGTACGGAGGGAGCGTTCGGTGTTTCCGTTGACCGTGATTACTCCTCGAGGGCCTGGCATCTTGAGCTTGAGATATGCGTAGTGCGGCACCGCATTGAACTTTGCGAATGCGGTTCGTCTGAGCAGGGCGTGATAGCCACTGTGAAACGGGACTATGACGAAGGTTAACTCTTCGCTTCGGAAGTTATCCGGAGATCCAAAGACCACATCAAGTGTTATGGAGCCTGTACAGTTGGCTTCTACACCTGGTATAACTCCTTTAAAGGTCGTTTTTGTGGGCTTAATCCTTGAGGGATCTATGCCCATTTTCCACACTGTATCCTGGTAAAGCAGGTTTAGGCTACTATCGCCGTCCATGAGGACTCTTGTGAGGTGAAAGTCGTCGATGATTGGGTCGAGAACCAATGCGGCAAAGCCGCCATGACGGATGCTAGTGGGGTGGTCCCTTCGATTAAAAGTGATCGGGCAGGAGGACCATGGGTTGAACTTTGGGGCGACTGGCTCCATCGCGTATACGTCCCGTAGCGCACGCTTCCGTGCCCTCTTGGGAATGTGGGTTGCGTATATCATGTTCACCGTCCGCACTTGTGGGGGAAACCCCTTCTGTCCATTGTTGTTCGGCGGCCTGGGATCCTCCTCGTCGTCGCTATGCAGCCCCTTGTCTTTGTTTTCGGCTCTTAACTTGCCTGCCTGCTTGAACATCCAACAATCCCTGTTGGTGTGTTTGTCTGGCCTTTCGGGGGTGCCATGGATCTGGCACAAGCGGTCGAGTATTCGGTCCAAACTAGACGGGCCCTGAGTATTCTTTTTAAATGGCTTTTTCCGCTAACCGGATTTATAGCCTCTGAATCCGGCGTTGACTGCCGTATCTTCATTGCTGTCGCTGCTAACGCGGCGCTTTTGCTTATTTCGACGTGTCCTGCCACTTTTGTCCTTGGTATCCGAATTACCAGGGTTCTTTGATAAGTTGTTGCTGCGAGCTAGCCAGCTATCTTCGCCCGCGCAAAAGCGGGTCATGAGTGTCGTGAGGGCTGCCATAGATTTCGGCTTTTCCTGTCCCAGGTGCCGGGCAAGCCACTCGCCGCGGATGTTATGCTTGAAGGCTGCTAGGGCCTCTGCGTCCGGACAGTCGACTATCTGGTTTTTCTTTGTTAGGAACCGTGTCCAGAATTGCCTGGCCGATTCCTCTGGCTGCTGAATTATGTGGCTTAGGTCATCGGCATCTGGTGGTCGCACATAAGTGCCCTAGAAGTTGTCGAGGAATGCGGCTTCCAGGTCCTCCCAAGAACCGATTGAGTCCGCTGGCAGGCTGTTAAGCCAGTGCCGGGCCCGCCCTTTGAGTTTGAGCGGGAGGTATTTGATGGCGTGTAGATCATCGCCACGTGCCATGTGGATGTGAAGGAGATAATCCTCGATCCATACCGCCGGATCTGTTGTTCCATCGTATGATTCGATGTTTACGGGTTTGAAACCCTCTGGGATTTTATGATCCATTACTTCATCTATGAAGCATAGTGGGTGTGCGGCGCCCCTGTACTGGGCTATATCTCGACGCAGCTCAGAAGAGCTATGTCTGTTGCGTTCGACCGTGCCGGATTTGTTGTATCCGGAGTGATTATCATCGTCACGTGTCGTAGGGCGCCTGCGCGATCCGTAGATCGATCTTGTTTGCCTTGCCTTATCCTCCAGTACATCTTGCAGGTCTGGCGCGTTTTCCCGTGCCTTAGTTGAGCGGCGTCGGGGCATGGCTTGTGTGGAGGGCCGAGAGGCCTCTCTGTCGCGGCCGCGAGGTGGCCGGTCTGCCATGTCGTGCGCTGGTGATGTAGGCGCTTCCTCCTCTGATCGGGGTAGCGGCATGCGCTTTTGGTAGCTCTTGGAGGGGCGTTCGAGTTCATACTCTTCAGCAGCAAGGACTTTAGTCCATCTATCAGCTAGCAAATCTTGATCAGCTCTAAGCTGTTGCTGCTTTTTCTTGATGCTGTTCGCCGTGGCTAAAAGCCTGCGTTTGAAATGCTCTTGTTCGGCGGGGTCTGGTGGTACGACGAATTCGTCGTCATCGAGGCTAGCCTCGTCTTCGGAGGGAGGCATATAGTTATCGTCCTCAACCTCTCGGTCTGCCGCTCTCTCATGAGGGCTGGCTTCTCCATCTTCCTGCGCTGAATCTTGCTGGGGAGGGTGTTCTACGGCGCTATCCGGGGTACTATTATCTCTGGTGCCGGAATCACCGTTTTTGCTTTGGCAGGATTTAGAGCGGCGCCGCTGACGCCGGCACTTTGGCTGTCTCTTGGAGGTGTCATCCCCCGCTGTTCCCTCTCCATCTCCATCTTTTGGAGTATCCACTATATATATGTCATATGACGAGGTGGCTGTCCAACGCCCTACAGGTGCTGGTTCTTGTTCGTCTCCTACCTCGTCGTCCATACCGTCGAAGTCTTCGGAGCCGAAGTCAAGCATGTCGGTTAAATCGTCGACAGTGGCTACCAAGTGGGTGGTGGGTGGGCTTTGAATTTCTTCATCGTCCGTATCCCATCCTCGCTGACCATAATTCGGCCAGGGCTCTCCTGATAAAGAGAGAGACTTGGAAGAATTCAGGATGTCGCCAAATGGCGAGTGCTGAAAGATGTCCGCGGTGGTGAACTCCATTATCGGCGCCCAATCGGATTCGACCGGCAGGGGCGCGGGGGGTTCGGAGTCCGGGGAGGAGTCCGGACCCTCGGGGTCACGGGTCACGCGGAGTGCGGGGCTGGCGTTTGGCTCGATCGCCTTTGAGATCGCAGCCCCCGAGGTGATGTCCAACCGTCCATCCTCGCTTGGCGCAATAGGCTCCGAGTTGAGGGTCGGAACCGGTGCGTGTGCGGCCTCCAGGACACTGTTCAGAGGTAGAGCTAGATCATGCCCCTCGAGGTAGTGCGGCGCGCTTGGCTGTGGCTCGAACCCATCGAAAATCAAGTCTCCGCGGATATCAGCCGTGTAGTTTAAGCTTCCAAACCTGACTTGATGGCTAGGGGCGTAGCTTTCGATCTGCTCCAGATGACCAAGCGAATTGGCCCGCAGAGCGAAGCCGCCAAAGGCAAAGACCTGTCCGGGGAGAAAAGTCTCACCCTGGACGTCATCGTCGTTGATGATCAAAGGAGCCATCGGGCCTAAAGGCGACGACACAGAGGAACTCTCAATGAAAGCACCAATGTCGGTGTCAAAACCGGCGGATCTCGGGTAGGGGGTTCCGAACTGTGCGTCAAGGCCGGATGGTAACAGGAGACAAGGGACACGATGTTTTTACCCAGGTTCGGGCCCTCTCGATGGAGGTAATACCCTACTCCTGCTTGATTAATATTGATGATATGGGTAGTACAAGAGTAGATCTACCACGAGATCAAGGAGGCTAAACCCTAGAAGCTAGCCTATGGTATGATTGTGTATGATGATGGTTCTATCCTACGGACTACAACCCTCCGGCTTATATAGACACCGGATAGGGTTAGGGTTACACAGAGTCGGTTACAATGGTAGGAGATCTTGAGTATCCGCATAGCCTAGCTTGCCTTCCACGCCAAGGAAAGTCCCATCCGGACACGGGATGGAGTCTTCAATCTTGTATCTTCATAGTCCAGGAGTCCGGCGAAGGTATAGTCCGGCTACCCGAACACCCCCTAATCCAGGACTCCCTTACCCCTACTGGAAGAATAAGATGCACATGCATCTTGAAGCCATTAATGTCGACCTCTGGTATGTCATCAAGAACGGCGTTCCCAAGGCCGGTGAAGGTGTCACCCCTGCTGATGTCAAGAGGTTCATTCAACTGGATTCCACTGCCAAGAACATCATCTGTGGTCATCTAACCAAAGGACAGTATGGTCGTGTGAGTGCTCTGGAAACTGCGAAGCTAGTCTTGGACTGGCTCTCCAAGGTCAATGAAGGCGTCTCAACCCAGAGAGACTCAAGGGTCAGTGTTCTTCGCAACCTCTTCAACCGCTTCAAGAGAAATGACAATGAGAATGTCCAGCTCACATTTGATCGCCTCACTGATATCACAAATGAGCTTCATGCACTCGATGATACTGAGATCACCAAGCATGAAATTGTGAAGACACTCCTGAGATCACTTGACAGCTCATTTGACACCCTGGCCCTAATGATTCAAGAACGTCCTGACTACAAGACTCTCGATCCGTCTGACATACTTGAGAGGCTCAACACACATGAGTTCCAGTTATCTGAGAAAAGAGATGTCTATGGTCCCAGTTATGGTCGTACTCGTGCTTTGAAGGCAAAGGCTGTTTCCTTATCTGAAGAAGAATCTGACTGCAGTTTTGGGGATCCTGGAGACATTGGAAAGGAGCTTGCTATGCTTGTGAAGAATTTTCAGAGATTCACCAAGAAGAAATGCTTCAGAAAGTCTTCAAGATCCATCTCGAGAAATGATGAAGCTTCTACTCATGACCACAAGAAGAGAACATGCCACAAGTGCAAGAAACCTGATCACTACAGCTCTGAGTGTCCATAGTGGGACAATGAGAACAACAACAAGAAGAAGAGCAAGGAATATGATTCTGATGACAACAACAAGAAGAAGAAATCCTCAAAGTATTCTTCCAAGTCTTCATCTAAGTCTTCATCATACAAGAAGAGCTCATCTGGCAAGGCTCGTGCTTTTGTTGGCAAGGAGATGGATTCAGAGGAGGAGTCTGCTTCTAAGGAGGCAGAGGTGGAGTCTGAGGGGGAGTCCGACTCTGGTGTTGCAAGTCTGGCTCTAGCAACAACCTACGTTGCCAAGTCCATTTTCAACGCTGAAGACAATGGCTCCGTCACCAACGCTGATGCAAATGACAAGGACGACTCTGCTCCCACCTACTGCTTCATGGCACGCGGTGCCAAGGTAAACTCATGCGATGCTTAGTTTTAAACATTAAGTGAAGATGACTCTAATTGTGAATCCAAACCTAGCTACAAAACACTTCCTAAAATTGCAACCGAACAACAGAAAGCTATGGAACATATTCAAAAATTGCTGGACAAAAGTGATGACCTGTTGGACGCGGAAATGACCCGGTCTCAGTCCTTAATTGAAGGCATCAAAAATCTTCATGTTAAGTACGAGGAACTTGAAAGTCGTCGTGAAGCGCTCTCAACAACTCATGAAAAGCTTTTCTACGATTATCTTCAAAGGAAGCAAGACCTTGAGAAATTGAGAGCGGCTCATGAAGATCTTCAAAAAGAGAATGAGTCACTTCGCGCTCAACAGATCAGTCCCGCTCAGGAAGGATTTGAACCACCATGTCTAAAATGCCTTGAGCATGATAACACTACCTCTGTTGCTGAATGTTCCACTGCTGCTACTTTTGCAATATCTTCAACTGCTGATGTGGTAACTAACCCCTTGACTGAGGATACCACTACTATTGCTGATGAGAATGCCAGGTTGAAGACATTGCTTGAGACAGGGATGTACAAAAGTCTCAAAGGACATCAGACACTGTGTGATGTCCTCGAAAAGCAGATTCTGAACCGAAACCCTAGGAAAGAGGGTGTTGGGTTCGAGAGGAAAATGAATGTTGATGGTTCTTACTGGAAGCCTGAGCAGTACTCCAAAACCACATGGGTTGCTGCAAAGGGACCTTCAGTGGATCCATCCACCTTATCTGGCTTCACTTATCCTAACTCAATTATCATTGATGAGTCCTTTGATGCAAACTATAAATTGTTTAAGAATCAGAATGGTGAAGTGTTTTCCAGTTATATTGGTACTAATTGCAGGAATGGACCACCTTTGAAGAGGATCTCGGTGCCCAAGAGTTGTCTTGAGAATCTTCAGGTGAATGTCATCATGACACCACCCGGGAAGAAGACAAACCCCAGACCAAAGGCTTCATATGGTCCAAAGGCTTCATACATACAAAGGACTCACCAGAGTCACCCTAACGCCAATGTTTTGCCGGGAAATCATACTCAAACTTGTGAATATGAGCGTGTTTCTTCAAACCGCTATGTTCATAAGACTAAGAACTATTCCGCTTATTCTTATGAGTATTATTCACCTCCTGCAAGGCTATTTGCTAGGGCACCACAGCCGAAGTTCTCAAATGCTGCACTTAGACTCATTGCTTCGAAGCCACCCCTGAAAATGTGGGTGGTTAAGAAAACTTAACTCTCTTTTGTAGGGAAAGGTCTCCAGCTAGAAATCAAAGGCGTCTGATGCTATTGCTGGGGACCTAAAACATCTTTTGGGGTGCAAGATAAAATGCCCAAATGGTCTTACTATGTGTTATGTTCCTGAATCACTTGCCAATCATCCTATCAGTCCTAACATGGATCTGAGCTTTGATAATACGCTTGTTCGTTAAATGTTTATACTTCACAATACCCTTGGTGAAGCCTATCCCCCTAACTGCACTGTAGGGTATGACACCACATGCTTCAGAATGGATTATGGACAGTGGATGCACTAATCACATGACTAGTGATCGAAGTCTTCTCATGGACTCAACCTTACGTCCATCTGACAAGAGTCACATCACATTTGCTGACACTGGTAAAAGCAATGTATTGGGTCTAGGTAGAGTTGCAATCTCAAAGGATCAGCACATGGATAAAGTGATGCTTGTTGAATCCCTTGGTTTCAACTTAATCTCTATCTCAATGCTTTGTGATTTGAACATGATTGTGATATTTGGAAAATATCGTTGCCTTGTTCTAATGGAATCTGACAAGTCTCTAGTCTTTGAAGGGTATCGGAAGATGGTCTGTATATGGTAGATTTCTCAACAGGACCACAGTTGGCCGTATGCCTTCTAGCAAAAGCTTCAGAGTGGTGGCTCTGGCATCGGAGGCTAGGGCATGCTGGCATGAGGAACTTGTACACACTCACAAAGAAGAAACACGTCGTGGGCATCGAGGGCGTCAAGTTCAAGAAGGATCATCTGTGTGGTGCCTGCAAAGCTGGAAAGATGACGAGGGCCAAGCATCCCTCGAAGACAATCATGACTACATCTCAACCCTTCGAGCTGCTTCACATGGACTTATTTGGCCCTACTCTCTACTCTACTCTTACTACCACTGCTTGTGTCTATTGCTTCGTCGTTGTTGATGATTATCCAAGATACACATGGGTGCATATAATCCTCTACAAGAATGAAGTGCAGGATGTCTTCAGACGATTTGCCTACCGTGTCATGACGAACTACAGAATCAAGATCAAGCACATCAGAAGTGATAATGGCACAGAGTTCAAGAACACAGGCCTTGACACTTACCTTGATACATTGGGCATCACTCATGAGTTCTCTGCTCCATACACACCATAGCAAAATGGCATCATGGAGCGCAAGAACAGGACACTCATTAATATGGCTCGGACGATGCTTGATGAGTACAAGACTCCAAGGAAGTTTGGGCCTGAAGCCATTGATACTGCATACCACGTCATCAACCATGTTTATCTTCACAAGCTTCTAAAGAAGAAATCCTATGAGCTCCTAACTGGTAAGAAGCCAAACGCGTCGGCGTTCTGGGAACGGGGGTCCGTAGACTTGCCTGCCTGCAGCCCACGGCGTGGCTCTCCCAACGGCCCCGTACGTCCCATCTTCAGCAACCAATGCTCAAGACCCTCATGAGGGGCCAAGCCTCGCGAGGCCGATGACACAAGACCTCCTCGGGGGCAGCCTCACCAGGCTGGCTCGCGAGGGGCGGAGAGATCAAGGCAAGGCGAACCTTGCGAGGTTCCAATGATGCAATGATAGAGGCGAGGGTGTCCCGATCTTTCGATGAGATGATAACTATCGATTTGGTGGAGTCGACTTTGACGATCCCACTACAAACGTGCACGACGTTGCGCCTTAGCAATCACTAAACCAACTTTGAGAGGTTATTGACCACGCCGCAGCATAATCAACCTGACCACGAAGGTCTATTCCTGCAAGCAATCGAAGAACAAGCAAGAATATGATAATGCAATCTGAATATTGCGAATATAGATGAAGTATAGATAAAGGTGGGGATCCGTAAGCGGTCTTGGTCTGGTCGTTGGACACAAACGAAGTACACGAAGTTGCAATGGCTAACTTTTAATCTAAACAAATCCCAAGGAAAAAGCTACTAGGTGGATCTACTTATATAGGAGCAAGGGGTGGCGGCCAAGGAGGTGGGAGGACGTCCCAAGGCAGACTAAAACCAACCCTAGGTCGTACAAGGCTCATGGGCCCAAGTGGAGGTGATGCAACACCTTTGGACTTGTTGTTTGACTCAGATTCTGCTGCAGCATCACATTGTTCCGTCCATATCTCAATGCTCCGGACGAATTTAAAGGTGAATCCAATTGGAGTGGAAAGAGGACGAAATCTACTTTCCAACAAAAAAAGAATCACCCAATTCGGAGTCCGTATGAAAAAGTTCTTGCCGTTTTGAGTCAGGTATGTCTGTGTAGTCCGAATCTGAATCCAGAACGTGAGAGACTTGGATTCTATCTTCTCTTGGCCCAAAAGTGACGTGAAAGGACTTTCTGAACAGCACCTAAACTTCTCTTTTTCCCTTATCTTCATATGTGGATTGTACAAATGTCTCATACACCTGTAATTAGACAAAACACAAAAGTGTGTGAAGTATTTTTGTTCTAGATAATATAAATAGATTATTGAATAGTTGACACTAGAAATCACCTGACAAAGATGCATGTATGCAATATTTTTGGTCGTATCCAAGGTAGTCATGTCCTCATCATCCTCCCCTTCTTGAAAATAAAGCCTTCCTCGGTGTTGCTTTATCTGAAATGTGGCTAACAAAAGAGACAAGGTGTACATGTTGTATATGTATATGTCATCAATTTTTACTTCCCGTGGAATTTGCACATATGACACATGTATACATGAGTAACTTTCATAGTGAATAAAATATAAAGCCAAAATATTATCACAAGAAGTAGAAGACGTGAAAGTATTGCAACTCAGTTTGCACATATAAGTGAAGCTCTTATTCATATGAAAAGATTGACAATATTCATCATTAAACCATCCCAATATTGGTGAATAAACCTTACTTGCATAAAATTTACATGCTACAACATGCTTAAATAAGCGAACATGCAATAAGTCATTTGACACATAATCATCACCAAGATTAGAGGTCATATCAAAATGATTAAACATTGGTTCTTTTGCATCAACAGTTAATTCATTGGGTGCACTCAAAATTGTTGGTATTTCAGTTGTTTGATCACATGACACATTCATGACAGTAACATGATTCTCTAAAATAGGTGATGCGCTCAAATCAACAGGTAACTCAACACATAATATATTCAAGTTAACTAGGCATGCATCATTCTCATGTGAAGTTATATCATCAATACCTTTACAGTTACCTTGTTGCAAAGATGTAGCTGATGTACGTACGGATGATGGCAATGCACCATACTCTTGAGATGATGGCGCGCTCACAATCTGAGGTGTGGCTGCTCTAGTAGGTGCAACGGTGGAGGAACCAAGCGGTGGTGGTGAGCATGAACTAGAATAGTAGTTGTTGTAGTCACCCAATGCATCCTCCTGTAACTGTCTCTCAAAGGTACAAGCACGAACATACATACCAGTAATGCAACGAGGAATATACTGAAATCGTGCCTGAATATCATGGTTCAAACCACCAAAAAATCTATTCATTGTATCATCCTCAGATTCTTCTATGTCACAATGATGCATATAAGATTTGAACTCTTGGTAGTAAGCATGAACAGTGTTGTTGCCTTGTTTAAATTGTTCAAATTTGCGAAGCAATTCACGGCGATAGTAAGGAGGGAAAAATTGTTGTCTCATTACATCTTTTAAATCTTTCCAAGTTGTGGGTTGGTTATCAATGTTTTTCTTACAATGCACACTCCACCAAACAGAAGCAAAACCAGTAAATGCTCTAGTGATAGCTCGTACTCGCTCAAATTCAAAAAATTCATGGTGACTAAAAACTTGTTCTACTTCAAGCTCCCAAGCTAGATAAATAGCAGGATTAAATCTACCCTCAAATGACGGTAAAGAGATAACCTGACCATGTGCTTGTGTGTGTTGTCCCAACTCTCATGATGGTGATGATGTGTCCGTCGTCCAAGAACTTCTGTCTCCGGAACCTGTCATGATTAGTAGAAACAAGAAACAAAATTCGAGAATAATATTCCTATGAACTACTAGGATGTGGTTGTAAAGTGCTCACAGTAAAGCAAATATCAATATCTTACAAGTTCTTACCATGCGGCAGGTGGTGACAGGCAACCAGCGGTGTCAAATAACTCTGAAGATTGTGTAAAGTGATTGCCAGGGAAACATACGTATACACGATGTAGAAATATGTGGAGCTGGGTTGGCTATATATGGTAGCAAAAGATTAGCAATAATCAATTCAAAGATGCAATGTTGAATAAACACTCAACGACGGTACTATGCTGGTCCTAGGCTAGACCGGACTAGAGACGCGAGCCTAGAACACTAATAAGGTCACGGCGTAGCACAACTAGCATCAATAAAGGATATGAAGTAGCTCTGGACAGCAAGATATAAGTGAAGATCACAATAGCAGTAAAGATAATGATGTGAAACAACTGCCAAGCAGGATATACAACAACTCTCTCTCTCCAACTTTCCTCTTGAAAAGTTTGAGCAAACTTTCTGATAACTTTTTTCAAAGAATGCTACTAGCTCAAGCTTTCCAATGCAAAAAGAATCACTCAATTCCGAATTGATATGAGGAGTCAAAGAATTCGAAAACTGGCCTGAAAAACTGAAATAAGCTGTGTCTGCGAACTTCGGATGGCAAAAAGACCTATTTATTAAACGATTTTGAGGTGTCAAATATTGAACTAGCTTATGCAACTATTTATATGCGGCTCGTCGCTAGCTTTCATTTGAGTACTCGCGGAGCCAAAACGGACTTCGTATGAGGAAGTTATGCCTGTTTTACTGAACAGTGCACAAAAATAGATTCCAATCCGAATTCAACTACGAGATTGAGTCTAGATAGATCCGAATTTTGTTTTTTTTTCTTCTCTCTTTTTTTTCCTCACACTTTTTTTCTTTTTCTTTCTCTCTTTTTTTTTCTCTGACTTTTTTTTTCTTTTTTTTTCTCTGTCTTTTTTTTTCTCCCTCTTTCCAAGACAAACTAGATAAGATGCAAATTGGATCAAGCGAAGATGTGAACGACCTCAACTATGATTGTGATAATGAACTATGGGTAGCACGTGGTGGAAACTGATGAGTCCAGGGAGGAACGGAGTTCAGCGGGGGGAGGCAGCGGGCGGAACGGAGTTCACGTCCGATGAGTCCAGGGAGCCACCCGACGATTCGTTGTATTCTGCCTGGGGCGGGCTGCATATTCACATTCGACATTAAGGAAAGCTGCGCAAGAAAGGAACATCATGAGTTACTCTGATGTCTGAACTTATGATTTCGCCGGACGCTTGGCCCTATTCAGCCACTCCTCTTCGCTCTCTTCGGCGTCATGGGAGTAGTCCGGCGGAGGGGTCTTCCTTTTCCTAGACCCCTCGGCCTCCACTGATGGGGCGGCCTTCTTCTTCTCTTCTCCCTCCGCTGGGGGGGAGAGCTTTCTTCTCCCCCCTCCTCGTTTTCGCGAGAGGAGGGTGTCTCGGACTCGTCAGATGACGAGTCCGACAACACCAAGTTACGGGCACTCCTTCGAGTCCCGGTGGTCTTCTTCTTCTTGACCTTCCTCTCCGGCACCACATAAGGTGCCGGAGTCAGCAGCTTCACTAGGAGAGATGGGGCTGGGTCTTCGGGCAGGGGAGCCGGACAGTTAATTGGTCCGGATATCGCCTGCCGAGCCTGTCAAAGGTGAGGGAGTTTAGATCCCGCATAGAGTTAATCTATGAAAAAGAGCATAATAATCCTGTCAAAGGCATAGATAGCTTACCTCGCTAGCGTGACGCTGCGTGATGTATCCGCGGTCCTCGGAAGCGGATGCGGGGGCCTCGGCTCCTTTGATTAGCACCTTCCAGACGTCTTCATACGACGTGTCGAAGAGCCTGTTGAGGGTCCGGTGCTGCGCCGGGTCGAACTCCCACAAATTGAAATCCCGTTGTTGGCACGGGAGGATCAGACGAACGAGCATGACCTGGACTATATTAACAAGCCGGATTGGCTTGCTTACCAGGGACTGGATGCAGGTCTTCAGTCTGGTCACCTCTTCCTTGTTGCCCCACGACAGGCCCGTCTCTTTCCAGGACATAAGCCGCATGGGGGGTCCGGATATGAACTCGGGGGCTGCGACCCATTCCGGATCGCGTGGCTCGGTGATGTAAAACCACCCGGCTTGCCACCCCTTTAGGGTCTCCACAAAGGAGCCCTCGAACCAGAGGACGTTGGCTATCTTGCCAGCCATAGCGCCTCCGCACTCCGCTTGGCTGCCGCGCACCACCTTGGGCTTGACGTTGAAGGTCTTGAGCCAAAGGCCGAAATGGGGGCGGACGCGGAGGAAGGCCTCACACACGACAATAAACGCCGAGATATTGAGGATGAAGTTCGGGGCCAGATCGTGGAAGTCTAGGCCATAGTAGAACATGAGTCCCCGGACGAATGGGTGAAGTGGAAAACCCAGTCCGCGGAGGAAGTGGGGAAGGAAAACTACCCTCTCATGGGGCCTTGGGGTGGGGAGAAGCTGCCCCATCTCGGGAAGCCGGTGCGGGATGTCCTTGGACAGGTATCCGGCCTTCCTTAGCTTTTTTACTTGAACCTCCATGACGGAGGAGACCATCCACTTGCCTCCCGCTCCGGACATTGCTGGAGAAGGTTGAGGAGGGAAGAGCGGGCTTGGGCACTGGAGCTTGAGTGCGCGAGAGATGGATTGGCAAAGGAGGAAGAAGGCGTAGGTAAAAAAGGTGGATCCTTATCCCCTTATATGGGCGGATGCGGTTATGCGTCCCCACCTACCTAATAAAACTCGCTTGCCTCCCAAGCGCCGTGGTAAATGGCGCGGTTGGGTTACCCACGTCCGTATTGACGAGAATCCCGTTAAGAGGGGCACACAATCTCTGCTTTGACAAGACGTGCCAAGAAAACCGCCTCGCTAAACGTGCTGAGGTGGAAAAGTGAAAACAATTTGTATAAAGAGCTTGGTCGTGGTGTGATGACGCACTGCGAAATATGTCAGCAGATTTGATTTGTGCTAATATTATTCTCTCTATGGAAATATGTGGAAACTTATTTTGCAGAGCCGGACACTATTCTTGGTGTTTACAATCTTCTATGAAGGACTTGGAGGGGGAACCCGCCTTGCAATGTCGAAGACAATTTGCTCGCCGGACTCGTCGTCATTGAAGCCTGGTTCAGGGGCTACTGAGGGAGTCCTGGATTAGGGGGTGTTCGGGTAGCCGGACTATACCTTCGCCGGACTCCTGGACTATGAAGATACAAGATTGAAGACTTCGTCCCGTGTCCGGATGGGACTTTCCTTGGCATGGAAGGCAAGCTAGGCGATGCGGATAATCAAGATCTCCTACCATTGTAACCGACTCTGTGTAACCCTAACCCTACCCGGTGTCTATATAAGCCGGAGGGTTGTAGTCCGTAGGACGGAACCATCATCATACACAATCATACCATATGCTAGCTTCTAGGGTTTAGCCTCCATGATCTCGTGGTAGATCTACTCTTGTACTACCCATATCATCAATATTAATCAAGCAGGAGTAGGGTATTACCTCCATCAAGAGGGCCCGAACCTGGGTAAAAACATCGTGTCCCTTGTCTCCTGTTACCATCCGGCCTTGACGCACAGTTCGGGACCCCCTACCCGAGATCCGCCGGTTTTGACACCGACATAAATCCTGAAGAGAACTATGGTCAGCGCAAGACTCGAATCCAATGGATTCAAAGATATTGGGCGGAACAATCGTTCCTATACAGATATGTAGCTGCTGAATATGCTGAAAAGAACGCCATCAAGCGACCATGGGGAGATATTTTATACAAAAATTTGCAGCCCAAGTCCAAGTCCGAAGCCATTGCTCAAGGCTTCTACCCATGCATGGTCCGAGGACCGCAGCCCGAGAATGCCGACCCATCCTCTCTGCTGTGGTGTCGCGAGGACAATCTGTTCAAGTGCAACTATATGTTTGCAAAAAATTCTGTTGCTAAGAACAAGAAAGCATTTGGACTCGACTTCAACCCTGACCCATCTGCTCCAAGGGCTGATGAGACCCGTGATGCAAATCCAAACATCGTCGACCCCTTCTATAACCTCGAAGCCTCATCACTCACATAGTAGTACAGGAGGCCGCTGTGGATCACTTAGCTGTTGACGCAGATTCTGATGAAACGTCAGCTCCACCTAAGCCGCAGAAGCAAAAGAAAACAAAGGCTTCAAATCCCTCTATCGCACCAAGAGCTTCACGTGTGAAGCCATTAGCCTCTGCACCTCCTGAAGCCAGTGTGCAATCTGAAGATCTTTCTCGAGTCTCCAAGAAGATAGAGAAGTCCAAGATGAAGAAGAAGCTTATCAAGAGTTCTGCGCAAGAACTGACCCCTGCTGCCGTTCTGCGCAATGAGGATGCCACCATTGATCTATCAAGTGATGAAGATCTTGGTGATGATGCCCTTGAGCTACTAATCAAGAGCAAGCAAGAGGCGGAGATCTTCAACGATCTGCCCCTCTCAACGATCTGCCCCTCTTTGATGTAGATATCCTGAATAACTTCATGGATGAATGGTTTGACAACCCGAGCCTCAACATTGATGATCTTCAGCTCCCGGTGAACATAAGCGTCACATTCCATGGAGCCATTGCTAATGATCTGGCTCTGGCTCAGAAGATCGTCAAGCTGAAGAACAAAATTGATTATGAAAAGGCTCAATTCTAGAAGAACATGGCCAAGCTCACTGTGGTTGATGTTCAAAGCTTCAAGCAGATGTTGCATGACCTCAAGGAAGAGTTTCACAAGAAGCGTGAAGAAGCAAAAGGTTCAAGAGAGCAGATGAAATACTTCACAGAAAAATGTGTTCAAGCACACAATGAGGCAGAAAAGCGCAAGGCTCTTGGGAGTCCAGGCATCGACCCCAAGATGGCTGCCAAACAGAAGAAGAAGCCTGCTGTGGCCCAAGCTGAAGCATCAAGGCAGGAAGCACCTCGCATTGTCTTCCCTGCCAGCATGACATGCTCGAAGCCTAAGGTCCCCTCAGCAGCTTCAGAACTGAAGAAGACAAGGGAAGTTGAGGCCGAAGCCAAGAAACGCAAGCACAAGAATGCCTCTAATGGTGCTCCATCAACAAAGAAGCCGAAGGCAAAGTCTTTGCGAAAAGAGCGTGCTGCTGCCATAGAGCCACTTGTTGTCGAGCCCATCTCAGTTGCTCGTCCTGCCTCCACCAACCAAGAGCCTCAACTTGTAGTTCATGAGCTTGCTTTCACAGAGGCTCCTGAAGATGAAGAAATTCCAGCTGTCGATCCCATCACAGCTGAAGACATTGGTCATGATGACAATGTAGAGGATGATGAAGTCCTTCTTCAGATCGAGCACCAACTGGTATCATCGGCTGTTCTCACGAACAGCGAACTAATTAGCATTGGTTGTCCTTTGACGCCAATTGCTCAGAATGATTCGTGGGCTGATCACCCTCAACAAGACACACCAAGTCAAGATGACAACCCAGTACTCCACCACCTCAAGTCACCACTCCGGTGCTTGACGATGAAAATTACTTGGTGCATACCACTCCCTCACCACAGGCGTCGCCAGCTTTCCGCAGGCTTCGCAAAGGCCCTAGGCCCACAGGTCACCATGTCGAGCATTCCAAAAAGGGAAGCGCCTCAAAACTCAGTAGCACGTTAAGTGTTTCCTGACGCCACCCCTACCATGAATGTCTTTGAGTCCAAAGCCAAAGCTGTTGAAGACATTCCGGCTGCATCAGCCGATGACAATCAAGAACCAAGAGAAGAAGAAAGAGTTGCCACACACCTTGTTACTCAAGAAGTTGTTCTCGAGGAGAACGTGTCTATGCCCGACCCTCCTGTTACTGAAGCGGAGGTTGAAAACATTGAGGCGGACACAAACAACACTACTGAAGCCAATGACACTGTCATGGCTGAAGACAATGTGGCGCCTGAAGCTAATGTTGCCCCTGAAGCTAGTGTGCAACCTAAATCCATAGTCAATGCCGAAGCTGCTGTTCCACCCCCAAGGCCTCACACTATTGAGCAGGCATATGATCGCGGCCAACTTGTCACTGTACGATGGCCTGTTCTGGTTCCTCCCACTGCTCCCGGACAACAATATGAATACCATGTGGAGCAAAGGCCTCAGGTCCAGAAGCCAAAGCCCAGACTACCAAGATTTCCTAGTGCTGCAACACCGCCAGGATCGTTCAATGTAAGCAGCTTCAGGGCACACAACACATTCTTTGACAGTGCCAAGAACTCGTACTCGAAGCCAAAGATCTCATCTGATCGCTTCTGGAGCTATCAGTAGCGCAGTTATTACTCATGTGTATTATACAATCAAGGGCAAATATTTCCTCACACGCGTCTGGACTGTGAAGCCATTGCTGGTCTGCCCTTCTTGGAAGAGGCTCTAGATTTTTTCGAGAGATGCTGGCCTTCTGCAGTTCGTCACTGACAAAGAGCATTGGAACGAAGAGCTTCTGCTGCAGTTCTATGCCACTCTTCACATTCATGGCTACAACAGGGATCCGAAGACTTGGGTCCTTGAGTGGATGACAGGTGATGTGCATCATGAAGCTAAAGCTCAAGATATCATTGAGCTTACTTCCCTACACACTCCAGGTGATCTCTATGAACCTGGTTGTCAGCTACACAGGAATGCATTGGAGAGTATATTTCAGAAGCCTGAGCCAAACATGATTCAGATGCTCAGCATGATGAAGCCATTGCCACACGATGCTGAATATCCCAAGGATTTCTTTGTTGAAGACCTCGAGTATCTTCCCCGTACCATTTATCACATTGTGAGGCAAACTCTATGGCCCGTCAAAGGACATTCTCCTGCAGCCAAGCTTGAAGGCACGATGAAGACATTGGTGTTCTATATTCTCAATGGCATCAGCTTCAATGCTCAAGATTTCTTCATCAGGCAACTTGCAGCATCTGGAGTTGATCTATTTGGCTTGAAGTTTTATGCTCCATGGGTGATGCGCTTAATCAAGCTTCACTCTTCTGTCAACTATCACCCCTCTGCGTGCAACCATCTTATCTTCTTGCCTGAGGTTGATATGTCTGTCGAAGCCATCTACCCTGAGCCTGCCGAGGAACAACTTTATCTTCATAACGTTGATCATCAGAGCTTCACACAACCAATTGAAGGGGTTCATGTTCCAAATACTGCCACTCCTGCTTACCCTCTAGCTGGAAATACACGTGCACCTCATCATGCAAACACTGAAGCCACTGAAAGCACCATTGCTCAAAGGCCTCAGAAGCGATCTTGTGTATTCAATGACCGAGAGATTCTTGTGGCCTTACATCAGAAATAGGATAGGCACCATGACTGGCTAAAGCGTCAGATGCAGAGCCTCTTGGTGGATGTTAATCGCATTTGCAATCTTGCCACCAAGAACGCATTCGTATCACATGAAGCCTGTCAGAGGTCTTTGAAGAGTACGAATTTGCTAAGCTCTAAAGGCGATCTTCGTGAAGATGGCTTCACAGAGTGCTTCAAATTTGATTCCACGCCTCCTCAGAATGTCGTCTTGCATCGTACTCCTTTCTTAGAAGACTGAGAGTATTCATCTTAGGCTGCAACTGTTGTTGCGAGTCGTCGATGCCACTTCACCAACCATGACTTCACCGCGTATCAACACTGCACCAGCGAACTCCAACGTCGACCCTGCACCTTCATCTACTCCTGATGGAAACGAGTAGATGCTCTATGTCTTCAAACCTTTTTGGTCCTTACTGACAAAAGGGGGAGAAGCATATGAGTTGATAGTCTTCAAGCGGGTCCATATGGGTGGTTGCTATATTTTTTTGCCAAGTGGTTACAACTCTCGTTTTTGATACATTTGGTTCTTTGGGTTGTAACACTTAAACTTGATGGTCGTCTGCTACTTTGTCTGCTATTCTATGACGCAATGATAAATTCCGCATGAAGTCATTCTGCAGACGTCCATTTTTCATTATGTATGTCATTATGTTCGTTATATCTTTTTATGCATGATGAATTGTCTTCATCAGTTGAAGAGGATCTCCACAAGTAAAACCTGCCATGTGCATTTGCATTCAAGAGCAAACTACTTATATGCACATCTTCAGGGGGAGCCTTTTGCTACTTATGAAGACAATGCCTTGACCCTTACAATTTCACATACTTTTATCCCCGTTGAAAACTTCAACCAGTTTGTCATCAATCACCAAAAATGGGGAGATTGTAAGTGCATCTAGTGCCACCCCTAGTTGGTTTTGGAGTATTGATGACAAACTTGGTTTAGGGACTAATGTGTTTGTGAGAATTGCAGTATAACACAAATAGTAGTCCCTCATTGATTCGGTTTACCTACCGGAGATGACCCCTAAAAATCTGTGAAGACATTGAAGACAATGGTGGTATGTGAAGATATTCACAATGAAGATTATGACTCGAGAAGACATTCACGTGAAGACTATGGAGTGCGAAGACATAGTTGTTTCGTAGTTTCTTTTTCTTCTTTGTTGAGTCATAGGAACCACCGCACTTTTAAGTGGGGTCCAAGTGAACAAAGTCAGAGTGACTGAAGTGATGCTCAACCAAATCCTATGTCTTCGAGTGAAGACAATGAGAGCAAATCTTATCAAGAGCTGGATGAGTCAGCTTTACTTGTAGCCCAAGTCAAGCTGTCGCGTGTGTTTGAAATCTGACCATTGGACACGTGTCAGTTCCTTAGTGACCCAAGGTCATTTCGGACAAATCAGGTCGGGTTGCCTCCTGGCTATAAATAGCCCACCCCCTACACCATAAATTGGTGGCTGCTCAGAGTTAGTGCACGACTTTTGTCGTTTGAGAGAAACCCACCTCCAAAGCATTTGAGAGGGAGATCCTTGCAAGGACAAAGCCCAAAACACCCAGAGCCAAAGAGTGTTAGGCATCACTGAAGTCTTTCTGTCCACGTGATCTGAAGACTTATTTCACTTGAGGACTGTGAATCCTGCAGCCAGTTAGGCGCCGTGTTTTGAGCATCCAAGAGTCATTGTGGATTGCCGGTGAACGAAGTTTGTGAAGGTTTGGAAGTCTACCTTGAAGACTTACCATAGTGATTAGGCGAGGACTAGGTGTCCCTAGCTCAAGGGGAATAAGGTGAAGACGCGATCTTCTGAGTTAAATCTCAGCCTCCCTAACCAGACGTACAGTTGTCACAACAACCGGAACTGGTCCAACAAATCTCTGTCCTCACCGAGCAATTGGTTCTATCTCTTCCCTCTCTTTATTTACAGTTTGTCTTCGTGAAGTCATTGCCTGCTTGCTTGATCTGTTTGACTTCACTGTGTGACGACTATTGTTGTTTGTCTTCATACTATCTTCCATCCTGATCTATACTACCTAGCTGCTAATAGTCTTCGTGCTTTCACTTCATTACTTACTTGACTATGGCTTGTCTAGTGTAGTCTACCTTCCGCTGCATATCAATAGGTTCATTTCTATTGTTTGTCTTCAAAGCCCCCGTGTTTTGAAGACTTTCATCAAAATTGCCTATTCACCCCCCTCTAGTCGATAACTAGCACTTTGATGGTCCGGTTCTCTATTAAAAGGAGGCCTTAATATCCCTTTGTTTCCATTAGGACCCCGCTGCCACGGGAGGGTAGGACAAAATGTGTCATGCAAGTTCTTTTCCATAAGCACGTATGACTATATTCGGAATACATGCCTACATTATATTGATGAATTGGAGCTAGTTCCGTGTCACCCTAGGTTATAACTATTGCATGATGAATGCCATCCGACATAATTATCCATCATTGATCCATTGCCTATGAGCTTTTCACATATTGATCTTTGCTATGTTACTTTCCCGGTGCCACTATTACAATTGCTACAAAACTCCTACTATTACTTTTGCCATTGTTATCGTTACTTCCATACTACTTTCCCACTAAATACTTTGCTGAAGTTATTAAGTCTGTCAGGTGTGGTTGAATTGACAACTCAGCTGCTAATACTTGAGAATATTCTTTGGCTCCCCTTGTGTCGAATAAATAAATTTGGGTTGAATACTCTACCCTCGAAAACTGTTGCAATCCCCTATACTTGTGGATTATCAACTTCCTAGATATCACTACCTACTATTTCACTTCTTGCATGCTATATTTATGATAATGGTGTTGTTCTGATGGCACCTGTTGGTTCCATCAGACTGCTTCATGTTCTCTATGCTTAATTACACATCAGCAAACTAGCATGTGGTTCCGCAGCTTTTTGTTCATTTTACCACACATTTTCTGATGCTAGCTATTTCATCACTTCTCCGAGCCTCTGTTCATTACTTTTTTGTGCATTCTTGATCTTGCCAAGTTGCATGACTAATTTGATGCTTCTATTAATTATGGAGTTACCAACCCCATCAAGCAAAATATTTGTTCTTTTGGGGCTGGCACCTCAAACAAGCATAAAAATAGAGTGAAGCACATATATTGTCGTGTAAGCACACACCCTTCTTTCATTAGTTCAGATGAACCATTGATGATCAATTCAAACCAGTGCATGCGATTAAAATTAATTTATCTAAATAAAGGGTGCAGAATAAACTACAACAACTAGATTTGCAACCACGGGATGCAGACGATATCTTCAAAGAACATTGCAATAGCAGCGAGGCTTCACAGCAACATATGGTAAGCCAATGTGTTTTACTACATGTGAAATGTAATGTGTGTGGGCTGCTTTCTTAGCTTGTGCCGTCAACCTGTAATCCTACAGAATTACAAATAGTGCAGTTGTCTTCTTTGTTGTATTGCTTGATTCGAATGCTTGTTTTGTTATATGTTAGGCTGTACCTGAGTTGGCCAATATGTCAGCAGCGACTCCTATACCATAAAGAAATGCATGCGTAGTTCATTTGACTCCTTAACTTTTCCTATGAACTTCATCACAAGACTGTCTTCGTAGTTTATATGAGGCCACACTGCTAAGTGCTTTCTCAGACTATTTCAACTGCTTAGATGCCTTGGAAACTTAAATATAGTGATGGTACACTCCCTTTCAACTAGGGATGTCAACTAGGTCCCATTTAATCCCGATTAAAGTCCACTAGTGATATGATAGTTCAAAAGAGTTTTTGTTTTTTGAGGAAAATGAACTAGGGAGCTAGCAAAAACTAACTAGATGGGACTGGCGGATGCCGTTTATTTGCCACGTACATCCCTACTTTCATCTTATCATTTTAGTTTCTTTTTGACTGATGCAACTTCGAACCATTTAAATATAGCTTGCCATGCTCGGCAATAATTCGTATGTTGTTTACCATGTAAGCTTACTACCTGGATCATGCAATAACTATCTCTTACTTATGTCCAACGAAAACCTTTCAGGATGCCGTTCACACTAGGACACAATGTACAACCCCAGAATCTATTTGTGGAAGCAGTGCGCCATCCATGTTACCATATGGTAGCAGTTCAGAGGCAACACCACCAGAGAGCAGTCTGAGCACAAATATTATAGTTCTTGAGGTTGTACTAGAGGCAGAAAGAGATGGTGTGGCTGCCATGAATGAGGTAATCTTGATCTTGAGGCTGGAAATTATGCAATTAGCTTCACGCATTATGCAAGCAACCCAAGAATTAGAGGAAGTAAGAATGTTGCATTTGAACACGGAGGAGGTCCTGCTGCTTCTGCTATCTGAAGCCCAGGTAATCCCAGTTCTACTTTAGATACCAGTTGAAATTGTCATTAGATTAGTATACTTGCATGTTGTGTCATGTCTCTGAATGGATTATGTTGTAAGACCACCTATGTTGTCCATGTGTTGTAATGATCTGAATTTTTTAGGCGAGGTAATCCTCAGTACTTGTATGATTGACATAAGGTCAAGTGTTTTTCGTGTGAACATATTGTATTGGATGAAATAACTATTTGACTCAGATTGTATCCAAACTACTGAATTCGAAGATCATGGCATTTCTAAATCATATTCATATATAAAGGTGTAATAAATCTTTGTCGTGGTTTTGAAGAAATAAATAACAAAATGTAGAATGATGTATGGATATTCGTAATCGAATACAAATTGGATTTGAAAAGTTGCCAGGGCCCAGGGTAAACAGGAATGCTAATTCTCCCAAATTTTGAACGAAGCGGCAAAACACGCACTATCATTTGTCTACTGCCCGAATCAAGTGTTTGCGAGATGGAAATTACTGCCTACCCCTGACACTTCACATCCTAATTAACCCGATTTCCACTGCTATCGATAGGGGTAGACTAGTAACTTCAATCAGACGTGACACGACCGCCTCTGAGCCCATTCAGACACGGCGGGCGCCAAACATGGGCGGGAAAACACATTTGATTCAAGCTCGTCCGAAAGACCAGTGTCTCTCCCTCCATTTCCCCATTCAAACGCGGTGGGCGGCAAAACAAACTCTCTTCATCCGAAATCGATGTAGGCAAATATTTTAAATAGGGGCAAATGTGTAACTTCCCTCAGACGTGACACAACCGCCCTACCTATCAGCCCCATTCATACACCGTGGGCGCCAACCATGGGCGGCAAAACACCCTCTCCTCGCCTGAAATCGCTACCGGCAAATATTGGGGAGATGCGAGATTATCGTCCTATCCCCAACCGACGAGATGTCTGTATTTTTAATGGGGGATAAGTTCGTAACTTTCCCACATTTCAGACAAGCGCGTCCCAAAGTTTGAGATCCCCCTCCCCCTCCATTTCCTCATTCATACACCGTAGGCACCATGACAACCTCCCCACTCCGGCCAGCCTCCTCCGTCCGCCACCCATCCTCCACCTTGTCGGAGCCGCTACCCCTACCCTGTCGTCCACTGCAAGAGATGGACGTCTCTCATCCACGATGCCGGGCCAGGATCCTTTCATCACGTCCTCTCGCTTCATCAGCGCTGTCGTCCACCTTACCGTTGCCACTCCTACGACCGCCTCGTCCATGGCAACAGGACTTATCCCCCAATCCAGCCATGTGCTGTCTAAAGTCTTCTTCCGCGCCGCCGATAGCCATCGCACCCATAGCACCCTCAACATATCAGCAGGGGTCTACGCGACGTCGCAAGAGAGGTGGTACTCTTTCATATCTGCTTAAATTATTGATCTCACCCTGAAAATAGATCGTAACTTGTTTACTATACTTTTCTTGTCTATACCAAATCATAGTGGCTAGTTGAAAGCAAACATTGGTTGCGAAGTAGCCTTTGTCCGGTTTGCACCTTCAGATCCGCCATGGCACGGTCACTATACTCGTAAAGCCTATGGTTTTCCCCCTTTATATTCACTACCATCATCGTATGTGCTTCTTGTCATGCTAGCACTGCTCCTCAAGACCTCAAACCATCAAGCGAAACAACATGCCACTCATAATTCCAAAGCTTAGTTGTTGAAATACGAATCTGATATGATGCTCATATTACTAAAATGGAGAATGTTTAATTGGTCAGCTAATGTTCCTATATTCGTTTCAAAAAGCATGTGCGCCACACACTGGCGGAGCTACAGTTAAAATATTGGGCGCGCCAGATGGCTTAGGCTACAGGGGATCCCAAATTTTGGTACAAATTTACCTTCACTCCTTTGTATATTGGACTAGGGTTGGGCGGGCCATGGCATTGTTTTGTTTTTATCTAGCTCCGCCACTGGTGCCACATATAGAGAGACAACATGGATTTGTATTTCTCTGTGCGCTCTGGTTCATCATGGGTGGGCAACACACATTGTATTACCTAACTAGCAAGATGCCCATGCGTTGCACGTAACAGCAAGATGCATTTGTATGAGTAGTTTATCTTGTGGGAGAAAAGGATGAACGAGGGAAGGCCTTATCTGCAAATGTGGAGAGGAGTGCGGGTAAATTGTCATAGTTTCCTTCCTATCTATTATATATAGATCGGACGACCTATATTGGAGGATGGCGGGCACACCATCATGGGTTGGCAGCAGACATTGTATAGAAAGACTTGTAATATCTTCAATCTGCTTGCTCTTCTGCTATTCTTTAACATGACCCTCTTCTCTTCTTTAATAAGTATGTTCCTTGTTGGGAAGAGTAGCAGAGACATTTGCGGTCGACTAGTCAGGTCGAGTTGTTCTCCCTTGGTACATTTTGAATCTGTCAGGTCGGGTCGACTTGTTCTTCTTTACTATATGTTGAAGCTGTTATCTGCGAAGAATCATCACTTCTGGAGCTCTCATATTTTGAGTAGTAGGCCACATTATATTAATGCACACACCAAATTACATCATACATGGCATCTCTTAGAAGAATTGCAGAGATAGCACAAAGGGGTTTACAGGGAGGAAATATAGGATTAGACTCACTTCTGCATTAGAAAGATAATCTCACTTGTTTTTATGTTTTCATGCATGTCAGGTATTGAACATGATCAAAATGAATATGAGAATGGGCGCACGAGAGGAATATTGCAGAACAATCCACTGGCTAACAAACTTGGCATGGTGGAGGATGGCCTATCTTATTCACCCATCAAGGTGCTTGCTCTAACTTGGCAAGGTTGTATTGGTCACACATATTTTGCATATGACCTCTTGCATTACTTATACTTTGTTACACCACCATCTTCTTAGTTTAAGCAACATATATAAGTATATGCCATACCTACCCATTTTCTGTACCTATTCCATGTGTCATCATACTATGTTTTTTCAGTCAAATGTTGTTCTTTCGTAATAGATGTCCAAAAGGAAGAGGGTGAGTTCAGATCCTCAAGGACTACAAACTAGGTATTTGGAAAAGGTAGTGATACCTGTTAAATCAGAAAGATCAGCAGCCACATAAAACATAGGACCAACTGTACCACACTTTACCCCTACTCCAGTGGCCAAACCCCTATTAGAACTGCTAAGAGCCCAGCGTCAGGTACTGTCTATGATATCAATTCAAAAATTGAACTCCTAAATTTCTACATGTGCCTTACCTTCTCTATGTTCGCTTCTAAATTTCTACACGTACTATAAATGTTCACTTATTTATCCTCCCTTTTGCTCGAAATTATAAGATCTATATTTACTCTTAGATAAATGTAGAATTAACACAATGGTTATGAAGTTTTGGATTGCTCATGTAAGTACGTGTTGTCATGTACCCCCTCTCTATCGAATTAATTGTTGCTCAATTGGATGTATTGAGAAATTAATAGTGCTAGATACATCCATATGAGCGACAAGTAATAACGAACGGTGGTGGTATTACTGTACTTGCATTGCGAGACAGTTGATTGTCTAGCATTACTCTGCATCTTATCTCCCATGCCCTCCACTTTCTCCAAATTATCAGATCTACATTTACTCTTACCAAAATGTTGAATAAAGTCAATGCCACTGCACACATTGATGTCTGCATTCCTCTTGTCACTACCTTTTGCCTTGTAACGCTGTCCTTAATTAATTGCTATTTGGTTATGTGTCATCACTCCGCACCTGAGCTTCATTATCCTCTATTTCTTCCAATATTATTTGATCTATATTTACTCTTTACAAAATGTAGAATAATGGCAGCGCTTATAAAGAAGTTTCTTTGCGGAATTTATTGATTTATCCTTCCATCGACATGGAGAAGGGCTTTGTCCAGCTGTGTTAACATGTAATGTAAGTTCATCCTTCTCAAGCCTTCAAAATTTTCTCTAGTATAGATTTGGATAGGCATCATTTCCTCCACTACTGTTTACTTTGGTGTTTACATCTGATTGGATGTTTGCAACAACTACAAGTTTTAAATTGTAGTTGTAAAAACATTTTCCTTATGCAGAACAAATCCATTCATTTGCTTATATAATTGTGAAACCTGTTATGTGTCTCCTTGTTTTTCTTTCAGAGTCATATCTCTTATGCCAGGCAGAACTTTAGGGAAGATAGTGAGACAAACCATCTTGAAGAGGGCGAGATGACCCCAAGGTCCTGTCTTGATGAAGACAGTGAGTTGAAGCTACTCACCAGCAGCTATGATACAACCTCTGTGCAGTTGCTGCCTCAATCAGTTCGACTTCTTTAGTCTCAACTTAAAGCAGAAAGGCTTGTTTCAGCTCAGCTCCGACTTGATGTCAATGATGCAATGAAGATTTCCAAGGACTGCCTTGTGGGCTTTGGTGCTATACAGCTAGGGATAGAGCATCTATCATTGACACAACTGAGGTCTCATCAGCTTGTTTGGCTGCTTGGAGTGCACGTCCCGTCCAGAACTAATGCCTTCTGAAGTGCTCTTAGTTTTGTATATTCTTTTGGCAGCACATTTATATGCACTCGTGGCAACCTTTGATGCCCACTGTATGTAATCCACGGTCATGTTGCGCTTTATTATCACCGGTGGCAAACTTTGATGCCCAGTGGATGTAATATGTCGTAATTTCTTTATTGTATAGTCTAGGTTTATTCTTGGTCGGTATGCTATAATTTAGGTCGGAAGGTTCAATGGATCTCAATGTTGTCGGTCTTCAGGCCGGCCCGTTACTCGCTATATATGGGCCAAAACATGGGCCTATAATCATCTTGGGCCATTTGTAGTTCTAACATATAGTAGTTTGTCGCCTTTAACAGGCTGAGTAAAGTTCTGGCCAGTTGGGCGAGAGAATACCATGGGATCTTAATAGGCTAAAAACTAGATTGGGGTAGCGTTGCGCCGAAAAATTCACGGGCCAATACAGGCCGAAACTGCCTAAGGCCCATGTTTGGCCCAAATAGGATGAGCCTTTAACAGGCCAAAATATATCTCGGGCCTTGTTTGGCCCAATAAAATTATGGGCTTTAAGCGGGCCGGTATCAACGCGGACCGTAGGCCCAACAGTGTCTTGGGCCATTAACAGATGGGCTAAAGCAGGCCGTATCCAACGCGGGCTATTATTAGGCCCAACTGTTGCACGGGCCATTGACAGGCCGATAGGCCAGTTGGGCTGAAATTAATCCATGAAGACTACGGGCCGTTAAGAGGCCTAAAGTTACTTTGGACAAGAAATAGCCTAGTTTTTGCATGGGACGTTAAATGGCCTAAAGTGAAACCGGGCCGACAACGTCCCAGATGCACCACGGGCAGCTAACAGGTTGAAACTATTATCGGGTCAAACTGGTAAACGGGCATTTAATAGGCTGAATTACAAATCCGGCTTAGAATGGGCCCAAAAGAACAGTGCCCTGTTAACGAGCCTGATCTGATATGGGCCATAATTTGGCTCAAAACATGACAGGCTGCGAACGGGCCTGATCTAATATGGGCCTCAATTTGACCCAAAACATGGCAGGCTGTTAACGGGCCAGCCCACTAGTGTCTGAAAAAATATGGTGGGCCTTTAGTTGGGCCGGCCTATTTACCTTAAATGGGCCACTGTTGGGCTGTGCCATGTGTCAACATATCATAGGCGTCTTCCGTCCATTGTAGGGACGATGTCTGTCCCACCGATGAGCTGACACGTGCATTATACGGCGAATGAGAATTTTACACGTGGAAAATCCCCATTGGTCGTGGCTGTTAACGGGTTGTCGGATCCAAATCGGAACCTGATAGCTTAACGGCGACCCTTTACGGTGGATGCCACGTGTCGGTTACCCTTGACGAAAGAACTTCTATGACGCATGATTTATTGTCATTGAAGTGGACACTTCCGTGATGATAATTTTGGTAATGTCATGGAACACTTCTATGACAACACAGGTATGACTATCTTGATTTTGTCATAAAATTGCCATGGATGTACATGCATGACGGAAAATGTGACCTACTGTGGCAAACACGTATCATCACAGAAGTGTATTTTTTTGTAGTGTAAGGTGCCGCGGCCAGCATTTCTTCCAGCTAAGCCGACCTGGGGTCTTTGGGTAGTGGGGCCAGACTATTCATCTTCTCAGCCTTTTCTCGAGCCAACCCTGTGGAAATATGAGAGCGAAGAGTCAATATATTCTAATGTGAATGTCTGACTTTGGAGCGAATCAAAGCCTTGTTACCTTCTTGGGAGGGTGTTCCTCGTCGAGGCCGGCGTCCTCCTCATCTTCTGCTGGCCAATCCTCTTCCTGTGGTTTGAGTAGCGCCCTCCATAGCTTGTCATAGGTGGTGTCGAGGAAGCGCCAGAGTTCGGCGATCACCTTGCCACAGTTTGGCGATCAAATAAAAAGTTCGACGTGCATAAGAAAGGACGCGTAGGCAATGCATCAAACGGTGGTGTCGGCCTCCGGCGCTTGAGGAGTCGGCGTGCGCGGGCTGGTCGGCGTCGATGCAGCTTCTGTGCTGGGCGTCGTGGAGGCATCATCACTCGGGCTTGGCGGCGGTGTTGGCGTCGGCATGGGATTTGACGGCCCCGTCGACGGCATCTGGTTCAGGATGAGGCCATGCTCCACCAGGTACCACGCCTTGAGCTGCTCGGCGTCGCTCCGGAGCATATCCGCCCCCCATCAGGAAAGCCAGGTCAGTGTTCCTCTTCTTTGCGGCGACGTTGGTCCGGAGCAGGTCGAGCTTGACGTCGTTGTTCGTCATCAACGCTAACCACTGCGCCTCGGTTTTCCCTTCCTGCTGGGCGGCCCGTGTGTGGGCGTCGGCGATGCAATGCTCGATGGACTATTGCACACGTGTGGTAGCTGACTTGGCCCATTTCTTGTCGTCCAGGCGCCCGTCGGCCGCGCCCGGTGTCGGCATGTCGACTTGTACGTCTCCTTGGCCTTGGTGAGGGTGCGTTGGACTTCCGCCCACTTCTCGCACTTCTCGATTCGGGAGAAGACGTGGAGATACTTGAAATCTTGGTCGGTCCTGCTGTCTTAGCGATACATGGCGAACATCCGCACCATCTGCGCCGAGGAACAACAGTCGGCAGTGCACACGGCGAAAGGAAATGGCAGAGACCGGCGTGTCATACCTGACCCTCGATGTTGGTGCCGCTCTCCGGGCAAGTCACAATATCCTCGACGATCCCATGCCATTTGTTGGACGCCGTTTGGATGTGCCCCCAATGGTTCATCATGGCCTTCGAGTAGTGCTGCATGTGGACGCCGGCGAAGTAGGGGTGGACAACCTGGCGCTGGTCGAACTTGGCCTTGATGCGCTCCAAATACGTGTCGACGCTCTGGTTTGTGCCAGTGATCGGGTCGAGGTAGACGATTTTCCACACTTCGGTGAGGCACTCGTCCTCCTTGGATGCCCACTTGACGGGCGGATCGCCAGTCCTGGCCGCCCGCTTCTTCTTCTTCTTCCGTTTCCTTGCCAGAGCAGGCGTCGGCTCCTCATCCTCCTCGTTATCCTCCTCCTATGGCTCCTCCTCGCCATAGTCGAGCTTGCCGTCCATGTCGCTGTTGAGGTCCATTGTATCATCTTGGGCAGTGAACTCGAGGGAGATGGCGGCGGCGGCCGACCCGGTCATGATGATGTCGTCCATGTTGGCCTCCGTCGCGTGGGTGTCGACGAGATGCGACGAGGAGGCTTGTGAGAACAGCAGCATGCCACGGCGTAGAGGTGGCGTCGGGGAGGATGCGTAGGCCGGCGGCGAGTAGGTGTGTGGGGGGTACTGCATGCCGGCGAAGGCGGGCGAGGGCGTGCGCTTGGCCGGGTGACCATGTGGAAAGGTGATGTTGGGGCTGAACCCACTGTGCGCGTCACCGTCGGCGTAGCCTGGCGGGGGCGTGCAGCCCCAGGGGTGTGGCGATGATGAGAAGCCGGCCGGAGACCCGACGCTTTGCTGGCTCCAGGACGCGTACAGGCCATGGTCACCGGGTGGTTTCATCATCCCCGCGCGAGAAGCCTCGGCTTGTTCGGCCGCGCAATCCTCCTGCTCTGCCACGGCCGCAGCTGCCGCAACCGCGAGCGCCACCCTGTCCCGGGCCTTCTTGGCATTGGCCCTTTTCCGCTGGTCGGTGGTGACAGCCTCCCGGCATGGAACTTCCGCCTTCCAGTCAGCTTTGGACATGCCCGGGGCTTGGCAGCGACACCCTCTAATTCCTCTGCTTCGGCTGGGTGGTAGCGGCGGCGGTGGCATCTGTAGCGGTGCGGGGGCCACATACTTCTTCGGTGGCATGGCGGCCAGCTGGAGGGGAGGAGGACGAGAATGGCGGCAGGAATGGAGAATGGGAGGGAAACCGAGGGGGGAAACGGTGGGAAAAGGGCCTCCTCTCGCTGACAGAGCAGACCCACGCCCCTTTTCGCTTCACCCGGCACCCCCAGGCGACCCCCGGGGGCTTGGGTTCGGCTCGGGCTCACTGGCTGTTATTTCAGCCCAACCCAGCGCTAAATGAGATACTGGGGGCGCGACTGGGCCGATTTTTGGGCGCCGACGCTAAAAAATGCCTTGGGTGGCCTGTTGGGGGCGCGGTTGGAGATGCTCGAAGACGGAGATCGTCAGACCATATGTGCAGATACACTCTGTTACCTTGAAGTTCTAGCAGAATCATTCTGAACTCAGAGCACAAAGCATCAAAAGATGAACAAGAGTCATATGGTGATATGATCGGCAATAGTTTGCGCACCGACCGAAGTTCTCGTCATCAGTGATTTCCACATCAATGACTAAGAACTAGATTTGAATCTTGAATCACTCATTTCCAATTATGAGAGATATTTATTTGAGTGGGAGTGCACTTTATATTATTTTTTAAAACACTGGTGCTAATTTAATTATGAAATTGTCTATGTTGAATCTTGTGTTTATTTTTGTAGATCAATGGCTTGCAATAGATTAAATTTAGCACCCTTGTTTGAGAAAGAAAAGTTGACTACACATGGAAGAAAGTATGAGGATTGGATGCACACTCTAAGAGATGTTCTCAAGAGTGCTAAGAAATAATATGTGCTAGATCAATCGCTTGGTGGCTATCCGGCGCCTGGAGCGTCTCAAGATGCCATCAATGTGTTTATATCTCGCAAGAATGATGATGAGGACATCAATACCATTGTTACACCCACAACCCCTGCTGTTATACATACTGGACCAATTACTAGAGCTCGCGCACGCCAATTGAATTATCAGGTACTTTTGTTTCTTGGTAATGATTCTAATGTTCATGAGAATATGATGTTGCCTAAATTGGATACATTTGTTTTGCTTACAAATGAAGGGCCTAGCTTGGAGAAGGATGATCATTGGAGCAAGAACAAGCATGGAGTTGATGGCATGCGCAAGGGAGACAAGAACAGAGTTTCAAGTGATGATTTCAGGAATTTGAAGCCACCATAATGAGTGCATGAAGCCTTGGACGAAATATACAAGATGCCACTTCATAATTTTTGCCCAGAGGCTATTCTAGGTGCTGTGTCACCTTCTTCTTGGGCCAGAACCATGTAATTTCGAAATACTTCAATATAGGCTGTTTTTAGAGTCCGTATATGTGGGGAAACAAGAGTTAGGGTGGGTTTCGGACCCCCCTCCAAGGGCCACGAAATTCGCCCCTCTTCCCCCATATATACAGCCCCTAGGGCATCGTTTAGACTTTTGGTTTTGTTTAGATCAAAAGTTCGCCATAGCTGCAACTTCGCGTACTTCGTTTGTGTTCAACGATCAGACCAAGGCGTCACAGAACCCCACCTTCATTAATAAAGCTTTCCTCTTATATTCTCAAGATCCAGATTGCAATCTTAGTTTCTTGCTTGTTCTTCGTTTGCTCGCAGGAAACAGGCCCTCGTGGTCAGGTTGATCGTGTTCCGGCATGGTCAATAACCCTCGGAAGTTGGTTTAGCGATTGCTAAGGAGTGACGTCTCGCACGTTCGTAGTCGGATCGTCAAGGTCGACTCCCACAGAAACGATAGCCACCATCTCATCGAAACATCGAGACACCTTTGCCTCTATCAAGTGGTATCAGATTTTCAGGTTGCTCGGTGAGATTTTACAGTTTTTTCGTAGTTTAGATCGAGTCTGTTTTTCATACCTATAGTCCACGAAAAAGCCAAAAAAAAATTAGGGTTAGTTCATCCTATCCGAACCAATCTGAGCATTTGCATAATCTTTTCTATATTTGCTTTGTTGAATTTGCGGTTGCATCGTCATGTCAAGTTGCTGGTCTTAGCGTCTAGTCTTTTAGAGCTCCGAGTTCTGGTCATATTAGTCACGCCGCCGCCGCACCATCATCATTGTCCCTGCCATCTTCCACCACCACTTATCCGCCACCGCTCCGAGTCCATATACCACCACCGATCCGTATCCATAGACCACCCCCGCTTCGAGTCCATATACGACCACTGATCCGTATCCATATACCACCATCACTTCGAGTCCATCTCATATTAGGGTTGCTTTCGAGATCCATCTGTTGCCAGATTCGTGTTTCCTTGTTTGAGTAGGTTTGGGATTCCATCAATCTTTTGCCGCCCGTAGAAGAGGTTGGTTTCCAAAAAAAAAAGAGTCCGGAAACCACTCTCCGTTTAGGCCCAAAATTTTCCAAAAACGCACTTGACAAAAAAAATTCTGCCTATCCTATTTTTAGGTGTTTCTTAGCCTTTTGAGACAGTCGCCGTTATTGAAAGTTTTTTTGAGCCGTTTCCAGTTTTTGGGTCCGGGCAGTCAAAAAAAAAGAGAAAAAAATTCGCGAGAATTTCGTGTCTATCCTGTCAGTTTGACCTGGGAAGAGTTTTGAGATACTCGCCATTATAGTGATTTTTCACAAAAAAAAAGAGGAGCGCAAAAAAAACAGGGCGAATTTTTTTTCCAGAGTGTGCTTTTCCCTTGTTTACGTGCAGCGCCGTGATTTTGTTAGTGTTCTAGGCTCGCGTCTCTAGCACGGTCTAGCCTAGCACCAGCACAGTACCGTCGTTGAGCGTTTATTCAACTTTGTATCTCTGAATTGATTATTGCTGACCCTTTTTGCTACCATATTAAACGCCTTCCCAGCTCCACATACATCTACATCGTGCGTTTGACTCTCCCTGGTAATCGCTCTATCCAAGCTTTGAGAGTTTTGACTACATCGGTTGCCGATCACCGCCTGCTGCTGGGTAAGAACTGGTAAGAATTTGAGATTTGCTTGACGGATTTGTGACACCCACCACCACCTCTTGTTAGTAGTCTGTAGGATCATATTCCTGTGTGTTTCTATTGCTGCTAACCATGCCAGGATCACAAGCCGATGAGACTGACTGGGAGAACTTGACGAACAAGGAGCTTCATGATAAGTTTCAGCAAATGATGAGTGGACAGGTGCAAGATGTGCTAAACAGATTTGAAGAGGCCATGGAGAAGATAGATGGCATTGAGAAGGCGTTCGAAACAAAGCTCGATAACAAGTTCAATGAATCGCTCGCGCGTCTACCACCACCACCACCGGCTGCACCTAACGCACCTCTACGACAGCTACAACGACTACCTCCACATCGCGAAACAGCCCTCCGCCGAGCGACCCGTGTCCCTCTTCAGCCTGGCCAAACTGTTGGTGCTGCTGTTGATACTTCTATGGCTCCTGCTGCTGATGTGCGGGAGGATGATTATGTGGGAGATTACGAGGATGAGGTTGATCAACATTAGAACTACGTGCAACCACCAGCACCACAACCACCAGGTCGTCCACATGCAAATAATGGCAATGTTAGGGCTCCCCCTCAGGTACGAGATCATGACCATCTCCCTAAACTGAAATTGAATATTCCACCATTTGAGGGTAGATATGTTCCTGATATATATCTTACTTGGGAGTTAGAAACTGAACAACGATTTACATGTTTACAATATCCTGAGGAGAGACGTGTTCCAGCTGCTGTTTGTGCTTTCACTAGCTTTGCATGTGTTTGGTGGTCTGAATATTGTAGATTATATCCTGTTCCAGCTACTTGGGCTGCTTTGAAAACTGTTATCATACTCGTTGGGTTCCACCATATTATCAACGTGAATTACTTCAAAAATTGCAGGCTTAAGACAAGGAAAAAATTCGGTAGAAGAATATTATCAGGAATTACAAACTGGCTTGATTAGATGTGGTATCGTTGAGGAGAATGAGGCTATGCTTGCACGTTTTCTGGGTGGATTAAATAGAGAGATTCAGACCATTCTAGACTATAAGGATTATAATAATATCACTCGTTTATTCCATCTTGCTTGTAAAGCTGAACGTGAAGTGCAGGATCGACATGCATTGGCGCGAACTAACTTTTCTGCAGGTCGACCTTCATCGTGGACACCACGTGCATCATCTACTTCCACATGTTCTGCTACACCGGCACCTTCGTTAGCTGCCACCTCCAACCGTGATACAAGAAAGCAGGCACAACCACCACTATCTGCCAAGAGCACACCTGCCGGGCCTGCACAGAGCTCTGCTTCTTCCATGGCGTCTACAGGGCACACAAGTGATATTATTTGTCGTCGTTGTAAGGGAAGAGGACATTTTGCGCGAGAATGCACATCTCAGCGTGTGATGATTGCTACTGAGGATGGTGGGTATGAGTCCGCTAGTGACTATGATGAGGAGACTTTGGCTCTTCTTACACATGAAGAACACGGTGGAGATGATTCTGATCATGAGACGCAATACATGGCTGCTGAAGATGCTGACAGGTATGAATGTTTAGTTGCTCAACGTGTTTTGAGTGTGCAGGTCACGCAAGCTGAGCAAAATCAGAGGCATAATTTGTTCCATACAAGGGGAGTTGTGAAGGAACGTTCTGTTCGCGTCATCATAGATGGAGGGAGCTGCAACAAGTTGGCTAGCATGGAGATGGTGGAGAAGCTATCTCTCACCACAAGACCACATCCACATCCTTACTACATCCAATGGTTCAACAACAGCGGCAAGGTTAAGGTAACACGTACTGTTCGTGTGCATTTTAGTATCTCTACATATGCTGATTATGTTGATTGTGATGTGGTACCTATGCAAGCATGTTCCTTATTATTTGGTAGACCATGGCAATTTGATAAAAAAATCTGTACACCATGGTAGAAACAATCAGTATACTCTTGTTCATAAGGACAAAAATATTACTTTGCTTCCTATGACTCCTGATTCCATTTTGAAAGATGATATTAATCGAGCTAATAAAGCAAAACAGGAGCAAAATAAGAGTGAAAATCAGATTGTGGCAAAAGAATTTGAGCAACAAATGAAGCCTAATAATAAACCATTTAGTGTTGCTTCTGAAATTAAATTGAAAAGTGCATGTTTATTTGCCACCAAATCTGATATTGATGATCTAGATGTTAGCAAATCTGTTTGCTATGCTTTTGTGTGCAAAGAGGCATTATTTTCATTCGAGGACGTGCCTTCCTCTTTGCCTCCTGCTGTTACTAACATTTTGCAGGAGTTCGCTGACGTCTTTCCACAAGACGTGCCACCGGGATTACCACCTATTCGAGGGATTGAGCATCAAATTGACTTAATTCCCGGTGCATCATTACCCAACCACGCACCATACCGTACCAATCCAGAGGAGACGAAGGAGATTATGCGTCAAGTACAAGAGCTACTCGACAAAGGTTATATACGCGAATCCCTTAGTCCTTGTGTTGTTCCTATTATTCTAGTGCCGAAAAAGGATGGTACCTCGCGTATGTGTGTTGATTGTAGAGGCATTAATAATATTACTATTCGTTATCGTCATCCTATTCCTAGGCTAGATGATATGCTTGATGAATTGAGTGGCTCTACAATATTCTCCAAAGTTGATTTGCGTAGTGGATACCATCAAATTCGTATGAAATTGGGAGATGAATGGAAAACAACTTTTAAAACTAAGTTTGGTTTATATGAGTGGTTAGTCATGCCTTTTGGGTTAACTAATGCACCTAGTACTTTCATGAGACTAATGAATGAAGTTTTACGTGCTTTCATTGGACGATTTGTGGCAGTCTATTTTGATGATATACTGATTTATAGCAAATCTTTGGAAGAACATTTGGAACATTTACGTGATGTTTTTAATGCTCTACATGATGCACGTTTGTTTGGTAACCTTGGGAAGTGCACCTTTTGCACCGACCGAGTATCTTTTCTTGGCTATGTTGTTACTCCACAGGGAATTGAAGTTGATAAAGCCAAGATTGTAGCTATTGAGAGTTGGCCGCAGCCCAAAACGGTCACACAAGTGAGGAGTTTTCTTGGACTCGCTGGTTTCTATAGGCATTTTGTGAGAGACTTTAGCACCATTGCTGCACATCTCAATGAGCTTACAAAGAAGGATGTGCCTTTTTCGGGGGGTACCGCACAGGAAGAAGCCTTCACGGTATTGAAAGATAAGTTGACACATGCTCCTTTACTCCAACTTCCTGATTTTAATAAGACTTTTGAGCTTGAATGTGATGCTAGTGGAATTGGATTAGGAGGTGTGTTATTACAAGATGGCAAACCTGTTGCATACTTTTCTGAAAAATTGAGTGGGCCTAGTCTGAACTATTCTACTTATGATAAGGAATTATATGCTCTTGTTCGGACTTTAGAAACATGGCAACATTATTTATGGCCCAAAGAATTTGTTATACATTCTGATCATGAATCTTTGAAACACATTAAAAGTCAAGCTAAACTGAACCGTAGACATGCTAAATGGGTTGAATTCATTGAGACTTTCCCTTATGTCATTAAACACAAGAAGGGTAAAGAAAATGTTATTGTTGATGCATTGTCTCGTCGTTATACTATGCTGACACAACTTGATTTTAAAATATTTGGTTTGGAGACCATCAAAGATCAATATGTGCATGATGCTGAATTTAAAGATGTATTGCAGAATTGTAAAGAAGGTAGATCATGGAACAAGTTCGTTGTTAACGATGGATTTGTGTTTTGTGCTAACAAGCTATGCATTCCAGCTAGCTCCGTTCGTCTTTTGTTGTTGCAGGAGGCGCATGGGGGAGGACTAATGGGACACTTTGGCGTGAAGAAGATGGAGGATATACTTGCTACACATTTCTTTTGGCCAAAGATGAGACGGGATGTTGAGCGTTTTGTAGCTCGCTGCACTACATGTCAAAAAGCTAAGTCACGACTCAATCCTCATGGTTTATATATGCCTTTGCCTGTACCTAGTGTTCCTTGGGAGGATATATGTATGGACTTTGTTTTAGGTTTACCTCGAACAAAGAAGGGGAGGGATAGCATATTTGTTGTCGTGGATAGATTCTCGAAAATGGCACACTTTATACCATGTCATAAAAGCGATGATGCTGTTAATGTTGCTGATTTCTTCTTTCGTGAAATTATTCGCTTGCATGGTGTGCCAAATACTATTGTTTCAGACCGTGATACTAAATTTCTTAGCCACTTTTGGAGATGTTTATGGGCTAAGTTGGGCACTAAACTGCTTTTTAGTACTACTTGTCACCCCCAAACTGATGGACAAACTGAAGTAGTCAATAGAACATTGTCTACTATGCTTAGGGCTGTTTTGAAGAATAATAAGAAAACGTGGGAAGAATGCTTGCCTCATATTGAATTTGCTTATAATCGTTCGTTGCATTCTACTACTAAGATGTGCCCTTTTGAAATTGTGTATGGTTTCCTACCTCGTGCACCCATTGATTTGTTGCCTCTTCCATCTTCGGAGAAGGTTAATTTTGATGCTAAAGAACGTGCTGAATTGATTTTAAAAATGCATGAGTTAACTAAGGAAAACATTGAGCGTATGAATGCTAAATATAAACTTGCTGGAGATAAGGGTAGAAAACATGTTGTGTTTGCACCTGGAGATCTTGTTTGGTTACATTTGCATAAGGATAGATTTCCTAATTTGCGCAAATCAAAGCTAATGCCACGTGCTGATGGTCCTTTTAAGGTGTTAGAGAAAATAAATGATAATGCATATAAACTTGAGTTGCCTGCAGATTTTGGGCTTAGTCCCACTTTTAACATTGCAGATTTGAAGCCTTATTTGGGTGAGGAAGATGAGCTTCCGTCGAGGACGACTTCATTTCAAGAAGGGGAGGATGATAAGGACATCAATACCATTGTTACACCCACAGCCCCTGCTGCTATACATACTGGACCAATTACTAGAGCTCGCGCACGCCAATTGAATTATCGGGTACTTTCGTTTCTTGGTAATGATTCTAATGTTCATGAGAATATGATGCTGCCTAAATTGGATGCATTTGTTTTGCTTACAAATGAAGGGCCTAGCTTGGAGAAGGATGATCATTGCAGCAAGAACAAGCATGGAGTTGATGGCATGCGCAAGGGAGACAAGAACAGAGTTTCAAGTGATGATTTCAGGACTTTGAAGCCACCATAATGAGTGCATGAAGCCTTGGACGAAATATACAAGATGCCACTTCATAATTTTCGTCCAGAGGCTATTCTAGGTGCTGCGTCACCTTCTTCTTGGGCCAGGCCCATGTAATTTCGAAATACTTCAATATAGGCTGTTTTTAGAGTCCGTATATGTGGGTAAACAAGAGTTAGGGTGGGTTTCGGACCCCTCCTCCAAGGGCCACGAAATTCCCCCCTCTTCCCCCATATATACAGCCCCGAGGGCATCGTTTAGACTTTGGGTTTTGTTTAGATCAAAAGTTCGCCATAGCTGCAACTTCGCGTACTTCGTTTGTGTTCAACGACCAGACCAAGGCGTCACAAAACCCCACCTTCATTAATAAAGCTTTCCTCTTATATTCGCAATATCCAGATTGCAATCTTAGTTTCTTGCTTATTCTTCGTTTGCTCGCAGGAAACAAGACCTCATGGTCAGGTTGATCGTGCTCCGGCGTGGTCAATAACCCTCGGAAGTTGGTTTAGCGATTGCTAAGGCACGATGTCTCACACGTTCGTAGTCGGATCGTCAAGGTCGACTCCCACAGAAACGATAGCCACCATCGCATCGAAACATCGGGACACCTTTGCCTCTATCATTCCAGTGTTATTGAAAGTATTATACTATCATGCATGGATCAAGTGTTACAGAAATATTATCAAGAACTCACTCCGATTGAGATTGTTGAGGCACTGCAATTTGTATTTCACAAAGACCTAGCTGAAGTTCATGAGATGACTGAAGCAATGGATGAATGCAAGATAGTTGAGCAACGTGACATGATTGCAGACTATTATGGTAGTGTAACTGCAATGGGAGTTAATACCCCCAAGACACCAGAGAATAATTTGATGTTCTCCTTGCTTTATGAAGCAATGCTCAAGAACCATGAGACTGGATTGTAGAACCAACAAAAGTTGATTGTGAACAAGACATAAAGTTTCAAAAAGAAACGTAGCACCAAGGGAAACAATGGTGGAGCTTCTTATGAGACTATATGTTTCTACTACAAAGAAAAATGACACTGGAAAAGAAATTGCTTGAAACTAGCGGATAAGAAGAACACATCTTCTGGTAAAGGTATAAAAGTTATAAAAGTTAATGTTATTGATATTCTACTCACCGAAAATTCCAAGTCATGGGTATTTGATACCAGATATGTTGCTAACATTTGCAACATGATGCAGGGCTGCAGAATGTTCGGAAGCTGAGAAGAAATGAAGTTGTGATGCATGTCGGGAGTGGTGATGGGATCGCTGCTCAAGCCGTTAGTGTCATGTCTTTGAAATTACCTTCAAGATTGATTCTAGAACTAAGTAATTGTTATTTCCTTCCAAACTTGTGTAAGTACAATATCTTTGGATCATGTTTAATAAATGACGGTTATTCTTATAAGTCAGACAATAATGGTTGTTTAATACATTATCAGGATGTGTTTTATGGATTTGCACCCATGATTGGTGGATTACTCATATTAGACCTTGAACGTAAAAAGGTTGTCTATAACATTAATTGATGAGGACATCACTACCACAGTTACACCCATAGCCCCTACTGTTACTTACATTGGACCAATTACTACAACTCGTGCACGCCAATTAAATTACCAGTTACTTTTGTTTCTTGGTAACGATTCTAATGTTCATCAGAATATGTTGCTGCCTAAATTGGATATGTTTGTTTTGCTTACAATCAAGGGCCTACCTTGGACAAGAAGGATCAAGCATGGAGAAGATGGCATGTTTTAGGGGAACAAGAACGGAGTTTCTGGTGGCGTTTTCATCACTTTGGAGCCACCATGATGACATCTAAGGACATGGACGAATATACAAGATAGTCTTTCATAAATTTTGTCCATAGTTTAAATAGGTGTTGCACCACCTTATTTTTGGGCCAGGCCCATGTAATTTTGAAATACTACTTATAGGCTATTTTTTAGAGTATGTATTGTAGGCGAAATGTTTCAGGAGGTGTTTTAGTCCGACCTTGCCAAGTGGGGACGAAATCCCCTCTCTTTCCCCCCACAAATACAACCCTTAAGGCACTGTTTAGACTTTGGGTTTTGTTTAGATTAAAGTTCACCTTAACTGCAACTTGTGTTCTTCGTTTCTGTTTAACGACCAGACAAAGATGTCACAGAACCCAACTTTCATCAATAAAGCGTTCCTCTTATGTTCACAATATCCAGATTGCAATCTCAGTTTCTTGCTTGTTCTTCGTTTGCTTGCAGGAAATAGACGCTTGTGGTCAAGTTGGTCGTGCTTCGGCATGGTCAATAACCTCTCAGAGTTGGTTTAGTGATTGCTAAGGCGCGACGTCTCCGCACGTTCGTAGTCGGATCGCAAAAGTCAATTTCTACCAAAATGATAACCACCATCTCATCGAAATACAACACAACTTTGCCCCTATCAAGTGGTATCAGATTTCCAGGTTGCTCAGTGAGATTTTCCAGTTTTTCGTAGTTTAGACCGCATCTGTTATTCATACCTACTGTCCACGAAAAAACCACAATTTTTTAGGGATAGTTCATCATATCCAAACCAATCTGAGCAATTGCATAATCTTTTATGTGTTTGCTTTGTTGAATTTGCGGTTGCGTCATCATGTCCAGTTGCTGGTCTTAGAATCTAGTCCTTTAGAGTTTTGAGCTCTGTACACAGTTTTTCACGCCGTCGCCGCAACATCTTCATCGTTGCTGCCACATACCACCACCACATAACCGCCATTCCGAGTCAATATACGCCACCACATATATGCCGCCAATCCAAGTCCATATTCCACGACCACATATCCGCGGCCAATCCGAGTCCACCTCCAACATATATCCTCCACCTGTCCGAGTTCCACCCGATATATATTCACCAATAGTCTGGTTTCCACCAGATTCATCTCCGCCACCAATCCTAGTCCGAGTCCAATATTTACTTCCTAGTTATTGATTTCCAGATCATGTCCTAGTACAAGTCGTGACAAAGTCAGACTCCCCAACTTTCATGCTACCCATAGAAGAAAAATAGTTCCAGTTAAAAAAATAATTCTGGAAAATTCTGGCTAGGTAGTTTTTAGACCATTTGTAGACTTTTTCGAAAAAAAATTGCGTAGCAAAAAAGTGAAAAAGAGCAAAAAAAGAGAGATTTAGATTGTGCTCCTCCCTTGTTTACATGCAGCACTGTGATTTTCTTAGTGTTCAAGGCTCGCGTCTCTAGCACGGTGTAGCCTAGGACCAGGACAGTACCGTTGTTGGGCATTTATTCTACTTTGCATCTCTGAATTGAGTATTGCTGACATTTTTGCTACCATATCATAAGCCTTCCCAACTCCACATACATCTACATCGTGCGTTTGACACTACCTGGCAATCGCTCTATCCAAGCTTTGAGAGTTTTGACTACAACGGTTGTCGATCACCACCTACTAGTTGGTAAGTGTCGGATGTGGGGTTCCGGCAAACCCTTAAGGTTCGAACACTGGGGTGCGCGCGAAGCCTTTCCCTCCTCCCAATCTACGCTTTGGCTCGCTAAGATCTCGCGGACGAACTCGAGGAACTCGCAACACAGAGAGACAGGAGGTTTATACTGGTTCGAGCCATCGTTGTGGTGTAATACCCTACTCCAGTGTGATGGTGGTGGATTGCCTCTCGGGCTGATGATGAATAGTACAGGGGAAGAACTGCCTCTTGAGGTTGAGGTGTTCTTGAGCTAAAGTGGATGAGGATGATCTGGATCAGTTCCAGATCAGATGCCTCCTACTGTGGTGGCTAGTCCTATTTATAGAGGCCCTGGTCCTCTTCCCAAATGTTGAGCAGGAAGGGAGCCAACAACGGCGGGCAAATTTGAAGTGGGACAGCTAGTACAAGCTATCCTGACAAAAGCGGTCTTCGCCTGCGAAAAGCTCTGGGGTGACGTCGTCTTGGGCTCCATGATGACCTCCGCCTTGCCGTCGTCCGGTCTTGGTCTCGTTGCACCAATATGGAAACCTTTGCCTGCTGCCTCGGTACTCTTCACCTGCGCTGGCCTCCTTACCACCAAAGAGGAAATAGAGGCACTGCGCGTACTGGCGCCCGCCTGGCACCCGCCTGGTGCCGTTCGTCATGGCTCACGTCACGAGAGCCTCGTGAGGTTCGCCCCGCCTTGATATCTCTGCTCCTCGTGACCCTGCCTGGCTAGGCCACTCCAGAGGAGGTCTTGCGTCGTCCGCCTCGCGAGGGTCTTGGATGCCTTGTTGATGAAGATGGGCCGTACGGCCTGCTGGCTTAGCCACGCGGTGGGCCGCAGGCAGGCAAGTCAGGGGCCCCCCATTCCCAGAACACCGACAGTAGCCCCCGGGCGCAAGGTGCGCTCGGGCTTGGCTTCGCGGCGAAGCCAAGGGTCAAGTTCGGAGCGCCGCGGGCCCCAAAAGCCTGCGGCCTCGGTTGATGCGTGGCGGTTGATTGGACGTGGGCGTCTCCGCTTCCCCACGCTGCCTCGGCAACTGCACGACTTGACAAGTCCCTACGACATGCAAGAAAAACTGTGATTACCTGCGATCGTGGGAGACGCCGGTTGGCCTTCTCTTGCTATAAATGGGCAGGAGGGCGGAGCCTCCGTTGCCCATCTCTTCCTCGCTTGCTCGCCCCTCTGCTCCACTGCTGACAACAATGGCGCCCATCATAAGATTTTCCGCCGAAGAGAAAGGAAAAGCTCCCCGTGACGATCCGGGGCCACTTCCACCGAAGAAGAGGCCGATCCATTGCCGTGATGAAGTGGCGACGCAGGTTGTGACGCGGCCTTGGTGCGAGCGGCCTCCTCCGGGGTAACCACTACCCTTGTACGCCCGAGCCGAGGGCTCGGGAGGTTGGAGCGACGAGCGGCGCCGCCCATGCCGCGCCCGGGGCCGCTGTGCCTCAACGTCACGCGCCATCACCCCTGGGGTCCACGCCTGGGATTCCTCGCGCGAGTTGGTGCTGTGGGCGCTGATGCCTCCAAGCTCCTGGATTCGCTTCCCGCGGTTCTTCTCCTACGTGATGCCGCCGAGGGGGACACTCAAGCTCTGGCTGCAGCATGCCGACTGCAGCGCTCCGGTGATCGGAGCGGAGATCGAAGTGGTCCCCACCAGCAAAATCTTCATGACTCGTGGCTGGGGTGAGATTGCGTGGGTCTGCCGTGCGAGGGGGGCCCTCGAGATCCACTTCGAGTACGACGGCGCCTCCACGCTCTTCTTCAAGGTCTTCGACACCGAGGGTTGCCGCCTGTTGTGCTGCCCTAGGGAGGAACGCCAAGCCGACGCGCGCCCAGCTCACAGCCACTCCAGCAGTAGCCCTTGGGAGTCCAGCAGCTCTCCTGAGCTTTACGAGACTCCGGAGACGAGCGACGACAGCTATGTGCCCCCGAGCTCCCGCCGCGCTCGGAGTAGGGACACAGCATCTAGCCGTCGCTGATCTGGATGGAGTTGGTGTCGGCCTCATGTGGCCCACTGTTGATGATGGCGTGAACGACGGGAGTATGTAGATAGGATTCCCCTTAGCGTCAACTTTTGTTTCCTGCGAGGAACCATGAATTACCCCTTGGGGGCATGTAAGGGTCTGTAATGTCTTTCGTACTTATCTTTCCTGGTCATGAGGATTTGGTGAACGCATGTCCCGTTAAGGCTTGGTCCCCCCTTTCTTTCCTCGCAATGGCTTGTTGCTCTACACTGATAGGTCCCGATCCCCAGGCAGGCTACAGCCGTCGCTGGTATGCCAGGTCGCGTGCCATGGTCATGGCCAGGAGGTGTGCGGCCCGAGGTCCTGTAAGAGCCCCTGAGGCGCGATGCTCAGGAGGTCCCCTTTAGCGCTCAAGCAGCCATGGTAAGGCAAGAAAGGAAAACGACTTGGCCACAACGGGGCTGCGGCATGGCGCAAATGACCATTAGGACCAGGTATTTAGCCGATCCTAAGGCGAAACTTATCTTGCTGACTTCATGGTGATTTTTGATGTTGCGCCAGGACTGCGCACCAATTCGCGTGGCATAGCCGGGTCGGCCCATATGAGCTCCTCTCCCCTCATGCTCTCCTTAATGCTCTACGTCCTCAGGTCCCGGCCCTCGAGCGAGCTCAGCCGCCGCTGGTATGCCAGGTCGCGATGCCGTGGTCAAGGCCAGGGGTGAGGGCTGGAGAGCCAGTAAGAGCTCCTGAGTCTCGATGCTCAGGAGCCCCCCTTTTAACGCGCAAGTGAATCGCACGAGAGGAGAAGAGGCTCACGGTGCCTCCTGCTATCTTTCCCTCGGGATCCCTGTGAGCAGGCACAAGAAGAAACATGGTTCGCCATTACAGCTGTTAGCCTGCCGCTGGTTGCTCTGGGTGATGTGAAGGCACTAAGGGCCTGGTGAGGTGACGTGCGTGGCGCGTGCCGTGAGCCAGAGCTCGGCCACTGAGATTTGGCGGCGTGGCAGGGACGGACCCATGCACCAGCGTCGTGCCTGTGTGAAGGCCCCGGGGGAGGCGATGATCGAGCGGGCGATAGCCGTTGGCAAGTTAAGCATGCAGAGCAAATCAACTTGGATAAATGCAGGAAGATACATGCCACCAGGTCTGGCCCGAGCAGCTTGGGGATGATGCAGCCCGAGGGGCGCCCCCAGCAAGGTAAGCTAAAGACTTAAGAAAAAGAGATACATGCCGCAGGGACGGACCCATGCGGCCTGGGAATAATGCAGCCTGAGGGGCGCTCCCAGCTAAACGAGCTTGGATGATGTCACCTGGTTCTGTAGACGAAGTAGAGTTGGTGCAGCTGAAGCCATACTTTGAAGAAGTGACTTCTCATGAGCCACCGGGGCCCTGTGCTTCGGGAGGCTCTGGGGGCTCGGGAGGCTCCCGGAAGACCGCCTCCATTTTTTCCAAGACGGCGTGGTACCCGGCCTCTTGAGCCGCCAGGACGCGCCGCACGTTGCGCTGATAGGCCGACGCCGGGCATGCGAACGTAGCTATGTGGTCGGCCCTCACAGCGGCCCACACGCGATGGCCAGAAGCGCTCCTGAGATGCGGCCCTATTGAGCCCTGGAACGCCGACGCAGACGCGCAGCCAGCATCCTCGCCTGGATGGGGAGCTGCGCCTTGTGGGCGGCTGTCGCCGCGCATGGCTCTTGCTTCTTGCAGTTCCTGGATGGTCTTGGTGATGAACTCCTGGGTGGTGGGCACTCCTTGCCCTGTGCTCTCCTGAGGGATACGTGCTGCGAAGCACGCCTCCAATTGGTGCCCAAGCGCCTCCCTCGTGAGGTTGGCAAGGTCTGTGGCTCTCCAGAAGAGAGCCCCCGAGCCTTGCCCGAAGAGGGCACCGGGCGCGCCTTCCTATGCGACGGAGGGAGGCGCATACAACCTTGCTTCCCATTGTCGCTCGGCCTTACAACCTTGCTTCCCATTGTCATTGCCATTGTATCACGTGTGTGAGGACGACGATGAACCTCGTGGGCCGAACAATGGAGGCCAAAAGTAGTTCCCTCCCGAGGTAAAAACCGTGAACATGATCTATGTCATGCATATACCCAAGAAGGAGCAGAAGCATGCACTCCAGGATGTCAACACCGTAGGGCCGGTGGCCCCAAAATACAACCCCATAGTCGGCTTGTCTGATCACCTTCGACCGAAGAGACCATCCGACCAGTATCTGTCATGGAGGAATGGTAGCTCTAGTGCTCGACCCCATCATGGATGGATACCACCTCACTAGAGTCCTTATGGATGGAGGCAGCAACCTCAATCTGATTTACTGAGATACAATGAGGAAGATGGGAATTGATCCGTCAAGGATCAAACCTAGCAACACTACCTTCAAAGGAGTAATCCCAGGCATCGAAGCATGCTGCTCGGGAACTTTCACCTTGGAAGTAGTCTTCGGCTCGCCCGACAACTTCCGAAGCAAAGACTTGATCTTCAACATTGCCCCTTTCCGCAGCGGTTATCACGCACTCCTCGACCGAACAACGTTCGCTTGCTTTAACGATGTCCCTCACTAAGCATACCTGAAGCTTAAGATGCCAGGGCCCAAGGGCATCATTATCATTAACGGTAACACTGAACGCTCACTCCAAACTGAGGAACACACAGCTGCTCTCGCAACCGAATTCCAGGCTGCCAAAGAGGCATCGGAGGCCCGGACTCCTATCAGGGGGTTGGACGCACGGAAATGAGCTCGAGCCACAACCCCAGTCCCAGAGTCCTCTCGATCCCATCCCAAATAGGGATACGCGCAACACAGCACGACCTTCCTAGCCGCAAAATACGTGCCTCAAGTGCATAATTTCATGCTTAAAATTCCATGGGCAACTGTGGGGGCAAAAGGTACAAGGGTCAAGTGCTCGAATCAATCAAGCCAAGGCATAAGATGTCCTCAGACTACACATCACAAACATGCACCATTCAGGGTCTGACTAGTGTCAAGCGAATATCCTGCAGCGACCTCTCAAGACCCTCTTTCAAGGTCCCATCCACCGACGACCACCCCTTTCAACTACGGGAATTTAACAAAGAGCAAAGGCCCAGACGTGCAACAGTGCATAGTAGGGACGCTAAACCACTCATGGAGGCCCAGTGTAAACCTTCCCTTTAATAAATTTATTTTCAAAGTATCCGTAGATAGTTGCTTCGGTAGTTCGGATTGTACAGTTGGACGTCACGAATTCGAAGGAAATAAAAGACAATTTTATTTTTATGATCATACTGTTGTCGATTGTTCCTTTCCGCTTTTTATGCCAAAGTAAACTAGTTTGATACGCGGTTTCTTTTTCAATGCGATCAACTAATAAACCAGGGGCTCGACTATAGGTTGTACCCCAAGCATCATTCTGACACTATTTTTGTTCTTTGTGTTCGGTGTCTTGGATATAGGATTATATGAATCGGTTCCGAATTATATCCTTGGCCAATACTTGGGTTGCCCGGCTCCTGTGTTTGCCCTCTTACGTTCCACATTGTTCGGCTAGGACGAAAAAGGGAGACCCAGTACAATTTTACTTCCGGCTCGCCTGGTGCCGGTGTCAAAACCGGCTGATCTCGGGTAGGGGGTCCCGAAGGTAATAGGAGACGGGGGACATGATGTTTACCCAGGTTCGGGCCCTCTTAATGGAGGTAATACCCTCCTTCCTGCTTGATTGACTTCAATGAGTATAGAGGTTACAAGAGTTGATCTACCGCGAGATCGTAATGGCTAAACCCTAAATGTCTACCCTGTATGATTTGTGATTGCCACTACGGACTAAACCCTCCGGTTTATATAGACACCTGAGGGGGCTAGGGTTGTATAAAGTCAGTTTACAGAGAAAGGAATCTACACGTCTGTCCGCCAAGCTTGCTATCCATGCAAAGGAGAGTCCCATCCGGACACGGGGGAAGGCCTTCTATCTTGTATATTTACGGCCCATCAGTCCAGCCCATGTCACATGGCCCAACCATCCGAGGACCCCTTAATCTAGGGACTCCCTCACCTGGTTAAGTACCTCAGTGGAGAAAGTCGAAAACTGACTATCATAATAAGCGAGAAGTCATCGGCGATCCAATGAGAAGTGTTAAACTAAAATTAGATGGAGGTTATTCTGTGTCAGACAAAGGGTTTGATGTCACAGGAACCAAGTGATGGTGGCATCAGCCTCGGCACATCTAAAAAATATCACACACACTGGGGGCTAGTCACTACCACCTACAGTCAAGCTCCTATGGCTATGTGAAAGCAATAAAACCGCATAGTCTGATTGCCTTGTTTTCCTTACACACTACCGCCTCTTGGCACTGAGACGCCGACTAAGGGTTAAAGTGTTAAAAGGAAAACACCATTTGCAGTCTCTGCAAGGGGGTTGAAGCTGACGACTGGTAACTTTCAGTTTCAAGCGGCCGTGCAGGAGTCAAAATAAACAAACAAGGCATTATATACAAGGCCAACAATTGCGCTATTGAGCACAATAGTTCAAACCCCTTTGAATAAAAGAAATAAAGTCATTCATAAATTACATCTTTCAAACACTAGGCCTCTATCGCCCGACCGCCATCCATCATGATAGGAAAATAATGCTCGGGGCGCCTCTGCTCCTTCCCAGGGGACGGGCGTCCGGTGGCCATTTGGACTGGCTTGATCTTTGGCCAATGCACCAAGGTCTTGCCGAAGGCCATCCGAGCTCCCTCAATGCATACAGAGCACTTCCAGATGTCAATCCGGGCGCGGCGTCACACAACCTCTGCACCAAGCCAAACTAGCTGCTCGGCAGCGGCTCTGAAGGCCATAACTTGACGCAGAGGTCCTTCATTGCCGGCTCCGCCATCCGATGCAACTCCATGAGCTGCTTCCTTTGGTTGCTGAGTAGGGGAGGGTGTTCGAGCACCTGAAACTGCCCCCAAAATAGCCTCTGCTCGGCACGGGCCTCCTAGGACGCGAAGTACTTAGCCGCATCTGACGCACTCCTCGGGAGGTTCGCAAAAGCGCCTGGGGAATGCCATACTTGCGTGACTAAAGCAAACCTGTTACCACCAAAGACACTTTCCAGTAAGTACGACTTACCATCTTCAATAATCTTGGCTTGGCGGAGTTCCTCCTAGCGGCCTCGCACCTCCACCCGCGCTTCATTGACCTCGGACCTCAACGAGGTTAGCTTGATGGCCCGATCCTAACTTTTCTGCTCAAGGACCTCACATCTCGTGATGGCATCCTTGAGCTCTTGCCGCACCTCGGCCACTCGGGCTTCGTGCCGCTGGCTCGCAGTCTTCACCACGGCCAGTTTGGTACCTATTCGACCGCTGCCCTTTGTTGTATCATTTCCTGCTGAGCTCTCCTGAGCTCGGCCTTCAGGTTCTTGACCTCCGTGATGGCAGCTACAGTAATATCATCTGTACTATGTGTCAGGGATATACCTCGCGGTATGACCCGGCTGGGACTTGGCGTTTCATTGGTTACCCGCCGGAGGATTGGCGACTCACGAGCCTGGCGGCTCACTGGCCTGATGACTCACGAGCCTGGCGACTCACTGATGGCCCCGACGACAGGTCATATAGAGTACTAGGCCCAAGGCCCAGAAGGCCGGCTCATGTTACGGTGGGCCATCTTAAGAGGAAAGCGTAAGGAATATTCCCTTACAAAGGAAGCAAGACTAGGACTCCACTTGTAATAGAGTAATCTTAATCCTACTAGGACTAGTCATGTAACCCGCCCCTTCAACTTATATAAGGAGGGGCAGGGCACCCCAAGAGGGAGAGGGGCATAATAATATTGAAGGCTAGACATAACTAGAGGAGAGACGGTTTATGCGGCGACTCCCTCATGAGCACAATGAGACCTAGCCACAAACATCATGTAAGGCAATTATCGGATGATGTTTCTCGGGGCCGAAGCTGTCTAAACCCTTATATTGTGTGTTCGCCCGCTTCGCATCTCTCGATTCTGATCAACCCCATTCAGGCTACTACCTAGATGCATTGGCCTCACGACAAGTACTCACACTAGGACATCTGCCGTGACAAATCCACGAAACTGCGATTAGGCTAACTTCAAAAAATCGCATTACCATAAGGTCGTAGTCAAATAGCTCGGTTCGAACTTACCTTGCGTCGCGTCGAACCACTTGTTTATGTTGGAAATATGCCCTAGAGGCAATAATAAAATGGTTATTATTATATTTCCTTGTTCATGATAATTGTCTATTGTTCATGCTATAATTGTATTAACTTGAAACCGTAATACATGTGTGAATACATAGACCACATCATGTCCCTAGTAAGCCTCTAGTTGACTAGCTCGTTGATCAATAGATGGTCATGGTTTCCTGGCCATGGACATTAGATGTCATTGATAACGGGATCACATCATTAGGAGAATGATGTGATGGACAAGACCCAATCCTAAGCATAGCACAAGATCGTGTAGTTCATTTGCTAAAAGCTTTTCTAATGTCAAGTATCATTTCCTTAGACCATGAGATTGTGCAACTCCCGGATACCGTAGGAATGCTTTGGGTGTACCAAACGTCACAACGTAACTGTGTGGCTATAAAGGTGCACTACAGGTATCTCCGAAAGTGTCTGTTGGGTTGGTATGAATCGAGACTGGGATTTGTCACTCCGTATGACGGAGAGGTATCTCTGGGCCCACTCGGTAATGCATCATCGTAATGAGCTCAATGTGACTAAGTAGTTAGTCACGGGATCACGCATTACGGAACAAGTAAACTGACTTGCCGGTAAAGAGATTGAACGAGGTATTGGGATACCGACGACCGAATCTCGGGCAAGTTACATACCGATTGACAAAGGGAATTGAATACGGGATTGATCGAATCCCCGACATCGTGGTTCATCCGATGAGATCATCGTGGAACATGTCGGAGCCAATATGGGTATCTAGATCCCGCTACTGGTTATTGGCCGGAGAGGTGTCTCGGTCATGTCTGCATGGTTCCGGAACCCGTAGGGTCTACACACTTAAGGTTCGGCGACGCTAGAGTTGTTATGGGAAATAGTATGTGGTTACCGAAGGTAGTTTGGAGTCCCGGATGAGATCTCGGACGCCATGAGGAGTTACAGAATGGTCTGGCGGTGAAGATTGATATATTGGACAAAGGGTATTGGAGTCCGAAAGTGTTCTGGGGGTACCAGGCTATGACCAGCATGACCGAAAGGTGTTTCGGGAGCCCCGGCAAGTGTTGGAGGGCCTCATGGGCCAAAGGGGAAGGGGCAAACCAGCCCAGTAAGGGTTGGTGCGCCCCCACACCCTTTCCCATGGTACTTGGGGAGGTGGGGCGCCTCCACCTGGCTTGGGAGGCAAGCCTCCACCTGCTTGGCCTGGGGGGCAAGTCTCCCTAGGATTTTCCCTAGGGAGATCCAATCTGCTTGACCGCCGCCCCCTAGGGGAAACCCTAGGGCGCCTCCCCCTCTCCCTTTGCCCCTATATATAGTGGAGGGGTGGGAGGGCAGCTGCACCCCTTCCCTGGCGCAGACCCTCCCTCCTTCAATTCTTCCACCTCCTCCATAGTGCTTGGCGAAGCCCTGCTGGAGAACCACGAGCTCCATCGCCACCATGTCGTCGTGCTGCTGGAGTTCTCCCTCAACTTCTCCTCTCCCCTTGCTGGATCAAGAAGGAGGAGACATCCCCGCACTGTACGTGCTAGATCAGATCTTCCGCGATTTGAATCGCCGCGAGTACGACTCCATCAACCGCGTTCTTGTAACGCTTCCGCTTAGCGATCTTCAACGGTATGAAGATGCACTCCCTCTCTCTCGTGGATAACATCTCCTAGATTGATCTTGGTGACACGTAGGAAAATTTTAAATTATTGCTACGTTACCCAACAGTGGCATCATGAGCTAGGTCTATGCTTAGATTCTATGCACGAGTAGAACACAAAGTAGTTGTGGGCGATGATTTGTTCAATTTGCTTGCCGTTACTAGTCTTATCTTGATTCGGCGGCATTGTGGGATGAAGCGGCCCGGACCGACCTTACATGTACACTTACATGAGACAGGTTCCACCGACTGACATGCACTTGATGCATAAGGTGGCTAGTGGGTTTCTGTCTCTCCCACTTTAGTCGGATCGGATTTGATGAAGGGTAAATAGCAATTGGCATATAACCGTTGTGGCTTTTGCGTAGGTAAGAAACGTTCTTGCTAGAAACCCATAGCAGCCACGTAAAACATGCAACAACAATGAGAGGACGTCTAACTTGTTTTTGCAGGGTATGCTATGTGATGTGATATGGCCAAAAGGATGTGATGAATTATATATATGTGATGTATGAGATTGATCATGTTCTTGTAATAGGAATCACGACTTGCATGTCGATGAGTATGACAACCGGCGGGAGCCATAGGAGTTGTCTTAAATTATTGTATGACCTGCGTGTCAATGAAAAACGCAATGTAATTACTTTACTTTATTGCTAACCGTTAGCCATAGTAGTAGAAGTAATAGTTGGCCAGACAACTTCATGAAGACACGATGATGCAGATCATGATGATGGAGATCATGATGATGGAGATCATGGTGTCATGCCGGTGACGAAGGTGATCATGCCGCGCCTCGAAGATGGAGATCAAAAGGCGCAAGATGATATTGGCCATATCATGTCACTTTATGATTTGCATGTGATGTTTGTCATGTTTACATCTTATTTGCTTAGAACGACGGTAGCATAAATAAGATGATCCCTCCCAATAATTTCAAGAAAGTGTTCCCCCTAACGGTGCACCGTTGTGAAGGTTCGTTGTTTCGAAGCACCACGTGATGATCGGGTGTGATAGATTCTAACATTCGCATACAATGGGTGTAAGCCAGTTTTACACATGCGAACCACTTAGGTTGACTTGACGAACCTAGCATGTACAGACTGGCCTCGGAACATGAGAGACCGAAAGGTTGAACATGAGTCGTATGGTAGATGCGATCAACATGAAGATGTTCACCGATGATGACTAGTCCGTCTCACGTGATGATCGGACACGGCCTAGTTGACTCGGATCATGTATCACTTAGATGACTAGAGGGATGTCTATCTAAGTGGGAGTTCATTAAATAATTTGATTAGATGAACTTAATTATCATGAACATAGTCAAAAGGTCTTTGCAAATTATGTCGTAGCTCACGCTTTGGTTCTACTGTTTTAGATATGTTCGTAGAGAAAATTTAGTTGAAAGTTGATAGTAGCAATTATGCGGACTGGGTCCGTAAACTGAGGATTGTCCTCATTGCTGCGCAGAAGGATTATGTCCTTAATGCACCGCTCAGTGTGCTGAACCTCGGGCGTCGGTTGTGGATGTTGCGAACATCTGACATACACATTTTGATGACTACATGATAGTTCGGTGCGTAATGCTAAATGGTTTAGAATTGAGGCACCAAAGACGTTTTTGAAACATCACAGAACATATGAGATGTTCCAAGGACTGAAATTGGGATTTCAGGCTAGTGCCCATGTCAAGAGGTATGAGACCTCTGACAAGTTTCTTAAGCCTGCAAACTAAGGAGAAAAGCTCAATCACTGAGCATGTGCTCAGATTGTATGAGTACTACAATCGCTTGAATCAAGTGGGAGTTAATCTTCCAGATGAGATAGTGATGGTTCTCCAAAGTCACTGCCACCAAGCTACTAGAGCTTCGTGATGAACTATAACATATCAGGGATAGATATGATGATCCTTGAGCTATTCGCGACACCGCGAAAGTAGAAATCAAATAGGAGCATCAATTGTTGATGGTTAGTAAAACCATTAGTTTCAAGAAGGGAAACGGCAAGAAAGGGATACTTCATGAAACGGCAAATCAGTTGCTGCTCTAGTGAAGAAACCCAAGGTTGAACCCAAACCCGAGACTAAGTGCTTCTGTAATAAGGGGAACGGTCACTGAAGCAGAACTATCCTAATACTTGGTAGATGAGAAGGCTGGCAAGGTCGACAAAAGTATGTTGGATATACATTATATTAATGTGTACTTTACTAGTACTCCTAGTAGCACCAGGGTATTAGATACCGGTTCGGTTGCTAAGTGTTAGTAACTTGAAATAAAAGGCTACAAAAGAAATGGAGACTAGCCAAAGGTGAGACGACGATAAGTGTTGGAAGTGTTTCCAAGGTTGATGTGATCAAACATCGTACGCCCCCTCTACCATCGGGATTGTGTTAAACCTAAATAATTGTTATTTGGTGTTTTCGTTGAGCATAGACATGATTGGATTATGTTTATCCCAATACGGTTATTCATTTAAGGAGAATAATGGTTGCTCTGTTTATTTGAATAATACCTTCAATGGTCTTGCACCTAAAATGAATGGTTTATTGAATCTCGATCGTAGTGATACACATGTTCATGCCAAAAGATATAAGATAGTAATGATAGTACCACATACTTGTGGCACTGCAATTTGAGTCATATTGGTATAAAACGCATGAAGAAGCTCCATGTTGATGGATCTTTGGACTCACTCGTTTTTGAAAAGATTGAGACATGCGAACCATGTCTATTGGTATATATGCATGAAGAAACTCCATATAGATGGATCGTTTGGACTCACTTGATTTTGAATCACTTGAGACATGCAAATCATACCACATGGGCAAGATAACTGAAAGGCCTCATTTTTCAATAAGATGGAACAAGAAAGCAACTTGTTGGGAGTAATACATTTTGATGTGTGCAGTCCGATGAGTGCTGAGGCACGCAGTTGATATCGTTATGTTCTTACTTCACAAATGATTTGAGTAGATGCTAAGTATATTTACTTGATGAAACACAAGTCTGAATTATTGAAAGGTTCAGGTAATTTCAGAATGAAGTTGAAGATCATTGTGACAAGAGGATAAAATGTCTATGATATGATCATAGAGATGAATATCTGAGTTACGAGTTTGGCACACAATTAAGACATTGTGGAAATTGTCTCACGACTAATACCGCCTGGAACACCATAGTGTGATGGTGTGTGCGAACATCATAGCTGCACCCTATTGGATGTGGTGCATACCATGATGTCTCTTATCGAATTACCACTATCGTCTATGGGCTAGGCATTAGAGACAACCGCATTCACTTTATATAGGGCACCACGCAATTCCGTTGAGACGACACCATATGAACTATGGTTTAGAAAAACCTAAGTTGTCATTTCTTAAAAGTTTGGGGCTGCGACGCTTATGTGAAAAAGTTTCAGGCTGATAAGCTCGAACCCAAAGCGGATAAATGCATCTTCAAAGAATACCCAAAACAGTTGGGTATACCTCCTATTTCAGATCCGAAAGCGAAAGTGATTGTTTCTAGAAACTGGTCCTTTCTCGAGGAAAAGTTTCTCTCGAAAGAATTGAGTGGGAGGATGGTGGAGACTTGATGAGGTTATTGAACCGTCACTTCAACTAGTGTGTAGCAGGGCAGAGGAAGTTGTTCCTGTGGCACCTAACCAATTGAAGTGGAAGCTTATGATAGTGATCATGAAACTTCGGATCAAGTCACTACCAAACCTCCTAGGTCGACAAGGATGCTTACTACTTTAGAGTGGTACGTAATCCTGTCTTGGAAGTCATGTTGCTAGACAACAATGAACCTACGAGCTATGGAGAAGCAATGGTGGGCCCGGATTCTGACGAATGGCTCGAGGCCATAAAATCCGAGAGAGGATCCATGTATAAAACAAAGTATAGACTTTGGAAGAACTACTTGATGGTCGTAAGGATGTTGGGTGCAGATGGATTTTAAAGGAAGACGGACAATGATGGTAAGTGTCACCATTAAGAAAGCTCGACTTGTCGTTAAGATGTTTTCCGACAAGTTCAAGGAGTTGACTGCGATGAGACTTTCTCACTCGTAGCGATGCTAAGAGTCTGTTGGAATTATATTAGCAGTTACTGCATTATTTATGAAATCTTGTAGATAGGATGTCAGAACATTGTTTCCTCGACGATTTTCTTGAGGAAAGGTTGTATGTGATACAACCAGAAGGTTTTGTCAATCCTGAAAGATGCTAACAAGTATGCAAAGCTCCAGCAATCCTTCTAAGGACTGGAGTAAGCATCTCACAGTTGGAATATACGCTTTGATGAGATGATCAAAGATTTTGGGTTTATACAAAGTTTATGAGAAACTTGTATTTCCAAAGAAGTGAGTGGGAGCACTATAGAATTTTTGATGAGTATATGTTGTTAACATATTGATGATCAGAAATGATGTAGAATTTCTGGAAAGCATACAGGGTTATTTGAAAAGTGTGTTTCAATGGAAAACCTGGATTAAGCTACTTGAACATTGAGCATCAAGATCTATAATGATAGATAAAAAACGCTTAATAGTACTTTCAAATGAATACATACCGTGATAAGATTTTGAAGGAGTTCAAAATAGATCAGCAAAGAAGGAGTTCTTGGCTATGTTATAAGGTGTGAGCATTGAGTAAGACTCAAGATCTGACAACGACTGATGAGGACATCAATACCATTGTTACACCCACAGCCCCTACTATTACATATGATGGACCAATTACTAGAGCTCGTGCACGCCAATTAAATTACCAGGTACTTTCGTTTCTTGGTAATGATTCTAATGTTAATGAGAATATGATGCTGCCTAAATTGGATACGTTTGTTTTGCTTACAAATGAAGGGCCTAGCTTGGAGAAGGATGAACATTGGAGCAAGAACAAGCATGGAGTTGATGGCATGCGCAAGGGGAACAAGAACAGAGTTACAAGTGATGATTTCAGGACTCTGAAGCCACCATAAGGAGTGAATGAAGCCTTGGACGAAATATACAAGATGCCACTTCATAAATTTCGTCCAGAGGCTATTCTAGGTGCTGCGTCACCTTATTATTGGGCCAGGCCCATGTAATTTCGAAATACTTAAGTATAGGCTGTGTTTAGAGTCCGTATGTGTGGGGAAACAAGAGTTAGGGTTGGTTTCGGACCCCTTCCTCAAGGGCCACGAAATTCCCCCCCCCCTCTTCCTCCATATATACAGCCCTTAGGGCGTCATTTAGACTTTGGGTTTTGTTTAGATCAAAAGTTCGCCATAGCTGCAACTTCGCGTACTTCGTTTGTGTTCAACGACCAGACCAAGGCGTCACAGAACCCCACCTTCATTAATAAAGCTTTCCTCTTATATTCGCAATATCCAGATTGCAATCTTAGTTTCTTGCTTGTTCTTCGTTTGCTCGCAGGAAACAGGCCCTCGTGGTCAGGTTGATCGTGCTCCGGCGTGGTCAATAACCCTCGGAAGTTGGTTTAGTGATTGCTAAGGCGCGACGTCTCGCACGTTCGTAGTAGGATCGTCAAGGTCGACTCCCACAGAAACGATAGCCACCATCTCATCGAAACATCGGGACACCCTCACCTCTATCAAGTGGTATCAGATTTCCAGGTTGCTCGGTGAGATTTTACAGTTTTTCGTAGATTAGATCGAGTCTGTTCTTCATACCTACAGTCCATGAAAAAGCCACAAAAAAAATTAGGGTTAGTTCATCATATCCGAACCAATCTCAGCCTTTGCATAATCTTTTTAGGGTTTTTGCTTTGTTGAATTTGCGGTTGCCTCGTCGTGTCAAGTTGCTGGTCTTAGAGTCTAGTCTTTTAGAGTTTTGAGTTCTGGTCATAAGTTGTCACGCCGTCGCCGCACCATCATCATCGCCTTGCCATCTACCATCATTGCTTCTCCGCCACCGCTCTGAATCCGTATCCATATACCACCACCAATCCGTATCCATATACCACCACCAATCTGTCTCCATACACCACCACCGCTACCATATACCACCACCGTTGCCATATACACCACCATATATCCACCACCAATCCGAGTTCTTCTCATATTAGGTTTGTTTTCGAGAGCCATCTAAATTCTGATTCGTGTTTCCTTGCCTGCGTAGGTCTCGGAAAAAAAAGAGTCTGGAGACCCCCGGGCAGTTTTTAGGCCAAAATTTTAGCGACCGAAAATATTTTTTCCCTATCCTATTTTTAGGCTGTTCTGAGTCTTTTGAGACACTCGCCATCTTAGTGATTTTTGGTCGCACTTTTTCGTCGTCGCTGCCCTGACTTCCGAAAAAAAGTTGTCAAAAAAATTTCTTACCCATCTTGTCAGTTTGACCTGGGAAGAGTTTTGAGACACTCGCCATTATAGTGATTTTTCGCAAAAAAAAGAGGAGCGCAAAAAAAAAAACAAAGCGATTTTTTTTTCCAGAGTGTGCTTTTCCCATGTTTCCGTGCAGCGCCGTGATTTTGTTAGTGTTCTAGGCTCGCGTCTCTAGCACGGTCTAGCCTAGGACCAGCACAGTACCGTCGTTGAGCGTTTATTCAACTTTGCATCTCTGATTTGACTATTGCTGACCTTTTTTTGCTACCATACTATAAGCCTTCCCAGCTCCACATACATCTACGTCGTGCGTTTGACTCTCCCTGGCAATCGCTCTATCCAAGCTTTAGAGAGTTTTGACTACAACGGTTGCCGATCACCGCCTGCTGCTGGGTAAGAACTGGTAAGAATTTGAGTTTTGCTTGACGGATTTGTGACTCCCACCACCACCTCTTATTAGTAGTCTGTAGGATCATATTCTTATGTGTTTCTATTGCTGCTAACCATGGCAGGATCGCAAGCCAACGAGACTGACTGGGAGAACATGACAAACAAAGCGTTACATGATAAGTTTCAGCAAATGATGGGTGGACAGGTGGAAGATGTGCTCAATAGATTTGAAGAGGCCATGGAGAAGATAGATGGCATTGAGAAGGCGTTCGAAACAAAGCTCGATAACAAGTTGAATGAGTTGCTCGCGCGTCTACCACCACCACCACCGGCTGCACCTAACGCACCTCTACAATAACAACGACTACCTCCACATCGCGAAACAGCCCTCCGCCGAGCGACCCGTGTCCCTCTTCAGCCTGGCCAAGCTGCTGGTGCTGCTGTTGATACTTCTGTGGCTCCTGCTGCTAATGTGGGGGAGGATGATTATGTGGGAGATTACGAGGATGAGGTTGATCAACATCAGAACTACGTGCAACCACCAGCACCACAACCACCAGGTCATCCACATGCAAATAATGGCAATGTTAGGGCTCCCCCTCAGGTACGAGATCATGACCATCTCCCTAAACTGAAATTGAATATTCCACCATTTGAGGGTAGATATGTTCCTGATATATATCTTACTTGGGAGTTAGAAACTGAACAATGATTTACATGTTTACAATATCCTGAGGAGAGACATGTTCCTGCTGCTGTTTGTGCTTTCACTAGCTTTGCATGTGTTTGGTGGTCTGAACATTGTAGATTATATCCTGTTCCAGCTACTTGGGCTGCTTTGAAAACTGCTACGCGTACTCATTGGGTTCCACCATATTATCAACGTGAATTACTTCAAAAATTGCAGCGCTTAAGACAAGGAAAAAATTCGGTAGAAGAGTATTATCAGGAATTACAAACTGGCTTGATTAGATGTGGTATCGTTGAGGAGAATGAAGCTATGCTTGCACGTTTTCTGGGTGGATTAAATACAGAGATTCAGACCATTCTAGACTATAAGGATTATAATAATATCACTTGTTTATTCCATCTTGCTTGTAAAGCTGAACGTGAAGTGCAGGATCGACAGGCATTGGCGCGAACTAACTTTTCTGCAGGTCGACCTTCATCATGGACACCACGTGCATCATCTACTTCCACAAGTTCTGCTACACCGGCACCTCCGTCGGCTGCCACCTCCAACCGTGATACGATAAAGCAGGCACAATCACCACTATCTGCCAAGAGCACACCTTCTGGGCCTGCAAAGAGCTCTTCTTCATCCATGGCATCAACAGGGCAAACACATGATATTATTTGTCGACGTTGCAAGGGTGGAGGTCATTATGCGAGAGAATGCCCATCTAAGCGTCTGATGATTGTTACTGAGGATGGTGGGTATGAGTCCGCTAGTGACTATGATGAGGAGACTTTGGCTCTTATTACACATGAAGAACACGGTGGAGATGATTCTGATCATGAGACGCAATACATGGCTGCTGAAGATGCTGACAGGTATGAATGTTTAGTTGCTCAACGTGTTTTGAGTGTGCAGGTTACACAAGCTGAGCGAAATCAGAGGCATAATTTGTTCCATACAAAGGGAGTTGTGAAGGAACGTTCTATTCGCGTCATCATAGATGGAGGGACCTTCAACAACTTGGCTAGCATGGAGATGGTGGAGAAGCTATCTCTCACCACAAGACCACATCCACATCCTTACTACATCCAATGGTTCAACAACAGCGGCAAGGTTAAGGTAACACGTACTGTTCGTGTGCATTTTAGTATCTCTACATATGCTGATTATGTTGATTGTGATGTGGTACCTCTGCAAGCATGTTCCTTATTACTTGGTAGACCATGGCAATTTGATAAAAATTCTGTACACCATGGTAGAAACAATCAGTATACTCTTGTTCATAAGGATAAAAATATTACTTTGCTTCCTATGACTCCTGATTCCATTTTGAAAGATGATATTAATAGAGCTAATAAAGCAAAACAGGAGAAAAATAAGAGTGAAAATCAGATTGTGGCAAAAGAATTTGAGGAACAAATGAAGCCTAATAATAAACCATCTAGTGTTGCTTCTGAAATTAAATTGAAAAGTGCATGTTCACTTGCCACCAAATCTGATATTGATGAGCTAGATTCTAGCAAATCTGTTTGCTATGCTTTTGTGTGCAAAGAGGCATTATTTTCATTCGAGGACGTGCCGTCCTATTTGCCCCCTGCTGTCACTAACATTTTGCAGGAGTTCGCTGACGTCTTCCCACAAGACGTGCCACCGGGATTACCACCTATTCGAGGGATTGAGCATCAAATTGACTTAATTCCCGGTGCATCGCTACCCAACCGTGCACCGTATCGTACCAATCCAGAGGAGACGAAGGAGATTATGCGTCAAGTACAGGAGCTGCTCGACAAAGGTTATATACGCGAATTACTTAGTCCTTGTGCTATTCCTATTATACTAGTGCCTAAAAAGGATGGTACATCGCGTATGTGTGTTGATTGTAGAGGCATTAATAATATTACTATTCGTTATCGTCATCCTATTCCTAGGCTAGATGATATGCTTGATGAATTGAGTGGCTCTACAATATTCTCCAAAGTTGATTTGCGTAGTGGATACCATCAAATTCGTATGAAATTGGGAGATGAATGGAAAACAGCATTTAAAACTAAGTTTGGTTTATATGAGTGGTTAGTCATGCCTTTTGGGTTAACTAATGCACCTAGTACTTTCATGAGACTAATGAACGAAGTTTTACGTGCTTTCATTGGACGATTTGTGGTAGTCTATTTTGATGATATACTGATTTATAGCAAATCTTTGGAAGAACATTTGGAACATATGTGTTGTTTTTAATGCTGTACGTGATGCATGCTTGTTTGGTAACCTTGGGAAGTGCACCTTTTGCACCGACCGAGTGTCTTTCCTTGGCTATGTTGTTACTCCACAGGGAATTGAAGTTGATAAAGCCAAGATTGAAGCTATTGAGAGTTGGCCGCAGCCCAAAACGGTCACACAAGTGAGGAGTTTTCTTGGACTCGCTGGTTTCTATAGGCATTCTGTGAGAGAGTTTAGCACCATTGCTGCACCTCTAAATTAGCTTACAAAGAAGGATGTGCCTTTTGTTTGGGGTACCGCACAGGAAGAAGCCTTCACGGTATTGAAAGATAAGTTGACACATGCTCCTTTACTCCAACTTCCTGATTTTAATAAGACTTTTGAGCTTGAATGTGATGCTAGTGGAATTGGATTAGGAGGTGTGTTATTACAGGATGGCAAACCTGTTGCATACTTTTCTGAAAAATTGAGTGGGCCCAGTCTGAACTATTCTAATTATGATAAAGAATTATATGCTCTTGTTCAGACCTTAGAAACATGGCAACATTATTTATGGCCCAAATAATTTCTTATACATTCTGATCATGAATCTTTGAAACACATTAAAAGTCAAGCTAAACTAAACCGTAGACATGCTAAATAGGTTGAATTCATTTAGAATTTCCCTTATGTCATTAAACACAAGAAGGGTAAAGAAAATGTTATTGCTGATGCATTGTCTCGTCGTTATACTGTGCTTTCACAACTTGACTTTAAAATATTTGGTTTGGAGACCATCAAAGATCAATATGTGCATGATGCTGAATTTAAAGATGTATTGCAGAATTGTAAAGAAGGAAGAACATGGAACAAGTTCGTCGTTAACGATTGATTTGTGTTTCATGCTAACAAGCTATGCATTCCAGCTAGCTCCGTTCGTCTTTTGTTGTTGCAGGAGGCTCATGGAGGAGGACTAATGGGATACTTTGGCGTGAAGAAGACGGAGGATATACTTGCTACACATTTCGTTTGGCCAAAGATGAAACGGGATGTTGAGCGTTTTGTTGCTCGCTGCACTACATGTCAAAAAGCTAAGTCACGACTCAATCCTCATGGTTTATATATGCCTTTGCCTGTACCTAGTGTTCCTTGGGAGGATATATCTATGGACTTTGTTTTAGGTTTACCTCGAACAAAGAAGGGGAGGGATAGTATATTTGTTGTCGTGGATAGATTCTCGAAAATGGCACACTTTATACCATGTCATAAAAGCGATGATGCTGTTAATGTTGCTGATTTGTTCTTTCGTGAAATTATTCGCTTGCATGGTGTGCCAAATACTATTGTTTCAGATCGTGATACTAAATTTCTTAGCCACTTTTGGAGATGTTTATGGGCTAAGTTGGGGACTAAACTGCTTTTTAGTACTACTTGTCACCCCCAAACTGATGGACAAACTGAAGTAGTCAATAGAACATTGTCTACTATGCTTAGGGCTGTTTTGAAGAATAATAAGAAAATGTGGGAAGAGTGCTTGCCTCATATTGAATTTGCTTATAATCGTTCATTGCATTCTACTACTAAGATGTGCCCTTTTGAAATTGTGTATGGTTTCCTACCTCGTGCACCTATTGATTTGTTGCCTCTTCCATCTTCGGAGAAGGTTAATTTTGATGCTAAAGAACGTGCTGAATTGATTTTAAAAATGCATGAGTTAACTAAGGAAAACATTGAGCGTATGAATGCTAAATATAAACTTGCTGGAGATAAGGGTAGAAAACATGTTGTGTTTGCACCCGGAGATCTTGTTTGGTTACATTTGTGTAAGGATAGATTTCCTAATTTGCGCAAATCAAAGCTAATGCCACGTGCTGATGGTCCTTTTAAGGTGTTAGAGAAAATAAATGATAATGCATATAAACTTGAGTTGCCTGCAGATTTTGGGGTTAGTCCCACTTTTAACATTGCAGATTTGAAGCCTTATTTGGGTGAGGAAGATGAGCTTCCGTCGAGGACGACTTCATTTCAAGAAGGGGAGGATGATGAGGACATCAATACTATTGTTACACCCACAGCCCCTGCTGCTATACATACTGGACCAATTACTAGAGCTCGCGCACGCCAATTGAATTATCAGGTACTTCCGTTTCTTGGTAATGATTCTAATGTTCATGAGAATATGATGCTGCCTAAATTGGATACATTTGTTTTTCTTACAAATGAAGGGCCTAGCTTGGAGAAGGATGATCATTGGAGCAAGAACAAGCATGGAGTTGATGGCATGCGCAAGGGAGACAAGAACAGAGTTTCAAGCGATGATTTCAGGACTTTGAAGCCACCATAATGAGTGCATGAAGCCTTGGACGAAATATACAAGATGCCACTTCATAATTTTCGTCCAAAGGCTATTCTAGGTGCTGCGTCACCTTCTTTTTGGGCCAGGCCCATGTAATTTCAAAATACTTCAATATAGGCTGTTTTTAGAGTCCGTATGTGTGGGGAAACAAGAGTTAGGGTGGGTTTCGGACCCCTCCTCCAAGGGCCACGAAATTCCCCCCTCTTCCTCCATATATACAGCCCCTAGGGCATCGTTTAGACTTTGGGTTTTGTTTAGATTAAAAGTTCTCCATAGCTGCAACTTCGCGTACTTCGTTTGTGTTCAACGACCAGACCAAGGCGTCATAGAACCCCACCTTGATCAATAAAGCTTTCCTCTTATATTCGCAATATCCAGATTGCAATCTTAGTTTCTTGCTTGTTCTTCGTTTGCCTGCAGGAAACAGACCTTCATGGTCAGGTTGATCGTGCTCCGGCGTGGTCAATAACCTCTCACAGTTGGTTTAGCGATTGCTAAGGCGCGACGTCCTCGCACGTTCGTAGTCAGATCTTCAAAGTCGACTTCCTCCAAAATGATAGCCACCATCTCATCGAAAGACGGGACACCTTTGCCTCTATCATTAGGTAAACTCAGTGGGACTGATTCGCTCATTTCGGTGAGACCGAAATGTTACGAATGGGAAACATAGAGTTTACATTGCAATCTCGGTGGGACCGATCGCTCATCTCGGTGAGACCGAAACTTTACGAAGGGAAACAAAGAGATTATAATCCCATCTCGGTGAGACCGAGATCCCTATCGGTGAGACCGATTTGCCTAGGGTGTGTGGCAGTGGCTATGACATCTGAACTCGGTGGCGCCGGATAGAAAGAATAGGTGGGGCTGAGTTTGACTTTTGTTTTAGGTCATATGTGGATGTGAGAAAGTAGTTGAGGGCTTTGGAGCATATCACTAAGCATTTTGAGCAAGAGCCTCATTAAGCAACACCTCATCCCTCCTTGGTAGTATTGGCTTTTCCGATAGACTCAATGTGATCTTGGATCTCTAAAATAGAAAATGTAGAGTCTTGATCTTTGAGCTTGAGCCAATCCTTTTGTCCTTAGCATTTTGAGGGGTCCACTTTTCTCATCCATGCCATGCCAATCATTGAGCTTTCCTGAAATATTAATCTTGAGATAGCATTAGCTCAATGAGCTATATGTCGTTAGGAATTACCAAAACCACCTAGGGATAGTTGCACTTTCAATCTCCCCTTTTTGGTAATTGATGACAACATATAGATCAAAGCTTTGACAAATGATAATAAGAGTGAAAAACATTGTCACTTTGAGAAGTTACTAAGAGTGAAAAACATTGTCGCTTTGAGAAGTATGTGAAAAGCAAGAGCTCCCCCTAAATTTGTGCATAGTTTAAGATTTGCTTTGGACTACAAATGCACAATGAGTTAGGATCATGGGTTACTCTTCCATGTCACATACATCTTGGTGGAGCGCTCAAAATGATAATAATTAAATACATGCACTCATCACCAAGCAAAGTGAATGATCATATGGGGATATAAAAGGATATTGTCATCCAACAAGCATTAAGGTAGCATATGATCAACCACATGATCATCCAAGTATCACACAAAAGCATAAAGTATCTCAAACAAGCAAATAACAAAGTTCAACCACCAAAAAAACAAGAGAGAACAAAGAGCAACACTCTCTCTCGAAGCCTATGATCTATACATTTTCTCCCCCTTAGGCAATAAGTTACCAAAAATTTCATAAAAATGCATAGTGCTAGATCGACTCTCAGGCTTGGTCTTCAGGTGGTGGTGTAGATAAAACTCCAAGGACGAAGACATCAGTTGATGTAGATGGAGCTGGTGGAGTGGGTGCTGGAGCTGGTGGCCCTAAAGCTGTAGCTGGTGCAGATGAAGTTGCTTTGGTGTCTGTAACTGGCATTACAGCAGATCTCTGTCCTCTGGGCACTCTAGCAAAGGCATCAGTGGTAGACTTGCCCTTCTTCTCCTGCACTTCATCCTGAAGTTGCTCAACAACTAACTGTATCTCAGTGACCTTCACATCTAAATCATAAAACTTCTGCTCCATGATCCTCTCCAAGCTCTCCTGGTTTTGAGTCACGGTGGCCAATCCCTTCTCAACCTCAGAGTGGAGGCAATCAAGTAGCCAAGCTGATCTTGCTTGCTCTTCAGAAGATACTGAGATGCCTCATCAATGGTTGGCATCTTTGCAGCCTTTTCAGTCCTTGCCTTCTCCCTCTTTGCTTGTGCTTGCACAGAAGATGGTTCATTCTCATCCATTACCACAGTGTTGTCCTTAAAGTCTGGGTAGATTGGCATATGATCCTTGTCCAAGAGATATGTGCCAGTGCCCATCTTGGATTTGATCAGCTCCTGGATCTGTGGGGCATACCCACAACTTCTCTTCTGATTGCAGCTGTTCTCTTTATAGTTTCCACAATTAGGCTCATGACTTTGAACTTTTGAAGCACATCAAATATGTGAAGCAGGTTAATTGCATGGCCTCTGGTCATCTTGTGATCACCTGACTTTGGCAATAGAGTGTGCCTAAGGATCCAGTTGATTGTTGGCAAACCTGACAGAAGGTAATGTACTGATCCAAATTTGTGTGTCTCAAGAGCAGCATCTGGGATCTCTCTGTACATATGTGCCATGGTGTTGTGATCCTTCTTCTTCTTGGCATAGACATCCAAGTCATCTTCATTCGCCTCAGGAGCATTGATCAATTTTGCCCATTCTTCAACTGTTGTCTAGTACCTAGTACCTTCAGACATCCAGACAATCCTTCCATCTGGGTAGAAATGAGATGTGTAGTAGAACTGCATAATAAGCTCCTCATTCCACTTTGTGAGCTTCTGCCCAACAAAGTCCTCTACTCCACAAGACTTGAAACTATCATAGACTTCAGGATAGTGTTCTTCATTTTCCCTGATGTACTTCCAGTCCACCCATTTCATATCACAGACTATAGGCTTCTTGTGAAGCAACACTGTCTCATAGAAGTCATGTTGTTCCTTTGTATGGAACCTGTAGTCCACATCAATTCTTCTCCTGACTTCATAGGGATCAGTCAATCTCCACTGTCTGAGTCATGCATCCTTCCTAAGCTTAGCTACTGGATGAGCATCATTGTGATCTGGAATTTTGGGCTTCAACTTGCCCAAGACATGTGACTCATCATCTTCTTCTTCTACAGCAGCTTCAGGCACTAGGGCCTTGTTCTTCTTTGCAGCTGGAATATTACTTGTGCTCCTCTTGGGTGCAGCTTTGGATTTTGGAGCAGCTACCTTGGGAGCTTCTTTGGGCTTAGATGGAGCAGCCCCTGATCTTGTAACATCTCCCATAAGCTTTTGAGCTTTAGGTGCTGGTGCAACAACCTCTTCCTCTTCCTCTTCTGAATCCTTCCTCGTTGAGGGCTTGCCAACAACTCTAGCAGTAGTGGTTCTGGCCCTCTTCTTCTTCTTATCTTCTCTAGATGCCTCTTCTTCAGACTCAATGGTTAACTTCATAGTTTCACCTGTGGCAACTTTGCTTGGCTTAGACATGGGATGTCTTCTTGCTAGAGCCTTTGTTTTCATTCCTGGCTTAGTGGCAGCAGCTGTGCTATATTCCTTTTTTAGAACTTTCTTCTTTGAGGTGGCCTCTTCCTCAACAGCCATGTAGTCCTCATCCTCAGAATCTGAGGTTCTCTTCTTTCTGGCCCCGGTGGCTGCCTTAGGCAAGTTGCTGGGTGTACTCCTGCTTCCATCATCATAGCTGCTAGAGGGACTAGTGCCCTCACTCATGTGAACTTGCTCCTTAGACTTGTTCTGACTGTCACTCTAATCTGACATGATGCAAACATTGACAGCAGACCATGTGAATAGATTATAGACGAGGTAGAGTAGATGAGCATCACAAAGTACAGAGGTTTTTGCAAAAGAATGAGTTAATAACTTAGTTTTAGTTTTCCACGGAAAGCATTTCGGATCTACCGATTTGAAAACTCGGTGATACCGAAGCAGCTTTTGGAACCTAAACTAGTGAACTCGGTTCGACTGAGTCACAGTTCGGTGGCACCGAGACTGCTAGGGTTTCACAAAGAATTGAACTCGGTCACAACGATTTGCAATTCTCAATTAGACCGAGAATCACATGTGCAATGGCCTTAGCCAAATCGGTGGAACCGATTTCAACAACTCGGTTGGTCCGAGATGATTTTGGCGGAAACCTAACCCTAAATTTCAATCCACAACTAAACTACGGAGTGATTTCGCTGGATAGAGTGATCTCAATCGTGGCAAGATACATGGCAAAACAATGTGCTAGGAATCGGAGTGTGATTAGCACAAGGATCAAGTCCATACCCTAAGTGCGGCGATGGACCTGCTACGGCGGCAACGGCGGAGACGATTTACGTTGACGACAGCGAAGACCAGCGGCGGGAGGCAGCTGGCGATGAGGAGGACGATCCGGAGACCTAGGGACGCATAGCAGGCTGAGCGCGGGCGAAGGGGTTCGGAGAATTTTCCAAATTTTGTACTGGGGATATATATAGCCTGACCCTGTCGGTGTGACCGAGTGGAACAACTCGGTGGCACCGGGATGCATAACTGCAAGCAGTTACTGCAACTCGGTGTGACCGAAAAGTTCAAATCGGTTGCACTGAGATTGAAAAACTACATCGACTTAGTGATCTCGGTATGACCGAAATGGATGAATTGGTCAGACCGAAACACACAAAGAAATTTTGGAAGTTAAGTCTATGACGAATCGGGGACTCCAAGTGCTCCTCACACAGAGTGGTTCGAATCTGACTTGATCAAACTTTGTGATGTAGCATGAATAGAGTTTGAGACAAGAAAAGCATAGATAGCTAGATAAGGTTCTTCAGAATTCTTGTCCATCCACTTGGCAAAAGAAAAAGGAACCAAGCAATCAAAACAACAAGTGGATGTCCTTGAATGAGTAAATTATGCAACCAACGTGCTCACACAATAAAACGACAAATGAAATATGTGGAAAATCATGCACAACCAATTCTAGCATCTATCAAGCAATTGGCGATGACTAGGTCATCTATATATGAGTATACTGAGTTAGGAGTCAAATGAGAACATTTGATCATAGGTCATACTCATCATTTAAGCACAAGTGGGGTTACCACTTTTACATTAAGTGTTGTTGTGTTCACACACTAGAGTTGCTTTAGCTCAATTCTTAGAGTAAAGCTCCCCCTAGATGTGAGATCCCCCCTAAGAGGGATGAACTAACCTTGGGTTTTGTCGATGATGACTTCATGTAGGTGTTGAAGATGTGGATGCTCAATGTTGATGTAGATCATTTGGAGCAATCCTTTGGAGTGAGTTGCACTTTCAATACCTACACGGGTTAGTCCCACAAGAACAAACAAGGATATCCATAGACATAGAGTGATGCACACACAAGATGATGTCTATGAAAGCATTAGGTTAGCTTGTCCCTTGTCTTACCAACAAGAGGGTTTGTGACTCCTTGAACTAGTGCAAGATGTGGAAGTTGATTGCACTTGTTCTTGCCAAAATGATAAGAGTGAAGTATGTTGGCGGAGTCACCCTCATGAACTCTCTAGTTCTTCTTCTTCGGGATCCACATCATCTTGATGGGAATCCTTGGAGTTGTAGTTGTACTTGATGAAGTAGAACTTGATGTAGTCTTGGGAACCCACTTGACCAAGGCCTTGGGTGCTTCTTCAAATGCATCAATTTCCTCTTGAAGCTTGTCCTTGCCTTCTTGCTTGTGGTCTTGTGGTGTAAGATCATCTTGAGCTTGTGTCCCTTTGAAGGAAGTAGGATCGTACTTCTCTTGTTGAGGAACAAACTTTGTCTTGGGGTATTGATCTTCTTCCCACTCAACTCCATTGGCATTGAACTTTCGTTCAAAACCAACACATTGGTTCTTCCAGCGCCTTCCTTGCTTGCGTACAATTTCCTCGAATTGCTTACTCCCGGCAAAGCTCTTGTAAACACCTTTCTCTATAATTCCCTTCAATAAGCTATTTTCTTGCTCAAGTGTAACATGGCTAAGAGAATCATTAGTGGAATCAAGAGAAGTACTAGAAGCAACAACATTGGATTTAGCATGATTATTGTTACTACTAGAGGTAGAATCTTTCTTGTTCTTGTTACTAGACTTGACTTGAGGCGTGTAAGTGGATAAGAGTAAACGCTTGGCAATGTAAGAACTTCTCGTGCGAAGATCATCATTGGTTGCCTTTAAGAACTCATGCTCTTGCTCAAGGTTGAGCTTTTCAAAACGTAATTTCTCATGAGTCCTTAAAAGTTCTTGATGATCTCCTAAGATAGTTTCATGAGCTAACTTAAGAGTGTTTAGTTCTTTAGTTAGAAACTCAATCTTCTCATTATCATTGTCATTCGTTTTATCTTGATTAGCATGATTAATTGTGTTTCATCATAGTATTCATCACTAGAGTTGTCAACAAGTAAATCATCATCACCTAACACGTCATCTTCATCACTATTGAAATCAACATACTCGGGGTGTGATACCTTTGGGCCTTTAGCCATGAAGAATCTTCCAAGTCCTTCATTTGGTGAATCAAATATGTCGTAGGAGTTGGTTGACACAAGTGCTAGACCGGCAACACCTTCATCTTGAGTATATTCGGAGTCGGAGTGATAGCTTCCCTCGGAGTGATTTTCGGAGTCGGAGCTGGATACCCATTCACCAACATGAGCTTGATGTCTTCGTTTTGAGTAGCTCCTTGATGACTTATCCTTCCTTTCCGAATCCTTGCTTCTCCGGGATGTTCTTCATTCATAACGATCATCTCTACTCCTTCTCTCTCTTGATGGTGATTCTTCTCTTCTGCTTCTTCTTTTTGGAGAATCTTCTCTTCTCTTGTAGGGTGATGTACACTCATTGGAATAGTGTCCGGGTCTTCCACAATTGTAGCAATTTCGCTCTCGACTAGAAGATTTTTTGTCATTGTAGGACCTTGACTTGGAACTTCTCTCTTTGCTTCTACTCTTGTAGAACTTGTTGAAGTTCTTCACCATTAGGCTCAATTCTTCATTGAAGGTTTGTTTCTCACTTGATGATGTGGGAGCTTCACATGAGGCTTTGTAAGCACCACTTGACTTGTTATGGAGCTCCTCCTTATCCTTGAGTGACAACTCATGAGCAACAATTCTTCCAATGAATTCCGTTGGCTTGAGATCTTTGTAATTGGGCATCATTTGGATTAATGTGCATACGGTATAATATTTTCGGTCCAAAGCTCTTAGGATCTTCTTGATGATGAATTTGTCGGTCATCTCTTCACTTCCTAAGACGGTGATCTCATTTGTGATAAGAGCAAGCCTAGAGTACATTTTAGCGACACCTTCACCATCCTTCATTTTGAACTTGTCAAGCTGACTTTGAAGCACATCCAACTTGGATTCCTTGACGGAGTCGGTACCTTCGTGCATATCAATCAAAGTATCCCAAATTTCCTTTGCATTCTCAAGACGGCTGATTTTGTTGAATTCTTCGGGGCACAATCCGTTGAAGAGGATATCATAAGCTTGAGCATTGTATTGTAGCATCTTCAACTCTTCCGCAGTAGCTTCACGGTTCGGTTCTCTCCCATCAAAGAATTCACCTTGCAAGCCAATACACACAATAGCCCATACGGCAGGGTTATATCCAAGAATATGCATTTTCATCTTATGCTTCCAACTAGCAAAATTAGTACCACCAAAGTAAGGACCTCTACGGTGGTAATTTCCCTCGCTAGACGCCATACCCTCCTAGATTGTGAAACCAAGGCTATGACTACCAAAAGCTATAGAAATCAAAGCAAGTGGAGACCAAAGCTCTGATACCACTTGTAGGATCGAAAGTATGTCTAGAGGGGGGTGATTAGACTACTTGACCAAATAAAAATCTAGCCTTTTCCCAATTTAGTTCTTGGCAGATTTTAGCAATTTTGGACAAGTCAAGCAATCTTAACACAATTCAAGCAAGCATGCAAAGAGTATATGAGCAGCGGAAAGTAAAGCATGCAACTTGCAAGAATGTAAAAAGAAGGGTTTGGAGGATTCAAACGCAATAGGAGACACGGATGTTTTTGTCGTGGTTCCGATAGGTGGTGCTATCATACATCCACATTGATGGAGACTTCAACCCATGAAGGGTAACGACTGCGCGAGTCCACGAAGGGCTCCACCCATGAAGGGTCCATGAAGAAGCAACCTTGTCTATCCCACCATGGCCGTCGCCACGAAGGACTTGCCTCACTAGCGGTAGATCTTCACGAAGTAGGCGATCTCCTTGCCCTTACAAACTCCTTGGTTCAACTCCACAATCTTGTCGGAGGCTCCCAAATGACACCTAGCCAATCTAGGAGACACCACTCTCCAAGAAGTAACAAATGGTGTGTTGATGATGAAGTCTTTGCTCTTGTGCTTCAAATGATAGTCTCCCCAACACTCAACTCTCTCTCACAGGATATGGATTTGGTGGAAAGAAGATTTGAGTGGAAAGCAACTTGGGGAAGGCTAGAGATCAAGATTCATATGGTAGGAATGGAATATCTTGGCCTCAACACAAGTGTAGGTGGTTCTCTCTCAGAAAATGTAAGTTGGAAGTGTAGGTTCGTTCTGATGGCTCTCTCCACGAATGAAGAGGAGGTGGAGGGGTATATATAGCCTCCACACAAAATCTAACCGTTACACACAACTTGCCAATCTCGGTGGGACCGGATTGATAAACTCGGTCGGACCTATTCCGCAAATCTAGTGAACGTTAGGATTTTCGATGGGACCGACATGCAACTCCATAGGACCGATATGGTTAGGGTTAGAGCATAACGTAATCTCGGTGAGACCGATTACACAAACTCGGTGAGACCAATTTTGGTAATAAGCTAACCAGAGAGTTGGTCAGGTAAACTCGGTGGGACCGATTCGCTCATTTCAGTGAGACTGAAATGTTACGAAAGGGAAACAGAGAGTTTACATTGCAATTTCGGTGCGACCAATCGCTCATTTCGGTGAGACCAAAACGTTACAAAGGGAAACAAAGAGATTACAATCCCATCTCGGTGAGACCGAGATCCCTATCGGTGAGACCGATTTGCCTAGGGTTTGTGGCAGTGGCTATGACATCTGAACTCGGTGGCGCCAGATAGAAAAAATTGGTGGGCCCGAGTTTGACTTTTGGTTTAGGTCATATGTGGATGTGAGAAAGTAGTTGAGGGCTTTGGAGCATATCACTAAGCATTTTGAGCAAGGGCCTCATTAAGCAACACCTCATCCCTCCTTGATAGTATTGGCTTTTCCTATAGACTCAATGTGATCTTGGATCAGTAAAATAGAAAATGTAGAGTCTTGAGCTTTGAGCTTGAGCCAATCCTTTTGTCCTTAGCATTTTGAGGGGTCCACTTTTCTCATCCATGCCATGCCAATCATTGAGCTTTCCTGAAATATTAATCTTGAGATAGCATTAGCTCAATGAGCTATATGTTGTTAGGAATTACCAAAACCACCTAGGGATAGTTGCACTTTCAAAACCTCAATCAGAATACTGGTTATTGATAACCATAATAAAAATCCAGCCATGTTGGCTATTTAAGTTTTGAATAATATAATCCGGTTTGAAAGACCGGTTCCTGCAATATAACCAAGTATATCCATGTAGATATGGTATATGCTATGATGATATAATGATGATGCAATATATGATGATGTATGTGTATGATAACAGAATACTTCAATGAAACTAGCATGATAGCCACCAGAGTATCCTCGCTCTCTGTAAGTTGGCTCTCACACGACCCAATCGTTGTTTTAACCTGGATAAGTTCAGTGTCTTATTTAAGGATTGACTTATTGAGAGTACATGAGGTCGGAGTAGCATCATGCAAACAGGCAGGTTTAACCAAGTTTCAATGAAGGCGGCTTAGTAGCCTGGGTTCATCCTCGCTATCTGTAAGCCGTGCCTTCACATGACAAACCGGCGTTTTAACCTTTGTCGGCGTTCTGGGAACGGGGGTCCCTAGACTTTCCTACCTGCGGCCTGCGGCGTGGCTCGAAGGGGGGCCCAACACGGCCCATCTTCATCAACACAAGACCCAAGACCCTCGCGAGGGGCCAAGCCTCGCAGGGCGGACGACACGGCGCTTCCTCAGGCACGGCCTCATCAGGCTGGCTCACGAGGAGGCGGAGAGATCAAGGCGGGGTACCTAGCGAGGTGCCCATGACGCAAGCCATGACGACCAAAGGCGCCAGGCGGCCGCCAGCCCGCGCAGTGTCTCCCTTTCCTCTTTGGTGCAAAGGGGGCAAGAGCAGGCGAGAGGATCAAGCAAAGGCATCCATTTCGGTGCAACGAGACCAACACCAGTCCAACGGTGGGAAGGAGGTCATCGTGGAGCCCAGAACGGCGTCACCACAGGGCCTTTGGCAGGTGAGGACCAACTTTAGTCGGGATAAGTGTACTAGATGTTCCTTTTCAAATTGGCCAATTGTTGGCGCCCTTCCCGCTCAATATTTGGGAAGAGGCCCAGGGCCTTTGCCTATAAATAGGACTAGCCACCCCCGAGACGGAGGTATCATCGAGTAATCTAGCAATTGGATCAGAGAGAAAGAGAGAGAAGGGCGATTGAACTCCTCCTAGCAGTTCATCCCCCAGGCCAAGAACAGACCCTCACGAGGTTGTTCTACCTTGTAGTGTTCATCATCACCAGCCCAAGAGGCAATCCACCACACCACACTGGAGTAGGGTATTACACCGCATCGGTGGCCCGAACCAGTATAAACTCTGTGTCTCTTGTGTTGTTCTTTTGGTAGTTTAGATCTTTGCGAGACAGAGAGGTAGAGGGCACAATCTCCGCGTGCACCCCAGAGTTCGAACCTTAAGGGTCTGCCGGAACCCGAAAATCCGACATTTGGCGCGCCAGGTAGGGGTGCGCCGGAATCCGCCTTTCTACCGCTCCGCGTCCCGTCGCATCGTCATCACCATGTCCGGCGACCAGGCGGGCAACCAAGATTCATGGGCGGCGTGGCCCGCCCGCGCGGAGCCGCCCGCCTCGGGCAACCCCGCGCCCCAGGCAGCTCGTGGTCCGCAAGGCGCTGCGGGCCGCGGGCGGCGCGGATAGGCTTCGACAACCCTCACACCAAGGCAAGCGCGGTCGGCAGCAAGGGCCTCCAATCACGCCGCGACCACGACACCGTACACCCGCCGGGAGCAAGAGAACTCGAGGGCCGCGCTCACGGTGGCCCGAGAGCTGCTGCAGTGTAGGCTGCTGGAAGGCGGCCGCGACGTGCTGCTGGAGCGGGTCGCCGAACTCCTGGGCTTTGCCGCCTCGGGGGCTCGCCCCTTCTGCATCCAGCTTCCGTCTGAAGCCCAGGGCGGCACGCGCGGGGGCCCCGCACGCTCCCGCGGGCCTCAGGGCTACCCCAACACCAGCGAATCCATCGGAGCCGGACTGACGGTGGCGCTACCCCCGCCCCCGGCGCGTGAGGGAGAGGGGCTCGGCGCAGCCCATGGCGCCAGCGGGCAGCCGCGCTACCACCCCGCGCTGGGCACGTCAAGCAGCGCCGCATGGCACATGGAGCACTACAGCACAGCCTTCGGGGTAGCGGCGCCAGAAGAATACATGCCCCACATGATGGACCAAGGGCACTCTCACGAGGGCGAACAAGGCTCGCTTCTCAGCCCAAGCTGGGGAGACGAGACACCAGAAGCTGAGCTCTTCCAGGAGCCCCAGGACGGCTCCGCCGGCCATGCTGGAGACGACAATTATCGGGTACCACTAATTCCTCAGGAGCAGGCGTACGCTAATCATGGATTGCAGGAGGTGCAGGTCGCCGCAGCGAGCATCTGCCCCGCTCCCACAGTCTCCTACCCCTCGGGAGGAGGGCGCAGGGGGCTGCAGGAGAGGGGCAGGGATCCCACATCACCACCGCGGCGTTCGGAGCAAGGCGTTCTCAGGAGGTAGGCCCTCCGCTGGGGAGGCACCTAAGGGCCTGCCCCTGGCGGAGGACCCGTGGTCGTCGGGGGAACCGCTGGCGACCGCTCTACCCCACCGGCGGCGTCCTGGTTTCCGGTCATCGTTGGTGGCACTAGAGTGTGGCGCAAGGCGGGGCCCTCGTCTGGCGATATGAAGCAAGGCCGGTACCTGTGAAGAAGGCCCAGTGCCTGTGAAGCTCGCCGCCCCGTGACACTCTCACGTAATAATGAGTGGGGCTGTACACGCCCCGGAGTCTCAGGGGTGCCGGCCTTAGGCCCTGGGGCTCCCTCCCACGCCCAGTGGACAGCACTTAGCTCCGCGCTGGTGAGAAGACGTCCAAGACTAGATTAGGTGCCGGACGCGGCCTTTTGCCTGTTTTCATTAACTTCCTCTTTGGTTGTAACTTTTCCCCTGCTGGATTTAAGTTGGATTCCAATTTGAGATTTGCGTGTGTTCGGGGAAGGGGTGCTTAGTCTCGTTCGAGCCATTTCTCGTGTTCTGGTTACCGCTCCACCACAGCTGCCTCCCCTCGCGAGCCGGGCCAGGCCTAGCTCGCGCGCAGCCCAGCCTGCCGCTGTTGCTCCTTCTCGGGAGGATGTTTCGGTGCCTGCAGAGGATGCCCTTTCAGGAAAAGGCCCAGAGCCTGTGAAGAAGGCGAATGCCTGTGAAGCTATCGCGTTTAGGAAAAGGCCCAGAGCCTGTGAAGAAGGCGAATGCCTATGAAGCCATCGCGTTTAGGAAAAGGCCCAGAGCCTGTGAAGAAGGCAAATGCCTGTGAAGCCATCGCGTTTAGGAAAAGGCCCAGAGCCTGCGAAGAAGGCAAATGCCTATGAAGCCATCACATGCGGGAAAAAGCCCGGAGCCTGTGAAGAAGGCCAGCGCCTGTGAAGCCCCTCGCCAGCGACACTTGCGCGTCCTATAGTTTCAACTAGAGAACACTCAGGACACCACGTCCTCCCACGAGCTGCCTCGGGGCCTGCGCGAAACAAAGGTAAACCAGCCAACCGCCAGGCGCGGGTGCTCACGCAATATAATAGCTATTAATACGATGCATACAGGTTTTACATGAGGGGCTTCCCCTCCCCAAAATGCTCTCACAGCCATCAGACCAAACACCTGAGTTCTAGTCGTGCAGGGTAAAAAGACACGAGCAATACATACTCACTCGGACAAATCCCCCAATACGTCCTCAGGAGCACCTCCCGAGCCGCCGCTAGCATCGATGAACTCGCCATCGCTACCTGGATCGCCGCCAGCGGCATCAGGGCCGTCCACCACACCGCCCTCGTTGGCAGCCACGATCACGTCGTCGTCATCCGAAGTGAAGGCCCTGACAAGAGCGTCCATGTTGTCTTCCACCCAGTGCGCCAGGTCGCCTCGGACGGCCTTGGGGACTGGGGCGATGGCGGCGAAGTCGAAGTGGGGATCCATGTTCCGGAGATGGCTGAAGACACGAGAGAAGGCGCGCCCGAGTAGGGCGCGGATCCTCTCCTCCACCAACCTGTCGGCCCTGACCGACCGCGCCTCCAGCTGCGTCACCACGGCGGTGAAGAACTGCAGGTTGCCGGCATAGTTGATCGTGTGCGGCTCGCCGACAGCCGCCTCGCAGATGTTGCCCAAGGCTGCGTTAGCCCTCTCCCTGAGCGTAGCCAGCATGGTACCGTGCACGTGCTCCAGGACCTGCCGCTGGTGTATCTCATCGGCGTTCTGACGTTCGACGGCCTCAGCCTTTTCCACCCGCTGACGAAGGCGGAGCACCTCGGCTTGGAGGGCAGCCGACTCCTTTTGCGCTGCCTCAAGGGCGGCCCGGGAAGCGTCGGCCCACCGCATCACCTCATCCCGTTGGGCCCTCAGGGCTGTGGTTCTTCCCTCGGCATCGACCCGGATCAATTCCAGATTCCCCTCGAACTCACGCTCAAGGCCTTGGTGTGCCATCGCCACACAACGACCAACCTCCTCCAGGACACGTGCTTCCCGTGCGGCGACTTCATCTTCCGCCTACGTCACCAGGCGCTCCCTCGTCTCCAGCCGCTCGTACTCGCGGGTGCGTTCGGCAGCTTCCAGCATCAACGCTTCCTCACGCTTTTGGAGCTCAGCTGGGTCGCCAGAGGCCACCTTCATCGATGCAAGGGCCGCCTCGCGCAGTTCCACTTGCTCCTCCAATGAGTGGCATCGGGCCAGGAGCTCCCGAGCCCGCTCCTCCGCTGCTTCTCGCCGTCGGTCAGCTCCCAGGGCCTCCTCAGCGGCCTGGGATTGGGCCACCCGGGAGGCCTCCAGTGACGCCTTCGCTTCTTCGTCTTCAAGGTCGCGCTGGTGACGCGCGAGGGCGATGGCGGCCTCTAGCTCGCGCCTCCCTGCGGCCAAGTGCAGGCCCTCGGCCTCCAGCGCGCGTCTTCGCCGGCAAGCTCCTCCCCAAGCAGGTCCACCACGTCAGTCGCCCTTCAAAGGAACTCTTGGCGGCGAGCACGACGCTCCCGAGCGCGCCCGAGCACGTCTTCCACACCATCATCTGCCCCAAGCGAGCGCCGTGGGCCACAAACCATCGCTCCTCCTCCGGGCAGGGGGCTGGGGGCTGGCACCCTCACAACGACCGGGCGTGCCATACCAGAAGCCCGGCCTGGGGCCAGCCCGTCTCCAGAAGAAGGGCACAGGGGGCGCCTCAGCCAGTCGCAGCCCGCGACCAGATGAGAAGCCCACGGCAGGCCGGCTATGCCAAGAGAGGGCCCGCGAAGGAAGATCGCGGGAAGAGAAGGGCTGCGGTGCGCCTCGGGACGGTCCACCCCTTCATTCGCCCTCACCACGAGAGCAGTGCTGCTCGGAGCACTTGGGGACGACGGGGGAGGCGAAGCCAAAGGAGGCGGCGCCTCAGCGACTCCCACGAGCTCGGCTGGAAGAGGCCTGCGAAGTAAGGATCAGTAGACGCAGCAAGGGGATCAGGAGCCAGGAAAGGAGGAGGCTTACTCGTCAGTAGCGAAGTATTTCCGGCGATTCAGCAAGCGACAAGAGAAGTCATCACCCAGGGCCTCCCTTTTCCTCTGGAGGGCCTCAAAGTCCACACGGAAGCGGCCCAAGAGAATAGCGCAAGGATCAACCTGCGACGAAGATGGAGCAACAAAGCTATCCACGTCAGGGGCGCCTGCCTGACGCGTGCTGCCAATCACCTCGCCAGAAGACGCGGCCGGGGCCTCAGGAGCCTCGGCCCCAGGCGCTGGGAGCGGCTGCTTGCCACCCATAGCCTCAGCAGCACGGGCCTCAGGAGCTGCTCCCTCGAGGGCATCGCCAGGCGCAGTCTCCTCATCAGGAGCTTTCTCGGCCCCCGCCATCTCACGCCTCCCTGCTCTGCCACTCAAGGAGGATTCGCCTTGACCGATCGGAAGGGCGGTCACCACCACAGGGTTCTCGCGAGGCCCTTGGAAGCCAGTGGGGCGCAGCCCCCATTCATCAAAGGAGGGCATCTACTTCACGAAGTCGTCCCTGTTCTGGCAGAGGTACAGCAGGGCCCCTCCCCGCTGAATGCTGCCCGGGTTGGGGTCACCAGTCAGGACCAAGAGCACTGTCCTTAGCGCCCCAGGAGTCAGGTCTTCTTCCTAGAGCCTCATGTGATCATCTTGCCCGCTGAAGGCCCACATTCGGCGAGAGTGGCGTTGGAGAGGGGCAATGCGGCGTAACAGGAACTCCTTCACCATCTTGGGCGCCGTTACGCCGAGCGATCTCAAGAACGTGAAGCGACGCCAGACGAAGGCAAGCCGGGGGCTCACGAGCGTCTCCTGGCCCCAGCCCGAATTGGGTACAGCAGGCGAAGTTGGCTTCGCCAGCAGGGGGCTGGGCACCCCGACATCAACGTACAACCACCGCTCGCGGAACCCAGCTGAAGGCGAAGGAAGCTTGAAGTTGATCCCTGAGGCCGCAGTCTCAGGCGCGGCGACGAAGCTCACACACGCTGAGCATTGAGTGGGGTCAGCAAGGCGCAAAGAGAAGAAGTGGCGCAGCAAGGCAACGGAAGGAGGGATGCCCATCATCGCCTCACAAACAAAAGCAAAGACCGGAAGAAGGGTGATGGATTCAGGACCCAGATGCATCATATGGATCTGGTAATGAGAGAGCACGGCCTTGAAGAAATCAGAAAAGGGGGGAACCAGACCCGCCCACAAGGCGTCGTCAAAATAATGAACCTCGGTGATTATCCTGTCAGTGGGGAAGTGATACGTAGACCAGGCCGTCGTCCTCCCACACTCGTTGAAGATGGTGGCCAGAGCCGGGCTGAGCTTATCCAGGCACTCTCGATTGAGTATGATCGACCGGCCGACGGTGGGGGCCACCGACGGCGGCGAGCGAGATGGAGGCATGGGTTTCTTCCCTTTCTCCTTCTTGATCGGAGCCATGGCGATGGAAAGGAGGGGGAAGATGTGAGATGGGATTGGAGACAAGAGTCGGAGTTCAAAGGGAGGAAGAATAGGGGACGGTCGAGCAACAGGAAGGGGAGCGGCTATGTACAACTGCGAGTCCGCCTAGCAGGGCGCAAAATAAGGGAGCGTGGGGGAACAGTGCCGCCCACGTCCAATCAACCGCCACGCGGCGCCCAAGGTCGCAGGCTGTTAGGGCCCGCGGCGCTTAGCCCTTGCCCTTTCGCTTCTCGGCACGACCAAGTCCATGCGCGCCTTGGGCCCGGGGGCTACTGTGGGCGTTCTGGGAATGGGGTTCCCCAGACTTGCCTGCCTGCGGCCTGCGGCGTGGCTCGAAGGGGGGCCCAGCACGGCCCATCTTCATCAACACAAGACCGAAGACCCTCGCGGGGCGGACGACACGGCGCTTCCTCAGGCACGGCCTCATCAGGCTGGCTCACGAGGAGGCGGAGAGATCAAGGCGGGGTACCTCGTGAGGTGCCCATGACGCAAGCCATGACGACCAAAGGCGCCAGGCGGGCGCCAGCCCGCGCCGTGTCTCCCTTTCCTCTTTGGTGCAAAGGGGCAAGCACAGGAGAGAGGATCAAGCGAAGGCGTCCATTTCGGTGCAACGAGACCAAGACCAGTCCAACGGTGGGAAGGAGGTCATCGTGGAGCCCAGAACGGCGTCACCACAGGGCCTTTGGCAGGCGAGTACCAACTTTAGTCAGGATAAGTGTACTAGATGTTCCCTTTCAAATTGGCCAATTGTTGGTGCCCTTCCCGCTCAATATTTAGGAAGAGGCCCAGGGCCTTTGCCTATAAATAGGACTAGCCACCCCCGAGACGGAGGGATCATCGAGTAATCTAGCAATTGGATCAGAGAGAAAGAGAGAGAAGGGCGATTGAACTCCTCCTAGCAGTTCATCCCCCAGGCCAATAACAGACCCTCGCGAGGCTGTTCTACCTTGTAGTGTTCATCATCACCAGCCCAAGAGGCAATCCACCACACCACACTGGAGTAGGGTATTACACCGCATCGGTGGCCCGAACCAGTATAAACTCTGTGTCTCTTGTGTTGTTCTTTTGGTAGTTTAGATCTTTGCGAGACGGAGAGGTAGAGGGCACAATCTCCACGCGCACCCCAGAGTTCGAACCTTAAGGGTCTGCCGGAACCCAAAATCCGACAACCTTAACAAGTTCAGGGTCTTGTTTTAAAGATTGACTGTTAAGAGTTCGCTGGGCCAATCAGGATTATCTGATGAAGAAGCAGCTGGCATACAGGCAGGATGACCCGGAAGGTTTATGTCCTCTTTGGTGAATGCACCTATGTTTGAACAAGATGACCTAGTCAAAAGGGTAGTAACGCTATGTTCTCTTTGGTGAATACACCTATGTTTGTACAAGAAGCCCCCAAGTGACATATTCGGTCAAGAGGGTAGTAATGCTATGTTCTCTTTGGCAACCTTAACTCGAACTTGCGAGAGATGAATTCTTTTTGAACCGGATGTTAAACCGGATATTGAGAGCTTCAAAGCTTTATAGGAGAGAGATGTCTCTTGAGCCAGATTTTAAATCGGAATCTTCATTTTGAGCCGAAAATTTTCTGACGGCCTTTAAACTCGAACTTGCGAGAAGTTAATTCCTTTTTGAACCGGACATTTTTAAACCGGATTTGAGAGCTTCAGAGCTTTGTGGGAGACAGATTTCCCTTGAACCGGATTGTAAACCGGATATTTGAGAGATTAAGTGAGATGACTTCCCTTGAGCCAGATTTTAAACCGGAATCCTTTCTGATGACCCAGAACTTCATTGAGCCAGATTTTGTAACTGTCATATACTTTCTAAGCCGGAAATTTTTCTGCTGGCCTTCAAATTTTCAACAATAGGGCAGTAGCCTCCGGGACCGGGTTATCTTTTCCTCCAACGTCATGGGGTTCTTGACTTCACTGAAAACAAGCAACATTTGCTGAGTCATATCATTGTAGCCGCCGAGTCTCAAGGTGACTCGAGGAGTTGGCTTGAGATTCTCCATATTTGACCGTGATATAAACCGGCATAAGTTGTATATCATTGGTGTTGATAGCACATGTGAATCCACAGAAGATTGAGGTGACTGCGGCGGATTATAAATGATCCCGTATGAGCCGTGTCAGCAACTCAGCCAAAGGTTCCTTCCAACTGGCGATTTGAAGTTAACCAAACTGTAGTGGTGGCGACTTGTGCGCCTGCCCATTGAGCCATCTAGTGCAGACGGCGGTTGATAGTATATGATAATTTGCCTCCATTTTGTTGAAAGAAAACCGGGCTACCCAAGTTGTGACTTGCTCATGCTCAATAAACAGCTCATGCAGATAGGTGCGGCCCGGTATGTTGATGTAGACCAGGCCGCGCGAGACGGACGACAAAGACGACCGTAGCATCAGAGGCGGCTCAGACAGATAAGTCGGTCGCGGCATTGTACGCCGGTGCGGACGGGAGAGTCGGCCACATTGTTTTAAACCGGCACGGACGGGCGAGTCAGCCACAGGGATGGTCCCGGTAAGTTGAAGTAGTCCGGGCCACAAGGGTTGCGTCTTGCGCACATATTCTTTGATCATTATGGCCCGATCATATGCTGGCGCATGACAATAATTGTGCGATTTATATATCCATGATCCGGCCATCGTCTTTGCAGTGACCAATTGTCCTGCATATGAAAATAAAAAAAATCAAAGTAATTGTTCTTTGATAAAAAAATATGTGCTAAATAAAATAGACTTTAGATGGATAGCACCTGATTCGTTTAGGCCAGAAATAACCCGCCATGAAGTTGATGATCACTAGGTGAAACTGAAATCACTCACGGGTGAGTCGGCCGCGGGAGCAGACAGATGAGTCGGCCCGGTGTTGTAAGCCGGTGCGGACGAGAAAGTTGTCCTCCGCGTTGCAAGCCGGCGCGGACGCATGAACTGGCCGCGAGGGCGGACGAGCGAGTCGTCCGCGGTGTTGTAAGGTGGTGCGGACGAGTGAGTCGGTCGGCGCGTTGATGTAAACCGGACCGCGATACGCGTGTCCGTGAAGCTGAGCCGCACAGCCGAACGTGCCTCCGTGGTATAATACCACCCCTTTTTCTTTTAATAGCTGTCCTCCATAAAAAATATTACATGCCAAAGTAACTATTGTCGGATGAATTAACATGTACTGATAAAATACATTGGAAAAATAACACCTGGTCTTTTTTGCCGAGTGAACACGGATGCTGGCGTTGGATAATACATAGTGCTGCTTTTTCTTTTGACAAAAAGAATTGATTGGTTCTCGTGTCTTCAAGTGCCTGAGGTCTCCACGTGACCTTCTCCTCCCCTTTCTTTTTAAACAAGTCCAGAATAGTGCACACACGGTCTCTAGAGCAGAGTTTCTCTTTTCCTTCTCAGTTTCTGTTTACTAGTTAATGTACTACATCTTCCTGACATCCAATGGAATAATATTTGATTGCATCCGCTTGGGGAGACCATGTTAGTTTTGGCAAACGGGTACAATGAATCAAAGGCATGGAGGCTCAGCAGGAGTGCGGTTGAAGCAGTGAGGCAAGCTGGCGACTCACGGGCGCCGCGACACCGTGTCTTAGCAGCGGAAGTGAGGCGGAGGCCGCGGTGGTAGGCGGCTCAGAACGCAAGGCTCAGCAGCTCGCAGTGTGGTCAAGTAGGAGGACGAGCCAGCAGCGGCCTTCAGACCATGGTGGCTGTTGAAGCGGAGGCAGAGTGGAGCGGGTATAACCAGCGAGAGGTTGGAAAACGATTCAGAGTTGGCATGCACCCACGACCAAATCCACCTCCAAGTTGTTGTTGGTTTGACTTTTCTTCTTGTGCTGATGGACCAATGGATGGATCACTCGGGGGCTGACCCTTGCCTCCACACGCGCTTGTTGATTGATCAGATTTCGACGGATCGCTTTGCGTCGGTGCTATCTCTTGAGCACTGCGTTGGTTTTCCCTTGAAGTGGAAAGGGTGATGCAGCAAAGTAGCGTAAGTATTTCCCTCAGTTTTTGAGAACCAAGGTATCAATCCAGTAGGAGGCTACGCGCGAGTCCCTCGTACCTACACAAAACAAATAAATCCTTGCTACCAACACGATAAGGGGTTGTCAATCCCTTCACGATCACTTACGAGAGTGAGATCTGATAGATATGATAGGATAATATTTTTGGTATTTTTGTGATTGTCGGTGTCAAAACCGGCGGATCTTGGGTAGGGGGTCCCGAACTGTGCGTCAAGGCCGGATGGTAACAGGAGACAAGGGACACGATGTTTTTACCCAGCTTCGGGCCCTCTCGATGGTGGTAATACCCTACTCCTGCTTGATTAATATTGATGATATGGGTAGTACAAGAATAGATCTACCACGACAATAAGGAGGCTAAACCCTAGAAGCTAGCCTATGGTATGATTGTGTATGATGATGGTTTGTCCTACGGACTACAACCCTCCAGTTTATATTGACACCGGATAGGGTTAGGGTTACACAGAGTCGGTTACAATGGTAGGAGATCTTGAATATCCGCATCGCCTAGCTTGCCTTTCACGCCAAGGAAAGTCCCATCCGAACACGGGACGAAGTCTTCAATCTTGTATCTTCATAGTCCAGGAGTCCGACGAAGGTATAGAACGGCTACCCGAACACCCCCTAATCCAGGACTCCCTCAGTAGCCCCTGAACCAGGCTTCAGTGACGACGAGTCCGGCGCGCAGATTGTCTTCGGCATTGCAAGGCGGGTTCCTCCTCCAAGTCCTTCATAGAAGATTGTAGACACCAAAAATAGTGTCCGGCTCTGCAAAATAAGTTTCCACACATTGCCATAGAGAGAATAATATTAACACAAATCAAATCTGCTGACGTATTCCGCAGTGCGTCATCACACCGCGGCCAAGTCCTTTTATGAATCATCTTTACTTTTTCGCCCTCAGCACGCTTTGCGAGGTGGTTTCCTTGGCACATCTTGTCAAAGCAGAGATCGTGTGCCCCTTTTACGAGATTCTCATCAATACGGACGTGGGTAACCCAATCGTGCCCGTTAGCATGTTCCCCCGATTAAAGTCGAGTCCAAAACGGTTACGGGGAGGGCTCTTGGTATTCAACCTCTTATAAAGAGACCAAGGCCTTACTTCTTTTTTCAATCTCAAGTGTGTTCGCCCGTCGCCTCGAGTTCCAACACCCCAGGCTCTAGATTCCAGGCGCTTCGGACCTTCGACAATGTCCGGTTCTAACCTTCAAGGCCGGTGGATGCCCTCCTCCGTCACAGAGGAGGACGTGCTAAAGTTGAGGGAGGCTAAGTTCCTGACCGGTGAAATCTCACATAGATTGCCTGCTCAAGGGCAGGTTATTCCCATTCCCCAGCCCGGCGAGAGGGTGGTGTTCATGTCTCACTTCCTCCGAGGGTTAGGCTTCCCCATGGATCCCTTTGTGAGGGGACTGCTATTTTATTACGGGCTGGAATTTCATGATTTAGCTCCGGAGTCCATCCTCCATATGTCCTCATTTATCGTCGTGTGTGAAGTGTTCCTCCGTGTTACCCCTCACTTCGGATTATGGCTCAAGACTTTCAAAGTGGAGCCGAAGATGATCGAGGGACGGCACGCAGAGTGCGGAGGCGCTGTTATAAGCAAAAATGCCGATGCTCCATGGCCCGAGGGCTCTTTTCAAGAGGAGCTAGGCTTGTGGCAATGAGAGTGGTTTTATATCACCGTTCCCCGGGGCACCACGTGGGTGGCGCCTCCTGCCTTTTGCTCGGGTCCCCCACCACGGCTAGCATCATGGATCAACAGAGGGTTAGATTGGGGTTTGCCCAAAGACGTACCCTTGCTGCAGGACCGCATTAAGGACCTCTTGTAAGGAGACCTCAACCTGGTCAAGGTGACACAGGTCATGCTGATTCGCCGGACACTGCCCGGCAAACGTCGCCCCCTTCGCCTGTGGGAGTTCAATCCAGAGGGACCACGAGCTCTCCGGGATTTTATGAGCGCGACGCCCGCGGAGATGCATAAACTGTTCTTTGGATCACAAGAAGGGTGTCCGGATTTGATCGAGGACGCAGGCCTAAGCCGCAATCGCCCGGATACTCAAGTAAGTAACCTTGTGCCCGGACCTTCTATCCGTATAATTATCATAAACTTGCCCTTAAAAGAGCTGTCCTTTCAAACAGGAGTGCATAGCGAAGGCGAAGCTGATCAGGTGTTCGGCTCCCCTTCCTGAAACTAGGTCGGATCCCGTGCTAGTCAAGATGCTGGAGGTAGTGCCTTTGGAGTCAAGTAAGGGGGAGGACAAGGAAACTATGGCCTCCTCGAAGGAGGCTGCTCAGAAGGGAGGAACCGACAATTCCTCTTCTAAGGGAAAGAAGAGAGCCGCCTCTGACGACCCAAAGACCATGGTCTCGAAGCGGGGGAAAAGATCCTCGTCAGACGGTCCGACGCCGGGGAGTTCCACGGCCGGACTGCATACTCAAGGAGATCAGCCCTCCAGCGAGCCGTGAGTAGAGAAAGATTTTTCCTTTCGAGGGATGAGAGAAATCCGTGATTTATATCTGAGAAGTTTAACCGAATTTTTACCTTGTAGTTCGGACCTCAGCCCTTCTCAGCAGAGCTCGTCTTCGCGGGATCTTCTTTCGGAGATGATGGAGAGCGGGATGCCTCCTTCTGCTGTACCGCCTAACTAGGCGGGCGACCCTGAGGTGTCGTCCCGGAAGGTTTCTCCGAGTCCGGCAGGGGCGGAAGATCACTATGGGGCCCCCCGAGGTTCTCCGCGTCCGGCCTTTGAAAGAGGTCATGGGACAAGTCCGGCACCGTCTGGTGCTCGACCGGAGGAGCTAAAGGTTCTGCTAGGGCGAGCTTCTATTTCAGAGGAGCACCGTGCATTAATGGGCACGGTGATTGAAAGGATTTCGTCCGCAGAGAGCGGATTGCGTGTGGCCGTCGAAAGTTTATTGACGGGTTTTGAGGTACATTAGATAATGTGTACTTTTGTCAGTTGCGCGTAAATAAGATGCGCCCTATGTAGATAGTAGCCCCTGAGACTCTGCATGTCGTCAAGAAATGACGGCACGCAGAGGATCATAATCCCAGGTCTAAAATGTCGCCTTTTAATGTAGGCTGCAGGGTGTCCGGGATCAAGCCGAACTGCTGGTTTTGCCGAACTAAAGCGGCAACTGGACATGGCAGATGCCGACATCGCGCTTGTCAACAAGCAGTTGGATGAGGCTCAAGGTATGTGATTCCTCGGGCGGCAGTAGGTAAGAAGAGTTTTATGCCAGTGTCTTACGATATGTGTGCTTGACGCAGATGGTGCGGCTGCCGTGGAGAGTCTTAGGGCAGAACTTGCCCGAGCTAAATATCAAGCCAGGAAAAGTGATGCGGCTGCCAAGAAGGCCCTTGAAGAGCTGAGAGCCAAATAGGCTGCTCATTGCCGAAGCAAGGAAGAGATGGCCAGTATGGCCGAAAAGTTAAAGAACACTTCAGACCATTACATACTTCTTGAGAAAGAAGACCAGGCGAGACAGGTGGTCCTAGAGAAGGCCGTTGCTGATGCCAAGGACGCGCGCTCTGTGATGAGAGCTGCGAAGGAGGAGCTGCGTCAGGCCGAACAGATTGCGGCTGGAAAGCCCTTCATGCTGCAGAGTAAATTTTGCGATCCGAAGTTTGCTCCGTTAGACCGGATGTGGAGTGTGGAGGACACCTATCTGGATTTGGCAGCGAGTGCTGCTGATGCGACCGAACACTTTCGAGATCTGAAAGATCGTGAAGCGAAAAAACTGTTCTGGTCGCAATTTCTCAATCCAGATTGTCCACTGGCAGTGGATGATCGTTTGGCTCAATCGGCCGAACTTAATAGGTTGTCCGGACTCGCCATGAAATACGTCATGGGTCATCTGTGGCCGGGGAGGTCGGAGCCGAAGAGTTATTTCAGCTTGGTGCAGCAATTCCTTGACGCAGTGCCGCGCATTAATGCAATGAAGAGGTCGGCGTGTATAGAGGGTGCAAGGATGGCTCTTGCCCGTGTCAAGACATACTGGGCAGAGATGGAGACCACCGTTATTGCGTCCCGAGATTCGGATAAAAGCCGAGTGTCCTCCGAGCAGTATTTTCAGGAAGTCCTTGAAGGCGCTCGTGTAATAGAGACGCAGTGCTCGAAGGATGCTATGTTATTATAGCATATGTAATGATGAAGTAATATTTTGATAAACTGTAGTGGCCTTTTTATACTTGTGCCTTCAAGTATTGTGAACACCTCCTGTGCGGCCGTTTAAAAAATATATATATATATATAATCTGAAAGATTGCAGTCGTTGGCTTCAACCCCCACGCACATAGTGCGGGGGTGCTCGCAGAAGACGCATTTTCACACTTAACCCAACGTCTTGGTCCTACAAAGGAGGTGATAGCGCAGCGGGCCAGGCAACCGGACTATAATGCTTTAACACTTCCACTTAGCCATAGGAGCTTGACAGTGGGACTATTTAGGTAGCCCATTAGTGGCGACTGCGCTCGCCCGAGTTCGGGGCGCGTATGTGCCTGACCGGGAAGCGGCCCTTCGTTAAAGCGGAGGAATCTGATAGATTCCAATAGGTCATCGAGTGGCTGACCAGTCTCACGCTACATCATGACAGTCAGTTTTCGGCTTTCTCTACTGAGGTGCTCGCCCGGCCGAATCGGGGCACAATCGCAGTAGTTCTCCTGGTGCTACCTTAGCCGATAGAGCGGAACGTAAGGTAGCCGAACTCAGGAGCCGGGCAACCCAACATTTGACCAAAGACATGATTCGGAGCTGATGCATATAATGCCAAAACTCGCGACGCCGAACACTCCCTAAGTTGTTCGGTCTTTATGAGTGCGGGCGAAACAACACTCTTTGCTAAAAAAGCCCCTAGTGTCCAGGTACGTGCTAAAAATTCTGACGTGGCCACATGCCAAGACGCCAGCCTCCTCCTTGGTTATATCGGAAAAAACCAGGGGATGTGTTGCAACAAGAGACAGTAAAAAAGGTTTACGCAGGGTCTTAATCTAAAGAGAATCCTTTAGGACGGGTCCCTACTGCACGTCTGCGCCTGTGTCTCCGTTGTGCCGTATCCTGGACGGGCGCCGCACGATGTTCATCTGAAAAAGAGAGGAACTAAATTGAAAACAGGTCGTGCCGAACAAAAGGTTTTAAAATAAATGAAGTATAAAGTAAAATATAAAATTGAGCTTTATTGTCTCTGCGCGTAGCCCCTAGTACGGGGGTATATGGCCTCTAAGCCTGCATTAATGATGGACTTGTATCGAACTCGTCTATTCCACGTTCGTGGCCTTTAATGACCTATGTCGAAAAGTTTTTTAGCTGGTGAGGCCATTTTATTGTGCGGCTGTCTAAGCGGCCGCACAGTCCTTCGCTTGGGGGAGGCGCCCTTTAGTGTTTCCCCTTCAAAGAGATGATGCCTCGTGGACCGGGCATCTTAAGCGTGAGAGATGCATAATGCGGTATTGCGTTAAAGCGAGCGAAAGCTTCGCGTCCCAGTAGTGCTTGATAGCGACTTGAGAACGGGACGACATGGAAGGTTAGCTTTTCGCGACGGAAGTTATCGGCAGAACCGAATATAACTTCGAGCTGGAGAAAACCCATACAATGGGTGTCCGGACCAGGTGCTACCCCTTGAAAGGAGGTTTTGCTGCGGCGGATTCTTGGTTTATCCCCATGTGGTGGATTGTATCCTGATATATCAGGTTTAGTCCACTGCCGCCGTCCATAAGGAAATTTGCAAACTGGAATCCGCCAGTTATTGGATCGAGTATCAGGGCAGTCCAGCCTACGTTCTTGATATTTCTGGAATAGTCTAGCTGATCAAAGGTGATTGGTTTTAATAACCAGTGGCGGGACCCCTTGGGGATAGGTCGTATTGTCGTACCTTTATGGGTGCCACACGTTTTGTTACGTGAAGTAAGTTCACTGTTTTTACTTCTTGTGGGAAGTTCTTTTGTTTCCTGGTGCTCTGCTTCTGGGGTTCGTCCTCGTCTTCACTTGGTGTGTCGAGCCCCTTGTGTTTGGCATTGAGTCTTCCGGATTGTTTGAAAACCCAGCAATCTCTGTGGGTATGGTTAGCAGGCTTGCCCGGAATACTGTGTATCTAACATATCCTGTCCAGGATTATATTTAAGTTGGACGGATCATCCCTATTATCCTGGAGGGGTGGTTTTGTCTGTCGCGAGCTTTTGAATCCGGCATTGACTGTCGTGCTCTTCGGACTTTTTTCTTTAGTTCGGCGACGATCCTTGTTGCGTCACGGTTTTCCGTTTCCATCCCTAGTTTTGGATGTACTTGGGTCGCTGGGGCTGCATCTTGCCAACCAGCTGTCCTCTCCTGCGCAAAAGCGGGTCATGAGGCTTGTGAGTGCGGCCATTGTTCTTGGCTTTTCCTGGCCGAGGTGTCTGGCGAGCCATTCGTCTCGGACATTATGCCTGAAAGCTGCTAGGGCTTCGGCGTCCGGACAGTCGACTATCTGATTCTTTTTAGTGAGGAATCTATTCCAGAACTGCCGAGCTGATTCTCCGGGCTGTTGAGTTATGTGACTAAGATCGTCTGCATCCAGAGGGCGGACATAGGTCCCTTGAAAATTTGCTCGGAAAGCATCCTCGAGCTCTTCCCAACTTCCAATTGTGTTTTCGGGAAGGCTTTTAAGCCAGTGTCGGGCTGGCCCTTTAAGCTTAAGGGGTAAATATTTAATGGCGTGGAGATCATCTCCTCTAGCCATATGTATGTGGAGGATATAGTCCTCAATCCAGACTCTGGGGTCTGTTGTTCCATCATACGCCTCTATGTTGACGGGTTTGAATCCTTCGGGAAATTCGTGGTCCAAAACCTCATCGGTGAAACATAGGGGATGTGCGGCGCCCCTGTATTTGGGTGTGCCGGATTCTGATGATGGCTTTTTTGCATTCTTACAAGAGCTTGCCTTCTTGGCCCATAAATGGACCTGGCTGGGCCATGATGCGAATCCTTAGGTGGGTCGCATACCGATTTAAGTACAATGCCACTTACCGCCTTATGGGGTCGTCTATCCGACCGTATGGCTTTCTTATTTTTTGAATGCGAGGGCTCTAGGGCCTCTTCGTCGAATTCGGGCAGTAGCTTTCTCTTTGGATAGCTTTTAGTACGGCGACCGTCACCGTATTTATCTGCGGTGTTGATTACTTTATTCCATCTAATACGGAGTGCATCTTCCGTTGTCTTTAGTTTCCGCTTCTGCTTTTTCAGGCAGCGTGCAGTTGCAACGAGCCTCTTATGGAGACTCTTCTGCTCCATGGATTTATTCGGCGTAAGGTTGTCCGGAATGCCGTTTTCCCCGGGGGAGGGAGTTTCGGTTTCTCTATCCGTGTTGCCCTGTTCGGACGGCTGCTCTAAGGCTTGCTCGCCATCTACCGGCTTGTCCTACTCTATGGCTGGGTTTTTATCGAGGCGGGGCTTGGGTCGGCGTTTGTGCCGACGCTTTGATTGCTTTTTGGGGGGTCTATCTCCCGTTCCATCCCCTTTTTCCTCGTTGTCATTTCCTTTAGGGTTATCCACCATGTACACATCGTGAGATGAGGTGGCTGTCCGATGCCCTATGAGCGTTGGTTCATCGGTATCTCCTGCATCGTCATCCATGTTGTCGATGTCTGCGGAGTCGAAGTTGAGCATGTCGTTTAGGTTGTCGACGGTAGCTACAAAGTGGGTGGTGGGTGGGCTTTGAATTTCTTCATCGTCCGTATCCCATCCTTGCTGACCGTAATCCGGCCAGGGCTCTCCTGATAAAGAGAGAGACTTGAGAGAGTTCAGGATGTCGCCAAAAGGCGAGTGCTGAAAGATGTCCGCGGCGGTGAAATCCATTATAGGTGCCCAATCGGATTCGATTGGTAGGGGCACGGGGGGTTCGGAGTCCGGATAGGAGTCCGGACCCTCGGAGCCATGGGTCATGCGGAGTGCGGGGCTGGGATTCGGCTCAATTGCCTTTGAGATCGCAGCCCCCGAGGTGATGTCCAACCGCTCATCCTCGATCGGTGTAATAGGCTCCGAGTCTAGGGTCGGAACCGGTGTGTGTGCGGCCTCCAGGACACTGTTCGGAGGCAGAGCTAGATCATGCCCCTTGAGATAGTGCGGCGTGCTTGGCTGTGGCTCGAACCCGTCGAAGATCAAGTCTCCTCGGATATCAGCCGTGTAGTTTAAGCTTCCAAACCTGAATTGATGGCCAGGGGCGTAGCTTTCGATCGGCTCCAGATGACCAAGCGAATTGGCCCGCAGAGCGAAGCCGCCAAAAACGAAGATCTGTCCGGGGAGAAAAGTCTCACCATGGACCTCATCGTTGTTGATGATCAGAGGAGCCATCGGGCCTAAAGGCGACGACACAGAGGAACTCTCAATGAAAGCACCAATGTCGGTGTCAAAACCGGCGGATCTCGGGTAGGGGGTCCCGAACTGTGCGTCAAGGCCGGATGGTAACAGGAGACAAGGGACACGATGTTTTTACCCAGGTTCGGGCCCTCTCGATGGAGGTAATACCCTACTCCTTCTTGATTAATATTGATGATATGGATAGTACAAGAGTAGATCTACCACGAGATCAAGGAGGCTAAACCCTAGAAGCTAGCATATGGTATGATTGTGTATGATGATGGTTCATCCTACGGACTATAACCCTCCGGTTTATATAGACACCGGATAGGGTTAGGGTTACACAGAGTCGGTTACAATGGTAGGAGATCTTGAATATCCGCATCGCCTAGCTTGCCTTCCACGCCAAGGAAAGTCCCATCCGGACACGGGACGAAGTCTTCAATCTTGTATCTTCATAGTCCAAGAGTCCGGCGAAGGTATAGTCCGGCTACCCGAACACCCCCTAATACAGGACTCCCTCAGTGATAAAGATGCAAAGTAAAATAAAAGCAAAGTAAAAAGCAAAGGAAATAACTAAGTGATGGAAGATAATATGATGAAGATAGACCCGGGGGCCATAGGTTTCACTAGTGGCTCTCTCAAGAGCATAAGTATTTTACGGTGGGTGAACAAATTACTGTTGAGCAATTGACAGAATTGAGCATAGTTATGATAATATCTAGGTATGAGCATGTATATGGGCATCACGTCCGAGACAAGTAGACCGACTCCTGCCTGCATCTACTACTATTACTCCACTCATCGACCGCTATCCAGCATGCATCTAGGGTATTAAGTTCATGAAAACAGAGTAACGCCTTAAGCAAGATGACATGATGTAGAGGGATAAATTCATGCAATATGATAAAAACCCAATCTTGTTATCCTCGATGGCAGCAATACAATACGTGCCTTGCTGCCCCTACTATCACTGGGAAAGGACACCGCAAGATTGAACCCAAAGCTAACCACTTCTCCCATTGCAAGAAAGATCAATCTAGTAGGCCAAACCAAACTGATAATTCAAAGAGACTTGGAAAGATAACCAATCATATAAAAGAATTCAGAGAAGATTCAAATATTGTTCATAGATAATCTTGATCATAAACCCACAATTCATCGATCTCAAAAAACACACCGCAAAAAGAAGATTACATCGAATAGATCTCCACGAGAGAGGGGGAGAACATTGTATTGAGATCCAAAAAGAGAGGAGAAGCCATCTAGCTAATAACTATGGACCCGAAGGTCTGAGGTAAACTACTCACACTTCATCGGAGAGGCTATGGTGTTGATGTAGAAGCCCTCCGTGCCCCTCCGGCGGAGCTGCAGAACAGGCCCCAAGATGGGATCTCATGGGTACAGAAGGTTGCGGCGGTGGAATTAGGTGTTTGGCTCCGTATCTGATCGTTTGGGGTACGTAGGTATATATAGGAGGAAGGAGTACGTCGGTGGAGCAACAGGGGGCCCACAAGGGTGGAGGGCGCGCCATGGGGGGTGGGCGCGCCCCCTACCTCGTGGCCTCCTCTTTTGTTTCTTGACGTAGGGTCCAACTCTCCTGGATAATATTCTTCCTAAAAATCACGTTCCCGAAGGTTTCATTCCGTCTGGACTCCGTTTGATATTCCTTTTCTGCGAAACTCTGAAATAGGCAAAAAAACTGCAATTCTGGGCTGGGCCTCCGGTTAATAGGTTAGTCCCAAAAATAATATAAAAGTGAATAATAAAGCCCAATATTGTCCAAAACAGTAGATAATATAGCATGGAGCAATCAAATATTATAGATATGTTGGAGACGTATCAGGCATCCCAAAGCTTAATTCCTGCTCGTCCTCGAGTAGGTAAATGATAAAAACAGAATTTTTGATGCGGGGTGCTACTTGGCATAATTTCAATGTAATTCTTCTTAATTGTGGTATGAATATTCAGATCCGTAAGATTCAAGACAAAAGTTTAATATTGACATAAAAATAATAATACTTCAAGCATACTAACAAAGCAATCATGTCTTCTCAAAATAACATGGCCAAAGAAAGTTATCCCTACAAAATCATATAGTCTGGCTATGCTCTATCTTCACCACACAAAGTATTTAAATCATGCACAACCCCGATGACAAGCCAAGCAATTGTTTCATACTTTTGACATTCTCAAACGTTTTCAATCTTCACGCAATACATGAGCGTGAGCCATGTATATAACACTATATGTGGAATAGAATGATGGTTGTGGAGAAGACAAAAAGGGAGAAGATAGTCTCACGTCAACTAGGGATATCGACGGGCTATGGAGATGCCCATTAATAGATATCAATGTGAGTGAGTAGGGATTGCCATGCAACGGATGCACTAGAGCTATAAGTATATGAAAGCTCAACAAAAGAAACTAAGTGGGTGTGCATCCAACTCGCTTGCTCACGAAGACCCAGGGCATTTTGAGGAAGCCCATCATTGGAATATACAAGCCAAGTTCTATAATGAAAAATTCCCACTAGTATATGAAAGTGACAAAATGAGAGACTCTCTATCATGAAGATCATGGTGCTACTTTGAAGCACAAGTGTGGTAAAAGGATAGTAACATTGTCCCTTCTCTATTTTTCTCTCATTTTTTTATTTGGGCCTTTTCTCTTTTTTTATGGCCTCTTTTTATATATTTTTTTATTTTTCGTCTGGAGTCTCATCCCGACTTGTGGGGGAATCATAGTCTCCATCATCCTTTTCCTCACTTGGGACAATGCTTAAAAATGAAGATCATCACAATTTTATTTTCTTACAGCTCAACAATTAAAAATTGATACTTAGAACAAAATATGACTCTATATGAATGCCTCCGGCGATGTACCGGGATATGCAATGAATTAATAGTGACATGTATGAAAGAATTATGAACGGTGGTTTTGCCACAAATACGATGTCAACTACATGATCATGCAAAGCAATATGACAATGATGGAGCGTGTCATAATAAACGGAACGATGGAAAATTGCATGGCAATATATCTCGGAATGGCTATGGAAATGCCATGATAGGTAGGTATGGTGGCTGTTTTGAGGAAGGTATATGGTGGGTGTATGATACCGGCGAAAAGTGCGCGCTATTAGAGAGGCTAGCAATGGTGGAAGGAAGAAAGTGCGTATAATCCATGGACTCAACATTAGTCATAAAGAACTCATATACTTATTGCAAAAATATACAAGTTTATCAAAGCAAAGTATTACGCGCATGCTCCTAGGGGGATATATTGGTAGGAAAAGACCATCGCTCGTCCCCGACCGCCACTCATAAGGAAGACAATCAATAAATAAATCATGCTCCGACTTCATCACATAACGGTTCACCATACGTTCATGCTATGGGAATCACAAACTTTAACACAAGTATTTCTCAAATTCACAACTACTCAACTAGCATAACTCTAATATCACCATCTTTATATGTCAAAACAATTATCAAGCATCAAACTTTTCTTAGCATTCAACACACTCATAAGAAAGTTTTTACTAATCTTGAATACCAAGCATATTAGGATTATTTAAGAAAATTACTGTGCTATTTAAGACTCTCGAAATAATCTAAGTGAAGCATGAGAGATCAATAGTTTCTATAAAAAAATCCACCACCGTGCTCTAAAAGATATAAGTGAAGTAGTAGAGCAAAACTATATAACTCAAAAGATATAAGCGAAGCACATAGAGTATTCTAACAAATTCCAAATCATGTATGGCTCTCTCAAAAGGTGTGTACAGCAAGGATGATTGTGGTAAACTAAAAAGCAAAGACTCAAATCATACAAGACGCTCCAAGAAAAACACATATCATGTGATGAATAAAAATATAGCTCCAAGTAAAGTTACCGATGGAAGTAGACGAAAGAGGGGATGCCTTCTGGGGCATCCCCAAGCTTTGGCTTTATGGTGTCCTTAGATTATCTTGGGGGTTCCATGGGCATCCCCAAGCTTAGGCTCTTGCCACTCCTTGTTCCATAATCCATCAAATCTTTTTCACTCAAAACTCGAAAACTTCACAACACAAAACTCAACAGAAAATCTCGTGAGCTCCGTTAGCAAAAGAAAACAAAAGACCGCTTCAAGGTACTGTAATGAACTCATTCTTTATTTATATTGGTGTTAAACCTACTGTATTCCAACTTCTCTATGGTTTATAAACTATTTTTACTAGCCATAGATTCAAAAAAATAAGCAAACAACACACGAAAAACAGAATCTGTCAAAAACAGAACAATCTGTAGTGATCTGTAACTAATGCAAACTTATGGAACTCCAAAAAATCATCTAAAATAGGATGACCTAGGAAATTTGCTTATTGATAAGCAGCAATTGGAATCAGTATTTTATCACGTCTGGTGATTTTTAACAATTATTTTCGTGAACAGAAAGTTTCTGGAAATTACAGCAAGATCAAATAATTGTCATCCAAGAAGATCCTATAGGTTTAACTTGGCACAAACACTAATTAAAACATAAAAACACATCTAACCAGAGGCTAGAACAAATATTTATTCCTAAACAGAAGCAAAAAGCAAAAAACTAAAAATAAAATTGGGTTGCCTCCCAACAAGCGCTATCGTTTAACGCCCCTAGCTAGGCATAAAAGCAAGGGTAGATCTAGGTATTGCCATCTTTGGTAGGCAATCCATAAGTGGCTCTCATGATAGATTCATATGGTGAATTTATTTTCTTCCTAGGGAAGTGTTCCATGCCTTTCTTTAATGGGAATTGGAATCTAATATTCCCTTCCTTCATATGAATAATTGCACCAATTGTTCTAAGGAAAGGTCTACCAAGAATAATAGGACATGAAGGATTGCAATCTATATCAAGAACGATAAAATCTACGGGCACATAATTCCTAGTTGCAACAATAAGAACATCATTAATTCTTCCCATAGGTTTCTTAAGAGTGGAATCCGCAAGGTGCAAGTTTAGAGAGCAATCATCAAAATCACGGAAATCTAGCAAATCGCACAAAGTTTTGGGAATAGTGGAGACACTAGCACCCAAATCACATAAATTATAGAACTCATGATCCTTAATCTTAATTTTAATAGTAGGTTCCCACTCATCATAAAGTTTTCTAGGAATAGAAACTTCCAACTCAAGCTTTTGTTCATAAGATTGCATCAAGGCATCAACGATATGTTTAGTAAACGCTTTATTTTGACTATAAGCATGAGGAGAATTTAGCATAGATTGCAACAAGGAAATACAATCTATCAAAGAGCAATTTTCATAATTAAATTCCTTTAAATCCAAAATAGAGGGTTCAACAACATCTACGGTTTTGATTTCTTCAATCCCACTTTTATCAAATTTAGCATCAAGATCTAGAAACTCCGTATTTTTGGAATGCCTTCTAGGTAAAGGTGGATCATATTCAATCCCATCATTATCAAGATTAATATTGCAAAACAAGGATTTAATAGGGGACACATCAATAACTTTTAGATCTTCATCTTTATTCATAGAAATTTGAAGAACACGCTTTCATAAAGCAATCTTTCTTAGCACGCATCCTAGTGGTTCTTTATTTGCACTCATCAATGGAAATTCTCATGGCTTTGAGAGACTCATTGATATCATGCTTAGGATGAATAGATATAAGTTTTAAAGAATCCACATCAAGAGAAATTCTATCAACGTTCCTAGCCAATTCATCAACTTTAAGCAATTTCACTTCAAGCAAAGCATTGAAATTCTTTTGCGAATTCATAAACTCTTTAACACTAGTCTCAAATTCAGAGGGCATCTTATTAAAATTTCCATAAGAGTTGTTGTAGGAATTAGCATAATTATTAGAGGGATTACTAGGATAAGGCCTAGGATTAAAGTTTCCACTATACGCGTTGTTACCAAAATTATTCCTACCAACAAAATTCACATCCATAGATTCATTATTATTCTCAATAAAAGTAGACAAAGGCATATCATTAGGATCAGAAGAAACACTCTTACTAGCAAATAATTTCATAAGTTCATCCATCTTTCCACTCAAAACATTAACTTCTATCGCATGCACTTTTTTATTAGTAGATCTTTTAGTGTGCCATTGAGAATAGCTAACCATAATATTATCAAGGAGTTTAGTAGCTTCTCCTAATGTGATTAATATAAAAGTGCCTCCCGCGGCCGAATCTAAAAGATTTCTAGAAGCAAAATTGAATCCGGCATAAATTTTTTGTATAATCATCCACAAATTCAAACCATGAGTAGTGCAATTACGTATCATTAATTTCATCCTCTCCCAAGATTGTGCAACATGTTCATGATCAAGTTGCTTAAAATTCATAATATCGTTTCTAAGAGTGATGATCTTGGTGGGAGGAAAATACTTAGAGATAAAAGCATCTTTGCACTTGTTCCAAGAATCAATACTATTTTTAGGCAAAGACGAAAACCAAGCTTTAGCATGATCTCTAAGAGAAAAAGGAAATAGCTTCAATTTAACAATATCATTATCAACATCTTCCTTCTTTTTCATATCACGCAAATCAACAAAGCTATTTAGATGAGTAGCGACATCTTCACTAGGAAGGCCGGCGAATTGATCTTTCATGACAAGATTCAACAAAGCAGCATTGATTTCACAAGATTCAGTATTGGTAAGAGGAGCAATCGGAGTGCTAAGGAAATCATTATTGTTGGTATTGGTAAAGTCACACAATTTGGTATTATCTTGAGCCATCGTGACAAACAAGCAATCCAACACACGAGCAAACAAAAAGCAAGAGAAAAAGAAGGCAAACGGAAAAAAGAGGGCGAATAAAACGACAAGGGTGAAGTGGGGGAGAGGAAAACGAGAGGCAAATGGCAAATAATGCAATGCGGGAGATAAGGGTTTGTGATGGCTACTTGGTATGTTGACTTTTGTGTAGACCTCCCCGGCAACAGCGCCAGAAATCATTCTTGCTACCTCTTGAGCACTGCGTTGGTTTTCCCTTGAAGAGGAAAGGGTGATGCAGCAAAGTAGCGTAAGTATTTACCTCAGTTTTTGAGAACCAAGGTATCAATCCAGTAGGAGGCTACGCGCGAGTCCCTCGTACCTACACAAAACAAATAAATCCTCGCAACCAACGCGATAAGGGGTTGTCAATCCCTTCACGGTCAATTACGAGAGTGAGATCTGATAGATATGATAGGATAATACTTTTGGTATTTTTGTGATAAATATGTAAAGTAAAATAAAAGCAAAGTAAAAAAGCAAAGGAAATAACTAAGTGATAGAAGATTAATATGATGAAGATAGACCCGGGGGCCATAGGTTTCACTAGTGGCTTCTCTCAAGAGCATAAGAATTTTACGGTGGGTGAGCGAATTACTGTTGAGCAATTGACAGAATTGAGCATAGTTATGAGAATATCTCGGTATGATCATGTATATAGGCATCACGTCCGAGACAAGTAGACCGACTCCTGCCTGCATCTACTACTATTACTCCACTCGTCGACCGCTATCCAGCATATATCTAGAGTATTAAGTTCATGAAAACAGATTAACGCCTTAAGCAAGATGACATGATGTAGAGGGATAAATTCATGCAATATGATAAAAACCCCATCTTGTTATCCTCCATGGCAACAATACAATACGTGCCTTGCTGCCCCTACTGTCACTGGGAAAGGACACCGCAAGATTGAACCCAAAGCTAAGCACTTCTCCCATTGCAAGAAAGATCAATCTAGTAGGCCAAACCAAACTAATAATTCGAAGAGACTTGCAAAGATAACCAATCATATAAAAAAATTCAGAGAAGATTCAAATATTGTTCATAGATAATCTTGATCATAAACCCACAATTCATTGGTCTCAACAAACACACCGCAAAAAGAAGATTACATCGAATAGATCTCCACGAGAGAGGGGGAGAACATTGTATTGAGATCCAAAAAGAGAGAAGAAGCCATCTAGCTAATAACTATGGACCCGAAGGTTTGAGGTAAACTACTCACACTTCATCGGAGAGGCGGTCTTCAGCCTGTCGGCCGCTGGTCCGGTAACAGAAGGCTCCGAATGGTGTGATGAAGGCGGTCTTCAGCCTGTCGGCCGGGTTCAGCTTGATCTGATGACACCCTAAGTATGCATCCAAAAAACACAACAGCTCGCATCCAGCTGTGGAGTCTATCACTTGGTAAATTCTTGGCAGGGAAAAGGGATCTTTGGGGCAAGCTTTGTTGAGGCCGATATAATCGATACGCATGTGCCACTGCTTATTCTTCTTCAACACAAGGACCGTGTTGGCTAACCATTCTGGGAAGAACACTTCCATAATGAAGCCAGCTGCTAGAAGCCGGGATATCTCTTCCCTAATGACTCTTCTCTTCTCTTCTGACAGGCAGCGCAAGGGCTGCCTGACTGGCTTGGCATCAGGTCGGACATGCAATTTGTCCTTGGCGGAATCCATTGGAACACTCGGCATGTCCTTGGGAGACCATGCAAAGATGTCCCGATTCTCACGGAGGAAATTGACGAGCTCGCTTTCCTATTTGCTGTCAAGGTTTGCACCTATCACAGTGTGTCTCTCCGGGTGCTCCGGGTCCAAGGGTATCTTATTTGTTTCTTTGGCTGGCTTGAATGAGCCCTCAGCTTTCAACTCCTTGGGGTTTGGCGACATTTCCGCCTACTTGCCTTCCATTGCCACAACCCGGTCAAGGAGCCGCTTCTCTGCAGCAATCATGAGGGACTCGGCTAGCCGGCTGCTGTCTGCCGCACAAGCGGACGATTTCTTGTAGTCTCTGACTATGGTCAGGATTCCCTTGGTGCTTGCATCTTCATCTTGAGGTAAGCATAGTGGGGGACCTCCATTAACTTGGCCAGAGCAGGCCGGCCAAGTAGAGCATGATAGGGGCTTTCAAGGTCCACCACCTCAAACCAGACTGGCTCTCGGCGGAAATGATCCTTGTCTCCGAAAAGGACATCTATCTGGGTCTTGCCGATTGGTGAGCGGGAAAGGCCTGGAACTACACCATGGAATACAGTCCGACTGGGCTGAAGTTGTCTCTATTTGATTCCCAACTTCTCCATAGTATCTCGGTACAGGATGTTGATGCTGCTGCCACCATCTATCAGAACTCGGGAGAAGCGAGCAGCCCGCCTCTCCATGGTGAAGGTGGCATCCAAAACCAGAGCATAAGAACCGGGAGAAGGCATCACCTCCGGGTGGTCAGCTCTGCTCCAGCTGATGGGCTTTTCAGACCAATGCATGAACTCGGGGGGTCTCTGATGCTATTGCATTCACTTCTTGTTGCCGCTGCCGTCTGCTGTGCTTATCATCGGCCACACTAGTGAACATGACATAATCTCCATGCTCTTCGGGATAATCGTCTTGTATTGCACAGACTGGCCGGGCCACCGGCTGCTAGGAGGAGGAGGCGGCGGGCCGGCAGGCGGAGGGGGCAGGAGGCCATCACCCTTGGCGATCCTGGTGAGCCAGTGGCACTTCCGATTGATGTGGTTGGACGGCTTCGCGCCGCTGTGGAACTTGCAGGGCACATCTAGGGCCTGCTCGTACGAGAAGGCGGGCAACCAGTTGGGCTTGCCGCCCTTCTGGCGTTTGGGAGGAGGCTGCCCTTCCGGTTGCTCGTCTTCAATTGTCGCCACTTGCCAGCTGGTGGAAGCCGACTAAGTGGCCTTGTGCTTATTGTCATTGTGTTGCTGACGCATTGGAATGTTTGTGATCCATGAATAGCTTAAGTGCTTAAGTGCCCCTCTCAACTTATTAATCAACATGATCTCTGTCCAGGAGTTGCAACTAGTTCCTGGTGTTTGTAGGTAGTGTTTGTAGTCTACCCAGTGGCACCCGGTACAGGTGGGCTTGGGACAGACTAGGCACCATGGCACGGTGTACCAAGCGTAGATCCATCCGTCGAGGTGGGCTTGGAACCCTGCACACATCATTTGGGGTCATGAGCGACACCCAGGCCCGATCTCCTTGCGGATGGAACCCGAATAGGCGATAAACCTGGACTACAGACTTGTGTGGTTAGTCAGGTCGTGGCCGACTCCCTCGCCAGGCTTCCGCTTGAAGGTTGCCGAGATACACGACGTGTACATGGTGGTAAGTGGCGAGAGCGTGTGTGAAGAAGTACACCCCTACAGGGTTAACATCATCTATTCGAATAGTCGTGTCCACGGTAAAGGACTTCTGGGTTGCCTGTGCAGTACATAGACAAGTGAAATTGGATACTCTAAAATGCGCAAGATAAGCGTGAGTGCTATGGATGGCGTTCTCGTAGGGAGACGAGAGCTGATCCATAGTGGTGTATTGATTTGGTGAATATGTGGACTCGTGTGTGCCACCTCAAAAGAGTTACTTGCTGTCGTAGTTTAGGACAGCCACCGAGTCAAAGCTGGCTTGCTGTAGTTAAACTCCACCACCCTTTTTGTTGATACCGATGCATATGTAGATAGTTCTGATGTAAGTCTTGTTGGGTACATTTGTAATCATGTTTGATTAATTTATGTTTTTGCAGAGAGACTTTAGTCTCACTAGTAGTTCCGCGTGGACTTCGACGTTTAGCTTGTTACCTCAGCTACGATCTTGTACCCTCGGCAGGGTCTTGTAGATAGTCAGGCTTCTCAACCCTTTTCATTTGTAGTTGTTTGTACTCAGACAAGATAAGCTTCCGCATTTGCTTGTTGCTTATATGACTTGAATGTTGGGCCATCAGACCCATGTTTGTAATATCTGGCTCTTCAGAGCCTAATGAATAAATACTTTGAGTTGTAGAGTTTTGTTCTGATGCCATGTTGTATTTACACATATCGGGCAGATTGTGTGTATGATTGAAATGCTTGGTACGTGTGGGATCCGCCAACCTAGTTGTTTATCCTTGGTAGCCTCTCTTATAGGGAAATGTAGTCTAGTGCTTCCACTGAGCCATTTTAGTCTGCTACAGCCCGGTTCACCGGAGTCCTGCTATCCCAGTCACTACTGCTCCGGAACACTTAGACTAGCCGGCATGTGATCCACTTCGTTCCTGTGTCTGTCCCTTCCAGGAAATGTCATGCGGTGACTTCCGGATTCACACGCTGATGACCGACACGTTCGATGTTGGTTCATGTATGCCTGTCCCCGTAAGTTAGCGCCACTTTGGGTTCACAACTAGTCATGTCGGCTCGGGTTCTCTATCATATGGATACTAGCGACACTATCATATACGTGAGCCAAAAGGCGCAAACGGTCTCGGGCCAGCTAAGGTTGCACCCGTGGGAATACCGTGCGTGATGCCGCAAAGTGATATGATGTGTTACATGCTAGATCGGTGTGACTTAGGATCGGGGTCCTGACACTTGGGGAGGCCCTTAAATAGGCGGGCGACGGTCCAGCGTGGTCCAGTGTGCCGGCGAGGCCGTTGCTGTCGCAACGGGTCACGGGGGATCGTAGCAAGGTGTCCGGGGTGCTCGTGGGGTTGGTCTATGGCGAGGGGAGAGAACATAGGGAGAGCAGGGGGGCCAGGGGCGCCACGCATGTCAGCGCGCTCACTAGTGCGCTCGAGCGGCCAGCGCGCGTGCGAGCTGGGGCGAGAGGAGGGAGAAGGAGGAGGGGGACCAGGTCATGGTATGTCGCGGACGCTGAGGAGCATCGTCGGGCGCGCTGGGGAGGCTCGAGGTGGCCGGAGGTGGTTGGTAGGGGGTGGCTACAGTACCTGGCCACACTGTAGCACACTCCAGAGCGCCCAAATGCCCGGCATGCCATTTTTCTATGCAGTGTGGGCGCACCCAAGCATGTCTAGCAGGTCTAGGAGGGAGTAAAGAAAGGGGGAGGGGTCATGGATGCCATGGATGACCAGTAGGAGAGGAGTGGGGTTGAGAGACAGAGAGAGGGAAATGGACTGTCCAGGGAGAGAAAGCGGGTTTTACCCCTCCAATCATTGAGCTGTGAATTTTCCATTGTTTCTCGAGGTGGAAGGGGACTAGGAGGGGCTGTGGTAAAACTTTGAGCCCATAGAGATTAGTGGAAGGGGCCAAAATGGTGTTTTTGGAAATGTGGCAGAAGGTGTTTGATGCTTGTTTGGGTAAGCAAATGAACTCCATTTGGCATGAGACTCCACTGGGTGAAATGGCACATATAATTAGGCCCTTCCACCAATTTTGAGCTCATTTGGGCAAAGTTGCCGATGCAACTTTTGTAAACCCTAGAAATCAACAGAAAACCATTTACTAAGATCTAGTCATACAAAACCATTCCTCTTGATGCACCACTTGGTGTAGTGTCATCATTTGGGCTTTTGAGCATGATCACAAAGTTTGGGGTAATTTGGAAGAAGTTGGTAATGTAAAGTTGGTCAAGTTTGGTTGTGGACAGAAATGTTTTTGGGGCACTTTTGTGAACCAAAACAATTTTGATTGAGATGGAACTTTGCAATATCATCACATTATGCATGTTTCTCATGTATTTAGTACAACCAAATTTGATTTATTTCTCACATGGTATACAATAATAGAATGCAGCCACAACAATTGAACATCACATTGCAGAATTGAACCAAGCAGTTAACTAATCACCACAACAAATGAACCAAACTTTAACTGAGCACCACACATTGCACAATATAACATACTCCTAATAGAAGATCAGTCAGTTAACCAAACCAAGCATGCTTAACAACTTGGAAATATATCAATTGTATTTGTTTCTCATGTATTTAGTACAGCCAAATTTGATTTATTTCTCACATGGTATACAATAACAGAATGCAGCCACAACAATTGAACATCGCATTGAAGAATTGAACCAAGCAGTTAACTAAACACCACAACAAATGAACCAAACATTAACTGAGCACCACATTGCACAACATAACATAGTCGTAATAGAAGATTAGACAGTTAACCAAACCAAGCATGCTTAACAACTTGGAAATATTCACTACTAGGGAAAAGCCGAGCAGCAGCGAGGGTTTTGGGCCTCTCAGTAGCGCGGGTACCGGCGCTACTAATAAGGCGCTACAGCTAACGTATAGCAGTAGCGCCTGTTGTCCCACGCTACTGCTATACATGAATAGTTGTAGCGCTCTTCGGGAAAGGGCACTACTGATATTATCTGCAGCGCTGTTTGCTGGGACGCGCTACTGATAATGCGACGCTACTGCTAAATTTCCCCCCTCGCTACTACTAGTTTATTTATTAGTTTTTTTCCTGCATATTTGTTTTGTATTTGTTTTGTATTTGAATAGGCTTTATACAATAATCTTTAGCATATCATACACATACAAATGTAATCATAGCATATACATACAATTAGTCTCATCAAATCATGTCATCATCATAATCATCATCCAACACAAAGTGGTCTCTCGTCATCATCTCGAAAATAGCGATACAAGTCTCGAATGATATGCAAATACATCATCATCCATCTAAACAATGATATACGCGAGAAGAGCTATCACTTTGAGAACATGAGTTCGTATCCCTCTCTCGCATTAGCGTGAACCTAAATTAACTACTGCCTATCGCTCGGAAACCGGAAGGGCCTGACACTCCGGCCACTTGTCGTATATATACTCCTGGCGTAGCACTTCTTCGCCATCTATGATCTATGCACCTGCATCATCACATGAGTCGATGATATGCAACATATATAGTTGAGCAACACAAAGAGACAGACTTGGCAAAAATAGAAACAACATATTGTAAGCATAAATAACAAAGTTCATCGTACCCCAAAATGCCCTAACTAGAGTGATTTTCACTAGTCGAGGAGGAGGATGGTTTAATTACATCACAAATAAAGTCTCACCGTGCATAACTCAAAGTTTTGTCATACAGAAAGTATGGACTAAACGGACACATTGTCATATATCGACAATCACTCCAACATGTCGTTCCATCCATCCAAGTCAGGGAGATAGTCCCCGAGCCTAGTGAAAGGCTTCAGGTCGAGACGCTGAGAGGCTATCCATGTTCGGACGTCTTCCCGTGACATTTGTCCTTCTCCGTAGAACATCCCTGTTTCTCCGATGACCTCCTTCATGATGATTTGGGCAAGTTCGCGCTGGATGTTATAGAACTCAGCTCGAAGTCGATGATCCTCGATATCTCCTATGTCCTTTGCCCATTGCAGAATATGGGCATCACCGGAATAAGGTGTCATGCGAAGGTTCTGGTGATCCCGTCTGTACTCCAGCATGTGGTGTAGGACATAGAATCCATCATTAAGAGAATCGTTCGGTTGCTGGATGCAGCAGAAGTCGGTCTTATGGCCGAAGGCGACCCTGACGCCCCTTATCTTCTTGTCCCTGACCTCTCCACCCATTGATTGGTAGTAATACATAGCATTGTCGAGAACATCCTTGATGTGGGTGTAATCCTTTTTGTGAACTAGCAAAGTGGCCCGCTCGATGCGCGGGCTAGAACTTTAGATTTTTTTTAGGGTAAGAACTTCAGAAATTTTAATATGAGAACATATTATTTCTTTTTTGTCTAAGGACACATTGAGACCAAATGTGTTGAAATTTACAAATATAAGTCTCTTTTCAACATAGTTTTTTCTAGGTATTATTTCTCATTGACATGTATATATATATATATATGTTTGTCATTTACGTGCTTATTATGCAAACCATACTAAATGTATTTTTTAATTATTAATCACGTTGTAAATTTTATCATCCATATCATTTTTTGGCATTATGATGTTTTCTATTTTTTTAATTTTAAACTATTTAGTAGTTCACCTTTTTTTAGGGAGAAAGAGATGTGCAATCTCTCTGTTACCTACGGTTTGTCAAGTTGGAAGGAACAAAAATTGTGATTTTCCGTAGTTTCAATTGGGTCGTCGTATTTCAAGTAGAGAATGCATATATGAAATCATTTCCATGGTACAACAAATTTTGAGTGGGAAAAGCAATTTATTTATGAAAAACATATGATTACATATATTTACTAATATAAATTATGTCAAAAACATATGATTGGAGAATATGGATAAAACCTAAGTATTGACATGATGATAAAATATCAAGGGGGTGTATTATTATTGAGTGGAAATGATGACAACAAATATGATCGTACTTCTAAATATGAGCACCGAGTTTTTCCCTTTGTTACAGTTTTTTATTCATATGATAATGTACTATATGTTTGCATGATAAAATATACTATAATTTAGGCCCAACACATGTATATGCAATATATTTTTCTGTAATAATATTTGGTAATTAGGATTTTTTGTGTTTTTTTATATTGTGTTGTTCTGTAAAAAATGATTTTTGTTTTGAGAAGAAGTAAAAATTGATTCTTTTGTGCCGGTATGATTGGTTGGGCTTTAGGCCCACAATCTCAAGCAGATGCCCACAGGGACGACACATCTTCTCTCTCACTCTACACTTACAAAAAAGAGTTTTTTTTCGTTGTCACTCACACCTTCACACGTAGCTCTTGCCTGATGCCCCGATCCCCTTTCTCCTTTCCTTGTTGTCTCCGTTCACTCCAAAATTATTGGCACTAAATTAGGTCCGGTTCGTACCGCTGGTAATTCTTAATCTCCCACTAGCTTGCTCTATTGATTTGTGCCTTCAGCTTGCTAGTCCTCAGCTGCAGGCATCCCCGCAGCTTGACTCGCTAGTGCGGCAAAATGGTGAGCGTCTTTGACGGCTGGTTTGGCTCGTACGCCTCCTCTGTGTCCTCGGTTTGTAAGCGGCGATGGATGTACAACAGGGCTCGAGTAGCAGCTCCAAGGGAGGATGCGAGATCGTTGATCTACACAGTGTCGTCGCTGTCAGCATCTATGTAGGGGATCCTTGGTCGTGGATCTCGATTCGCATAGCCAGCATGGATTCAGCTTTCGTATGAGGATATTGGGGCCGTTGTCTTCCTCAATCGTGCAAGCCAGACTTCGTCGCTGTTCCCACTCGAGGAAGCCCGACAAGTCGTTGTCTTCCTCCACAGCGGCAACATGCTTTGACCTATAGGTCTCCTTTTTCCCTTTTCATGTCTATATGTCATATTTTTTTGCTTAACCTTTTTCTTTGTGTGTACGATTGTACCAATATAATGTAATTAAAACATTGTATGTTAGTGAAAAATGTTAATTTTCTTCTGTCCCTTCACTTTTTCTGTGCTTCCGTTTGGCATAGATAGTGTTAGGTCCCTTGCCCCCATTCATACTCGGCAAATTTAAGTACTACTCCCTCCGTCCGGAAATACTTGTCGGAGAAATGGATGTATCTAGACGTATTTTAGTTTTAGATGCATCCATTTATATCCATTTCCGCGACAAGTTTTTCCGGATGGAGGGAGTACTAATTAGTGTATTTGTGAGTAGCTATAGTTTAATATTTCTCAAAGACACCGTGTTTCAATAATTGAGCAGTAAAGAAGGTCTATACAAATTATAATGATACACGGATGCCCTGATTATTGGGTTGTACTATAAATTAAGCCACACATATCAGAAAGTATAGAGTGCCCATATTTGGTATTGATAGCCCTGGTAATAAATGCTTAGTAAATTTGGATTTAGGTTTACACAAAAATATTAAAGTTCTGACCATTGAATTTCCGACGAAATTTGAAGTGACAACCACTATCATTTGCTTGTGCAAAGTTCTTCATTCACCATATTTGCTAAAATATCCCTGCATAGCGTGATCCCTGATATTGTCGCCACTGAAAGAATTTAAGCATGAAAAAGTTATTTAAGGATTATTTATGTAGTCTAAAATTGATGTAGTAATATTGACATCTGCACAGAATCATCTTCATAAATCTTTTCAGCAATACTTGTCCTTTGATATGGATTTTGTACATACCTGAGCATTGTTTCTCAATATTTTATCTACTCTCTAATTTATCACTATCAGGAAATTCAAATTAGTAGTCGAAAAAATAATTTTACCTTTTCCTTTAGAATGTATAGGCTATTTCATCTTTTTTCCATATTTCTGATTTAATTGTGTAATAGAAAACTTCATCAAAGCTAAAAAAATTAATAATTAACAATTAAGTTTAATTTACTTTTTCCAGAATACGTATTTTATCTGGTTCACTGACAACATAACAAATCAATTTTGATCAAGGAGAAACATTTACCCGAAAACGGTCAAAGTATAGCGAATGATGCAACAACAACAAAATTAATATGAATTCTAATGTTGGAAGGAAAAATAAGGGCTAGCTTGTAACATGAGTTTTCTTTGGTATGATCATCGTCGTTCTCTAGTACCTCCACCATCTAGAGCCCAGCACCCAATATACGTAAGTTTTTTGAAAGGTAATTTGCCAGACAAAATAAAACGACAACACGTACTAATATAGGTAGTTAATTTACTATAAAGAGAACACATTAATGCTTTGTCCACACACAAAACTTTCTGGTAGTTGAATTAGTGAACGTACCTAACTTCCATAATATTTGTACAACATTATGTGTGCTTTCCTCAAACAATTTAGAAAGATAGCTTTTCTGATCAAGCTCTCTATTCTACGTAGAACAATAGTCGTGGCCTGCCTTCTAGTCTCGCATGACCTCTTGACAGTTTTTCTGATCAAGATTTTTTTCTCATGTACAGTAAGAGCGGCAAACTACTTATACAATGATTCATTTCGTTTCAAATCGTAAGGTGCACATATGCTATTTATCCTGTTTCTGACCCAAATCTGATAGGATATATGAGACCATCTTATTCTGTGATATTTGTTGTGCCTACTTATACTTTAAATTTGAATTCTCTTGTAAAGTTCGGTACAGTTGCCTTATAAAGGAAGGTGCAGTTCTATCTTAAGTATTATCATGACGCTACCCCTCCTAACTCAGAATATATTTGCTGCTATCATACTATAGTATTCATTGATCTATTTAAGGACCATATATATAGATGCGTAACTTTGTTCTTTTGTATTCTGCTCCCTTTCATAGTAACATGGTCTTAACTCTAAAAGTTGCTGACCTGAAGACATCATTTAACCAAGCTGTGTTGATCTGTCCGTTTGGTGCCACCGCTACATTGAGAAAGATCACTCGGAATTGGGCAGCATTACTTTTCATTACAGATTGTATTGCTTAAGTTGCTTCCCTTGCCCACTTTATATAAAATAGGAACAAAATGCAGTCACATTCTGTTTCCGGCCAGTGAGCGCACACTTGTACCTGTAAATTAATACAGTAAGAATTCATCTATCCAACTCCTGGTATATACGTCATGTAACAAAGCTGAATTAGTAATCAATTGATACAAAGCCAGCAAGATTAACTTGGCGGCATGCACACTATCTATTTCAAAGGCTGATTAACTTGGGGGCATGCACACTGGATTTCAGAGGCTTATATCAAGCCTTCTCTATTTCTTTATTTGAGACAGGTGTTGGCAGTGTGGTTCAGAGGCTTATATCAAGCCTTCTCTGTTTCTTTATTTATCACAGGTGTTGGCAGTGGCACATGTTCAGGGAATTTCTGGCTAGTCATGCATGTAGTGATCAGGAGATACTCCTTAAAGCTAGCTTTGCTAAGCTAGGTGTGCGGCGGTGTCATAGACCAAGCTAGCCCTAACAGGTCAATGTACGTGGTGTTTTTGGCTAGCCGTGCATGTACAAATCCAGTATGTACATATCAAGCCACCTGAAGAAGCTAGCTTTGCCAAGCTGCGCGCGCGGTGGCTATGTACAACCAATCTGAAATTTATCTTAAATCTAAATGATTTTCTATGAAAACCGAGTTCCTCAATCAGTCTTGGCACACCTTATTAAAGCGATGGGGATGATGAATATTAACCAATCTACACCCTAGGGTTTGGGAAGGGGTAGCATACCTTAAGAGGATAACTGGAAGAATGAGTCGATGAAGTACCAGGTCGTCTCCTTCGGTCTCCGATGATAATTGTGGCTACTGCCAGGTCGCCTCCCTATTTTTTTTGAAGCTTGCCTCTTTTTCACGTATATGAGGATGCAACAGATCGATGGAAAAGCTATGAGGTTTTCTTTTGACGTGCATGAGCGAAGGGCTTTGAAGTTTTTTTTCTGGTAAGAGGTTTTTTTACGTGGGCGGGATAACTTATTAAGGGCATTGGTGGGTAATTTTTAATCTTTTTAATCCATTGGTTGTGCTCGCCTAATGAATTTAAATTGATGGCCAGATGTTTCTAATTACTATGGGATTTTCTAGCCTAATTCTCTTTTTTCTGGTTACCCTGTAAAGCACTTTTTATATATAAATAGATGTTCTTCGACGAGTCCAAGTAAAGAGCATGGGAGAATCGGGGGTAGAGGATGATGAGGACGGCGCGCCCGCCGCTGCGCAAAATAAGTCCTCAAATTAATTAGCCTCCACCGTGCAAATGAATGATTGAAATCGAAGGAAGGATAGCAGCGCGGATGACTTACACGGGATGATAAGGCACGAGAATAGCCCCCTTGTCCTTATTGGCGAGCATGAAACTGACGATGTAATCCCTTGCGTATTCACGGTGATTTTCGCAGACTCCCAAGAAGCCCTCGTGCATGTACTACGGGTCAGCGACACAGATATGAGATATCTGCTCAATCCCGATGATGTAGTTCATGTGCAAGGCATAAAGGCGGACAAACGTAAAATCCAGCTTCTTCACGTGAAACATGTCGAATATGTAATCGAATCGGAGGAAGAACTTATCCGCGGGGAAGCTGTCGATGTACGACATTTGCCACGGAACGTTAACCACATAGAGTGGGTATCCTGGATCTTTCGAGGTGGTGAGGTCTTTGTCTACCCGCAGCACATCATCATGAAGTCTCTTTAGATCGCCGAATCTGGCCCGTAGCGCTGTTGCAGGTAGGATTGGTTGACCGGGGATATGCCATTTATCTGCATCGGGGATATCTATACGGTCCTGAAGCCGAGGCTGCTAAGGCGGCTGGATCATAGAAACAACTTTTTTGCCTTTCCTCGCTCTCTTCCTAAACTTCTTTACTACCGGAAGGTCGTCCATAATATGTTGAGACGGCAATTCAAGCACCGACTCATGACGCTCAGACCGTGAGGAGGCGCCAGTATAGACATACTGTTCAGCAGCGCCATCGTCGTCCTCATCCTCATCCATGGCAACGTCATCAGCGACTAATGGAGCCTCCTCCTTACCCCGTCCGCTATCACCCAACCCGACACCCGACGCTAATTGGGTAGGTGGGGTGTTGATGTTCATACCTTGTTGAGGCTGCGTGCTCGTGGGTGTGCTCCCGGCCGCCTCCAGACGAAGCAGACTCTTTGGCCACAACAGGACCCACCCAGCATTGCAACAATCACCAAGCCGCCGCGGTGTCTCGTCTTCATCCCCCAGTAGTACTGGAGGAGGCAAATTCTCGTGGCCCGGTTTGACACTGGCCACGGAAACCTTGAAGACGTTCGGGGGGATCGGCCGGCTGTGGAACAATGGTTCCTTCGGCTCCATTATGGTCGCCGATGGTGTACAATATGGTGGACGGGGTTTCGTCGGCCTGCAAAGAAAAGTCTGCAACATCAGACATCCGAAAGGCAACGAAAACGGGAGATTATACATTTATATTGAAGGGGGCCGGTGTGACAGATACCGTGAGGGCGTCGAGCTCAGCCAAAGACGAAGCACCGCCTAGCACGTTCGGTGCGGGAGCCGGTGCAGCTGCAGGTGCTGGTGCAACGCTAGTCGAGCTGCTCCCCGCCAAGAAGTCAGCAAGGGGAAAGTCCGCTGCATTTTTTTCTGGATTTTGCCTGGTCCAATTGAAAACGGCCGGAACCAAGGTAGTAGAAATATCTACAGCCGCCTATTTTGCGGCAGCTACCGCTGTTGCGACTGTTTGAGTTGATTTCTTCTCAACCGCAATCTCAACCCTCTTGTCGATGTTTTCTTCATTTAACCTCCGTCTTTCCTTTCTCTCCTCGTGGTCTCACGGTAGTACTTCTTCCACGTGGCGCCGTCTCCGACACCGTGCACGCGTCCATACGACGGTTGAGTATCCACCGGTTGTCGTTTCAATATGTTCAACGCCCGGTTGAATGGAGTGTCCCACTTGGTCCTCGCCAATGCCTCAGACGGCGAGTCGCTTTCGGCTGCAATCTTGTGCTGCTCTCTCTGCAAAAGGCACAACGATCGTTTAGAAATATGACTAACGTGTGCAGTCGAATTGATCAGAAACTAAAATTACTAGCAGTCTTATGAACTCCGTAATGACCGGTGTTGTCTCGTAAACCTTTTTCACTGGGTCCCAACGGTGCTGCGCCCTGAGGACGTCACGCTCCTGCGGGACGGTGAACTCCGCCAAGGGGTCTGCGATGCCCAGACTCGCGGCATCCGCGTCCTCCTTGGCCCATTTGGACCTCTTTCCGTCGTCACCACGGCTTCCGAGGTGGTGGCTCCCAAAGTTCCTCTCTTGAAGCCCCTTCATGTACTTAGACCTTTTTTTGGCATCTTCGGCCTTGCAAGCCTCCTTGAATATTTGAAACTGCTCTTCCGTGATTGTAGGATTATCCTTTACAATCTCGGAGTAGGGTTCCTTCTTGTCGATGATCCTTGCTTTCACTCGATTTTTCCAGGTGGCCAACGCGTCGCTAAACTTGGTCATGGCGTGTTTGTTTATCTTCTTCATTGTCGGGTCCTCATCTGGATCTTTATAATCATTCTCATTCCGGCCCGGGAACAGGAATATCTGGTGAAACTTCTTTAAGAGGGAGCTCCTCATATTTTCTATCTTCTGTAGTTTCTCATCGTTGATGGTGGCGGTTGTCCGTACGATGCAGCCTATTTGATTGCCGTAGCATCGACGCGCTTCCTCGGGCGCCGTTGGCTCAAAATTGTCGTCGTCCACCTTCGTGACCACCACTCTAGTAGTCCTGAGTTTGTTAGGAACCCGTTGCCTCTTTGCTTTCGGTTCTACACCGGCTCCGCTCCCTGAGGCAGCGCCGGTCTCGATGCCGGTCTGAGTCTGAGCGCCGGTCTCGGTCTGAGTCTGAGCGCCTGTCTCAGTCTTAGCACCAGTCTGCGTGTCGGTCTCAGTCCCCGATGCCACCGGTGGGCCCAGCAATAACATCGGTTGATCGTCGGTAAGGCTAAAAAATTTGTCTGCCGCCCGGTAGGCGTCGTCGCAATCACCAGAACCCTGTCCTTCATCGTTGCTAGCCATGTTTCCTATGATTAAATCTAGTCAATTAATTCTAGACCTAATAAAATGAATAATGACATAAAAAGGCCTATTGTTTTGCAGGAATGTTGACTCCTTCCTGGTGCGGCAAATCACGGGCACTCGATGTGTCCTAGTTTGTAGCACAAGTCATGCCGAAATTCACGGAAAATTTCGGCATGACCTTTGCTAAAAAGTGGACAAATCGAGAACCTGAAATTTGCCGGAAAAAAAATGAATCAATATTCCGGCAAAACATAGGCCACTAAGCATCATTCCCTGGAAACAGTGTCCAAATATACACGAGCAACCACATGTCCAAATTTCGCAAGCTAATTCAAAAACAAAGTGTAGAAGAAAATTCGTTTAACTACTAATAGAACAAAATTCAGTTAACTTTAGTGCTCTATAATGATGAAAGGAAACAAATTTCAGTTAACTACTAATTTCATTCATTTAGGTTATTCATTTAACATCACCTAATTAACCTACTGTACCACTACTACTAGCAGCACTACTAACCTAATTAACCTAGCAAAACTCTAGTGCCCTAACTGAAAAACATCTAATTAATATCTACTAGTACCACTATTGCCCTAACCTAATTAACATCTAGTAGTATCACTATATACTATACAAGCAGCATCTACACTAATTAAACCCTACTGCCCTAACTAACTTTTGCTCTACTAATTTTTTCTCTAAAATGCAGAGAGAGATGAGTGGGGGGAGCGTGGGGGACTTATAGAGAGGGGAGAGAGGGCGGGCTCGGGCACGGGCAACGGCGGTCCTGGGCGGGCTCGGGCGGCGGTGAGGTGGAGGGCGCCGACGGTGACATCGAGGGCGGCCTCACGCGGTGGCGGCAAGGTTGAGGGCGGCCTCGGGCGGCGGCGGCGAGGCTGACGACGGCCTCGGGGGGAGACGGTGAGCTTGCGGGAGTCCACGCCGGCAGGAGACGGCGGCGAAGTGGGGCGACGGCGAATTGGGGAGACGGCGGCGAGGGCGAGGGATTTGGGGAAGAAGTGGTGGCCGGGGGGCGGGGGAGACCGCTGTTTAAGTGAAACGTAACGGTAGCGAGTTTCCGAAAACGCGCTATAGCTATGTTAGCTATAGCGCGTTTACTGAATCCTACTACTGCTATTCCTTTCTCCTTTTTTCCTTTTTTCTTTTATTTTTCTTTACATTTTATTTTTTTTCTTTCTCCTTTTCCTATTTCTTTCATTTTCATTTACTTTTCTACTTGTTTTTCACTTTATTTTATTTCCGTTAGCAGCAGCGCCTTACACGTAAGCGCGCTACAGCTAAGGAGCGTAGCAGTAGCGCTGGGCCAGTATACGCGCTACTGCTAGGTTGGGCTAGCCATGTGCGCCCAGTTCAAACATAGCAGCAGCGCTTTTCGCCAGTACGCGCTACTGCAAAAGTCGTAGCAGTAGCGCGGTTACGCGCGCTGCTACTAATTAGCAGTAGCGTTTGATTTTGTACAGCGCTACTGGTAACATTCTGTGTATAAGGTTTTCCCTAGTAGTGATTGCACCCTGAAGAATTGTACATCACATTTGCAGAATTGAACTAAGCAGTTAACTGAACACCACATTGCATGACATATAGAACATATACACTATAGCAGAAGATTGCAAGGTAAAAGTAGATAGCACAATTCACCAGAATTTGTTAAGGAAAGGAAGTAGCTAGCAAACTGAACATGGGTCCTTATAGTGAGCTAATAAGACAAGCTACTCCATATTGTCGAATATATCGATGACGATTGGCTCCTTGGACATGGAAGAGGGTGAGGCCTCCGCATCGTGGGTGCCCTCGTTGTAGTGGTGAGTTGCCTGAGCCGCTCCGGGCACCAACCTGCTGGCTCTCGAGATGAGGTAAGCACGTGCACGCGGAGAAAACACCTCCTAGTCTTCGTCGAAGGCACCGACGGTGCCCTCGAGAAAACGCCATGAACTGTCGTTTAAAGCAGCCAACCACGTCACGGCGTCGGCGCGCGAGGCATCAACGGTGGCCTTGACGGTGATGTGCTCCTCCAAGATCTGGGGGTCGGCACGCATGGAAGCCATCGTGACCTCATCCGCGCGTGCGGCCGCGATTTGCTTCTCCGCTGCCAAATGCTCCTTGAGATCCTGGCTATACTGCGTGCACCATGGCTTAGACTGACGCTTATTTGGTGGACGGGTCGGTGATTTGGGTGGAAGGTGTCGCGCTTGTGCCGGTGGTCGGGGCATGTGGGATGTGGAAGCAGGAGGATGGGGGTCCGGTGTGGGTTACCTGCCTGGATAGGCGAGGCCGAGCAGCGTGAAGGAGGGTCACCGTGAGGAGGCGGCGCTGCAAGCAAGGAGTGAAGGTTTCAACTTGGAAAGGAAGGCAGCAGCAAGGGAAACGTGGATTTTGATAAGCGGGAGGGGGCGAGGAGGTAGATATTTCTGCGGAAGCCGAAAATTTGGAATCGCTTCAGCAAAAAACGGCGCGCAAAGTGTCATCAGACACGGTCCCTTATTCAGAGTGGGTTGTGGACTGCAGCCGCCGCACCTTCTCGCGTAAGCCGTATGCGTACTATACTCCGACGGTGCTCCAAGATATTTTGTGCTGCATATCACACGATTGGTTATAATAAACTGTGTGGGATCTACATGATTTTTCGTCTTGATTTGAATTACATAATGGGGTCATAGCGGCCATGGACGGTGTCTGAATTGCTAGACCTTTTATCTGCAGTGAACATGCAACTATATGTGTGTCATAAAAGAACTGGAATTATTCAGGGTTCGTTTGGACATTTTTATGCATTAAGTGAGTTTTCAATGCATTTACGTGCATAATTCAAATTTGAGCTACATGCACATGCTCAAGTGCATATAAATTGGTTGAAAAATCAAATCTTTGTCCTTGGGTGCATGCTTAGGTCTCATGCAAGAAATGGGAATGAATGTCAAACACCCTGCCACCGTTACTCGGCCGCAAACATTGAGATACCTGGTTTCTAAATTCTAGTAATCTAAAACTCGTCTGAAATTCATAAAACTTGGCATGCTCTCATGGAGCGGCATCAACATGCTGTGGTAAATTTTTTGTCCTATTTGGGACAGGTTTGGGTATATGCTTCTCACAAACCAGAGCTTCTCACGACAAGCATGATGGCTTCGGTAGGGAACGCCCCACCTTTGGGGACAAAACGATATCCATTGCCTCTTATTGATTTCAAAAATGTTCTCATGTCAACATAGAACAACAAGAGTGTTGTGTTTTTTTGGTGATTTTTTGGGGTTCGTTTGGACATTTTTATGCATTAAGTGAGTTTTCAATGCATTTATGTGCATAATTCAAATTTGAACTACATGCACATGCTCCAGTGCATATAAATTGGTTGAAAAATCAAATATTTGTCCTTGGGTGCATGCTTAGGTCCCATGCAAGAAATGGGAATGAATGTCAAACACCCTGCCACCGTCACTCGGCCGCAAACATTGAGATACCTGGTTTTTTAATTCTAGTAAGTCCAAATCTTGTCTGAAATTCATGAAACTTGGCATGCTATCATGGAGCGGCATCAACATGCCGTGGTAAATTTTTTATCCCATTTGGGGCAAGTTTGGGTATATGCTTCTCACAAACCAGAGCTTCTCACAACAAGCATGATGGTTTCGGTAGGGAACGCCCCACCTTTGGGGAAGAAACGATATCCATTTCCCCTTAGTGCTTTCAAAAATATCTCATGTCAACATAGAACAACAGGAGTGTTGTGTTATTTTTGTGATTTTTTGGGGTTCGTTTGGACATTTTTTATGCATTAATTGAGTTTTCAATGCATTTATGTGCATAATTCAAATTTGAACTACATGCACATGCTCCAGTGCATATAAATTGGTTGAAAAATCAAATATTTGTCCTTGGGTGCACGCTTAGGTCCCATGCAAGATATAGGATTGAATGTTAAATACCCTGCCACCGTCACTCGGCCGCAAACATTGAGATACCTGGTTTTTTAATTCTAGTAAGTCCAAATCTCGTTTGAAATTTATGAAATTTGGCATGCTATCATGGAGCGGCATCAACATACCGTGGTAAATTTTTTGTCGCATTTGGGGCAGGTTTGGATATAAGCTTCTCACAAACCAGAGCTTCTCACAACAAGCATGATGGTTTCGATAGGGAACACCTTTGGGGACGAAACGATATCCATTGCCTCTTATTGCTCTCAAATTTTTCTCGTGTCAACGTAGAACAACATGAGTGTTGTGTTATTTTTTGTGATTTTTTGGGGTTCGTTTGGACGTTTTTATGCATTAAGTAAGTTTTCAATGCATTTATGTGCATAATTCAAATTTGAACTACATGCACATGCTCCAGTGCATATAAATTGGTAGAAAAAACAAATCTTTGTCCTTGGGTGCATTCTTAGGTCCCATGCAAGAAATGGGAATGAATGTCAAACACCCTGCCGTTGTCTCTCGGCCGCAAACATTGAGATGCCTGGTTTTTAAATTCTAGTAAATCCAAAAATTGTCTGAAATTCATGAAACTTGGCATGCTATCATGGAGTGTTACCCAAAATGATGTGGTATTTTTCGTGTCCATTTTGACAGAACAGGCACTCGAATAACAACCAATAAAGGCATTTTGAAAAAATAGCTCCCACTTTAATATCTCAAACGTTTGTATAATTCAAACCGTGTGCGTTATGTTAACCATTCACATGACACCACATGTCTTGGTTTTAATGGCTATAGGTTTTAATGGCTCTTGATCGCAAACCTTTTAGATAGAACACCCTTATGCAAAGTGAGAGCAGGATTTGTGCATCTCTTGAACACAAACGGTTCTTTTGCATGACCCATGTGAACCACTTACAAACAATTTGGTAAGATTTGCATCTGTCATTCGGTATGTGGCCATTTGTCAAACTAGAAAGATTGACATTTGTTGATCTAGTGACATTACCATTTGCCAACCTTGTAACACTGCGATTTGTCAAAATATGAAGCTAAAAATCAATAGCTGTATCTAATTTTTGCAACTAAAATTCAGTAATTAAGCATAGATGGAGGCGAGGAGGCGTGTTAGGTCGGGCATGTAGCGGGCGGTGCAGTATTATTCGATTTGACAAAGGGCTGCGCAGTTCCCGATACGGCTTTAATGCAGATCAGGCAGAGGGTAGCGGTTCCCGAAATGTTGAACGACCAATGATGCATCCTCCTTCAATTAGCATCGGGTGAATGCATGATGGAAGTAATGGGAGGAGGACCGGGAAAAGAGGCAACACGATGTGAATGCAACGCAGTTTGCACTCATATAAAGGCCCCCCTCCATTCCAATGCATCTACCACATCGTACGCACCTAAGCATTTGCCTAAGCACCTACACTAATAAGCACAAAAGTGCTCACTCCAAACCCATGGCAGCGATGGGCGCGAGCGGCTAGCGGCTGTGCCAGATGGTCCATGATGCCGGCCTGCTGCATGGCACCATGGATATCTCCACATGGTGTTGGCGACCGGCTGGTGGATGGCCGCCGTCGATGCCAGCTATGACTTTCAGTATGACTAGATGATTGTTCGCACCACCAACAGGTTCACTGTTGTCAAGAAGCTCGCGGGCGACATCGTCGTACTCCTCCAGCCAATGCGCCCGAGCTCCTCATTGCCTGCCACCCTAATCGACCTCCATGGTTGGAACCTCTTTCAAGCACTGCTGGCCCTGCGATTGCCCGCCAACGCCACGAAGAATGTCCACCTGGAGGTCGCGCTCGCCGCGAGCTGCCTCGCCCTGCAAGAAACTCCTACACATCCATGTGTATGAGCGAATCATGTACATAGGTATCTACAAGGCCAGTGAGGATGCTACGACGTTGGCCTTCTTCAACCGGCTGGAAGCCTTGGATGCCATTGCTGAGAAGCACCTTGACCTCGCCACAAAAGCCGCCGCTCCTTAGCCGCCGGTCGGTGGCCTATCGCACTGAGTTGAGGAGGAGGAGGTCGTACGTTGATGGATGCATCTTTCTTCTTGCCTCGTGTAACCACCACTGCGATTGCATCATCGTGTCCTTAATTCTTATTGTGGATGTCCTGGGAACGGGGGTACCCACACTTGTCTGCCTGCAGCCCAGGGCGTGGCTCCACCAGCGTCCTGGTACGACCCATCTTCATCAACGACCACTCAAGACCCTCGGGAGGGGACAAACCTCCGGGGCGACCTCCCTAGGCTGGCTCCCGAGGAGCGAAGATATCTATGCAAAGGGGCACCTCGCGAGGTTCACGTGACGTGAGCCATGACGACCAAGGCCAGGCGGGCGCTAGCTGATGTCTACTACACAACCTTCTTCTTGTAGACGTTGTTGGGCCTGCAAGTGCACAGGTTTGTAGGACAGTAGCAAATTTCCCTCAAGTGGATGACCTAAGGTTTATCAATCCGCGGGAGGCGTAGGATGAAGATGGTCTCTCTCAAGCAACCCTGCAACCAAATAACAAAGAGTCTCTTGTGTCCCCAACACACCCAATACAATGGTAAATTGTATAGGTGCACTAGTTCGACGAAGAGATGGTGATAAGAGTGCAATATGGATGGTAGATATAGGTTTTTGTAAACTGAAAATATAAAAACAGCAAGGTAGCGGGCGGTAAAAGTGAGCGTAAACGATATTGCAATGATAGTGAACAAGGCCTAGGGTTCATACTTTCACTAGTGTAAGTCCTCTCAACAATAATAACATAATTGGATCAAATAACAATCCCTCAACATGCAACAAAGAGTCACTCCAAAGTCACTAATAGCGGAGAACAAACGAAGAGATTATGGTAGGGTACGAAACCACCTCAAAGTTATTCTTTCCAATCAATCCGTTGGGCTATTCCTATAAGTGTCACAAACAGCCCTAGAGTTCATCCTAGAATAACACCTTAAGATACGAATCAACCTAAACCCTAATGTCACCTAGATACTCCAATGTCACCTCAAGTATCCGTGGGCATGATTATACGATATGCGTCGCACAATCTCAGATTCATCTATTCAATCCAACACAAAGTACTTCAAAGAGTGCCCAAAAGTTTCTATCGGAGAATCACGATGAAAACGTGTGCCAACCCCTATGCATAGGTTCATGGGCGGAACCCGCAAGTTGGTCACCAAAACATACATCAAGTGGCACGTGATATCCCATTGTCACCACAGATACGCACGGCAAGACATATATCAAGTGTTCTCAAATCTTTAAAGACTCAATCTGATAAGATTACTTCAAAGGGAAAACTCAATCCATTACAAGAGAGTAGAGGGGGAGAAGCAACATAAGATCCAACTATAATAGCAAAGCTCGCATACATCAAGATCGTGCCAAATCAAGAACACGAGAGAGAGAGAGAGAGAGAGGTCAAACACATAGCTACTGGTACATACCCTCAGCCCCGAGGGAACTACTCCCTCCTCGTCATGGAGAGCACCGGGATGATGAAGATGGCCACTGGTGAGGGTTCCCCCCTCCGGCAGGGTGCCGGAACAGGGTCCTGAGAGGTTTTTGGTGGCTACAGAGGCTTGCAGCGGCGGAACTCCCGATCTAATATCTGTTCTGGAAGTTTTAGGGTACGACGGTATATATGGGTGAAAGAGGTACGTCGGGGGATCCACGAGGGCCCCACGAGGCAGGGGGCGCGCCCCAGAGGGGTGGGCGCGCCCCCCACCCTCGTGGGCAGCTCCCGTATCTTCTGACATGCACTCCAAGTTTCCTGGGTCTTATTCGGTGAGAAAATCACGTTCCAAAAAGGATTTTTCTGTTTGGACTCCGTTTGATATTCCTTTTCCTCGAAACACTGAAATAGGCATAAAACAGCAAATCTGGGCTGGGCCTCCGGTTAATAGGTTAGTCCCAAAAATAATATAAAAGTGGATAATAAAGCCCAATATTGCCTAAAACAGTAGATAATATAGCATGGAGCAATCAAAAATTATAGATACGTTGGAGACGTATCAAGCATCCCCAAGCTTAATTCCTGCTCGTCCTCGAGTAGGTAAATGATAAAAAAGATATTTTTTGATGTGGAATTCTAGTTGTCATAATTTCAATCTAATTCTTCTTACTTGTGATATAAGTATTCAGATCCGAAAGATTCAAGACAAAAGTTCATATTGACATAAAAGTAATAATACTTCAAGCATACTAACTAAGCAATTATGTCATCTCAAAATAACATGGCCAAAGAAAGTTCATCCCTACAAAATCATATAGTTTAGTCATGCTCCATTTTCGTCACACAAGAATGCTCTCATCATGCACAACCCCGATGACAAGCCAAGCAATTGTTTCATACTTTAATAATCTCGAACTCATAAACCTTCACGCAATACATGAGGGCGAGCCATGGATATATCACTATGGGTGGAATAGAATATGATGATGGGGGTTATGTGGAGAAGACAAAAAAAGGAGAAAGGCTCACATCAACGAGGCTAATCAATGAGCTATGGAGATGCCCATCGATTGATGTTAATGCGAGGAGTAGGGATTGCCATGCAACGGATGCACTAGAGCTATAAATGTATGAAAGCTCAACAAAAGAATCTAGTGGGTGTGCATCCAACTTGCTTGCTCACGAAGACCTAGGGCACTTGAGGAGGCCCATCGTTGGAATATACAAGCCAATTTCTATAATGAAAAGTTCCCACTAGTATATGAAAGTGACAATATATCATGAAGACTATGGTGCTACTTTGAAGCACAATATAGGAGACTCACTATATGAAGAACATGGTGCTACTTTGAAGCACAAGTGTGGTAAAAGGATAGTAGCATTGCCCCTTTTTATTTTCTTTTTTTGGGCCTTCTTTTTTTTGGCCTTTCTCTTTTTTTTGGGACAATGCTCTATTTAATGATGATCATCACACTTCTATTTATTTACAACTCAATGATTATAACTCGATACTAGAACAAAGTATGACTCTATATGAATGCCTCCCGCGGGGTACCGGGATATGCAATGAATCAAGAGTGACATGTATGAAAGAATTATGAACGGTGGCTTTGCCACAAATACTATGTCAACTACATGATCATGCTAAGCAATATGACAATGATGAATGTGTCATGAAGAACGGTATGGTGGAAAGTTGCATGGCAATATATCTCGGAATGGCTATGGAAATGCCATAATAGGTAGGTATGGTGGATGTTTTGAGGAAGATATAGGGAGGTTTATGTGTGAAAGAGTGTATCATATCACGGGGTTTGGATGCACCGGCGAAGTTTGCACCAACTCTCAATATGAGAAAGGGCAATGCACGGTACCGTAGAGGCTAGCAATGATGGAAGGGTGAGAGTGCATATAATCCATGGACTCAACATTAGTCATAAAGAATTCATATACTTATTGCAAAAATCTACAAGCCATCAAAAACGAAAGCACTACGCGCATGCTCCTAGGAGGATAGATTGGTAGGAAAAGACCATCGCTCGTCCCCGACCGCCACTCATAAGGAGGACAATCAAATAACACCTCATGTTTCAAACTTGTTACATAACGTTTACCATACGTGCATGCTACGGGACTTGCAAACTTCAACGCAAGCATTTCTCAAATTCACAACTACTCAACTAGCACAACTTTGATATCACTACCTCCATATCTCAAAACAATCTTCAATCAACAAACTTCTCTTAGTATTCAACACACTCATAAGAATTCTTACAAATCTTTTATGCTTAGCATATTAGGATTTTAAGCAAATTACCAAGCTATTTAAGACTCTCAAAATAATATAAGTGAAGCATGAGAGTTCATCTATTTCTTCAAAATAAAACTACCACCATGCTCTAAAAGATATAAGTGAAGCACTAGAGCAAAAACAAACTACTCCAAAAGATAAAAGTGAAGATCAATGAGTAGTTGAATAATTATGCAACTATGTGAAGACTCTCTAACATTTAAGGATTTCAGATCTTGATACTTTATTCAAACAACAAGCAAGGCTAAAGAAAATAAAATGATGCTCCAAGCAAAACACATATCATGTGGTGAATAAAAATATAGCTCCAAGTAAATTACCGATGCAAGTGGACGAAAGAGGGGATGCCTTCCGGGGCATCCCCAAGCTTAGACGCTTGGTTATCCTTGAATATTACCTTGGGGTGCCTTGGGCATCCCCAAGCTCAGTCTCTTGCCACTCCTTATTCCATAGTCCACCGAATCTTTACCCAAAGCTTGAAAACTTCACAACACAAAACTTAACAGAAAACTCGTGAGCTCCGTTAGCGAAAGAAAACAAAACACCACTTCATGTTACTGTAATGAACTCACTATTTATTTATATTGGTTTTAAACCTACTGTATTCCAACTTCTCTATGGATTATAAACTATTTTACTAGCCATAGATTCATCAAAATAAGCAAGCAACACAATGAAAACAGAATCTGTCAAAAACAGAACAGTCTGTAGTAATATGTAACTAACGCAAACTTCTGGAACTCCAAAAATTCTAAAATAAATTGGTGGACCTGAGTAATTTGTCTAGTAATCATATGCAAAAATAATCAACTAAATATCACTCTCTAGTAAAAAGTTCTGGCTAATCTAGTGAGCGCTAAAGTTTCTGTTTTTTTACAGCATGATCATAAAGACTTCACCCAAGTCTTCCCAAAGGTTCTACTTGGCACAAACACTAATTAAAACATAAAACCACATCTAAACAGAAGCTATATGGATTATTTATTCCTAAACAAAACCAAAAAGCAAAGAACTAAAATAAAATTGGTTTGCCTCCCAACAAGCGCTATCGTTTAACGCCCCTAGCTAGGCATGATGATTTCAATGATGCTCACATAAAGGATAAGAATTGAACCATAAAGAGAGCATCATGAAGAATATGACTAGCACATTTAAGTCTAACCCACTTACTATGCATAGGGATTTTGTGAGCAAACAACTTATGGGAACAAGAATCAACTTGCATAGGAAGGTAAAACAAGCATAACTTCAAGATTTTAAGCACATAGAGAGGAAACTTGATATTATTGCAATTCCTACAAGCATATATTCATCCCTCATAATACTTTTCAGTAGCATCATGAATGAATTCAACAATATAACCAGCATCTAAAGCATTCTTTTCATGATCTACTTGCATAGAAAATTTATTACTCTCCACATAAGCAAAATTCTTTTCATTCGGAATAATGGGAGTATCATAAGAGACTTGAATACTATAAATGGTTTCCGCATTAAAAGAGTAATGTTCAGAGAAAGGGTACTCATAATCATGACAAGTTTTATAAATATAATCATCACTACTCTTTATAGCATAAGTTTTATCACAATAATCATCAGAAGTAGCAACTTTGTTCTCATCATAATCGATAGAAACCTCTTCCGAAATAGTGGATACATCACTAAATAAATCATGACCTCTCCAAATCCACTTTCATAAATATTATAAGATTCAACATCCTCCAATATTGTGGGATCACTACTTCCTAAAGTTGACACTCTCCCAAACCCACTTTCATCAATATAATCATCGTAAGTAGAAGGCATGCTTTCATCATAGTAATTTTGCTCATCATAGCTTGGGGAACTAAAAATATCATCTTCATCAAACATAGCTTCCCCAAGCTTGTGGCTTTGCATATCATTAGCATCATGGATATTCAAGGAATTCGTACTAAAAACATTGCAATCATGCTCATCATTCAAATATTTAGTGCCAAACATTTTATAGATTTCTGCTCCTAACACTTTGGCACAATTTTCCTTTCCATCATACTCACGAAAGATATTAAAGAGGTGAAGCGTATGAGACAAACTCAATTCCATTTTTTTGTAAGTTTCTTTTATAACTAACTAGTGCTAAAACAAGAAACAAAAAGATTCGATTGAAATATCTAAAGATATACCTTCACTTACCTAGGCTCCCCGGCAACGGCGCCAGAAAAGAGCTTGATGTCTACTACACAACCTTCTTCTTGTAGACGTTGTTGGGCCTGCAAGTGCACAGGTTTGTAGGACAGTCGCAAATTTCCCTCAAGTGGATGACCTAAGGTTTATCAATCCGCGGGAGGCGTAGGATGACGATGGTCTCTCTCAAGCAACCCTGCAACCAAATAACAAAGAGTCACTTGTGTCCCCAACACACCCAATACAATGGTAAATTGTATAGGTGCACTAGTTCGATGAAGAGATGGTGATAAAAGTGCAATATGGATGGTAGATATAGGTTTTTGTAAACTAAAAATATAAAAACAGCAAGGTAGCGAGCGGTAAAAGTGAGCGTAAACAGTATTGCAATGATAGTGAACAAGGCCTAGGGTTCATACTTTCACTAGTGTAAGTCCTCTCAACAATAATAACATAATTGGATCAAATAACTATCCCTCAACATGCAACAAAGATTCACTCCAAAGTCACTAATAGCGGAGAACAAATGAAGAGATTATGGTAGGGTACGAAACCACCTCAAAGTTCTTCTTTCCAATCAATCCGTTGGGCTATTCCTATAAGTGTCACAAACATCCCTAGAGTTCGTACTAGAATAACACCTTAAGATACAAATCAACCAAACCCCTAATGTCACCTAGATACTCCAATGTCACCTCAAGTATCCGCGGGCATGATTATACGATATGCATCACACAATCTCAGATTCATCTATTCAATCCAACACAAAGTACTTCAAAGAGTGCCCAAAAGTTTCTACCAGAGAATCACGACGAAAACGTGTGCCAACCCCTATGCATAGGTTCATGGGCGGAACCCGCAAGTTGGTCACCAAAACATACATCAAGTGGCACGTGATATCCCATTGTCACCACAGATACGCACGGCAAGACATACATCAAGTGTTCTCAAATATTTAAAGACTCAATCCGATAAGATTATTTCAAAGGGAAAACTCAATCCATTACAAGAGAGTAGAGGGGGAGAAGAAACATAAGATCCAACTATAATAGCAAAGCTCGCGATACATCAATATCGTGCCAAATCAAGAACACGAGAGAGAGAGAGGTCAAACACATAGCTACTGGTACATACCTTCAGACCCGAGGGAACTACTCCCTCCTCGCCATGGAGAGCGCCGGGATGAGGAAGATGGCCACCGGTGAGGGTTCCCCCCTCCGGCAGGGTGCCGGAACAGGGTCCCGAGAGGTTTTTGGTGGCTACAGAGGCTTGCGGCGGCAGAACTCCCGATCTAATCTCTGTTCTGGAAGTTTTAGGGTACGACGGTATATATGGGTGAAAGAGGTACGTTGGGGGAGCCACAGGGGCCCCACGAGGCAGTGGGGCACGCCCCCCACCCTCGTGGGCAGCTCCCGTATCTTCTGACGTGCACTCCAAGATTCCTGGGTCTTATCCGGTGAGAAAATCACGTTCCAAAAATGATTTTTCTGTTTGACTCCGTTTGATATTCCTTTTCCTCAAAACACTGAAATAGGCATAAAACAAAAAATCTGGGTTGGGCCTCCGGTTAATAGGTTAGTCCCAAAAATAATATAAAAGTGGATAATAAAGCCCAATATTGCCTAAAACAATAGATAATATAGCATGGAGTAATAAAAAATTATAGATACGTTGGAGACGTAGCACTAGCGAGCCCAGTGTACTGGTTGCCTCTTTGGTGCTAAAGGGGCAAGCACAGGCGAGGAGTCCCGAGGCATCAGGCAAAGGTTTCCATATTCATGCAATGAGGCCGAGACTAGCAGGACGGCGGGAAGGAGGTCATCACAGATCCCACTACGGCGTCACCACCAGAGTTTTTGGCAGGCGAAGACCACCTTTTGTCAGGATAAATTCTACTAGTTGTCCCCCTTCAAATTAGCCATTGTGGGATCCCTTTCCGCCTAATATTTGGGAAGAGGACCCGGGCCTCTATAAATAGGACTAGCCACCACCACAGTGGGCATCGGATCTTGGATCGGATCCATTCCATCAAGGCTAGCTCATAAGCTCCCCGAGCTCAAGAACACCTCTCCTCAGGAGGCTATTCTTCCCTTGTACTTGTTCATCCTCAGCCTACAAGGCAATCCACCACACCACACTAGAGTAGGGTATTACACCACAACGGTGGCCCGAACCAGTATAAACCCTTGTGTCACTTGTTCTTTGGGTTCGGCGAGTTAGGCCTTGAGATCGTTGCGAGAGCGAGCTAGAGAGAGAGATCTCCGTGCGCACCCCAGTGTTCGAATCTCAAGGGTTTGCCGGAACCCGTAATCCGACATTTGGGGCGCTAGGTAGGGGTGCGCCGAAGTCTTTCTCCTCCGCCGGCTTCGCCCCTCTATTCGGTCCCCATGGCCGGCGCTGCTCCTCCAACTGGACCGATGGGCGACCACGATGGCGCCAGGGGGATCAGAGCCTTCACCCCCGCCCTACGACGAGTGCAGTGGCCACCCAAGTTCACGCTGGAGATGCCGCCCCGCTTCGACGGCTTGGCGGATCCGCCGGTCTTCCTGCTGGCTTACGAGGAGGAAGTGCTGGAGGCGGGAGGCGACGACAGGGTCATGGGCCAATGGTTCCCCATGGCCCTCGCTGGCGCGCCGCGCGCCTGGCTACTCAACCTGCCAGGATCCTCTTTGGCTTCTTGGGAAGAGTTGTGTGGCCTCTTCGTCGCATGCTTCGCGGTGCCAGCGCCTATCGCCGGCGCGGCCATCCTCGGCGGCTCCCAACCGCCACCCTCGGATCGCCACGTCAAGCAGTTCTTTCCTCAGATCGGCACCGCCTACGTGCAACGGGGAGCCCGTCGATGATGGGCGGTGCCCAAGGCCGACCTCACCTTCGACTCAGGGGATCTCCCTGCTGCCACCGCCAGCTCAGGCGCTCCCAATGCTCTGCACCCCCACCATCTGCCACATCACCATGACCAAGGTGCTCATCGACGGTGGAGCGGGCCTCGACATGATCCACGTGGAAGCTTTCGGCTTGCTTCACATGCCGCATGGCCGGCTCCGTCCCACCAGGCCTTTTTCCAGAGTCGGTAGCGGATCCACCAGCCCACTGGGGCAAATACGCCTTCCGGTCACCTTCGGTACCCGAGACAACTACTGCACCGAGCTCATCGACTTCGACATTGCCCGCATCGGCCTCCCGTACAGCGCCATCGTTGGGTACCCTGCCTTAGCTCATTTCATGGCAGCGACCCATCCGGCCTACAACGTCATGAAGATGCCAGGCAGTAGTGGCGTCCTCACCGTGGCTGGAGACACCAAGGAGGCTCTGACGTCCCTCAAGCTTGCCTTCAGGGCCGCAGCGGCAGCGCACCCGGACAGCGAAGCCGCCCCAAGGGCCAAGGAGGCCGCACCGGCAAAGAATAAGCAGTTGTTCACTCAAGATCGGGCCGAAACAAAGCAAGTACCAGTCGAGGAAGATGGATCCTCGGGGGCCACCTTCACCATAGGTGCCAACCTCGACCTAGATCAAGAGGAAGCATTGTTGAAGTTCCTGCGCGCGAACAAGGAGGTATTCGCCTGGGAGCCCAAGCAACTAGTGGGGGTCCCCAGGGGGGTAATCGAGCATCACTTAAGGGTGTGCCCCAATGTGCGCCCTGTGAAGCAGAAGGCGCGACGATAATCCACGGAGAAGCGGTCCTTCATCATCTAGGAAACTCACAAGTTGGAGGCGGCAGGCGTCATTCACGAGGTCCGATACCAGGAGTGGCTGGCGAACCCCGTCGTTGTGCCAAAGAAAGGCGGGAAGGAACGCATGTGTGTTGACTTCACCAACCTCAACAAGGCCTGTCCACAAGACCCGTTCCCGCTTCCGCGCATCGACCAGATCGTCGACTCCACCGCCGAGTGCGGCCTGCTGTGTTTCCTAGACGCATTCTTGGGCTACCACCAGATCAAGATGGCGGTGGAGGACGTGGAGAAGACCGCCTTCTTGACCCCGTGCGGAGTATACTGCTACACCTGCATGCCATTCGGGCTGCGCAACACTGAGGCGACCTTCTAGCGGCTGATGCACATCGCCCTAGGCCAGCAGCTAGGGAGGAACACTGAAGCCTACGTCGATGACATCATGGTAAAATCTCGGGAGGCAAGGATCCTCATTCAGGATCTGGAGGAGACCTTCACCAGCCTGCGCCAGGTGGACCTGTGGCTCAACCCAGAGAAGTGTGTATTTGGGGTCCTCTCAGGCAAGCTGCTGGGCTTCCTCGTGTCGCATAGGGGGATCGAGGAAAATCTGGAGAAGGTCAAGGCGATAGATGACATGAGCCCACCGCAAACTCTCAAGGAAATGCAGAAGCTCGCAGGCTGCATGACCTCGTTGGGGCCCTTCATCTCCAAGATGGGGGAGCGCGCCCTGCCGTCCTTCAAGCTAATGAAGAAGAAGGGATCGTTCGAGTGGACCCCCGAAGCCAACCTGGCGTTTCAAGACCTCAAGAGATACTTGACCAGCCTTCCAGTGATGGTAGCACCGCGTCCCCTCGAGCCTCTGGTGCTCTATATGGCCACCACACCTCACTCCGCCAGTGCGGCGCCGGTGGCTGCACGGGAGGAACGCTAGGCAAAGAGCCTGCAGAGCAATGCCGCACCCTCGGCAGGGACGGTGCGGCATCAAGACAGCTCCACCGAAGCCACAATGACATCAGCTGATGGTCAGTCCTTGCAAGACAGCGCTCCCGGGCCTGCGGAGGCCCCGATGGGCGACCAGGCTCCTGAGGTCCCCCCACCTGAGGATGCACCACAACCTCCGGAGGACACAGGCCCCATCGACGCTCCCACACTCGTCGAGCACCAAGTATACTTCGTCAGCACAGTGTTACAGGACACAAGAGCACGGCATCCCATGCCGCAGATGCTCTTACTCGCGCTCCTGGTGGCCTCACGAAAGATACGCCATTATTTCCATGGCCACCCAATCAAGGTTGTCTCAGCCAACCCCCTGAAGAGGGTGCTCCGGAGCCCCAATGCCGTGGGGAGAGTCGCTGAATGGAACATCGAACTGCAAGCGCTTCAGTTGGAGTTCAGCACGACCAGGGTCATCAAGGGAGCCGCGCTCGCCGACTTCGTTGCGGAATGGACCGATGCTCCGGAGCCCAAAGCGGGCGAGAGCCGATCCCTCTCACCAGGAGATGAAGCACCGGATGACTGGGTCATGTACTTCGATGGCGCTTTCGCATGACAAGGTGCGGGGGCTGGCACTGTGCTCATCTCGCCCACCCAAGACAAGCTATATTACACCATGCAGCTATGCTTCCAGAGGGGTGAGAAGGTCTCCAACAACATCGAGGAATACGAAGGGTTGATCGCCGGCCTCAAGGCCGCCGCAGCCTTGGGGGTGAAGCGTCTCACCATCAAGGGCGACTTGCAGCTCCTCGTCAACTTCTCCAACAAGGTATACGAAGCGAAGGACGAGCACATGGAGGCGTACCTCGCGGAGGTGCGCAAGATGGAGAAGCATTTCTTGGGCCTAGAGCTACCACATGTGCCAGGCGACACCAACAAGGAGGCCGACGATATCGCCAAGAGGGCGTCAAGGCATCTACCCCAAGAACCTGGTGTCTTCGAAGAACGACTCTTCAAGCCTTCGGCGACCCTCGCGACCATGGAGACTACACCATCTCAAGACGAACTCCCCCATCCACCAGCCTCAGGAGCCCCCACTTGCGGTCCGGCCTCAGGTGCACGTCTGCTCCTGGCGCTCAAGCCTCAGGAGGGGTGCTGGACCGAGGAGTTCAAGGCGTACCTGGTGCGAGGGACGCTGCCGGAGAAAGAGGAGGATGCAGAGCGTGTGGCCCGGTAGGCTACGGCATACTGCATCTAGGACGGTGAGCTGTACAGAAGACGACCAAATGATGTTTCCTTGCGATGCATCTCTACGGAGCAGGGGAATGAGCTGCTGGCTGACATACACGGCGGGGACTGCGGGCACCACTCGTCGTCACGTATCATGGTCGGCAAGGCGTTCCGTAGTGGGTTCTACTGACCCACGACACTCAACGATGCGACCGAGCTAGTGAGGTCCTGCGAGGCCTGCCAATTCCATGCCAAGCAAATCTACCAGCCTGCCCAGGGCCTCCAGACTATCCCACTTTCGTGGCCATTCTCGGTTTGGGGGCTGGATATCCTGGGTCCGTTCCTACGAGCGCCTGGGGGCTACCGCTACCTCTACATCGCGACTTGAGAAGCCTAAAGATGCGGACCTTCAAAAAGAAGCTCGAAGCCTGCAGCAGGGGCTGGCACGACGAGCTCCAGTCTGTGTTGTGGTCCATCTGCACCACGGCCACCAAGCCAACAGGTGAGACCCCGTTCTTCCTCGTCTACGAAGCAGAAGCGGTTCTCCCTCACGAGGTCAGGCATCACTCTGCGCGGGTCCTGCCATTTGATGAGACGCAACAGGACGCCATGCTGGGAATGGACCTTGTGTTGTGGGAGGAACGCCGTCGTGAAGCCTCGCTTCGAGCGGCAAGATACCAGCAGGCGCTATGACGGTACCACTTTCATAGTGTCCGCTCCAGGACGCTTGAGGTGGGTGATCTCGTCCTGAGGCGGGTGCTCTCCAGGGAAGGGCTGCATGAGCTCTCACCCATGTGGGAGGGCCTGTTTAGGATTGCCCGCGTCTCCAGGCCTAGCGCCATGCCCCTGGAGACGCAGGATGGGATCCCCATCCAGAACGCCTGGAACATCCAGCACCTTCGGAAGTTCTACCCATGAAGCAAGGCCCAGTGCATGTGAAGGTCTTCGCTGTGACACTCTCATGAAATAATGAGTGTGGCTGTACATGCCCCGGAGTCTCCAGATTGCCGCCCTCGGGCCTTGGGGGCTCCCTCCCACGTCCTAGTGGCAGCACTTAGCTCCATGCTAGTGAGAAGACTAGGCTAGGTGCCGGACGCGGTTGTTCATTTGTTTTCTGTAGTTGGCTTGCCCCTTTTTTCTTTTAATGGAATATGAGATTCTGGTGTTTCTCGATGGTTTGGTTGAACACCCTCTTCTCTCTGATTCTTCCCTCAATTCTTTGTTTTGCGCCTGGGAGGGCGGCAGTTGCCGACGCCCTCCCTCGTGCGCCTTGCGAAGGGGCTGGACAGGCATGCGTGTGCGCACTCCCCTGGTCTCGGCGAGGCGCCCTCGTTTGTGCTGGTGATCGACGCATACCTTTCTAGTCCGTGCCCCACTGGTACTGCAACATGGAGCGTTTGGCCATGGCCAGCCCACGCCTGAGGCCTCGCGCGAGAGGGGATAAGGATTTCTTAACGATTTTTCACAGCTTCGCCATATCTCCCGAATCAGCAGCGGGGAAACCTCACCAGGTGCCCAGAGGCGCGCGCTCTCACGAGGTCAAAGCTACCCCGGATGCATCAAGCTAAGTTACCCCTCTACACTTGTATAAGGCACGGATCTCACGACATAACTCGGAAACAATAAACACACACAAAAGCAACATAATCACCATGGTCCATCACACGCCTCGCAGGGCCCCATACTCGTTTCTGATAATGCAGGAGGAAAGGGAAGGAATGGACAAGCAAAAGCGGCTCCCACGACGTGGCTGCTCACGAGGATCAGCCCCTCAGACTCAGACGAAGACCTCCTCGCGCTTCACTAGGGCACGGCACCGGGAGGATCCGCCACCGTCCTTGAAGCGAGCCCCGCGAAATGGCGGCTAGTTGTAGCCGCCACTTCTGGAGCTTCCGCCGGAGGAGGAGCTGTCGTCGCCGACGAGCCGTGGCCGTCGTCGAGGGCGTGATCACCCTCGTCCTCGTCACGGCCGTCGCCAAGGCCGAGCACTTCGTCGCCGTCGTTGTCTTCAGGGCAGCATCCGGCGCGGCAACCGTCTTCCCCGAATACCCTCACAAAAAGGGTCGCTGCGCTGTCATACTTGAAGTGGAGGGTGGACCGCCTATTCTGGCCGCCACCGCGACCTACGAAGCCTTGCTGCAGCAGCCGTCAGCCTGCAGCCAGAGGCCGCCAGGACCGGGGGTCGGCAGCTCGCCAGCAAAGGAGCGCGAAAGCTGAAGCAAGGTGCTGGCCGGGTTCTCTGACCACACGACGAACTCCGGAAGCACCTCCGCCGAGTGGAAGCGCGGCGGGGAGGCCGAGCGACAATGGTGCACCTCCCTTCATTGACGGGGCTGCCACGACCTAGGCGGCTCCCGCCGCGCAAAGAGGCGCCTCCGCGGCCGCCAAGGACGGCGCCGGACCATGAGGAAGTCCGCCCATGCCCACGAGGTACCACAGCGGGGGTTGCGGCATGCTTGTAGGAGCGACCACGCCCCCTCTTAGGTGGTGGCGAGCTAGACCCCTCCTGGCGAGCTTTCCCCTTCTCGGCAGCCGAGAACCTCTTCACTGGCGCCATGAGTGTCACAGCAAGGAGGAGGAAGAAGAAGCGGGCAGAATGGAGGAAGAGATGAGCAACGGGGGCTCTGCCCCTCTCCTCATGCTTACCATTGAGGAATGCACTTTTCACATCCATTTGGTATAAGATGATATCATGATGGTTAGCATAAGCAAGTAATATGCGAATAGCCTCAAGTCTAGCAACAGGTGCAAAAGTTTCATCGAAATCAATTCCTTCAACTTGTGTGTAGCCTTGAGCTACTAGTCGTGCCTTATTCCTCACCACAACACCATTTTCATCTTGCTTGTTGCGGTAGATCCACTTTGTGCCAATGATGTTATGCTTGCGAGGATCGGGACGATTGACTAGTTCCCATACGTTGTTGAGCTTGAACTGATGTAATTCTTCTTGCATGGCCTGAATCAACTTAGGCTCCAAAAATGCTTCATCTACCTTAGTGGGCTCTTTGATAGAGACAAAAGCAAAGTGCCCACAAAAGTTAGATAGATGTGAAGCTTTTGAGCGTGTGAGAGGACCTGGTGCTCTAATGTCATCGATGATCTTCTCCACTTACACTTCTTTTGCAACGCGAGGGTGAGCTGGTTGTCGTTGAGGAATTTGATCAGCATTTTCTTCAGCATCAATTTCCTCAGCATTTTCTTCAGGTTCATCAGCTCGACGTTCTTCACATTCTGGAATGAATTCTTCATCAGATTCTTCAGTAGGAATGACATCTTCAGTAGCCTTATGCTTGATAGAATCCTCAGGTGCTGGTTCATCTAACACAGGAGGTAGGTGCTCTCTTTGCGAGCCATTAGTTTCATCGAACCACACATCTACAGTTTCAACAATCTTGTGAAGAACATTGTTGAAGACTCTGTAGGTGTGCGAGTCCTTTCCGTAACCAAGCATAAAACCTTCATGTGCTTTCGGTGCAAATTTAGAGTTGTGATGAGGATCTCTAATCCAGCATTTAGCACCGAAGACTTTGAAATAGCTCACATTGGGTTTCTTGTCAGTGACGAGTTCATAGGCAGTCTTTTTGAAGAATTTGTGAAGATATACTCTGTTGATGATGTGGCATGCAGTATCAATTGCATCAACCCAGAAACGACGAGGGGTTTTGTATTCGTCAAGCATAGTGCGAGCCATCTCAGCAAGAGTCCTGTTCTTGCGCTCCACGACTCCATTCTGTTGAGGAGTATAAGGAGCAGATAACTCATGAGTAATACCAAGTTCATCAAGATAGTCATCGAGACCCGAATTCTTGAACTCAGTGCCATTGTCACTTCTGATGTGCTTGATCTTCACACCAAAGTTGGTTGAAGCCCTTGAGGAAAATCGTTTGAATACTTCCTGCACTTCAGTTTTGTAAGAGACAAGGTGTACCCATGTGTAACGAGAGTAATCATCAACAATAACAAAGCCATATTGAGATGCTTCATTTGAAACAGAGGAATAATGATTAGGACCGAAGAGATCCATGTGAAGCAATTCAAATGGACGAGTAGTGGTCATGATGGTCTTTGCTGGATGCTTGGCTTTTGTCATCTTTCTAGCTTCACAGGCACCGCACAAGTGATCCTTGAGGAATTTGACATTTTCAATGCCAATGACATGCTTCTTCTTCGCAAGCGTGTGCAAATTCCTCATGCCTCATGACCAAGTCGTCGGTGCCATAGCCATCCTTCTGAAGCTTTTGCAAGTAGGCACACGGCTGGTTGTGAATCTGCAGAGAAATCAACAATATACAAGTCTCCTCTCCTAAAGCCTTCGAAGACTTTGGATTTGTCAGCTTCCATAATCACAACACAACGATACTTGCCAAAGACAACAACCATATCAAGATCACAAAGCATTGAGACAGACACAAGGTTGTATCCTAAGGACTCAACAAGCATGGCTTTGTCCATGTGTCGTTCCTTTGTGATAGCAACTTTACCTAGACCTAATACCTGACTTTTGCTTTTATCAGCGAAGATGATATGCTTCATATGTGACGATGATAAGGGAGCATCCATCAAAAGATTCTTGTCACCAGTCATGTGATTTGTACATCCACTATCAAGTACCCACTCAGTGGCTTTGGGTTGATCATCCTGCAGATGAATTAGTGCAACTTACGAACCTCATATACTTCAGCAGTGAAGAATATTATATCACAATACATCAGATCAATTTCATCAAGCAGTAAGACAGATAAAACAGAGGGAGGACGTGTGAAATGAAAGTTCATTTCATCATGGTTAACCTGCGTCCTTTCAGGCATTTTGTCAGGTCCCCAGAAAATTCTTCAAACGTTACAGTACGTCTGGAGACCTGACCCTGCAGAAGAGATTAGTTCTTTTTCTTCACCACCACATCTGAAGGGGTGGCAAAGAGTTCATCACTCTGCGAGCTCCATATGAGAATGGTGGCATAGCGGTCAAACCATTTCGTTTCACATAAGAGGGGTTAGGGTAAGCATATGAATAAGCAGAGAAATTCTTCGAGGACTTATGAACATAATAATTTGAAGAATAATGCTCATATTCATAGTCCTTGGCTCTTCCCTGCGAAACAGAGTTGTTAGCACGATGACGTTCATATGAGGACTTTGATCCATGTGAGGAATTTGATCCCCTTGAGGAATTTGGTCCGTATGAGGACTTGGATCCATATGAAGAATTTGGTCCATATGAAGAATTTGATCTGGGGTTCCTTTTCTTCACAGGTGGTGTCATGAGGACATTCACTTGAAGACTTTCAAGGAAAATCTTTTGGGAACCCATATTTTCTTCATAGGAGAACCATTCCTGCAGTTAGTGCCAACATATCTAGCAAATACTTCACCATTCTGATTTTTGAACAGTTTATAGTTGGAGTCAAATGACTCATCAAAAGAATGAGAAGATTCACATGTATAGCCAGATAAATTAGATGGATCAATTGGAGGTCCCTTTGCAGCAACCCATGAGGTTTTGGGTACTACTCAGGCTTCCAATATGTACCATCAGCATTGAGTTTCCTCTCAAAGGCAATACCCTCTTTCCTAGGGTTCCTGTTGAGGATCTGCTTTTTAAGCACATCACAAAGAGTCTGATGCCCTTTGAGGCTTTTGTACATGCCTGTCATTTAGAATTCCTTCAGTCCTGCATCGTTAGTGATACTAGCAATGTTCTCAGATGAGGAATTAGTGATGGCAGAGGCAGGTGAAGAATTTGTAACATTTGAAGCATTTGAACATTCAGGTGAGGAATTAGCAGATTCTCGTTCAATGCATTTTAAACATGGAGGAATGAATTCTTCCTGAGCAGCACTGATTTGTTGACCTAGTAATGAATCGCGCTCCTTCTGAAGGTCTTCATAACTCACCCTTATCTTCTCAAGATCGGACAAGAGAGAGTTATGCTAATCTTGAAGGGAGTCATACTTAGAATGAAGTCTCTGAAGACTTTCAGCCAAAGCTTGTGACTGATCCATTTCTTCACCCAACATATCATTGCTCTTACTAAGCATATTGTTAGCCCTTTCCAAAGCTCTTTGTTGTTTAGCAGCAAGTGAGGCAAGTTTGACATAGTTGGGTCCAAATTCATCACCAGATTCATCATCACTGGATTCAGACAGATAGCATTCAGTTACCTGTTCACCATCTGCCATGAGACATGGTTAGGAGGATGATGATTCTGGTTCAAATGTCATTGACTTGAGAGATTCCTTGAAGTCCTCGAACCAAGGATCATGACAGGTTCGATGGCCTTCATAGACATCAGAGAGACGGTCCCAGATAAGCTTCGCCTGATCGAGATGCATGATGTTTCTGAACTGGTTTCGAGACAGACTGGAGCAGATGACGGCCTTCGCTGTGAGGTTGAGTTGAGTGTACTTGCGAATATCATCGGCTTCCGCCATCTTGCACAGATCGGTCAGACCAATCTCAGTGACGGTCCATAGCTCGCTGTCCATCACCATGAGACGCTTCTTCATCATGGCCTTCCATTTGGGATACTCGTGACCGTCAAAGATGGGGCAGGGCACTTTCTTCATATCTGCGGTCGACATAACTAAAGCTCCAGGTGGTTAGACCAAAATCACACAGAACAAGGGAGTACCTTGCTCTGATACCAATTGAAAGTGCGTTATATCGACTATAGGGCGGGGTGAAGAGGCGATTTTTATGAAATTCTTCACTAAGGAATTTGCTCGTGAGGAAATTCCTTAGCGAAGAACTACTAGCAGCGGAATAAGTACTCAGAAGTAAACATAGCAGAATACATGCATGGTCATCATGATGAAATGAAGACAAACACAGAGTATAGAAAGGGTAAACACAGGATAGCACAAGCTGAAGACAAACAGACTGAAGAAATTGAAGTGAGGAAATTGAGAAAGTCTTCAGTCAAAGTCTTCAAACACAGGTATGAACAAACACACAACACGGTAATGAGCAAATGAAAGTGTTGAGGAAATAGAACCAGTAAGCTTGGTGAAGACAATGATTTGGTAGACCAGTTCCAACTGTTGTCTCAGTTGTACATCTGGTTGGAGCAGCTGAGTATTTAAACTCGAGGACACCTAGTCCCGGACACACAGTCCTCACCGTATTCTCCTTGAGCTAAGGACACACAGTCCTCGCCCAATCACTCGTGGTAAGTCTTCAGGTGACTTCCAAACCTTCACAGACTTGGTCACTCGGCGATCCACAATTCCTCTTGGATGCTCTAGACCTTGACGCCTAACCGTCTGGAAGAAGCACAATCTTCAAAGGTAACTAGCGTCGGATCCACGCAGGATCAATCTCTTCAGTGATGCTCAATCACTTTGGGTTTGTAGGTGTTTTGGGTTTGGGTTTTGGATTTTCCTCACTTGATGATTTTTGCTCAAAGTCCTCGGAGGATGGGTTGCTCTCAAATGACAAGTGTCAAGTTCTCTCGGAGCAGCCAACCAGCTAGTGGTTGTAGGGGGCGGCTATTTATAGCCTAGGGAGCAGCCCGACATGATAAGACATAAATGCCCTTCAATGATATGACCGTTAGGTGGACAAGATATTTTAGGACAGCTGGCGCGTAGCACAGCAACGGTCGGAAATTTGAGGTTCAAATTCCTTAGGGCTATCATGTTCCTCACAGTGTAGGCAATTCGCACTGGAGAATTCCTAACTCCTCAGTCAGAGCAAAGTCCTCAGTGACCAGAAGAACTGCGTCTCTGTCACTGAAGAAATTGACTGAACTGTATGAGATTTCCAATGGCTTCACTCGAAGGGATTGGTAGGTGTAGGATTTGAGTTGAGCATCACATGGAAATTTTCTCCTTAGTATTTCCTCGACCCCCTTTAACAGTACGGTGTTTCCTATGACTCAAGAAAGAGAAAATGAAACTACGAAAACAAAAGTCTTCACGCTTCATGTTCCTTGAATGAATAACAAGTCTTCAAGGTCACACCAATTTCTTCACTTTCAAAGTCTTCAGAAAGTCTTCAGTATATCAAAGTCTTCAGTCGAATAACTTCATTTTTAGGGGTCGACTTTCTATGTAAATATCAAACTCTTCATAGACTTATAGACCTGTGTACACTCATAAACGCATTAGATACTTAACCTATAAGTCTTCAATACACCAAAATCACTAAGGGGCACTAGATGCACTTACAACCATCCGCCTTAGACGCACAGTTCGGGACCCCCTACCCGAGATCCGCTGGTTTTGACACTGACATTGGTGCTTTCATTGAGAGTTCCACTGTGCCGTCAAAATAAAGGCTTGATGGTTCCTTCGATCATCGGCAACGATGCGATCCAGGGTGAGGTTTTTCTCCCTGGACAGATCTTCGTATTCGGCGGCTTCGTACTGCGGGCCAACTCGCTTGGCCATCTGGAGCAGATCGAGAGCTACGCCCCTGGCCATCTGGTCAGGTTTGGAAGCTTGAACTATACTGCCGGCATCCGCGAAGACTTGATCTTCGATGGATTCGAGCCCGTGTCAGGTGCGCCGCACAGTCACGACGAGCATGACTTAGCTCTGCCGCCGGATAGTGTTCGGGAGATCACACCTGTGGCAACTCCGGCCCTCGATCCGGAGCAGATCGCGTCGTCCGAGGACGGGTGGATGGATCCCGCCACGGGGGCCACACACTCAGCGGTGATAGAGATGAATACTGACTTCACCTCCTCTGAGACCTGTGTTGCCAGACCCTCGGATCTCTCCTTGGCCACAGGCTCCGAACCGCCTGCGTCCATGCCTATCAAATCTGATTGGGCACCGATCATGGAGTTTACCTCCGCAGATATCTTTCAGCACTCACCCTTGGGCGACGTGCTAAATTCATTAAGGTCTCTTTCCTTGTCAGGAGGCCCTTGGACGAACTATGTCCATCTTGAGTGGGAAGCGGACGACGAAGAAATTCGTTACCCACCCACCACCCACTTAATAGCCATTGTCGACGACTGAACCGACATGCTTGATTTCGGCTCCGAAGACATCGACGGTATGGACGATGATGCAGGAGAAGAACAGGAACCACCGCCCGCAGGGCGCTGGACTGCCACCTCATCATATGATATATACATGGTGGACACCCCCAAAGAAAGCGATGGCAATAAGGCAATGAAGGATAATCCCCTCGGGAAGCAATCTAAGCACCGGCGCCATCGGCGCCGCTCTAAGCCCCGCCATAGCAAAAGCAGTGATACCGGCACAATAGACAATAACACTGAGGATAGTGCCGAAGACAAGGACAATCCCATCCATCCAGGCTTCAAGCGGGAGGATGGGCAAGCTAGCCCTAAGGAACAGGCAGCAGACGGAGAATCATAGGATGACAATTACATGCCCTCTCCGAAGACTAGGAGAGCCTCGGCGACAAAGAATTTATCGTGCCTGAGGATCCCGTCGAGCAGGAGCGCTTCAAGCGTCGGCTTATAGACATAGCAAAAATCCTGAAGAAAAAGCAACAACAACTTCAAACTGACCAAGATCTGCTAGCAGACAGATGGACTGAGGTCCTCGCGGCCGAGGAATACGAACTCAAGCGCCCAACCAAAAGTTACCCAAAGCGCAGGTTGCTACCCCAACCAGAGGAGGAAGCATTAAAACCCACACTTCCAGCGTATGATGCGGCTGACCGGCCACCTCGTGGCCGAGACAAAGCGGCATATCAGCCCGAAGTCCAGCCCGCACCCCGTCGCCAATTAAAAAAATACCAAGGCCCGGGGTAACTCGCAGGACCTGCGAGACGTATTGGAAAACAAAGTAGGACATACAAGATCGATCTACGGATCATAGGGGCGCGCCCCAATGCGTGACAACGACCGTCATGCCGGATATACTACAAGCTAATCCGGCCGGGCCGAATACAGCAGACAAGACTCGTATGAACTGCGTCATGACATAGCCCGGCACAGAGGAGCCACACACCCCCTATGCTTCAGTGACGAAGTAACGGATCATGAATTCCCATAAGGTTTTCAACCCGTGAACATTGAATCATATGATGGTATAACAGACACCGTGGTATGGATTGAAGATTTCCTCCTGCACATCCACATGGCCTGCTGTGACAATCTACATGCCATCAAATACCCCCCCATTAAAACTCAAAGGACCTGCTCGGCATTGGCTCGATAGCCTGCCGGCAAACACCATTGGCAGTTGGGAGAATTTGGAAGACGCATTCCTTGACAACTTCCAGGGAACTTATGTGCGACCACTGGATGCCGCTGACTTGAGTCACATGACCCAACAGCTAGGGGAATCAGCCTGGAAATTCTGGACTCGATTCCTAACTAAAAAGAACCAAATTGTCGATTTTCTGGATGCCGAGGCCTTAGCAGCATTTAAGCATAACATCCGCGACGAGTGGCTCGCCCGACACCTCGGCCAAGAAGTCCATGGCTGCCCTCACGACACTCGTGACCCGCTTTTTGTGCGGGCGAGGACAGTTGGCTGGCTCGCAGCAACAACACATCAAGAAATCCTGGCAATTCAAATGCCAAAGATAGCAACGGCAGGCCACGTCGCAACAGACACAAGCGCCGTAGCAACGGCGACAACGCCGAAGACACGGCAGTTAATGCCGGATTCAGTGGCTCTAAATCCGGTGAGCGGAAAAATTCGTTCAAAAGAAGCAATCCGGTCCCGTCCAGCTTGGACCGCATACTCGATCACTCGTGTCAAATTCAGGGCACCACCGATAAACCAGCCAACCACACCAACAGAGAATGCTGGGTGTTCAAACAGGCCGGCAAGTTGAATGCCAAAAATAAGGAAAAAGGGGCTGCATAGCGACAACGAGGAGGAGCCCCGGCCGCCGAGCATAGGAGGACAGAAGAAATTTCCTCCCCAAGTGAAAACGGTGAACATGATATACGCAACCCATATTCCCAAGCGGCAACGGAAGCACGCACTTAGGGACGTCTATGTGATGGAGCCAGTCGCCCCAAAGTTCATCCCATGGTATTCTTGTCCGATCACTTTCGATCGCAGGGACCACCCCACCAGTATCCGTCATGGCAGTTCTGCCGCATTGGTCCTTGACCCCATCATTGACGGATTTCACCTCACTCGAGTCCTTATGGACGGTGGCAGCAGCCTGAACCTGCTCTATCAAGATACAGTGCGCAAAATGGGTATAGACCCCTCGAGGATCAAACCCACCAAAACCACCTTTAAAGGTGTCATACCAGGTGTAGAGGCCTGTTGCAGGGGCTCAATCACATTGGAAATGGTATTCAGATCTCCGGACAACTTCCGAAGCCAGGAGTTAATCTTCGATATCGTCCCCTTCCCCAGTGGCTATCACGCACTGCTCGGGCGAACCGCATTTGCCAGATTCAATGCGGTACCGCATTATGCATACCTCAAGCTCAAAATGCCAGGACCTCGCGGGGTTATAACAGTTAATGGAAACACAGAACGCTCGCTCCACATGGAGGAGCACACTGCGGCCCTCGCAGCAGAAGCGCAAAGCAGCTTTATGAGGCAAACCACCAATTCGGCGAAAAAGACCCCGGACACCTTCAAGCGAGTCCGGAGTACCCTGCAAGAGGATTGCCAGGCACGTTCAGAGCTCGCCTAGCAATTCGGCCTCCGTCCTAGTCCCAATCAAGCGGCGAAATTTGCGCCGCGCGTACATAATTACGCACTCAAGATACCATGGGCATAGACGGAGGCACGGCTATGGCATGACCCAGAATGCGGCTCAACCGCTTCAGGACCCGTATATCTTTAACATTTTCTTCCTTCCAGGCCCCTATTCTCTGAAGGCCCTCTCCGATCGCCTGATTATCAGACCCGTCATGGGAAGGAAACACCAAGGAAGCAAGAAGCTTTGACGTACAAGGGAATCCCCAGGTGGTCTCTGATAACGATCGCTATACCTGTTTTACATACCCACACGCAGCTTGCCCTTGGACATGTCAAATAGTCCTATTTTTACTTATTGCACTACTTTTATACATACGCTTTGACGTGTCACTTAAATAACAATGTACAACATTAGCACATTATTGCATTCCTTCATCTTTTTCCCTTGTCTTGCAATGCCGAAGACAATCTGCGTGCCGGACTCATCATCATTGAAGCCTGGTTCTGGGCCTACTGAGGGAGTCCTGGATTAGGGGGTCCTCGGACAGCCGGACTATATACTTTGGCTGGACTGTTGGACTAAAAAGATACAAGATTGAAGACTTCGTCCCGTGTACGGATGGGACTTTCCTTTGCGTGGAAGGCAAGCTTGGCAATTCGGATGTGTAGATCTCCTCCCTTGTAACCGACTCTGTGTAACCCTAGCCCCCTCAAGTGTCTATATAAAGCGGAGGGTTTAGTCCGTAGGACAACAACAATCATAATCATAGGCTAGCTTCTAGGGTTTAGCCTCTATGATCTCGTGGTAGATCAACTCTTGTAATACTCATATCATCAAGATCAATCAAGCAGGAAGTAGGGTATTACCTCCATCGTGAGGGCCCAAACCTGGGTAAACATCGTGTCCCCCGCCTCCTGTTACCATCCGCCTTAGATGCACAGTTCAGGACCCCCTACCCGAGATCCGCCGGTTTTGACACCGACACCTACAGCAGCAAGGACCAGCTTCCCTACCGATAGCTCATCTAACAGAACTCCCAAGTTAAGTGTGCTGAGGCTGGAGTAGTCGTCAGATGGGTGACCAGATGGGAAGTGGCCTCGATGTTAATTTAACTAATGTGATGAGTCTCTGTAAACATTTAATTGCATTGAATGTATATAGTACTCCATCATATTAGTTGAATTAACCTCGAGGTCCTTGTTTTGTAATTTTTTACATTTTTTGTTGTTTGTACACATGTTGATTACAGTACTAGGAAAAGGGCTATAGCTAATATGGACATTAATGGTGCACCACATATGTGGTGCGCCACTGCTATATAGCAGTGGCGCACCATGTGTAGGTACGCCATTAGTGTCCATATCACTAATGGTGCACCACACCCACGGTGCGCCACTACTAACAATTTTTTTTCCAAAACTAGTAATGGCGCACTAGGGGACAGTGTGCCATTACTAGTTTTAACTAGTAATGGCGCACCACACACTCTCTACACCACTACTAACAAAATTTTTTATTTTGTTTTCAAAACTAGTAATGGCACACCAGGGGATAGTGCGCCATTACTAGTTTTAACTAGTAATGGCGCACTGTCCCCTGGTGCGCAACTACTAACTTTTACACATCACACGTCTGCGCCTTACAAAAAATTCACCAAATGCACCCCCCTGTGGACCGCCTTTTCAGTTTAAAAAAATTAAAAAAAATGATAGAAATGTCAAAAAATAAAAGAAAATATGATTCCCATGTGATATGTGGTCTAGTTGTTAGCAAAATTTACAAACATGAATTTTTGACTTCTTTGCAAAATCTCTCGAGAATTTGTAAAATGGCATAACTTTTGCATATGAACTCCGATGAAAAAGTTTTCTATATGAAAGATCATCTACTCGAAAAGTTACATCCGATTTCAACGGGGGAACCCCGTTGAACATTTTCAAAATCCCCAAAAACCTAACAGAAAAAAGTTACGGGGCTTTCAAGATCTGGAGAGGCAAAAAAATTCAAAAAAATCAAACTCAGTAATGGCGCACCTGCCCATGGTGCGCTATTACTATCTTCCCGCCTACAAAATTCAAACTATATCAAAAAAAAGTTAGTAATGGCGCACCTGCCCATAGTGCGCCATTACTATCTTCCCACCTTCAAAATTCAAAATAAATAAAAAAATAAAAAAAAGTGAGTAATGGTGCACCTGCCCACGGTACGCCATTACTATGCCGTATATATGGCTGGGAGGGGTCCTCTCCTCCTTACCTCTTCATTGTTCTCCTCCACTCCACCTCTCCTCCACTGCATCTCCTCCTCTCGTCCACTCCATCTCCCCTCCTCTCCTCCACCATACTCCCCTCCTCCTCTCCAGCAACCTCCTCCTCCTCTCCGGCGACCTCCTCCTCCCTCCTCCCCTCCCCTCCCCTCACGGTTTCTCCTCCCTCCTCTCCGGTGATCTCCGCCTCCCTCCTCTCCGGTGATCTCCTACTTCCTCCTCTACGGTGAGCTCCTCCTCCCTCCTCTCCTCCCCTCCCCTCACGGTTTCTCCTCCCTCCTCTCTGGTGAACTCCTCTCCGGTGACCTCCTCCGCCTCTCCGGTGATGTAGGCGAGCTCCTCTCCGGTGACCTCCTCCTCCTCCTCTCCGGTGACCTCAGCCCTCCTCTCCGGCGAACTCCTCTCTGGTAAAAGAGCGTACAAGATCCAAAAACGAGAACAAAATTTGAAAAATATCATGCAAAAAAATGAGCAAAAAAACGAGCAAAAAAATCGCGATCCAGATCCAAATTCAAAATTCAAAAATAGCAATGGCGCACAGTGGGGGTTAGACGGTGCGCCACTGCTATTTTCCCGCTTTCAAAATTCAGAAAAAAAAAATCAATTTTTTTAAGTTACCAGTGGCGCACCTGTAGCAATGGTAATGGCGCACTACAACCTATAGTGCACCATTAATGGCCAAAACAGGTGCACCACTAATTAGCCTTTTCCTAGTAGTGTTGGCTTGAAGAAGGTCTATCTCGTTACTTTTTGATAATTTTTTTTGAACACATGTGGATTGGCTTGAATGAAGGTCTATCCCTTACTTTACGACATGTTTCTAAAACATGGACCTTGATGTTAATTCAACTAATAGAATGGAGCATTATATACATTCAACGCAATTAAATGTGTTCCAAAAAAAGTGATATGATTTCTGTGTAACTTATAAGTCATGTATGTCAAATTAACCTCTGTGTACTTATTCTCAAATTAACCTCCAGGCCTTTTTGCCGCGTATCACACACATCTTGTTAAGTTGAACCATTTATGTTCTCTTCCGTAATCGAAAACAGTTCATTCGACTGAACCGTATGCCGTATATCACACACACCTTTATCTGGCTAACCGTTTCTGTTGCTTTCCCTAATAGCAAACAGTTCATCGGAGCAAACTGTATGTCATATATCGCACACACATTGATATGGCTGCCCGTTTCTGTTGTTCCATCTAATAGCAAATAGTTCGTCTGGATCAAGCGTATGTCCTACTTCGCACACGGAACTAAAATCTGAACTGTGTTTGATGCATTCGTCATCGCAAACGTTTTGCACCTTTTTTGACAGGTTTTTTACACCACCGTTTGCGATTATGGCATCGCACACAGTTTCGTCGAAGGGTCTCTGATGGTAGTGTCGCGTTAGCAGCATCCTATAGTAGTGCTCTACAGGTATCTCCGAAGGTGTTTGTTGAGTTGGCATAGATCGAGATTAGGATTTGTCGCTCCGAGTATCGAAGAGGTATCTCTGGGCCCTCTTGGTAAAACACATCATAAGCTTGCAAGAAAACGACTAAGGAGTTGGTCACGTGGTGATGTATTACAAAACAAGTAAAGAGACTTGCCCGTAACGAGATTGAACAAGGTATAAAGATACCGACGATCGAATCCCGGGCAAAGTAACATACCGATACACAAAGGGAATTACGTACGTTGTCATAACAGTTCGACCAATAAAGATCTTCATAGAATATGTAGGAGCCAATATGGGTATCCAGGTTCTGCTATTGGTTATTGACCAAAGAGGTGTCTCGGTCATGTCTACATAGTTCTCGAACCCGTAGGGTCCACATGCTTAACATTCATTGACGATATAGTATTATATGAGTTATGTGATTTGGTTACTGAATGTTGTTCGGAGTCCCGGATGAGATCAAGGACATGACGAGGAGTTTCGAAATGGTCAAGAGGTAATGATTGATATATAGGACAATGGTATTCAGACACCGGAAGTGTTTCGGAGGGTACCGGGTACTTACCGGATCACCGGAAAGGAGTTTCGGGAACCCCGGCAAAGATGGGCCTTATGGGCCAAGCGAGGGAACACACCAGCCCACAATGGGCTGGTGCGCCCCGATACAGGTCGGCCCTATGAGGAGGAAAAGGAAATAGAGGAGGGAAAAGGAAAGTTTGGAGTAGAGTCCCCCTTCCTTCCCTCTCCCTCCCCCCTTCTTTCCTTCCCCCTTCTTCTTACAAGGAAATGGGGGCACAGGGTAAGGCAGCTGAAGGAAATATGCCCTAGAGGCAATAATAAAGTTATTATTTATTTCCTTATATCATGATAAATGTTTATTATTCATGCTAGAATTGTATTAACTGGAAACATAATACATGTGTGAATACATAGACAAGCAAAGTGTCACTAGTATGCCTCTACTTGACTAGCTCATTAATCAAAGATGGTTATGTTTCCTAGCCATGAACAAAGAGTTGTTATTTGATTAACGAGATCACATCATTAGTTGAATGATCTGATTGACATGACCCATTCCATTAGCATAGCACCCGATCGTTTAGTATGTTGCTATTGCTTTTATCCATGACTTATACATGTTCCTTTAACTATGAGAATATGCAACTCCCGTTTACCATAGGAACACTTTGTGTGCTACCAAACGTCACAACGTAACTGGGTGATTATAAAGGTGATCTACAGGTGTCTCCGAAGGTACATGTTGGGTTGGCATATTTTGAGATTAGGATTTGTCACTCCGATTGTCGGAGAGGTATCTCAGGGCCTTCTCGGTAATACACATCACATAAGCCTTGCAAGCATTGCAACCAATGAGTTAGTTGCGAGATGATGTATTACGGAACGAGAAAAGAGACTTGTCGGTAACGAGATTGAACTAGGTATTGGATACCGACGATCGAATCTCGGGCAAGTAACATACCGATGACAAAGGGAACAAACGTATGTTGTTATGCGGTCTGACCGATAAAAGATCTTCGTAGAATATGTAGGAGCCAATATGGGCATCCAGGTCCCGCTGTTGGTTATTGACCGGAAACGTGTCTCGGTCATGTCTACATTGTTCTCGAACGGTAGGGTCCGCACGCTTAAGGTTACGATGACAGTTATTATGAGTTTATGCATTTTGATGTACCGAAGGAGTTTGGAGTCCCGGATGTGATCACGGACATGACGAGGAGTCTCGAAATGGTCGAGACGTAAAGAATGATATATTGGAAGCCTATGTTTGGACATCGGATGCATTCCAGGTAAAATCAGGATTTTACCGGAATACCGGGAGGGTTACCGGAACCCCCCGGGAGCATAATGGGCCAACATGGGCCTTGGAGGAGAAGTGAGAGGGCAGCCCTAGGGGCTGCGCGCCTCCCCCCTTCCCCTAGTCCTATTAGGACTAGGAGAGGTGGGCGCCCCCCTCTCCTTCTCTCTCCCCCTTGGAGAATCCTAGTCCAACTAGGATTGGGGGGGGGGGAATCCTACTCCCAGAGGGAGTAGGACTCTCCTGGCGCGCCTAGCTTGGCCGGCCAGCCCCTCCCCCTTGGCTCCTTTATATACGGGGGCAGGGGCACCCCAAAGACACACAAGTTGATCTACGGATCGTTCCTTAGCCGTGTGCGGTGCCCCCTTCCACCAAATTCCACCTCGATCATATTGTTGCAGTGCTTAGGCGAAGCCCTGCGCCGGTAACACATCAAGATCGTCACCACGCCGTCGTGCTGACGGAACTCTTCCTCGACGCTTTGCTGGATCGGAGCCCGGGGATCGTCATCGAGCTGTACGTGTGCTAAAACTCGGAGGTGCCGGAGTAACGGTGCTGGGATCGGTTGGATCGCGAGGAGAACGTACGACTACTTCCTCTACGTTGTGTCAACACTTCCGCTTCGGTCTACGAGGGTACGTAGACAAACACTCTCCCCGCTCGTTGCTATGCATCACCATGATCTTGCGTGTGCGTAGGAAATTTTTTGAAATTACTACGTTCCCCAACAGTGGTATTAGAGCCTAGGTTTTTATGGTTTGATGTTATTTGCACGAGTAGAACACAAGTGAGTTGTGGACGATACAAGTCATACTGCCTACCAGCATGTCATACTTTGGTTCAGCGGTATTGTTGGACGAGACGATCCGGACCAACCTTACGCGTACGCTTACGCGAGACCGGTTCCCTCGACGTGCTTTGCACATAGATGGCTTGCGGAAGACTGTCTCTCCAACTTTAGTTGAACCGAGTGTGGCTACGCCCGGTCCTTGAGAAGGTTAAAACGGAGTCTATTTGACAAACTATCGTTGTGGTTTTGATGCGTAGGTAAGATGAGTTCTTGCTTAAAGCCCGTAGCAGCCACGTAAAACTTGCAACAACAAAGTAGAGGACGTCTAACTTGTTTTTGCAGGGCATGTTGTGATGTGATATGGTCAAGACGTGATGCTAAATTTTATTGTATGAGATGATCATGTTTTGTAACCGAGTTATCGGCAACTGGCAGGAGCCATATGGTTGTCGCTTTATTGTATGCAATGCAATCGCGATGTAATGCTTTACTTTATTGCTAAACGGTAGTGATAGTCGTAGAAGCATAAGATTAGCGAGACGACAACGATGCTGCGATGAAGATCAAGGTGTCGCGCCGGTGACGATGGTGATCATGACGGTGCTTCGAAGATGGAGATCACAAGCACAAGATGATGATGGCCATATCATATCACTTATATTGATTGCATGTGATGTTTATCCTTTTATGCATCTTATCTTGCTTTGATTGACGGTAGCATTATAAGATGATCTCTCACTAAATTATCAAGAAGTGTTCTCCCTGAGTATGCACCGTTGCGAAAGTTCTTCGTGCTGAGACACCACGTGATGATCGGGTGTGATAGGCTCTACGTTCAAATACAACGGGTGCAAAACAGTTGCACACGCGGAATACTCAGGTTTAACTTGACGAGCCTAGCATATACAGATATGGCCTCGGAACACAGAGACCGAAAGGTCGAGCGTGAATCATATAGTAGATATGATCAACATAAATGATGTTCACCATTGAAACTACTCCATCTCACGTGATGATCGGACATGGTTTAGTTGATTTGGATCACGTGATCACTTAGAAGATTAGAGAGATGTCTATCTAAGTGGGAGTTCTTAAGTAATATGATTAATTGAACTTTAATTTATCATGAACTTAGTACCTGATAGTATCTTGCTTGTCTATGTTGTGTAGATAGATGGCTCGTGTTGTTGTTCCGTTGAATTTTAATGCGTTCCTTGAGAAAGCAAAGTTGAAAGATGATGGTAGCAATTACACGGACTGGGTCCGTAACTTCAGGATTATCCTCATTGCTGCACAGAAGAATTACGTCCTGGAAGCACCGCTGGGTGCCAGGCCTGGTGCAAGAGCTACGCCAGATGTTTTGAACGTCTGGCAAAGCAAAGCTGATGACTACTCTATAGTTCAGTGTGCCATGCTTTACGGCTTAGAACCGGGACTTCAACGACGTTTTGAACACCATGGAGCATATGAGATGTTCCAGGAGTTGAAGTTAATATTTCAAGCAAATGCCCGGATTGAGAGATATGAAGTCTCCAATAAGTTCTATAGCTGTAAAATGGAGGAGAATGGTTCTGTCAGTGAGCATATACTCAGAATGTCTGGGTATAACAATCACTTGATTCAACTGGGAGTTAATCTTCCGGATGATTGCGTCATTGACAGAATTCTCCAATCACTGCCACCAAGCTACAAGAGCTTCGTGATGAACTATAATATGCAAGGGATGACCAAAACTATGCCCGAGCTCTTCGCGATGCTAAAAGCCGCGGAGGTAGAAATCAAAAAGGAGCATCAAGTGTTGATGGTTAACAAAACCACTAGTTTCAAGAAAAAGGGCAAAGGGAAGAAAAAGGGGAACTTCAAAAAGAACAGCAAGCAAGTTGCTACTCAAGAGAAGAAACCCAAGTCTGGACCTAAGCCTGAAACTGAGTGCTTCTATTGCAAGCAGACTGGTCACTGGAAGCGGAACTGCCCCAAGTATTTGGCGGATAAGAAGGATGGCAAGGTTAACAAAGGTATATATGATATACATGTTATTGATGTGTACCTTACTAATTCTCGCAGTAGCACCTGGGTATTTGATACTGGTTCTGTTGCTAATATTTGCAACTCAAAACAGGGGCTACGGATTAAGCGAAGATTGGCTAAGGACGAGGTGACGATGCGCGTGGGAAATGGTTCCAAAGTCGATGTGATCGCGGTCGGCACGCTACCTCTACATCTACCTTCGGGATTAATATTAGATCTAAATAATTGTTATTTAGTACCAGCGTTGAGCATGAACATTATATCTGGATCTTGTTTGATGCGAGACGGTTATTCATTTAAATCAGAGAATAATGGTTGTTCTATTTATATGAGTAATATCTTTTATGGTCACGCGCCATTAAAGAGTGGTTTGTTCTTACTTAATCTCGATAGTAGTAACACACATGTTCACAATGTGGAAGCCAAAAGATGCAGAGTTGATAATGATAGTGCAACTTATTTGTGGCACTGCCGTTTAGGTCATATCGGTGTAAAGCGCATGAAGAAACTCCATACTGATGGACTTTTGGAGTCACTTGATTATGAATCACTTGGCACTTGCGAACCGTGCCTTATGGGAAAGATGACTAAAACACCGTTCTCCGGTACTGCGGAGAGAGCAACAGATTTATTGGAAATCATACATACTGATGTATGTGGTCCAATGAATGTTGAGGCTCGTGGCGGATATCGTTATTTTCTCACCTTCACTGATGATTTGAGCAGATATGGGTATATCTACTTAATGAAACACAAGTCTGAAACATTTGAAAAGTTCAAAGAGTTTCAGAGTGAAGTGGAAAATCATCGTAACAAGAAAATAAAGTTTCTACGATCTGATCGTGGAGGAGAATATTTGAGTTACGAGTTTGGTCTACATTTGAAACAATGCGGAATAGTTTCGCAACTCACGCCACCCGGAACACCACAACGTAATGGTGTGTCCGAACGTCGTAATCGTACTCTACTGGATATGGTGCGATCTATGATGTCTCTTACCGATTTACCGCTATCTTTTTGGGGTTATGCTCTAGAGACGGCCGCATTCACGTTAAATAGGGCACCATCAAAATCCGTTGAGACGACGCCTTATGAACTGTGGTTTGGCAAGAAACCAAAGTTGTCGTTTCTTAAAGTTTGGGGCTGCGATGCTTATGTGAAAAAGCTTCAACCTGATAAGCTCGAACCCAAATCGGAGAAATGTGTCTTCATAGGATACCCAAAAGAGACTATTGGGTATACCTTCTATCACAGATCCGAAGGCAAAATTTTTGTTGCTAAAGTCGGAAACTTTCTAGAGAAGGAGTTTCTCTCGAAAGAAGTGAGTGGGAGGAAAGTAGAACTTGATGAGATAACAGTATCTGCTCCCTTATTGAGAAGTAGTACATCACAGAAATCTGTTTCTGTGACACCTACATCAAAATAGGGAGGAAGCTAATGATAATGATCATGAAACTTCAGATCAAGTTTCTGCTGAACTTCGTAGATCAGCCAGAGTAAGATCCGCACCAGAGTGGTACGGTAATCCTATTTTGGAAGTCATGTTACTAGACCATGGTGAACCTACGAACTATGAAGAAGCGATGGTGAGCCCAGATTCCGCAAAGTGGCTTGAGGCCATGAAATCTGAGATGGGATCCATGTATGAAAACAAAGTGTGGACTTTGGTTGACTTGCCCGATGATCGGCAAGCAATTGAGAATAAATGGATTTTTAAGAAGAAGACTGACACTGATGGTAATGTTACTGTCTATAAAGCTCGACTTGTTGCAAAAGGTTTTCGACAAGTTCAAGGAATTGACTACGATGAGACTTTCTCACCCGTGGCGATGCTTAAGTCTGTCCGAATCATGTTAGCAATTGCCGCATTTTATGATTATGAAATTTGGCAAATGGATGTAAAAACTGCATTCCTGAATGGATTTCTGGAAGAAGAGTTGTATATGATGCAACCAGAAGGTTTTGTCGATCCGAAGGGAGCTAACAAAGTGTGCAAGCTCCAGCGATCCATTTATGGACTGGTGCAAGCTTCTCGGAGTTGGAATAAACGCTTTGATAGTGTGATCAAAGCATATGGATTTATACAGACTTTTGGAGAAGCCTGTATTTACAAGAAAGTGAGTGGGAGCTCTGTAGCATTTCTGATATTATATGTGGATGACATATTGCTGATCGGAAATAATATAGAATTTCTGGATAGCATAAAGGGATACTTGAATAAGAGTTTTTCAATAAAAGACCTCGGTGAAGCTGCTTATATATTGGGCATTAAGATCTATAGAGATAGATCAAAACGCTTAATAGGACTTTCACAAAGCACATACCTTGACAAAGTTTTGAAAAAGTTCAAAATGGATCAAGCAAAGAAAGGGTTCTTGCCTGTGGCACAAGGTGTGAAGTTGAGTAAGACTCAATGCCCGACCACCGCAGAAGATAGAGAGGAAATGAAAAATGTTCCCTATGCTTCAGCCATAGGCTCTATCATGTATGCAATGCTGTGTACCAGACCTGATGTGTGCCTTGCTGTGAGTTTAGCAGGAAGGTACCAAAGTAATCCAGGAGTGGATCACTGGACAGCGGTCAAGAACATCCTTAAGTACTTAAGAAGGACTAAGGATATGTTTCTCATTTATGGAGGTGACAAAGAGCTCGTCGTAAACGGTTATGTCGATGCAAGCTTTGACACTGATCCGGACGATTCTAAATCGCAAACCGGATACGTATTCACATTAAACGGTGGAGCTGTCAGTTGGTGCAGTTCTAAACAAAGCGTCGTGGCGGGATCTACATGTGAAGCTGAGTACATAGCCGCTTCGGAAGCAGCTAATGAAGGAGTCTGGATGAAAGAGTTCATATCCGATCTAGGTGTTGTACCTAGCGTATCGGGTCCAATGAAAATCTTTTGTGACAATACTGGTGCAATTGCCTTGGCAAAGGAATCCAGATTTCACAAAAGAACCAAACACATCAAGAGACGCTTCAACTCCATCCGGGATTTGGTCCAGGTGGGAGACATAGAGATATGTAAGATACATACGGAGCTGAATATTGCAGACCCGTTGACTAAGCCTCTTCCACGAGCAAAACATGATCAGCACCGAGACTCCATGGGTGTTAGAATCATTACTTTGTAATCTAGATTATTGACTCTAGTGCAAGTGGGAGACTGAAGGAAATATGCCCTAGAGGCAATAATAAAGTTATTATTTATTTCCTTATATCATGATAAATGTTTATTATTCATGCTAGAATTGTATTAACTGGAAACATAATACATGTGTGAATACATAGACAAGCAGAGTGTCACTAGTATGCCTCTACTTGACTAGCTCATTAATCAGAGATGGTTATGTTTCCTAGCCATGAACAAAGAGTTGTTATTTGATTAACGAGATCACATCATTAGTTGAATGATCTGATTGACATGACCCATTCCATTAGCATAGCACCCGATCGTTTAGTATGTTGCTATTGCTTTTATCCATGACTTATACATGTTCCTTTAACTATGAGAATATGCAACTCCCGTTTACCATAGGAACACTTTGTGTGCTACCAAACGTCACAACGTAACTGGGTGATTATAAAGGTGCTCTACAGGTGTCTCCGAAGGTACATGTTGGGTTGGCATATTTCGAGATTAGGATTTGTCACTCCGATTGTCGGAGAGGTATCTCAGGGCCTTCTCGGTAATACACATCACATAAGCCTTGCAAGCATTGCAACCAATGAGTTAGTTGCGAGATGATGTATTACGGAACGAGAAAAGAGACTTGCCGGTAACGAGATTGAACTAGGTATTGGATACCGACGATCGAATCTCGGGCAAGTAACATACCGATGACAAAGGGAACAAACATATGTTGTTATGCGGTCTGACCGATAAAAGATCTTCGTAGAATATGTAGGAGCCAATATGGGCATCCAGGTCCCGCTGTTGGTTATTAACCGGAAACGTGTCTCGGTCATGTCTACATTGTTCTCGAACCGTAGGGTCCGCACGCTTAAGGTTACGATGACAGTTATTATGAGTTTATGCATTTTGATGTACCGAAGGAGTTCGGAGTCCCGGATGTGATCACGGACATGATGAGGAGTCTCGAAATGGTCGAGACGTAAAGAATGATATATTGGAAGCCTATGTTTGGACATCGGATGCATTCCAGGTAAAATCAGGATTTTACCGGAATACCGGGAGGGTTACCGGAACCCCCCGGGAGCATAATGGGCCAACATGGGCCTTGGAGGAGAAGTGAGAGGGCAGCCCTAGGGGCTGCGCGCCTCCCCCCTTCCCCTAGTCCTATTAGGACTAGGAGAGGTGGGCGCCCCCCTCTCCTTCTCTCTCCCTCTTGGAGAATCCTAGTCCAACTAGGATTGGGGGGGGGGGGGGAATCCTACTCCCAGAGGGAGTAGGACTCTCCTGGCGCGCCTAGCTTGGCCGGCCAGCCCCTCCCCCTTGGCTCCTTTATATACGGGGGCAGGGGGCACCCCAAAGACACACAAGTTGATCTACGGATCGTTCCTTAGCCGTGTGCGGTGCCCCCTTCCACCAAATTCCACCTCGATCATATTGTTGCAGTGCTTAGGCGAAGCCCTGCGCCGGTAACACATCAAGATCGTCACCACGCCGTCGTGCTGACGGAACTCTTCCTCGACGCTTTGCTGGATCGGAGCCCGGGGATCGTCATCGAGCTGTACGTGTGCTAAAACTCGGAGGTGCCGGAGTAACGGTGCTGCGATCGGTTGGATCGCGAGGAGAACGTACGACTACTTCCTCTACGTTGTGTCAACACTTCCGCTTCGGTCTACGAGGGTACGTAGACAAACACTCTCCCCGCTCGTTGCTATGCATCACCATGATCTTGCGTGTGCGTAGGAAAATTTTTGAAATTACTACGTTCCCCAACAGCAGCAGCCCTAGGGTTGCCGCCAGGTCTCTTGGGGCGCCCTAGGGCTGCCTCCTCCCCTCCCACCTAAATATACATGGGTAGGGGGCGCCACATAGTGACACACAACATTGTCTTAGCCGTGTGCAGCGCCCCCGTCCACCGTTTACTCCCTCGGTCATATTTTCGTAGTGCTTAGGTGAAGCCCTACGAGGATCGCTTCACCACCACCGTCACCATGGCATCGTGCTGACGGAACTCATCTATTACCTCGATGTCTTGCTAGATCAAGAAGGCGAGGGACGTCATAGAGCTGAACGTGTGCAGAACACGGAGGTGTCGTGCGTTCGGTACTTGATTGTTTGGAGCGCGAAGAAGTTCGACTACATCAACCGCATTGAAAAAAGCTCCCGCTTACGGTCTACCAGGGTACGTAGACACACTCTCCCCCTCGTTGCTATGTATCTCCCTGGATAAATCATTGCATGTGCGTAGAAAAAGTTTTGTTTTCCATGCAACGATTCCCAACAGTGGCATCATGAGCCAGGTCTATGCGTAGATGATATGCATGAGTAGAACACAAAGAGTTGTGGGTGGTGATAGTCATACTTCCTACCACCAATGTCTTATTTTTATTCGGCGGTATTGTGGGATAAAGCGGCCCGGACCAACCTTACATGTCCATGCACATGAGACCGGTTCCACCGACAGACACGCAACTAGTTTTGCATAAAGGTGGCTGACAGGTGTCTGTTTCTCCTACTTTAGTTGAATCGAATTTGACTGCGGCTGGTCCTTGAAGAAGGTTAAAACAACAAACTTGACGAAACACCGTTGTGGTTTTTGCGTAGGTAAGAACGATTCTTGTTACAAATCCGTAACAGCCACGTAAAACTTGCAACAACAAAGTAGAGGATGTCTAACTTGTTTTTGCAGGGTATGTTGTGATGTGATATGGTCAAGGCATGATGTGATAAATGTTATTGTATGAGATGATCATGTTTTGTAAGTTATTGGCAACCGGCAGGAGCCTTATGGTTTGCTCTTAATTGTGTGAAATGGAAACGCCATGTAATTGCTTTACTTTATCACTATGCGTTAGTGATAGTTGTAGAAGCAATAGTTGGCGAGACGACCATGACGCTACGATGGAGATCAAGATGTCGAGCCGATGAAGATGGAGATCACGACGATGCTTTGGAGATGGATATCAAAAGCATGAGATGATGATGGCCATATCATGTCACATATTTTCTTGCATGTGATGCTTATCTATTATGCATCTTATTTTTCTTAGTACGTCAGTAGCATTATAAGATGATCCCTTCCCTAAATTTGAAGATAAAAGCATTCTCCCTGAGTATGCACCATTGCTACAATTCATCGTGTTGAGACACCACGTGATCATCGGGTGTGATAGACTCTACGTTCACATACAATGGGTGTAAGACAGTTTTGCACATGCGGAATACTTGGGTTAAACTTGACAAGCCTAGTATGTACAGACATGGCCTCGGAACACTAGAGACCGAAAGGCCGGGCGTGAGTCATATAGTAGATATGATCAACATAGAGATGTTCACCAATGATGACTACCCCATCTCACATGATGATCCGACATTGGCTAGTTTATTTGGATCATGTATCACTTTGATGATTTAAGGGATGTCTATTTAAGTGGAATTCATTAGTAATTTGATTAATTGAACATAATTTATCATGAACTTAGTCCTAATAGTTTTGCATTTCTATGTTGTAGATCAATAGCTCGTGATGTAGCTCCTATATATTTTTTATATGTTCCTAGAGAAAAGTTAGTTGAAAGATGACAGTAGCAATGATGTGGACTATGTCCGTGATCTGAGGATTATCCGCATTGCTGCACAGAAGAATTATGTCCTTGATGCACCGCTAGGTGACAAACCTGTTGCAGGAGCAGATACAAACGTTAGGAACGTTTTGCAAGCTCAATATGATGACTACTTGATAGTTTAGTGCGCCCTGCTTTACGGCTTAGAACCGAGACTTCAAAAACGTTTTGAACGCCATGAAACATATGAGATGTTCCAAGAGCTGAAATTGGTATTTCAGGCTCATGCCCGTGTTGAGAGGTATGAGACCTCTCACAAGTACTTTGCCTACAAGATGGAGGAGAATAGCTCAGCCAGTGAGCATATACTCAGAATGTCTGGGAACTACAATCACTTGAATTAAGTGGGAGTTAATCTTCCAGATAAAAGACTGATTGACAGAGTTCTCTAGTCACTATCACCAAGCTACTAGAACTTCGTGATGAACTGTAATATGCAAGGGATGACGAAAACGATTCCCGAGCTCTTCGCGATGCTGAAATCAGCGAAGGTAGAAATCAAGAAAGAGCATCAAGCGGTGATGGTTAAAAAGACCACTAGTTTCAAGAAAAAAGGGCGAGGGAAAGAAAGGGAACTTCAAGAAGAATGGCAAGCAAGTTGCCACTCCAGAGACGAAGCCCAAAGCTGGACCCAAGCCTGAAACTGAGTGCTTCTACTGCAAAGGGAATATTCACTAGATCCGGAACTGCCCCAAACACTTGGCGGATAAGAAGGATGGCAAAGTGAACAAAAGTATATTTTGGTATACATGCTATTGATGTGTACCTTACTAGTGTTCGTAGTAACCCCTGGGTATTTGATACCGGTTCGGTTTCTAAGATTAGTAACTCAAAACAGGAGTTGCAGAATAAACAGAGACTAGTTAAGGGCTAGGTGACGATGTGTGTTGGAAATGATTCCAAGGTTCATACGATCACCATCGCACACTCCCTCTACCTTCGGGGACTAGTGTTGAACCTAAATAAATGTTATTTGGTGTTTGCGTTGAGCATGAATATGATTTGATCATGTTTATTACAATACAATTATTCCTTATAATTGGTGTTCTATTTACATGAATAAAACCATCTATGGTCATACACCTAGTGTAAATGGTTTATTAAATCTCAATCATAGTGATACACATATTCATACTATTGATGCCAAAAGATGCATAGTTGATAATGATAGTGCAACATGCTTGTGGCACGGTCGTTTCGGTCATATTGGGGTAAAGCGCATGAAGAAACTCGATGCAGATGGACTTTTGGAATCACTTGCTTAAGAATCATTTGATACTTTCAAACCATGCCTCATGGGCAAGATGACTAAAACTCCATTGTTCGGAACAATGGAGCGAGCCAATGACTTATTGGAAATAATAGATACCGATGTATGCGGTCCAATGAGTGTTGAGGCACGCGACAGGTATCATTATTTTCTGACCTCCACAGATGATTTGAGCAGATATGGGTATATATACTTAATGAAACACAAGTCTGAAACATTTGAAAAGTTCAAAGAATTTTAGAGTGAAGTGGAGAATTGTCGGTGGGAAACGACACCTATGGAATTAGTGGGATCCCTTCTATGGTTGGTGGGCGCGAGATTGTGCAAAGAACGGGTCTGGTAGTCAGCACGAAGATCGTTTACCCAGGTTTGGGCCGCGAGGATGCGTAATACCCTAGTCCTGCTTCGGTGTATATTTGAGATTTCTTGAGCTCTTTAACTAGCTATGGTGCGTGTGTTGTCCAAAAGATCCGAATCCTCTTCCAGTATGCCTCGGGCCTCCTTTTATAGACAAAAGGGGTCGCCACAGTGGCACACAGGAGGTGGAAAGGTATACAGTGGTTAAGTCTATCCTCTGGCACCGTCGGACAAACGCATTTAATGCGCTACCGACGTGCCCTTCTTGCTCTATCAGGGACGACGGGGAAGCTTGTCCCAGCTGTCGCCGCCTCGCCTGGCTCCAACGCGCGTCCGAGCTGATGAGGCGTCGTGGTGCCACATTGGTTGGTTGCTGAGCTGGCGCGATGGCAGAGTCTTCATGAAGATCTGCATGCCACCACGCAGGTGCTTGCTGGGTTGGCCTGGAGGCCGTGCGTCGCCACATAGGTTCATGTCCAGCTAGTTGGGCTAACAGCTGTATGGGAATGGCGGTGGAGTCTTGGCGTACGTGGCTCTGCCCGTGGCCCTGCAGGTGTCCTCGGCAAAGGTCTTACCGGGGCCTCGGCAAGGGTCTTGCCGTGGCATCGCGGTCATCCTCGGCAAGGATCTTGCCGGGGGTCTTGTGGATTTCCTCGGCCAGGATCTTGCCGAGGATCGTCGTCTTCTAGTCCTCATCTGATCTTGTGTGGTTATGATATTCACAAAGATCTGCATGCCACCATGGAAGTTCCTCCCGAGCCTTCGTTCCAATGTGGTTGATGGTGTTGGAACCCTTGGGCTCAAGGGTGGCAAGCTCTGCTGGCGTTGGGCGGGTTTCCCCGGCAAGGCTCTTGTCGGGGGAGTCCACCTCGCCCTCTTGTTATTTGTGGTTCTGTCTTGGCGTCGCTCTGGTTGTCTTGTGCCTTTGGCTTCCCTCCTCTGCCCTACTTACTGCGGCCACGGCCGTGGCTCTGACTGCCCGTGCACAAGTAAATGGGTAAAAAGGAGAGCCCCTACTTTTGTATACCGACAGGAGCCCCTGGGCCTGGGCCACACATAAGCGCAACGCGTTGTTGGGCTAGGCCCAGAACGGTGCGCGGGCAGGCAGGGCAGAGTTTTACTACAGTAATTCTCTCACTCGTCGCGCTTCCCCACGACTCGCGTCGAATGCGCGACATGGAAGGTCGCGTGTGACGTGGGGGTCATGCGTGGGGCTGTTCCTTCCCTCATGCGTCACATCGTGGTAAATAGGTGGCTCGCGCCTTCCCCATAAAAAGAGAAAAATGCAAGGGCGCGACTCATTTACTCAGTGGACTCGAGTTGTGGCCTCCAAGGCGTCCGTGTCCTACGATCGCGTGGTGGAAAATGATCGCCTCACTTGTCCCCTCGATTCCTGCTTGCTCTCCATGTGTCCCCCATGCCTCGAAGATGGTTGTCGGATCACGGGTTCTAGCAAAACCCTCAAGGTTCCAACTCTGGGGTGCACGCGAAGTTCTTTCCCCCCTACCGATCCACGCCCTAGCTTGCTAAGATCTCGCGGACGAACTCGATGAACTCACAACACAAAAGACACAAGATTTATACTGGTTCGGGCCACCGTTGTGGTGTAATACCCTACTCCAGTGTGGTGGTGGTGGATTGCCTCTTGGGCTGATGATGAACAGTACAAGGGGAAGAACAACCCCCTGAGGGTGAGGTGTTCTTGTGGTCGGTGTGCGGCTAAGGGTTGGCTCGAGATCCGATGGCTCCTAATGTGGTGGCTAGTCCTATTTATATAGGCTCTGGTCGTCTTCCCAAATATTGAGCGGGAAGGGAGCCAACAACGGCCAATTTGAAAGGGGACAGCTAGTAGAGCTTATCTTGACAAAAGCGGTCTTCGCCTGCAAAAGGCTCTGGTGGTGACGCCGCCTTCGGCTCCATGGTGACCTCCATCTTGCCGTCCTCCTGGTCTTGGTCTCATTGCACCGATATGGAAACCTTTGCTTGACGCCTCAGTACTCTGTGCCTGCGCTTGCCTCCTTAGCACCAAAGGGGAAACAAGGACACTGCGCGTGCTGGCGCCCGCCTGATCTCGTTCGTCATGGCTCACGTCATGAGAACCTCACGAGGTATGTCTCGCCTTGATCTCTCCGCTCCTCGCGAGCCAACCTAGTGAGGCCGCTCCTGAGGAGGTCTTGTGTTGTCCGCATCGCGAGGCATGGCCCCTCGCGAGGGTCTTGAATGCCTTGTTGGTGAAGATGGGCCATACAGGCCTGCTAGCACAGCCACGCCGTGGGCCGCAGGCAGGCAAGTCTAGGGACCCCCGTTCCCAGAATGCCGACAGTAGCCCCCGGGCCCAAGGCACGCTCGGGCTTGGCTTCGAGGTGAAGCCAACGATCAAGTATGGAGCGCCGCGGACCCCAAAAGCATGCGGCCCTCGTCGACGCGTGGCGGTTGATTGGACATGGGCGTCTCCGCTTCCCCACGCTACCTCAGCAACTGCCCGACTTTACAAGTCCCTGCGACATGCAAGGAAAACCATCATTACCTGTGATTGTGGGAGGCGCCGGTTGGCCTTCTTCCGCTATAAATGGGGAGGGGGGAAGAGCCCCGTCGCCCATCTCTTCCCAGTACAGTTGCTTCTTCCTCCTTGCTCCACCGCTAGTATCAATGGTGCCATGAAAGAGGTTCTCTGCCGCGGAGAAGGGGAAGGCCCACCGCGAGGGGCTCGTCTCCCCTGTGCCCAAGCGCGCACCACGACCCCCGCCGCGGCCCCCCGCTCCCGGGGTGGCACCGCTGTGCGCGGCAGGGGTCGCTCTGGTCGTGGCAGCCCTGTCGATGAAGGGAGACGCACCGTGGTTGATGGCCTCCCCGGCCGCGCTTCCACTCAGCTGAGGTGCTGCCGGAGTTCGTTGTCTGGTCGGAGGATCCAGCCGGCAGCTGACTCCAGCTTCCCCGCTTCTTTGCCGACGAGTTGTCGACCTCCGGTCCAGGTGGGCTTTGGCTGCAGGTGGACGGTTGGTGCAGCCGGGCTTCTTTGGTTGTGGTTGAGGTCTCCGTCATGGGCAACATAACCCTGGCCCGCGGTTGGCAGACGTTTGCCTGCGCGCGCGGCCTTGGCAGGCGGTGCACCCTCCACTTCAAGTATGACGGTGACGCTACCCTTTATGTGAGGGTGTTTGGGGAAGATGGTCGCCGCGCCGGGTGCTGCCCCGAGGTGAACGACGGTGAGGAGGTGCTCGGCCTCGGCGACGGCCGCGACGAGGGCAAGGGCGAGCCCGCCGGACACGCCTCGTCCAACTACGGTGGCTCCTCTCTCGACGACAGCTCCAACAGCGGCGGCTACGACCGGCCGCCATGCCGCCGCTCTCGATTCGAAGGTGGTAGCGGGTCGTCTCGTCGCTGCGCCTCCGTGAAGCACGAGGAGGGATCCGGCTAAGCTCGGGCCGTCCCCAAGGGCCTGCCCCCGTGGACCGCTGTAGGGGCAAGCACCGCTTTTGTTTTGTTCTTCCTTTCCTTCCTGCATAAAAAATGAAACCAGTATGGGCCCGGAGGGGCGTGTCTGGAACTATGATTCCTCGATCATTATGCTATGTTTGTTGTTTCCATGTTGTCTCATTATTTTGTGCAGAGATAACTTAGCTTGGCGCGTTCAGGGTGGCCTCCTCTACACAAGGCACTTGTTTCCTCGTGCCCGTCTTGACTTAGTGGTCGCCTAGGAACTGCAAAAAATTAGTTAGGAAGCTCGCTAGGAAACTTATCGTTCGCCCAAGCCTTGACCCAGCGCTTCATATCGCGGTACCCGAGGGGCACTGATTAGGAGAGATGCACCAGCTTGTGGGCTCGAATGAGGGTGCCTCGCAAGAAAGGAGACGGAAGGCAGAGAGAAGGAAAAACGCTCACGAGGGCACCTGCCTAGCCCCCTTGCGAGGTATGCGAGAGAGAGAACACAAGCTAAATAGAGTCGGAAATAGCGGCAAGGCGATGGAACCAAATTAGCAAGGAACACCAAAAGCAAACTTCGATTAAAAGAAGGCGAGCAAACTACGGAAAGCAAATGAAAAGCCGCGTCTTGCACCTAGTCTAGTCTTCAAGTCTTCTCACCAGCGCAAAGCTAAGTGCTGCCACTAGGCGTGGGAGGGAGACCCCGAGGCCCGAGGGCAGCACTACTGAGACTCCGGGGCGTGTACAACCCCACTCATTATTACGTGAGAGTGTCACGGGCGGTGATTCTTCACCGGCACCAGGCCTTCTTCAGAGGCACTGGGCCTTGCTTCATGGGTAGAACTTCCGGAGGTGTTCGATGTTCCAGGCGTTCTAGATGGGTACCCCGTCCTGCATCTCCAGGCGCGCGGCGCCATGCCTAGAGACATGGACGACCTTGAACGGGCCCTCCCACATAGATGAGAGCTTGTGCAGCCCTTCCCTGGAGAGGACCCGCCTCGGGAGGAGGTCGCCCGCCTCGAGCGTCCTGGAGCAGATGTTGCGGCAGTGGTATCGCCACAGTGCCTGCTGGTACCTTGCCGCCCTTAGTGCAGCTTCGCGGCGACGTTCCTCCCCCAGCATGAGGTTCATCCCCCGCGTGGCGTCCTGTTGCATTTCATCAAACGCTACGACCCGTGCGGAGTGATGCTTGACCTCGTGAGGGAGGACCGCTTCGGCTTCGTATACGAGGAAGAACGGGGTCTCGCCCGTCGGCTTGGTGACAGTGGTGCGGATGGACCACAACACGGACTGGAGCTTGTCGTGCCAGCCCCTGCCATAGGCCTCGAGCTTCTTCTTGAAGGTCCTGGTCTTGAGGCCCCTCAGGACCTCTGCGTTGGCGCGTTCGGCCTAACCATTGCTCCTGGGGTGCACCACCGAAGCGTAGCAGATCTGTGTTCCAAGGTTACCACAGTATGTTTTGTAGAGGTTACTAGTGAACTATGAGTGGTTGTAGGTGATGATGTGGTTGGGGACCCCGAAGCAGCTCACGAGACCCTTGATGAATTTGACCGCGGAACTAGCTGGGATGGTGCGGACGGCTTCCACCTCCGCCCACTTGGTGAACTTGTCAATGGCTACGTAGAGGTAGCGATAGCCCCCAGGCGCTCGAGGGAATGGGCCCAAGATATCCAGCCCCCACACCGTGAACGGCCATGTGAGTGGGATGGTCTAGAGGCCCTGAGCCGGCTGATGGATCTGCTTGGCGTGAAACTGGCAGGCTTCACAGGACTTCACCAGCTCGGCTGCGTCGTTGAGTGCTGTGGGCCAGTAGAATCCGCTGCGGAATGCCTTGCTGACGAGGGTCCGTGATGACGAGTGGTGTTCGCAGTCCCCTCCGTATATGTCAGATACCTTCCCCTGGTCTCTAGAGATGCAACGCAGTGAAACATCATTTGGTCGCTTCCTGTATAGCTCACCGTCCTGGATGCAATATGTCATGGCCTGCCGGACCACGCGCTCTCCGTCCTCCTCCTTCTCCGGCAGTGCCCCTCGCATCAGATATTCCCTGAATTCCTTGGTCCAGCATCCCTCTTGGGGCTCGAGCGCCAAGAGTACGCGCGCTCCTAAGGTCGGGCCACAAGCTGGGGCTCCTGTGGCAGGCGGCTGTGGGAGCTCCTCCCGAGGCTGAGCTATCCTTGAAAGTGGTGGTGTCGCTGATGGCTTGAAGAGTTGTTCCTCAAAGACGCCGGGCTCTTGGGGCTGCCGTTTGGATGCCCTCTTGGCGATGTCATCAGCTTCCTTGTTGGTGCCCCAGGGCACTTGTTGCAACTCCAGGCCCAAGAACTGCTTCTCCATCTTGCGCACTTCCGCGAGGTATGCCTCCATGTGCTCATCCTTCGGCTCGTATACCTTGTTGGAGAAGTTGATGAGGAGCTGCGAGTCGCCACTAACAGTGAGGCGCTTCACCCCTAGAGCTGCCACGACCTTCAGGCTAGCTATGAGGCCTTCGTATTCTGCGATGTTGTTGGAGACCTTTTCACCTTGCTGAAAGCAAAGCTGCACGGCGTAGTAGAGTTTGTCTTGAGTGGGGGAGACGAGTACTGCTCCGCCCCCCGCGCCCTAGTGCGCGAAGGCAACATCGAAATACATGACCCAGCCGTCTGGTGCCTCACTCCCCGGCGAGGTGGACCGGTCCTCGCCTGCTTCAAGCGTCGGGGCATCCGTCCATTCCGCCACAAAGTCAGCGAGCGCGGCTCCCTTGGTCACTCTGGTGGTGCTGAACTCCAACTGGAATGCCTACAGCTCGATGTTCCACTCAGCGACCCTTCCGGCAGAGTTGGGGCTCCTGAGCACTCTCTCCAATGGGTAGGCTGAGATGACCTTGATGGGGTGGCCCTGGAAGTAGTGTCGCAATTTGCTCGAGGCCACCAAGAGCGCGAGCAGGAGCTTCTGAGGCATGGGGTATCGTGCTCTCGCGTCCCGCAACACCGTGTTGACGAAATACACCGGGTGCTCGACAAGGGCTGGCGCGTTGGTGAGGCTCGTATCTTGCGGAAGTTGGGGCGTCTCCTGAGGTGGTGGAACTCCTGACGCCTGATCTCTTGTGGGAATCTCGATGACGTCGTCCTGCCGAGCTTGGTCTTCCGTTGATGCCGCCACAGCTCTTGCTGCGCCTTCCTGACCTTGCGTCATCCCGGCTGGTGGCGTAGCTTGGCACGATGCGCCCTTGGCTTGGTGCTCTTCCCGAACTGCCACCAGCGCCGCACTGGCGGAGTATGGGGTGGCGGCAAGGTAGAGTACTAGAGGTTCGAGAGGTTGTGGCGCCACCATCACCGGAGGGCTGGTCAGGTATCTCTTGAGGTCTTGAAAAACTCGGTCGGTCTCCGGGGTCCACTCGAATGGGCCCTTCTTCTTCATCAGCTTGAAGAAGGGTAGGGCGCGCTCTCCTAGATTGGAGATGAAGCGTCCCAACGCAGTTACCCGACCAGCCAGCTTCTGCATTTCCTTGAGGGTCTGCGGTGGGCTCATGTCCTCAATGGCCTTGATCTTCTCTGGGTTCGCCTCGATCCCTCTATGGGACACGAGGTATCCCAGCAGCTTATCGGAAGGGACACCGAACACGCACTTCTCCGGGTTAAGCCGCAAGTTCACCTGGCGCAGGATCGCGAAGGTCTCCTCCAGATCTTGGATCAAGGTCCTTGCCTCCCGAGACTTCACCACAATGTCAAAGACGTAGGCCTCCGTGTTTCTCCCGAGCTGCCGCCCTAAGGCAATGTGCATCAGCCGCTGAAAGGTCATGCCCGCGTTGCACAGTCCGAAGGGCATGCATGTGTAGCAGTACACCCCACACGGGGTCAGGAAGGTTGTCTTCTCTACATCTTCTACCGCCATCTTGATCTGGTGATACCCTGAGAACGCATCCAGGAAGCACAGCAGGTCACACTCGGTGGTGGAGTCAACGATATGGTCGATGTGTGGGAGCGGGAACGGATCTTGGGGGCAGGCCTTGTTGAGGTTGGTGAAGTCGACGCACATTCGCTCCTTCCCGCCTTTCTTCGGCACTACGACGGGGTTCACCAGCCATTCGGGGTACCGAACCTCGCAAATGGCACCCGCTGCCTCCAACTTGCGGGTCTCTTGGACGATGAAGGCCTGCTTCTCCATGGACTGCCGTCTCGCCCGCTGCTTCACAGGGTGCACATTGGGGCATACCCTTAAGTGATGCTAAATCACCTCTCTCGGGACCCCCACCAGCTGATTAGGCTCCCATGCAAATATATCCTTGTTTGCGCGCAAGAACTTCACCAACGCTTCCTCTTGGCTCGGGTCGAGGCCGACACCTATGGTAAATGTGGCTCCTGAGGACCCGTCCTCGTTGACCGGCACCTTCTTTGTTTCCGCCTTGTCTTGGGTGAGCAACTGCTTCTTCTTGGTTGGTGCGGCTCCCTTGGCCTCGGGCGTGCCCGCATCGGCGGACCATGCCGTCGTGGCGGTCCCGAGGGCGAGCTTAAGCGCCGCCAGGGCCTCCTTGGCGTCCCACTTGACGGTGAGGACGCCCTTGCTTCCAGGCATGTTCATGAGGTTGTAGGTCGGATGGGTCGCTGCCATGAACCGGACCAACGTCGGGTACCCAAGGATGGTGTTGTATGGGAGGCCGATGCGGGCGATGTCGAAGTCGACAAGCTCGGTGCGGTAGTTGTCGCGCGTGCCGAAGGTGACGAGGAGGCGGATCTGCCCCAAGGAGTGGGCGGTGCTTCCGCCAACCCTCGAGAAAGGCTTGCTGAGACTGAGCCGCTCGAGCGACACATGAAGGAGGCTGAAGGCCTCCACAGAGAGCACGTTTAGGCCGGCGCCACCATCGATGAGGGTCTTGGTGACGGACACATTGCAGATGGTTGGCGTGCAGAGCATCAGAAGCATGCCCGAGCCAGCGGTGGTGGAGGGGTGGTCTTCTGAGTCGAAGGTGAGGTCGGCCTCAGGCGCAGCCCAGCCCGGCGGAGCCCCCAAGCGCTTGGAAGCGGCGCCGATCTGGCGAAGGAATGGCTTGACATGGCGATCTGAAGGCGGTGCTTGAGAGTCTCCTAGAAGGGCCGCGACCGCGTGATGCGCCGGTGCCGCCTAGCGCGTAGTGAAGAGGTCGCGCGGCTCCTCCCAAGATGCCACCGCGGATCCGGGGAGGTTGAGCAGCCAGGCGTGCACCGCGCCGGTGAGGGCCATGGGAAACTAGTTGGCCATGACATTGTCGTCCCCTCCGGCCTCGAGAACGACCTCCTCTATGCTAGCAGGAAAGCTGTCGGGTCCGCCGCGCCATCGTAGCATGGCGGCATCTCGGTCTTGAACTTGGGCGGTCATCGCACCTGCCACAAGGCGGGGGCCAGGGCTCGGAGCCCCCTGGCCCCGTCGTCGGTGCCTGTCGTCGGAGCTAGGAGCGGGACACCTGCCATGCGGGCAGAGCGCGGTGGCGACGTAGCGCAGATCGACAGAAGGGAAGTTTCAGCGCACCCCTACCTGGCGCGCCAAATGTCGGATCATGGGTTCCGGTAAAACCCTTAAGGTTCGAACTCTGGGGTGCGCGCGAAGTTCTTTCCCCCTACCGATCCACACCCTAGCTTGCTAAGATCTCGCGGACGAACTCGACGAACTCTCAACACAAAATACAAAAGATTTATACTGGTCTGGGCCACCGCTGTGGTGTAATACCCTACTCAAGTGTGGTGGTGCTGGATTGCCTCTTGGGCTGATGATGAATAGTACAAGGGGAAGAATAGACTCCTGAGGGTGAGGTGTTCTTGCGGTCGGTGTGCGGCTAAGGGTTGGCTCAGGATCCGATGCCTCCTACTGTGGTGGCTAGTCCTATTTATATAGGCCCTGGTCCTCTTCCCAAATAATGATCGGGAAGGGAGCCAACAACGGCCAATTTGAAAGGGGACAGCTAGTACAGCTTATCCTGCCAAAAGTGGTCTTCGCCTGCAAAAGGCTCTGGTGGTGACGCTGCCTTGGGCTCCATGGTGACCTCCTTCTTGCCGTCCTGCTGGTCTTGGTCTCGTTGCACCGATATGGAAACCTTTGCTTGACGCCTTGGTACTCTGCGCCTGCAATTGCCTCCTTAGCACCAAAGGGGAAACAAGGACACTACACGTGCTGGCGCCCGCCTGATCTCGTTCGTCATGGCTCACATCACAAGAACCTCGCGAGGTTTGTCTCGCCTTGATCTCTCCGCTCCTCGCGAGCCAACGTAGTGAGGCCGCTCCTGAGGAGGTCTAGTGTCGTCCGCCTCACGAGGCTTGGCCCCTCGCAAGGGTCTTGAATGCCTTGTTGGTGAAGATGGGTCGTACAGGCCTGCTAGCACAGCCACGCTGTGGGCCATAGGCAGGCAAGTCTGGGGACCCCCGTTCCCAGAACATCAACAATGGTAGGCGGTAGATGCGGGGCACACGGGCCTTAAATGACGAGGCGGGAAACCGGGGCGCTGCTGATTGGAGCAGCGGGTCGGTCTTGATTCCCTGCGCCCCTGATGGTCGGATTGGTTGAGTGGGGTGACCGAGCTCCGACCTCACCCATTTATAAGAAGGGGAGGGGGATGGCGCCCCTCCGTCTTTCATCATCCATCTCTTTCCACCTTGGCTCCTTCCTTTCTTCTACTATGACGAGAGGACGCGTTGGCACTTCGACGGTGGCGACGAGGGTCTCCGCTCAACAGCGCACCCCTCCTTCCAAAGAGCTCATGGCGGCGGAGCCGGCCACGAGAGGAAGGGGAGGGCGCGAGGCCGAGGTCGCTGTGGAGCTCGGGGGAGAGGAGTATGGGGCGGTGCATCGGCTTCGCCTCCGCCAGCAGTCCCCCCCCCCCCGATGGAGGGCCACGTCGGGGGCCAGCCCCGCGAGTTTTCATCAGGCTGCGCCGGCCAGCGCGCCATCGTCTTCGTATCACTGCTCCATTCGCTCGGGAGATGGAGCTTGATCCACCCCAGACTCTGAGGTTGCACATGAGGGGCTGCGGGCATGGCGGCACGCGGGTTGATGTCGAATTTCCCGCCCCTCATGTCATGTATCTTCGCCGCGGGTGGAAGACCTTCGCCCGCATCCATAGCCTGACGGATGGGCTCATTCTCTACTTCAAATTAATGGAGAACGGCCTGCCATCCGTCAAGGCCTTTGGGGACTTTCGAACTCGCCTGAAGTGTTGTGTGGAGAGCTCCTTCGATGAAGAAGACTCCTCCTCTAGCGGAAGTGACGAGGAGGACAGCGACAGCGACGACGAGTGTAGTGGGCGGGAGGATGACGTGTCCGACTAGGCGTCGGTCACACCATTCCTGGGCGACGCCGGCAGCACCACCATCTGCATTGCCAGCTCCTTGAACTTCTCGGGGTCGTCGCCTTGGGCGGCTGGCGTTGGAGGGACGGGGAAGATGAAGATGTCGGGTGGTGGGCCGTCAAGTCGGAGTACGCGGGCACCGACGCCTTCGTCGAGTATTGTCGGCCCGCTACCTCATCTTTCGGCTCTTCTCCCGGCACCATCATCACCAGCCCTCTTCTGGACGGCCGCCGGGATGTTCTTTTGGTGTCTTCTGCTACTCGTACCTCTCCTGGGCGCTCCTTTTGCCCTTCTGCCATCTTGCTCCGTTCTCTGAGGAGAGGGACAAGAAAGGGATTACGGGCATCTTATCTCTTTTTAGTTTTTAATCCTACGGGCCTTTGTAAGATTTAAATCTCGTAATCCCCTTTGCTAATGTATGCATTCCATATGAATTGTACTTGTTAGCAACGTATTAATGAGGAGAAGGGTGTTTTCCGAGTTTTGTTTGCGCGTGGGCGAGGGCCACACCAAGGAACAAGTCCTTGTTATCTTAAGATAAACATTGTACCCCGGCAACAGGCCTTGACGTCCTCCTACTCTATAGCCCGGCTACACTCATGCCCTTGGCGGAGGTAGGGGCCGAGTAGGATTAGGCCCTTCGCTCGTCCCCTTCCCATCGCACTACAACCAAGTCCCGGCCCAAAATAAGGTTTTCGGACACATGATAGAGGGAGCAAGATGGTATGAGAGCGAGCGGAGTCTCGTACGTTTAAGTTTCATATGGAAGCACAGAGTGGGGGAAAAGGCTTATCTGATGCCGCAGCCCCCCGGCAATCTTGGATTGCCGTGATCGGATCCTTGGACCTGCAGCCCCCAGCTACCTTGGCTTGTTGGGGTCGGGGCGTCGGCCTGTTCTCTTTCTGCCAAAATAGCTCAGCAGAAAATGTCCATGCACTCTACGAACCAAAAAGGACTGGACGGAACAGAGAGATGCATACTCGACCTCTATGCTAAGGGTTAGTCACCGCCAAGCACTATCAACCCTAACAAAGAGAGAGACTCAACCTAGCATGCATGCTAAAACTTAGGGCACCAGTGTTTCATTTATTTATGGTCGGGGTCTGTGCCTGGCTTTGTACAAAGGGCTACATGCCTTACCAGCAAGGCTTGCACAAAAGGTGGTTTGCCGGGGATCCCGACAACCGCACCTTATGGGTAAAACTTGCGAAGATGTTCGATGTTCCAGGAGTTGCTCACTGGAATACCATCTTCGGTCTCCAGGCTAACCACACCGGGCCTGGTGACTCGTATTACTAGATAAGGGCCTTCCCACTTTGGCGTCAACTTGTTGGAATTCTTGGCCGACTGAACGTGCCGAAGAACAAGGTCGCCTTCCTCAAAGCTTCGGGCATGAGCCTTGCGGCTATGATAGCGGCGCAAGGCTTGCTGGTAGCGTGCCGCTCGCACAGCCGCCCGAAGACGATCCTCCTCAAGGAGCGTTGCGTCATCTTGCCACAATTGCTCTTGCTCGTCATAAGCGAGCACTCGAGGTGACCCGTATGAGAGTTCCGTGGGGAAAACTGCTTCTGGCCCGTATACAAGGGCAAAGGGTGTCTGGACGTTGGCTCGATTTGGCGTCGTTCTAATTGACCAAAGAACCGCTGGCAACTCATCGATCCAACGCCTTCCGCACTTGTGTAACCTGTCAAAAGTTCTTGTCCGGAGGCCTCGCAATACTTCAGCGTTTACCCTCTCAGCCTAGCCGTTGCTTTGTGGATGTGCAACAAAAGCAAAACAGACCTTGCTGTCGAGGTCCTGGATGTACTGCATGAAGGTGCGGCTCGTGAACTGCGTGCCGTTGTCGGTGATGATTCTATTTGGCACACCAAAACAGCAGACTAGTCCCTTGAAGAATTTGACGGCCGACTGTGATGTCACCTTTCTCACTGCCTCCACCTCCGACCACTTTGTGAACTTCTCGACTGCAACGTACAAGTACTCAAAGCCCCCGACAGCATGGGGGAAGGGGCCCTGTATGTCGAGCCCCCAGACCGAGAATGGCCAGGAGAGAGGGATTGTTTAAAGGGCTTGAGCTGGTTGATGAAGCTTCTTCGAATGGAACTGACATGCTTCACACTTGGTTACTAGTGCCGTTGCATCCTAGAGGGCAGTGGGCCAGAAGAAACCTGGCTGGAATGCCTTGCCGGCGAGGGCTCTCGCCCCTATGTTGGAGACACATATGCCTCCGTGTATCTCCGCCAACAGCTCTAGTCCTTCCTCCCGGGGAATGCACTTCAATTTCACACCGTTCGGCCTTTTTCTGTATAGAATGTTGTCAACGAACTGATACATGGCAGACCGACAGGCTACTCTCTCTCTTTCTTCCTGCTCCTCAGGAAGCTCCCCTGTTTGGAGGAATCGAACGGTATGCTGCGCCCATGCCGGAGCCTGAGGCTCGACGGCAAGGGCCAAAGGAATTTGTGCTGCCATGGGAGCGATTGTCTCTACGGCCAGGGCTTGACGTCCTGCCGGAGTCTGTCGCTGTCCCACGGCGGGCTTAGTATCCGCGGCAACCCATCTTTGTCGCCGGCTCCTGGGAGCTCGGTGGGAAAGTACTTGTCGGGGCCTAATTTTCTCCGCTTGTTCTGCTCTGTCGATGGTTCAACGGATGGTTGAGTTAGCCGAAGCACAAAGGTACCTGGTTCCACAAGTAGTTTGAGGGCAGCGCGCTTCGACAGGTAGTCGGCAATGTCGTTCTCCACTCGGGGAACATGCTCCGCTTATATACCGTCAAAACGCTCTTGCAGCTTCCTCACCTCATCTACGTAGGCCTCCATCAACGAGCTTTGTGTTAACTTTCTTGACGACAAGTTGTGAATCACCCCTAACGATGAGCTTATTAATCCCGAGGTCTGCCATGATCCTGAGACCGGCAAGCAACCCCTCTTATTCAGCAGTGTTCTTTGTTGATATCTCCCTGGGAAAGTGCATCTGGATTACATACTTGAGGTGCTCAACAGTGGGTGCAACAAGTAGCACACCAGCACCGGCGCCTTGAAGTGAAATGGCCCCATCAAAGTACATAATCCAGTTGCGACTTGTTTCCTTGCCGGGGAGAGTGGTCTCCTGGATCTCTTCGTTGGGTGTTGGGGTCCATTCTGCAATGAACTCGTCCAGGACTCTACTCTGGATTGTCGAAGTACTTTCAAACTTCAGACCAAAACTCGATAGTTCCAAGGCCCATTCCACAATCCTTCCGGTTGTGTCTAGGTTATGCAATATCCGTTGCAACAGGAGGCGGGTGATGATGGTGATTTCATGTGCTTGGAAGTAATGACGCGACTTCCTCGAGACCATAAGGAGGTCGAAGAGAAATTTCTGCACACCGGAGCACCTTGACCTAGCCCCTGCAAGAGGGAGCTTACAAAGTAAACCGGGTGCTACATCTTCTTCTTCTTCTGCACCACTTCCTTCGGTTGCGCGGGCCCTGTCCCGCCTGTATCAGACTTTGCCGGGGGCCTTGCCTTGCCGGCACTAGGCCATGCCGGGGGGAGCTCTGGCTCACTATCCGCCCGTCCTGCCGTTGCCACTGCCTCTTTGTCGACCTCCCTCTGCGCCACTAGCGTGGTGCTGACAACTTGATTTGTTGCCGCTAGTTACAGCAGCAACGACTCTTGTGGTTTAGGCGCAACCAGTATCAGTGCAGAGGAGAGGTATTCCTTCAAATCCCGAAGTGCTGCTTCGGCCTCTGGGGTCCATTCCATTGGGCCTGCCTTTTTCAAGATTTTGAAAAGGGGAGGGCATGCTCGGCAGACTTGGAGATGAATCTGCTCATGGGCAATGCAACCAGTGAGCCAACTCACATCCTTGATCTGCCTAGGCGCCTCAATCTGCTCAATGGCCTTGATCTTGTCTGGGTTTGCCTCGATCCCACACTGTGACACAAAGAACCCAAGGAGTTTGCCGGACGGAACGCCGAAGACACACTTCTCAGGGTTCAGCTTGAGGTTGATCTTGCGCAAGTTTACAAATGTCTCTTCTAAATCTTGTATGAGTGTTGCCCTGTCCTTGGTTTTGACCACTATGTCATCCATATAAGCTTCCATATTTCTATGAAACTGGGGCTCAAAACCAATTTGGACTGCTCTTGCAAAAGTTGAGCCAACACACTTCAACCCGAAAGGCATTCGTAAAAAAACAATACGTACCACATGGGGTGATGAATGATTTCTTATCTTCGTCTTCTTTCGTCATGAAGATCTGGTGGTATCCCGAGTAAGCGTCGAGGAATGATAACAAGTCACACCCGGCCGTGGAGTAAACAATCTGGTCGATGAGCGGTAACGAGAAAGGGTCCTTTGGACAAGCCTTATTGATATCTGTGTAATCAATACACAGTCTCCACTTCCCATTGCCTTGTGCACCACCACCGGATTGGCCAACCACGTCGGATGGAGTACCCCTCTCACCAAGCCTGCCGCTTCCAACTTCCTGTTTTCCTCTGTGATGAACTCTTGCCATTCCAGAGCTTGCTTCCAGACCTTCTGCTTGACGGGTCGCGCCTGAGGACAGACAACAAGATGGTGCTCAATCACCTCCCTGGGAACACCGGGGATGTCGGATGCTTGCCACGCAAACACATCGACATTCGCCCGCAGGAAAGTGACAAGCACGCCTTCCTATTTGCTGTCGAGGGTGGAGCTTATGGTGAAAGCCCCTCCCATGCCATCCTCCTTGACGGACACCTTCTTGGTCTCTGGTAGTGCAGCTCTGGATTTCTTGCTCTTGCTGGTGGAGCTCTCTGGCACGTCCTCGACGGGAGCACTACACTCCAAAGAGGTGCGCTTGCCGGAGTGGGTGCAAGAGGTCTTACCGGTCTTCTTCCCCCTCGAGGCTTCCGCGGCAGGAGCAAGTGCCTTGGCGGAAGTCACTGCAACTGCCTCCAGGTAGAGTTGGTCAGCGCAGATCAGCGCATCCTTCTTGTCGGAGGGGACGGTGATGATGGTCATCGGCCCAGGCATCTTCAGCATGTTGTAAGCGTAATGTGAGGCCGCCATGAACTTGGCTAGCATCGGACGGCCGAGGATCCCGTTGTAGGGCAAAGGGATCTCGGCTACATCAAAAACAATCCTCTTTGTCCTGTAGTTTAACTCGCCTCCAAACGTCATGGGCAGTGTGACTTTGCCCTTCGGCTAACTCCTTCCCGGGTTGACCCCTTGAAACATGCCCGTCTCTTCGAGGTCTCCATCAGGAATCTGCAGCATTTTGATCATGACAGGGAGATCAAGTTCAGACCGGCCCTGCCGTCAACTAGCATTTTTGCCACCTTGAAGTTGCATATTGTTGGCGAAACCAAGAAGGGCAAACACCCAACTGCAGTTGTGCGATCCGGGTGGTCCTTGGTGTAAAAAATGATAGGCGTGCTGGACCACTTCAATGGTTTTTGAGCATCCAATGATGGTTCTGCTGCTGTGATCTCACGTGCCCACTACTTGAGCTGGCGGTGAGAGGTGTGCAGCGAGGCGCCACTGTCGACGCACATAGCCTCTGTAACTTTCTGAAACTCGTGCTCGCCAGACTCGTCGTCTCGTCATGATCATCGTCTTCTTGCTTCTTGTCGTTGCCCCGAGCGGGCCTCTCTTGCTGGTTATCCTTGCCGCGGCGACCTCCTTGGCTGCCATGCTTCTTGCTGGATCCCTCGGCACCATCCTGACCCTTCTCCTTGTCCCGCCTCTAATACTCATCTTTTTGCTTCTCAACAAGCAGCTCAACTTGCCGGCAGTTCTGGAGGTCGTGGCCCTTAATGTAGGCGCAAGATTTCCCTACAAAAAAGATTGGCAACATGTGAAGCATTGTCTATCTTGTTGCATGGTATGAAATGTGCCATTTTAGAGAATCAGTCCACAGCAACAAACATGGAATCCTTTGATTTCTAGTTCTAGGCAAACCAAGCACAAAATCCATGCTAATGTCTTCCCATGGGTGGTATGGAATTGGTAGAGGCATGTAAAGACCGTGAGATTGAGCTTTGGACTTAGATTTGCGACATGTCGAACATCGGTTGGTGAAGCGTGAGACGTCGCGGAACATATTGGGCCAAAAATAGTTCTTGGACAACATAACAAATGTCTTGTCGCGACCAAAGTGTCCCATGAGTCCTCCTCCATGAGTTTCTTGCAAAAGTAACAAAGGAAGAGAAGACTCGGGAATACATAGTTCATTAGCTCTCATAAGATAATCATCTTTGATGTAATAGTGTTCCCAAGATGTATGCGTCAAACACTTGGCATAAGGAATTGCGAAAGTAGGATCATGCGCATACTAGTCTTTTATGTGCTCAAAGCCAATGACATTTAATTCAAGTTTAGTAACAAGCATGCATATACGGGGAAGTGCATCCGCCACAACATTTTCCTTGCTTTTGATATACTTGATGACATAAGGAAATGACTCAATGAATTCACTCCATTTAGCATGACGCTTATTCAACTTAGTTTGACCCTTAAGATACTTAAGAATTTCATGATCGGTATGAATGATAAATTCATGAGTTAGGAGATAATGTTCCCATTCACGCAAAACTCGCACTAAAGCATACAACTCTTTGTCATAGATGGGATAATTGAGTTGCGCTCCAGACAGCTTCTCACTAAAGTATGCTATGGGGCGCTTCTCTTGCGTTAACACACCTCCTATGCCATTACCGCTAGCATTTCAATGAACTTCAAAAGGTTTGTCAAAGTTGGGTAATGCAAGCACGGGAGCATGGGTAAGCAAATTCTTGAGTTCATTAAAAGCGGTATCTTGGGATGGTCCCCAAACAAAAGGCATTTCTCTTACTGAAAGCATGCAAAGGTGAAGCAATGGTGCTAAAATGCTTCACAAATCTATGATAGAAACCGGCTAAACCAAGAAAACTACACACTTGTTGCAAGTTGGTTGGTTGGGGACAAGTTTTAATAGCATTGATCTTAGATTCATCAACATGAACACCCTTAGAAGATACAACAAAACCCAAGAAAACAAGCTTATCGACACCAAAATGGCATTTGTCCTTATTAGCATACAGGCGCTCTTTCCTAAGGGTTTGCAACACGGTTCTAAGATGGTGACATGATCTTTGAGAGATTTGCTAAAAACAAGAATGTCATCAAAGTAGACCACAACAAATACACCAATATAGGGTCGAAAAACAAAATGCATGAGTCGCATGAAGGTACCGGGTGCTTCGGATAAACCCATTGGCATAACAAGCCATTCATATAAGCCAAATTTGGTCTTAAATGCGGTTTTCCATTCATCACCTTCTTGGATGCGTATTTAATAGTAGCCACTTTTAAGATCAATTTTAGAGAAAATGGTGGCCCCGCTAAGTTCATCTAGCATATCATCTAGGCGTGGAATAGGGTAACAATAACGCACGGTAATAGCATTGATAGAACGACAATCGAAACACATGCAAAATGTACGATCTTTCTTGGGAACAAGGGTTACCAGGACGGCACAAGGGCTCAAACTTTCTCGAACATGGCCATTGTAGATGAGTTGTTGTACTTGCCATTGGATCTCCTTAGTTTCCTTGGGGTTGACGCGGTATGGAGCCCTGTTAGGAAGGGGTGCTCCGGGGATGAGGTCGATTCGGTGTTCGGTGTATCGTACTGGAGGTAGACCCGGAGGTAACTTGTCGGGGAAAACATCTTGGAATTCCTATAATAGAGAAGATAACACTAAAGGTAGATGTGAGAGGTGTTAGCTTTTGGTGCCTCGTCCTTGCACAAAAGGACATAGTGCATGACACTTGATGGGTTCGCACACACTTCTCTAATCTCACTTTTGGAGGCAAATAGGACTAAGTTTTTCTTGTCGCCCATCGTGGAGGAACTCAATTTGGGCTTGTGGCACTCACTCTCTTTTTGGTGGTTCGCTCTCTCACCATTCTCTCCATGATGGGGGGATTGCTTGTCGGCGATCACTTGGCTTGGAGACATAGGTCGTAGCACATACTCCTTTCCTTTCATCTTGAAGCTATAGTGGTTTGTACGCCCGTTGTGATGACGCCTCAGTAAAATTGCCATGGTTGTCCAAGAAGGAGGTGGCAAACGGACAATGAAACGACATCACACTCCAAAGTGTCTTCGTAAGCTCCGATCTTGAAGGAAACTTTGATCGTATGCTCGACTTGTATAGTGCCGGGGCAAAGCACCTTGTCGGGAAGTGGGTGCTTCATATTGACTAATTGGAGCTTGGAGCATAGTTCTTCACCTTCTAAGTTATGGCAACTCCCTCCATCGATGATGACCTTGACGGACCTTCCATTGATGTCGGGCTTGGTGTGGAAGATATGGCATCTTTGGTCTTCTTCTTGTTGATGTTGAAGAGTCAAGACCTTGTAGACAACGAGAGCGGGGCTTGAATCTTCGTTGCAAAAGACTTGATCATCTTCATTCACTTGCCGGTGCATGGCCACTTGCTCAAGGGCTTCCATTTCGCCTTCACTCATGGAGTCATAGGTACCATCATCGTTGAAGATCATGGTGCGCTTGTTTGTACATTCGAAGGACTTGTGGCCTTGGCCGCCGCATGTGAAGCATTTGAAGGAACTTGTCTTGATGGTCTCATCGGTTGGGGTAAATGATGATGGAGCTCTCGGCTTGAAGTTGCTTGTAGTAGGAGGACGACTTGAGGTTGTCGAAGTTTTCTTGTAACTTGAGTTGTCGCCATTGCTTGTAGATGCCTTGGTTGACGTAGAAGGTGTTGGAGTCATTGAAGCTTGAGAGTTGGAGAAACCATAGGACTTGGATGAGAACTTGGCATATTTGAAGTCATCTTGCACTTGACATTCCGCCTTGGTAGCTTGATGCACTAGCTCGATGAGGTTCGAGTATGGTTGGAAGTCGACGATCTTCTTGATAAGATGATTGAGTCCATTCAAGAAACGTTCCATAGTTTGCTCACCATCTTCCGTGACATTGGCTCGTATCATGGCAATCTCCATTTCCTTGTAGTATTCTTCAACGCTCTTGGTTCCTTGCTTGAGGAGTTGGAATTTCTTGAAGATGTCGTGGTTGTAGTAGGTCGGCACGAAACGTGATCTCATGAAATCCTTCATTTGCGTCCAAGTTGTGATGGGTGGTTCTCCTCTTGCCTCACGGCGCTCGATGACTTGTTCCCATGAAATGAGGACATAGTCTTGGAACTCAAGGGATGCCATCGCGATCTTCTTCTCTTCCTCATAGTTGTGCAAGCGGTCAACCTTCAATGCCCATGAAAGGTACTCTTCTGGATCATTGCTTCCGGAAAACTTGGGCATGGTGAACTTTAGCTTGCCGTAGCATTGCTCTTCATTGTGTTGGGGTCGAGGGTGATGACGTCCTTGACGAGGAGGATTGTCACCCTCAAATTGCTCTTGTCGTGGAGGATTTCCATTGTCGTCTTGCTCTTGGTGAACTTGATGTTCTTGTCGAGCTTGTGGAGGAGCTTGTCAATGCACACGTGCTTGATAAATCCTCTCTTGAACTTCATCATGAAGCGCTTCTTGTTGCTCACGAGCTTGCCGGTTGCGCGTGGCTACGGCTCGACTTGTATCTCAGAGGGCACATTGCGCCTCAAGTGCTTGGGCTTCACGTAGTTGTTGTTCTTGATGTTGTGCCTCGGCATCTTGTGCATCTTGATATTGGCGCGCTCGCTCTACCTCTTGTTGTTGGCATAGGTGTTGTCGTTCTTGTGCTTGCGCGAAAGTAGCTTGGTTTTGGCAGTGTCGATGTTCCTGCGTGCGAACTTGCTCTTGAGAATCGTAGTCGTGAAGAGGATTGCGGTTGGATTGACGATCTTGACACGCGACATGACGAAGAGTGTTCGATGTCGGAGTACTTGAGCCGGAGATAGTGTCGTCGGAGTGTTGACTTGAGCGACTCCGTCTTGAGTGGGACGAAGTGGTAGAAGAGCGGTTGACCAACAAGGCACGAATCTCGTCCATTCTTGCATCATTCTCTTGTTTGTGTTCGTCGTGCTTGTTGTCGAAGTAGTCTCTTGTATTGTAAGTTGCCCGGAGAGTCGTAAGTCGGTGGCGAGATGGTCGATGCGATCGCTCATTGCTTGTTGCTCTTGATGCAAAGCTCGTTGTGCACCAAAGAGGTGGCTCTTTGTGATGTAGGAGGACACGTCGTCGTCTTGCTCGATGAAAAGTGGGTTGGTAGAACTGCTTGGGCTATCCATCATTCGAAAGCAAATATGTGAGTGGGAGAAAGAGAAGAACTTATACCAAATGTACCTTGACCGATGTTGAAGATGGATCAAGGATCACTCAAATGTGGAACAAGGAAATAGCACAATTGGTACCAATTCTTGTCGGTTTCTCACACCTACACAAATAAAGCTTATAGTGGAGCTTGGTTGGGATGGTGGCACAAAATTTGATGCAATTGTTAGTGAGCTTCAATAATGTTGGAAAAGGTTCACAAATTTGCAAATGCAACAAGTAGACCAATAGCAAGACATGGTACACGGAAACACACACACAAATAGATAAATGGGGTCGTGCAACCAAGGAATGAACCTAAATGTGGAATCCACGAAAATGCTCTTGTTGCACAACACTAGAGAGACGCTAGCACGATTACACAATATGCGGACACGAAAATTGTGCATAGCCTACTAAGCAAAAATGCAATGACTTCTACCCCAAGTATGCTATGTGTATGGTATTCCGATGATATGATCCAAGATGATTGAGTATGACAATCTTAATGTTGTATGATGCTATGGTTCTTGCTTATAAACTCTTTGCTTATCTTTCCTCTTTGCTTAAAAGCTTGTTTGGCTCTTTATCTTTTGAGCTCTTTTCTCATGCAGTGCTTAACGAACCAAGATAGCAAATGTGTATATGCGATGACAACCTTGTGACACAAGAGATGGTACCAAGATATGCACCACGATGGTATCGTATGTATGCTATGGTAAGTATGATCACTAACGTGCACAAGCCACATTGGCAATACTCAAAGGCTAGTCTCGATGGGTAAGTGACGCAAAATTGGGTTATGATGGTTATCAATGCAAAGGAAAGAATATACAATGATGATATACCACGATACCAAGATGAGGTTGCCGTTCTTGCATACGGTATGCTGTCAAAATGGTGGAGTGGTCGTAGTCGATGACGAGTCTGTGGCGAAGATGAGCAGCGGTGATGTTGATGTCGAACCGTCCCTAAGTAGCCGAAACACGTTAGGAAACGGAAACCGTAACTCAAATTCTCAAAGCAAAACGTGTCAAAATTTTCGGAGTTTGTAGCGGGAAAGCTATGGTGGTGCTATGCGGAAGGTGAAAATGGTATCGGTGTGTGTATGCGGAGGCGGAGGTGGAGAGGTGGTGATGGCTGAACTAAACTTTTTCAGTTTCGTCAGGAAATGTCGGATGTCCGATGGTGGTCGGCCGACCGTTGTTGGTCTGACGTCCGGTAAGTGACGGACGTCTAGTGCCTGGGCAATGTCGGGCACGGGATGAACAACTAGGGTTCGTGGGGGAAGTGGCAAAAGTGGTCAAATCCAAGCGATTTTGTGGATGGAAATGGTGGGGATGATGGGGGAAAGCTAGATCCTCTCGTGGCAAATGAAATCCATGGATCAAATCCAACAAAACTTCATCACACCAACAAATCACAAAAAAAATTGGGGCTATTTTTGGTGGGGATTTTTGAAATTGGGGAAGAACACAACAAAATCAAGCTAGAAAACGAAGAGGGGAGGCTCCGAAATCATGATCAACGTGGCTCATGATACCAAGATGATGTAGGATGGAACCCTATACGGATGATCTATCACGAAAGGAGCGGATCCCGCGATGAACACGAAGAAAACAAGTGGAAATCACGAAAGGAAACACAAGAGAAATACTCAAACCAACGAGATTAGGTCACACATATGCTAGATCCAAGTACACATAGAGATCACACAGTCCGAATCCAACAAAGGACGATACATAGGGTAACCAGTTCTTCTCTGTAAGGAGGTCTTCAGGTCTTCCCGTAAGGGGTCTTGAATCCAAGTGGATCTTCTCCAAAGAGGTGTCGGTCCCTCGCGGAGGAGTAGATCCGGATGGATGAGCAAGGCTCTATGTCACATATAAGCTATCACAACGCTAACCCAAGAAATAGGGAGGACGAGGTCTATTTATAGTCTAGAGTCATGAAAGGGTAAGTGGGCTTCGACCCAACACGCGGGCGGCATATAGGTGTCGGACGTCCGACCATCATCGGTTGTCCGATGGCTCGTGGGGGATCGGACGTCCGGTCAGGGTCGGTCGTCTGGTGTTTTGGCTCTGTTGGCGCGTGGTCGGTCGTCCGGTCGTGGTCGTATGTCCGGTGCGTCGGTCGTCCGCAGGTTTCCATTCTTCCAACGTTTTGGCTCGGGTGTGGTGGTGCTGGTCGTCCGGAGGGGGTCAGTCGCTTGGGACCTGGAGTGCGTCGGACGTCCGGTAGGCGTCGGTCGTCCGGGCGCTGGGGCGTGCACGGGCTGGAACTTGGCTGGCTGGTTGGAACCTCCAGGCGTCGGACGTCTGAGGGGCGTCGGTCGCCCGATGACTGGGAGTTTCGAGCAGTCCTTCTTCTTGCCCATTGAACTTGGTGTCCTCGCCGTCTTGTCCGTTGGTTGTAGCTGATCCGTGGCTCTCCTCCAAGTACCTGATCACACATAGGTCCTCCGCATGAGGTAGTAGCCATGTCACATATGTAGGAAGTGGAAGTTCGGAGAGGAGCGATTCACCTTATCTTCGATAGCCTTTGCTCATGCTCTTGTCATTGGTCCAAGTGGTGTCATAGGAAACGTAGGTAGGTCCATGGGGATGACCTTGGGATGCTCCGCATCACTTCATGTCTCTGTAGTAGGGGTCGATGATGGCCTTGTCGAGGTGAACCAGTGAGTCCTTCTCATGCTCGTTGCTGCCCCAGATCTTGTATTGGCCCTAGATGTCGACAAGATTCTGGCTGGCGATGCCCGAATTATTGAGCACCTTTCCATCGTTGGTGATGTCCATCGTAGCAAACATGTAGTGGGGTTGTTGACAAACCCAGTGAAATGCTCGTAAGGCCTTGTGTCCAGGCAATAGTGGTAGACGAGGACGTGGTTGCACATGCACATCTGGGCAATAGCGACCTTGGGACAAGACCCGACACGAGCGTGGGTCTACTCGAGGTCGAACCCGACCACCTTGTACTTCTCCTCGGCAAGAAAAAGCTCAATGATGTGGATGTAGTGCCCCATCCAAACCGAGTTGCTGGTGTACACCACCGAGAGCTCCGTGAACCTTGTGTGGGTGTCCACCACAGCATGCATGGTGACCTGCTGCTCATCGTCGGCAGCCGCTCGGAGCGCCATTGGAGTTGCGTAGGATACCCTTTAAGAATTTGTCATGGTGGGTGTGCTTCTTGCAATGGTGGGGTGCGATCTAAAGGTTGAAGAGACACAAGGGTTAAATGGCGGCCGTAATAAATGGGGGCTGGCCGGCCTCTAATCATCACGTCTTGTCACGGCGTTCATATTAGAGGATTCCAATGCATGCTTGACAACACTGCACCGCACGCATTTCATTTGACCACGCGTGGGCTCGAAGAGGCGCGAAATGTACCGTCGCTGAGCCTGTTCCTGCACTACTGCGCAGTTTACCGCGCAAGCTTCCCGCCCGGCTAGAAGAGGGACAAATCGTGGGCGTTTATTGGCAAAAAGCTTTGTAAAAAGGAAGTGCGTGGAATTACTTCAGTCATAAGTTTACCCATGGGTGATGAGGTCAAAGTTACACAGAAGGGTGATGATGGACACTCAAGTGCGATAATTAATTTTGCGCTCTATAGGGCACACGGTTGAAGAAACCAACTGTTTGCAATAATGTCGAAGATCGTAGTCGACTTAGCTATACAGATCGTGTGGTATGAGATCGACAAGGTAAACAGATTCGAGAATGGTTAATAAAATCTAAGTCCATTGCATATTAAGGTCAAAATAGTGCTACCAACATATGAGTCTCATACGATGCCATTTCAACGATTGTACCACAAAAGCTCGAAATATTACAAGGTTCAAATCGCAGAATTATATGGCTCAAATTCAAAGATTACAATGTTCAAACTGATATTAGAAATGAAATTCAGCTCATCAGCTGCAAATGCTCGCGCTGATCCGTTGAACATGGATATCAGAGAGGTTCAAACTAATATTACCACTTCTAAGTCTGGTTTCGAAACCTCATAATTTTTGCAAAGGGGTCAGCCACAGAGAACGCGGATGGAACACCTTCGCTCATGGAGTCCCGCCCCTCACGTCATGTATCTTCGTCATGGATGGAAGACCATCGCTCGTATCCACAGCCTGACGGCGGGGGCCATACTCTATTTCAAATTAATGGATAACGGCCCGCTCTCCGTCAAGGTCTTTGGAGACTTTGGAACTCGCCTAAAGTGCTGCATGGAGAGCTCCTCCGATGACGAAGATTCTTCCTCAAGCGGGAGTGACGTGGAGGACAGCAACATCGACGACGAGGGTAGCGGGCGGGAGGATGATGGGTCCAACTAGGCGTCGGGCACATTGTTCCTGGGCGACGCCGGTAGCACCACCATCTGCATCGACATCTCCTTGAACTTCTCGGGGTTGTCGCCTTGGGCGGCTGGCGTTGGAGGGACGGGGAAGACAAAGAAGGTGGGTGGCGGGCCTTCAATTCGGAGTGCGCAGGCGCCGACACCTTCGTCGCGTATTGCCGGCCCGCTGCCTCATCTTTTGGCTCTTCTCCCGGCACCATCATCACCAGCCCTCTTCTGGACGACCGCCGGGATGTTATTTTGGTGTCTTCTGCTGCTCGTACCTCGCCTAGGCACTCCTTTTTCCTTTCTGCCATCTTGTTCTGTTCTCTGATGAGAGGGACAAGAAAGGGATTACGGGCATCTTATCTCCTTTTAGTTTTTAAGCCTACGGGCCTTTGTAAGATTTAAATCTCGTAACCCCCTTGCTTGGGTATGCATTCCGTACGAATTGTACTTGTTTGCAACGTATTATTGAAAACAAGGGTGTTTGCTGGGTTTCTTTTGTGCGTGGGCAGGGGCCACACCAAGGAATGAGTCCTCGTTATCTTAAGATAAACATTGTAACCCGGCAACAGTCCTTGCTGTCCTCCTGCCCAATAGCCCGGCTACACTCACGCCCTTGGCGGAGGTAGGGGCCGAGTAGGATTAGGCCCTTCGCCCGTACCCTTCCCATCGCACTACAACCAAGTCCCGGCGCAAAGTAAGATTTTCGGACATGGGACAGAGGGAGCAAGATGATATGAGAGCGAGCGAAGTCTCGTACGTTCAAGTTTCATACGGAGGAACAGAGTGGGGGAGAAAGCCTTATCTAATGTCGCAGCCCCCGGCAACCTTGGCTTGTCGGGGTCAAGGCATTGGCCTGTTCTCTTTCTTACAAAATAGCTCAGCAGAAGATGCCCATGCACCCTCCGAACCAAAAAGGACTGGAAGGAAAAGAGGGATGCATACTCGACCTCTATGCTAGGGGTTAGTCGCCGCCAAGCACTATCAACCCTAACACAGAGAGAGACTCAACCTAGCATGCATGCTAAAACTTAGGGCGCTAGCGCTTCATTTATTTATGCTCAGGGTCTGCGCCTGGCTTTGTACAAAGGGTTACATGCCTTGTCGGCAAGGCTTGTACAAAAGGTGGTCTGCCGGGGGACCCGGCAACCGTGCCTTATGGGTGAAACTTGCGAAGATGCTCGATGTTCCAGGAATTTCTCACTGGAAAAGCATCTTCGGTCTCCAGGCGGACTGCGCCGGGCCTGGTGACTCGTATTACCCAATAAGGGCCTTCCCACTTCGTCGTCAACTTGTTGGAACTCTTGGCCGATTGAACGCGTCGAAGAACAAAGTCGCCTTCCTCAAAGCTTCGGGCATGAACCTTGCGGGTATGGTTATGGCGCAAGGCTTGCTGGTAGCATGCTGCTCGCACAGCCGCCCGAAGATGATCTTCCTCGAGGAGCATTGCGTCATCTTGCCGCAATTGCTCTTGCTCAAGCTCGTCATAACCTAGCACTCGAGGTGACCCGTATGTGAGTTCTGTGGGGAGAACTGCTTCTACCCCGTATACCAGGGCAAAGGGTGTCTAGCCGGTGGCACGATTTGGTGTCGTTCTGATCGACCAAAGAATCACCGGAAACTCATCAATCCAGCGCCTTCCACTCTTGTGCAGCCTGTCGAAAGTCTTTGTCCTCAGGCCTCGCAGTACTTTAGCATTTGCCCTCTTCGCCTGGCTGTTGCTCTGTGGGTGTGCCACGGAAGTGAAACCGACCTTGCTGCTGAGGTCTTGGATGTATTGCATGAAGGTGCGGTTTGTGAACTACTTGTCGTTGTCGGTGATGACTCTGTTCGGCACACCAAAACGGCAGACTAGCCCCTTGAAGAACTTGACGGCCGACTGTGCTGTCACCTTCCTCACCGCTTCCACCTCCGACCACTTTGTGAACTTGTCGATTGCAACGTACAAGTAATCAAAGCCCCCGACCGCGCAGGGGAAGGGGCCCAGTATGTCTAGCCCCCAGACCGAAAATGGCCAGGAGAGAGGGATGGTTTGAAGGGCTTGAGCTGGTTGATGAAGCTTCTTCGAATGGAACTGACACGCTTCACACTTGGTTACTAGTGCCATTGCGTCCTGGAGGGCTATGGGCCAGAAGAAACCTTGCCGGAATGCCTTCCCGGCAAGGGCCCTCGACCCTATGTGGAAGCCACATATGCCTTCTTGTATCTCTGTCAACAGCTCCAGTCCTTCCTCCTGGGGAATGCACTTCAATTTCACGCCGTTCGGCCTTTTCCTATACAGAACATCGTCAACGAACTGATAGATGGTAGACTGACGGGCTACTTTCTCCGCTTCTTCCTGCTCCTTAGGGAGTTCCCCCGTTTGGAGGAATCGAATGGTATGTTGTGCCCATGCCGGAGCCTGGGGCTCGACAGCAAGGACCAAAGGCATTTCCTCTGCCATGGGGGCGGCTGTCTCTATGTCCAGGGCTTAACGCCCTGCCGGAGTCCGTTGCCCCATGGCAGGCACAGTGCCCGCGGCAACATCCTTGCCGGCGGCTCCTGGGAGCTCGGCGGGAAAGTACTTGTCGGGGCCTAATTTCCTCTGCTTGTTCTGCCCTGTCGATGGTTCAACGGATTGTTGAGTTAACCGAAGCACAAAAGTACCTGTTTCCACAGGCAATTTGAAGGCAGCGCGTTTCGACAGGTAGTCGGCGATGCCGTTCTCCACTTGGGGAACATGCTCCGCTTGTATACCATCAAAACACTCTTCCAGCTTCCTCACTTCATCTACGTAGGCCTCCATCAATGGGCTTTGATAATCTTTGTTAACTTGCTTGACGACAAGCTGTGAATCACCCCTGACGATGATCTTCTTGATTCCGAAGTTTGTCACGATCCTGAGACCGACAAGCAAACCCTCGTATTCAGCAGTGTTGTTCATCGACATCTCCCTGGGATAGTGCATCTGGACTACATACTTGAGGTGCTCTCCGGTGGGTGCGACGAGCAGCACACCAGCACCGGCGCCTTGCAGCAAGAAAGCCCCGTCAAAGTACATAATCCAGTCACGACTTGTTTCCTTGCCGGGGAGAGTGGTCTCCTGAATCTCTTCATCGGGAGTTGAGGTCCATTCCGGAATGAACTCCACCAAGACTCTACTCTGAATTGTCGAAGTGATTTCAAACTTCAAACCGAAGCTCGACAGTTCCAAAGCCCATTCCACAGTCCTCGCGGTTGCGTCTGGGTTATGCAATATCCGCTGCAACGGGAGGCGGGTGATGACGGTGATTTCATGCACTTGGAAGTAATGACGCGGCTTCCTCGAGGCCATAAGGAGGACGAAGAGCAATTTCTGCACACTGGAGAACCTCGACCTAGCCCCCTGCAAGAGGGAGCTGACAAAGTAAATTGGGTGCTGCATCATCCTGTTCTTCTACACTATTTCATTTGGTCGCGTTGCTTCTGCTTCGCTAGCGCCTGACTCCGCTGGGGGCCTTGCCTTACCGGCACCAGGCCCTTCCGGCACTACACAACGACACTCAAAGCAATGTCAAACAATCTGTCGGCATAGGTCACCTAAGGCGACACATTTAGTGTCGGCAAAGACTTTTCGCGACAGAAAGGAGTTGTCGCCTATAGTCCTGCCAGGGAAAGTCTTTAGCGAGAGATAAATCTATGCTGACGGACAGTTTGACTGGGTTGGTGAGGGCTATAGCGACAGACATTTCTTCAGCGACAGACTATTCTATGCCGACAGATTGTTTGACAGTGTGTTATACCGACAGATAGTGCAACGGCTGTTGCTACCCCGACAGTTTCCCCGTAAGTATGCTATGCCAACAGTCATTGTGACCTCCAATAGTTTTGCCGACACATTTGCTGCCAGGGTAATACATTTCAGCACAAATGCAAATGCAACATATATTAACATGAAAATAACTTCAAAATATTCAATTCATGTTCACTTTGCAATAGATATACCAACTGATAGAGGCAAAGGTGTCCCGTCTTTCGATGAGATGGTGGCTATCGTTTTGGACGAAGTCCACTTTGACGATTCGACTCCGAACGTGCGAGGACGTCGCGCCTTAGCAATCGCTAAACCAACTCCAAGAGGTTATTGACCACACTGGAGCACGATCAACCTGACCATGAAGGTCTGTTTCCTGCAGGCAAACGAAGAACAAGCAAGGAACTAAGTTGCAATATGGATATTGTGAATATAAGAGGAAAGCTTTATTGATCAAGGTGGGTTCTATGACGCCTTGGTCTGGTCATTGAACACAAACGAAGTAAGTGAAGTTGCAGCTATGGCGAACTTTTAATCTAAACAAAACCCAAAGTCTAAACGATGCCCTAAGGGCTGTATATATGGAGGAAGAGGAGGGAGTTTCGTGGCCCTTGAGGGAGGGGTCCGAAACCAATCCTAACTCTTGTTTCCCCACACATACGGACTCTAAAAACAGCCTATACTTAAGTATTTCGAAATTACATGGGCCTGGCCCAATAATAAGGTGACGCAACACCTAGAATAGCCTATGGACGAATATTATGAAGTGGCATCTTGTATATTTCGTCCAAGGCTTCATGCACTCATTATGGTGGCTGCAAAGTCCTGGAATCATCACTTGTAACTTCGTTCTTATTCCCCTTGCGCATGCCAACATCTCCATGCTTGAACTTGCTCCAAGGTTCATCTTTCTTGTCCATGGTAGGCCCTTCATTTGTAAGCAAAACAAATGTATCCAATTTAGGCAGCATCATATTCTCATGAACATTGGAATCGTTACCAAGAAACAAAAGCACCTGATAAAATTGGCGTGCGCGAGCTCTAGTAATTGGTCCAGTATGTATAGCAGCAGGGGCTGTGGGTGTAACAATGGTATTGATGTCCTCATCATCCTCCCCTTCTTGAAATGAAGTCGTCCTCGACGGAAGCTCATCTTCTTCACCCAAATAAGGCTTCAAATCTGCAATGTTAAAAGTGGGACTAACCCCAAAATCTGCAGGCACCTCAAGTATATATAAATTATCATTTATTTTCTCTAACACGCTAAAAGGACCATCAGCACGTGGCATTAGCTTTGATTTGCGCAAATTAGAAACCTATCCTTACGCAAATGTAACCAAACAAGATCTCCAGGTGCAAAGACAACATGTTTTCTACCCTTATCTCCAACAAGTTTATATTTAGCATTCATACGCTCAATGTTGTCCTTAGTTAACTCATGCATTTTTAATATCAATTCAGCATGTTGTTTAGCATCAAAATTAATCTTCTCCGAAGATGGAAGAGGCAACGAATCAATAGGTGCACGAGGTAGGAAACCATACACAATTTCAAAAGGGCACATCTTACTAGTAGAATGCAATGAATGATTATAAGCAAATTCAATATGAGGCAAGCATTCTTCCACATTTTCTTATTATTCTTCAAAACAGCCCTAAGCATAGTAGACAATGTTCTATTGACTACTTCAGTTTGTCCATCAGTTTGGGGGTGACAAGTAGTACTAAAAAGCAGTTTAGTCCCCAACTTAGCCCATAAACATCTCCAAAAGTGGCTAAGAAATTTAGTATCACGATCTGAAACAATAGTATTTAGCACACCATGCAAGCGAATAATTTCACGAAAGAACAAATCAGCAACATTAACAACATCATCGCTTTTATGACATGGTATAAAGTGTGCCATTTTCGAGATCCTATCCACGACAACAAATATGCTATCCCTCCCCTTCTTTGTTCGAGGTAAACCTAAAACCAAGTCCATAGATATATCCTCCCAAGGAACACTAGGTACAGGCAAAGGCATATATAAACCATGAGGATTGAGTCGTGACTTAGCCTTTTGACATGTAGTGCAGCGAGCAACAAAACGCTCAACATCCCGTCTCATCTTTGGCCAAAAGAAATGTGTAGCAAGTATATCCTCCGTCTTCTTCATGCCAAAGTGTCCCATTAGTCCTCCTCCATGCGCCTCCTGCAACAACAAAAGACGAACGGAGCTAGCTGGAATGCATAGCTTGTTAGCACGAAACACAAATCCATCGTTAATGATGAACTTGTTCCATGTTCTACCTTCTTTACATTTCTGCAATACATCTTTAAATTCAGCATCATGCACATATTGATCTTTGATGGTCTCCAAACCAAATATTTTAAAGTCAAGTTGTGAAAGCATAGTATAACGACGAGACAATGCATCAGCAATAACATTTTCTTTACCCTTCTTGTGTTTAATGACATAAAGGAAAGTCTCATTGAATTCAACCCATTTAGCATGTCTACGGTTCAGTTTAGCTTGACTTTTAATGTGTTTCAAAGATTCATGATCAGAATGTATAACAAATTCTTTGGGCCATAAATAATGTTGCCATGTTTCTAAGGTCCAAACAAGAGCATATAATTCTTTATCATAAGTAGAATAGTTCAGACTAGGCCCACTCAATTTTTTAGAAAAGTATGCAACAGGTTTGCCATCTTGTAATAACACACCTCCTAATCCAATTCCACTAGCATCACATTCAAGCTCAAAAGTCTTATTAAAATCAGGAAGTTGGAGTAAAGGAGCATGTGTCAACTTATCTTTCAATACCGTGAAGGCTTCTTCCTGTGCGGTACCCTAAACAAAAGGCACATCCTTCTTTGTAAGCTCGTTGAGAGGTGCAGCAATGGTGCTGAAATCTCTCACAAAACGCCTATAGAAACCAGCGAGGCCAAGGAAACTCCTCACTTGTGTGACCATTTTGGGTTGCGGCCAACTCTCAATAGCTTCAATCTTGGCTTTATCAACTTCAATTCCCTATGGAGTAACAACATAGCCAAGAAAAGATACTCGCTCGGTGCAAAAGGTGCACTTCCCAAGGTTACCAAACAAACGTGCATCACGTAGAGCAATAAAAACATCACGTAAATGTTCCAAATGTTCTTCCAAAGATTTGCTATAAATCAGTATATCATCAAAAGAGACCACCACAAATCGTCCAATGAAAGCACGTAAAACTTCATTCATTAGTCTCATGAAAGTACTAGGTGCATTAGTCAACCCAAAAGGCATGACTAACCACTCATATAAACCAAACTTAGTTTTAAATGTTGTTTTCCATTCATCTCCCAATTTCATACGAATTTGATGGTATCCACTACGCAAATCAACTTTGGAGAATATTGTAGAGCCACTCAATTCATCAAGCATATCATCTAGCCTAGGAAGAGGATGACGATAAAAAATAGTAATATTATTAATGCCTCTACAATCCACACACATATGCGACGTACCATCCTTTTTAGGCACTAGTATAATCGGAACAGCACAAGGACTAAGAGATTCGCGTATATAACCTTTGTCGAGCAGCTCCTGTACTTGACGCATAATCTCCTTCGTCTCCTCTGGATTGGTACGGTATGGTGCACGGTTGGGTAGCGATGCACCGGGAATTAAGTCAATTTGATGCTCAATCCCTCGAATAGGTGGTAATCCCGGTGGCACGTCTTGTGGAAAGACGTCAGCGAACTCCTGCAAAATGTTAGTGACTGCAGGGGGCAAAGAGGAAGGCACGTCCTCGAATGAAAATGATGCCTCTTTGCACACAAAAGCATAGCAAACAGATTTGCTAAAATCTAGCTCATCAATATCAGATTTGGTGGCAAGTAAACATGCACTTTTTAATTTAATTTCAGAAGCAACAGTAGATGGTTTATTATTAGGCTTCATTTGTTGCTCAAATTCTTTTGCCACAATCTGATTTTCACTCTTATTTTTCTCCTGTTTTGCTTTATTAGCTCTATTAATATCGTCTTTCAAAATGGAATCAGGAGTCATAGGAAGCAAAGTAATATTTTTGTCCTTATGAACAAGAGTATACTGATTGTTTCTACCATGGTGTACAGAATTTTTATCAAATTGCCATGGTCTACCAAGTAATAAGGAACATGCTTGCATAGGTACCACATCACAATCAACATAATCAGCATATGTAGAGATACTAAAATGCAGACGAACAGTACGTGTTACCTTAACCTTGCCGCTGTTGTTGAACCATTGGATGTAGTAAGGATGTGGATGTGGTCTTGTGGTGAGAGACAGCTTCTCCACCATCTCCATGCTAGCCAAGTTGTTGCAGCTCCCTCCATCTATGATGACGCGAACAGAACGTTCCTTCACAACTCCCTTTGTATGGAACAAATTATGCCTCTGATTTTGCTCAACTTGTGTAACCTGCACACTCAAAACACATTGAGCAACTAAACATTCATACCTGTCAGCATCTTCAGCAGCCATGTATTGAGTCTCATGATCAGAATCATCTCCACCGTGTTCTTCATGTGTAAGAAGAGCCAAAGTCTCCTCATCATAGTCACTAGCGGACCCATACCCACCATCCTCAGTAGCAATCATCACACGCTGAGATTTGCATTCTCTCGCAAAATGTCATCTTCCCTTACAACGATGACAAATAATAACACTTGTGTGCCCTGTAGACGCCATGGAAGAAGAAGAGCTGTGTGCAGGCCCGGCAGGTGTGCTCTTGGCAGGTAGTGGTGGTTGTGCCTACTTTCTTGTATCACAGTTGGAGGTGGTACCTGAAGGAGGTGATGGTGCAGTGGAAGTAGATGATGCACGTGGTGTCCATGATGAAGGTCGACCTGCAGAAAAGTTAGTTCACGCCAATTCCTGTCGATCCTGCACTTCACGTTCAGCTTTACAAGCAAGATGTAATAAACGAGTGATATCATTATAATCCTTATAGTCTAGAATGGTTTGAATCTCTCTATTTAATCCACCCAGAAAACGTGCAAGCATAGCTTCATTCTCCTCAACAATACCACATCTAATCAAGCCAGTTTGTAATTCCTGATAATATTCTTCTACCGAATTTTTTCCTTGTCTTAAGCACTGCAATTTTTGAAGTAATTCACATTGATAATATGGTGGAACCCAACGAGTACGCATAGCAGTTTTCAAAGCAGCCCAAGTAGCTGGAACAGGATATAATCGACAATGTTCAGACCACCAAACACATGCAAAGCTAGTGAAAGCACAAACAGCAGCAGGAACACGTCTCTCCTCAGGATATTGTAAACATGTAAATCGTTGTTCAGTTTCTAACTCCCAAGTAAGATATATATCAGGAACATATCTACCCTGAAATGGTGGAATATTCAATTTCAGTTTAGGGAGATGGTCATGATCTCGTACCTGAGGGGGAGCCCTAACATTGCCATTATTTGCATGTGGACGACCTGGTGGTTGTGGTGCTGGTGGTTGAACGTAGTTCTGATTTTGATCAACCTCATCCTCGTAATCTCCCGCATAATCAGCCTCCTCCACATCAGCAGCAGGAGCCACAAAAGTATCAACAGCAGCACCAACAGTTTGGCCAGGCTGAAGAGGGACATGGCTCGCTCGGCGGAGGGCTGTTTCCCGACGTGGAGGTAGTCGTTGTTGTTGTTGTTGTAGTAGAGGTGCGGCAGGTGCAGCCGGTGGTGGTGGTGGAAAATGCGAAAGCAATTCAGCAAACTTGTTATCGAGCTTTGTTTCAAATGTCTTCTCCATGCCATCTATCTTCTCCATGGCCTCCTCAAATATGTTTAGCACATCTTGCACCTATCCACTCATCATTTGCTGAAACTTATCATGAAGCTCCTTGTTCATCAAGTTCTCCCAGTCAGTCTCGCCGGCTTGTGATCCTGGCATGGTTAGCGGCAATAGAAACACACAAGAATATGTTCCTACAGACTACTAACAGGTGGTGGTGGTGGCGGGTGTCACAAATCCGTCAAGAAAATCTCAAATTCTTACCAGTTCTTACCCAGCAGCAGGCGGTGATCGGCAACCGATGTAGTCAAAACTCTCAAAGCTTGGATAAAGCGATTACCAGGGAGAGTCAAACGCACGATGTAGATGTATGTGGAGCTGGGAAGGCTTATAATATGGTAGCAAAAAGGGTCAGCAATAATCAATTCAGAGATGCAAAGTTGAATAAACACTCAACGACGGTACTGTGATGGTCCTAGGCTAGACCGTGCTAGAGACGCGAGCCTAGAACACTAACAAAATCACGGCGCTGCACGTAAATAAGGGAAAAGCACACTCTGGGAACTTTTTTTTCCTTTTGTTTTTTTTGCGCTCTTTTTTTTTGCGCTCCTTTTTTTTCGAAAATTCACTATAATGGTGAGTGTCTCAAAACTCTTCTGAGGTCAAACTGACAGGGTGGGCACGAAATTTTTTTTGACTATTTTTTTTCACAAATCAGGGCAGCGGCGATTTTTTCGCAATTCACTATTTTTTTTCCCGAGACCTACTCAGGCAAACAAACCTAATATGAAAAGAAATCGGATTGGTGGTGGATATATGGTGGTAGGATATGGCAGCGGTGGTGATATATGGTAGCGGTGGTGGTATATGGATACGGATTCAGAGCGGTGGCGGATAAGCAGTGGTGGTAGATGGCAAGGCGATGATGATGGTGTGGCGGCGGCGTGACAACTTGTGACGAGAACTCGAAACTCTAAAAGACTAGACTCTAAGACCAGCAACTTGACACGACGATGCAACCGCAAATTGGACAAAGCAAAAACCCTAAGAAGATTATGCAAAAGCTCAGATTGGTTCGGATATGATGAACTAACCCTAATTTTTTTTTTTGTGGCTTTTTCGTGGACTGTACGTATGAAGAACGGACTCGATCTAAACTATGAAAAAATGTAAAATCTCACCGAGCAACCTGGAAATCTGATACCACTTGATAGAGGCAAAGGTGTCCCGTCTTTCGATGAGATGGTGGCTATCGTTTTGCACGAAGTCGACTTTGACGATCCGTCTACGAACGTGCGAGGACGTCACGCCTTAGCAATCGCTAAACCAACTCCGAGAGGTTATTAACCACACCGGAGCACGATCAACCTGACCACGAAGGTCTGTTTCCTATAGGCAAACGAAGAACAAGCAAGAAACTAAGATTGCAATCTGGATATTGCGAATATAAGAGGTGGGGTTCTGTGACGCCTTGGTCTGGTCGTTGAACACAAACGAAGTACGCCAAGTTGCAGCAATGGCGAACTTTTAATCTAAACAAAACCCAAAGTCTAAACGACGCCCTAAGGGCTGTATATATGGAGGAAGAGGAGGGAATTTCGTGGCCCTTGAGGGAGGGGTCCGAAACCAACCCTAACTCTTGTTTCCCCACACATACGGACTCTAAAAACAGCCTATACTTAAGTATTTCGAAATTACATGGGCCCGGCCCAATAATAAGGTGATGCAGCACCTAGAATAGCCTATGGACGAATATTATGAAGTGGCATCTTGTATATTTCGTCCAAGGCTTCATGCACTCATTATGGTGGCTTCAAAGTCCTGGAATCATCACTTGTAACTCCGTTCTTGTTCCCCTTGCGCATGCCAACATCTCCATGCTTGAACTTGCTCCAAGGTTCATCTTTCTTGTCCATGGTAGTCCCTTCATTTGTAAGCAAAACAAATGTATCTAATTTAGGCAGCATCATATTCTCATGAACATTGGAATCGTTACCAAGAAATGAAAGTACCTGATAATTCAATTGGCTTGCGCGAGCTCTAGTAATTGGTCCAGTATGTATAGCAGCAGGGGCTGTGGGTGTAACAATGGTATTGATGTCCTCATCACCAACAATTACACTCTTCTATTCATCACAAAATGCCATTGACCAACGCATTTATTGAACATATATAGAAGACCCATTAGTTTTCCTTGCTACAACCACTGAAAAAATACTCAAGTCAACATACAAGTTGTGGCATGGTACAAAACATGGGCCTAGTTCATAAGAGACTTAAGTGTTTGATCACTCCACAAAACACTATGGAAGAGCCCAAGTCTTCAATCACCAAACCGACATCAACTTCCATTAAAAGAAAATAGAAGGTGTACAAAAGCCATAATATCTTCGACTTGATACTTCCCGTCATTTGACCTTGCAAAAGCACCATATGTTTGACCAATATTATCATAGTACATCTGTTCAAACTTCTGAGTTACTCTTGAGTCCAAAGAACCAAAAACAAAAGACGTACAACAAATTGGCTTGGTAGTGTTGTTATATGCATGGGTCAAAGCCCAAAACATACTAATCATTTAAATGAAGTGAAGAAAACCAGTTACATGCACAGTTATCAGGAAGCAGCCATGAGCATATAGCCCAACTTTGTAGAAAATAAAGCATCATACCAGCATTCAACTTTTTACAAACTCATGCGTACAAGTTCTTACAAACACATGCGTGCAGATCCATGAGAGTATGCATGTTACATGAAATTAAAATAGTAGAGCAAAGCATTAGATTGCAGACATTAAACATCGTACAATATACAACACATGCTTGGTGGAGGAGCCCACCTAGAGCTTAGGCCCTCTGCCCATCATCTTGGCAGAGGGGATGCATCTTGACACCACTCTGAATAAAATGTATGCTGATAAGCAAAGGGAAGGTCAAAGGTGTGAGGACAAGCGGAGAGCACATGCAAGGGATCCTGCTGCAAATTCCTACACAAAAGGCAACCCTCTACTCAGTATTTGTAGATGCAAGTTCTGATCAAAGTTAATACACAAACCAACTGAGACCATCAGTTTAAGCTTACTCGAATTATGAAAAATGACACATGAATAATACCTCACACATATATATGTAGTTATGTATTAGTCAGATCCACCGATTGACCAAAAATGGGAGCATGTTGTTTCACTTAAATAAATATATAGACGCATTTGTTTTGTGTGCTAAGTAGGCAAAAGGATAGTCCCTTGAAGGTACAATGCCAACGATCTGTTCTGAAATCAACGACAGTTGAGATAATGTTTCTGAAATTGATGATATGATATGAGATCATCTTGAGTAATAGGCAGCCACACTATAACTGAAGTTATTAGCAAGCAAAAGCCACATTTTTGTTTTGAATCAAGCAGACAAAATCTATGAATAAATGTGACAGTTTAGAGATAAACTTGTTCAACCTAGATAGTTCTAATGAGTTTCTTCCTCAATAAAAGATGCAACTAATGTTGTCTTTGTGTTCTATACCTAATGCAAGACTTAATTATTTTCTTAGAAGTACAAGGAAAGGGAATCCAAAAATTAGATCAAGCAAGAGTGTACATTTCACCACTCACTGACATTGTTAAGTTTCACTTTCAGGAACAAATTACAGACTGTAGATGTGTTTCTTTTATCACCACAGATTTTCGCATATGATGGGTATTGAAATAGTAGAAGACCTTGGATAGGGAAAAAATGTGTACTAATTGCAACAAATATATCTACAGTAGCTGCATCTAGATTTCAATTGCCATTTCATTTTAAATACTTCACAAAACATGTGTGGACTGTCAATTCATCAAGGCTTGGATTTTCAATCTGTTCAGAAATCATTGAGGACTAAACTAGCAATTTGTGTTAATTTCTATGCTTTCATTTGTACTTTTAAAATTTACCATTCGCGGTTGTGGAAGTAGTACTATGAGCTTACTGGAACTATTACTCAAGTCTCAGTGCCTTTGGTCTCAGTTTTTACCTATGCTCTCTTCCTCTCTGTTTCGTCAATCTTCCATCAAATGTACTTGGCCATTTGTGCTTTTTCTGTCTTGTGAGCTCCTCGCCTATTTCAGTGAGCAAAACCATGCTATTAATGAGCCCTAACAAGTTCATAGAGGAAGACCAGATTGACTTTATTGACATGTTAATGATCAGTAGTCAGCCTTTCTTACTCAAGTGCTATAGTTTTCAGTTCCAACCAAGTATTGTATGTGCATAGAACTAGCTAGCAATGTATAATTAACATGCCACAGACCAAGGATTTTAGATTTTTTTGCAAAAATCAAGAGTGAGCAGTGGACCGAAAATATTCAATTCAACTGCACATGGCTAGAACAAGAGGGCTATATTCAACTTACTAACTGAACTTCGGTACAAATAGGTATCTCCAAATAACTAATACGATCCCAGCCACTAGTGCAAGGATTTGAAACGACAATTAAGAATTGAACATATAAGATCACCTCGTGTCGTCAGTAGCAGCCAATTGTTATGGTCAGAGGAGTAGACTACTCCACGCATCTCCAGGGGTATTGTTCTGCACAGCGGAGGGAGCAACAGCAACTTGACCAACTCAACAAAACCAGTATGGAAGCAATAACAAGCTCCTGTGCAAACATCCATGAGAAAATCACCTGCTGCCGTGAGGAGAGAATTCAAAAATGTCATGTGCAAGAAGGGTTCATTATTGAGACGTTCAAGTTGATTTAAAATTGACAATAGAAAACCAGCTCACGTATACACATTAAAGGCAAACTTACAAGAAGACCTTTCGAAAAAGCACGCGCACGTTAATCTTTCCTATGTTTATAGGTTCTTCTACTTTTCTTATTGAGTAATGGACGTGCATCAAAGCCACTGGGCCTTCATAGGCTTGATGAGTGGATAATACATATGGGTTTAGAATAGGCGGGCAGGATTTTGAATCGCAGGAAAATCTAACATGTGAAGCACACTTGCCGGACTTCGGATTAAAACATAACTAATCTATTCAGCCATTCAAAAAGAAGCTCATGAAGTGTTTTTTTTGAACCCCCCTCAAAAAATGTAATCAACTGTTGCAGACAAAAAACAAGGAGGAATTATCATAGTATATCATTGACCTTTATTTTTTATACACATTTACTACAGACTATCTTCTTCACAATTTTTCAAACTAACAAGTAATAAACTGTCTTTCCCACACAGAAAAGAACAAATAGACAGTCTTTATGAACATTCCTTCCATCCATTTATATGTGTATATATATTGACTCAAATATATTTTCCTCACATGTGTCGCCATGGTTCTTCACATGAACTTCCTTTTCTTTGAGAAATTGAAGCAGTGCCGGGTTTTTTGACATGATGCAGTGACCTAGAAGTGAACACACACTAATATAGTCATCACTGCAATGCAAATATATGCTCTACTAACTAATGGGCATGCTTCAAGTTATTTTTCACAATCCCTGCAAGTATTGTCTCTGCGGTGATACACTACGGCGGAAAAGCACATGTGTGTGAAGCCACTCAAAAAGAAAATTAAAAAAACTGACAAAGACAAGCAAACACTATCATGTATATCCTTTACTTTTTTATGTCCATGTACTGATGTACCCCATACTATCTGCAACCTAATAATTTTGTGTATTGTGTCGATACTCCTTTCTTTAGGCGGTCAATACTACTCACTGAGATGACTTACAGTAGCGATTCCCATCCAACAAGCGACTGCTATTCATTGAGAAAACAGAACAATGCCACACCACTAATGCCATGACCTAGACCTGGAACCACCTGACTATAATCACGCAAGGCATACCATCAGATTATAAACCATTCATAATAAAATATGGACTCCATATAGCAACATACGAGAAGATAGGTAAGAAAAAACTGCATCTTACTTGTTCAGATCTGGAGGCGGGGCCAGGACAGGGGTCGTCGGAGGAGGAAGAAGAACGGCAGGCTGCTCCTCAACAGCAGTTGGTGCGGCGGATTGTCAGGCCAGTGATTGTGTCTCTGAAGAATTCCCCTGTTTCTGTGTGTCGGAAGCAATCTCAGCCGTTGATCTGCCATCCAGTGGCTCTCCAGTGAAGATAACGGTTCGCCACTGGCTTGTCATCAGAGTCGTGGATCCTTCATCCAACGGCTATCATCGCCCCAAGTGACGCTGTTCATCGCCCGACACGCCATGTGCTCTGCTTCCACTTTATGTTCTGCTTTTCTCTCTGTAATGGCTATAAAGCCACCCCTCGCTCTCAGTTTTGGACATGCTGTTATTGTAATTGGGTATAAACCCTAGCCTCCGGTGGCGTGCTTGCTACTTTCCTCTTCCTGCAATACAAACCCTAGCGGCAATTTTCCCCAAATTCATCTCTGAATTCGTGTGAGAAGGAGTCTAGTTCGCTCAAATCCTTGTCAGGGTCCTGACAATTGGTATCAGAGGCCCAATCGGTTCTCAGAGGTGTTGGATCTGGCGTGTAGAGGTTGGCACATCGGCCCTAAAATCCCTCTGCAAGTTCCTGATCAGGCGGCGGTGTAGGAGGCGGCCGGAGTGGCAAAATTCGGAGGCAGTCTGAAGTCAGTTCTGGTTGCCAGAGAGCAATTCTCCTGCGGTAAAATCCCAGCAGCTGAAATCGGGTGGTGCTTCTTGGTGGCGGGCGCAGGAGTCGGAGTTGGCGGCGGTAGAACATAAGCTCGTTGGCTAAATCCCTCCCTTCCCACCCCTTTCGGGAATTAAGGAGGGAATCATGTCCCTGTCAGATGAGTTTGGTGACACAGGTGTCCTGCAGCTCCAGTCGCTGGAACTGGATATCAAGACCCTACAACGCTACTGTGAGGAGGACAAGAAAGAATTCCAGGACTTCCAGTCCATGGTCAACAAGAACTTTGTCACAATGCAGCAGAATCTCGACAAGATCCAAGACAACTTTAAGCGCTTGTTACTTCTTCCTGAACCAGCCGCGATCCCTGATGAGTAGTCAGCACAAGGGAGCGTGCAGCCCAAGCATCCGCAGGTCCATTCTCCAATCATTGCATCGGGCAGGCCCAAACAGCTGATTGTGAATACACCACCCTCAGTAGCTATGGTGGAGAAGGAGGCACCACCCATAGGGACAGCAGTATTGAGAGATAATACAGGAAAAGAGCTCAATTTGGATGGTACACCTAAAGTGCCATATCGTCACCCCAATTTTGCCAACACCAGAGCTGTAGCACCTCAAGTCCCACCTCCCCAGCAAGAACCTGTTCAAGTGGACGATCATGCACAAGAGGAGTGGCCAGATGGAGGAGAAAGAAATAAAAGACCTCACTCCCCATTCGAGGAAAGAAGGAATGTGCTCACAGTGAAGCCAGCCAAACTGAACATTTCTGAATTCAGTGGTACTGACCCAGAGTCATGGATTCAGAACTTAGAACAGTACTTTGCTGCTGCAAGAACTCCATTAGAGCATAGAACCGAATTAGCAGTCTCTTATTTGCAAGGCCCGGCCATACAATGGTGGAGAGGAACTGGGTTTTCCCCCCGCAATGTGCCATGGCATAGATTCTGCTCTTATCTTGCAGATAGGTTTTCTATAGACTCTGCTTGTGACATTGTCAATTCTTTCCATGCTATTTCCCAAACCTCTACTATGGCTGTGTATGTGGAGCAGTTTGAAGAGCTGGTGAATTGCATGAGAAGAGAAAACCCTGCTATACCCAATTACTATTATGTAACCAGTTTCCTTTCTGGGCTGTAGCCTTACATCAGAAGCCATGTGGAGTGTTTTAAACCAACAGATATGCAGACAGCAGTATGGTATGCTAGGAGAATGGAAAAAGCTGGGGCTCCTACTCAACCCAAGTCTTATATTCCTCAACCAAAAAGACAAGTGGTATTTGACCAAGCAAAACCACCCCTTGCTGCTCCAATACAAAACAGAAACACAATCATACAGCAAGCAAAGCAAAACTAAGTCTGCTACAAATGCAGAGAACCTTGGGTTCCTGGCCACAGACAAGTGTGTAGAATGAGCCAAAAAGCACAAGTACAGGCATTGCAAGCACAGGAAGAAGAAAATGCAGAAATCATCTATGTCACAGATTTTGAAGATCCTGAGCTAGACCAAGTTGCACCACCTCCTGATAATTCTGTGCTCCAAGTCTCTATGCATGCTGCTATGGGCATTGGTGCAGTTAAGAACACTTTTATCTTAACTGTTCAGATGGGCAAAACAATGGCTACTGCACTTCTAGACAGTGGCAGCACCTCCACATTTGTGTCTCCTGACATAGCTGCAAAACTACCTATTGCACCTACTCCAAACCCAAAGATCAAAGTGCTAGTAGCTAGTGGAGGAGTTCTGCCGAGTGAGTTCACCTCTCACAACTGCCCCTGTGAAATACAAGGCATACAGCTACAAAACACCTTCAGAGTCTTAAAACCGAAGGGATATGATATCATTTTGGGAGTGGATTGGTTAAGAAAATACAGCCCTGTGTTGATGGACTTCATTAAGATGGAAATGAGAATTAATGCAACACCAACTACTCAAGCCACTTTTGTGGATGAAACTGTGCCATTATATTCCCCTGTGGAAATCATAGATGATGCAGAAAAATTAATGGATCAAGCTGTCTGTGGATTTTTCCTCCTGTCTACCTGTCACACTGTAACAAATGCTGTTGATCGCCCCATCCCTATGGAGCTCCAAGAACTTATTCAGCAGTATGACAAATTATTCAGTGCACCTAATGGATTGCCTCCAAGCAGAGCTTGTGACCACAGAATTCCACTAGTAGAAGGAGCAAAAGTTGTGAATCAGCGACCTTACAAAGTGCCTCACCACCAGAAAGAAGCTCTAGAGAAAATCATTGCTGAGCTCCTCAAAGTTGGGCTGATTAGGCCTAGCACTAGCCCCTTCTCTTCTCCTGTACTCCTGGTCAAAAAGAAGGATGGAACTTGGAGACTCTGTATTGATTACAGAAAACTGAATGCTATCACCATCAAAAACAAATATCCCATTCCCATAATAGAGGATCTTCTGGACCAGTTAAAAGGAGCAACAGTTTTCTCTAAGATAGATCTCAGAAGTGGATACCATCAGATAAGAATGGCTGAGGAAGACATCCACAAAACAACTTTCTCTACATTGCAAGGGCGCTTTGAGTTCCTAGTGATGTCTTTTGGGCTAACAAATGGACCCCCTTCCTTCCAGGCTCTTATGAACTTTTTGTTTGGCCATTTTGAATTTGTAGTAGTGTTCTTTGATGACATTCTAGTGTTCAGTTTGACCATGGCAGAGCAGAAACTACACCTGAAGAAAGTCTTCCAAGTACTGCAAGAAAATCACTTATATGCCAAACTGGACAAGTGTTCTTTTGGACAGTCTGAGATAGAATATCTGGGTCATGTTATTAACAAGGAAGGTGTGGCAACAGACCCCACAAAAATTGCTGCTATAAAAGAATGGCCAACTCCCACAACAGTCACTGAACTCAGAAGTTTTTTGGGCCTGAGTGGTTATTACAGGCGATTTATTCAGGGATATGGCATAATTTGCAGGCCCCTTTTTGACTGTCTAAAGAAAGGCACATTCTCCTGGCAGCAAGAGCAACAAGCAGCATTTTCAGCTATTAAAGAAAAGCTAACACAAGCTCCTGTTCTGGCATTGCCAGATTTCTCCAAACCATTTATCCTAGAGGCTGATGCAAGTGGATATGGTCTGGGAGTTGTACTGATGCAAGAGGGAAGACCCCTGGCTTATTTCAGTAAATCCATAGGACCCAAAGCAGCAGCTTGGTCCACCCATAACAAAGAAGCTCTAGCAATTATTGAGGCTGTAAAAAATGGAAACACTACTTCCTAGCAACTTCTCTGATTATCAGAACTGACCAGGAGAGCCTGAAATACATTCAAGAGCAAAAGCTAACTGAGGGAATACAACATAAGCTTTTGCTAAAGTTGCTAGGTTACAATTTTATAGTGGAATACAAAAAGGGCAAAGAAAATAGAGCTGTTGATGCCCTGTCAAGAGTGAAGCACATGATCTCCCTCCTCTCCACTAGTGTTACTACGCCAAAGTGGATATCTGAAGTTCCCAAAAGCTATGCTGCAGATCAAAAGGTCAAAGATCTCATAGCTTAGTGTGCCACCAGCAAAGATAATTCCACTGGTTACACCTACAAGAATGGTATCTTGAGATACAAAAACAAAATTATCATTGGAACTGCAACTTCCTTGAGACAGGACATACTAAAGACATTCCATGACTCAGAATTAGGAGGCCACTCAAGAGAAAGAGCAACATATCACAGAGTACACTTGGTATTCCACTAGCATGGACTCAAACAAGATGTTATTAATTTCATCAAACAGTGCCATGTGTGCCAACTAAACAAAGCTGAGCACACTCCTTACCCTGGCCTGCTTGAGCCCCTGCCAGTCCCTGATTTTGCTTGGGCCCACATTAGTATGGATTTTGTGGAAGGATTGCCAACTTCTGAGAACAAGGACCTTATTCTGGTTGTTGTTGACAGGTTCACAAAATACTCTCACTTCATTGCTATGAAACACCCCATAACAGTCCAATTTGTAGCCAGAGCTTTTTCTGATACAGTGTTTAAACTACATGGAATGCCATTGGTCATAGTCACTGACAGGGACAGGATTTTCACCAGCAAATTGTGGCAGCAACTGTTCAAATCCCTCAACATCAAACTGCACATGAGCACTAGCTACCATCCACAAACTGATGGCCAAACAGAAAGGGTGAACCAATGTTTGGAAAACTACTTGAGATGCATGTGTTTCCAACAGCCAAGAAAGTGGCATGGCTTGCTATCCCTAGCTGAGTGGTGGTACAATACAAGTTTCCATACTTCACTGCAAATGACCCCCTTTCAAGCCTTGTATGGATTTCCTCCACCCATGGTAGCTGAGTCTGCACTACCTGACTCCATTTCTGAGGACAGTGAAGATTTACTGCAGAACAGGGAACTGGCACTGGAAGTGATCAAGCAAAATTTGTCCAAGGCACAACAAAGAATGAAGCATTATGCTGACAAAAACAGACATGAAAGGTCCTTTGAGGAAGGGGATATGGTTTACTTGAAACTGCAACCATATAGACACACATCATTGAGTCTGCATCGACACCTCAAATTGCACTCCAAGTTCTATGGTCCATTCAGAATTTTGCGACGAGTGGGCAGAGCTGCTTACCAACTCCTTCTACCTGAAGGCTGTCTCCTGCACAATACCTTCCATGTCAGCCAGCTCAAAAGGCACATTGGCCCAAAAGTGGTTCCTTCCAAGAACTTGCCCTTGGTGGATGCTGATGGAGTGATAAAAATGGAACCGGAAGCAATACTGGACAGAAAACTAATTCCCAGGCCTCAAGGCAACATCAGCATTCCAGTCGTCTGATGGTTGATCAAGTGGGTCAACATGCCTGAAGAACCAGCCACTTGGGAGGACTCGGCCTTCATACAGAAGGTTTTTCCTTCCTTCCAAGCTTGAGGACAAGCTTTGTCTCAACAGGGGGGAATTGTCAGGCCAGTGACTGTGTCTCTGAAGAATTCCCCTGTTTCTGCGTGTCGGAAGCAATCTCAGCCATTGATCTGCCATCCAGTGGCTCTCCAGTGAAGATAAAGATTCGCCACTGGCTTGTCATCAGAGTCGTGGATCCCTCCTCCAATGGCTATCATCGCCCCGAGTGACGTTGTTCATCGCCCGACATGCCATGTGCTCTGCTTCCACTTTCTGTTCTGCTTTTCTCTCTGTAATGGCTATAAAGCCACCCCTCGCTCTCAGTTTTGGACATGTTGTTATTGTAATTGGGTATAAACCCTAGCCGCCGGTGGCGTGCTTGATACTTTCCTCTTCCTGTAATACAAACCCTAGTGGCAATTTTCCCCAAATTCATCTCTGAATTCGTGTGAGAAGGAGTCTAGTTCGCTCAAATCCTTGTCAGGGTCCCGACACGGATCCTCCGGCGTATGGTGCTGCTGTTCCCGGCACGCGGAGGATCCTTGGTGGCGGACGGCGCTACTGTTCCTTGGCGGCGGACGGTGCTCCTCCGTCGCAAACGGCGCTGCTGCTACTGCAGACTAAGGGAAGGGAGGCCGGGGTCCGAGATGTGGTGGTGCGAGGTGACCGGCGGGTGGTTTGGGGCGGAGGTGCGCAGGTTGGGAGCGGTGGCGCGGTCGGGTTATGGTTAGGGTGTGTGGGTGGCGAGATATATAGAGAGGGGTGAGATTGGGGATCGAACAACTCGGGGTCGATGGGTCTGGTGTTTTTCTTTTTTTTTCTGCGCTGGTGCGAATCGGGTGTTTGGCATGGCGCGCGCATGGCTCTCTTTGCGCGCCATATTTTTTAGACATGGGATGAAGGGAAACACCGACACTTTTTATGTCCACATGAATAGCGACACACAAATAGACGGCATTGTCTTCATCTACCAATAGAAATTTTGATGGTGTTTTTATGAGTTTTGGCGATAGATAATGTGTCACAAACTTATAATAATACTAATATACTATGTGTCGGTATAGTTTGGGACAAAAAAGTGTCGGCGATTCTCACTTATACCAACCACTGCATGTCGTCTTTGTAGTGTCGCGGTGTAGTGCGGGGGAGTTCCGGTTTGCCATCCGCCAGCCCTGCCATCGCCACAGCCTCTTAATCGACCTCCCTCTGCACCACTAACGCGGTGCTGACCACTTGGTTCGTTGCCGCTAGATATAGCTGCAATGGTTCTTGTGGTTTAGGCGCAACTAGTATTGGTGTAGAGGAGAGGTACTTCTTCAAATCCTGTAGGGTTGCCTCGGCCTCTGGGGTCCATTCCATTGGGCCCGCCTTCTTCAAGATTTTGAGAAAGGGAAGGGCACGCTCGGCAAACTTGGAGATGGACCTGCTGATGGCGGCAACGCAGCCAGTGAGCCGACGCACATCCTTGATCTGCCTAGGCGCCTCAATTTGCTCAATGGCCTTGATCTTATTTGGGTTCACCTCAATCCCACGCTGTGACACAAAGAACCCGAGAAGTTTGCCGGACGGAACACCGAAGACACACTTCTCAGGGTTCAGCTTGAGGTTGATCTTGCTCAAATTTGCAAATGTCTCTTCTAGATCTTGTACGAGTGTTGCCCTGTCCTTGGTTTTGACCACTATGTCATCCATATAAGCTTCCATATTTCTATGCAGTTGAGGCTCAAAACCAATTTGGACTGCTCTTGCAAACGTTGAGCCAACACTCTTCAACCCGAGAGGCATCCGTAAGAAACAATACGTACCACATGGGGTAATGAATGTTGTCTTCTCTTCATCTTCTTTCGTCATGAAAATCTAGTGGTATCCCGAGTAAGCGTCGAGGAATGTTAACAAGTCACACCCGGCCGTGGAGTCAACAATCTGGTCGATGCGCGGTAACAGGAAAGGGTCCTTTGGACAAGCCTTATTGATGTCTGTGTAATCAATACATAGTCTCCACTTCCCATTTGCCTTGCGCACAACCACCGGATTGGCCAACCACGTCGGATGGAGTACCCCTCTTACCAAGTCTGCCACTTCCAACTTCCTGATTTCCTCTGTGATGAACTCTTGCCGTTCCAAAGCTTGCTTGTTGACCTTCTGCTTGCCGGGTCGCGCATGAGGATAGACATCAAGATGGTGCTCAATCACTTCCCTGGGAACGCCGGGGATGTCAGATGCTTGCCATGCAAACACATTGACATTCGCCCGCAGGAAAGTGACGAGCGCGCCTTCCAATTTGCTATTGAGGGTGGAGCTTATGGTGAAAGCCCCTCCCGTGCCATCCTCCTTGACGGACACCTTCTTGGTCTCTGGTGGTGCAGCTCTGGATTTCTTGCTCTTGCTGGTGGAGTTCTCTGGCGCGTCCTCGACGGGAGCACTACACTCCGAAGAGGTGTGCTTGCCGGAGTGGGTGTGAGAGGTCTTGCCAGTCTTCTTCCCCCTGGGGCTTCACGGGCAGGAGCAAGTGCCTCAGCGGCAGTTGCCGCGACTGCCTCCCGGTAGAGTTGGTCAGCGCAGTTCAGCGCATCCTTCTTGCCGGAGGGGACGGTGATGATATTTCATCGGCCCAGGCATCTTCGGCATGTTGTAGGCATAATGTGAGGCCGCCATGAACTTGGCTAGCACTGGGGCCGAGGATCCCGTTGTAGGGCAAGGGGATCTCGGCTACATCGAAAACAATCCTCTCCATCCTATTGTTCAACTCGCCTCCAAACATCACAGGCAGCGTGACCTTTCCCTTCAGCTAGCTCCTTCCCGGGTTGACCCCTTGAAATGTGCCCGTCTCTTTGAGGTCTCCATCAGGAATCTGCAGCCTTTTGATCACAACAGGCGAGATCAAGTTCAGACCGGCCCCGCCGTCAACTAGCATTTTTGTCACCTTGAGGTTGTGTATCGTTGGCGAAACCAACAATGGCAAACACCCGACCGCAGTTGTGCAATCAGGGTGGTCCTCGTGTCAAAAATGATAGGCGTGTTGGACCACTTCAGTGGCTTTTGAGCATCGAATGATGGCTCCGCTGCTGTGATCTCACGCGCCCACTGCTTGAGCTGGCGGTGAGAGGTGTGCAACGAGGCACTACCGTCGATGCACATGGCCTCCATAGCTTTCTGGAACTCATGCTCGCCGGACTCGTTGTCCTCGCCATGATTGTCGTCTTCTTGCTTCTTGTCGCGGCCCCGAGTGGGCGTCTCTTGCTGGTTATCCTTGCGGGGTGACCTCCTTGGTCGCCACGCTTCTTACCGGATCCCTCGGCACCATCCTGACCCTTCTCCTTGTCTCGCCTCTCATATTCAGCTTTTTGCTTCTCAGCAAGCAGCTCAACTTGCCGGCAGTTCTGGAGGTCGTGGCCCTTGGTGCGGTGGATCTTGCAGTATTGCTTGTCGGAGCCTCCTGGATTGTCGGCAGCCGCCAAGTCCTGGCAAGCGGCGCACCCGGCAATTTCATTGCTGGGGTCGTCTGCCTTGGCCTTCTTGGCAGTGCCGGTGTCCTCGGATCCCTCGACGGCAAGCACGGTCTTGCCCTTGCGCTTCCTGTTGCGGCACCGGCCCTTCTTCGTTAGGGCGGCTGTGTCTTCATCTATGGAGTTAGTTTTCGTGCCAGCGTCCTCGCCGAGGTACTTCCTCCCCTCTTCAGCTCGAGCACACCTATCGGCTAGAACGTAAAGTTCGGCCACATCTTTGAACTTGTTCATCGCTAGCTCTTCACGCATCTTGCGGTTGCGCACATTCTGCTGAAATGCGCTGATCACGGCGGCGGGATGAACATCCGGGATGTTGTACTACACCCGCCTGAACCTTTGTATGTACTTGCGCAGGGTTTCACCTTCCTTCTGGGGGATGATATGCAAATCGCTTGCCTGGCCATGAGCTTGGTGGCCTCCGGTGAAGGCGCCAACGAACTCATGACACAAATCCGACCAAGAAGAAATGGAATCCGCCAGCAAGTGCATCAATCGTGACATGACATTGGGTTTAAGTGCCAACGGAAATTAATTGGAAAGCACCTTGTCGTCGCGGGCTCCAGGAGCCCACATCGTGATGGTGTATATGCTGAGGAACTCCGACAGGTGGGTCTTGTCGTCGTACTCCTCGCCAACATCGAGCTTGAATGTGCGGTTGGAGGGCCACTGGAACTGCCGCAGCTCACGAGTAAAGGCTGGGCAACCCACCTCGTAGGGTAGGCCGCCAGAGCCTCCCGGTGTAGGGTGGTCCACAGTGGGCCCCGCCCGCCTATCTAACGCCGCCGCTCGATGGTGGTTCGGGCGTCTACATGGGCTCGCTCCCAAAGAACTTGGCGCTGCTCGCGGTGGGTCCGGGGGTCGGACGGCGCTATGGATATGTTATCACCAGCGTCATCACGACCGACCGACACCCGCGGTGGCTGGCGTGGGGGAGGAGAGTGCACCGTGTCCACAGCACCTCCAGTCTTTCCACCACTGGAATGTGGTGGGTCGACAGAGCGCCGGCCCGAAGGCCCCGCTGGTCGCGGCTCATCTTTGTTGGCAACCCCGACGAGGCTCCGGATGGTGGCTCTCCACTCGTCGAGCTTTTCCGCAGCCGGAGGAAAATCGAGGAGCAACTGCGCGCGCGCCAAGGCTTCTGCTGGCGTGGGTGGCAGCGAAAGCTGCGTGGACCGTGACGCGCTCCGACTTCTAACCATGTTAGAAGGAGCTCTATCACAGCCTTGCGGCTGTGTGCCATTTTCACCAGCGCCTCGGCGTGCATGCTGGTCTTCTACGTCCCGCAAATGAGGCACATGACTCTTGCCACGGCGGCGCCCAGGGTCACCGGCGTGGTGACGCTGCTCGTCGCGCACAACCTGGGAAGAGCGCGTCGTGGGCGCTGGCGTAGGCGTCTTGGAAGTCGCCGCGCAGCCCGTGGGTGACACGACATCGCCCTTGGAGGGCCCCGCGCCGCCTGCTGGGGGTCCGGCTCCATTTTTGGATTTGGCGGCGTGCGGCCTATCATCTCGCGCACGAATGACGCCGCTCGCCAGGTTTTGACTACCAGATCGATGTGGGTGTTCGCGGGCCGCGACTCGGCTTCCGTCTGCGACCACCCCACCGCTCGCTCACACTGGTATGGGCCGGTCGGCTCCCGATGAACCGATCGTCGTGATTCTCACAACTGCGCCCCCTACCTGGCGCGCCAAAGATGTCGGTGGAAAACGACACCTATGGAATCACTGGGATCCCTTCTACGGTTGGCGGGCGCGGGGTTGTGAAAAGAGCAGGTCTGGCAGTCAACACAAGGATCGTTTACCCAGGTTCGGGCCGCAAGGATGCGTAATACCCTAGTCCTGCTTTGCTCTATATATCTGAGTGTTCTTGAGCTCTTGAACTAGCTATGGTGCATGCGTCGTCCAAAAGATCCGAATCCTTCTCCTGTACGCCTCGGGCCTCCTTTTATAGACAAAAGGGGTCGCCACAGTGGCACACAAGAGGTGGAAAGGTATACAGTGGTTAAGTTTATCCTCTAGCGCCGTCAGACAAACGCATTTAATGCGCTGCCGACGTGGCCCTCTTGCTTTATTGGGGACGGCGAGGAAGCTCGTCCCAGCTATCGCCTCCTCGCCTGGCTCCGACGCGTCTCTGAGCTGATGAGGCGTCGTAGCGCCATGTTGGCTAGCTGCTGAGCTGGCGCGGTGGCAGAGTCTTCACGAAGATCTGCATGCCACCACGCAGGTGCTTGCTGGGTTGGCCTAGAGGCCATGCATCGCCACGCAGGTGCCTGTCCAGCTGGTTGACCTGGCAGCTATATGGGAACGGCGGTGGAGTCTTGGTATACGTGGGCCTGGCCGTGGCCCCGCAGCCGCCTCAGCAAGGGTCTTGCCAGGGCCTCGGCAAGGGTCTTGCCGCAGCATGGTGGTCGTCCCCGGCAAGGATCTTACCGGGGGTCTTGTGGATTTCCTCGGCAAGGGCAAGGATCTTGCCGAGGATTGTCGTCTTCTGGTCCTCATCTAATCTTGTGTGCTTAGGATCTTCACAAAGATCTGCATGCCACCATGGAGATGCCTCCCGAACCTTGGTTCCAATGTGGTTGATGGTGTTGGGAACCTTGGGCTCAAGGGTGGTGCGCTCCGCTGGTGTTGGGCAAGTTGCCTGGCAAGGCTCTTGCCGGGGTTGCGGAGGGCGCCCGGCAAGGGCCTTGTCGGGGGAGTCCACCTCGCCCTCTTGTTCTTTGTGTCTCTGCTCTTGGCGTTGCTTTTTCCGTCGTGTGCCTTTGGCTTCTCTCCTCTGCCCTTCTTAGTGTGGCCGCGGGCGCGGCTCTGACTGCCCGTGCACAAGTAAAGGGGTAAAAAGGAGAGCCCCTACTTTTGTACACCGACAGCAAGTGCCTACATATTTAAGATTGAAAAAAGATAAGTGCCCCGTAATCCCCTATTTTTGTTTTCCCTCCGCCAGGTATTGCGGTAGGAAGAGAAGATGACTAAAGAAGCATCCAAGCCGGAGCCCATCCCGATCCCGCCACGGCCTGCTAGGCGCGGCCTGACAAGATCGGGAGTGGCGAGGCTGCGAAGGAGGGGACGGAGAGCAGCGTGGTGGTGCCCTGGTCACCACCTCCAGGACCAGCAAGAAGCCCCGGCTTGAGCACTGGTGGAGTCATCCACCAAAGCTCAGTGGGACGACTGTTAGAGCGGAGGCGAAGGCACCAACGGAACATCCCTCTCTGGCTATCAGCCAAAGAGACTGGTGAGATGGTGCTGGGGGAGGGGAAGAGCGGAAAGACGAGGCGGTAGGTCGCCAGTAGGAGGCGAAGGCATCAATGTCATCGTACTCCGACCTGACGCCCTGCCACCCCCATTCTCTATCTTCACTCATTTTCTCTCCATCAGTGCCGCTCCAGAGAAATGCCAGGCCCCCAGCCCGACGCCTTCCCCGGAGAAGCAGCCGAGGGCCAAGACAGCCCGGGGGCTCGGGGAGTGCCGCTCCCCACCTTGGCGGGTAGGAAGGCACACCTCCCCTCAACATCATCCCTAGGCCCACCGGAAGGGGCAGTGCTGGGAGTACCAACGAGCCTCAGCCTTGCATCTCGGGTAGACTTCGAGGATGCCAAGAACCTGGTCGCCGGGCTAACAAGCGGCAACAGCTCAAGGCAAGATGTCGCGTTACCCAACGGACGACCGACCATTACAAAAGAGACAAGCATTTCCCCACAATGGGGGAGCTTGATATCTCCCACACTACGGACGACTCGTCCGCCACGTCTTCTCCAGGCTTGGACGAGGCTCACTCCCCGAGCAACAGCACAAGCATTCGATGTTGCCAACCTCAAGCTACTGCCTGGGGCCTGGCCCCAGGCCCCTCTCTTCAGCATGGCCAGCAGAAAGCAGAGGATGGGGGGAAGGGATGCGAGGGTGAATGCCTCTGCTCTTCCCCCACCCCTCCTTTTATACGCGGGTCGAGGAAGAGAGTTGAACCCTCAATAGGTGACCGCCACCCTCCTCCACCAATTCAAGAAGACCGGGCCCCGCCTTGATACTCTCCTACACTACGTACCTCCGTTACCTACCCTGCATGATGCATGCATCATACGTGGCTGAGGATAAGGGCGTGGTGGGAAGAGTGAATTAGCAGTTACTCCCCCATGCGTTAAAGTCATTCACAGGGCATTACAAGAGTGGCCCCACCACAATTGGCTTTACGCGACGTGCGGCAAAACCAGAAACTGACCCGGACGCATGTTAATGAAGATACAAGGAAGATCTCAATGGGCTAGCCACTTCCACACCCCTGCCTGTGCACTTGTGAGAATCTACCACGACGATGCCCGACAGCTCGTTCGTGGTAGGCCCGGGGGCTTTTGTCGGTGCAACAAACCCTGGGTCCATTGCCCAGACTGTGCATAAGTACGAGAACAAGATCGCATCGCCAAGGTTAGATCGAAGCACAAGGGATCAGTTCTTTGAATGACCGGCGTGCAGCATAAGAACATCAAGAAGACCCAGAGGAGCAAGCCATTGCTAAGGGAAAAACCTCCCTTGTCGGGCAGGCGAACCTCGCAAGGTTTGGGTCACCCCCGGAAGCAAGCCTTCGGGTCGTCCCGGCAGGCCTGCCGGGGCTTACGAAGGCAGAACCACCCCACCGCACCACCTCATCACAACGCACTTCATCGACCGGTGAGGTGTCAAGCTCGAAAGTGACTAAGTGGCTGCTATTTGCCACATGGCAGCCACTTCCGACAAAAAACCCCTTCAAGCGACACCCATCCCGTGACGTGTCGAGCAAGGAGGCGCGAAGCTGGCAAAATAGCCCGGTAGGACCTACCAGGCAAGCTACAATATGACGTTGAGCGGCGCATTTAATGCGCTCTGTCAGCCTGCAGAGTTAGGTATGATAGCATTGTTTCCTATCTAATCAGTGCATACTGACTAATTTGCCACTGTGGTGACCCCTTTGTCTATAAAAGGAGGCCCAAGGCAACTGTAGAAAGGGTTGGCTAATCCATCCCCACACATACTCGTACATGCGTAGCCGTTTTCGCCCCGAGGCAACCGTGTCGGGCAAGCGTGTTGCGCTCACCACCATTTTTCCACCATCAATCCACCAAAGCAGGAGTAGAGTTTTACGCCATGCCGGCCCGAACCTGGGTAAAGACTGCCCGTGGGATCTCTGTCGTGTTGTTCCATGCTCCTCTACTCTTTGTGCAATGTGCCATCCCCCCGCCGAACCAGCAAAGGGGCACTTGGTCCCATAGGTGGCCGTGGTTTCCCATGACAGATAGTAATGAAACATCCACTACTTGAGGTATCCAATGAGGAGGCATATAATGTCCTTGTTGATCATGTTGCAGCCAAGGTTGAAACCACATTTGCTCCCTTGGTGATTTTGGTAATTAATGTCAACATACATATTGTTGGACTAACACTTTTATCTAGTATATTCCAGATAAGTTCAACTGGCATGGCAAGGACATGAGGATGTGGACCCCCCCCCTCAAAATGCCAAGGACAAGAATCGGCCAAGCTCCAAGACTCTACATTTTGGGTTAAGTGATCCAAGATCATATTGAGTCCATAGGAAAGCCAATACTATTAAAAGGGGATAAGGTTTTCATCATGACTCAATTGCTCAAGTGGTTAGTGATATTGCTCCAAAAATCCTCAAACACTTCTCAACATTACATCTATCCAAAATCCTAAAGTGACATCTCGGTCTCATCGAAAATCTCTATATAGGACTCACCGAATTGATCACATACACTGCCTAAGCCAAACTCTAGCATTTCAGTTCCACCGATATGGATCTCGGTCTCACCGAGATGGCGGGACCAAGTTTCTATTGTGAAGTTGCTTCATTTCAGAATTACTGAGATGAAACGACCAGAACTACCGAAATGAGGTCTTTCCCTAGCCATTGCACTTCAGGCACACCGAGATGTTCTCTTTGGTCTCGTCGAATCCACCAACGGTCGAATCTATTACACTAGTCGGTCTCACCGGGAATACGATCCGGTGTCACTGAGTTGGGTCAAAGACTTCTAACTATTGGATTTTTGTGTGAAGGCTATATATACCCTTTCACCCCTACTTACTCTGTAATAGAGCCATCAGAATGAACCACTACTTCCACTACATATTTTCTGAGCGACAACCACCTACTCATGTGTTGAGATCAAGAGATTTCAATCCTACCATTTGAACCTTTCCCATGTTTCTTTCCATTCAATCCCCTCTTCTACCAAAGCCAAATCTACGAGAGAGTGAGTGAGTGTTGGGGAGACTATCGTTTGATGCACAATAGCATGGAGCTCATAATCAATAACACCATCTATTACCTTAATGAGAGTGTTGTCTCCTAGATTGGTTAGGTGTCACTTGGGAGCCTCCAAGAGATTGTGGAGTTGATCCAAGGAGTTTGTAAGGGCAAGGAGATGACCTACTTTATGAAGATCTACCAGAGTGATGCTAGTCCTTCGTGGGCGTAAACCGTGATGGAATAGACAAGGGTGCTTCTACGTGCACCCTTCATGGGTGGAGCCCTCCGTGGCTGGCGCAACCGTTACCCCCCATGGGTTGAAGTCTCCATCAACATGGATGTACAATAGCGCCACCTATCAGAACGACACCAAAAATCTTTGTGTCCTCATTGCGTTTGATCTTCCACCTCTACCCTTTACTTTTTGCATCATTTCATGCTTTACTATTTCTATTGCCCTATCTCTAGATATGCATGTGTAGGAAGTCTTGGTGATAACCTTGACGAGTGCCAAAATCTACCTAATTTTCGAGAGAACTAAAAACCGCACTTTTGGTTGGTTAAGAGTCTATTCACCCCCCCCCCCCCCCCGTAGACCTATCCTCTCTAATCCTGCAATTGGTATCAGAGCTTTGGTCTCCATTGCTTTGGTTTAATCACCATTGGAGGAGAGATGGAAGTGTCTACTTTGGGGAGTCTTAGACATAGAGTTCCCATTCTTGATGGAGAGTACTATAACTCTTGGAAAAATGAAATCTTGCTATATTTGTTGAATTTAATTTGAGTAAGTATGTTCAATTTCCTTATGTGCCTCCAATTGATCCCTTGCACCCCACTCATGAAGAGGAAATTGACATGCTTCGTAATCTTAGAACTGTTAATCTTATCATTAAAGGATTACCTAAAAATGTGCTTGTTCGTATCCAAAACTTTGAATGCGCATACACTTTATGGAAGGACAATGAGATGTGCTTCCCCAATTACTCATTAAAGAACCTTAATGATATTCTTCACAAGTTCATTACATTTCTTAAGATGAAGCCTAGTGATCCTATGTTTGATGAATGTCTATTTGAACTTCGTGATCTTATGCGTGCTACACGTGATGTTAGAACCATTAGCAATATTATTATGGAAACCATTAGGATTCACAAACTTGCACATTGTCATGATCATAAATCTAACGAATGATTTGCCCTAGGTGATGATCACATGCATGATGATAACGATGATGATGATTTGAACATGGCTATTATCATGAGGACAAAGAATTTGACATCGAATATGAGAAGACTATGAGAAATCTTACTCTCATTGCGGATCTTCGAGAATACATGGCCGGAGGAAAAGAGTGGATTCTTGATAGTAGATGCACCGATCACATGACCGGAGATAGAGACATGTTTCATGAGCTTGCTAAGAATGATGGTCCACGGAAGTATGTGACTTTTGTAGATGACTCCAAGGGTAGGCCTTGGTAAGGTGGTCATATCCAATAATAGCTCCATTCAACATGTTATGCTTATTGAATCTCTTGGCTACAATATTCTTTCTGTACCTAGATTAGCTGTCTTTGGTTTCAATGTTCTATTTACCGAAGTAGATTGCTAAGTCTTTCATCGAGATAATCATGATATGGTCTTTACCGGTTTCCATAGAGGTGATCTATACAATGTTGATTTCACTAAAAGAGCCCAACCTCGGACATGCCTTATTGCAAAATCTTCTTAAGGTTGTTTATGGCATAGAAGACTAGGACTTGTTGGCATGTGAAATCTTGATAAACTTGTTAAAGGATATCATATCCTTGTTGTTAAAGACGTTATATTTTACAAGTATAGACTTTGCAGTGCTTGCAAAGTAGGAAAATAAGTTGGAGGAAGTCATCCTATGAGGAACATCATGACCACGAGGAGACCACTTGAGCTACTCCATATGGATATCTCCGGTCCAAATGCTTAAAGAGCCTTGGTGGTAACTCTTTTAGTTTGGTAATTGTTGATAATTTTTCAATATTTACGTTGGTGTTCTTTCTTAATGACAAATCGCAGGTACAAAAGATCTTCAAGAAATTTGCTAGGAAGGCCCAAAATCAATTTGAAGTGAAGATCAAGAAGGTTCGGAGCGACAACAGAACGGAGCTCAAGAATGCTAATGTGGATACCTTTCTTGACGAAGAAGGCAGCTCACATGAGTTCTCGGCTACGTACACACCTCCACAAAATGGAGATGTTGAGAGGAAGAGTACCCTAAGATGGCGAGAACGATGCTATATGAATACAAGACACCAAAACACTTTTCGGCGAAAGCGGTTGAGATGGCTTGTCATGCTACAAATCGATTTTATCTTCACAAGCTTCTAGGTAAAACGGCATACGAGCTACTCACCGGTAACAAGCCACAAGTTGGATACATTCGAGTATTTGGCGAAAATTGCTACATTTTCAATAAGCATCATCATTCAAAATATTCTCCAAAGTCCGATGAAGGTTTTGTCAGTGTTTTGGGAACCAGGGTACCCGAAATTTCCTGCTTGCGACCCACGGCGTGGCTCACTCGACGGCCTGATACGACCTGTCCCCAAGATCACCAAGGCAAGACCCTCGCGAGGCGGACAACACCAAGACCTTCCGAGTGAGAGGCCTCCCCAGGCGGCCTCCCGACGAGCGGAGATTCCTATGCAGGTACCTAGCCTCATGAGGCTACGATGACGTGAGCCATGACGTCCAAGGCCAGGCGGGCGCCAGCGGGTGCAGAGGGGGCAATTCCATATTTGGTGCTAAGGAGGCAAGGACAGGCGTGGTTTCCTGAGGAATCTCCCAAGGGTTTCATACCAGTGATACAAGACCAAGACCACAGGCTTGGCAAGGCGGAGGTCATCACCGAGCCCACCGCTGCGTCACGACCAGAAGCTTTGCAGGCGAAGACCACCTTTCGTTGAGATTAGATGTACTACTTGTCCCCTTTCAAATTGGCCGTTGCGGGATCCCTTCTCGCCTAAGTTTTGGGGGAAGAGGACCAAGGCCACTATAAATATAGGTTAGCCACCACTATAGAGGGGGATCAGCATGCGATCCTACCCTTTCCACCCTCACTAGAGCAGCCCTCGCAAGGTTGTTCATCCACTATACTAGTTCATCATCAGCCCCTCATGAGGCCAATCCACCCCAAAGCAGGAGTAGGGTCTTACACTGCAAGGTGGACCGAACCTGGTTAAATTGCCGTGTTCATCTTCTTCCTCGCTTACGCGAATCCGGCTAGTCTAAGCTATGGGGTGACGATCTCTGAGCTCGAGAGGTTGAGACCTTTGCACACACACCACAGTTTGAACCTTTTTGGGTCTGTGAAGCCCCGAATCTGACATTTGGTGTGCCAGGTAGGGGCGTGTTGAGGTCCACCACTGAGTTCCGCTCGGTTCCGCTCCATCGCCTCCAAGGTCGATGCTCGCCGGGTCTGCGCCGAGCCCCGGGCTGCTCGCATCGCTACAACCACGCCCGTGAGCCACGAGGCCCCACGCCGTTCTACTTCCCCTGTGGCCAATGCTGCCATGGACTCTGGCGTCCACGAGCAGTAGGATTCCTCGCTGCAACCTTCTATGCGGTGTGATGGCCGCTCCGCCACTCCATCGCCCACTGTGGACACGGCGTCATCCTCCCATGCTCGCTGCGGGCCTGCGCTGCTCATGGCGCGCGAGCTGCTGCGCTACCGCCCCGCCGACGACCACTAGGACGATTACCTTGGCAGCATCGCTAAGCTCGTCAGCACCGCGAGCGAGGCCCTTGCGCCTTCCCCCTCGCTCCATCCCCCGCCGTCCCAGGTGGGCGACGTGGCCCATGGCGCTCCTCCTCCTCCTCCACGGGGCCTGCGCGAGTTGAAGCCAGCTGCCAGGTGGTGCAATGGCCCAAGGGGTTGCACGTGCGCTTCCTGCGCCGCCGCGTCAAAACCGTGCACCGCCGGAGGCGAGGGCGTGCGAGCGGTAAGACCAAGCTCCGCCCATGCGGCCAGTACCTATGAGCACAGCATGCTACTGTGCCTTCATCCCATAGCTGTGTCGCGTTGTCTGGCCCGGCAAGTTCAAGCCGGATCTTCCTCCATGTTACGATGGCACCACAGACCCCGCGGAATTTCTCCAGCTCTACATGCTGAGCATCGAAGCGGCAAACGGCGACGACAAGGTCATGGCGAACTGGTTCCCCATGGCCCTCAAGGATGGCGCGCGCTCTTGGCTTATGAACCTCACGGTGGGGTCGATGTCTTGCTGGGACGAGCTTCGTGAGCGTTTCATTGCCAACTTTCAGCGCACCCCCGACCTCGCTCCTACAGTGGGCGACCTGCGATGTGTGAAGCAGCAGTCGGGCGAGACCTTGCACAAGTACATACAGCACTTTACAAACGTCCGTCACAGGATCCCGAAGGCATCTGATGAGGCCATCATCTCGGCATTCTCTGAAGGCATCCGGGATGTTAAGATGAAGGAAGAGCTTGCTGATAGAGGCAAAGGTGTCCCGTCTTTCGATGAGATGGTGATTATCGTTTCGGAGGAGTAGACTTTCACGATCCGACTACGAGTGTGCGAGGCGTCGCGCCTTAGCAATCGCTAAACCAACTTCGAGAGGTTATTGACCACGCCGGAGCACGATCAACCTGACCACGAGGGTCTGTTTCCTGCGAGCAAATGAAGAACAAGCGAGAAACTGAGATTGCAATCTGGATATTGCGAATATAAGAGGAAAGCTTTATTAATGAAGGTGGGGTTCTGTGATGCCTTTGTCTGGTCGTTGAACACAAATGACGTACCCGAAGTTGCAGCTATGGCGAACTTTTGATCTAAACAAAACCCAAAGCCTAAACGATGCCCTAAGGGCTGTATATATGGAGGGAGAGGGGGGAATTTCATGGCCCTTGGAGGAGGGGTCCAAAACCAACCCTAACTCTTGTTTCCCCACACATACAGACTCTAAAAACAGCCTATATTCAAGTATTTCGAAATAACATGGGCCTGTCCCAATAATAAGGTGACGCAGCACCTAGAATAGCCTCTGGAGGAAATTTATGAAGTGGCATCTTGTATATTTCGTCCAAGCCTTCATGCACTCATTATGGTCGCTTCAAAATCCTGAAATCATCACCGGAAACTCCATTCTTGTTTCCCTTGCGCATGCCATCAACTACATGCTTGTTCTTGCTCCAATGTTCATCCTTCTCCAAGCTAGGCCCTTCATTTGTAAGCAAAACAAATGTATCCAATTTAGGCAACAGCATATTCTCATGAACATTAGAATCATTACTAAGAAACGAAAGTACCTGGTAATTTAATTGGTGTGCGCGAGCTTTAGTAATTGGTCTAGTATGTATAGTAGCAGGGGTTGTGGGTGTACCAATGGTATTGATGTCCTCATCATCCTCCCCTTCTTGAAATGAAGTCGTCCTCGACGGAAGCTCATCTTCCTCACCGAAATAAGGCTTCAAATCTGCAATGTTAAAAGTGGGACTAACCCCAAAATCTGCAGGCAACTCAAGTTTATATGTGTTATCATTTATTTTCTCTAACACCTTAAAAGGACCATCAGCACGTGGCATTAGCTTTGATTTGCGCAAATCAGTAAATCTATCCTTACGCAAATGTAACCAAACAAGATCTCTAGGTGTGAACACAACATGTTTTCTACCCTTATCTCCAGCAAGTTTATATTTAGCATTCATACGCTCAATATTTTCCTTAGCCAACTTATGCATTTTTAAAATCAGTTCAACAGGTTGTTTAGCATCAAAATTAACCTTCTCCGAAGATGGAAGAGGCAACAAATCAATAGGTGCACGAGGGAGGAAACCATACACAATTTCAAAAGGACACATCTTACTAGTAGAATGCAATGAACGATTATAAGCAAATTCAATATGAGGCAAGCATTCTTCCCACATTTTCTTGTTATTCTTCAAAACAGCCCTAAGCATAGTAGACAATGTTCTATTGACTACTTCAGTTTGTCCATCAGTTTGGGGGTGACATGTAGTACTAAAAAGCAGTTTAGTCCCCAACTTAGCCCATAAACATCTCCAAAAGTGGCTAAGAAATTTAGTATCACGATCTGAAACAATAGTATTTGGCACACCATGCAAGCGAATAATTTCACGAAAAAACAAATCAACAACATTAACAACATCATCTCTTTTGTGACATGGTATAAAGTGTGCCATTTTTGAGAACCTATCCACGACAACAAATATGCTATCCCTCCCCTTCTTTGTTCGAGGTGACCCTAAAACAAAGTCCATAGATATATCCTCCCAAGGAACACTAGGTATAGGCAAAGGCATATATAAACCATGAGGATTGAGTCGTGACTTAGCTTTTTGACATGTAGTGCAGCGAACAACAAACGCTCAACACCTCGTCTCATCTTTGGCCAAAAGAAATGTGTCGCAAGTATATCCTCCATCTTCTTCACGCCAAAGTGTCCCATTAATCCTCCTCCACGCGCCTCCTGCAACAACAAAAGACGAATGGAGCTAGTTGGAATGCATAGCTTGTTATCACGAAACACAAATCCATCGTTAATGACGAACTTGTTCCATGTTCTGCCTTCCTTACAATTCTGCAATACGTCTTTAAATTCAGCATCATGCACATATTGATCTTTGATGGTCTCCAAACCAAATATTTTAAAGTCAAGTTGTGAAAGCATAGTATAACGATGAGACAATGCATCAACAATAACATTTTCTTTACACTTCTTGCGTTTAATGAGATAAGGGAAAGTCTCAACGAATTCAACCCATTTGGCATGTCTACGGTTCAGTTTTGCTTGACTTTTAATATGTTTCAAAGACTCATGATCAGAATGTATAACAAATTCTTTGGGCCATAAATAATGTTGCCATGTTTCTAAGGTCCGAACAAGAGCATATAATTATTTATCATAAGTAGAATAGTACATAGTAGGCCCACTCAATTTTTCAGAAAAGTATGCAATAGGTTTGCCATCTTGTAATAAGACACCTCCTAACCCAATTCCACTAGCATCACATTCAAGCTCAAAAGTCTTACTAAAATCAGGAAGTTGGAGTAAAGGAGCATGTCTCAACTTATCTTTCAATACCGTGAAGGCTTCTTCCTGTGCGGTACCCCAAACAAAAGGCACATCCTTCTTTGTAAGCTCATTGAGAGGTGCAGCAATGGTGCTGAAATCTCTGACAAAACGCCTATAGAAACCAACGAGTCCAAGAAAACTCCTCACTTGTGTGACCGTTTTGGGCTGTAGCCAACTCTCAATAGCTTCAATCTTGGCTTTATCAACTTCAATTCCCTGTGGAGTAACAACATAGCCAAGAAAAGATACTCGATCGGTGCAAAAGGTGCACTTCCCAAGGTTACCAAACAAACGTGCATCACGTAGAGCAATAAAAACATCACGTAAATGTTCCAAATGGTCTTCCAAAGATTTCTATAAATCAGTATATCATCAAAATAGACTACCACAAATGGTCCAATGAAAACACATAAAACTCCGTTCATTAGTCTCATGAAAATACTAGGTGCATTAGTTAACCCAAAAGGCATGACTAACCACTCATATAAACCAAACTTAGTTTTAAATGTTGTTTTCCATTCATCTCCCAATTTCATACGAATTTGATGGTGTCCACTATGCAAATCAACTTTGGAGAATATTGTAGAGCCACTCAATTCATCAAGCATATCATCTAGCCTAGGAATAGGATGACGATAACGAATAGTAATATTATTAATGCCTCTACAATAAACACACATACACGACGTACCATCCTTTTTAGGCACTAGTATAATAGGAACATCACAAGGACTAAGAGATTCGCGTATATAACCTTTGTCAAGCAGCTCCTGTACTTGACGCATAATCTCCTTCGTCTCCTCTGGATTGGTACGGTATGGCGCACGGTTTGGCAGTGTAGCACTGGGAATTAAGTCAATCTGATGCTCAATCCATCGAATAGGTGGTAATCTCGGTGGCACGTCTTGTGGAAAGACGTCAACAAACTCCCGCAAAATGTGAGTGACAGCAGGTGGCAAATAGGAAGGCACATCCTCGAGTGAAAATAACGCCTCTTTGCAGACAAAAGCATAGCAAACAGATTTGCTGCAATGTCGATCATCAATATCAGATTTAGTGGCAAGTAAACATGCACTTTTCAATTTAATTTCAGAAGAAACACTAGATGGTTTATTAGCAGGCTTCATTTGTTGCTCAAATTCTTTTGCCACAATCTGATTTTCACTCTTATTTTTCTCCTGTTTTGCTTTATTAGCTCTATTAATATCATCTTTCAAAATGGAATCAGGAGACATAGGAAGCAAAGTAATATGTTTATCCTTATGAACAAGAGTATACTGATTGGTTTTACTGTGGCGTACAGATTTTTTATCAAATTGCCATGGTCTACCAAGTAATAAGGAACATGCTTGCATAGGTACCACATCACAATCAAGATAATCAGTATATGTAGAGATACTAAAATGCACACGAACAGTACGTCTTACCTTAACCTTGCCGCTGTTGTTGAACCATTGGATGTAGTAAGGATGTGGATGTGGTCTTGTGGTGAGAGATAGCTTCTCCACCATCTCCATGCTAGCCAGGTTGTTGCAGCTCCCTCCATCTATGATGACGCGAATAGAACGTTCCTTCACAACTCCCTTTGTATGGAACAAATTATGCCTCTGATTTTGCTCAACTTGTGTAACCTGCACACTCAAAACACATTGAGCAACTAAACATTCATACCTGTCAGCATCTTCAGCAGCCATGTATTGCGTCTCATGATCAGAATCATCTCCACCGTGTTCTTCATGTGTAAGAAGAGCCAAAGTCTCCTCATCATAGTCACTAGCGGACTCATACACCATCCTCAGTAGCAATCATCACACACTGGGATTTGCATTCTCTAGCGTAATGACCTCGTCCCTTACAACGACGACAAATAATATTACTTGTGTGCCCTGTTGATGCCATGGAAGAAGAAGAACTTTGTGCAGCCCCAATAGGTGTGCTCTTGGCAGATAGTGGTGGTTGTGCCTGCCTCCTTGTATCACGGCTGGAGGTGGCAGCTAATGGAGGTGTCGGTTCAGTAGACTGTGTGGAAGTAGAGGATGCACGTGGCGTCCATGATGAAGGTCGACCTGCAGAAAAGTTAGTCCGCACCAATGCCTGTCGATCCTGCACTTCACGCTCAGCTTTACAAGCAAGATGGAATAAACGAGTGATATTATTGTACTCCTTATATTCTAGAATGGTCCGAATCTCTCTATTCAATCCACCCATAAAACATGCAAGCATAGCTTCATTCTCCTCAACAATACCACATCTAATCATGCCAGTTTGTAATTCCTGATAATATTCTTCTATAGAATTTTTTCCTTGTCTTAAGCGCCGCAATTTCTGAAGTAATTCACATTGATAATAAGGTGGAACCCAACGAGTACGCATAGCAGTTTTCAAAGAAGCCCAAGTAGCTAGAATGGGATATAATCTACAATGTTCAGACCAGCAAACACATGCAAAACTAGTGAAAGCACAAACAGTAGCAGGAACACGTCTCTCCTCGGGATATTGTAAACATGTCAACCGTTGTTCAGTTTCTAACTCCCAAGTAAGATATATATCAGGAACATATCTACCCTCAAATGGTGGAATATTCATTTTTAGTTTAGGAAGATGGTCATGAGCTTGTACCTCAGGTGGTGGTGCAGCCCTACCATTGCGATGATATGCATGAGGACGACCTGGTGGTGATGGTGCTAGTGGTTGCACGTAGTTTTGAATTTGATCAACCTCATCCTCGTAATGGTCCGCCACCTCTGCGGTAGCAGCAGGAGCTACAGAAGCATCAACAGTAGGTACACCGGCACCAGAAGTTTGACCAGGCTCAAGGGGAACGTGTTGTGCTCGTCCCACTTGATTTGGATGGCGATGTTGTTGTTGTTGTTGTTGTTGTTTTTCTAGAGGTGCGACAGGTGCAGCATGCAGTGGAAGGCGCATGAGCAATTCATTAAACTTGTTATCGAGCTTTGTTTCGAATGCCTTCTCAATGCCATCTATCTTCTCCATGGCCTCTTCAAATCTGTTTAGCGCATCTTCCACCTGTCCAATCATCATTTGCTGAAACTTATCATGAAGCTCCTTGTTCGTCATGCTCTCCCAGTCAGTCTCGTCAGCTTGTGATCCTGCCATGGTTAGCAGCAATAGAAACACACAAGAATATGATCCTACAGACTACTAGAAAGTGGCAGTGTGTCACAAATCCGTCAAGCAAATCTCAAATTCTTACCAGTTCTTACCCAGCAGCAGGAGGTGATAGGCAACCGTTGTAGTCAAAACTCTCAAAGCTTGGATAAAGCGATTACCAGGGAGAGTCAAACACACGATGTAGATGGCTTATAATATGGTAGCAAAAAGGGTCAGCACTAATCAATTCAGAGATGCAAAGTTGAATAAACGCTCAACGACGGTACTGTGCTGGTCCTAGGCTAGACCGTGCTAGAGACGCGAGCCTAGAACACCAACAAAATCACGGCGCTGCATGTAAGCAAGGAAAAAGGACACTCTGAACTTTTTTTGCTCTTTTTTTCGCTCTTTTTTGTTTTTTTGTGCTCCTTTTTTTTTGAAAAAACACTATAATGGTGAGTGTCTCAAAACTCTTCCCAAGTCAAACTAACAGGATAGGCAAGAAATTTTTTTTGGATTTTTTTTTCGGAAATCAGGGCTGCGACGACGAGAAAGTGCGACAAAAAATCACTATGATGGCACGTGGCTCAAAAGACTCAGAAAAGCCTAAAAATAGGATAGGGAAAAATATTTTTGGTCACCGAAATTTTGGCCTAAAAACTGCCCGGGGGGTCTCCAGACTCTTTTTTTCGAGACACACTCGGGCAAGGAAACACAAAACGAAAACTAGATGGCTCTCGAAAACAAACCTAATATGAAAAGAGCTCGGATTGGTGGTGGACAGGCAGATGTATATGTGGACTCGAATTGGTGGTGGACAGGCGGATGGATATGTGGACTCGGATTGGTGGTGGACAGGCAGATGTATATGTGGACTCGGATTGGTGGTGGACTGGCGGATGTATATGGCAGCGGTAAGGAATATGTTGGTGGTGGTGGTATATGGTAGGAACGATGACGATGGTGCGGCGGCGGCGTGACAACTTGTGAACAGAACTCGAAACTCTAAGGGAAACCAGACGCTAAGACCACCAACTTGACACGACAATGCAACCGCAAATTCAACAAAGCAAAATACTGAAAAGACTATGCAAAGGCTTAAACTGGTTCGGATATGATGGACTAACCCTAATTTTTTTGTGGCTTTTTCATGGACTGTAGGTATGAAGAACAGACTCGATCTAAACTACGAAAAATTGTAAAATCTAACACAGCAACCTGAAAATATGATACCACTTGATAGAGGCAAAGGTGTCCCGTCTTTCAATGAGATGGTGATTATCATTTCGTAGGAGTAGACTTTCACGATCTGACTACAAACGTGCGAGGATGTCGCGCCTTAGCAATCGCTAAACCAACTCCGAGAGGTTATTGACCACGCCGGAGCACGATCAACCTGACCACGAGGGTCTGTTTCCTGCGTGCAAACGAAGAACAAGCAAGAAACTGAGATTGCAATCTGGATATTGCGAATATAAGAGGAAAGCTTTATTAATGAAGGTGGGGTTCTGTGACGCCTTTGTCTGGTCGTTGAACACAAATGAAGTACGCGAAGTTGCAGCTATGGCGAACTTTTGATCTAAACAAAACCCAAAGTCTAAACGTTGCCCTAAGGGCTGTATGCATGGAGGAAGAGGGGGGAACTTTTTGGCCCTTGGAGGAGGGGTCCGAAACGAACCCTAACTCTTGTTTGCCCACACATACGGACTCTAAAAACAGCCTATATTCAAGTATTTCGAAATTACATGGGCCTGGCCCAATAATAAGGTGATGCAGCACCTAGAATAGCCTCTGGAGGAAATTTATGAAGTGGCATCTTGTATATTTCGTCCAAGGCTTCATGCACTCATTATGGTGGCTTCAAAGTCCTGAAATCATCACCGGAAACTCCGTTCTTGTTTCCCTTACGCATGCCATCAACTCCATGCTTGTTCTTGCCCCAATGTTCATCCTTCTCCAAGCTAGGCCCTTCATTTCTAAGAAAAACAAATGTATCCAATTTAGGAAGCATCATATTCTCATGAACATTAGAATCATTACTAAGAAACAAAAGTACCTGGTAATTTAATTGGCGTGCGCGAGCTCTAGTAATTGGTCCAGTATTTATAGTAGCAGGGGTTGTGGGTGTAACAATGGTATTGGTGTCCTCATCACTCGCCATCAACGAGGACCTATGCTTGGCCCTGGAGATGTTCAACCTGGCGAACAAGTGCGCAAGGGCCGAGGAAGGTCGCCTGTCCCTCTTGGAGCTTCCGTAGGCCGACCCAGAAGTTAAGAAGGCCAAGGCTAAGGAGGCAAAGCGCAAGAGTCCTGCCATGCTCACTGCTGAGTCTGAGATGAAGCGTGGCCGCGACCATGATGTGCCTCCCAGGGGCAACCGCCCGTTCTGCATCTTCCACAACATACTCATACATACCACCAACGACTGCCAAGAGCTCAGGGTCCTCCAGGATGGGCGCCTTGGTCGCCGCCCCAAGCGTGGTGATTGGGGCTACGGCCACAGGGGAGGCCACGGTGGAGGCCGCTGGGATAACCATGACCCTCGCCAGGACTGGCGCGATTAGCCTCGTGAGGACCACTGGCACGACGAGCCACGCGACGGGTTCTGGCGTGACCATCCTCATGAGGCCCGTCCTCAGGGTAATGCAGGCCTCCTTCCGCTTCCGCCACCGCCAAGGAGGAACGACGACAACCGGCACGACGACGGGGATGGGGGATTCCAAGAGCCTCGTGTTATCGCTTGCATGCTGGGTGGTGCATAGGCCCCAGCCTCGCAACGCATCTTCAAGAAGTTCGCTCGTGAGGTGAACGCAGCCCTCCCGAAGCTTGAGGCCGCGCGTCCTCTCAAGTGGTCAAAGTACGCTATAACCTTTGACTCCAAGGATCACCTCAAGTGTTCGGCCGCCAGAGGCGCGCTCCCCATGCTCTACACGCCCACCATCAACAACGTCCTCATCACCAAGACTCTCATCGACGATAGTGCGGGGCTTAATGTTCTATCTGTTGAGACATTCGAGACACTCCAGGTGCCTTATGATCAACTCCTTCCAACCAAGCCTTTCTTAGGGGTGACCAACAGCTCTACCATCCCCTAGGACGGATACACCTCCCAGTCACCTTTGGCAATCGCAACAACTACCACACTAAACTCACCGACTTCAACGTCGCTCACATCGGCCTCCCGTACAACGCCATCCTAGGGTATCCGGCCCTTGCCAAGTTCATGGCGGCAACTCACCATGGCTACAATGTCCTCAATATGCATAGGAGCGGAGGTACACGGTCGCCTGCGATGAGAAGGATGCGGTGTGCTCCCTCGAGCGCGCTTACCAGGCCACGACGGCTGACAACCCAGACGATGAGGGTGCCATCCTGCCTCCTGAGACCACACCCAAGAAGAAGAAGCAACTCCTCTCCAAAAGTTGTCAGGGGGCTAGCGCACCCACTACTGGGGCGTCTTTTCTTCCCGGATAGGAAGGCACGCCAGGCGCCTCCCTCAGGACAGGCTTGGGGGCTACTGTATGGAGAGCCTCTGACCTGACCAGTGCAACAAGGGAGGTGCTCGGGCACCATTTGAAGGCGTGCTTTGATGCGCGCCCCCACGAGCAAGGCGCGCGATGCAACCTCCAGGTGCGCGAGAGTACATCGTCAAAGCAGTCGAGGATCTTCAGGAAGCAAGGGCCATGTGCAGCGAGCGTCACCCCACGCGGCTTCCCAGTGCAGCCGCGGCCCCCGGCGTGGGTAGCGGGCTGCATGTCTGCGTCAACATACCGGGCCTCAGCAGGGCTGCTTCACAGGACCTCTTCTAGCCGTACCACATCTGCCGGAGTGGGGGCTACCCTTGTAGCTACGCCCGCATGTCGTTTTGCCTGCATAATGTGGCCACCTCATGCCAGTGCTTCGCGCAGCGTGCCATGGCGGCTCCGTGGCTAGGCACCAGGCGGTCCTGTCGGACGAAGTGTCGGACCCTCGCGAGCCCCTTGGGCCTCAGGATCCGCCAAGCTCATGAGAAGCAACTTCTTGCGCGCGTTTCTTCAGCTAACCCGACGCTCCCACAACGACGGTGCCAGGTGACTTTTTGGTTTGTTTAGATTAATGGCGCCCCTCGGGCTACATCATCCTTAGGCTGCTAGGGCCCGACTTTACCTTTATGAATTTTCCTTTATGTCAGAACTGGCTTACCTTTATGAATTTTCCAAGCATCAGAACTGGCTTTACCTTTATGATTTTTCCATGTATCAGAACTAGATTTACCTTTATGAACTAGTTTGTTTAGATTAAGGGTGCCCCTCAGGCTGCATCATCGTCATCCTCGTTTTTGCGCATGTATCAGAACTGGCTTTACCTTTATGAATTTTCCAAGTATTTCAACTGCATGTCAGGTGCTTCGCTACCATGATGTTGCTGCGCCCTTGCAAACCCGCCTGCGACCGCCTCATGATTAAGGAATGGCACGGCGTCTGTGCTCGGGTCCATCCCTGTAGCGCTGCCAAATCTTACAGGTGCATCATTCAAATACCCTCTAATCAGTTCATGATCTCTTCGTTCTCATGTATCTAAATTCCCTCAAGTATCTTCATTCGTTCTCTAATTCTTACCGGTGATTCATCCCTTTACCTCATTCGTTTTTAATTCTTACGGTGGTTCATTCAAGAGTTCTCTTCCTTGGTTATCATATCAATTCATTCGTCCTTTCCAATTCCACCGGTGGTTCCATCAAGACTTTCTCAAGTTTACGCTATATCTCTCTTAATCCTTTCTACGGGAATAAGTAGTATGCCAAATCCGTTGCTTGTCATCAATTTAAATTGGTGAAGGAGGCGCATAACATAATTCTTATTCTTGCTTCATCCAAGTGATCTAGTTTCTTCTTTCTTTCCAGAGTGGTTCTTCATGTCATTTTTCTCAATTTCATGTGTTTCATCTTTTTTTCCGGAGTTCCAAGTTTTCCGCATGATCTCGTCGTGAAGCTCCATCAAAATCATCGCAAGGTTTCACCTTGTGTTCTCAACTTCTCTTTCTTTTTATCATCCTTTTATTACCGGAGTTCTCACGAAGGCTCAACATGGTGGTTCGTCAAGGTTTCCTTTCATTCTTCAATTGTTCATCAAGATTTCTCTCAGAGTTAAGTTCCGCCAAGCTATACTCTAAAATAAACATGTTGTTCAACACATGTTTTGTTTTGAGGAGTTCAAGCATTCTTCATCTTTCATTCTGAAGTGCAATTCTTTCTACCTTATTTTGAGATGGTGATATGTCATTCTTGACAATTTCTTTTCATGTTTCATGATTCACATGTTGTCAAGAATGAGATATTTTAAAATCCACCAATCTCTTCGTTGGAGTTATCTTGTATCAGATTTCACCTAAAGCCTTCCCTAAGGAATGTTGCTATTGTGGGGCTTCTCAATGACCCAAGCTTGCTCTTTATCCTCTTGGTGGAACAAGTTTTCATCTCTTCGTTGATCTCAATCAAGCAATTGTTTTCGTTAGTGGCAGAAGTTCACCTCAAGTTTTGAGATGTCTCAATAAGTCCACGAGGATCATATCTTTTTGTTGTTGGTTTTCCAACAACTCCGTTCTAACCTTCTTGGTAGGATGCTCTTTCAATTTTAATTGGCAGAGTTGTCATTCTTCTTCTCCGTTCTTTTCTTTCCAACCATCTCCATTCATTTGTTCCGGAGGCATTGTGATGTTGCTCTCTTCGACCCATCTTCTTGTTTTGTCAAGATCATGTTTTTTTCCTTGCTTATCCATTTAACCGGAGAGTTGTGTCATCTCTTCAATTTCTTTTCATCTTATCAAGTTTTCCTTCTCTTTTCTACCGGAGTGCTGTCCAAATTTTGTCATTCTTGTTCATTGTTTCTTTTTTTTCTACCGGTGTGCTTTCATATTCTTTTGGTCCGTTAAGCTCCTGTTTCATGTCCTTCATCCTACAAGGCTCTCGCAATGTTCCTTGTTCCTCTTGCTGAACGAAGTGTTTTAAATTTTGTTCAACCTCGCAAGGTTTGTGGGTTTCACTCGTTTGTCAAAGAAGCAACTTTGTTTTACATCTTCCTCTTCCGTTTCTCTTCGGTGCCATCCCTAGATCTCGGGACGAGATCCTCTTGTAGTGGTGGAGTGTTGTAACGCCCCGAGACCGATGCTCCAGAAGTCTTTGCAACTATTTCGTTGTCGTCGTGTGTTTTATTTTTGTTTGTTGCATTTCATCACGGCATCATACGCATTGCATCCGCATGTTTTCATAAAGCTTGCATCCGCTCGTAGTTGCCGTTTCTTTCTCGTCTCTGTTGACCGCCTCTCAGGTCGGCCGGACCGCTCTCTTCCCTCTTCTCTGAGCACAGCAAACCCTTTGTCTCCATGGCCTTTTGTCAAACCCGTCGCGTGCGCATCTGGAACTTCCCCGAACCCGAACCAGACTATCGTCACCGTTGGGTCCGGATCATCCCCAAACATCTATAAAACATCTCCGCTTTGTTATTTGAACTTCCTAACCTATTTATCTCGAACCGTCCGATCGAAATCGTAGGGACGAGATATCCCCTAACCTAAATCATATGATTTATATATAGGTCCAACCCTAGATCCTAGGGGCTTGTCCCATCCACCAAATCCCCTCACCCGCCGCCACTCTCTCGGGATCCATCCCGCAGCCACCTGGTCTCCCTGGATTTCAACGCCGGCCAATCCCCACCGAATTCCATCGATCAATCCATCCAACCGCATCTCCCAGCGCCCACCTCCTCACCCCCGAGCAGCTCGCGAGGCCCCGACATCCTCAGCTCCTCCGGCCCTGCAGCAACCTTACCGGAGCTGCACCCGCATCCCCGCCGGCGACCACATCCATCAGGCCGGACCCCGCACCCACTCGCTGCTTCTCCTTACCTTCTTCTCTCGTTCCCTCTGGTTTCCTCTCTCACATGCGGTCTCTCTTCTCCATAAAACTCACAGGAACTCCCATGGCGTCCCCGAGCCCAACCATGGACAGTTGCTGCCGGAGCTCGTCTTCCCCGCCCGCGCGTGCCCGCCGCTGGCAAGAGTCGCAGGCCAGTGAGCCAAGCCTCTCCTTTGCCTTCTCCTTTTCCCGTGCTTCCTGTCTTCTCTTCCCCCGCTAACCTCCCTTTTGCTCTCTGAACGGTAGCCATGGACAGCCTAGGAGCTCCCTCGCAGCCGCCTGGATCTGGCGTCTCGCCGGAGAACGCCGTCCTCGCCCGGATCCAGCCGCCCTGCTTCCCGTCGAGCCTCCCCGCCTTGGATCCGGTCGTCCCCGCGACGTCCCGCCGCGCCAAGCCCCCTCCAGCCGCGGGTCTCCTTTGCTGCATCGAGCGGCAGCAGTCCGGGCACCCCGCGCGTCGCCTCTTCCTCGACACCCCGCGCGTCGCCTGCGTGCGTTGACCGCGCCCAGGCCCAGCGCCCCTTCGCGGCCTGACCAGCCTCCTCCCCACCGAAATGGCCCATGAGGCCCGGTGAGCAGCCCCGCCCCCTGTGCATTGTTGGGCCAACCTCTGATTCGGCCCGTTCATGTTTTTTTTTCAGATCTGCAAATTTCCTAATTATCCCAGGATTTACAGTTTTACAGGAAACCCCTTGCACTTCATGCATATAATAACTCATGAACCGTGCATCGGATTAAAATGTTTTAAATATGTAAAGTGCTTAGAATTTCATCTAGCTTCATATTTTCCAACTCTCATTCATGTTTAAGATGATTAAACTTGTTGTTTGCATTAATTTGCTTAAATGCCATGTTAAAATGATTTATTTCATAACTAAATAACCGTAACTCCGAATTTAATAAACTTTATATGTAAATGGGGTAGAAAAATGCCTAGTTTAACATGGTGCACCTATCTTGCATGTTTAACAACAATAAAATATGCTTTAGGACAGAACAGTACCAAATCAAAAATATGCACATGAGGATTTTCCGGAATTGTTGTTTGTTGTTACGACCTCATTTAAACTTGCCTAAATAGTTAGTTTACTTATGCTTCACCCCTTGCCATGTTTAATTACATTTAATATTGTTGGGTACATAACCGAGAGAGAACTAAATAATTGATGTGGTGTCTCGTCAATATGCAACTCGTTGCATATTGAGCTCCGCTTAATTTGTAGTGTTGTTTGTTGCACTTTGCCATGCCTCATTTAAACCGGACATGCATCATACTTGATTGTGCATCATGCCATGTTTATGATTGTGTGTTTACCATATTGTTTGCTTCTTTCCGGTTTGCTTCTCTCGTTAGCTTCGGTTTCGTTCGGAGTTGTGAGGATTCGTTCGACTACATCTGTTTGTCTTCATGGACTCGTTCTTCTTCCTAGCGGAATTTCAGGCAAGATGACCATTCCCTCGAAATCACTTTTATCTTTGCTTGCTAGTTTCTCGCTCTTTTGCTATGCCGCGATACCTACCACTTGCTATGCCATGCCTCCTATGTTGCCATGTCAAGCCTCTAACCACCCTTTCCTAGCAAACCGTTGTTTGGCTATGTTACCGCTTTTGCTCAGCCCCTCTTATAGCGTTGCTAGTTGCAGGTGAAGTTGAAGTTTGTTCCATGTTGGAACATTGATATGTTGGGATATCACAATATCTCTTATTTAATTAATGCATCTATATACTTGGTAAAGGGTGGAAGGCTCGGCCTTATGCCCGGTGTTTTGTTCCACTCTTGTCGCCCTAGTTTCCGTCATACCGGTGTTATGTTCCTTGATTTTGCGTTCCTTACACGGTTGGGTGATTTATGGGACCCTCTTGACAGTTCGCCTTGAATAAAACTCCTCCAGCAAGGCCCAACCTTGGTTTAACCATTTGCCTACCACCTACACCTTTTCCCTTGGGTTTTCGCGAGCCCGAGGGTCATATTTATTTAGCCCCCCCGGGCCAATGCTCCTTGGAGTGTTGGTCCGAACCGAGCAACCTGCGGGGCCACCACGCAGAAACTCGAGGCCTGGTTTTACTCGTAGCTTGACTTATCCGGATGTGCCCTGAGAACGAGATATGTGCAGCTCCTATCGGGATTTGTCGGCACAATCGGGCGGCTTTGCTGGTCTTGTTTTACCATTGTCGAAATGTCTTGTAGACGGGATTTCGAGACTGGTCGGGTCTTCCCGGTAGAAGGAATATCCTTCGTTGACCGTGAGAGCTTATAATGGGCTAAGTTGGGACACCCCTGCAGGGTATTATATTTCGAAAGCCGTGCCCGCGGTTATGGGCAGATGGGAATTTGTTAATATTCAGTTGTAGAGAACTTGACACTTGACTTAATTACAATACATCAACCGCGTGTGTAGCCGTGATGGTCTATTTTCGGCGAAGTCCGGGAAGTGAACACGGTTTTGGGTTATGGATGAACGTAAGTAGTTTCAGGATCACTTCTTAATCACTTCTAGCTTCACGACCGTGCTTTGCTCCTCTTCTCGCTCTTATTTGTGTATGTTAGCCACCATATATGCTTAGTGGTTGCTGCAGCTCCACCTCATTACCCCATCCTTCCTATAAGCTTAAATAGTCTTGATCTCGCGGGTGTGAGATTGCTGAGTCCTCGTGACTCATAGATTCTACCAAAACAGTTGCAGGTGCCGACGAAACCAGTGCAGATGACACAACCGAGCTCAAGTGGGAGTTCGACGAGGAACGTGGTCGTTACTATGTTTCTTTCCCTGATGATCAGTAGTGGTGCCCAGTTGGGACGATCGGGGATCTAGTATTTGGGGTTGTGTTCTTTTATTTTGGTTCCGTAGTCGGACCTTGATTGTATTCTGTATGATGATTGTTTAAGTTATGTACTGTGTGAAGTGGCGATTGTAAGCCAACTCTTTATCCCATTCTTGTTCATTACATGGGATTGTGTGAAGATGACCCTTCTTGCGACAAAACCATCATGCGGTTATGCCTCCAAGTCGTGCCCCGACATGTAGGAGATATAGCCGCATCATGGGTGTTACAGATGGTGGCAGGTGACTTTTTGGTTTGTTTAGATTAATGGCGCCCCTCGGGCAACATCATCCTCAGGCTGCTAGGGCCCAGCTTTACCTTTATGAATTTTCCTTTATGTCAGAACTGGCTTACCTTTATGAATTTTCCAAGCATCAGAACTGGCTTTACCTTTATGATTTTTCCATGTATCAGAACTAGATTTACCTTTATGAACTGGTTTGTTTAGATTAAGGGTGCCCCTCAGGCTGCATCATCGTCATCCTCGTTTTTGCGCATGTATCAGAATTGGCTTTACCTTTATGAATTTTCCAAGTATTTCAACTACATGTCAGGTGCTTCGCTACCATGATGTTGCTGCGCCCTTGCAAACCCGCCTGCGACCGCCTCATGATTAAGGAATGGCATGGCGTTTGTGCTCGGGTCCATCCCTGTAGCGCTGCCAAATCCAAGCGACCGAGCTCTGTCCCGCGGGCCAGCTCCCATGCGCGTCACCTCCCGGGGTCCTTGGTGCCTTGTTCTCGCATGAGCTAATCACGTGTGGGCAAGTAAGGGCGCGCGGCCCGGTTCATACGATAGCAGTTCAGTGCCTTGCCATAGGAGGAGTCGCGCGCCTTGTGTTTTTCCATGGGATCGTTGCATGAGAAGACTTGGCACGGTGTCTGTACACGGGTCCGTCCCTGCAGCGTCGATAAAACCAATGGCAGAGATCTGTTTGGCAGGCCGACCCGTTCACGTCACCTCATGGGGTCATTGGTGTCCGGCCTTCTCATGCGATAACCTCCGGAGGGGCATTCGGCGTAGGAGCCCCACCCGCATCGCCCCACAGGTGTCTTAAGCGTGCCCCGCACCGCAAAAATCATGTGCAACCCGCCTTGAGGTAGGGCCTCGTGAGTCCCGCGCTGGCTCAAGAGTGCCCAGATACACCTCCTCAAGATCTTACGTGCTAGCCACACATACGAACGGGGTTTTACACGCCTCGGAGTCTCCCCCGAGGGAACTCCCACACACGCACTAGTGGAAGCCCCATGCCCTGCGCTGGCGGACAACACGGCTGAGGAGCGGCTATGCCCACGCCAAAGTGGAAGCACCATGCTCCGTGTTGGTGAATAAACAACGGAGGGCGCCTTCGTGGCCACATTAACCTCAGGAGAGCCTATCGGCTCTCATACGGTCCTATTGTGCAGCTTTCCCCATGGGAGGCACGCACGAGGGGGCTGGACACGGGGGCTATGCTTAGGCCAGGCCTGGCGCATCCCACCTCACCGGGTCCCTAGTACCTGGTCTTCTCGGGTCCTCCCAGGAAAAAGCTAGCGAGGAGAGGTATGGAGGATTCCGGTTTAGCCTAGACGTCGCTCACATTTCCTTCATGAGGGTTGTTCGTACGTCAAGGGGGACTGAGGGAGTCCTGGACTAAGTGGTCCTTGGGCGTCCAGCCTGTTATCCAAGGGCCGGAGTGATGGGCTGTGAAGACATGAAGGCCGAAGACTGCACCCGTGTCCGGATTGGACTCTACTTGGCGTGGAAGGCAAGCTCGGCGACCAATCATGAAGATTCCTTCTTATGTAACTGACTCCATGTAAAGCCTAGATCGCCCCAGGGTCTATATAAACCGGAGGGGCTAGTCCGGATAGATGGATACTCATTACCATATTCACATAGGCTAGACTTCTAGGGTTTAGCCATTACGATCTCGTGGTAGATCAACTCTTGTGACACTCATATTCATCAAGATCAATATAGCAGGAAGTAGGGTATTACCTCCATAGAGAGGGCCCGAAACTGGGTAAACATCGTGTCCCCCGTCTCATGTTACCATTGACCCTAGACGCAAAGTTCGGGACCCCCTACCCGTGATCCGCCGGTTTTGACACCGACATTGGTGCTTTCATTGAGAGTTCCACTGTGACGTTGTCAAAAGATTTGATGGCCCCTTCAATCGGCGATGATGATGTTGTCCAGGGAGAAACCTTTCTCCCCGGACAGATCTTCGTGTTCGGCGGCTTTGTACTGCGGGCCAACTCGCTTGGCCATCTGGAGCAGATCGACAGCTACACCCCTGGCCATCAGGTCAGATTCGGAAGCTTGAACTATGTTGTGGACATCCGTGGAGACTTGATCTTCGACAGATTCGAGACCGCGGCAATCGCTCCCCGCTGCCCCGATGGACATGGCTTAAACCTGTCATCGGGCCACATTCAGGAGAGAGCTCCTGCAGCAACTCTGGCCTTAGATCCGGAGCAGATCAAGTCCCTCGAAGATGGGAAACTTAACCCCATCGCGGGGGCTACCGATTCCGCGGTGTTGGAGCCGCTCGCAGATTCCACTGCGTACGACATCTCCATCAACGGAACCCCGGACTCTTCTCCGGCATCGAGTTTTGAACCCTGCGAGCCTGCAGATACCAAACTCGATCGGTTATCGATCTTCAAGTTCAGCGCAGCAGATGTTTTCCAACGCTCGCCCATGGACGACCTACTAAACTCATTAAAAAACCTATCCCTGGCAGATGGCTCATCGCCGAACTATGTCCGGTTCGAACTTACGGCGGATGATGGAGAATTTTGCTTCCCACCCGCCACCCACTTTATAGCTACCGTCGAAGAGCCAACCAACATGCCTGACCCCCGCTCCGAAGACATCGCCGGTATGGACGACGATGAGGGGCAGGGCCAGAGCTCGCTACCCGCTAGACACAGGATGGCCACTTCTTGGTATGATGTGTGTATGATAGACACACCCGATGATGAGAAGGATCCAGTCGAGAATAAACCTCCTGGTACACAGTCCGAACACCGACGCCCACGGCGCCGCTCCAAGCCACATCTCCCAAGAGAAAACATTGCTAGCACTAGAACAGACAACACTTCGGACAATGAAGACCCTGTTGAGGTAGAATCCGAACAGGAGGAACAGGAAAGCGGGCAAGACAACCCTGATGAACAGGCCACATATGGAGACTCGGAGGACAACAATTATCTCCCACCCTCTGAGGAAGAGGAGATCCTCGGCAGCGAGGATTTTATCGTGCCTAAGGAACCTCTCGAGCAGGAGCGTTTCAAACGCCGGCTTATAGCCACTGCAAGGAGCTTAAGGAAGAAGAAGATGCAACTTCAAGCAAGCCAAGATTTGCTCAATGATAGATGGACTGAGGTCTTGGCCGCCAAAGAATACGGCCTTAGTAGCCCAGACAAAAGCCACCCAAAGGGTAGGTGGCTCCCTTAATACGATGGCAGGGCGTTGGAGCCCACACCACATCGAACAATGCGGCAGGCCGGCCACAGTTCGGTCCAGACAAAGCAGCAACCCAAACAGAGCAACATACCAACCCATACGACCGTCAAATCAAGAGCAAAACAGCTCGAGGGAACACTCGCGACATCAACCAAGACATGGAGGATAGAGCAGGGCGCACAAGATCGATGTACAGATCACGGAGATACACCTCGATCGACTATGATGGTCACCCATTCGGACACTTCAGAGCCGACCACGCCCGATCCGAACTCCGTAAGCGGATTCCGCCGGAGGTGCTTCACAGTGTGGCCCAACATAGAGGAGCCGCACACGCTCTTTGCTTCACCGACGAGGTAATGGAGCACGAATTCCTAGACGGGTTCAAACCCATTAACATCGAATCATACGATGGAACAACAGATCCCGCGGTATGGATTGAGGATTACCTCCTCCATATTCACATGGCTCGCGGAGACGAACTTCATGCCATTAAATACATACCTCTCAAGCTTAAGGGGCCAGCTCTCTACTGGCTAAACAATTTACCAGAAAATTCTATTGGTAGCTGGGACGACTTGGAAGACGCCTTTCGAGAGAACTTCCAAGGAACATATGTCCAGCCTCTAGATGCTGATGACTTAAGTCATATTGTCCAGAAGCCCGGCGAGTCAGTCAGGGAGCTCTGGACTAGGTTCTTAGTCAAAAAGAATCAAATTGTCAACTGTCCGGACGCAGAAGCCCTCGCAGCCTTCAAACATGGCGTCTGGGATGAATGGCTAGCGCGTCACCTCGGCCAGGAGGGACCCAAGTCCATGGCAGCCCTTACCGCTCTAATAACTCGCTTTTGTGCGGGAGAAGACAACTGGCTCGCTCGTAAAAGCAACAACGCCAGCAACCTGGGCACTTCCAAAATTCGAGACGACAACGGTAAGCCATGAGGAACCAAACACAACAGTCGCAGTAATACATGCGACACAGCGGTGAACGCCGGATTTCACAATCCGAAGCCCGGTCAACAGAAGAAGCCACTAAAGGCAAACCAGGATAGACCATCCACCCTTGACAGGATATTGGACTGACCTTGTCAGATTCACGGTCACCCTGATATGCCAGCTAATCATACCAACAGAAACTGTTGGGTCCTCAAGCAGGCAGGCAAGCTCAACGTCGATCACAAGGGGAGGAGGCCACTAGGCGATAAAGACGACGGAGTGAACTCCATGGGCCAGAAACAGTTTTCCCTCGGAAGTTCGACCACTCCCGGAACGGAAATAGCAGTCTGGCTTCCGCCACCCACCCACTATAATGGCAAGATTTACACCACGCGTACATCAGTACGCGCTCTAGATACCATGGGCATCGGCGAAGCACAATATGGACAACCCTGCAAGCATTCCCGTAACATTTTTTTATCTGTTTTCCTTACCTTTCTTTATTATCTCTTAAAAACAGGTGACCATCAGGACAGCATCTACATCGGACTCTATCGGAGTTTGGATCTGTACACTCACCTAAGGGGCCACTCCCGTTAAGGATTCCTCTCCCCGGGGACAGGCGGCGCAGACGTGCGATAGGAGGTCCAAAATAAGCTTTTGTAGACCGCACTCTTTATTTTGAGCATGTACTATGCCTTTCTCCTCTGTTCCCAACCCCAAGCATGTTAAATAGCTGGGTTGTGGTTTTTACTCTTTATATATATTTATCATTGGCACATTGCTCCGCTCCCAGTAAACTTTATCCGAACTACTCTTCCATGCTATTTCTACAAAGAGTCCGGCCATAACAGCTGCCTTACAACACGCGCCTCGGCATAACTTGCCAGGGGCCCGGTATGGGAACAAACGAGTCGCCAGTAAAAGTCTGAACAGTTGTATAGTGTACTTTGGCATCGCAAGCTTGGCCTTATATGCATCAGCTCCAAATCATTGTCTTTGGTCAATAGTTGGGTTGCCCGGCTCCTGTGCTTGCTACCCTACGTTCCGCTCTATCGGCTAGGGCAGTAAAGGGAGAACTACTCCGATTGTGCCCTGGCCTAGACCGGATGAGCAACTCAGTAGAGAAAGCCGAAAACTAACTGTCATGATGCTGCGAGAGCTGGTCAATCGCTTGACGACTTATTTGAATCTTTAGTGATTCTCCGTGTAACACGAGGGATCTTTTTTAGATCAACGTATGTAAGGCACTATGCGTTGTATACATACCAGGGGCTATGTCGTAGCCCCACCATAAAACTCCTATGGCTAAGTGAAAGTGTTAACGCCCTATAGCGCTATTGCCTAGTTTGCCGCATTATCACCTCGTTTATGGACCAAGACGTTGGATAAAGAGTGATTAAATGCTTTTCCACACACCCCCGTACTTCCTACGATGGGGCTGAAGCCGACGACTGGAAAACTTTCAGATTATAATAAAACGGCCGCACAGGAGGAATTAAAGCTTTCGAGCAAAATATAAATAGACTAACTATAAAATTGTCTATTACAACCATTATATAAATCACTCTAACATTATGTCTTTCGAGCGTTTACCCTCTATCAGGCGGGCGGCCTCTAAGACGTCTTCAAAATAGTGCTCCGGCTCATAACGGTCCTTGCCCTTGGGTGGACTCCTCGCCACAACATCGATGACCTTCATCTTGCCCCAAAATGTTTTGACTCGGGCAAAGGCCATCCGTGCACCTTCAATGCATGCCGACCGCTTCACAGCGTCGATATGTGGCACCACGTCGACAAGCCGCCGCACCAGACCAAAATAACTACTCGGAATAGGCTCACTTGGCCACAACCAGATTATGACGTTCTTCATGGCGTCGCCAGATATCCTATGAAGCTCGGCCCACTGGGACATCTATTCATTGAGCAGCATAGGGTGCTTTGACGCGCCGAATTGCGACCTGAAAAGCTTCTCTGTTGCACACCCCTCTTGTGCGTGGTAAAACTGCGCCGCATCGGAAGAACTCTTCGGTAAGTCCAGAAATTCGTCTGGAGAACTCCATACTTGGTTAAGCTGAACATAGTTCGGATCACCAAACATAGTCTGTAGCAAAAAGGGCTTGCCAGCCGCAATCTCCCCAGCTTGCCGGATCTCCTCACGGGCCGCTCTTGATTCAGACCGCGCTTCTCTCGCCTCCCGTAAGGCCTTGTCAAGTTTAGCCATTTTGGCTTCATTTTCCTTCTCAAGAAGTTTAAAGCAGCTAGCCGCCTTCTCTAACTCATGAGCCATGGTGGACATATTCTCCTTGTCTTGGCGTCGTGCAGCTTGTTTGGCTTTCAACTCAGCCGATGCCTTTTCGGCAGCTCCTTGGCCCGGGCTAGCTCCGACCGAAGGGCCTCCACAGCGGCGGCTCCATCTGCATTCATGCACATTTCATATAAAACTCTTTTTAGAGTCCGGCTTACATTACAAGCACATAGGTGTAAGGAATGACCAAAATATATACCTCGCGAGTCGTCAAGATGCCTGTTGATCAATGCAATGTCATCCTCCACAACGTCCAGCTTTCGCTGCATTTCGACCACTTTCGTATTTCGGGTAGCCGCATGAGGGGAGGCAGCCTGTATTCCAAGTAAAATCATGGTTAGTACCTGAGCATATTTTTTCGATCCTCTGATCGCTTCCTTTGGAAGGCAATCCGAGTGTCAGGGGCTACTGCATATACAACAGGTGCATTCTGTCAATAAAACTCCATTGGCAAAATTACATCACAAACCTCAAAACCCTTTAGGAGGCTCATGAAGGCCTCGTTCAACCCGCTCTTCGCGGATACAACCTTTTCGGCCACCGTAACCATCAAGGCACGGTGTCCCTTCGAAACGAACGCTTGTCGCAGCATGTCCGTCAGTTTTTCCGGCGCTTCTGGGTCTCCGGAGACCGCCGCCGCAGTATGGCATTCCTTTGAAGCAATCCGCTCACTCGCCTCCAGAATCGTCTCTGGTTGTAAACCGGATAGCACGGGGCCGTCATGCTTGATTCCGGAACCTGGAGTGACAGAGGCACCACCTTCGGGTAATGCTTTCTCTGTTTCCTGCACTACTTGTCGACCAGGAGGAGCCCCCGGGACGATACCTCAGAATCATCCGCCCTGTTTGGCGAGGAGGCCGGAGAAGGCGTGTCACTCTCCATCATCTCTGGGAGAAGATATCCCGAGGAGGAGGACGATTGAGAAACACCAAGCGTTAACCTGCGAAGATGTATGCATTACTTCAGTAATAAGAAAGGAATGAGGTATGATTAAACTACCCTGCTGCGCTTACGGTTTGGCCAGAGGTTTATCCTCATCATGAAGCTCTGCGGCAACATAGCTTGCCCGGCCCAAGCCGCCCGATGATGGCGTTTTTCCTCTCTTGGGGGGCTTCCCCTCCTGGCCCCTGGAAGCGGGCCTCTTTTTGCCATGGAGGGCTTCCGCTGTACCTTTGCCCTTGGGCAAAAGGGTTTCAGTTTCCCCGAACACGGCATCTATTCCCGCTCTGCAGGCACCTGGTACGGTGAAGGAATCAGCATTCTCGTCAGCAGGGCGGTCGCAGAATCTTCGGGAAGGGGCGCCGGACACCAGATTAACACCGCTTTCTTTATCCAGTCCTATATAGGGATGGACTATTCAATATCTTCTCAAGATATGCTTGGATGGAAGGTGTGCGGGAATAGGATACTTACCGCAGTGTCTGGATGATTACAGTCGAGGCCAACATCTTCGGTGGTGTCCGGCCATTGCTCTCTTTCCCTGAAATATAATTTCCATATTCCTTCGTGCGTGGTGCCGAAGAAGTGCTGAAGAGTCCACCGCCCTTCTGGATTAAACTCCCACATACGGAGAGACCCTCGCGAGCGTGACAAGCTTCGCGAGCCCCCTGGGCCTTAGGAGCCGCCCAGCTCATGAGAAGCAACTTCTTTGGCGCGTTTCTTCAGATACCCCGACGCTCCCACAATGATGGTGCCAAGTGACTTTTTGGTTTGTTCAAATTAAGGGCGCCCCTCGGGCTGCCTCATCCTCAGGCTGCTAGGGCCCAGCTTTACCTTTATGAATTTTCCTTTATGTCAGAATTGGCTTTACCTTTATGAATTTTCCAAGTATCAGAACTGGCTTTACCTTTATGAACTGGTTTGTTTAGATTAAGGGCGCCCTTCGGGCTGCATCATCATCATCCTCGTTTTTGCGCATGTATCAGAATTGGCTTTACCTTTATGAATTTTCCAAGTATTTCAATTGCATGTGAGGTGCTTCACCACCATGATGTTGCTACGCCCTTGCAAACCCGCCTGTGACTGCCTCATGATTAACGACTGGCACGGTGTCTATGCTCGGGTCCGTCCCTCCAGCCCTGCCAAATCCAAGCGACCGATCACTGTCCCACGCACCAGCTGTAACGCCCTCGATGCGGCTATATCTCCCATGTGTCGAAGCATGACTTAGAGGCATAACCGCATTGAAAGCAATGTCGCAAGTGAGGTAATCTTCACACAACCCATGTAATACATAAGGGAAAGAGATACATAGTTGGCTTACAATCGCCACTTCACACAATACATGAGTAAAGCATTACATCATACAGATACAATCAAGGTCTGACTATGGAACCAAAATAAAAGAAGACTACCCCAAATGCTACACAGATCCCCGATCGTCCCGACTGGGCTCCACTACTGATCAACTGAAAAGAAACAACACAATGAACAAGATCTTCATCGAACTCCTCCTTGAGCTCGGGTGTATCACCTGCACGGTTTCATCGGCACCTGCAAACTGGTTTTGGAAGTATCTGGTGAGTCACGGGGACTCAGCAATCTCACACCCGCGAGATTAAGACTATTTAAGCTTATAGGTAGGGTAAAAGGTATGAGGTGGAGCTGCAGCAAGCGACTAGCATATATGGTGGCTAACATACGCAAATGAGAGCGAGAAGAGAAGGCAAAGCACGGTCGAACAACTATGATCAATAAGTGATCCTGAACTACTTACGTCAAACATAACTCCAACAACCGTGTTCGCTTCCCGGGCCCCGCCGAGAAGAGACCATCACGGTTACACACGCGGTTGGTGTATTTTAGTTAAGATCAACTTCGGGTTTTCTACAACCGGACATTAACAAATTCCCATCTGCCCATAACCGCGGGCACGGCTTTCGAAAGTTCAAACCCTGCAGGGGTGTCCCAACTTAGCCCATGATAAGCTCTCGCGATCAACGAAGGATATTCCTTCTCCCCGGGAAGACCCGATCAGTCTCGGAATCCCGGCTACAAGACATTTCGACAGTAATAAAACAAGTCCAGCAAAGCCGCCCGATGCGCCGACAAATCCTGATAGGAGCTGCACATATCTCGGTCTCAGGGCACACCGGATGAGCAAGACGTCGGGTTGGCATAGACCCTGATTGCGCAGGGGGCGCCGGACATCGCTCGGTGTGGACCAGCACTTAGAGAAGCACTGGCCCGGGGGGGCTAAAATAAATATGACCCTCGGGTTGGCCGACCCAAGGGAAAGGGATAGGTGGTGGTGAGGCAAATGGTAAAACCAAAGTTGGGCCTTGCTGGAAAAGTCTTATTCAAAGCGAACTATCAAGGGGTCTCATAAATCACCCGGCCGCGTTAGGGACGCAAAATCCGGGAACATAGCACCGATATGACGGAAACAAGGGCGGCAAGAGTGGAACAAAACACCAGGCATAAGGCCGAGCCTTCCACCCTTTACCAAGTATATAGATGCATTAATTAAATAAGATATATTGTGATATCCCAAAGTAAACATGTTCCAACAAGGAACAACATCTCCATGTTCCAACAAGGAACAAACTTCATCTTCACCTGCAACTAACAATGCTATAAGAGGGGCTGAGCAAAGCGGTAACATAGCCAAACAACGGTTTGCTAGGACAAGGTGGGTTAGAGGCTTGGTTTAACAATATGGGAGGCATGATAAGCAAGTGGTAGGTATCGCAGCATAGGCATAGCAAAAGAGCGAGCATCTAGAAAGCAAAGATAGAAGTGATTTCGAGGGTATGGTCATCTTGCCTGAGATCCCGCAAGGAAGAAGAACGAGTCCATGAAGAAGACAAACGGACGTAGACGAACGAATCCTCACAACTCCGGAACGAAACCGAAGCTAACGAGAGAAGCAACCCGGAAAGAAACAAACAAACCACATAGTAAACAACCAACACATAAACATGGCATGATGCACAAACAAGTATGATGCATGTCCGGTTCAATGAGCATGGCATGGCAAAGTGCAATAAACAACGCTACAAATTAAGTGGAGCTCAATATGCAACGAGTTGCATATTGACGAAACACCACAACAATTGTTTAGTTCTCTCCTGCTAAACATGGCAAGGGGTGAAGCATATGAAAAACTACCTATCTAGGCAAATTTAAATGAGGCCGGAACAACAAACAACAAGTCCGAAAAATCCTCATATGCATATTTTAGATTTGGTACTGTTCTGCCCTAAAACATATTTTATTGTTGTTAAACAGGAAAATAAAGCACAACAAGCTAATCTATGCATTTTTCTACCCCATTTACATATAAAGTTTATTTAAAACGGAGCTACGGTTATTAAGTTATGAAATAAATCATTTTAGCATGGCATTTAAGCAAATTTAAACAAACAACATTTTAAACATTTTAATTGTTGTTATCATGATGCGGATGACATATGCAAGTTTTAAGCAATTTTATGAAAATGTTGACAAGAGCATTATGAAGCATTTGTCATCGTGGCGGAAAACGAAAAAGGGTGCCACGGCAACGACAACGGAAATGGTGCCACGACAACATTCCAGTTTCGATAACTCGATTGAGATGTCGGTGCACCAGAAAGTGTGCGGAGCGAGTCATGCAAGGATGGTGGGGTGATCCCGGCAACCGGGTTCCCACGGGTCGACGGCATGGCAAACGAGGGAAGACATGTAATGACAACTCGGACACGGTGCAAAACTCGAGCATCTCATGCATCGTAAACATCCGTTCTCGGAAGGGCATCTCGGCGGTTATACCTTCGAAGCGTGCATTTTCAAAACGGATCAAGTTCGTAGTGGAAGTAGACATTCTCGGGAGCGGTCGTAGAGGAAGTAGTGGTTCACGGGTCATTGTGGGAAGTAGTTGTTCACGTGGCGACGGTAGTGGAAGTAGTCGTTCTCGTGACGGTAGTGGAAGTAGTTGTACACGTTCTTTTCGGAGAGGTACTTGACGAATCCAACGTCTTCGGGGCGACGGTAGTGGAACATGTTTTGTAGACGAACTTTGATGGAACATGGATGTCGTGGTACTTGGCGATATCCGGGATTATCTTGCATCTTCGTGCGTGGAGATACTTGGCAGATTCGTGTAGTTGAACTTGGCGAAACGGGTCTCCCAAAGACGTCGTGGTACTTGGCGCTACTCCTTGCTCGGTGGTCGTTGGACTTGTCAACAGCAACAGCAAGGAGGCGAAGGAGATGGGCAGGTCGCGATCAACGCGAGCGACTGGGTGCGTCTGCAGCATCCTCCTCTCGAACAGAGGCAGGAGCGGGGCTTGGAACTTCAGCGGGCAGGCGAGGCGGAGGCCGCCGAGAACAGAGCAGAACGGCGCGGCGTTGGATGGATCCGGCGAGGAGTTGCCGAGTCCGTCGATGGACGACGAGTTTGCGGCAGCAAGCGCCATGGCCAATAGGAGAATCCCCTGCAGGCAGTGGCTTGCTGGTGGCGCCTGGTCTCGGGTCGTCATCGGCGGCTGGTCCGATGAGGCGCACGGGAGGAGGAGGAAAGCGCCTAGAGGAGGGAGCTCGGGCTCCTGGATGAGGGCAGGCTCGGGCGCGAGGGCTCCTGCTCCGCTGCTGCGGGCACGGGGACGACGAGGAACGCCGGCGAGATTGCTCCGGGACGAGGCAGATCAGCAAGAGGAGACGGGCGCGCGAGGGAGAGGAACGGTGCTCCGGTTGGCTTCTCCGGCAAACTGGCCGATGGTGGAGGACGGCGAAGCGAGGTGGAGCGCTGGATCTGGCGAGGGGAGGTCGGCACGGGCGCGCGGCCATGCGGGGCAGAGGGAGGCGCGCGGGAGGCTGCGAGGGGGGGGCTCGGGCGCGATGCGGGAGACGGGGCGGCGGTAGGAGGAGAACGAAGGGAAGAGAGGGGATCGGGCAGAGAGAGGAGATGGGGATCGGGCTCTCTGGCGGCTAGGGTTAGGAGGTGGTCGACGGGGCCTTGGGCCAACTGGGCCGGCCTGAGATCTTGGCTGGGCTTCTCTCCCTCTCTCTTATTTCCTTTAACATAAAAGAATTAGATAGAAGAGAAGAAAAAGAGGGTTAGGGAAAGAAGTTGGACATGGGGATAGTTTTTCTGGACTCACAAAAATATGCTCGTTCCAAGAAAAATGGAGTGGCAAGATTGCAGGAATTAAATTCAAAATCATTTGAATTTAAATCAAAAGGTTTGAAAAAGGACTAGGATTTAGAAGAGTCCAAAAATGTTGAGAAATTAGGTGGAGCTCCGGAAAATGATGAAAAGAATATATGGCAAGGTTGGAGACCAAGAATTAAGGTAACAAAGGCATTGGGCATTATTTGCAAGTGTGTTATGATCAATTCCAAATAATGAAATATTTATTATAGCTCCCTAATAATAGTAGGAGACTTTGAATATGTTTTAAAGAGAAATCATCATGTGAATTCCCTCGATTTAAATAGATAAAAAGATCTATGCAATTTATTTAGTTGAGGTTTTTAAAAAGGGGTTGCATGATGACATGATGCAATGCACACGATGCAAGGATGAATGCAACGAACAAAACAAATCACACGACGAAACTCGGTGTAGCTGGAAGTCTTCTGGAGCGTCGGTCTCGGGGCGTCACAACACTCCACCACTACGAGATGATCTCGTCCCGAGATCTAGAATGGCACCGGAGAGAAACGGAAGAGGAAGAGGTAAAACAAAGTTGCTTCTTTGACAAACGAGTGAAACCATGAACCTTGAGATGTTGAGCAATTTAAAAGAAAGAGTACAACAGAGATGAACAAGGTTGCAAACAATCCGTTAGAAAAGAGGAACAAGGAACATTACGGGAACTTGAAGGTTGCAAAGACATGAATCAAGAGTTTAAAGGACAAGATAGATTTCGAAACCACTCCGGTTAAACAAGATAGAGAAGGAATAAGAATGACATAATTTGGGCAGCACTACGACTGAAAATGGAATGAAAAGAACATGAACTTGACAAGATGAGAGGATACTTGATGAGATCAACAACATACTGCCTCGAAAACAATTATAAGAACGACACAAGGGGTAAGAATGATTCCAAGCAGCACTCCGGTTGAAAAGAGAGAATAAACTTGATAAGATGGGGAGAACTTGAAAAGAGAACACCGCACTCCGGTTAATTCGATAAGCAAGTTAAATGACATGATCTTGACAAAATAAGATGATGGGTCGAAGAGAGCAACATCACAATGCCTCCGGAAGAAGAAATAGAAGATAGATCATTGGAATAAAGGAATGGAAAAGAAAATGACAACTCTCACAAATAAAATTGAAAGAGAAAGCTTACGAAGAAAAGGTTGAATGGAGTTGTTGGATTATCAACAACGAAAGCTTAAACTTGATGTGGACTTATGGAAACATCTCAAAATTATGGGTTGAAATTCTGCCACTAATGGAAACAGATGATTGGATTGATATCAACAAGGAGACGAGAAACTTATTTCACCGGGAGGACAAATGAAGAACTTGGGTCATTTATAAGCACCATAAATAGCAACAATCCTTAGGGAAAGCTTTAGGTGAAATATAACCCAAGATAACTCCAATGAAGAGATTGATTGATTTAAATACCTCATTCTTGACAACATGTGAATCATGGAACACGAACTCAAATTGTCAAGAATGACATAACACCACCTCGAATGATACGGTTGAAAGAATTGCACTTCGGAATGCAAGATGAAGAATGCTTGAACTCCTTAAAACAAGACATGTGTTAAGCACCCTGTTTATTTTAGAGTGAAGCTTGGCGGATCTTAACTTCGAGAAAAATCTTGAAGAAGAAAACGAGAATGAAAGGAATCCTCGATGAACCATCATGTAGAGCCTCCATGAAAAACTCCGGTAAGAAAAAGATGATAAAAAGAAAGAGAAGTTGAAAACACAAGGTGAAGCCTTGCAATGATTTAGATGGATCTTCGTGATGATATAACCGAGAAAACTTGGAACTCCGGAAAGAAAGTTGAACAAATGAAATCAAGAATTTTGATGAACCTCCGGAATAAGGAATTAATCACTTGGTTGAAACAAGAATAAGAATTACACTATGCGTATCCTTCACCAATTTAAATTGATGACAAACCACGGATTAGGCATGCAACTTATTCTCGTATAAAGGATTAAGAGAGACATAGCACAAACTTGAGAAGGTCTTCAACGAACCACCGGTAGGATTGAAACAACGATTAAATTGATATGATAACAAAGAAAGAGAACTCTTGAACGAACCACCGTAAGAATTGGAAATGAAAGTATCATAGGCACAATTCACCGGGAAGAATTGAAAAATGAATAAGATACTTGAGGGTATTTAGATACAAGTGAACGAAGAGATTATGAGCTGATTAGAGGATATTTGAACGATGCACCGGTAAGATTTGGAGAACAAGAGCTGAAAGCTGAGAACGAATAATTCTGGGATGATGGGCTCCGGAGAATTAAACTGAAAGACAACTGAATTGCTCCGGATGGGTGAAAAGAATTCTCACAATCAAAATAGTTATGAGAGGATTGCATCAAGCTAGAACCATGAATCTTGAAGAGAATGGAGCAAGATTTAAGAGAAACTCTTCTTCGGTCTTCAAATGTTGAGAATGATGATGAGAAACACCACCATGAATTGTTGAGACACTCCGGAATGAGAATTGGAAAGGTTGGAACAACGATGAAAAGAATATGAAAGCTCTTGGAGAAAGACATATGACTGATGGAATCCATTCTTACATCACACTTTGAAATGAATTTGGGAATAACTCCGGGAAAATTAGAAGAGTCAGGTAAGATCCTGGGAAAAGACTTGTGGGTTAGGGCCCACTCAAAAGAATGGTTGAACTATTGCTTGAAAAGGAGAACCTACCAGTTGATTTAAATGGCTTGAAAGAGATAACATCCTCAAAAGAACTTGAGTGAATTGAGAATGGAAACTTGAATCTTCTGAGATATCTTCAGCACTCCCGAACAAATGAGTAGCGAGAAGTGAATTATTACGAGGTGCACCGGTATGCGAAGGTATTGAAACGAGGAAAAGATGTGATCACCATTGAAAGATTGCATTGAACACATCGGGGAAGATAAAAGAACAAATAATTATAAACTTGAGGCTCCGTTAGCATCTTCATGAGAAACACCAGGTAAGAACATGAAGGAGAAGAATGGAGAGGCTTCACATCAGTAAAATGGATACTTGATCAAGAAATCTGCGTCCTTGAAGAAATAAGGGTGGGAGGGCGGGAAAACAAAGACAACTTGGAACGGATGGAGCAAACACCGTTGAGAAAACTTAGAATTGATCTCGCAAATGTTGAAATGATCGGATCCACTTGAAGAGGGACACGCCGGTTGGAAAAGAATTGGCATGACAATCTCGAAGATCAAGAAGAATTAGTATCCACATAGGAATATGAGAACACCGCTTGGAAAAGGTATGGAATCAACACTTGACTTCGAAGCAACTCGAATACCACAAACTAAAACAAAACAAAGGATTAGCTCGCAGAATAAGCCGGAAACAAACATATGATAGATCCCATATCGTATCATGTGTCCGTTAGAAAGATATTCTAGGAGCTACTTGAATTCCCACCTATAAACTCCCGAAACTTTCTGGTTATGCAATCTGGTGTTGGGGATATAGGGGACACAAAATATATCACCCAAACTAACAGTACCTAGATCCAGCTGTATCCATCCTTCAACACATAACCAAGAAACCTTCGGAAATCGTTTACCTCAACCTTCGAAAAGCAAAATCGTTTACCTCAACCTTCGAAAAGCATCCGTTATACGAGTTATGGCAATACTCCCGCACTCACCTCAGTACTGGGCTATTAGGGTTATCTCACCAACAACTGTACAAAAGAAATTTTTGATGTCGGCGTACTAAACTCAGGTATTCCAGAACTGCAACGATAAGATTATGACGACAACACCTCGGAGCTCAACTCCCTGGGACACCTCCACTAAACCCCAGCTGACAGGAGGCAACCAAGACAATGTTGTCATCACAAAACCATCGAAACGATTCTAAGATACCCGCGTGATCCTAAAAAAAATAGTGAAATTTGAGAAAGAAGAGTCAAAACTCTATGTCAAGAGGCCTCACCAGAGCGACGAAGGGACTGAGGAGTAAAAAGAATTCCTAAACTCTCCAATACATAATTCCTAAATGACTCAAAACATTTTTCTAGACACAACTCGGCCGCTAAAAACGATCAATCAGTGGGGGCTCCTAAGGTCGGGGAAGGCTCTGATTACCAACTTGTAACGCCCTCGATGCGGCTATATCTCCCACGTGTCGAAGCACGACTTAGAGGCATAACCGCATTGAAAGCAATGTCGCAAGTGAGGTAATCTTCACACAACCCATGTAATACATAAGGGAAAGAGATACATAGTTGGCTTACAATCGCCACTTCACACAATACATGAGTAAAGCATTACATCATACAGATACAATCAAGGTCCGACTGGGCTCCACTACTGATCGACTGAAAAGAAACAACACAATGAGCAAGATCTTCATCGAACTCCTCCTTGAGCTCGGGTGTATCACCTGCACGGTTTCATCGGCACCTGCAAACTGGTTTTGGAAGTATCTGGTGAGTCACGGGGACTCAGCAATCTCACACCCGCGAGATCAAGACTATTTAAGCTTATAGGTAGGGTAAAAGGTATGAGGTGGAGTTGCAGCAAGCGACTAGCATATATGGTGGCTAACATACGCAAATGAGAGCGAGAAGAGAAGGCAAAGAACGATCGAACAACTATGATCAACAAGTGATCCTGAACTACTTACGTCAAACATAACTCCAACAACCGTGTTCGCTTCCCGGACCCCGCCGAGAAGAGACCATCACGGTTACACACGCGGTTGGTGTATTTTAGTTAAGATCAACTTCGGGTTTTCTACAACCAGACATTAACAAATTCCCATCTGCCCATAACCGTGGGCACGGCTTTCGGAAGTTCAAACCCTGCAGGGGTGTCCCAACTTAGCCCATGATAAGCTCTCACGATCAACGAAGGATATTCCTTCTCCCCGGGAAGACCCGATCAGTCTCGGAATCCCGGCTACAAGACATTTCGATAGTAATAAAACAAGTCCAGCAAAGCCGCCCGATGCGCCGACAAATTCTGATAGGAGCTGCACATATCTCGGTCTCAGGGCACACCGGATGAGCAAGACGTCGGGTTGGCATAGACCCTGATTGCACAGGGGCGCCGGACATCGCTCGGTGTGGACCAGCACTTAGAGAAGCACTGGCCCGGGGGGGATAAAATAAAGATGACCCTCGGGTTGGCCGACCCAAGGGAAAGGGATAGGTGGTGGTGAGGCAAATGGTAAAACCAAAGTTGGGCCTTGCTGGAAAAGTCTTATTCAAAGCGAACTGTCAAGGGGGGTCCCATAAATCACCCGACCGCGTTAGGGACGCAAAATCCGGGAACATAACACCGATATGACGAAAACTAGGGCGGCAAGAGTGGAACAAAACACCAGGCATAAGGCCGAGCCTTCCACCCTTTACCAAGTATATAGATGCATTAATTAAATAAGATATATTGTGATATCCCAAAGTAAACATGTTCCAACAAGGAACAACATCTCCATGTTCCAACAAGGAACAAACTTCATCTTCACCTGCAACTAACAACGCTATAAGAGGGGCTGAGCAAAGCGGTAACATAGCCAAACAACGGTTTGCTAGGACAAGGTGGGTTAGAGGCTTGGTTTAACAATATGGGAGGCATGATAAGCAAGTGGTAGGTATCGCAGCATAGGCATAGCAAAAGAGCGAGCATCTAGCAAGCAAAGATAGAAGTGATTTCGAGGGTATGGTCATCTTGCCTGAGATCCCGCAAGGAAGAAGAACGAGTCCATGAAGAAGACAAACGGACGTAGACGAACGAATCCTCACAACTCCGGAACGAAACCGAAGCTAACGAGAGAAGCAACCCGGAAAGAAACAAACAAACCACATAGTAAACAACCAACACATAAACATGGCATGATGCACAAACAAGTATGATGCATGTCCGGTTCAATGATCATGGCATGGCAAAGTGCAATAAACAACGCTACAAATTAAGTGGAGCTCAATATGCAACGAGTTGCATATTGACGAAACACCACAACAATTGTTTAGTTCTCTCCCGTTTATGTACTCAACAATATTAAATGTTGTTAAACATGGCAAGGGGTGAAGCATATGAAAAACTACCTATCTAGGCAAATTTAAATGAGGCCGGAACAACAAACAACAAGTCCGAAAAATCCTCATATGCATATTTTAGATTTGGTACTGTTCTGCCCTAAAACATATTTTATTGTTGTTAAACAGGAAAATAAAGCGCAACAAGCTAATCTATGCATTTTTCTACCCCATTTACATATAAAGTTTATTTAAAACGGAGCTACGATTATTAAGTTATGAAATAAATCATTTTAGCATGGCATTTAAGCAAATTTAAACAAACAACATTTTAAACATTTTAATTGTTGTTATCATGATGCGGATGACATATGCAAGTTTTAAGCAATTTTATGAAAATGTTGACAAGAGCATTATGAAGCATTTGTCATCGTGGCGGAAAACGAAAAAGGGTGCCACGGCAACGACAACGGAAATGGTGCCACGGCAACATTCCAGTTCCGATAACTCGATTGAGATGTCGGTGCACCAGAAAGTGTGCGGAGCGAGTCATGCAAGGATGGTGGGGTGATCCCGGCAACCGGGTTCCCACGGGTCGACGGCATGGCAAACGAGGGAAGACATGTAATGACAACTCGGACACGGTGCAAAACTCGAGCATCTCATGCATCGTAAACATCCGTTCTCGGAAGGGCATCTCGGCGGTTATACCTTCGAAGCGTGCATTTTCAGAACGGATCAAGTTCGTAGTGGAAGTAGACGTTCTCGGGAGCGGTCGTAGAGGAAGTAGTGGTTCACGGGTCGTTGTGGGAAGTAGTTGTTCACGTGGCGACGGTAGTGGAAGTAGTCGTTCTCGTGACGGTAGTGGAAGTAGTTGTACACGTTCTTTTCGGAGAGGTACTTGACGAATCCAACGTCTTCGGGGCGACGGTAGTGGAACACGTTTTGTAGACGAACTTTGATGGAACATGGATGTCGTGGTACTTGGCGATATCCGGGATGATCTTGCATCTTCGTACGTGGAGGTACTTGGCAGATTCGTGTAGCTGAACTTGGCGAAACGGGTCTCCCAAAGACGTCGTGGTACTTGGCGCTACTCCTTGCTCGGTGGTCGTTGGACTTGTCAACAGCAACAGCAAGGAGGCGAAGGAGATGGGCAGGTCGCGATCAACGCGGGTGACTGGGCGCGTCTGCAGCATCCTCCTCTCGAACAGAGGCAGGAGCGGGGCTTGGAACTTCAGCGGGCAAGCGAGGCGGAGGCCGCCGGGAACAGAGCAGAACGGCGCGGCGTTGGATGGATCCGGCGAGGAGTTGCCGAGTCCGTCGATGGACGACGAGTTTGCGGCAGCAAGCGCCATGGCCGATAGGAGAATCCCCTGCAGCCACCGGCTTGCTGGTGGCGCCTGGTCTCGGGTCGTCGGCGGCGGCTGGTCCGATGAGGCGCACGGGAGGAGGAGGAAAGCGCCTAGAGGAGGGAGCTCGGGCTCCTGGATGAGGGCAGGCTCGGGTGCGAGGGATCCTGCTCCGCTGCTGCGGGCACGGGGACGACGAGGAACGCCGGCGAGATTGCTCCGGGACGAGGCAGATCAGCAAGAGGAGACGGGCGCGCGAGGGAGAGGAACGGTGCTCCGGTCGGCTTCTCCGGCAAACTGGCCGATGGTGGAGGACGGCGAAGCGAGGTGGAGCGTTGGATCTGGCGAGGGGAGGTCGGCACGGGCGCGCGGCCATGCGGGGCAGAGGGAGGCGCGCGGGAGGCTGCGAGGGGGGGCTCGGACGCGATGCGGGAGACGGGGCGGCGGTAGGAGGAGAACGAAGGGGAGAGAGGGGATGGGGCAGAGAGAGGAGATGGGGATCGGGCTCTCTGGCGGCTAGGGTTAGGAGGTGGTCGACGGGGCCTTGGGCCAACTGGGCCGGCCTGAGATCTTGGCTGGGCTGCTCTCCCTCTCTCTTATTTCATTAACATAAAAGAATTAGAGAGAAGAGAAGAAAAAGAGGGTTAGGGAAAGAAGTTGGACATGGGGATAATTTGTCTGGACTCACAAAAATATGCTCGTTCCAAGAAAAATGGAGTGGCAAGATTGCAGGAATTAAATTCAAAATCATTTGAATTTAATTCAAAAGGTTTGAAAAAGGACTAGGATTTAGAAGAGTCCAAAAATGTTGAGAAATTATGTGGAGCTCCGGAAAATGATGAAAAGAATATATGGCAAGGTTGGAGACCAAGAATTAAGGTAACAAAGGCATTGGGCATTATTTGCAAGTGTGTTATGATCAATTCCAAATAATGAAATATTTATTATAGCTCCCTAATAATAGTAGGAGACTTTGAATATGTTTTAAAGAGAAATCACCATGTGAATTCCCTCGATTTAAATAGATAAAAAGATCTATGCAATTTATTTAGTTGAGGTTTTTAAAAAGGGGTTGCATGATGACATGATGCAATGCACATGATGCAAGGATGAATGCAACGGACAAAACAAATCACACGACGAAACTCGGAGTAGCTGGAAGTCTTCTGGAGCGTCAGTCTCGGGGCGTCACACCAGCTCCCGTGCGCGTCACCTCCCGGGGTCCTTGGTGCCTTGTTCTCGCATGAGCTAATCACGTGTGGGCAAGTAAGGGCACATGGGCCCGGTTCATACGACCGCAATTTGACGCCTTGTTGTAGTAGGAGCCGTGTGCCTTGAGTTTTTCCATGGGATCGTTGCATGAGAAGACTTTGCACGGTGTATGTACTCGGGTCCGTTCCTACAGCGTTGATAAAACCAATGGTTGAGCTCTGTTTGGCGGGCCGGCCCGTTCACGTCACCTCCTGGGGTCATTGGTGTCCGGCCTTCTCATGCGATAACCTCCGGAGGGGTATTCAACGCAGGACCCCCACCTCCATCGCCCCATAGGTGTCTTAAGCGTGCCCCGCACCACAAAAATCAGGCGCAACCCGCCTTGAGGTAGGGCCTCGTGAGTCCCGCGCTGGCTCAAGAGTGCCCAGATACACCTCCTCCATTTCTGACGTGCTAGCCACACGTACGAACGGGGTTGTACACTGATACGTCTCCAACGTATCTATTATTTATGAAGTATTCATGCTATTATATTATTTGTTTTGGATGTTTATGGGCTTTACTAAACACTTTTATATTATATTTGGGACTAACCTATTAACCGGAGGCCCAGCCCAAATTGTTGTTTTCTTGCCTATTTCAGTGTTTCGAAGAAAAGGAATATCAAACGGAGTCCAAACGGAATGAAACCTTCGGGAGAGTTATTTTTGGAACGAAAGCAATCCAGGAGACTTGGAGTAGACGTCAGGGAAGCTTCGAGGAAGCCACGAGGCAGGGAGGCGCGCCCTATCCCCCTAGGCGCCCCCACCCCCGTGGGCCCCTCGTGGCTCCCCTGACCGACTTCTTTCGCCTATATATGTCCATATACCCTAAACACATCGAAGAACACAATAGATTGGAGTTCCACCTCCGCAAGCCTTTGTAGCCACCAAAAACCAATCAGGACCCTGTTCTGGCACCCTGCCGGTGGGGGGATTCCTCACTGGTGGCCATCTTCATCATCCCGGCGCTCTCCATGACGAGGAGGGAGTAGTTCACCCTCCGGGATGAGGGTATGTACTGGTGTTTGATCTCTCTCTCTCTCTCTCTCTCTCTCTCTCTCTCTCTCTCTCTCTTGTGTTCTTGAGGTGGTACGATCTTTGCTATTATAGTTGGATCTTATGATGTTTCTCCCCCTCTACTCTCTTGCAATGGATTGAGTTTTCCCATTGAAGTTATCTTATCGGATTGAGTCTTTAAGGATTTGAGTACACTTTATGTATGTCTTGCATGTGCTTATCTATGGTGACAATGGGATATCACGTGATTCACTTGATGTATGTTTTGGTGATCGACTTGCGGGTTTCGTGACCTCGTGAACTTATGCATAGGGGTTGGCACACATTTTCGTCTTGACTCTCCGGTAGAAACTTTGGGGCACTCTTTGAAGTACTTTGTGTTGGTTGAATAGATGAATTTGAGATTGTTTGATGCATATCGTATAATCATACCCACGGATACTTGAGGTGACATTGGAGTATCTAGGTGACATTAGGGTTTTGGTTGACATGTGTCTTAAGGTGTTATTCTAGTATGAACTCTTGAATAGATCGATCCGAAAGAATAACTTTGAGGTGGTTTCGTACCCTACAATAATCTCTTCGTTTGTTCTCCGCTATTAGTGACTTTGGAGTGACTCTTTGTTGCATGTTGAGGGATAGTTATATGATCCAATTATGTTATTATTGTTGAGAGAACTTGCACTAGTGAAAGTATGAACCCTAGGCCTTGTTTCAACCCATTGCAATACCGTTTACGCTCACTTTTATCATTAGTTACCTTGCTGTTTTTAGAATTTTTTAGATTACCAAAACCTATATCTACCATCCATGTTGCACTTGTATCACCATCTCTTCGCCGAACTAGTGCACCTACACAATTTACCATTGTATTGGGTGTGTTGGGGACACAAGAGACTCTTTGTTATTTGGTTGCAGGGTTGCTTGAGAGAGACCAACTTCATCCTACACCTCCCACGGATTGATAAACCTTAGGTCATCCACTTGAGGGAAATTTGCTACTGTCCTACAAACCTCTGCACTTGGAGGCCCAACAATGTCTACAAGAAGAAGGTTGTGTAGTAGACATCATACACGCCTCGGAGTCTCCCCCCGAGGGAAGTCCCACTCACGCACCAGTGGAAGCCCCATGCCCCGCGCTGGCGGACGACACAGCCGAGGAGCGTCTATGCCCATGCCAAAGTGGAAGCACCATGCTCCGCGCTGGTGAATAAACAACTGAGGGCGCCTTCGTGGCCGCATTAACCTCCGGATAACCTATCAGCTCTTCATACCGTCGTATTGTGCAGCTTTCCCCACAGGAGGCACGCGCGAGGGGCTGGACACGAGGGCTATGCTCAGGCCAGGCCTGGCGCATCCCACCTCACAAGGTCCCCAGTACCTGGTCTTCTCGCGTCCCTCCCATGCAAAAGCTAGCGAGGCGAGGTATGGAGGACTCCGGTTTAGCCTAGTAGTCGCTCACATTTCCTTCATGAGGGTTGTTCGTACGTCAAGGGGGACCCATGAGCATCGCGGCTCAGGGACCTGACAAGTCACGTAGCCCTTACCCCTTGGTCTCGTCCTGGTGATCCGGATGCCCCAACGACGGTCGAGGTATGCGCGGGGCTGGTCCCTGCCAAAGCAGGAAACAAACGCAAACTGGAAGGAAGTAGGGCACGGAAAGAAAATCACGGAGTCATAACAAGTTATTACAAGCACAAAAGTGTTCCACAAATTCAAACAGGAGTTTTTACGCCTCCACGAGGCACGGTAAATGTTGCAAGAATGAAACTAAGAAGAAGCGCCACCATCCGCTTGGCCGTCACCACCGCCCGTCCCGGTCGCTGGGAGCCTGCCGTCAAAGTCACTGCTGCCATCATCGCCGCCGCCGCCAGCCTTCGTTGCCAGAGCGGTGGGATCGGGGACGCAGAGGAACTTCTTCAGCAGCACGTCCACATGATCCTTCACGACCCCCTCGGAAGCGGCGCAGAGCTCAGGAGCAATTGAGCAGATCACCGCGCATAAGTTGAAGTTAGGGTCCTGAAGGTAGAGATGGCCGAAGACGAGCGTTGTGGCCATGGAGAAGAGCGAGTGGCACTCCTCCTCCAGAATGGGGTCCACATTGGCGCCGGCGCCAGTGAGCACCTCCACAAGCTAGAAGGAGAGCCTCGCAAGGCCTTCCTCGGGGGTCGCCAGCGGCTCCACATACCCTCCCCTGCAGATGGAGCTCAACGCGGCGAGCTCGAGGGAGGGGAGGGCATCGCGTTCTGCGGCCGCCTCTTTCTCGGCGGCGACAAGGGCCTTCTCCCTGGCCTCCAGCTGGGCTGCCGTCTCGGAGACGTGCCGAGCGTGGGATGCCTGGGCGTCGGCCACCTCTTTCTTCAGCATGTTCAGACGGCCGCGCTCTGTGGCCTGGTCGATGGCCACCTGGGCCAGCTCGGCGTCACGGTCGACGAGCTTCGCGTCGCAGGCCTTCAGGACTTCCTCCCGCTGCTAGAGCCTTCGGATGTGCGAGGCTTGTTCTTCCTGGAGGCCTTCAGCTTTGCCTCGACCCCGGCGTGGCGCTCCTCGGTGGATGCAGCGTTCGCCAATGCCGCGTCACGAGATTCCTTGGCTTCGGCGGCCTCCTTCTTGTCTTCCGTGGCAGCTGCCTCAGCCCGACCCTAGGCCGACCTGGCCGACGTGCCGGCCTAGAGCCACCTAGAGATAAGCCCCAGGTGCTCACGAGGCACCTGTCGGCATCCTGAAGATCGGCCTAGAGCTACTCGAGCACAGTGTAGGCATCGTCAAGAGCGCCTGGCCTGATGAGGGGGGCGCAGTCCGCCAGCGCAAGGGCCTGGGGAGGAGCCACCACCAGCGCGTCGGCAGGCGCCATCACCAGGGAAGTGATGGAAAGGACGGCTTGGGGTACCGAAGGTTTGATCCCCTCAGGCACGAAAAGGGCGGACGGCTCCACGGCTTGCTGGCCCGTGGGAGCCGGCTCCTCTTGAGGCAGTATCATCACGTCCTGAGGGCGCTCCATCTTGTAGGGGTGAAGGACGGCCTCCTCCGCTTGTGCCGGAGTCGCTACGACTTCAGCAGGAGGTGGGGCCACCTGAGTCCCGACCCCTTCCCTCCTTTTCTTTTCCACGGTGCTCGTCCTGGTCATCAGGAGCGTAGCACTATGGCCACGGTACACATATGTGCTAAGAAAAAAGCAAGGTAAGGTACTTACTCGCTAGGATCAATCCACGTCCTCTTCTTCTCCTTCTTGGCCGGTGCCAGGGCATCCCTGCTCTTCCTGGGCGCGGCCTTGGTCACGCTTGGGGAGCCGGCGGGGTGCTCTTAAGATGGCCTCGGCGCGGCGCTGCCGCTTGACAAGTCAGGGGCATCGCCTTGGGGGGCCAAGAACAATGGAACCGTGCCTGCCCCAGCGGCGAGAAGGGCGCCCCTCGGAGGAGGCACTGCCCCGCCCTTCTTCGGGGTCCCCTGGCCTGGCCTTCGCAGCAGCCGAGGAGTCGCCCCTGGCCTCATGACAACCCCGGTGGAATGTGGGGACTCCACGGCCGGGGGCTCGTCGGCATGGTCGTCGTCTGCGAGGCCGCGGAGAAGCTTGCTCTGTGACGTGGGGGAGATCTCCGCGACGTCATCCTCGGTCGCCTCCGAGTCCTCCTCACCATCTTCACTAACACTATGGCCGGAGGATACCGGCACTGGGGAGTTGTGGTGCTCAGGCAACGCGAGCCCCAGCTCATTGAAAACAGTCATGCCGGCGATCAATGCCTCCCTGTCAACATGACGGTAGAGCGGGGCGTAGGCGTTCAGAAGGTCCCCCGGCTCACCCTCGAGCAGGGTGTTCATGGCCTTGTCGAGCTCCTCTCCTGTGAAGTTCTCTTAACGTAGCCTAATGTCGTCCGCTGGGTCCTAGAGCTGCCAGATGGGGCGTGTGTGTGACTGGAGCAGAGCCAGACACTGCCTTAGGAACTCCTTCGCGAGGAAGCCCCCCGTCAGCGCCCTGACATCCATGTTTGATGTCATCTTCCTCAGGACAGGCGTCGCCCGGGGGTTGGAGAACTTCTCGTGGATCCACCGCTCGAGCCACGTGGGCAGTGCGGTCGGCAGCTCCAACCGCTCGTTCAGGCCCTGGGTGTCCATGAAGACCCAGTGGCGCTGAAAGCTCTCCACCTTCTTCCCATCCCTCATGAGCACGTTGTTCTTGTGGACCGCGACGAAGGACACGCAACCAGAGTGTTGGGTCGGATCGTGCATCTGCAGGAAGAAGAAGTGTCGAAGGAGTGGCACGGAGGTCCTCATGCCCATGAATGCCTCACAGTAGAAGGCAAAGATGGATAGGAGGAGGATGGAGTTGGGTTGAAAATCCAGGGCTTGAACCTGGTAATGGTCGAGGACGGCGGTGAGGAACTTGGAGAGAGGGGGACGAGCCCTGCGAAGATGCTGCAGAGGAAGAAGGGGTAGACCATCCGTGCCAGGGTCCGCCGCTTGGTGGAGCCGGCCCAGATCACAGTCTCCTTCCACTCGTTCTCGTCGCTCGCCGTGTACGGGAGGACGAGGCGAGGTGCCCCTCCTCGGTGATGGAGGACGCGTTGAGTGATGGTGCAGGAGAGAAAGGAAGATTCTGCAGGTTGCGCCGCGGACTTCGGCTTCTAGGGGGGCATCTGCGAGGGCGCCGGCGTCGAAGTTGCAGAAGAAAGGGGGAAGCCGGGCTTGATTGGATATGGAGAGATCCTTGGTGGAGGAAAAGGGATCTGAGGCGAGGCAAGAAGGAGTAATGATGGCATAGTGGGGTGACCTAGTCTTTTGTCAGTCCGAACGGTTGCCGAGGCGACATGGGGGAGCGGAGGCCCCGCGTCCTGCCGAGCGCCACGCGTCAGCCTAGCCCGCAGGCGATTTGGTGCTCGCGGCCCTTCACCCTTGCCCCTTGGATTTGCCTTGAACCCAGCCCGGGTGCTACTGTCGGTGTTCTGGGAACCAGGGTACCCAAACTTGCCTACCTGTGGCTCTAGTCATGGCTCACTCGACGACCTGATACGGTCCGTCCCCAAGACCACCAAGACAAGACCCTCGTGAGGGGCGAAGCCTCGCGAGGCAGACGACACCAAGACCTCCCGAGGGAGCGGCCTCCCTAGGTGGCCTCCCGAGGAGCGGAGATTCCTATGCAGGTACCTAGCCTCATGAGGCCACGATGACGTGAGCCATGACGACCAAGGCCAGGCGGGCACTAGCGGGCGCAGATGAGGTTGTTTCCTCTTTGGTGCTAAGGAGGCAAGGACAGGTGTGGGTTCCCGAGGAATCTCCCAAATGTTTCATTGAAGTGAAACAAGACCAAGACCACAGGCTCCGCAAGACAAAGACAATGTTGTGCCGCTCCTCCTCACGCACCAAGACGACATCCAACAAGGCGGCATCTGAGGAAGAGTGGCGCAACATGGTGTGCGGACTAGGTCGCGTGGACCCAGACCTCGCGTTGGCCTGGGCCGAGGATCCATCTACGACGACTAAGTAAACGTCCTCCCGTCGCCAGCACCGGAACAATGACCATTTCTACAAGATTGGATTGGCCAAGTCCGGGTGTTCCGCCCGTGCCCTTGTCACTAAGGGCATGCGAGAGTCTGCACACGGCCTTCTTCATCAACTGCATGCAGCCGATTATTTGCCCGAGGAGTAGTAGCTGCATCACAAGCTCACACGGGTGGCCTATCAGGGCTGTCGCGACTCCTCAGTGGTCATCTACAGCTAGAAGTATGATGATGGCGTTGGAGTCCATGCCTACAAGGTCACTATACGGTACCTTGTGTAGTTTAGTTTAGTTTTTTTCTAGTAGAACTTCTTAACTTGCTATATTTTATTTGGTTTTCATGAATTTTCTCCATTCATAAATTATCCATATGAAATTTGAGCGGACAATTGATGCATTGGGTTGGATGACGCCCCCCTATCCTCTGCCCGTGGACACGTCGACTTTTGGGATATCCATTTGGTTGACGGCGTAAATCACAAAAGTTGACACAACACTCCTGTTGTTCTATGTTGACACGAGAAATTTTTTGGAAGCAATACGAGGCAATGGACATCGTTTCGTCCCCAAAGGTGGGACGTTCCCGACCGAAACCATCATTATTGTTGTGAGAAGCATATACTATCGGTGTTCTGGGAACGAGGTTCCCCAGACTTGCTTGTCTACGGCCTGCGGCGCGGCTCAAGTAGGGGCCCAACGCAGCCCATCTTCATCAACACAAGCTCAAGACCCTCGCGAGGGGCCAAGCCTCACGGGGCGGATGACACGAAGCTTCCTCAGGAGCGGCCTCATCAGGCAGGCTCGCGAGGAGGCGGAGAGATCAATGAAGGGTACCTCGTGAGGATCCAGTGACGTAAGCCATGACGATCGAGACCAGGCGGGCGCCGGCCTGTACAGAGTCCTTGTTTCCCCTTTGGTGCAAAGGAGGCAAGCACAGGCCAAGGCATCAGGCAAAGGTTACCATTCCAGTGCAACAAGACCAAGACCAGCCGGACGGCCGGACGGAGGTCACCGTGGAGCCCAAGACGGCGTCACCACCAGAGCTTTTGGCAGCCGAAGACCACCTTTGGTTAGGATAACTTGTACTAGATGTTCCCCTTCAAAATGGCCAATTGTTGGCGCCCTTCCCGCTCAATTATTTCGGGGAGAGGCCCAAGGCCTCTATAAATAGAGCTAGCCACCACAGAGTAGAGGCATCTGGAGACCAAGTAGAACTCACCGCATCATCTCAAGAACACCTCTCGCGAGGTTGTTCTTTGTACGGTTCATCATCCGCCCCAGAGGCAATCCACCACACCACACACTGGAGTAGGGTATTACACCACAACGGTGGTCCGAACCAGTATAAATCTCGTGTCCCTTGTGTTGTTCATCATTTTCATCTTAGTTCGCACAAGAAGATCAGACGTAGATCGGTAGGGGAGAGATCTCCGCGCGCACCCCAGTGTTCGAACCTCAAGGGTCTGCCGGAACCCGAAATCCGACATTTGGCGCGCCAGGTAGGGGTGCGCCGGAATCCTTCCTTCCTTCCGATGATCCGCTCTCCGTCAACACTGCGCTCCACACCCATGGCGGACGACGCACTGCCGGCCCCGGCAGCAGACGCCAACGTAGGGGCCAGGGGGCTCCCGGCCTTGGCCCCCGCCCTGCGGCAGGTGTAATGGCCGCGCAAGTTCAAGCCCGAGATGCCGCCGCGCTACGACGGCACGGCAGACCCGCTGGTTTTCCTGCTGGCGTACGAGAAGGCCGTCCTCAGAGCCGGGGGGGGGGACGACCGGGTAATGGCCAACTGGCTACCCATGGCCCTCACCGGTGTCCCGCACATGTGGCTCTTCCACCTACCGACGGCTTCCGTGACCTCTTGGGAAGAGCTGCGCGGCCTCTTCATCGCCCGTTTCGCCGCGCCAGCGCCACCCGTCGTCGCGGCCCTCCTGGGAGGCTCCCAAGCGCCGCCCTCGAGCCGCCATGTCAAGCCGTTCACCCGCCAGATCAGTGCAGCATCCACGCGTCAAGAAGCTCCCCCGGGCTAGGCGGCGCCCGAGGCTGATCTGATTTTTGACTCGGGTGACCTCCCGTTCAACCCTTCCGGCTCAGGCGCGCTCCCGATCCTATGCACCCCCACCATCTGCCAAGTGGCCGTCACCAGGACCCTCATCGATGGTGGCGCCGGCCTCAACGTTCTCTCGGTGGTGGCCTTCAACTTCCTCCACGTACCATCGGAGCGGCTCCGGCCCAGCCGGCCCTTCTCAGGTGTCGGAGGCGGCTCCACCGCTTCATTGGGGCAAATCCGCCTCCCGGTGACCTTCGGCACCTACGACAACTTCCGCACGGAGCTGATCGACTTCGACATCGCCCCCATCGGCATCCCCTACTACGCCATCCTCGGCTACCCGGCCTTGGCCCGGTTCATGGCGGCAACTCACCCGGCGTACAACCTCATGAAGATGCCCGGGAGCAGCGGCATCCTTACCGTGCCAGGGGATACAAGGGATGCGCTGCAGGTGCTCCAGCTTGCCTTCAGGGCGACCGCGGTGGCGCAGCCCGCCAGCACCAACACCCTCGAGCCCAAAGGGGCTGCGCCAGCTAAAAAGAAGCAGATGTTCACCCAGGACAAGGCGGAAACCAAGCAAGTATCGGTTGACGAGGATGGGTCCACCGACGCCACCTTCACCATAGGAGCCAAACTCGAGCCCGAGCAGGAGAAGGCCCTGATCGGATTCCTGCGCGCGAACAAGAAGGTGTTCGCATGGGAAACTGACCAATTAGCGGGAGTCCCGAGAGATGTGATCGAGCATCACCTCAACGTGTGCCCCAACGCACGCCCCGTGAAGCAGAAGGCAAGGAGGCAGTCCGCAGAGAAATAGGCTTTCATCGTTCAAGAGACCCGAAATCTGGAGGCGGCAGGGGTCATCCGCAAGGTCCGCTACCCCGATTGGCTGGCTAATCCCGTTGTCGTGCCAAAGAAGGGGGGAAAGGAGCGCATGTGTGTCGACTTCACCAACCTCAACAAAGCCTGCCCACAGGACCCATTTCCGCTCCCCGGCATTGACCAGATAGTCGACTCCACCGCAGAATGTGACCTGTTGTGCTTCCTGGATGCCTTCTCGGGCTATCACCAGATCAAGATGGCGGTGGAAGACGTGGAGAAGACGGCCTTCCTAACCCCGTGTGGGTCTACTCCTATACGTGCATGCCATTTGGATTGCGCAACGCAGGCGCAACCTTTCAGCGGCTGATGCACATCGCCTTAGGCCGGCAGCTCAGGAGGAACGCTGACGCTTACGTCGATGACATCATGGTGAAGTCTCGGGAGGCAAAAACCCTGATACATGACCTGGAGGAAACCTTTGCGAGCCTCGATGAAGTGGATCTACAGCTCAACCCGGAGAAGTGCGTGTTCGGAGTCCCCTCAGGCAAGCTCCTGGGTTTCCTCGTGTCCCACAAGGGCATTGAGGCCAACCCGGAGAAGGTCAAGCCGGTCGAGGACATGAGCCCGCCAACGACCCTCAGAGAAATGCACAAGCTCACCGTGCGCTTGACTGCGCTGGGGCGCTTCATCTCCAAGCTGGGGGAACGAGCGTTGCCCTTCTTCAAGTTGATGAAGAAGAAAGGCCCCTTCGAATGGACTGAAGAGGCCGACAAGGCGTTCCAGGAACTCAAGAGGTACCTCACTAGCCTACCGGTGATGGTGGCCCCTCGCCCTCAGGAGCCTCTGGTGCTCTACCTTGCGGCCACGCCCTACTCCGGTAGCGCAGCTCTGGTGGCGGTCAGGGAGGAGCGTCGGGCTAAGGTCACATCGACTGACCAGGCTGAAGCAGAGCGAGGCTAGGAGGGCCTCACGAGGACCGCGACCACGGCCAGAGAGGAGCGGCTGCAGCAGAAGGGCGCACCCGGAGCAAGGAGGGCCCCTTTGGACGGTCAAGAGCTGGGGGCTCCGTCGCCTCAGGAGACGCCTCGACCCCTGGAGGACGCGAGCTGTGTCAGCACCCTCGATCTCGTCGAGCATCCCGTATATTTCGTCAGCACAGTGCTACGGGATGCGAGGGCACGGTACCCCATGCCTCAAAAGCTCCTCCTCGCGTTATTGGTGGCCTCCGCAAGCTACGGCACTACTTCCAAGGCCACCCCATCAAGGTCGTCTCAGCATACCCCTTGGAGAGGATACTCAGGAGCCCCAACTCAGTTAGGAGGGTCGCTGAATGGAACATCAAACTACAGGCATTTCAGCTGGAATTCAGTACAACCAGAGTCATCAGGGAGCCGCACTTGCAGATTTCATGGCAGAATGGACGGAAGCACCGGGTCTCGAGGCAGGCGAAGACCGATCACTCTCCCCAGGAAGTGAGGCACAGGACGGCTGGGTCATGTACTTTGATGGGGCGTTCTCCCGGCACGGTGCGGGAGCTGGAGCGGTGCTCGTATCCCCTACTCAGGACAAGCTCTACTATGTCGTGCAACTCTGCTTCCAGCACGGAGAGAAGGTCTCCAACAACATAGCAGAGTACGAAGGCCTGATAGCGGGCTTGAAAGCTGCGATCGCCCTAGGGGTAAAGCGCCTCACCGTCAAGGGGGATTCACAGCTCCTCGTCAACTTCTCCAACAAGGTATACGAGCCGAAGGACAAGCACATGGAGGCCTACCTCGCTGAAGTTCGCAGGATGGAGAAACAGTTCCGAGGGCTGGAGTTGCAGCATGTGCCTCGCGGCACCAATCAGGAGGCTGACAACATCGCCAGGAGGGCGTCTAGGCGGCTGTGCAGGAACCTGGCGTCTTCGAGGAGCAGCTCTTCAAGCCCTCGGTGTTACCATCGCCGTCGGGCACGGCGCAACCAAGGGAGGAGCTTCCTCAGCCACCAGCCTCAGGAGCTCCGATCTGTGGCCCGGCCTCAGGGGCACGCCTGCTCCTGGCACTGGAGCCTCAGGAGGGATGTTGGATCCCGGAGCTCAAGGACTACCTGACGCGAGGGACAATGGCGGAGAACGAGGAGGATGCGGAGCGTGTGGCACGACAGGCCACAGCTTATTGCATCCAGGATGGCGAGCTCTACAGGAAGCGGCCGAACGACGTGTCCCTGCGTTGCATCTCTAGGGACCAAGGAAGGGAACTGTTGGCGGACATACACAGCGGAGACTGCGGGCACCACTCGTCGTCACGAACCCTAGTCGACAAGGCGTTCCGCAGCGGGTTCTATTGGCCCACAGCACTCAACAACGTCGTTGAGCTGGTGAAGGCTTGCGAGGCTTGCCAGTTTCACGCAAGACAGATCCATCAGCCTGCGGGGGGTCTGCAAACCATACCCCTCTCATGGTCGTTCGCAGTTTGGCTGTTGGACATTCTGGGCCCGTTCCCTCGGGCACCAGGGGGCTATCGCTACCTCTACGTCGCTGTGGACAAATTCACCAAGTGGGCCGAGGTGGAGGCCGTTCGCACAATCCCGGCAGGCTCGGCAGTCAAGTTCATCAAGGGCCTCGTGAGCCGGTTCGGGGTGCCTAACCGCATCATCACCGACAACGGTTCGCAATTTACCAGTAATCTCTTCAAAACATACTATGCTAACCTTGGAACGCAGATATGCTAGGCTTCGGTAGCACACTCCGGAGCAATGGCCAGGCAGAACGAGCCAACGCGGAGGTCCTGAGGGGCCTCAAAGCCAGGACCTTCAAGAAGAAGCTGGAAGCCTGCGGCAGGGGCTGGTACGATGAGCTCCAGTCCGTGCTGTGGTCCATCCGCACGACAGCGACCAAACCGACCGGCGAGACCCCGTTCTTCCTCATCTACGGAGCAGAGGTTGTTCTCCCTCACGAGGTCAGGCGTCGCTCCGCACGGGTCCTGGCGTTCGACGAGGCTCAGCAGGACGCCATGCGGGGGACGGATCTTGTACTGGGGGAGGAACGCCGCCGAGAAGCCGCGCTGCAAGCAGCAAGGTATCAACAGGCGCTACGACGATACCACTGCCGCAACATCCGCCCCAGGACCCTCGAGGTAGGGGATCTCGTGCTCAGGCGGGTTCTCTCCAAGGAGGGGCTGCACAAGCTCTCTCCCATGTGGGAGGGCTCGTTCAAGGTTGTTCATGTTTCCAGGCCTGGCTCAGCGCGCTTGGAGACTCCGGAGGGAGCACCCATCCAGAACGCGTGGAACATTCAACATCTCTGGAAGTTCTACCCCTGAGCGAGGCCTAGCGCCAAGGAAAGGCCCGGTGCCTGTGAAGAAGGCCAATGCCTGTGAAGATATCGCGTTTTGGAAAAATCCTGGTGCCTGTGAAGAAGGCCAATGCCTATGAAGATATCGCGTTTTGGAAAAGGCCCGGTGCCTGTGAAGAAGGCCAATGCCTGTGAAGCTATCGCGTTTTGGAAAAGGCCCGATGCCTGTGAAGAAGGCAAACGCCTGTGAAGCTCGCCACCCGTGACACTCTCACGTAATAATGAGTGGGGTTGTACATGCCCCGGAGTCTCCGGAGTGCCGCCCTTGGGCCTCGGGGGCTCCCGCCCACGCCCAGTGGCAGCACTTAGCTCTGCGCTGGTGAGAAGAGTCGAAGACTAGAATAGGTGCCGGACGCGGCTTTTCATTTGCTTTCTGTAGTTGGCGTGTTTATTCATGTTTGAAGTCTTATTGGAGTTGTTGGCGTTCCTGGCTTGTGGCTTTCTATCCTCTTCATCTACTCGCCTCGTTTTCTCTCACACAAGTCTCGCGAGGGATATTCGCGGGCGCCCTCGCGAGCGTCTTCCGCCCCAATCGTCTGGAGCTTTCCTGTCTGAGTCCTTTGCGGGAGTACCCCTCCCAGTCCATGCCTCACGGGCATCGCGACACGAACGCAGGACCTAGGCTGATCGCCCCCCGCTGCCGGGGTCAAGGGTTGCCCCTCTAACTAATCCTTGCAGGGCACGAAGCTCATGGTGAGGCCTCAGCCTCGGGAGGCAAGGGCCGAGTCAAGCTCCAGCAAGCTTAAATGACTCCCACACGCGGGCACGCATTACGGAAATATAGCACGGAAACGGCAAAAGCAATGCGACGGTTGATAGCAACAGTTCTAACACGCCCTCATGGGGCCCTGTACAACCTTCTTCTTACGCAGGAAAGGAAGGAAACAAAATAGGACACGACCTGCCCTACACCAACCTACAACAAAAGCTCGAGCTACTCCTGGGGCTCAGGCGGACGCCTCCTCTCGCTTCACCGGGACGCGGCGGTGGGTGGACCCGCTGCCTTCACCTAGGCGGGCGCGATGGCGCGGGGGCTGGTCGTGGCCACCGCTGGAGGAGCTGCTGCCTGAGGGAGAATCGCCAAGACTTGGCGAGCCCCGCGCACCGCCGCCGGCACGCCTGGCGCCGTCTTCATCCTGGTCGGTACCGGGGCTGGGCAGGCGGCCGCGGTCACCATCTTCGGGGCAGCACCCAGCACGGCGACCATCTTCCCCAAACACCCTCATGTAGAGGGTGGCGTCGCCGTCGAACTTGAAGTGCAGGGTGCACCGCTGACTCAGGCCGCGCGCGCGGGCAAACGTTTGCCAGCCGCGAGTTAGGGGCCCATTTCCGGAAGGGGAGACCTCCAGCGAAGCCCAGGAGGCCCTGCTGCAACAACCATCCGCCTGGAGCCAGAAGCCACACTGGGCGCTGGCCGGCAGATCACCAACGAAGAAGCGGGGGAGCTGGAGCCAGGTGTTGGCCGGGTCCGCCGACCACACTACGAACTCCGACAGCACCTCCGCCGAGCGGAAGCGTGGCCTGGGGGCCGCGCGGTCACGGCATGCCTCCCCTCAGCAGCCGGGCGCTCACCACCGTGCAGGGGACCACCTCCGTGGCCGCGGGAAGCCGCTATGGGGACCGCATGATGCTTGCGAGGGCGACCCCGTCCGCACTTGGCCAGGGAGAAGTCAGGCCCTGCCTGGCAAGCCTTTCCCTTCTCTGCGGCTGAGAACCTCTTCGGGGCCATGAGAACGGCGAGTGACCAAGAAGGAGGAAGAAGCAGAAAGGGGCAAACTGGCAGAGCTCACGCAACCCCGTACTTATAGTCGGAGAAGACCAACTGCCGAGCACCACGATCGCAGGTAATCATGACCTATATCTCTGCATGCAAGGACTCGTCAAGTCGTGCAGTTGCCGAGGCGTCGTGGGGAAGCGCAGGCACCCACGTCCAATCAACCGCCACGCGGCGCCCAAGGCCGCAGGCTATTAGGGCCCGCGGCGCTTCGCGCTTGCCCCTTCGCTTCGTCGCTAAGCCAAGCCCGCGCGCACCTTGGGCCCGGGGGCTACTGTCGGCATTCTGGGAACGGGGGTCCCCAGACTTGCCTGCCTGCGGCCTGCGGCGTGGCTCAAGTAGGGGCCCAGCTCGGCCCATCTTCATCAACACAAGATCAAGACCCTCGCGAGGGGCCAAGCCTCGCGGGGCGGACGACAGGAAGCTTCCTCAGGAGCGGCCTCATCAGGCAGGATCGCGAGGAGGCGGAGAGATCAATGAAGGGTACCTCGTGAGGATCCAGTGACGCAAGCCATGACGATCGAGACCAGGCGGGCACCGGCCTGTAAAGAGTCCTTGTTTCCCCTTTGGTGCAAAGGAGGCAAGCACAGGCCAAGGCATCAGGCAAAGGTTACCATTCCAGTGCAACGAGACCAAGACCAGCCGGACGGCCGGACGGAGGTCACCGTGGAGCCCAAGACGGCGTCACCACCAGAGCTTTTGGCAGCCGAAGACCACCTTTGGTCAGGATAACTTGTACTAGATGTTCCCCTTCAAAATGGCCAATTGTTGGCGCCCTTCCCGCTCAATTATTTCGGGGAGAGGCCCAGGGCCTCTATAAATAGAGCTAGCCACCACAGAGTAGAGGCATCTGGAGACCAAGTAGAACTCACCGCATAAGCTCAAGAACACCTCTCGCGAGGCTATTCTTCCTTTGTACGGTTCATCATCCGCCCCAGAGGCAATCCACCACACCACACACTGGAGTAGGGTATTACACCACAACGGTGGCCCGAACTAGTATAAATCTCGTGTCCCGTGTGTTGTTCATCGTTTTCATCTTAGTTCGCACGAGAAGATCAGACGTATATCGGTAGGGGAGAGATCTCCGCGCGCACCCCAGTGTTCGAACCTCAAGGGTCTGCTGGAACCCAAAATCCGACATATACCCAAACCTGCCCCAAATGGGACAAAAAAATTACCTTGGCATGTTGATGCCACTCCATGATAGCATGTCGAGTTTCATGAATTTCAAACGAGTTTTGGAATTACTAGAATTTAAAAATAAAGTATCTCAACGTTTTGCCGGCAATCAACGGTGCCCTGGTGTTTGAAATTCATTCCCATTTCTTGCATGGGACCTAAGCATGAACCCAAGGACACAGATTTGATTTTTCAACCAATTTATATGCACTAGAGCATGTGCATGTAGTTCAAATTTGAATTGTGAACATAAATGCATTGAAAACTCAATTAATGCATAAAAATGTCCAAACAAACCCCAAAAAATCACAAATATTGACACAACACTTCTGTTGTTCTATGTTGACACGAAAAAAACATGAAAGCAATAAGAGGAAATGGATATCGTTTCGTCCCCAAAGGTGGGACATTCCCTACCGAAACCATCATGCTTGTTGTGAGAAGCTCTGTTTTGTGAGAAGCATATATCCAAACCTGCCCCAAATGGGACAAAACATTTACCACGACATGTTGATGCCGCTCCATGATAGCATGCCAAGTTTCATGAATTTCAGACGAGTTATGATTTACTAGAATTTAAAAACTAGACATCACAATGTTTTGTCGGCAATCAATATTGCCCTGGTGTTTGAAATTCATTCCCATTTCTTGCATGGGACCTAAGCAAGCACCCAAGGACACAGATTTGATTTTTGAACCAATTTATATGCACTGGAGCATGTGCATCTAGTTCAAATTTGAATTATGCACATAAATGCATTGAAAACTCAGTTAATGCATAAAAATGTTCAAAAAAACTCCAAAAATCACAAAAATTAACACAACACTCCTGTTGTTCTATGTTGAAAGGAGAAAATTTTTGGAAGCAATAAGAGGTATTGGATATCGTTTCATCCCCAAAGGTGGGACGTTCCCTACCGACACCATCATGCTTGTTGTGAGAAGCTCTGGTTTGTGAGAAGCATATACCCAAACCTGCCCCAAATGGGATAAAAAATTTACCACGGCATGTTCATGCCGCTCCATGATAGCATGCCAAGTTTCATGAATTTCAGATGAGTTTTCGATTTACTAGAATTTAAAAACCAGGTATCTCAATGTTTGCGGCCGAGTGACGGTGGCAGGGTGTTTGACATTCATTCCCATTTCTTGCATGGGACCTAAGCAGGCAACCAAGGACACGGATTTGAATTTTAAACTAATTTATATGCATTAGAGCATGTGCCTGTAGTTCAAATTTGAATTATGCACATGAATGCATAGAAAACTCAGTTAATGTATAAAAATTGCCAAGCAAACCCCGAAAAATCCCAAAAATTGACACAACACTCCTATTGTTCTATGTTGACACTAGGAAAAAAATTTGAAATCGAGAAGAGGCAACAGATATCGTTTCGTCCAGAAAGGTGAAACGTTCCCTACCGAAACCATCACACTTGTTGTGAGAAGCTCTGGTTTATGAGAAGCTTATACCCAAACCTGCCCCAAATGGGACAAAAAATTTACCACAACATGTTGATGCCGCTCTATGATAGCATGCCAAGTTTCATGAATTTCGGACGAATTTTGGATTTACTAGAATTATGAAAGCAAGTACGTCAACATTCGCCGGAGAGCCACGGTGTCGTGGTGTTCGAATTTCAGCCCCACTTCTTGCATGGGAGGTAAGCATAAACCCATGGACACATATATGATTTTACAACCCATGTTGGTGCATTGGAGCATGTGCATGTAGTTTAATTTTGAATTGTGCACCTGAAATGGCTAGAAAACCAATTTAATGTACAAAATGTTCAAACGAACCTTGAATAATTCCAATTCTTTTATGACACACATATAGTTGCATGTTCACTCCAGGTAAAAGGTCTAGCAATTGAAACACCGTCCATTGCCGTTGTGACCCCATTATGTAATTCAAATCAAGATGAAAAATCAAGTAGATCGCGCACAGTTTATTATCACCAACTGTGTGAGATGCAGGACAAAATATCCTGGAGCTCCGTGGTCTATAATACGCCTATGGCATACACGAGAAGGTGCATCGGCTACAGTCCACAGCCAGCGTCTCAAGCACACTAGCTTGCTCCCCAAATATCACTTCACTGTTGAATCGTCGTCGGTGAAAGATAGGCACGTGGACTCGTGTCGTGAGGGAAACTTCGGTGGCCCACTCCGGCGAGAGCGCGGCCACAGCCGCCATGCGCGTGCTGACAAGGTGCATGAGCGCGGCTGCAATCTAGCGACCGGCCGGCAAAGGCAGCCCAAACAGCCGCTGTTGCTTCTCAGGTGGCGGCAGCAACATCTTCCTTGGGGATAGCAACTAGCGAGAGGGGCACAACAGCTGTCCGTTCCGCTACGGCGGCCTTAGCCCCGATTGAGGCCGCCCACGACCATGTCGAGGCCGCCCACACCCAGCTCTTGGCGGTCACCGCACAAATCGAATGAAGCTTCTCCGACAACGGTCGGCAACCCACGGCCGAAGAGCAGGCAATCACCGAGAGTGTTCGAGCAGCCGTCCGTTCCTCCGCCGCATACCTTGCGACGACGGAGCCCGTCCAAGACCAGATCGTGTCCGCCCATGCCCAGCTCGTGGCGGCCTTTTCCAAAGAGATGGCGGATGCAGATGGTGAGATGCTTGTCGAGTATGGTGTGATGGATGCCATGGAGCCCCTTCCCTAGGAGACCGTCGAGCACGAGCTGGACATGGAGGCTTCGGCGGAGATCGACGAGCACCAGCCGTAGTAGTACTCTTTGTTTTTTTTAATTAAGAGCACCGGTCTTTAATTTGTTAAAGTAATGTTCAGGTCAGCTAGCTCTGTTTAATTGTTGAACTTGCTTGATTAAGAAGTGTGGGTGTGCTGTAGTCTCCTTTGTGTACCCAAATTATGCAATGACGTGGATGACCACTGTAACCATGGAAATTTGAACCAAAAATTTTGATGTTCAAACTCATCACACACGGAGTAAGCTATCTGAAGCGTTTGTGATGTTCACATATCGTACACAGTTCTGAATAAGGGACAGTGTCTGATGACACTTTGCGCGCTAGTTTTTTCGCTAAAGCGATTCCAAATTTTCGGCTTCCGCGAAAATATCTACCTCCCCACCCCCTCCCCCTTACCAGAAGCCACATTTCCCCTACTTCCACCTTCCTTTCCAAGTTGAAACCTTCACTCCTTGCTTGTAGCACCGCCTCCTTGTCGGCGACCCTCCTTCACGCTGCTCGGCCTCGTCTATGCAGGCAGGTAATCCACACCCGATCCCCATCCTCCTCCTCCTTCCACATCCCACATGCCCCAACCGCCGGTGCAAGCACGACACCTTCCACCCAAATCACCAACCCCTCCACCAAATAAGCGCCGCCCTAAGCCATGGTGCACGTACTATAGCCAGGATCTCAAGGAGCGTTTGGCAGCGGAGAAGCAAATCGCGGCTGCACGCGCGGATGAGGTCACGATGGCTACCATTCGTGCCGACCCCTAGATCTTGGAGGAGCACCTTGACATTTGCTAGCTACACCGGTTATGCATGCTCGCTTTACCCATTGTGTGTGCTACTCCTGCCTTTCCTTCACAAATTCTAGTGAATTGTTCTATCTAATTTTACCATGCAAACTGTTTCTCTAGTGTATATGTTCTATATGTCATGCAGTGTGGTGCTCACTTACTAACTGTTTTGTTAATTAGTTGTCGTCTTCAGTTAACTGTTTGGTTCAATTCTGCAAATGTGATGTTCAATTCTTCAGGCTGCAATTTTGTATTGTCTTCCATGTGAGAAATAAATCGAATTTATCTTTACAAAATACATGATAAACGAATACAATTGCTATATTTCCAAGTTGTCAAACATGCTTGGTTTGGTTATACATTGTGCAATGTGGTGCTTAGTTAACGTTCAGTTCATTTGTGTTGTGGTTTTTAGTTAACTGTTTGGTTCAATTCTGCAATGGGATGTTCAATAATTGTGGGTGCATTCTATTATTGTATACCATGTGAGGAATAAATTCAATTTGGTTGTAGTAAATACATGAGAAAAAAATACAATTGCTACAATTGGTTGTAGTTAACTGTTTGGTTAACTGTCTGATCTTCTATTAGAAGTATGTTATATTATGCAATGTGGTGCTCAGTTAATGTTTGGTTCATTTGTTGCGGTGTTTAGTTGACTGCTTGGTTCAATTCTGCAATGCATGTCCAATTGTCGTGGGTAGAATTTTGTATTGTTGTGCATGTGAGGAATAAATCAAAATTGGCTGCACTTAATACATGAGAAACATATACAAGTGCTATATTTCCTAGTTCTTAATCATGCTTGGTTTGGATAAATGGGTTTTCCATGTGGCTTGAATTAATCTGATGAATCTACAATGTGCTTATTTCTCTCAACATATTTTACTAATAGCATGCGAACCCTTACTTTACCTGATGACTAACTACCTTAAATGCGTTGCAGGGAAACAATGGGAAGCACCGAGGTTTACAATCGGGGTTAGCACGTGCATGGTCCATTGTCTAATAGCACATTATTGTGCAATTGCATGAACCATTCTAATATTTTGGTTTTTAACAATTTGGTCTAGCACATGTAGGTCCTGCTGTAAGAGGTTTTGACCCACTGTTCGACCCTTTTTGCATATGGGGAAATGAGTTGTCCATGAATATCAATCAAATCAAGAAACTCAGAAAGATTGTTAGGATAAAGAAATTAGCGACAAAAAAGAACAAGATCTTTGTCTGCACAATGAAGAAGACATCAGTTCACTACAAGATGGTACTAACTATTATACATTTCCTTTTTTTTATTCCATTGCCCCATTTCCAATATAGAGAAGATATTTATGCACATCCTTGTTATCAAGCCTTTCCAAAGCAGTTCACTAATGATTACCTCTCAAACCACCTCTATGGTCAGGAGGTGAGGAAGGTTTTCATACAACAACCACGGTTCAATATTGACGTGTTCCTGAAGAGGACGAAGGACGAACGGTCAATCATCCACAGGCACTGACCTAAACTTGCAATGACCTTCAACATGAATGAAGGCTCAATATTCGCCTTCCGCTTCAGCAGTTTTCTAGATGAGATGCATCTGTCTATATACCGTCTATGATGCTAATTTCGGAAGTTTCTACATGTTGCATGTGAAACTTGGTGCTGGTGCAGTTGTGTAATGGGGTAGCTGAGTGTTGTAGCTATATCATGTTGTAATCTGATGTATTTCAATTATGAAATTCTGCTTCCTTAATATGGAAATGAAATATATTATGTGCTTAATATGAATGCCAATTAGATTAATAAATGGATTACTAATAATATGGCAATTAGCCTCCTAATGGCGAATTAGCCTGCTAATTGGGTTTTGCTATTCCAAACGGTTATTGAAAAATTACCGTGGGCGATGACCTTAGGCAACGCACACAATTTCTAGGAATAAACCGTGTTGGATTAATGAATAATCACACATGACTTTCTCTTGAAAACTATTTGCGTTAGGCCACCTTGCGCAAACGTTTACCACATAAAAATTATGTGTGATGAACAGCCTTTGCCACACAGTTTCTTCTACGGGCCGTGTGTGATGCATTCAATAACGCAAACGATTTAACGGGAAAAATTGCATGTGATGTACCTGTGAACGGAAACGTTTTCCTTGGAGCGACTTTACGGGATGTACATACGAACGAAAAGTTTAGCGGGGACTGACTATGTGGGATGTACTTGCGACCGGAAACAATTTCGCGTGTATAATTGTTTTTTTAGCTACACCGGTAACTCATCAATCTAGCGCTTGCCACATTTTCGCAATCTATCAAAAGTTCTTGTTTTCAGCCCTCACGGCACTTCTGCATTCATCCTTTCTTCCTATCTGTTGCTCCTTGGGTGAGCAATAGAAGCGAAAGAGACCTTGCTTCCAAGGCGTTGGATGTACTGCATGAAGGCGTGACTTGTGAAATGGGTACCGTTGTCGGTAATTACCCTGTTGGGTACTCGAAAATGACACACCAGTTCCTTGAAGAAATTGATAGCTGATTGCACCATCACCTTTCTCACTGGCTCTACTTCGGGCCACTTTGTAAACTTGTCGATAGACTCGTACAAGAATTCAAAGCCCCCGGTAGCACGGGGAAAGGGGTCCAAGATGTCGAGCCCCCAGACAGCGAAAGGCCAGGATAAAGGGATGGTCTGCAATGCTTGAGCTGGTTGGTGAATATTCTTGGAATGAAACCGACATGCTTCACACTTGGTGACGAGCTCAGTAGCATCTCAGAGGGCGGTGGGCTAGTAGAATCCTTGCAGGAAAGCTTTTCCGACAAGCGCTCTGGATCCGAGATGTGAGCCACACGCACCCCCATGTATCTCTGCCAACAACACTAGTCCATCTTCTTGACTGATACACTTCAGCTTCACATTGTTTGTCCTCTTTCTATACAGAATGTTTTCCACAAACTAGTACATACTCGATTGTCGGGCCACTTCCTCATATTTCTATGGATCGTCGGGAAGTTCTCCAGTGTGCAAGAATCGGACTATGTGTTGTGCCCATGGCCGAGCCTGGGGCTCAGCGACAAGGACCAAAGGAATTTCTTCATCGGTGGGAGCGCTTTCCTCAACGGCAAGAACTTGGGATTCTATCTGAGAGCGTGGCTCACAAGTCAGCGTATGATCGTCCCCAACAACCTTCTCACCAGCGGCTTTAGGGAGCTCTGCCGGGAAATGTTTGCCGGTGTTGAGTTTTCTTCTTTTTCTAGTCAAGGCTGATGGAGAAACCGATGGTTTGGTGCGGTGGAGAACAAAAGTGCCTGGTTCCAAAGATAGCTTCTGTGCAACGCACTTTGATGGGTGATCAGCGATGCTATTTTCCGCACGAGGCACGTGCTCTGCCTGCAGCCCGTCAAAGTGTTCCTCCATCTTACTCACTTCTTCCACATAGCTTCCATCAATGGGCTCTGATAATCCATATTCACCTGCTTCATAATGAGCTCGGAGTCACCGCGTATGATCAACTTCTTGATTCCCAATTCTATAGCAACCCGGGGCCCAGCAAGGAGCCCTTCATATTCTGCTGTGTTATTAGTGGCATCTTCCCTGGGGAAATGCATTTGGATGACATACTTGAGTTGTTCTCTTGTGGGTGCAATGAGTAATGCTCCTACGCCACCACCTTGGAGCGAGAAAGCACGATCAAAGTACATGACCCATTCCTTAGGGGCCTCCTTGTTGGGGAAGGCAGTTTCCATAATCTCTTCATCAGGCGTTGGCGTCCATTCTGCTATGAATTCTGCCAGTGCTCTACTTTCGATAGTTGTTGTGCTCTCAATCTTTAAAGAAAAACTCGACAGCTCCAGAGCCCATTCCACTATCCTGCTGGTGGCTTCGGGGTTCCTCAAGATCCGCTGAAGTGGGAGGCGAGTCACAACGGTGATCTCATGGGCTTGAAAGTAATGGCACAGCTTCCTCGAGGCCATAAGGAGGCCGAAGATCAACTTTTGGACTCCAGAATACCTTGATCTAGACCCCTGCAAGAGGGAGCTAACAAAGTAAACTGGCCGTTGCACCATCTTCTTCCTTGCAATCCCCTCCCACCTATCAGCACTGATCTGTGGCTCTCCTCCATCACTGCCGGCAAGCCTTGTAGGGGACAAGGTTGGTTCAACACTAGGTGGTTCTGCCGTAGTAGCTTCTCCGTTGTCCACTTATCTCTATGCCACCAGGGAAGCTGTCGGTGTCAAAACCGGCGGATCTCGGGTAGGGGGTCCCAAACTGTGCGTCTAGGCGGATGGTAACAGGAGACAAGGGACACAATGTTTTTACCCAGGTTCGGGCCCTCTCGATGGAGGTAAAACCCTACTCCTGCTTGATTGATATTGATGATATGGGTAGTACAAGAGTAGATCTACCATGAGATCAGAGAGGCTAAACCCTAGAAGCTAGCCTATGGTATGATTGTTGTTGTTGTTGTTGTTGTTGTCCTACAGACTAAACCCTCCGGTTTATATAGACACCGGAGGGGGCTAGGGTTACACAGAGTCGGTTACAATGGGAGGAGATCTGAATATCCGTATTTGCCAAGCTTGCCTTCCACGCCAAGGAAAGTCCTATCCGGACACTGGACGAAGTCTTCAATCTTGTATCTTCATAGTCCAACAGTCCAGACAAAGGTCATAGTCCGGCTGTCCGGACACCCCCTAATCCAGGACTCCCTCAGTAGCCCCTGAACCAGGCTTCAATGACGACGAGTCCGACGCGCAGATTGTCTTCGGCATTGCAAGGTGGGTTCCTCCTACGAATACTTCATAGAAGATTTTGAACACAAGGATCGTGTCCAGCTCTGCAAAACAAGTTCCACATACCACCATAGAGAGAGAATAACTTTTTCACAAATCTAATCTGCTGACGTATCCTGTAGCATGACATCACACCACACCCAAGCCTTTATTCGAATCGTTTTTACTGTCCCACCTCAGCGCGTTTTGCGAGGCGGTTTCCTTGGCACGTCTTGTCGAAGCAGAGATCATGTCCCCTTATTCCGGGATTCTCATCAATACTGGCGTGGGTAACCCAACCGTGCCATTGATTACGGAGCTTGGGGGATAAGCGAGTTTTACCAGGCAGGTGGGGACACATAATTTCGTCTGCCCATATAAGGGAATAAGGATCCACTTTTTCATCCATGCCTTCTTCCTCCTTTGCTTATCCATTTTTGCACACTCGAGCTCCAGCGCCCAAGTCCGCATTCCCCACCTCAACCTTCTCCAACCATGTCCTGAGCGGGAGGCAGGTGGATGGTCTCCTCCGTCACGGAGGGACACGTCAAGAAGCTGAGGAGAGCCGAATACCTGCCCGACGACATCGTGCACCGGCTCCCAGATGAGGGGCAACTCATCCCCACGCCTAGGCCCCATGAGAGGGTGGTGTTCCTCACCCATTTCCTCCGCGGACTGGGCTTCCCACTCCACCCATTCGTCCGGGGGCTCATGTTCTACTACGGACTGGACTTCCATGATCTGGCCCCGAACTTCATCCTCAACATCTCGGCGTTTACCGTCGTGTGCGAGGCCTTCCTCCGCATCAAGCCCCACTTCGGCTTATGGCTGAAAACCTTCAATGTCAAGCCGAAGGTAGTGGGCGGCCGCCAGGCGGAGTGCGAAGGCGCCATGGTGGGCAAGATGCCCAACGGTATATGGCTTGAGGGCTCCTTCGTGGAGACCATAAAGGGGTGGCAATCGGGGTGGTTCTACATCACCGAGTCGCGTGACCCCGAATGGGCAGCGGCCCCCGAGTTCCGATCTGGCATCCCCACGCGGCTCACCTCCTGGCAAGAGAAGGGCATGTCCTGGGGTAATTCGGGAGAGCGAACCGGACTCCAAACCTGCGTCCAAAACCTGGTGGACAAGAAGGTCAAACTCGTCAACGTAGTCCAGGTCATGCTCATCCGCCGGATCCTCCCGTGCCAACAACGGGCTTTCAGCTTGTGGGAGTTCGAGCTAGCCCAGCACCTAACTCTGAACAGGTTCTTCGACACAACGTACGAGGATGCCTGGAAGGTGCTATTCAAGGGCACCGAGGCTCCCGCTTCCGCTACCGAGGATCGCGGATTCTGCGCGCGGCGTCAAGCCAACGCGGTAAGCTGTTTTACCTCTTACAGGATATTTTTCTTTCATAGTTTGACTTTATGCGGGATCTAAGCCCCCATGCCTTTGACATGACTGGCAGGAGAAGGCCGGACAGATCGACTGTCCGGCTCCTTTGCCCGAAGGCCCAGCAAACGTCCGCTTGACGAAACTGCTGGTTTCGGCACCTTACGTGGTGCCGGAGAAGAAGGCCAAGAAGAAGGCCACGGGAACCCGGAAGAGTTCCCGGCGCCCGGTGGAGTCGGACTCATCGTCCGATGACTCCGAGGCGCACTCCTTCCATGAAGACGAGGACGAGGAAAGAGAGGTTTCTTCCCCAGCAGGGGAAGAAAAGAAAAGGAAGGCCGCCCCAACTGGGGAGGCCGGAAGGTCCAAGAAGGGGAGGACCCTTCCTCCGGACTACTCCACCAACGCCGCCGATAGCGAGGAGGAGTGGCCGCCCAGGGCCAAGCCCCTGGCGAAGTCGTAAGTATTCGGACACCAGAGTGACTCATAGTGTTCCTTTATTGCACAGCTTTCCCTGACGCCGAATATAATCATGCAGTCCGCCCCGAGCCCGTATCGACGTGTCGTCGAACGACTCCTTGAATTTGTCAGATGTGAATAGCCTTTCACTTCCGGCTGCGTCCTCCCCTCACCCTGCGGACAATGCCAAGGTATTGTCCCAAGAGGTTCCGAATCGAGGGGAGGCTGTCCTGGGGGTGCCTCAAGGCGACGTCCCGGACTCCAGGCGCAAGGGGGGCAAGACCCCCAGGGGCTCCAAGTCCGGCCCTGGGCCAAACACCGCACTGGAACCTTCATCGGTCCCGGAGTCCGGCAGGCGGGCCCCCGCTAAGAAGGGCAAGCCTACCGCGCCGGTGACCTCCGTCCAACCGGAGGCACTGCATAACTTGCTGGACGTGCTTAACGGCGCCTCCATCAACTAGGAGCACCGCACTATTATGAGTGTGGTGATCCAGAAGGTTCAGTCCGCCAAGAGAGGGCTGACTGAAGCCTGTGCCAGCCTGTTGACAAGCTTTGAGTTACATAGAAAATATATGAAAATATTACCGCATAGACAGTAGCTCCTGATGCTCTGTTTGGCATTCACAAAGAAAAGCCGAATAGAGGATCTAACAACATTCGCAGGAGTTTAACATAATTATGTCGATATGTGTATGCAGGCTTCGCTGCTAACCTCTGCCACACTGACTGCGGAGGTTGATGTGCTGAAGCAGAACCTCAAGCGGTCCGAGAAAGAGCTCGGCCTTGCCAAAAAGTAGCTCGAGGAGAACCAAGGTACGTAATGCCTTGTCTGTATGTGTGTATAAAAAATATGCAGTTGCAAAAAATGATAGGATCGTTATTGATGTGCTAGGGGCCACGATCGAGGTGGCGACCCTAAAGCGAGCACTTTCCGAGGCCGAAGATAAAGCGACCATGGAGTGCAGCGAGCGGGAGAAGCAAGAGGCGCGGGTTGCCGAGGTGCAGCAAGAGCTCCAGGCTCTCGTGAAAAAGCATGAGAGTTTGGAGCTTGAGTCGAAGACTCGCGAGTGTGAGCTTGCTGAGGCCCTCGAGAGCACCAAGTCTGCCAAGGCCGAAGCCCAAAAAGCCCTCCAGGAAGTTGAGGCGATGAAGAAGATAGCTGCGGGTAAGGCCTTCAATATGCAAAGCAAGCATGTGAAAGTGAATTACTTGTTACTTACCCGAGTCCGGAGCTCTCCAGGAGCATTCGCAGATTTGCCCCGCAGCGTGTCCGATGCCGCCACCTACTACCGGGCCAAGGAAGGGAGCTCGACGGAGAAGGTGTTCTGGTCTCAGTAGCTGGTGCCCTTGAGCGACCAGCTGAAGCAACTAGTCGAGCTCCATAAGGTGGCCGAACAGGCCATGAAGGGTCTCATAGTCCAGCTATGGCCTGGAGAGGCCATGCCTGGGAGCTACTTCGGGCTGGTGAGGCGGCTGGTGGATGCCTGTCCATGGCTTGAAGACATCAAGCGCTCTATCTGCATCGAGTGTGCCCGTAGGGCGCTTGCCCGTGCTAAAGTGCACTGGGGCAAGATGGATGCTGAGAAGCTTGTGAAGGACGGGCCACCGCAGGGCAAGGAGCATCGCCACCTCGAGATGTATTACGAGGGCATCCTGAAGGGTGCCCGCCTTGTGGCGGATGAATGTTCCAAGGATGTAATATTTGAGTAAACTTGTTCGTTTGATCCTGTGTGCTGAAAACTTGTTCATATGCGCTATGCAACGCTTGTTTTAATTTAAAATGTTACCTTCTATGCGGCCGTTTATTAAACCTGAGAGATGGCGAGTCGTCGGCTTCTGCCCCCATGCCACGAGTGCTGGGGTGTTCGGGATAAAACCTGAGCACTCTTTTTCCCATTCTTGGGTCCTTCGAGGCCGGCGCTCAGCATGACGAACGAGGCAATCGGACTATAGTGCGTCATCACTCTTACTTAGCCAGAGAATTCTATAATTTTAAATTTCGGCGAAGCCCCTAGTGTTCGGAAGACCGAGTTCGGGGCGCTATACACGCCTTAGTACGGACAAAGCCAACTCCTCGCTCTAAGCGGCATAAGTCTTGAAGGACTCGAAACCTCTTCGAACAGTGACCAGCTCTCGCCCTATCATGGCAGTCAGTTTTAGCTTTCTCTACTGAGGTGCTTAGCCTAGCTGAACCGGGGCACAATCATAGTAGTTCTCCCAGCACTACATTAGCCGATATAGCGGAACGTAAGGTAGCAAAACATGGGATCCGGGCAAACCCAACTATTGATCAAAGACATGATTCGGAGCTGATGCATATAATGCTATAAGTTCGGAGGGCCGCACTTGTGAAAGTGTTCGGACTTCTCACGCCGTATTATGGGGTACTTGAGCCCCTGGTGTATTGACCGTACCAAAGTGTACAGGTGCTAAATGTCATAACTGAACATGTATATGAAAAAAGGAATGAATAGAGAATGCAATAATAAGCTGAAGCTAAGCATTGTTTATTCAAAAATGCTGCGGTAAAAGCAGAACGATACAAATAGTGCGATAAGCAAGAGATGGGTCTATTTGACATGTCCCCCTCCAGGGGCGAGCTGCAGGGACGGTATGTAAGACATGTATTTTGCTCGTTATAGAGACCACCTAGGAATTCGACGTAGCTTTCTGCCTCCTTGGTTGTTGCATCGTGTGTTCGGCGATTGTACTGCCGAGCAAGTCTTCCAGAGAGTAAGGTCCTGAAAGTAAGAAAAATGATAGAATCGACAGCCCCTAGTGCGGTTGAGCCATGTATTGGGGCGTGCCGTGGTCATGCCCCTCCCCCTGTGCCCATGGTATTGTCAGAGTGTAGTTATGTACGCGTAGCACGGATTTCGCTGTTTTGCTAGGGCTGGGGTTGGGGCCGCATTGCTACGCTTGCTCGGCATGTGCCAGGCGGTCTTGTTTTAAGTTACTTCGAGCGCGCTTGACGGTGTCCGGACGTTTTATTGCCAGTCTGGAGAATTGCCTTGAGAGGCTGCTTTATACTTCTGCTGCGAGGGCCGCCGTATGCTCCTCTGTTCGGAGAGAGCGTTCAGTGTTTCCATTGACCGTAATGACTCCTCGAGGTCCTGGCATCTTGAGCTTGAGGTATGCATAGTGCGGCACCGCATTGAACTTTGCAAATGCGGTTCGCTCGAGCAATGCGTGATAGCCACTGCAGAACGGGACTATATCGAAGATTAACTCCTCGCTTCGGAAATTATCCGGGGATCCGAAGACCACTTCAAGTATGACTGAGCCCGTGCAATGGGCCTCTACGCCTGGTATGACACCCTTAAAGGTCATCTTTGTGGGTTTGATCCTTGAGGGATCTATGCCCATTTTGCGCACTGTGTCCTGATAAAGCAGGTTCAGGCTGCTGCGGACGCCCATAAGGACTCGAGTGAGGTGAAATCCGTCAATGATTGGGTCTAGAACCAATGCGGCGAATTCGCCATGGCGGATGCTAGTGGGATGGTCCCTTCGATCGAAAGTGATCGGGTAGGAGGACCACGGGTTGAACTTTGGGGCAACTGGCTCCAACGTGTATACGTCCCTTAGCGCACGCTTCCGTTCCCTCTTGGGGATGTGGGTTGCGTATATCATGTTCACCGTCCGCACTTGTGGGGGGAAGCCCTTATGTCCACTATTGTTCGGTGGCCGGGGATCCTCCTCGTCATCACTATGTAGCCCCTTGTCTCTGTTTTCGGCATTTAACTTGCCGGCCTGCTTGAACACCCAACAATCCCTGTTGGTGTGATTTGCTGGTTTTTCGGGGGTGCCATGTATCTGGCACGAGCGATCGAGTATACAGTCCAAACTGGACGGGCCCGGAGTGTTTCTTTTGAATGGCTTTTTCCGCTGACCGTGTTTGGAGCCTCTGAATTCGGCATTAACTGTTGTATCTTCAGCATTGTCGTTGTTAATGTGGCGCTTGTGCTTGTTGCGACGCGAACTGCCATTGCTGTCCTTGGTATCCGAATTACCAGGGCTCTTTGTCATGTTATTGCTACAAGCCAGCCAGCTGTCTTCTCCCGCGCAAAAACGGGTCATGAGTGTCGTGAGGGCTGCCATAGATTTCGGCTTTTCCTGTCCAAGGTGTCGGGCAAGCCACTGGTCACGGATGTTATGCTTCAAGGCTGCTAGGGCCTCTACGTCCGGACAGTCGACGATTTGATTTTTCTTGGTTAGGAACCGTGTCCAGAATTGTTTGGCAGATTCTTCTGGCTGCTGAATTATGTGGCTCGGGTCATCAGCGTCTGGTGGTTGCACATAGGTGCCCTGGAAAATTGTCAAGGAATGCGGCTTCCAGGTCCTCCCGACAACCAATTGATTCTGCTGGCAAGCTGTTAAGCCAATGCCGAGCTGGTCCTTTAAGCTTGAGTGGGAGGTATTTGATGGCGTGTAGATCATCGCCACGGCCCATGTGGATATGAAGGAGATAGTCCTCAATCCATACCGCAGGATCTCTTGTGCCATCGTATGATTCAATGTTTACGGGTTTGAAAGCCTCTGGGTTTTGATGATCCATTACTTCATCTATGAAGCATAGTGGGTGTGCGGCACCTCTATACTGGGCTATATCACGACGTAGCTCAAATGAGCTTTGTCTGCTGTGTTCGGCCCGGCCGGATTTACTTTATCCGGCGTGACGGTTATCGTCTCGTGTCGTGGGGCGCCCGCGTGATCCGTAGATCGATCTTGTTTGCCTTGCCTTGTCCTCCAACATATCTCACAGGTCTAGCGCATTTCCTCGTGCCTTGGTATTTTTTGAGCGACGCCGGGGTGCGGCTTGAGTGGAGAGCCGAGAGGCCTCTCTGTCGCGGTCGCGGGGTGGCCGGTCAGCCGCATCATGCGCTGGTGATGTAGGTTTAGGTGCTTCCTCCTCTAATCGGGGTAGCAACCTGCGCTTTGGGTAGCTCTTGGAGGGGCATTCAAGTTCGTATTCCTCGGCCGCAAGGACTTCAGTCCATCTGTCGGCTAGCAAGTCTTGATCAGCTCTAAGTTGTTGCTGTTTTTTCTTAGGGCTACTCGTCGTGGCCATAAGCATGCGCTTAAAGCGCTCTTGTTCGACGGGATCCTCAGGCATGACAAATTCGTCTTCGCCGAGGCTTGCCTCGTCTTCGGAGGGAGGCATGTAATTATCATCCTCTTCCTCCCTGTCTGCCGCTCTCTCAGGGGGGCTGGCTTCTCCATCCTCCTGCGCTGAATCTTGCTGGAGGGAGTTGTCTTCGGAACTGTCCGGGGTGTTATTATCTCCCGTGCCGGTACCACCGTTTTTGCTTTGGCGGGACTTAGAGCGGCGCCGCTGACGCCGGCGCTTAGGTTGCTTCTTGGAGGGGTCATCCCCCGCTGTTCCATCGCCATTGCCTTCTTTGGGTGTGTCCACCATATATATGTCATATGACGAGGTGGCTTTCCAGTGCCCTATAGGCGCTGGTTCATGTTCGTCTCCTACATCGTCGTCCATACCGTCGATGTCTTCGGAGTCGAAGTCTAGCATGTCGGTTAAATCATCGACAGTGGCAACGAAGTGGGTGGTGGGTGGGCGTCGAATTTCTTCATCTTCCGCATCCCAATCCTGCCAGTTATAATCCGGCCAGGACTCTCCTGACAAAGAGAGAGACCTTAGTGAATTCAGAATGTCGCCAAAGGGCGAGTGCTGAAAGATATCCGCGGCGGTGAATTCCATGATTGGCGCCCAATTGGATTCGATTGGCAGGGGCGCAGAGGGCTCGGAGTCCGGAGAAGAATCCGGCACTTTGGAGTCACGGGCTTCGCAGAGGATAAGGTTGGTGTTCGGCTCGATCACCGTTGAGACAGCAGCCTCCGCGGCGGGGTCTAGCCACCCGTCCTCGATCGGCGCAGTTGGCTCCGAGCTAAGTGTCGGAGCGGATGCGGGTGCGGCCTCCAGGGTACTGTTCGGCGGGAGAGCTAAATCATGCCCATCATGACAGTGTGGCGTGCTCGGCTGCGGCTCGAGTCCGTCGAAGATCAAGTCTCCGCGGATGTCAGCCGTATAGTTCAAACTTCCAAATCTGACTTGATGGCTAGGGGCGTAGCTTTCAATCTGCTCCAGATGGCCAAACGAATTGGCCCGCAGTGCAAAGCCGCCGAATACAAAGATCTGTCCAGGGAGAAAAGTCTCACCCTGGACTGCATCGCCAACAATGATCGAAGGAGCCATCGGGCCTAAAGATGACGACACAGAGGAACTCTCAATGAAAGCACCAATGTCGGTGTCAAAACCGGCGGATCTCGGGTAGGGGGTCCCGAACTGTGCGTCTAGGCGGATGGTAACAGGAGACAAGGGACACAATGTTTTTACCCAGGTTAGGGCCCTCTCGATGGAGGTAAACCCTACTCATGCTTGATTAATATTGATGATATGGGTAGTACAAGAGTAGATCTACCACGAGATCAGAGAGGCTAGACCCTAGAAGCTAGCCTATGGTATGATTGTTGTTGTTGTTGTTGTTGTCCTACGGACTAAACCCTCCGGTTTCTATAGACACCGGAGGGGCTAGGGTTACATAGAGTCGGTTACAATGGGAGGAGATCTGAATATCTGTATTTGCCAAGCTTGCCTTCCACGCCAAGGAAAGTCCTATCCGGACACGGGACGAAGTCTTCAATCTTGTATCTTCATAGTCCAATAGCCCGGCCAAAGGTCATAGTCCGGCTGTCCGGACTCCCTCAGAAGCACTAACCACTTGATTCGTTGTCGCTAGATACAGCAACAAGGGCTCTTGCGGTTTGGGTGCGACCAGGGTTGGAGCAGAGGAAAGGTAAGCTTTCAAATACTGCAGCGCTGCCACGGCCTATGGAGTCCATTTCATTGGACCAACCTTCTTTAATATTTTAAAGAACGACAGGCGCGCTCAGTGGATTTAGAAATGAATCTGCTTAGTGTGGCCACATAGCTAGTCAGACGCCTCACATCCTTGAGGGCCTTTGGAGCTTGAATCTGTTCTATCGCCTTGATCTTGTCGGGGTTATCTTCTATCCCTAGCTGAGACACAAAGAACCCAAGAAGCTTGCCGGACGGAAGGCCAAACACATATTTCTCTAGGTTGAGCTTCAAGTTGATCCTTCACAAATTTGCAAAGGTTTCTTCTAAATCCTCAATAAGTGAAGATTTGTCCTTGGTTTTGACCACTATATCATACATATATGCTTCAATGTTTCTATGTAGGTGCTATTCGAAACCAATCTGCACAGCCCTTGCGAACGTGGAACCAGCACTTTTTAGCTCAAAAGGCATACGGACAAAGCAGTACGTGCCACATGGGGTAATAAATGCGGTGTTTTGTTCGTCTTCCTTGGCCATGAAAATCTGGTGGTACCCAGAGTACGCATCAAGGAAGGAAAGAAAATCATATCCAGAGGTGGAATCAACAATCTGATCAATGTACGAAAGGGGGAAGGGATCCTTTCGACATGCCTTGTTTAAGTCATTGAAGTCAATACAATGTCTCCACTTCCAATTACCCTTGTGCACCACCACTGGATTCGCTAACCAAGTTGGATGGAGTACTCGTCGGACCAAACCCGCTGCTTCCAGCTTCTTAATTTCCTCAGCAATGAACAATTGCCACTCTAGGGCCTGCTTCCTGACTTTTTGCTTGACGGGGCGGGCGTAAGGACAGACGGAAAGGTGGTGCTCGATTACCTCCCTGGGAACACCGGGGATGTCAGATGGTTGCTAAGCAAACACATCAACATTCGCCCGCAGGAAGGCAATGAGCGCGTTTTCCTATTTGTCGTCAAGGGTAACACTAATGGTGAAAGTACCATCAGTGTTGTCCTGTCGCGCCGGAACTTTCTTTGTTGCAAGGGGAGCAGCCTTGGATCTTTTGCCAGTCAAACTCTCTGGCAAATCGTTGTCGGGCGCAGGGCACTCCGAAGAGGCGCGCTTCCCGGGGTCCTTATCGGCATCCTTGCTGGTTCCCTTAACTTTCTTCTCCTTCTTGGCGGGAGCTGAGGTCCTAACGGCCTCCGCTGCTACCGCGTCTCTATACATCTTATCCACACAGATGATTGCATCTCTCTTATCCGACGGGACGGTAATGACTCCCATAGGACCAGGCATCTTCAAAGTGTTGTACGCGTAGTGGAAGCCTCCATGAACTTGGCTAGAGCTGGTCGACCAAGAATCTCGTTAAGTGGTAGGGGAAGTTCAACAACATCGAACACAATCTTCTTAGTCCTAAAGTTTATTTCCCCGCCAAATGTTACCGGCAAGGTAGTCTTTCCCTTCGGCTCGCTCCTCCCTTAGTTGATTCCTTGGAAAGTACTAGTCTTATTCAGGTCTCCCTCGGGAATATGTAGTTTCTTCAGCACAATGGGAGAAATCAGATTCAATCCCACCCCGCCGTCAACCAACATCTTGGTGACCTTGAGGTTGCGGATTGTTGGTGAAACCAACAATGGCAAACATCCTACCGTAGTAGTACAGTCTGGATGATCTTCAATGTCAAAGATGATGGGTGTGTGGGACCATTTGAGCGGTTCTCGAGCGCTTGCCACTAGTTCTACAACATTAACCTCACGTGCCCACTGCTTGAGTTGGTGGTGAGAAGAGTGCAAAGATGCACCCCAGTCAATACACCCCCTTCTCCTGTTCACTGGTTTCATCATGCTCTTCTTTGTTGTCATCCTCATTTTCCTACTTCTCACGGCCCCTGGCGGGTTTCTCTTTCTACTAATCAAACTTGTCGTAGTGTCCGTTACGACCACCACGGCCTTTCCCGCCATTACCCTTCTGATTTCTCTCCTTGGCACGCCTTTCATACTCAGCATTCTGCTTCTCAACCAACTGCTCAACTTGCTTGCAATCTTGAAGATCATGACCCTTGGTCCCATGGATCTTGTAGTACGACCCGTCAGACTTGCTGGTTTTCTCAGCAGCTGCTACCGCCCAGCAGTCGGCGCACGTAGCAGCTTCCTTGTCGGGTGTCTCCGTTTTTTCTTTCTTTCCAGCGCTAAGGTCACCGGCGCTCTCAACCACCATCTCTGCTTTCTCCTTTTGTTCCTTGTTGCTCTTCTTGTTCTTCTTCCTGGTGGTGGCAGGGTCGTCATCATCTTCGGAATCAACTTCGACGCCAACCTCTTCCCTTCTTCAGCACGAGCGCACTTATCCGCCAACGTGTAGAGCTCACTGACAGGTTTGGGCAACCGAACATTCATCTTGGCCCGCATTCTACGGTTGCGCACATTTCTATGAAATGCAGCAATCATAGCTGCCGCGTGTATCTTTGTAATGTTGCGGTGCACTCCGCTGAACCTCTGCAGATACTTGCGCAAACTTTCTCGCTCTTTCTGCAGAATGGTTTGTAGGTCACTAGGCTGCCTTGGTTCTTGGTGGCCACCTGTAAAGGCGCCGACAAACTCGTTGCACAAATCTGCCCAAGAGGATATGGAGTCCTTCGGCAAGTGCATCAGCCAGGACCTCATATTTGGCTTGAGAGCTAGCGGGAAGTAGTCAGCAAGCACTTTTTTATCCCTTCCCCCGGCGGCTTGAACGAGAATCATATATATATGCCCAAAACTCTGCCGGGTTGAGCTTTCCATCATACTTCTCTGGCAAGTCACGCTTGAAGGTGCGAGAGGATGGCAAATGGACTTCCCGCAGCTCGCGAGTGAAGGCTGGGAAGCTGATCAATTGTAAATATAGTGGGATTTTCATGCGCAAATCTGAAGTGACGTGTTCTCCAGATGGACTAGACGACGACAACAATGCTCGGCTAAAGCTAGGTGATAGAATTTAGATGGTGGTAGCAGAAAATTAAATCTAGACTAACGAAGATTGTTCCATAAAAGGTTCTGACAAAGAAAATGCAGATTTTACTTACTTTCTTCTTGGTATTTTTGTAATGCTTGAGAAATTAAAATACTAACATGGACATTATCGACAAAAGGGAAGTGAACACAAATGACTATCTAACATATAAGAGATGAAAGAAACAAGATTAGAAGACACAATATAGATGGTTTACATCACAAACACACATGTATTTTAGAGTACATGTACTGGAGCTAACACATGGAGAACGGAATGAATTTCAATAAGGAACAAACAAACAGGGGTGAACACATTCATATGCTAGCAGAATACTCATTCACAGAAGAAAATTCTAATAGATCAATAATCTCCCAAATTAACAAGGCCTCAACAGACCGGATCCAACATAACAAGTACCATACTATACCAGTACCAAACTGAACAAGTAACAAGTTGCTTGCACTAGTCAAATATGAACATTACACACAACATACACATCTCAAGCTTACAAAAATCGGAGAGAGAGAGAGAGAGAGAGAGAGTCGCGGGAAACCACAGACACCTATGGGACCAAGAGGTCCCTTGCTGGTTCGGCAGGGGGCGATGCGTTGCATAAAGAGCAGAGGGGCGTGGGGTAGCACGACAGAGATCGCATGGGCAATTTACCCAGGTTCGGGCCACCGTGAGGCGTAAAACCCTACTCCTGCTTTGGTGGATTGATGGTGGAAAAGGTGGTGGTGGAGCATAGTGCACTTGCCCGGCAGGGATCGCCTTGGGGCAGCAGTGACTACACGTGTATGGGGGTGTGAATTATCCAACCTTCTAACCCTTTCTACTGTTGCCATGGGCCTCCTTTTATAGATCAAGGAGTGACCACAATGGCAAAGTAGCCATTATGCACCCGTATGATTGCAAATAGTGCTATCATACCTAACTCTACGGGCTGACAGGGCGCATTAAATGCACCGCCTAGTGTCACATCACTGGTTGCCCGACAAGGCTTGCCGGGCTATCTTGCCAGATCTGCACTTGTTCTCCTAACACGTCGCAGGACGGGTGTCATCTGTGAGTTTCTTCTGTAAGGAGATGGCTACCATGTGGCGAATGGCTGCCACTTAATCACCTTGCGGCTTGACACCGCATTGATCGACGACGTGGGTCGTGCTTGAGTGGTTGGTGAGGTGGTTTTGCCTCCATGAGCCCCGGCAGGCCCTACCGGGGTATCTAGGTTGTCTTCTTCTGGAAGTGGCCTCGCCCCTTGTTGGGCTCGCTTGCCCGGCAAGGGAGGCTTTTCTCTTAGTGATATCCTGCTTCTCTGGCTCGATCTTGGTCCCTCTGATCTGTATGCTGGTCCTTCAAATCTCTTGATTCCTTGCATTCTGACTTGGGTCGGTGCTTCAATCTTGTTCCTGTGCCTGTGCATAGTCTGGGCAACAGACCTAGGCTTTGTTGCACCAACAGAAGCCCCCGGGCCTGCCCCGAACACGCTGCCGAGCGTCATCGGGGTAGGGCCTAATAAGTGCACAGGCATGGTTGCTTGAAGAGGCTGGTCTCTTGAGGTCTCCTTTGCTTCTTCATTAGCCTTGGCTCCGGGCTGGTTTCCGATTTCTCCACGCGCCGCATAAAGCCAATAATTGGGGGTCGCTCCAGTAATGGCCTGTGAATGACTTTAACGCACGGGATAGGAACGGCCAATTCACTCTTCCCACCACACCCTTATCCTTGGCCACGTATGCTGCATGCATCACGCAGGGTAGGTGACGGAGGCCCGTGGCGCGGGAGAGCATCATGGTGAGGGCGCGGTTGTCTTGAATTGGTGAAGGAGGACGGTGGCTGCCCGTTGATGGAGCGGCCCCCTCCCTGCCCCGCCTATAAAAGGAGGGGTGGAGGGAGGGCGGAGTCATCCAACCACGCACTCTTCTTCTGTGTCTTCTGCTTCTGCTGGTCATGCTGGAGGGGAGAGCCTGAGGCCAGCCCCCTGGCCTCATTTCGAAGCCTCCCTTAGATCTGAAAGGGGGACTCAGGCGACGCGACGACAACTCCGGGGGTGGCAACCCCGGCGCATTTGCCACCGGCCGCCCATGGCCTTGACTTCAGTGGGAGGGGACGCGAACGACACCATGTTGCGGCCTGAGGCGGGCACAATGCATGGTAGTCGATCGCTCCCCATTCTTCTTCCCCTTGAGGCGCTGGGGACGAGCCATAGGAGAGATTCGTCGCTGATAGGGGTGAATCTGGCTCCTCCTGGGTGTTGTTCTTTTGTCGCGCAGGAAGGCTCCCTGCTTTCTCACACGTCTCCGGGACGTGTGGTGGCTTCTAACGTCAGGGCTCCTAGGGATGCCCATGCTCTCTGTGGGAGGATTTAGAGAGCATGGTGCCCGGTGTGGTGGTCGTGCTGAGGTCTTCGGGTGGTAGTGATGCGGACAGCAACGGCAAGCCACGACGCATCAAGAACGGGGATGACCGTTCCTAGGAGTCGTGTTTGCCGGTGACTCCGTGCCTCCCAGCTGGTCCTCCGGTAGCGTCACCATCCACACCTGCCCTCTGGTTTCTTCCTCCTTGCTGGGGAGCGGCATCGTCCTGATCTTGGGTGGCGCCGAATCCCAGTTGTGCCCACCTCCGGCCTCTTCGACCTCTTTCTGTAGGAGATGGACAGGGGCAAAGGCATTGCGGGGCACCTATCATTTTTCAATCTTAAACTTGTAGGCAATTGCCAAATTTTAATTCAAATAATGTAGTCCCTTGGGTCCATGTTTGTGTTATGTAATGCTTGTACTTATATTAGCATATGAATGAAAAAAATGAACCTTGTCGGGAACTCGTGCATGTGTATGTCCACGCAGAGGTGAGATGCCTCTTTAGTGTAAATAAATAAGTTTTCCCCGACAGGCTATCCTGCCAGTACCCTGTTTGTCTGCCGGAGAGCTGCGTCTGCCGGGGAACAGACAGAGGGACCAGCCCCCTCCAACTTCTTTTTCCCAAAGGCTATTGCGACCATTTTGACTGAAGCAACGTTCGAGTCATGGATGGGAGCACCTAAGTCTCAAAAGAGTGGTGCGGCTTTCTTATGCCTAAGTTATAGTCTTCCAAAACACTAATGGACAGGAGGTAAAACTTATCAGTTTGGCTTGTCGGGGTCACTGTGCCGGGCAATCTTCTCAACTCCTTGTCGAAGCCAAGTTCATGGCAGGAACCTGCAGCTTCATGCAGATGAGAATGAATGCAAGATGTGATCCTATCTATATGCATATGCAAATGCTCATGAAATGCTTATGTAGTGATTTTGGTGTGCTGATGCATGCATGCAATCCTAGTTGGGGGCCCCCCTACAACGCTTCTTTATTTTCTCTTGCACGGGGTCACTACCCCGGCTTTGTACAAGGGGCTACGTGCAGCTGAGGCAAGGCCTGTACAAAAAGGGTGGCTGCCGAGGAGGGCCCGACAGCCGCGCCTTATGGGAAGAACTTGCGGAGATGCTCAATATTCTATGAGTTTTGCAACTGAGTACCATCTCCGGTCTCCAAACGGACTGCGCCAGGTCTGGTGTCTCGTTGTCGACGTAATAGGAACCAGGGTACCCAGACTTGCCTGTCTGCGGCCCACGTCGCGTTCCTGGTACGGCCCGGTAGGGCCCAGCTGACCGACCAGCTGCTCAATACCCTCACGACGGGGGCCAGCCATCGCGAGGAGAACGATCAAGACCTCCTCGGGGAGCGGCCTCACCTAGGCTGCTCCGGAGGGGCGACCAAGGCCTCTCCCCAAGAGTGGCCTCGGCTAGGCTGCTTCGGGAGGGCGGAGATCTCAAGGCAAGGGCTGCCTCAAGAGGAGGCAGTAACGCAAGCCATGACGAACCATGCCAGCGGGCGCAGTTTCCATATCGGCGCAAAGGAGATCGCGCAGGCGCAGGTTCCCGAGGGGCGAGACAAAAGTTTCCCCTTTGGTGCAACAAGACCGAAGACCGCAAGGACGGCAGGAAGGATGTCATCGCCGAGCCCACCATAGCATCACCACCTGCCCTCTTTGCAGGCGAAGACCACCTTTTGTCAGGATAGGAGCGTCCTAGTGTTCCCGCTCAAATGGCCATTGTGGGATTCCCTTCCCGCCTAAACATTTGAGGGGAAGAGGACCCTGGCCGTCTATATAAGTAGCTAGGGTTCCTAGCATAGAGGGGGACGGAGGATGGAGAGACGAACCCATTAGCACTTAGCAAAGCAAAGGAACAAGAATACCAACCTCCTCATCCTTCTTGGGCTCGCCTCCTGAGCTCGGGAAACCATTGTACTTGTTCATACTCGTGAGGCCAATCCACCAAAGCAGGAAGTAGGGTTTTACACCGCAAGGTGGCCTGAACCTGGTTAAACTCTTGTGTGTTCTACTTGTTTGCTGGCTTGCTTGCATCCCATTCCAACCACCGGGAGAAGAGCGAGGCACTAGGTAGACGTGTAGTGGGAGAGATCTTCGTCACGCCCCTGTGTTCGAATCTTAAGGGTTTTGCGGAGCCCGAAATCCGACATTTGGCGCGCCAGGTAGGGGGCGTGTCGAAATCTTGCTTCTTCGACGACCTCGCTCCGCTCTTCTCCGTCGACCTCGTTTCGCCGCCATGGTGGACACCTGCCGAGCACGCGCCGCCCACCGCACCGCCAACGTCGCTCAGACGGCGTCCGCGGGTAACGGCGCACCACTCCGCCCCAACTCGCCGGTCGCCAACGCGGCCACGGACCCAGCAGTCTGCGAGCAGCAGGACTCGTCGCTGCCGCTGTCCGTGCGACGCGAAGGCCGCACGGCGACCCCGTCATCTTCGCCGGCCGTGGCGTCGTCCTCGCTGGTCCGCCGTGGGCCGGTCTACCAGCAGCCCGCGCTACTGATGGCGCGGGAGCTCCTGCGCTACCGTACGGCGGACGACCTCTACGACGAGTGGCTTCACCGCATCACCGAGCTCGTCAACGCCGCCGGGAGGCGCCCGCACCGACCTATTCCTCTCGCCCTCTGTCGCCCATGGCGGGGAACGAAGACCGCGGCGCTCCGCCTCCACCTCCACCTCCACCGTGCGGCGCCGGCCAGGGGCTTAGGCGCGAAGCTCCACGGCACGAACAGCCCCGCAGGGCCCCCGCACACGACGAGGAGAGCTGCCAGGTGGTCCCGCGCCCCCAGGCAGAAGCGCGCGTGTTCCCCGCTCCACAGCACCAGAACCGCGCCCCATAGGAGGTGGTGGCGCCCGCACCCCAAGATCCAGCACCGCAAGCGCAGGGGGCGCCCGCAATCATGAGCGTGGATGGACGCCGCGCCCTAGCTCCTGAGCTACGGCGCCTCGTCTGGCCCAGCAAGTTCAAGCCGGATCTGCCTCCGCGTTACGACGGCACCGCCGACCCGGTGGAGTTCCTCCAGCTCTACGAGCTCAGCATCGAGGCGGCGAACGGCACCGAGCATGTTATGGCGAATTGGTTCCCCATGGCCCTCAAGGATGGCGCGCGCACCTGGCTCCTGAACCTTCCTCCAGGATCCATCTCTTCTTGGGGGGAGCTTCGCGAGCGCTTCGTCGCCAACTTCCAAGGTACCCGCGACCGAGATCCACCGGCCGCAGACCTGCGCTGCGTGAAGCAGCAGCATGGGGAGACCCTGCAGAAGTACATCCAACGCTTCAACACCGTGCGCCTCAAGATCCCCAAGGTCTCCGACGAGGCCATCATCTTGGCGATATCCGATGGTGTCCGCGACGTCAGGATGAAGGAGGAGATCGCCATCCACGAGGACTTGTGCACGGCCCTCGAGATGTTCAATCTCGCGGCAAAGTGCGCCAGGGCAGAGGAAGGCCGCCTCTCCCTCCTGGAACTGCCTGAGGCGGACGCCGACGACAAGAAGACCAAGGCCAAGGAAGCAAAGCGCAAGGGATCTGTCGTGCTAGCTGTGGAGCCAGAAGTGAAGCACGGCTGCGGCTACAACGACCCTCCAAGAGACAACCGTCCCTACTGCGTCTTCCATGATGTCCATAGCCATAACACCAATGACTGCCAAGAGCTCAGGGTGATGCGCGGCGGGAGCATCGGCAGCGCCCTGAGCGCGACAACCGTGGCTACAGTCGCGGAGGAGGCCGTGGCGGAGGACGTTGGGACGCCAGGACCTCGCGTCAAGGATGGCACGATCAGCCTCGTGAAGACCGCTGGCAGGAGCAGCCTCGTGACGCCCCCTGGCGTGACCAGCCACGTGAGGGTCGCCCTCAGGGCAATGCGGGCCTGCCTCCGCTGCCACCACCACCAAGAAGAAACGATGACGACCGCTAGGGACACGAAGAGGGGGGCTTCCAAGAGCCATGCGGGGTCGCGTGCATCCTGGGAGGAGCCCACGCTCCGGCTTCTCACCGCATCTTCAAGAAGTTTGCTCATGAGGTGAACGCAGCACTCCCCAAGCCTGACGCCGCGCGCAACCTCAGGTGGTCCAAGCAGATCATCGCCTTCGACCCCAAGGATCAGCTCAGGTGCACCGCCGCGCCAGGCACTCTCCCGATGCTCTGTACCCCGACCATCAGTAACGTCCGCGTGACCAAGACCCTCATCGATGGTGGGGCAGGGCTCAACGTCCTCTCTGTCCAGATCTTCGAGACTCTTTAAGTACCCTACGATCAGCTGCACCCGACCAAGCCATTTTACGGGGTCACAGATGGCTCCACCCTCCCGATGGGGCAGGTCCGCCTCCCCATCATCTTTGGCGACCGCGACAACTACCACACCGAGCTCATCGACTTCGACGTCGCCAACATCAACCTCCCGTACAACGCCATCCTAGGGTACCCAGCCCTCTCCAAGTTTATGGCGGCGACCCATCACGGCTACAACGTCCTCAAGATGCCTGGAAGTGGTGGAGTCATCACGATCACCTGCGATGAGAAGGAAGCAGTACGTTCTCTGGAGCGCGCATACCAGACTGCGGCGATCGAGAGCTCCGACGGAGACGAAGCCGTCTTCGCCCTGATGACCGCCCCCAAGAAGAAGAAGCAGCTGCCCGACCCTCAGGCCTCGGGGGCTCCCGAGGGCACCACCTCAAGCTCCGCGCCTGCTGACGAGGCGCCCTCCGCCCTTGCATAGGGAGGCGCGCCCGGCGCCCCTCTCTGGACGGGCTCGGGGGCTCCCCTCAGGGGGACCCCAGACCTGGTCATGAGGGAGGTGCCCAGACACCACCCGTGGGCGCGCCCCGCCGTGCGTCGTCATGAGCCCAGCGTGAGTCTCATAATGTTGGGGGCTCAGGACCCCATCGACCAAGCTACCAAGGAACCTTGCCCACCTACTCAAGACCCAAGCAACCAGTTTCGCGTCTGCATCGACGTCCCGGGCCTCAACAGGGCTGCCACCCAGGGCCTTTTCCAGCCGATGGCGGTCGGCTGGAGGAGGGCCTTTCCTTCTGGCCTCCGCAGCGCGGTCGCCACATACCAGCACATCGTACAATAGGCCTTGGGGGCTCAGGAGGCTCAGCGGCAGGCAGTACTGATGGAGCAGGACCAGGACCCCCATGACCGCTGAGGGCCTCCGGAGCCCCTGGGCCTTGGGAGCTCGGCTCTCCTCAGGAGCAACCTGCATGGCTTGCGTCTCCAGCTACCTCAACTCCTCTTCAGCGGCAAGTACCAAGTGATGTCTCAGGTATTCCGTCGAGGGCGCCCCTCGGGCTGCATCATCCTCGAGCTGCTGGGGGCTTATCCCCACGGCCGTCTCTTTTTGCGCATGAATCTGAACTGGTTGCTTCCTTCCACACTATCTATATGGTTGGCACCCTCACCGCCACTAAGGTCATGAGCCCTTGTGAGCCCATCCGCGACCGCCCCATGATTAAGGACTGGCACGGCGTCTGTGCGCAGGTCCATCCCTGCAGCATCGCTAAACCCATGGGTTGAGCTCTGTCTCGCGAGCCATTCCCATGATGTCACCTCCCGTGGTCCTTGGTGCCTTGTTCTCGCATCAGCTAATCGTCGGTGGGCAAGTAGGGGCCCGTGGCAGGTGCCTCGCTCCCGCGGGAACCGCGCGCCGGCTCTTTATCTTTTGGACTATAGCATGAGAAGACTGGGCACGGCGTCTGTACTCGGGTCCGTCCCTGCAGCGTCGATAAATCCAGCGGCAGAGCTCTGTCTTATGGACCGGTCCCGCTAACGTCACCTCCTGGAGTCGTTGGTGCTGCGGCCTTCTCATGCAATGCCCTCTGGAGATGCATTCAGTGCAGGTCTAGGCAACCCATCTCTTTTCACATTTTGCAGAAGAAGACTTAGGCGCAACCCGCCTCAGGGTAGGGTCTCGTGAGTGATGCGTAAGCTCGCGAGAACTTCCTCGGAGTCGTTCATCTCGTCCTGAGGAGGGCCCATATACACCCTGGTTGTCCCACCGTGCAAGCCACGTGTCCGGACGGGCTGTACACACCCGGGAGTCTCTCCCGGTGGGAGGCTCCCCTCCCACGATCCAGTGGAAGTGCTTAGCTCCGCGTTGGCAAGACCGAGGAGCGGTTGTGCCCACGAACGAGTGGAAGCACCAAGCTCCGTGCTGGCCGATACGACCGAGGAGCGGTTATGCCCACACTCCGCGCAAGTGTGGTAGCTCTATGCTCCGCGCTAGTTATAAACAACTGAGGGCGGCCCAGTGGTCGCACCAATCTCAGGGAGCTTTTCAGCTCACGATGCTCACAGCTTCTCCTTGGAAGGGTACCGCGAGGGGGGCTAGGCATGGGGGCTATGCTCAGGTCACGCCTGGCAGACACCACCCTACCAGGTGCCCAGACACCTGGCATTCTCGCGCCCCCGTCCTAGGCAAAGGCTCGTGAGCAAGGTATGGTGCTCGTTCTCCCTCATGAGAGCCGTTCGTACGTCAAGGGGGACCCGTGGGCATCGCGACCCAGGGGCCTCACTAGTCACGTAGCCCCTCACTCCTTGGGCCCGGTGCTCAATGGCGGTCGAGGTATGCGCGGGGCTGGGCCCTGCCGACGCAGAACGCAAACGGGTCGCTTGAGCGTTAAGGGGGACCCCTGGGCATCGCGACCCAGGGGCCTCACTAGTCACGTAGCCCCTCATTCCTTGAGCCTGCCATGGTGACCTGGAGGGCTCAATGGCGATCGAGGTATGCGCAGGGCTGGGCCCTGCCAACGCAGAGCACTTAAGCAAACATGAATGGAAGCAAGCACGGAAATCACAGAATTCAAAGCCTAGCTATTACAATAAGCTCAAGTTCAAACAAGTCTCACGCCTCCCCGAGGCACTCGCATTCTCCTCAGCAGGAACAGGTCAGGCATCGCCGGACGCGCCGGCATCAGCTTCTGCCTCTTCAGACGCATCAGCAGCAGCCGGAAGGAACGCCTCCACCAGCTCTTTGACCTTCTCCGCCACACACTCAGCAGCCGCGCCCTCCAGGCTCGCGGCCAACGGCTGGGATAGCATGGCCAGATCGAAGTTGGGGTCACGAAGGAAGAAATGGTCGCACACCTGCGCCAAGGCAGAGGTAAGAAGTGATCGGCCCTCAGTATCAGCTAACTGACCGATTGCAGATGCCACGTCGCCCAGGGCCTTCACGAGTGCATCTAGGAGCCCGCTGGCGCCATCCTCCGGGGTGGCCAGCGGCTCTCCGAACCCCTCCCCGTAGGCGATCTGCAGCAGCCTGCGGGCCTCGAGCTCGAAGGCGGCGAGGGCCTCGCGACCCACCGTCGCCGCCTTCTCCAAGGCTACGAGGGCGTCCTCCCTGGCCTTCAGCTCATCCTTGCGCTTGGCTTGGGATGCCTTGGCTTCCTCGGCCTCTGTCTTCAGCTTCTCCAGGCTCGCGCGGTCGGTGAGCTGCTCCTCCTACAACCGCGATGTCTCGGCCTTCTCGTCCTAGAGCTCCTTCTCCACCCTCTCAAGTTCCAGGGTGCGCTTCGCGCCCTCCTCATGGAGGGTCTTAAGTTCGTCTTCCGCCTCCTGACAACGCTTCTCGGAGGACGCTGCCTGGGCTTCCGCGGTCTCCCGCGCCCATGCAGCCGAGGCAGCCTCCTCCCGACCCTCGGCGATGGCCGCTGAAGCCTGGCTCCAGGTGGCCTGCACGGAATCCTCCGCTTGCAGCCACCCCGAGAGTAGGCCCAAGTGGGCGTCCACCGCACGATCATCTCCGTCCCGAAAGATAACGCGGAGCTGGTTCAGCGCAGCGCAGGCCGCCTCCAGGGCCTCGGGACCAGACCTCACCCGCTGACGAGGGGGCGCCACCACGACCGCCTGCTCGGCTGAGGGCTTGGGGGCTCCCGGTCCCTTCGCTGGCACGACGGGAGTAGGGGTCGCCTGGCCCTCGCAAGGAGCTACAGCGGAGTCCACTGGAGGCGTCGCCACCACGCGTTTAGCAGTTTGGTAGGCTGAGGCATGTGGCACCACGGCGGCAGCAACAGCAGGAGGGGCGGGGCTTCGAGAAGTGGCCCCTCCCTTCATCTTCTTCAGCACGCCGCCAATGCTACTGCATCAAGAAACGTGCGTTAGAAGTGCAACGGGCAATAGAACAACGAAAGAACCTGCACTTATGTGTCAGAGGCCTGGCGCGCCCTCCTCTTCGCCAGCAGATCGGCAGTGGTTTCCTTCACTGGGGGCACGCCGCTGGCCCGAACATTGGCAAGGCGCGAGGCCAAGGATTTGGGCACAACAGTGGCCGCTGGCCTTGTCGGGGCAGAGCTCCGCCCGGGAGTCGCTGCGTCGCCCCTCCGGACGAAGAGCGTCCAGATCGATGCGAGGTGACGGCATTGGGCTGCCCGGTGGCTCCAGCCCTCGGCGGCAGCTCCTCAACGGATCCCGCGGAGGAGCCGTCATCAAGATTCAGGTCCAGGTCCCCAAGGACCTTCTCAGAATCCTCCTCCTCATCCTCGCTCTCCTCTTCGCCACCAGAAGACACATCAACCGTGACCGGAGCAGGCGCGGCCACCTCGACATAGCCCGACACGGCCTTCAGTTGCTCGGCCTTGTCAGGACGGCGGTACAGCAGCAGGTGGGCCACCGGAAGGTCCGCAGGCATCGTTTCCAGGAGAATGCTTGAGGTGAAATCCAGATCGGAAGAGGGCAGCATCCCCGAGCGTAGCCGGAGCTTGTCGTCATCCCCCATCAGTTCCCACATGGGACGCGAGTGCGCCTGGAGTGGCGCCAGGCGCTACCTCAGGAACTCCTTCACGATCTGTCCCGCCTCGAGCCTCGAGGCTATATCGGCCCCAATCCTCGCCAAGACGGGCCCAGCCTCAGAAGCAGTAAGCTTCACATGGCTCCAGCAGGCGCGCTTCCATGGACGGGCGGTAGGTAGCGCCAGCAACGGGTGCGAGCGTTGAGCATCCAAATAGACCCATCTCCTCCGATGGGTGTCTATCTTCTTCCCCGCCTTCATCAACCGGCAGCCCTTGCGCTGAAAGACGAAGGATATGCACGCCGAGCACGGGCCCTCCTCGTACAACCGGACGGCGAAGAGATGGCGGAAGAGGGCGACAGTCGGCCTCACCCCCACGAACGCCTCATAGTAGAAGGCGAACATCGACAAGACAAGGAGGGAGCGAGGCTGGATATGAAGGGCGTGCACCTAGTAATGGTCCAAGATGGCGTAGAAGAATTCAGAGAAGGGCGGCACAAGCCCAACGAAAATGCTGTGGAGGAAGAAGGGGTAGCAGGTCGCCGTCAAGGCCGGCGCAGTAGCCGACCCGACCAGGATCTTCGTCGGGCCATGCTCGTTATGCTCGCTCGACAGGAAGGACTGGACTTCCGCGTAGTCCCCCTCCGTGGCGACAGAAGACTCCTCGAGCGCTGCCACGGGAGAGGAACCAGACCCAGACGCCTGCGCGGCGCCCTTGCCCTTCTTCGTCATTTTCGAAGGCGTCGGGGAAGGCAAGGGATTCAATAAGATTGGAGGCGGAGGAGAAGGGGATTTGAGCAAGAAGGAAGGGGAGCAATAACCCCTGTGTGGCGAAGACAGTCTCTTTTGTCAAGTCACACGGTTACCAAAGCTGTGTGGGGAGTGGAGTTGTCACGTCCCATCCAACCGTCACGCGCCAGCCTGGCCCGCAGTCGTTTGGGCCCACGGTGCTTCGTCCTCGGCTAGGCTTCGCCCGGAAGCCAACTCCGCGCGCGCCTTGGGACCGGGGGCTACTGTCGGCGTACTAGGAACCGGGGTACCCAAACTTGCCTGTCTGCGGCCCACGTCGCGTTCCTGGTACGGCCCGGTAGGGCCCAGCTAACCGACCAGCTGCTCAAGACCCTCGCGAGGGGGCCAGCCATCATGAGGAGAACGATCAAGACCTCCTCGGGGAGCACCCTCACCTAGGCTGCTCCGGAGGGGCGACCAAGGCCTCTCCCCAAGAGTGGCCTCAGCTAGGCTGCTTCGGGAGGGCGGAGATATCAAGGCAAGGGCTGCCTCGGGAGGAGGCAGTGACTCAAGCCATGACGAACCATGCCACCGGGTGAAGGAAATATGCCCTAGAGGCAATAATAAAGTTATTATTTATTTCCTTATATCATGATAAATGTTTATTATTCATGCTAGAATTGTATTAACTGGAAACATAATACATGTGTGAATACATAGACAAAACAGAGTGTCACTAGTATGCCTCTACTTGACTAGCTCATTAATCAAAGATGGTTATGTTTCCTAACCATGAACAAAGAATTGTTATTTGATTAACGAGATCACATCATTAGCTGAATGATCTGATTGACATGACCCATTCCATTAGCATAGCACCCGATCGTTTAGTATGTTGCTATTGCTTTTATCCATGACTTATACATGTTCCTTTAACTATGAGATTATGCAACTCCCGTTTACCGTAGGAACACTTTGTGTGCTACCAAACGTCACAACGTAACTGGGTGATTATAAAGGTGCTCTACAGGTGTCTCCGAAGGTACATATTGGGTTGGCATATTTCGAGATGAGGATTTGTCACTCCGATTGTCGGAGAGGTATCTCAGGGCCTTCTCGGTAATGCACATCACATAAAGCCTTGCAAGCATTGCAACCAATGAGTTAGTTGCGAGATGATGTATTACGGAACGAGTAAAGAGACTTGCCAGTAACGAGATTGAACTAGGTATTGGATACCGACGATCGAATCTCGGGCAAGTAACATACCGATGACAAAGGGAACAACGTATGTTGTTATGCGGTCTGACCGATAAAGATCTTCGTAGAATATGTAGGAGCCAATATGGGCATCCAGGTCCCGCTATTGGTTATTGACCGGAGACGTGTCTCGGTCATGTCTACATTGTTCTCGAACCGTAGGGTCCGCACGCTTAACGTTACGATGACAGTTATTATGAGTTTATGCATTTTGATGTACCGAAGGAGTTCGGAGTCCCGGATGTGATCACGGACATGACGAGGAGTCTCTAAATGGTCGAGACGTAAAGAATGATATATTGGAAGCCTATGTTTGGACATCGGATGCATTCCAGGTGAAATCAGGATTTTACCGGAATACCGGGAGGGTTACCGGAACCCCCCGGGGGCATAATGGGCCAACATGGGCCTTGGAGGAGAGGTGAGAGGGCTGCCCTCATGGGCTGCGCACCTCCCCCCTTCCCCTAGTCCTATTAGGACTAGGAGAGGTGGGCGCCCCCCCTCTCTCTCTCTCCCCCTTGGAGAATCCTAGTCCAACTAGGATTGGGGGGGGAATCCTACTCCCAGAGGGAGTAGGACTCTCCTGGCGTGCCAGGCTTGGCCGGCCAGCCCCTCCCCCTTGGCTCCTTTATATACGGGGGCAGGGGGCACCCCATGACACACAATTGATCATTGAGATCTTTCCTTAGCCGTGTGCGGTGCCCCCTTCCACCAAATTCCACCTCGGTCATATCGTTGCAGTGCTTAGGCGAAGCCCTGCGCCGGTAACACATCAAGATCGTCACCACGCCGTCGTGCTGACGGAACTCTTCCCCGACGCTTTGCTGGATCGGAGCCCGGGGATCGTCATCGAGCTGAACGTGTGCCAAGAACTCGGAGGTGCCGGAGTAACGGTGCTGTGATCGGTTGATCGCGAGGAGAACGTACGACTACTTCCTCTACATTGTGTCAACGCTTCCGCTTCGGTCTACGAGGGTACGTAGACAACACTCTCCCCTCTCGTTGCTATGCATCACCATGATCTTGCGTGTGCGTAGGAATTTTTTTGAAATTACTACGTTCCCCAACAGTGGCATCCGAGCCTAGGTTTTTTTATGGTTTGATGTTATTTGCACGAGTAGAACACAAGTGAGTTGTGGACGATACAAGTCATACTGCCTACCAGCATGTCATACTTTGGTTCAGCGATATTGTTGGACGAGACGATCCGGACCAACCTTACGCGTACTCTTACGCGAGACCGGTTCCCTCGACGTGCTTTGCACATAGATGGCTTGCGGAAGACTGTCTCTCCAACTTTAGTTGAACCGAGTGTGGCTACGCCCGGTCCTTGAGAAGGTTAAAACGGAGTCTATTTGACAAACTATCGTTGTGGTTTTGATGCGTAGGTAAGATGAGTTCTTGCTTAAGCCCGTAGCAGCCACGTAAAACTTGCAACAACAAAGTAGAGGACGTCTAACTTGTTTTTGCAGGGCATGTTGTGATGTGATATGGTCAAGACATGATGCTAAATTTTATTGTATGATATGATCATGTTTTGTAACCGAGTTATCGGCAACTGGCAGGAGCCATATGGTTGTCGCTTTATTGTATGCAATGCAATCGCGATGTAATGCTTTACTTTATTACTAAGCGGTAGTGATAGTCGTGGAAGCATAAGATTGGCGAGACGACAACGATGCTACGATGGAGATCAAGGTGTCGCGCCGGTGACGATGGTGATCATGACGGTGCTGCAGAGATGGAGATCACAAGCACAAGATGATGATGGCCATATCATATCACTTATATTGATTGCATGTGATGTTTATCTTTTATGCATCTTATCTTGCTTTGTTTGACGGTAGCATTATAAGATGATCTCTCACTAAATTATCAAGAAGTGTTCTCCCTGAGTATGCACCGTTGCGAAAGTTCTTCGTGCTGAGACACCACGTGATGATCGGGTGTGATAGGCTCAACGTTCAAATACAACGGGTGCAAAACAGTTGCACACGCGGAATACTCAGGTTTAACTTGACGAGCCTAGCATATAACAGATATGGCCTCGGAACACGGAGACCGAAAGGTCGAGCGTGAATCATATAGTAGATATGATCAACATAGTGATGTTCACCATTGAAACTACTCCATCTCACGTGATGATCGGACATGGTTTAGTTGATTTGGATCACGTGATCACTTAGAGGATTAGAGGGATGTCTATCTAAGTGGGAGTTCTTAAGTAATATGATTAATTGAACTTAAATTTATCATGAACTTAGTACCTGATAGTATCTTGCTTGTCTATGTTGTGTAGATAGATGGCTCGTGCTGTTGTTCCGTTGAATTTTAATGCGTTCCTTGAGAAAGCAAAGTTGAAAGATGATGGTAGCAATTACACGGACTGGGTCCGTAACTTGAGGATTATCCTCATTGCTGCACAGAAGAATTACATCCTGGAAGCACCGCTAGGTGCCAGGCCTGGTGCAAGAGCTACGCCAGATGTTGTGAACGTCTGGCAAAGCAAAGCTGATGACTACTCTATAGTTCAGTGTGCCATGCTTTACGGCTTAGAACCGGGACTTCAACGACGTTTTGAACACCATGGAGCATATGAGATGTTCCAGGAGTTGAAGTTAATATTTCAAGCAAATACCCGGATTGAGAGATATGAAGTCTCCAATAAGTTCTATAGCTGTAAAATGGAGGAGAACGGTTCTGTCAGTGAGCATATACTCAGAATGTCTGGGTATAACAATCACTTGATTCAACTGGGAGTTAATCTTCCGGATGATTGCGTCATTGACAGAATTCTCCAATCACTGCCACCAAGCTACAAGAGCTTCGTGATGAACTATAATATGCAAGGGATGACCAAAACTATGCCCGAGCTCTTCGCGATGCTGAAAGCCGCGGAGGTAGAAATCAAAAAGGAGCATCAAGTGTTGATGGTTAACAAAACCACTAGTTTCAAGAAAAAGGGCAAAGGGAAGAAAAAGGGGAACTTCAAAAAGAACAGCAAGCAAGTTGCTAATCAAGAGAAGAAACCCAAGTCTGGACCTAAGCCTGAAACTGAGTGCTTCTATTGCAAGCAGACTGGTCACTGGAAGCGGAACTGCCCCAAGTATTTGGCGGATAAGAAGGATGGCAAGGTTAACAAAGGTATATATGATATACATGTTATTGATGTGTACCTTACTAATTCTCGCAGTAGCACCTGGGTATTTGATACTGGTTCTGTTGCTAATATTTGCAACTCAAAACAGGGGCTACGGATTAAGCGAAGATTGGCTAAGGACGAGGTGACGATGCGCGTGGGAAATGGTTCCAAAGTCGATGTGATCGCGGTCGGCACGCTACCTCTACATCTACCTTCGGGATTAATATTAGATCTAAATAATTGTTATTTAGTACCAGCGTTGAGCATGAACATTATATCTGGATCTTGTTTGATGCGAGACGGTTATTCATTTAAATCAGAGAATAATGGTTGTTCTATTTATATGAGTAATATCTTTTATGGTCACGCACCATTAAAGAATGGTTTGTTCTTACTTAATGTCGATAGTAGTGATACACATATTCATAATGTTGAAGCCAAAAGATGCAGAGTTGATAATGATAGTGCAACTTATTTGTGGCACTGCCGTTTAGGTCATATCGGTGTAAAACGCATGAAGAAACTCCATACTGATGGACTTTTGGAGTCACTTGATTATGAATCACTTGGCACTTGCGAACCGTGCCTTATGGGCAAGATGACTAAAACACCATTCTCCGGTACTGTGGAGAGAGCAACAGATTTATTGGAAATCATACATACTGATGTATGTGGTCCAATGAATGTTGAGGCTCGTGGCGGATATCGTTATTTTCTCACCTTCACTGATGATTTAAGCAGATATGGGTATATCTACTTAATGAAACACAAGTCTGAAACATTTGAAAAGTTCAAAGAATTTCAGAGTGAAGTGGAAAATTATCGTAACAAGAAAATAAAGTTTCTACGATCTGATCGTGGAGGAGAATATTTGAGTTACGAGTTTGGTCTACATTTGAAACAATGCGGAATAGTTTCGCAACTCACGCCACCCGGAACACCACAACGTAATGGTGTGTCCGAACGTCGTAATCGTACTTTACTGAATATGGTGCGATCTATGATGTCTCTTACCGATTTACCGCTATCTTTTTGGGGTTATGCTTTAGAGACGGCCGCATTCACGTTAAATAGGGCACCATCAAAATCCGTTGAGACGACGCCTTATGAACTGTGGTTTGGCAAGAAACCAAAGTTGTCGTTTCTTAAAGTTTGGGGCTGCGATGCTTATGTGAAAAAGCTTCAACCTGATAAACTCGAACCCAAATCGGAAAAATGTGTCTTCATAGGATACCCAAAGGAGACTATTGGGTATACCTTCTATCACAGATCCGAAGGCAGAATTTTTGTTGCTAAAGTCGGAAACTTTCTAGAGAAGGAGTTTCTCTCGAAAGAAGTGAGTGGGAGGAAAGTAGAACTTGATGAGATAACAGTATCTACTCCCTTATTGAGAAGTAGTACATCACAGAAATCTGTTTCTGTGACACCTACATCAAATAGGGAGGAAGCTAATGATAATGATCATGAAACTTCAGATCAAGTTTCTACTGAACTTCGTAGATCAACCAGAGTAAGATCCGCACCAGAGTGGTACGGTAATCCTATTTTGGAAGTCATGTTACTAGACCATGATGAACCTACGAACTATGAAAAAGCGATGGTGAGCCCAGATTCCGCAAAGTGGCTTGAGGCCATGAAATCTGAGATGGGATCCATGTATGAGAACAAAGTGTGGACTTTGGTTGACTTGCCCGATGATCGGCAAGCAATTGAGAATAAATGGATTTTTAAGAAGAAGACTGACGCTGATGGTAATGTTACTGTCTATAAAGCTCGACTTGTTGCAAAAGGTTTTCGACAAGTTCAAGGGATTGACTACGATGAGACTTTCTCACCCGTAGCGATGCTTAAGTCTGTCCGAATCATGTTAGCAGTTGCCGCATTTTATGATTATGAAATTTGGCAAATGGATAAACAAAACTACATTCCTTAATGGATTTATTAAAGAAGAGTTGTATACGATGCAACTAGAAGGTTTTGTCGATCCTGAAGGTGTTAACAAAATATGCAAGCTCCAGCGATCCATCTATGGACTGGTGCAAGCATCTCGGAGTTGGAATATACGCTTTGATAAGTTGATCAAATAATATAGTTTTATACAGACTTGCGGTGAAGCCTGTATTTACAAGAAAGTGAGTGGGAGCACTACAACATTTCTGATAAGTATATGTAAATGACATATTATTGATCGGAAATAATGCAGAATTATTCTGTAAAGCATAAAGGAGTATTTGAAAGGAGTTTTTCGATGAAAGACCTCGGTGAAGCTGCTTACATATTGGGCATTAAGATCTATAGAGATAGATCAAGACGCTTAATAGGACTTTCACAAAGCACATACCTTGACGAAGTTTTGAAGAAGTTCAAAATGGATCAGGCAAAGAAAGGGTTCTTGCCTGTGTTACAAGGTGTGAAGTTGAGTAAGACTCAAAACCCGACCACGACAGAAGATAGAAAGAGAATAAAAGTCATTCCCTATGCCTCAGCCATAGGCTCTATGAAGTATGCCATGCTGTGTACCAGATCTATTGTATACCCTACACTGAGTTTGGCAAGGGAGTACAATAGTGATCTAGGAGTAGATCACTGGACAGCGGTCAAAATTATCCTTAATGGAATAAGGATATGTTTCTCGATTATGGAGGTGACAAAAGGTTCGTCGTAAAAGATTACGTCGATGCAAGTTTTGACACTAATCTAGATGACTCTAAGTCTCAATCTAGATACATATTGAAAGTGGGAGCAATTAGCTAAAGTAGCTCCATGCAGAGCATTGTAAACATAGAAATTTGCAAACATACGGATCTGAATGTTGCAGACCCGTTGACTAAGCCTCTTCCACGAGCAAAACATGATCAGCACCAACACTCTATGGTTGTTAGAATCATTACTTTGTAATCTAGATTATTGACTCTAGTGCAAGTGGGAGACTGAAGGAAATATGCCCTAGAGGCAATAATAAAGTTATTATTTATTTCCTTATATCATGATAAATGTTTATTATTCATGCTAGAATTGTATTAACTGGAAACATAATACATGTGTGAATACATAGACAAAACAGAGTGTCACTAGTATGCCTCTACTTGACTAGCTCATTAATCAAAGATGGTTATGTTTCCTAACCATGAACAAAGAATTGGTATTTGATTAACGAGATCACATCATTAGCTGAATGATCTGATTGACATGACCCATTCCATTAGCATAGCACCCGATCGTTTAGTATGTTGCTATTGCTTTTATCCATGACTTATACATGTTCCTTTAACTATGAGATTATGCAACTCCCGTTTACCGTAGGAACACTTTGTGTGCTACCAAACGTCACAACGTAACTGGGTGATTATAAAGGTGCTCTACAAGTGTCTCCGAAGGTACATATTGGGTTGGCATATTTCGAGATGAGGATTTGTCACTCCGATTGTCGGAGAGGTATCTCAGGGCCTTCTCGGTAATGCACATCACATAAAGCCTTGCAAGCATTGCAACCAATGAGTTAGTTGCGAGATGATGTATTATGGAACGAGTAAAGAGACTTGCCAGTAACGAGATTGAACTAGGTATTGGATACCGACGATCGAATCTCGGGCAAGTAACATACCGATGACAAAGGGAACAACGTATGTTGTTATGCGGTCTGACCGATAAAGACCTTCGTAGAATATGTAGGAGCCAATATGGGCATCCAGGTCCCGCTATTGGTTATTGACCGGAGACGTGTCTCGGTCATGTCTACATTGTTCTCGAACCGTAGGGTCCGCACGCTTAACGTTACGATGACAGTTATTATGAGTTTATGCATTTTGATGTACCGAAGGAGTTCGGAGTCCCGGATGTGATCACGGACATGACGAGGAGTCTCTAAATGGTCGAGACGTAAAGAATGATATATTGGAAGCCTATGTTTGGACATCGGATGCATTCCAGGTGAAATCAGGATTTTACCGGAATACCGGGAGGGTTACCGGAACCCCCCGGGGGCATAATGGGCCAACATGGGCCTTGGAGGAGAGGTGAGAGGGCTGCCCTCATGGGCTGCGCGCCTCCCCCCTTCCCCTAGTCCTATTAGGACTAGGAGAGGTGGGCGCCCCCTCTCTCTCTCTCTCCCCCTTGGAGAATCCTAGTCCAACTAGGATTGGGGGGGGGGGAATCCTACTCCCAGAGGGAGTAGGACTCTCCTGGCGCGCCAGGCTTGGCCGGCCAGCCCCTCCCCCTTGGCTCCTTTATATACGGGGGCAGGGGGCACCCCATGACACACAATTGATCATTGAGATCTTTCCTTAGCCGTGTGCGGTGCCCCCTTCCACCAAATTCCACCTCGGTCATATCGTTGCAGTGCTTAGGCGAAGCCCTGCGCCGGTAACACATCAAGATCGTCACCACGCCGTCGTGCTGACGGAACTCTTCCCCGACGCTTTGCTGGATCGGAGCCCGGGGATCGTCATCGAGCTGAACGTGTGCCAAGAACTCGGAGGTGCCGGAGTAACGGTGCTGTGATCGGTTGATCGCGAGGAGAACGTACGACTACTTCCTCTACATTGTGTCAACGCTTCCGCTTCGGTCTACGAGGGTACGTAGACAACACTCTCCCCTCTCGTTGCTATGCATCACCATGATCTTGCGTGTGCGTAGGAAATTTTTTGAAATTACTACGTTCCCCAACACCGGGCGCCAGCGCGCACCAGCGGGCGCAATTTCCATATCGGTGCAAAGGAGACCGCGCAGGCGCAGGTTCCCGAGGGGCGAGACAAAGGTTTCCCCTTTGGTGCAACAAGACCGAAGACCGCAAGGACGGCAGGAAGGATGTCATCGCCGAGCCCACCACCGCGTCACCACCTGCCCTCTTTGCAGGTGAAGACCACCTTTTGTCAGGATAGGAGCGTCCTTGTGTTCCCGCTCAAATGGCCGTTGTGGGATTCCCTTCCCGCCTAAACATTTCGGGGGAAGAGGACCCTGGCCGTCTATATAAGTAGCTAGGGTTCCTAGCATAGAGGGGGACGGAGGATGGAGAGACGAACCCATTAGCACTTAGCAAAGCAAAGGAGCAAGAACACCAACCTCCTCATCCTTCTTGGGCTCGCCTCCTGAGCTCGGGAAACCACTGTACTTGTTCATACTCGTGCCCTCGTGAGGCCAATCCACCAAAGCAGGAAGTAGGGTTTTACACCGCAAGGTGGCCTGAACCTGGGTAAACTCTTGTGTGTTCTACTTGTTTGCTTGCTTGCTTGCATCCCATTCCCACCACCAGGAGAAGAGCGAGGCGCAAGGTTGACGTGTAGAGGGAGAGATCTTCGTCACGCCCATGTGTTTGAATCTTAAGGGTTTTGCGGAGCCCGAAATCCGACACTCGTACTACTCGGTAAGGGCCTTCCCACTTTGGTGACAACTTGTGTGTACCCTTGGCGGACTGAACGCGCCTAAGGACATGGTCAAGCTCCTCAAAACACCGGGCAAGAACCATGCGGCTGTGATAGCAATGCAGGGCTTGCTGGTAGCGTGCAGCACGCGTAGCAACCCGGAGACGGTTCTCCTCGAGTAGCACAGTGTCGTCACGCCAGTGCTGATCTTGCGCTACTTCATCGTAGGTAAGCACTCAAGGCGACCTGTAAATGAGTTCCATGGGGATAACTACTTCTACCTCGTAGACCAGGGAGAAGGGAGTCTGCCCGGTAGCTCGGTTTGGTGTCGTTCTGAGGGACCAGAGAACTACCGGCAGCTCCTCGATCCACCGCATGACGTGCTTCTGTTGCGTATCAAAAGTTCTCGTCTTGAGTCCACGCAGCACTTCAGCGTTCACCCTCTCAGCTTGTCCATTGCTCTGGGGGTGTGCCACAGAGGCGAATGAGATCTTGCATCCGGGGGCATGAACATATTACATGAAGGCGTGGCTCGTGAACTGGGTGCTGTTATCAGTGATGATCCTTGCTGGAACTCCAAAATGACACACCAATGCTTTCAAGAACTTGATAGCTGACTGAGCAGTCACCTTTCTCACGGTAGTCACTTCCGGCTACTTTGTAAACTTGTCGATGGCAATGAACAAGAATTCAAAGCCACCAATTGCTCGGGGGAAGGGGCTGAGGATATTGAGCCCCCAGACCAAAAATGGCCATGATAGAATGATTGTTTGAAGAGCTTGGGCAGGCAGGTGTGTTTTCTTGGAATGGAACTGGCAGGCTTCACATGTCGTGACTAGCTCAACCACATCTTGGAGGGCTGCGGGCCAATAGAATCCTTGCCAGAATGCTTTCCCAACTAATGCCCTTGATCCAATGTGGGAGCCGCACATTTCTCTGTGAATCTCAGCCAACAGTTCCTTTCCTTCATCCCACCAGACACACTTCAATTTCACACCGTTGGGCCTCCTTCTGTACAGAGTGTCATCGACAAACTGATACATACTAGACCTTGGGGCAACTTTTTCAGCTTCATCTTGGTCGCCGGGAAGCTCTCCGGTTTGGAGAAAGTGGACAATGTGCCTTTCCCAAGTTGGAGCCTGGGGCTCGGCAACGAGGACTAGAGGCACCTCCTCTGCGGCGGGAGCACCAGCCTCGTTCACGGGGTGCACGGACCCGGCTGGAGGGGGTGGTCCGGCAGGTTGTGAGGAGTTCACTACTAGGGAAAAGCCTAACAGTAGCGTGGGGTTTAGCCTATCAGTAACGCGGGTACCCGCGCTACTGATAAGGTGCTACAGCTAAAGGTTAGCAGTAGCATTTGTTGACACGCGCTACTGCTATATCTACTTAGTAGTAGCGCGTGACGCAATAGGCACTACTGGTAATTACTAGTAGCATGTCTCACTACCCGCGCTACTACTATTTTTTTATTCTATTTTTTATTTTATGTCGTTATTCATACACCTTTATACAAGTTTTCATACAGTAGCAATTTAGAGATTGTTTTTACATTATAATAAGTTATTAAATCACTAGGTGAAAGAACCGCGGATTAATTACTATGACTAGGATGAGTTATTAATCCATGACTTGATCACTTAGGATCCATCCACTTGAAACTAATCTGCGGTTCTTTCACCCAATGATATAATAACTCATCATCATCATCATCATCATCATCATAATATTAATATAAAAACTCTTACATCATATCATCACCAACAACTACACTAGCTAATAATCATCATAGTCATTACCACTATTTAATAATCATAGTCATAGTGTAGCTATCTAACCACCACCAACACTAGCTAATAATGACTGAGCAGTCACCTTTCTCACGGCGGTCACTTCCGGCTACTTTGTAAACTTGTCGATGGCAATGAACAAGAATTCAAAGCCACCAATTTCTCGGGAGAAGGGGCTGAGGATATCGAGCCCCCAGACCGAAAATGGCCATGATAGAGGGATTGTTTGAAGAGCTTGGGCAGGAAGGTGTGTTTTCTTGGAATGGAACTGGCAGGCTTCACATGTCATGACTAGCTCAACCGCATCTTGGAGGGTTGTGGGCCAATAGAATCCTTGCCGGTATGCTTTCCCGACTAATGCCCTTGATCCAATGTGGGAGCCGCACATTCCTCTGTGAATCTCAGCCAACAGTTCCTTTCCTTCTTCCCGGCAGGCACACTTCAATTTCACACCGTTGGGCCTCCTTCTGTATAGAGTGTCATCGACAAACTGATACATACTGGCCCTTGGGGCTACTTTTTCAGCTTCATCTTGGTCGCCGGGAAGCTCTCCGGTTTGGAGAAAGTGGACAATGTGCCTTGCCCAAGTTGAAGCCTGGGGCTCGGCAACAAGGACTAGCGGCACCTCCTCTGCGGCGGGTGAGGGAGTCATCGATTAGGGTGTCCTCGGACAGCCGGACTATATACTTTGGTCGGACTATTGGACTATGAAGATACAAGATTTAAGACTTCGTCCCGTGTCCGGGTGGGACTCTCCTTCGCGTGGAAGGCAAGCTTGGCAATTAGGATATGTAGATCTCCTCCCTTGTAATTGACTCTGTGTAACCCTAGCCCCGTCCGGTGTCTATATAAACCGGACGGTTTAGTCTATAGGACAACAAACATCATAATCATAGGTTTAGCCTCTACGATCTCATGGTAGATCAACTCTTGTAATACTCATATCATCAAGATCAATCAAGCAGGAAGTAGGGTATTACCTCCATCGAGAGGGCCCGAACCTGGGTAAACATTGTGTCCCCCGCCTTCTGTTACCATCCGCCTTAGACGCACAGTTCGGGACCCCCTACCCGAGATCTGCCGGTTTTGACACCGACATTGGTGCTTTCATTGAGAGTTCCACTGTGCCTTCACCATAAGGCTTGATGGCTCCTTCGATCATCGGCAATGATGTGATCCAGGGTGAGGTTTTTCTCCCGGACAGATCTTTGTATTCAGAAGCTTCGTACTGCGGGCCAACTCGTTTGGCCATCTAGAGCAGATCGACAGCTACGCCCCTGGCCGTCAGGTCAGGTTTGGAAGCTTAAACTATACTGCCGACATCCGCGGAGACTTGATCTTCGACGGATTCGAGCCCATGTCAGATGCGCCGCACAGTCACGACGAGCACGACTTAGCTCTGCTGTTGGACGGTGTTCGGGAGATCACACCTGTGGCTACTCCGGCCCTCAATCCAGAGCAGATCGCGCCGTCCGAGGACGAGCGGATGGACCCCGCCATGGAGGCCGCACACTTAGCGGCGATAGAGCCGAATACTGACTTCACCTCCTATGAGACCTGTGTTGCCGGACCCTTGGATTCGTCCCCAGCTACGGGCTCCGAACCGCCTGCGTCCGTGCCTATAGAATCTGATTGGGCACCGATCATGGAGTTTTCCTCCGCGGATATCTTTCCGCACTCGCCTGGGTGATGTGCTAAATTCTTTAAGGTCTCTCTCCTTGTCAGGAGGCCCTTGGCCGAACTGTGTCCGGCTTGAGTGGGAAGCGGACGACGAAGAAGTTTGTTCCCCACCCACCACCCACTTAATAGCCACTGTCGACGACTTAACCGACATGCTCGATTTCGGCTCCGAAGACATCGACGGTATGGACGACGATGTAGGAGAAGAATGGGAACCACCGCCCACAGGGCGCTGGACTGCCACCTCATCATATGATATATACATAGTGGACACCCCCAAAGAAAGCGATGGCAATAAGACAACGGAGGATAATCCCCTCGAGAAGCAATCTAAGCACCGGCGTCATTGGCGCTGCCCTAAGCCCCGCCATAGCAAAAGCAAGGATACCGGCACAAGAGACAATAACGTTGCGGATAGTGCCGAAGACGAAGACAATCCCCTCCCGCTAGGCTTCGAGCGGGAGGATGGGCAAGGTAGCCCTAAGGAACAGGCGACAGACGGAGAATCAGAGGATGACACTTACATGTCCCTCTCCGAAGACGAGGTGAGCCTCGGCGATGAAGAATTTATCGTGCCTGAGGATCCCTTCGAGCAGGAGCGCTTCAAGCGCCGGCTTATAGCCACAGCAAAAAGCCTGAAGAAAAATCTGCAGCAGCTTCAAGCTGATCAAGATCTGCTAGCGGATAAATGGACCGAGGTCCTGGTAGCCAAGGAATACGAACTCGAACGCCCAACCAAAAGTTACCCAAAGTGCAGGTTGTTACCCCAACTCGAAGAGGAAGCATTAAAGCTACACTACCAGTGTATGATGCGGCTAACCGGCCACCTCTTGGCCGAGACAAAGCGGCATATCAGCCCGAAGTCCAGCCCACACCCCGTCGCCAGTCAAACAAAAACACCAAGGCCCGGGGCAACACGCAGGACCTGCGAGACGTATTGGAAAACAAAGCAGGACATAAAAGATCGATCTATGGATCATAGGGGCGCGCCCCAACGCGTGACGTCGACCGTCATGCCAGATATACTAAAAGCAAATCCGGTCGGGCTGAATACAGCAGACTAGACTCGTATGAACTGCGTCGTGATATAGCCCGGCATAGAGGCGCCGCACACCCCCTATGCTTCACTGATGAAGTAATGGATCATGAATTCCTAGAAGGGTTTAAACCCGTCAACATTGAATCATATGATGTGATAGAGGAAAAGGTGTCCCGTCTTTCGATGAGATGGTGGCTATCGTTTTGGAGGAAGTCAACTTTGACGATCCGACAACGAACGTGCGAGGACGTCGCGCCTTAGCAATCGCAAAACCAACTCCGAGAGGTTATTGACCACGCCAGAGCACGATCAACCTGACCACTAAGGTCTGTTTCCTGCAGGCAAACGAAGAACAAGCAAGAAACTAAGATTGCAATATGGATATTGCGAATATAAGAGGAAAGCTTTATTGATCAAGGTGGGGTTCTATGACGCCTTTGTCTGGTCGTTGAACACAAACGAAGTACGCGAAGTTGCAGCTATGGTGAACTTTTAATCTAAACAAAACCCAAAGTCTAAACGACGCCCTAAGGGTTGTATATATGGAGGAAGAGGGGGGAATTTCGTGGCGCTTGGAGGAGGAGTCCGAAACCAACCCTAACTCATGTTTCCCCACACATACGGACTCTCAAAATAGCCTATACTTAAGTATTTCGAAAATACATGGGCCTGGCCCAATAATAAGGTGACGCAACACCTAGAAATAGCCTCTGGATGAGATTTATGAAGTGGCATCTTGTATATTTTGTCCAAGGCTTCATGCACTCCTTATGGTGGCTTCAAAGTCCTGAAATCATCACTTGTAACTCCGTTCTTGATCCCCTTGCGCATGCCATCAACTCCATGCTTGTTCTTGCTCCAATGTTCATCCTTCTCCAAGCTAGGCCCTTCATTTGTAAGCAAAACAAATGTATCCAATTTAGGCAGCATCATATTCTCATGAAAATTAGAATCATTACAAGAAACGAAAGTACCTGGTAATTTAATTGGCGTGCGCCAGCTCTAGTAATTGGTCTAGTATATGTAACAGTAGGGCATGTGGGTGTAACGAAGGTATTGATCTCATCATCATCCTCCCCTTCTTGAAATGGAGTCGTCCTCGACATAAGCTCATCTTCCTCACCCAAATAAGGCTTCAAATCTGCAGTGTTAAAAGTGGGACTAACCCCAAAATCTGCAGGCAGCTCAATTTTATATGCATTATCATTTATTTTCTCTAACAACTTAAAAGGACCATCAACACGTGGCATTAGCTTTGATTTGCGCAAATTAGGAAATCTATCCTTACGCAAATGTAACAAATAAGATCTCCAGGTGCAAACACAACATGTTTTCTACCCTTATCTCCAGCAAATTTATATTTAGCATTCATACGCTCAATGTTTTCCTTAGTTAATTCATGCATTTTTAAAATCATTCAGCACGTTCTTTAGCATCAAAATTAACCTTCTCTGAAGATGGAAGAGGCAACAAATCAATAGGTGCACGAGGTAGGAAACCATACACAATTTCAAAAGGGCATATCTTAGTAGTAGAATGCAATGAACGATTATAAGCAAATTCAATATGAGGCAAGCATTCTTCCCACATTTTCTTATTATTCTTCAAAACAGCCCTAACCATAGTAGACAATGTTCTATTGACTACTTCAATTTGTCCATCGGTTTGGGGGTGACAAGTAGTACTAAAAAGCAGTTTAGTCCCCAACTTAGCCCATAAACATCTCCAAAAGTGGCTAAGAAATTTAGTATCACGATCTGAAACAATAGTATTTGGCACACCATGCAAGCGAATAATTTCACGAAAGAACAAATCAGCAACATTAACAGCATCATCGCTTTTATGACATGGTATAAAATGTGCCATTTTCGAGAATCTATGCACGACAACACATATGCTATCCCTCCCCTTCTTTGTTCGAGGTAAACCTAAAACAAAGTCCATAGATATATCCTCCCAAGGAAAACTAGGTACAGGCAAAGGCATATATAAACCATGAGGATTGAGTCGTGACTTAGCTTTTTGACATGTAGTGCAGCAAGCAACAAAACGCTCAACATCCCGTCTCATCTTTGGCCAAAAGAAATGTGTAGCAAGTACGTCCACCGTCTTCTTCACGCCAAAGTGTCCCATTAATCCTCCTCCATGCGCTTCCTGCAACAACAAAAGATGGACAGAGCTAGCTGGAATGCATAGCTTGTTAGCACGGAACACAAAGCCATCATTATTATCGAACTTGTGCCATGTTCTTCCTTCTTTACAATTCTGCATTACATCTTTAAAATCAGCATCATGCATGATCTTTGATGGTCTCCAAACCAAATATTTTGAAGTCAAGTTGTGAAAGCATAGTATAGCGACGAGACAATGCATCAGCAATAACATTTTCTTTACCCTTCTTGTGTTTAATGACAAAAGGGAAAGTCTCAATGAATTAAACCCATTTAGCATGTCTACGATTCAGTTTAGCTTGACTTTTAATATGTTTCAAAGATTCATGATCAGAATGTATAACAAATTCCTTGGGCCATAAATAATGTTGCCATGTTTCTATAGTTCGAACACGGGCATATAATTCTTTATCATAAGTAGAATAATTCAGACTAGGCCCACTCAATTTTTCAGAAAAGTATGCAACAGGTTTGCCATCTTGTAATAACACACCTCCTAATCCAATTCCACTAGCATCACATTCGAGCTCAAAATTCTAATTAAAATCAAGAAGTTGGAGTAAAGGAGCATGTGTCAACTTATCTTTCAATACCATGAAGGCTTCTTCCTGTGTAGTACCCCAAACAAAAGGCACATCCTTCTTTGTAAGCTCATTGAGAGGTGCTGCAATGGTGCTGAAATCTCTCACAAAACGCCTATTGAATCCAACGAGGCCAAGAAAACTCCTCACTTGTGTGACCGTTTTGGGTTGCGGCCAACTCTCAATAGCTTCAATCTTGGCTTTATCAACTTCAATTCCCTGTGGAGTAACAACATAGCCAAGAAAAGATACTCGGTCGGTGCAGAAAGTGCACTTCCCAAGGTTACCAAACAAACGTGCATCACGTAGAGCAATAAAAACAGCACGTAAATGTTCCAAATGTTCCTCCAAAGATTTACTATAAATCAGAATATCATCAAAATAGACTACCACAAATCATCCAATGAAAGAACGTAAAACTCGTTCATTAGTATCATGAAAGTACTAGGTGCATTAGTTAACCCAAAAGGCATGACTAACCACTCATATAAACCAAACTTAGTTTTGATTGTTGTTTTCCATTCATCTCCCAATTTCATACGAATTTGATGGTATCCACTATGCAAATCAACTTTGTAGAATATTGTAGAGCCACTCAATTCATCAAGCATATCATCTAGCCTAGGAATAGGATGATGATAATGAATAGTAATATTATTAATGCCTCTACAATCAACACACATATGCGACGTACCATCCTTTTTAGGCACTAGTATAATAGGAACAACACAAGGACTAAGAGATTCGCGTATATAACCTTTGTCGAGTAGATCCTGTACTTGACGCATAATCTCCTTCGTCTCCTCTGGATTGGTACGGTATGGTGCACGGTTGGGTAGTGATGCACCGGGAACTAAGTCAATTTGATGCTCAATCCCTCGAATAGGTGGTAATCCCGATGGCACGTCTTGTGGGAAGACGTCAGCGAACTCCTGCAAAATGTTAGTGACAGCAGGGGCAAAGAGGAAGGCACGTCCTCGAATGAAAATAATGCCTCTTTGCACACAAAAGCATAGCAAATAGATTTGCTAAAATCTAGCTCATCAATATCAGATTTTGTGGCAAGTAAACATGCACTTTTCAATTTAATTTCAGAAGCAACACTAGATGGTTTATTATTAGGCTTCATTTGCTGCTCAAATTCTTTTGCCACAATCTGATTTTCACTCTTATTTTTCTCCTGTTTTGCTTTATTAGCTCTATTAATATCATCTTTCAAAATGGATTCAGGAGTCATAGGAAGCAAAGTAATATGGCTATCCTTATGAGCAAGAGTATACTGATTATTTCTACCATGGTGTAAAGAATTTTTATAAAATTGCCATGGTCTACCAAGTAATAAGGAACATGCTTGCATGGGTACCACATCACAATCAACATAATCAGCATAGGTAGAGATACTGAAATGCACACGAACAGTATGTGTTACCTTAACCTTGCCGCTGTTGTTGAACCATTGGATGTAGTAAGGATGTGGATGTGGTCTTGTGGTGAGAGGTAGCTTCTCAACCATCTCCATGCTAGCCAAGTTGTTGCAGCTCCCTCCATCTATGATGACGCGAATAGAACGTTCCTTCACAACTCCCTTTGTATGGAAAAAATTATGCCTCTAATTTTGCTCAGCTTGTGTGACCTGCACACTCAAAACACGTTGAGCAACTAAACATTCATACCTGTCAGCATCTTCAGGAGCCATGTATTGCGTCTCATGATCAGAATCATCTCCACTGTGTTCTTCACGTGTAATGAGAGCCAAAGTCTCCTCGTCATAGTCACTAGCGGACTCATACCCACCATCCTCGGTAGCAATCATCACACGCTGAGATTTGCATTCTCTCGCAAAATGTCATCTTCCCTTACAACGACGACAAATAATATCACTTGTGTGCCCTGTTGATGCCATGGAAGAAGAAGAACTCTATGCAGGCCCAGCAGGTGTGATCTTGGTAGATACTGGTGGTTGTGCCTGCTTTCTTGTATCACGGTTGGAGGTGGCACCTGATGGAGGTGATGGTGCAGTGGAAGTAGAGGATGCACGTGGTGTCCATGATGAAGATCGACCTGCAGAAAAGTTAGTCCGCTCCAATGCCTGTCGATCCTGCACTTCACGTTCAGCTTTACAAGCAAGATGGAATAAACGAGTGATGTTATTATAATCCTTATACTCTAGAATGGTCTGAGTCTCTCTATTTAATCCACCCATAAAACATGCAAGCATAGCTTCATTCTCCTCAACAATACCACATTTAATCATGTTAGTTTGTAATTCTTGATAAGTGTGCATGATAGGAAGCAAGAGTGAGGGCGAGAAAGAAGGTTGATGGAGAAACAGATAAATAGAAAGATAAAGATGCTAGCTAGTGTGTGTGTTAGAGATAAGAGTCGAGTGGATTAGAAGGCTGAGTTATGTGTGTGGGTGTGAGAGAGATAGAGAGAGGGTGCATGTGAGTCACATACAAACAAATATCAGAGAGAAATGAGATCCCGAGAGACGGAGTTTTGTGTTTGCGAGAGAGAAAGATATTTCACAACGAGAGTGATAGCTAGAGAGACATATCAGGGAACGCGATATATCTCTAAGGACAGAGAGTGTGTGTGAGCGACATAAAAGAGAATGGTGGATAGATATGAGACACTGGGAGACAGAGTTTTTGTTTGTGTGTGAGAAAGAGATATTTAAGAGGAAGAATCGTAGCTTCTCATACCCATGGAGCGAAGACATATTTGTGTGAGAGGGGGTGTGCGAGTGGCACACATGGGAATAGTAGAGAGAAAGGAGACCTCGGGAGACGAAGTTTGTGTTTGTGTGAGAGAAAGAGATTTCACAGGGAGAATCATAGTTAGAGACACAGAGCAGGGAGCGAGATATATTTAGAGAGAGATAGAGTGAAGGTCGAGGGAGAGAATACCGTCAGTGTGTTACAAAGATAAAAGATCATTGTCGACATACAAGTAGCACGAGAGAACCCAAGAGACGATGAAGGCATATAGGTCTAGAGAGATATATAAGCATGAGTGATAGCTATATGAGACGAATATCTGGATTAAAGGGGATTCAAATATTTAAACTAGAGATCACGACATCGATAATATCATAACGAAAATTGGTGTATCAAACATGCATATTCATTTGAATTTGGGGACACGTGTAATGTTATATAGTTTATCGATATTAGTGAAACATAGACTCTTTAATTAGAGACAATGCATGGTTTATATGCAATTAATGTCTGAACGGGATTGCACTATACGTTGCGTGTGTGAAACACATTATACATGTTTGAGAAGTAAAAAAGAACCCACATAAAACACACATTAATTGGAGAAAGTTAGCGAGGAATGCATACATTGGATTTCAACATAAAGTGGTTTCAAATATTTGAAAATCCAAATTAAGATGGATCCAGCCTTATGAATATGAGATCATGCCATTTGTAAACCATATTTATATAAAAAGGTGTTGTGCTTTTGGAAGTATATATAAAAAATGATGTATATAGATTTGTATTCGAATACAAAATGGATCCTGCCCAACAAAAATACAAACTGGATTCGAATTGAGTTGGCACGGTAAACGTGCACTCTTTCTCTGCAAAAATTTGAACGAAGCGGGGGAAGTCGCAGTAACCGCCCAAAACCAAAATCTACGAGATGGAAATTACTGCCTATCCCTGACACGCAAAGCCTATCGGCTCGATTTCTATAGGTTTCGATAGGGGTAGGCTTGTAACTTCACTCAAACATGACATAACCGCCTCCGCCTCTCACCGCCCCGGATTCATACATGGTGGGCGCCAAAACACAGTGTCTCCTCGGCCGAAATCTCCTCCCTCCACGATTCATACACAGTGGGCGCCAAAGCAAACTCTCGTCGGCCAAAATCTCTATCGGCAAATATTCGGTGTATGCGAGATTACCGTCCTATCCCCAGCCGACTAATATTGCTGTGATGTACTCCCTCTGTCCCAAAATTCTTGTCTTAGATTTGTCTAGATACGGATGTACGTAATACGTACTAAAATGTGACTTGATACATCCATATTTAGACAAATCTAAGACATGAATTTTGGGACGGAGGGAGTAGGAATGTCGGTGTACAAAAAGAGGGGTACACTTTTTATACCCCTATAACTGTGCACGGGCAGTCTGAGCCACGGGCGCCACCACACTGAGCAAGGCAAGGGAGGTGAGCCGAGGTAAAGCCGAAGCTCGAGAGAAGCAGAACGACGCCAAGACCAAGACCACAAAGAGCAAAGGGGACGAAGCGGACTCCCCCGGCAAGATCCTTGCCGGGAGGCGGTTTTAGCAAACCCGGCAAGACCCTTGTCGTGGCAGCCAGCCCCACACCTACGGAGCGAGTCACCCTTGAGTCCACTGCCCCCATGGGGCAAGGATTCGGGAGACATCCCCGTGGTGGTATGCAGATCTTTGTGAAGACATTCAAGATCAGATACACACTCTAGAAGATGATGATCCTTGGCGGGATCCCAGCCAAGGAGGACCAGAAGGCCCCCGGCAAGAGCATTGCCGGGGATGACAACAGGCGCCACGGCAAGGCCCTTGCCATGAACACCCGTAGGGCCACCATCAGGCCCACGCCAATCAGACCTCCACCACCGTTCGCATGCAGCTGCCGACCCAACCAGCTGGGCAGGCACCTGCGTGGCGGCGTGCGGATCTTCGTGGAGACCCACCATTGCGCCACCTCAGGTGCCTGCCTGCCTACGTGGCACCGCGGGCACCGCTGGCCAGGGCGCGTGTCAATGCAAGAGGGCGCGGCGACGGACGAGACAGGGCTCCCCCCCGTCCCCGATAAAGCAAGGACACCTAAGCAAGACGCATTAAATGCGCCTTGTCATGTAATGCGAGGGATAACCTCGCATCACTGTACCCTTTCCACCTCCTGTGTGCCACTGTGGCAACCCCTTTCCCTATAAAAGGAGGCCCAAGGTGACCAGGAGGGGGATTCGGCTTTTTGGAGCTCCTCACGCCCCATTGCTAGCTCAAGAACACAGATAAACAAACCACCAAAGCAGGAGTAGGGTTTTACGCATCCTCGCGGCCCGAACCTGGATAAAGAAACCGTGTGCTATCTGTTTGATCCACTCTTCTCACGACCCCGCGCCCCGCAACTGTAGTAGGGATTCTTGTGATCCCATAGGTGTCGTTCCCACCGACATCTTTGGCGCGCCAGGTAGGGGGCGCAGTTGCGAGAATCGGCTCTAGCAGTTAGCTCTACGCTTCTTGATCGTCATGGCGCCCCGTCGGAAACCGGACATCCCGTCCCGACGCGGCCGAGCAGCGGACCGGTCGCAGAAAGGACCCGGGGCGCCATTCGTGAACACCAACACCGTCCCAGCAGCCGGAGTTTGGGAGGCGGCGATGTTCGTGCGCCTGGTAACGGGCCACACGTCGCCAAATCCAAAGACGGAGCCAGGCACCCCGCGGGTGGCGCGGGGCCTTCCAAGATCGCTGCCACCCCACCCGAAGGCGACGCGAGGGCTTCCAAGACTCCCACGCCGGTGCCAACGGCGCGCTCCTCTCAAGCGGCGCGCGACGAACGGCGTAATCACGCCGAAGACCCCGGGCGTCGCCGCGGGAAGAGCCCCGAACGCCACTCCCGGGATGTAGGAGACCTGCCCGCTCGCCGAGGCGCTGGTGAAGATGGCATGCGACCGCGGAATCGTGATAGAGCTCCTTCTGACATGGTCAGAAGTCGAAGCGCGTCGCGATCCGTGCAGGTTTCGCTGCCACCAATGCCAGCAGAAGCCCTGGCGCGCGCGCAGTTGCTCCTCGATTTTCCTCCCACTACGGGGAAACTCGACGAATGGAGAGCCACTATCCGAAGCCTTGTTGCGGTGGCCAACAAAGACGAACCGAGTCTGGTGGAGCCCTCGGGTCGACGCTCCGACGGAGTCCCACGCACCAGTGGCAGGAAAGCCGGCGGCGCCGCGACCACGGTGCACTCGCCTCCTCCTCGCCCGGTACCGCGGACGCCAGCCCGTCGCGACGTTACGGGCGACGAAATCTCCATAGCGTCGTCCGACCCACGGACCCACTGTGACCAGCGCCAAGTTCTTCGGGAACGAGAACATGAAGACGCTCGAACCACTATCGAGCGCCGGCGCGGAGCGCGCCACCAATCGGACAGGCGAGCAGGGCCTGCTGTGAACCACCCGGCACCGGAGAGCCCTGGAGGCCTACCTTACGAGGTAGGCTGTCCGGCTTTTACCCGTGAGCTGCGGCAGTTCCAGTGGCCCACTCACCGCACCTTCAAACCTGACGTGGGCAAAAAGTACAGCGGCAAGACCCACTCGTCCGAGTTCCTCAGCATCTACACCATCGCGATGCAAGCTGCCGGAGCCCGTGACGATAAGGTTCTTGCGAATTACTTTCCGTTGGCTCTTAAACCCAATGCCATGTCATGGTTGATGCACTTGCCGGTAGACTCTATTTCCTCCTGGTCGGATTTGTGCCATGAGTTCGTGGGCGCCTTTACTGGAGGCCACCAAGCCCATGGCCAAGCGAGCGACCTGCACATCATTCCCCAGAAGGGAGGCGAGAGTCTCCGCAAGTATATACAGAGGTTCAGCCGGATACAGTACAATATCCCTGATGTTCACCCTGCCGCCATCATCAGCGCGTTCCATCAGAGCGTGCGTAACCGCAAGATGCGCGAAGAGCTGGCAATGAACAAGGTGAAAGATGTAGCATAACTCTATGTTCTTGCTGACAGATGTGCTCGAGCTGAAGAGGGAAGGAAGTACCCCGGCGAAGATGCCGACGTGGAAACCGACTCCTCAGATGAGGCTACTGCCGCCCCGACGAAGAAGGGTCGGCGTCGCAACAGGAAGCGCAAAGGTAAAGCCGTGCTTGCCGTCGAGGGATCTGATGACACCGGCTCCGCCAAGAAAACCAAGGCAGATGACCCCGGTAAGGAAATTGCCGGATGTGTCGCCTGCCGGGCCTTGGCGGTTGCCGAGAAGCCAGGAAACTCCGACAAGCGATACTGCAAGATCCATCGCACCAAAGGCCATGCTCTCCAAGACTGCCGACAGGTTGAGCTCCTCGCTGAGAAGCAGAGGGCTGAGTATGAGAGGCGGGACAAGGAGAAGGGCCAAGACGGTGCTGAGGGGTCCGGCAAGAAGCGTGACGGCTAGGCGGGCCGTCACAGCAAGGATAAACAATAGGAGAGGCCCGCCCGGGGCCGTGACAGAAAGCCAGAAGACGACGATCACGAAGAGGACGACGAATCCAGCGACCAAGAATTTCAGAAAGCTACAGAGGCCATGTGCGTCGACGGCGGCGCCTCGCTGCATACTTCTCACCGCCGGCTTAAACAGTGGGCGCGGGAGATTACAGCGGCAGAGCCGTCGTTTGATGCCCAAAGGCCGCTGAAGTGGTCCAGCACACATATCATTTTTGACACTGAGGATCACCCTGATTGCACTACTGCGGTCGGGTGCTTGCCATTGTTGGTTTCACCAACAATACGCAACCTCAAGGTGACAAAGATGCTAGTCGATGGCGGGGCCGGTCCGAACTTGATCTCGCCTGCCGTGATCGAGAAACTGTAGATTCTTGATGGAGACCTCGAAGAGACGGACACGTTTCAGGGGGTCAACCCGGGAAGAAGCCAACCCAAGGGAAAGGGAACGCTGCCCGTGACTTTTGGAAGCGACGTGAACTACAGGACGGAGAGGATCATGTTTGATGTTGCCAAGATCCCCTTGCCCTAAAACGGGATCCTTGGCCGCCCAGCGCTAGCCAAGTTCATGGCGGTGTCACACTACGCCTACAACACCCTGAAGATGCCAAGACCTATGACGATCATCACCATCCCCTCCGATAAGAAAGATGCGCTGATTTGCGCTGACCAACTATACCAGCAAGCAGTTGCAGCAGCTGCCGCCACTAGGGCACTTGCTCCTGCCGCTGGGACCCCGGGAGGGAAGAAGAAGAAGAAGAAGACCGGTGAGACCTCGGACACCCACTCCGGCAATCACACCTCTTCGGAGTGTAGCGCTGCCGTCGAGGACGTGCCAGAGAGCTCCACCGGCGGAAACAAGAAGCCCAGGGCCATACCGCCGGGAACCAAGAAGGTTTCTGTTAATGAGGACGGCACAGGAGGAGCTTTCACCATAAGCTCCACCCTTGACGACAAATAGGAAGACGCGCTCGTCACCTTCCTGCGGGCGAATGTCGATGTGTTTGCATGGCAAGCTTCCGACATCCCCGGCGTTCCCAGGGAGGTGATTGAGCACCACCTTGCTGTCTATCCTCGTGCGTGGCCCGTCAAGCAGAAGGTCAGAAAGCAAGCTTTGGAACGACAAGAGTTCATCACAGAAGAGATCTGGAAACTGGAAGCAGCGGGTTTGGTAATAGGAGTGCTCCATCCAACGTGGTTGGCCAATCCGGTCGTAGAGCGCAAGGCAAATGGGAAGTGGAGACTGTGTATTGATTACACAGATATCAATAAGGCTTGTCCTAAAGACCCCTTCCCGTTGTCGCGCATCGACCAGATTGTTGACTCCACGGCTGGGTGTGATCTGTTGTCATTCCTCGACGCCTACTCCGGCTACCACCAGATCTTCATGACAAGAGAAGTCGAAGAGAAAACAACATTCATCACCCCATGTGGTACATATTGTTTCATGCGGATGCCTTTCGGGTTGAAGAGTGCTGGTTCGACGTTTGCAAGGGCGGTCCAGATTGGTTTTGAACCCCAGCTCAATAGAAATATGGAAGCTTATATGGATGACATAGTGGTCAAAACCAAGGACAGGGCAACCCTCATACCAGATTTGCAAGAAACATTTGCAAACCTGTGCAAGATCAATCTCAAGCTGAACCCTGAGAAGTGCGTCTTTGGCGTCCCGTCCGGCAAGCTTCTCGGGTTCTTGGTGTCACAGCGTGGGATAGAGGCCAATTCGGACAAGATCAAAGCTATAGAGCAGATTGAATCACCCAAGCGAATCAAGGATGTGCGTCGGCTTGCTGGTTGCGTCGCCTCCATGGGCAGGTTCATTTCCAAGTCTGCCGAGCGCGCCCTTCCCTTTTTCAAGATCCTGAAAAAGGCGGGGCCGATGGAGTGGACGCCAGAAGCCGAAGCAGCATTGCAAGATTTGAAGAAGTACCTCTCCTCCGCGCCAATACTAGTTGCGCCTAGGCCACAGGAGCCGTTGCTGCTATACCTGGCGGCAACGAACCAGGTGGTCAGCGCCGCACTAGTGGCGCAGAGAGAGGTTGACGACGAGGTAATGGCGGCGACAGAGCCCGACACCACCAATGCAGAGACGACACAGCCAGTTGAAGTGTCGCCGAAGAAGAAAATGATGCAGCACCCGGTCTACTTTGTTAGTTCCCTCCTGCAGGGGGCTAGATCAAGGTACTCCGGCGTGCAGAAACTGCTCTTCGGCCTTCTTATGGCCTCGAGGAAGCTATGTCACTACTTCCAGGCACACGAGATCACTGTCGTCACTCCCCTCCCTCTGCAACGGATATTGGACAATACAGATGCAACGGGAAGAATTGTGGAATGGGCACTAGAGTTGTCCAGCTTTGGCCTCAAGTTTGAAAGTACTTTGACGATTCAGAGCCGAGTCCTGGCGAAGTTCATTGCAGAATGGACCGCAACACCTGACGAAGAAGCCCAAGAGACTGCTCTCCCCGGCAAGGAGGCAAGTTGTGATTGGATCATGTACTTTGATGGAGCTTTCTCCTTACGAGGCGTCGGGGCTGGCGTACTGCTTGTTGCGCCCACCGAAGAGCACCTCAAGTACGTGATCCAGATGCACTTCCCTAGGGAGGTGTCAACAAAACAATACGGCAGAGTATGAAGGGCTGCTTGCCGGTCTTAGGATCGTGGCGGACCTCGGAATCAAGAAACTCATCGTCAGGGGTGACTTGTAGCTTGTCGTCAAGCAAGTCAACAAGGATTACCAGAGCCCGTTGATGAAGGCCTACGTTGATTAAGTGAGAAAGCTGGAAGAGCGTTTCGACGGTATACAGGCTGAACACGTTCCCCAAGCAGAGAACGATATCGCCGATTACCTGTCAAAATGTGCTGCCCTCAAGCTACCTGTGGAACCAGGTACCTTTCTACTTCAGCTAACTCAGCCATCCGTTGATCCATCAATAGAGCAGAACAAGAGGAGGAGATCAGGGCCCGGTAAGTACTTTCCCGCCGAGCTCCCCGGAGCCGCCGGCAAGGATGTTGCCGGGGACACTGAGCCCGCCACGGGACGGCTAGCTCCGGCGGAGCGTCAAGCTCTTGCCATCGAGACAGCCGCTCCTATAGTGGAGGAAATGCCTTTAGTCCTCGCCGTCGATCCCCATGCTCCAGCGTGGGCACAGCATACCGTCCGATTCCTCCAAACAGGGGAACTTCCTGAGGAGCAGGAAGAAGCGGAAAAAGTAGCCCGTCGTTCTACCATGTACCAGTTCGTCGATGACGTCCTGTACAGAAAGAGGCCGAACGGTGTGAAATTGAAGTGTATCCCTCGAGAGGAAGGACTGGAGCTGTTGGCGGAGATACACAGAGGCATATGTGGATCCCACATCGGGTCAAGGGCCCTTGCCGGTAAGGCATTTCGGCAAGGCTTCTTCTGGCCCACCGCCCTCCAGGATGCAACGACACTAGTCACCAGGTGTGAAGCGTGTCAGTTCCATTCAAAGAAGCTTCATCAGCCAGCTCAAGCCCTTCAAATCATTCCTCTCTCCTGGCCCTTCTCGGTCTGGGGGCTCGACATACTAGGCCCTTTCCATCGTGCTGTCGGGGGCTTTGAGTACTTGTACGTTGCAATCGACAAGTTCACAAAGTGACTGGAGGTGGAGGCAGTGAGGAAGGTCACAGCTCAGTCAGCCGTCAAGTTCTTCAGGGGACTAGTGTGCCATTTTGGCGTACCCAACCGGGTTATCACCAACAACGACACACAGTTCACAAGTTGCACCTTCATGCAATATACCCAAGACCTCGGCAGCAAAGTCTGTTTTGCTTCCGTTGCTCACTCGCGAAGCAATGGTCAAGCTGAGAGGGCAAATGCTGAAGTACTACGAGGCTTAAGGACCAAGACCTTTGACACGCTGCACAAGAGTGGAAGGCGCTGGATTGATGAGTTGCCGACGGTTCTTTGGTCGATCAGGACGACGCCAAATCGAGCCACCGGCCAGACACCCTTTGCCCTAGTATACGGGGCAGAAGCAGTTCTCCCCACTGAACTCATATACGGGTCACCTCGAGTGCTCGCTTATGATGAGCTTGAGAAAGAGCAACTGCGGCAAGATGACGCAATGCTCCTTGAGGAAGATTGTCTTCGGGCGGCTGTGAGAGCAGCACGCTACCAGCAAGCCTTGCGCCGCTACCATAGACGCAAGGTTCATGCCCGAAGCCTTGAGGAAGGCGACCTTGTCCTTTGGCGCGTTCAATAGGCCAAGAATTCCAACAAGTTGACGCCAAAGTGGGAAGGCCCTTATCGGGTAATACGAGTCACCAGGCCTGGCGCAGTCCGCCTGGAGACCGAAGATGTCGTTCCGGTGAGTAACTCCTGGAACATTTAGCATCTTCGCAAGTTTTACCCATGAGGTGCGGCTTGCCGGGCCCCCCGGCAAGCCACCTTTTGTACAAGCATTGCCGATGATGCATGTAACCCTTGGTACAAAGCCAGGCGCATACCCTGAGCATAAATAAATGAAGCGTTGGCGCCCTAAGTTATAGCATGCATGCTAGGTCGAGTCTCGTCCTTGGTTAGGGTTGATAGTGCTTAGAGGCGACTAACCCCTAGCTTAGAGGTCGAGTGTGCGTCTCTTTGCCGTTCTTTTGTATTCTTTGGTTCATAGGATTCATAGATATCCTTGCCGGATCACTTGAGGACGAAAAAGAGAAGAGGGACAGACCAGCATCTAGACCCCGGCAAGCCAGTATTGCCGGGGGCTGCAAGTGCAAAGATTCACCCACGGCAAACCAGAGTTGCCGGGGGCTACAGCTTCAGATAAGTTCTTCATCCCTTATCATGCATTCCCTAATGGACTGAGGTATGTGAAACCTCATTCCTTCCTAAAGCTACCGTGCTCCCCTAAACTCTAGGCCCTAGGGCTCGTTCCTGGGGGCCAGGTTTGGTAGTAGTCGCGGCAGCAAAAGGATGAAACAAGGAGCCTCAACCCACCTCATCCCCGCCTCCGCCAAAAGCGTGAGAAAGGCCGAGCGACGTGGGAAGACGGCAAGGCCTGCTGCCGGGCAAGGAAATGTTTATCTTAAAGATATCAAGGATTTACTCCTTGACGTGGGTTCTACCCGCAAACAAATGACCCGGCGAGCATCCCTTTTTCATTAAAAACATTCCACCCGGGTACAGTCCATAGGGAATGAAAAACATGAATGATGGGATTACAAGTTTTAAATTCAGCCAAGGCCCGAAGGCTTACAAACTAAAAAGAGATAAGGTGCCCGTAATCCCTTCCTTGTCCCTCTCCTCAGGAGGTAGGTCAAGGAGGTGAAAAGGGGAAAAGGGGCGCCTAGGCGAGCTACGGGTGGCAGAAGACACCAAGAGAACATCTCGGTGGCCGTCCCAAGGCTGGATGGTGATGGCGGCGCCGGAAGCAGAGCTCAAAGACGAGGCGGCAGGACGTCAGCATGCGTAGAAGGCATTGGTGCCCGCGTACTCCGATTTGACGGCCTTGTCGCCCGCCCTCTTCCTCTTCCGCAGCCTCCCAACGCCAGCCGCCCAAGGAGACGACCCCGAGAAGTTCAGGGAGCCGGCGACACGGATGATGGGGTCGCCGGTGCCGCACGGAGCAGTGCCCGACACCTAGTCGGACCCGTCATCCTGCCGCCTGCTACCCTCGTCGTCATTGCTGCTGTCCTCCTCATCACTCCCGCCCGAGGAGGAGTCTTCGCTATCAGAAGAGCTCTCCACGCAGCACCTTGCACGGGTTCCGAAGAGCCCGAAGACCTTGACGGAGAGGAGGCCGCCCTCCATCAGCTTGAAATGGAGAGTGAGCCCCTCCGTCAAGCGGTGGATATGAGCGAACGTCTTCCATCCCCGGCGAAGATACATCACGTGAGGGGCTGGGAAGTCGACGCGAACCCGCGTGCCGCTGATCCCACAGCCCCTCATGTGCAGCCGCAATGACTCCGGCGGATCCAGCTCCATCTCCCGCGCGAATGGAGTCGGGAGACGAAGGCGACAGCAAGGCGGCCGGCGCAGCCTGGCGAAGAACTCGCAAGGGTCATCCCCAACGTGGCCCTCCATGGGGGGAGGAACTGCTGGCGGAGGCGAGGCCGGCGCGCCGCCCCGTCCTCCTCTTCCCCGAGCGCCTCGGCCTCGCCCCCTCCCCCTTCCCCTCGTGGCTGGCTCTGCCACCGCAGGTGCAGGAGAAGGAGGGACGTGTTGTCGAGCGGCGACCCTCGCCGCCACCATTGAAGGAATAGGATTCCCTCTCTCCATGGCGGATGGAAGGGGGGAGCAGAAGCTGAAGGAAGGAGGAGATGAAAGAATGCGGGACGCCATCCCCCCCCCCTCCCGCTCTTTATAAAGGAACGGGATGGGGGCTCGGCCGCCCCGCTCAGCCAATCAAGACGCGGAAGGCACAGGGAACTGGGACCGACCCGCTGCCCCAGCCCGCGGCGGCCCGGTTTCCCGCCTCCACCGTTCGCCACCCCAAGCGCATGAGAGCCACGTGGCAGGCATGCAAGGCCGAGGCGACGGGTGAGGCGACCTCTCCCCACCCCGTGATCATGGGGAGTGGACGCCTTGAAGACCACGCCTCGGCGCCGTCCAGTAAATGGGCCACGCCTCCACGCCTCCCTCCGTTTATGGGGAAGGCGCGAACCGCCCCCTTTACTACGACGTGGTGCATGCGTGCAGAGCTCAGCCCCACGCATGCCGCCCACGTCACACACACCTCCTGACGCCGCGCCACGCGCGGGAAGCATGGGAAGCGCAGCGCGTGAAGAGACTTACTGCGGTAAAACCGCCCCGCCTGCCCGCGCACCATTTTTGGGCCTAGCCCAACGACGCGATTGCGCTTACGTGTGGCCTAGGCCCGGGGGCTCCTGTCGGTGTACAAAAAGAGGGGTACACTTTTTGTACCCCTATAACTGTGCACGAGTAGTCTGAGCCACGGGCGCCACCACAGTGAGCAAGGCAAGGGAGGTGAGCCGAGGTAAGGCCGAAGCTCGAGAGAAGCAAAACGATGCCAAGACCAAGACCACAAAGAGCAAAGGGGACGAAGCGGACTCCCCCGGCAAGATCCTTGCCGGGAGGCGGTTTGGTGGTTATGGTGTACCCCTATTATCTACACTATGATTTGCCTACTGGTCTGCGCTCTCGTTATCATGGTTTGTGATACGTCCATTTTGCATCATGCTTTTATATCGATATTTATTGCATTATGGGCTGTTATTACACATTATGTCACAATACTTATGCCTATTCTCTCTTATTTTACAAGGTTTACATAAGGAGGGAGAATGCTGGCAGCTGGAATTCTGGGCTGGAAACTCCACGGAACTCCAAAAGTCCTGAAACTCCACGGAAGTTATTTTCAGAATATATAAAAAATACTGAGCGGAAGAAATACGTCAGGGGAGCCACCACCTGTCCACGAGGGTGGGTGCGTGCCCTACCCCCCAGGGCGCGCCCCCCTGCCTCGTGGGCCCCCTGTTGGCGCTCCGGTGGCCATCTTCTGCGATATGAAGTCTTTCGTCCAGGGAAAAATCATAAGCAACCTTTCGGTACGAGACTCCGCCGCCACGAGGCGGAACCTTGGCGGAACCAATCTAGGGCTCCGGCAGAGCTGTTTTGCCAGGGACACTTCCCTCCGGGAGGGGGAAATCATCGCCATCGTCATCACCAACGCTCCTCTCATCGGGAGAGGGCAATCTCCATCAACATATTCACCGGCACCATCTCCTCTCAAAACCCTAGTTCATCTCTTGTATCAAATTCTTGTCTCCAAGTCCGGGATTGGTACTAGTAGGTTGCTAGTAGTGTTGATTACTCCTTATAGTTGATGCTAGTTGGTTTATTTGGTGGAAGATCATATGTTCAGATCCTTTATGCATATTAATACCCCTCTGATTATGAACATGAATATGCTTTGTGAGTAGTTACGTTTGTTCCTGAGGACATGGGAGAAGTCTTGCTATTAGTAGTCATGTGAATTTGGTATTCGTTCGATATTTTGATGAGATGTATGTTGTCTATCCTCTAGTGGTGTTATGTGAACGTCGACTACATAACACTTCACCATTATTTGGGCCTAGAGGAGGGCATTGGGAAGTAATAAGTAGATGATGGGTTTCTAGAGTGACAGAAGCTTAAACCCTAGTTTATATGTTGCTTCGTAAGGGGTTGATTTGGATCCATATGTTTCATGCTATGGTTAGGTTTACCTTAATACTTTTGTTGTAGTTGTGGATGCTTGCAATAGAGGTTAATCATAAGTGGGATGCTTGTTCAAGTAAGAACAGCACCCAAGCACCGGTCCACCCACATATCGAATTATCAAAATACCGAACGCGAATCATATGAACGTGATGAAAACTAGCTTGACGATAATTCCCATGTGTCCTCGGGAGCGCTTTTCTCTATATAAGAGTTTGTCCAGGCTTGTCCTTTGCTACAAAAAGGATTGGGCCACCTTGCTGCACTTTATTTACTTTTGTTACTTGTTGCTCGTTACCCATTATCCTATCACAAAACTATCTGTTACCACTTATTTCAGTACTTGCAGAGAATACCTCGCTGAAAACCGTTTATCATTTCCTGCTGCTCCTCATTGGGTTCGACACTCTTACTTATCAAAAGGACTACCATTGATCCCCTATACTTCTGGTCCATCAAGACTCTTTTCTGGCGCCGTTGCCGTGGAGTGAAGCGCCTTTGGTAGGTGGAATTTGGTAAGGAAAAATTTATATAGTGTGCTGAAATTTTCTGTCACTTGTTACTATGGAAAGTAATCCTCTGAGGGGCTTGTTCGAGGTATCTTCACCCCAACCAGTAGAGCAAAGAGTTGCTCCTCAACCTACTGAACCTACTGAAAATGAAAATGTTCCCTTTGAAGTTCCTTCGGGTATGTTAGAAAAACTGCTAGCTAATCCTTTTGCAGGAGATGGAACAAAGCATCCTGATGAGCACCTAATTTATGTTGATGAAGTTTGTGGATTATTTAAGCTTGCAGGTATACCCGATGATGTTGTTAAGAAGAAGGTCTTCCCTTTATCTTTGGAGGGAGATGCATCGACATGGTATAGGCTATGCGATGATACAGGATCATGGAACTATAAACGATTGAAATTGGAATTTCATCAAAAGTTTTATCCTATGCATCTTGTTCATCGTGATCGCAATTATATATATAATGTTTGGCCTCGCTAAGGAGAAAGCATCGCTCAAGCTTGGGAGAGGCTTAAATCAATGTTATATTCATGCCCCAATCATGAGCTCTCAAGAGAAATAATTCTTCAAAGTTTTTATGCTCGGCTTTCTGATAACAATCGCACCATGCTCGATACTTCTTGTGCTGGCTCTTTTATGATGAAGACTATTGAATTCAAATGGAATTTATTGGATAGAATTAAACGCAACTCTGAAGATTGGGATCTCGACGAAGGTAAGGATTCAGATATGACACCTAAGTTTGACTGTGTTAAATCTTTTAAGGATACCGATGTTTTCCGTAAATTTAGCTCTAAATATGGACTTGACTCTGAGATAGTAGCTTCTTTCTGTGAATCTTTTGCTACTTATGTTGATCTCCCCAAGGAGAAGTGGTTTAAATATCATCCTCCTATAGAAGTAAAAGTAGTTGCACCTATTACAGTTGAATAAAAGACCGTCACTTATAATGATCCTATTCTTCCTACTTCTTATGTTGAGAAACCACCTTTCCCTGTTAGAATAAAGGATCATGCTAAAGCTTCAACTGTGGTTTGTAAAAGCAATATTAGAACTTATACACCCCTGAGCAAGTTAAAGTTGAACCTAATATTGCTATTGTTAAAGATCTCTTGGCTGATAATATTGATGGGCATGTTATTTATTTCTATGGTGAAACTGCTAGAATTGCCAAACCTTGTGCTAAAGAAAAACAGAGACCTGTGGTAGGCATGCCTGTTATTTATGTTAAAATAGGAGATCATTGTTACCATGGCTTATGTGATATGGGTGCTAGTGCTAGTGTTATACCTCATGACTTATACAAAGAAATTAAGCATGAGATTGCACCTGCCGAGTTAGAAGATATTGATGTTACAATTAAACTTGCCAATTGAGATACTATATCAGCAATGGGAATTGTTAGAGATGTTGAAGTCTTGTGTGGGAAAACTAATATCCTGTTGATTTTCTTGTTCTTGGTTCCCCACAAGATAGCTTTTGTCCCATTATATTTGGTAGACCCTTCTTGAACACAGTTAATGCTAGGATAGACTGTGAAAAGGATGTTGTTACTATGGTTTGGGTGATATGTCTCATGAGTTTAATTTCTCTAAATTTAGTAGACAACACCGTGAAGAAGAATTACCTAGTAAGGATGAAATTATTGGTCTTGCTTCTATTGTCGTACCTCCTAGTGATCCTTTAGAACAGTATTTGCTAGACCATGAAAATGATATGTTTATGAATGAAAGAAGGGAAATAGATGAGGTATTCTTTAAACAGGAACCCATCCTGAAACACAATTTACCTGTTGAAATCCTAGGGGATCCTCCTCCACCCAAGGGTGATCCCGTGTTTGAGCTTAAACCGTTGCCTGATACTCTTAAATATGCTTATCTAGATGACAGAAAGATATATCTTGTTATTATTAGTGCTAACCTTTCAGAGCATGAAGAAGAGAGATTATTGAAAACTCTGAAGAAGCACCGTGCTGCTATTGGAAATACTCTTGATAATCTTAAGGGCATTAGTCCCACTCTATGTCAACATAAAATAAATTTGGAAGAAGACGCCAAACCAGTTCGTGATCATCAACGATGTCTGAATCCTAAAATGAAAGAAGTGGTAAGGAAGGAAATACTAAAGCTCCTTAAGGCAGGTATAATTTATCCCGTTGCTGATAGTCGGTAGGTAAGTCATGTCCATTTTGTCCCTAAGAAGGGAGGTATTACTGTCGTTCCTAATGATAAAGCTGAATTGATTCCGCAAAGAATTATTACAGGCTATAGGATGGTAATTGATTTCCGCAAATTAAATAAAGCTACTAAGAAGGACCATTACCCCTTACCTTTTATCGATCAAATGCTAGAAAGATTATCCAAATATACACATTTTTGCTTTCTAGATGGTTATTCTGGTTTCTCTCAAATACCTGTGTCAGCCAATGATCAATCAAAAACTACTTTTACTTGCCCTTTTGGTACTTTTGCTTATAAACGTATGCATTTTGGTTTATGCAATGCACCTGCTACCTTTCAAAGATGCATGATGGCTATATTCTCTGACTTTTGTGAAAAGATTTGTGAGGTTTTCATGGATGATTTTTCCGTTTATGGATCCTCTTTTGATGATTGCTTGAGCAACTTGATTGAGTTTTGCAGAGATGTGAAGAAACTAATCTTGTCTTGAATTAGGAAAAATGCCACTTTATGGTTAATGAAGGTATTGTCTTGGGGCATAAAGTCTCTGAAAGATGTATTGAAGTTGATAAAGCCAAGGTTGATGCTATTGAAAAGATGCCATGTCCCAAGGACATCAAAGGTATAAGAAGTTTCCTTGGTCACGCCGGATTTTATAGGAGGTTCATTAAGGACTTCTCAAAAATTTCTCAGCCTCTGACTAATTTATTACAAAAAGATATACCATTTGTCTTTGATGATGATTGTGTAGAAGCATTTGAAATACTTAAGAAAGCATTAATCTCTGCACCTATTGTTCATCCACCTGATTGGAATTTACCTTTTGAAATTATGTGTGATGCTAGTGATTATGCTGTAGGTGATGTTCTAGGGAAAAGAGTTGATAAGAAATTAAATGTTATTCAATATGCTAGTAAAACTCTAGAAAGATGCTACTACTGAAAAAGAATTCTTAGCAGTTGTATTTGCTTGTGATAAGTTCAGGCCTTATATTGTTGATTCTAAAGTAACTATTCACACAGATCATGCTGCTATTAAATATCTTATGGAAAAGAAAGATGCTAAACCTAGACTTATTAGATGGTTTCTCTTGCTACAAGAATTTGATTTGCATATTGTTGATAGAAAGGGAGCTGAGAACTCCGTTGCAGACAACTTGTCTAGGTTAGAAAATGTTCTTGATGACCCACTACCTATTGATGATAGCTTTCCTGATGAGCAATTAAATGTCATAAATACTTCTCGTACTTCTCCATGGTATGCTGATTATGCTAATTATATCGTTGCTAAATTTATACCACCTAGTTTCACATACCAGCAAAAGAAAAAGTTTTTCAATGATTTGAGGCATTACTTTTGGGATGACCCACATCTTTATAAAGTAGGAGTAGATGGTGTTATTAGACATTGTGTACCTGAGCATGAATAGGAACAGATCCTACGCAAGTGTCACTCCAAAGTTTATGGAGGACACCACGCTGGAGATAGAACTGCACATAAGGTATTGCAATCCGGTTTTTATTGGCCTACTCTTTCAAGGATGCCCATAAGTTTGTCCTTTCTTGTGATGAATGTCAAAGAATTGGTAATACTAGTAGACGTCAAGAAATGCCTATGAATTATTCACTTGTTATTGAACCATTTGATGTTTGGGGCTTTGATTATATGGGACCTTTTCCTGCCTCTAATGGATATACACATATTTTAGTTGTTGTTGATTACGTTACTAAGTGGGTAGAAGCTATTCCAACTAGTAGTGTTGATCATAACACTTCTATTAAAATGCTTAAAGAAGTTATTTTTCCGAGGTTTGGAGTCCCTAGATATTTAATGACTGATGGTGGTTCACATTTTATTCATGGTGCTTTCCGTAAAATGCTTGCTAAGTATGATGTTAATCGTAGAATTGCATCTCCTTATCACCCACAGTCTAGTGGTCAAGTAGAATTGAGCAACAGAGATCTCAAATTAATTTTGCAAAAGATTGTCAATAGGTCTAGAAAGAATTAGTCCAAGAAACTTGATGATGCATTATGGGCCTATAGAACTGGATATAAAAATCCTATGGGTATGTCTCTGTATAAAATGGTTTATGGAAAAGCATGTCACTTACCTCTCGAACTAGAACATAAGGCTTATTGGGCTATTAAAGAGCTCAACTATGATTTCAAACTTGCTGGTGAGAAGAGGTTATTTGACATTAGCTCACTTGATGAATGGAGAACCCAAGCCTATGAAAATGCCAAGTTGTTTAAAAAAAGTTAAAAGATGGCATGATAAAAGGATACAAAAGCGTGAGTTTAATGTAGGTGATTATGTATTGCTATACAACTCTCCTTTAAGATTTTTTGCAGGAAAACTTCTCTCTAAATGGGAAGGTCCTTACGTTATCGAGGAGGTCTATCGTTCCGGTGCCATAAAAATCAACAACTTCGAAGGCACAAATCCGAAGGTGGTGAACGGTCAAAGAATTAAACATTATGTCTCAGGTAATCCTATAAATGTTGAAACCAATGTTATTGAAACCGTAACCCCGGAGGAATACATAAGGGACACTTTCCGGAACGTTTCTGACTCCGAAAAGGAATAGGTATGTGGTACGGTAAGTAAACCGACTCCAAAACAATTTTTATGGCAATATTTCTCCGTTTTGGAATATTTAGAAAAATAGAAAAATAATAAGCAGTCCGGAAAGGACACGAGGCCTCCACGAGGGTGGAGGGCGCGCCCCCCTACCTCGTGCGCTCTCCGGACTCCGTTTTCTTGCACGATACATATTTTGGTCGGTAAAAATTCATTATATATTCTCCCAAAGGTTTTGACTCCTGTATCACGCAATTATCCGCTGTTCTTGTTTCGAGCTATCCTGCTGCAGATTAGAGCAACATGTCGTGCCAGGATTCGGAAGGAGAAAGCTATGTGGATGATTACCTTGCAGATCCTAAGGTCTATGGAGATGTGGAGCATTGTGGTTGGACCACGGAGGAAGAAGAGGACTATGAACCCAAGAGGAAGGAGGAGACGAGCTCAGATGAGGATGAACCCCCACTACCTCAACCTGGGGACATGCATGTGGAGTTCAAAAAGTCAAGCCTCCCTGATAGAGCAAAGAAACCTAAGATCGAGTTTATCCCTTTTCGTCTCTTGCAGGAAAACAAGCAGGAACTATGCAAAAGATATTAATCATGGAGCAGGAGATTGACGACTTGAGGGATCAAAATTATGTCCTCAAGCGCAAATTAAGGAAGAAGCCTACACCATCACCAAAGAAGGAGATATAATCACATGGGTATGGGCACTCCCCTTGGCAACTGCCAAACTTGGGGGAGATGCCCCGGTATCGTATCACAACCACACTCCTATCTTTACCATTTTTCTTAGTTCGATCCTATTAGTAGTATCTTGATCTAGTAGAATAAAGTTTATGGCATGATCTAGTCTTGAGTTTTTGCTTTATGATCCCTCTATGTAATGGAGTTCGTGAGCTATATATAATATAGATTAGTTTTGAGTCAAGGGCTTGATTATCTTGCTATGATCTTGAGTGAATAAAAGAAAAGGAATAAAAAGAAACAAAGAGTTCATATTGATCTTATTGAGAGTAATGACTTCACATAGAAAGAGTATGATGATCAAAAGTTGTTGGGAGTTGTCAAACGTAGCTTTGGTCATCGTTGCAATTAATACGAAGTAATAAAGAAAGAGAGGTTTCACATATAAATATACTATCATAGACATCTTCCATGATTGGGAGCACTCATTAAAATATGACATGCTAAAGAGTTGATGTTGGACAAGGAAGACAACGTAATGGGTTATGTTTTCTTATATCTGAGATAAAGTATATTGTCATGGATCATCCAACATGTTGAGCTTGCCTTTCCCCCTCATGCTAGCCAAATTATTAGCACCAAGTAGAGATACTACTTGTGCTTCCAAAACCCTTAAACCAGTTTTGCCATGAGAGTCCACCATATCTACCTATGGATTGAGTAAGATCCTTCAAGTAAGTTGTCATCGGTGCAAGCAATAAAAATTGCTCTCTAAATATGTATGATTGATTGGTGTGGAGGAAATAAGCTTTATACGATCTTGTGATGTGGAAGAAATAAAAAGCGACGGACTGCATAGTAAAGGTTCATATCACAAGTGGCAATATAAAGTGACGTTCTTTCGCATTAAGATTTTGTGCATCCAACCCTGAAAGCGCATGGCGGCCTCTGCTTCCCTCTGCGAAGGGCCTATCTGTTACTATTATCTTCTACCTTATGCAAGAGTCATGGTGATCTTCACCTTTCCTTTTTACATTTTATCCTTTGGCAAGCACAGTGTGTTGGAAAGATCCTGATAGATATATCTAATTGGATGTAGGGGAGCATGACTTATTATTGTTGACATTACCCTTGAGGTAAAAGGTTGGGAGGCGAAACTATAAGCCCCTATCTTTCTCTGTGTCTGATTAAAACTCCGTAACCACAAGTATTGCGTGAGTGTTAGCAATTATGAAAGACTAAATGATAGTTGAGTATGTGGATTTGCTAGAGAGCTCTGACATAGAATCTTTCTGATGTTATGATAAATTGCAATTGCTTCAATGACTGAGATTATAGTTTGTTAGTTCTCAATAAAGTTTCTGATTCCTACTTTTGCATTGTGATTAGATTATTACTTGAGCATAAGAAATCATATAACAATATCCATATATGTTGCTGTTTTGAGAATAATCATGATGCCCTCATGTACGTATTTTAATTTATTGACACCTCTACCTCTAAACATGTGGACATATTTATCGTTATCGGCTTCCGCTTGAGGACAAGCAAGGTCTAAGCTTGGGGGAGTTGATACGTCCATTTTGCATCATGCTTTTATATCGACATTTATTGCATTATGGGCTGTTATTACACATTATGTCACAATACTTATGCCTATTCTCTCTTAGTTTACAAGGTTTACATAAGGAGGGAGAATGCCGGCAGCTGGAATTCTGGGCTGGAAAAGGAGCAAATATTAGAGACCTAATCTGCACAACTCCAAAAGTCCTAAAACTCCACATAAGTTATTTTCAGAATATATAAAAAATACTGAGCGGAAGAAATACGTCAGGGGGGCCACCACCTGTCCACGAGGGTGGGGGCGCGCCCTACCCCCAGGGCTCGCCCCTGCCTCGTGGGCCCCCTGTTGGCTCTCCGGTGGCCATCTTCTGCGACATGAAGTCTTTCGTCCAGGGAAAAATCATATGCAACCTTTCGGGACAAGACTCCGCCGCCACGAGGCGGAACCAATCTAGGGCTCCGGCGGACCTGTTCTGCTGGGGACACTTCCCTCCGGGAGGGGGAAATCATCGCCATCGTCATCACCAACGCTCCTCTCATCGGGAGAGGGCAATCTCCATCAACATCTTCACCAGCACCATCTCCTCTCAAAACCCTAGTTCATCTCTTGTATCCAATTCTTGTCTCCAAGTCCGGGATTGGTACTAGTAGGTTGCTAGTAGTGTTGATTACTCCTTGTAGTTGATGCTAGTTGGTTTATTTGGTGGAAAATCATATGTTTAGATCCTTTATGCATATTAATACCCCTCTGATTATGAACATGAATATGCTTTGTGAGTAGTTACGTTTGTTCCTGGGGACATGGGAGAAGTCTTGCTATTAGTAGTCATGTGAATTTGGTATTCGTTCGATATTTTGATTAAATGTATGTTGTCTATCCTCTAGTGGTGTTATGTGAACGTCGACTACATAACACTTCACCATTATTTGGGCCTAGAGGAGGGCATTGGGAAGTAATAAGTAGATGATGGGTTGCTAGAGTGACAGAAGCTTAAACCCTAGTTTATGTGTTGCTTTGTAAGGGGCTGATTTGGATCCATATGTTTCATGCTATGGTTAGGTTTACCTTAATACTTTTGTTGTAGTTGCGGATTCTTGCAATAGAGGTTAATCATAAGTGGGATGCTTGTTCAAGTAAGAACAGCACCCAAGCACCGGTCCACCCACATATCAAATTATCAAAGTACCGAACACGAATCATATGAACATGATGAAAACTAGCTTGACGATAATTCCCATGTGTCGTCGGGAGCGCTTTTCTCTATATAAGAGTTTGTCCAGGCTTGTCCTTTGCTACAAAAAGGATTGGGCCACCTTGCTGCACTTTATTACTTTTGTTACTTGTTGCTCGTTACCCACTATCCTATCACAAAACTATCTGTTACCACTTATTTCAGTACTTGCAGAGAATACCTTGCTGAAAACCGTTTATCATTTCCTTTTGCTCCTCGTTGGGTTCGACGCTCCTACTTATCGAAAGGACTACGATAGATCCCCTATACTTGTGGGTCATCAGTTTGGCAATAAACTTTCTATACGGTATATTATGAACCTATCATCTGCCAACTATCCTTACATCTGGAGCTCCCAATAGGGAGCCTATTTTTTGTGTAGTTGTGCCAGGTTATATTAATCTACTCACCATATTACAGCACACATGGGCTCTCTCCTCAGAATCCAGTGATTGCACAAAAGGGTTTACATGGGGCCCCTATTATATTACAATATCCTCTGTATTACAAAGATAATCTCACTACCATTTATGTTTTCATGCTTTTCAGATATTGTACATAATCACAATGAATATAAGAATGCGCACATCAGAAGAATATTGCGGAACAGTTCAATGGGTAACAAACTTGGCATCAAGGGATTGAGGTCCATTGTGGATGCAATGAAACCCACATGCTCCCGACCTATAGATTCGTATTCAGAATATTATCCTAATGACTATTCTGAGCTCAAGGAGTCAAAGGCAGATGTCATGTACACCAATAAGGTGCCTATTCTAATTTGGCAAGGTTTTATTGGTTGCACATATCTTGCATAAGGTGTCTTGCATTTCTTTTGCTTGTTGCACCGCCATCTGCTTAGTTTACTCATGATATATGTGAAGATGCCATGCCCATCCATTATCAACACCTATTCCATTTGTTGTCATACCATGTTTTTCCATTCAAATGTTGTTCTTGTGTTTCAGACATCCAAAAGGAAGAGGGTGATTGCAGAACCTGAAGGAGTACAAGCAAAGTCCTTGAAAAAGGTGGTGCTACCCAAGAAATCACATAGCACCCGACATATATTGGTGATCGAACTAGCGCTACAAAACCTAGGATATTGCAACTCTGCCGGTCGCTGCTTTGCTCTTGTGAGTACCTATTGTCCTATCGTTGTCCTTACATTCATACCTGGTGGATTATGTGACGTCATTGTGCATTATAGCTTGCTAGTCCACTATTCACTCCAAATTATCAGATCTGTATTAATGCTTAAATTAATGTAGAATAAACCCAATGCTTATGAAGAAATTTAGTTCTGCATTGTTCTTGTAAGTATCTGTTGTCCTTCATCACTGTACTTCTATTTTTCAGCTAGTTCTTCATATACACTTTGCAGCTTATTTTCCCTTGTCCTTCATTTTCTACACATCAGATCTACATTTACTCTTGCCAAAATATTGAATAAAATGAATGTTACTGAAGAAGTTTAGCTCCGCATTGCTCTTGTCGGAGCCTTTTGTCTGTATGTTGTATTTACATTTGTACTCTGCATCTTAAGTTAAAGAATCACCATTTGTTCCTATATTTTTACATCTATATTTACTCTTAACAAAATGTAGAATAGAGGCAAACTTCTTGAATTGCCCCCCCCCCCCCCGCATCAATATGGACAAGGGCTTTATAAAGTGTATCTCACTACTAATGTAAGTTTGTCCTCCTTGAGCCTTCAAACTTTGTTGTGTATATTTGGATAGCTATGAGTGCAAATGTTGTTTATTTTTGTCGCCTGCATCAAATTGCTTGTTCAAAATTTATAAAGAAGAAGTACATAAACATAAGTTTGTCCTTCTCAATTTTAGTCTTTAGTTGTACAACCTAGTTCCTTATTCGTACCATGTAAATTAAACTAAACATAGCAAGTTATCTTCTTTAGCACTATGTGTATGCTTGTGTTCTTGATCTGTAATCCAGTGGTGTGGTGAAACTACGAACAACAACACAATGTCATATCCTGCTATGTCTCAACTATGAACAATGCCATATTATATTAATGTTATTTGAGTCATGTCTCTTTATTTACCAATCTAAAATGGTATAAATTGACAGTACACTCACCATTCATGCTTATACGTTGTTTAGAACTACATGTATGCTTGTGTTCTTGATCTGTAATCCAGTGGTCTGGTGAAGCTGGCCGCTCCTGCACAATGCCATTTCCTGCCGTCTTAACTATGAACAATGCCTATTATGTTAATGCTATTTTAAACCGTGTCTCTTTATTTCAGACAAAGAAATGAGATGAATTGACAGTGCTGATGCTTATAGGTGCAAAACCTGTTATCTACCTACTTGTTTCTTTTTCAGGGTGACAACACTGATGCTAGGAAGAACTGCCACAATGATAGTGAGATGAACCCATTGTTTGTCCCTCTAACATATATTCCAGAGAAGAAGACAACACCTCTTGAGGGTATGGATACAACCACAAAGTCATATCTTGATGTAGTGTCGAACTTACTCAGTGACACAAGCTCGATGAAGTCACCGCCTGAATCTGTTCGACTTCCTCAGTCTGAAATTCAAGCAGAAAGACATGCTTCTGCTCAAATCCGATTGGAACTCCAATCTCTATGCAAGATTAACCATAAGTACATGACGTCTATTGATGTTATGCAACTTAAGTTGGTGGACATAAGCGTCAAAGAAGCGCAGTCTCATCAGGTTGCTAAGCTGCTTGCGCTGCAGCTCCTGGGTCGGGCTAACTTTTCTTGAACTGTGTTGAAGTGTTGTCGATTCTGTCTGTTATTTTGTCGGCATGTTAACTTCCACTAGTAGCGACCTGCCCAGTTTATGGAATCTACTGTCTGGTTGCCCTTTATTATCACTAGTGGCGAACTTTGATGCCCAGGGGATGTAATGTGCTGTAATTTCTTTGTTGTATAGTCTAGGTTTATTCTTCATCATGATGCTGTAATTTATTTGATGTTTCTGCCGTCGTCACTTTGAGAAAAGGTCGTAATCTTCGATCGGTGCGCAATGAGCCAATAGGTTAGGTTTATAAAATAATGATTTCTGTACTAAAACTGGCCGGTCGCCAATCGCTAGTACAGGCCGAACCGTGGGCCTACAATCATCTTGGGCCATTAGTTAGGTCTAGTCTTAATCTGGCCCACTATTAGTTTCGAGCCTTTAAAAGGCTGAGTAAACCGCTTGCCTTAATTGGGCCGGAAAATTAAATAGGCTTTTAATAGGTTGAAAACTAGATTCAGCCTTAATTGTGGCGAACAAATCACGGGCTGACAACGGGCTGTAATATAAATTGGCCCATTATTGGCCCATCTGGGTGACGGGCCATTAACAGGGTGAAATGTTTTTGGGCCTTGGCTGACCAAATTACATGACAGGCGAGAAGTAGGCCAGATGTATAACGGGCCAAAATTAGGCCCAACACTCCCAAGGGCCTTTAACGGGCCGATAGGCGGTTTGGGCTAGAATATATCCATGAAGACTACGGGTCGTTAAGAGGCCGAAAGTAACTACGGACCATAAGTAGGCCCAGGTGCAACTCGAGCCTTTAAATGGCCGAAAATGAAGCCAGGCTGAAAGAGGCCCATATGTAGACAGGGTCGCTGACAGGCTGAAACTAATATCGGGTCGAACTATTAAACGGGCCATTAAGAGGCCGAAGAGCAAATCAGGCCCCCGATGGGCCCAATGGCACAGTAGCTATTAAGGGTTGTATCTGTTATGGGTCGTAATTTGGCCCAAGAAATGAAAGTCAGTTAACAGGCCGGATCAGGTATGGGCCATAATTTGGCCCAAACTATTGTTGGTTGTTAACGGGCCGGATCTGATATGGACCGTAAACTGGCCCAGAATATTGCAGTCATTTAAGGGCTCGTATTTGTTGTGGGCTATAATTTGGTCCAGAAAATGTCAGGTTGTTAACGTGCCGACCCATTAGATCGGACGAAATCTTGTGGGCCTGTTCCTGGGCCGGCTTTTAAACCTATATGGGCCTCTATTGGGCCGTCCCATGTGTCAATGTTTCATTGGCGATTCTTGTCAGATGGACGGTTGACATATGTCCCAACACTGAGCCGACACGTGGATCGTCGGCGAATGAGAATTTTACACATGGAAAATCACCATTGGTCCGGGCTGTTAACGGGTTATCGGATCCAAACTAGAACCTGGTAGCTTAACGACGATCCGTTATGGTGGATGCCATGTGTCGGTCACCCTTGACGAAAGCACTTTTATGATGCGTGATTTTATTGTCATGGAAGTGGACACTTCTGTGATGATAATTTTGGTAGTGTCATGGAACACTTCTATGACAACACATGTATGACTATCTTGATTCTGTCATAAAATCGTCATGGATGTACATGCATGACAGAAAACGTGACCTACTATGACAAACACGTATCATCACGTAAGTGTATTTTTTTTGTAGTGATCACTGTATACCTTGAATTGCACACAAGATATTCAGTTGCAATGTTACAAAGTAGGTTCCACCGTGTTGCATAATACCAACAGAAAAGTTAATACTCATTGCAAAAGCATTATTCTTAACAGCGATGTGTCCACAAGTCATCACCAATCTTATCGTGTTATCTTCTAAAATGTAACCCACTGACCTACACTTTCCGAAAGCAGTGACCAATTCACATTGACATCTCCCGAACCGAACTAAAAAAACAAGTTCAGTCTGATACAACCTGAATGCAATATGCAGTGGTATTATATGTAGAGAACCAACTAATGTGCTCTTTATTTTACAAGCCTGTGGTTCGTCCTATTTAGAGTGAAACCACCCTTGGTATGGCCTAGTTATTTCTATTTGTGCTCCTATCTAACTTGCATGATGTGGTACATGCATCTTGGTTGAAAAATATCACCACGATTGAAAGTGCATGTTAGAAAGGGAACTACCACAGTGTGGATCTTCGCAATGTGATAAGCCAGACCAATTTTGGAGAAGTATATATGATTTCGTCTTGACAGGGTAAATCTAAACCAACCTCTAAACAGTAGAAGGAGTGTAAACATAATTGTTTGGGGAAATTCTTTACTTTTGTTCTAATATTTTTATTATACTAAGTGCATTCTATACAGTGAGTTAAATTTAATTTAGAAGTGAGAAACTTTTAAGATATAAGAATATTCATCAACAAGTCATGGTGCCTAGTATCTTCCATACATGGTGATAATATTGATTCGTCACTTTGAAGTGGCATGGTGTCACTCGAGTACCTGGGGCCATTAATATGAAAAATAAAAAAGAAGTAGATCTTATTAAATAACTTCAGTGGTGCATCAAGATTGTTTCCAATTGCAATAAAAATATAAATATTTCAAATAATGTTTATTCCTTGACTCCGGAAGTAAAAGGCTGAAATTAGCATCGACATTGATTGTTTTAATGCATATAGTCTATATAATGTTAATGCTTAGTTAGGTCCTCATTGTCAACTCTAATGTTAATGCTTATATCAGCACCTTATTTCCTCACTCAAGAGTAACCAATTTTCTAAATCTGAGCAACTTCCGTTAGACTATAAGGAGCATGTGATTCAACATAGCAACGAAGACCTACGACAAACCAGACTGAGACACCCCCTGCATGAGTAGCAAATTGAGTATATAAGAAAGTCTTATACCCGCGGTTAGATCTAGTCTGGAATATAAGAATAATGACAAGCTTACATCCATACAGAAATCATGGAAACCACATGGACAACAATTAACCAATCAGCCACATGTAATTCAGATTAGCAGAAAAGGGAATCGGCACACTCTGAGCTCACATACCAGTCCACTGAAAAACATCTCATTTCAGAAATAATCAAGGGGTGAAGTGCACTATGATCTTTACCTTGTACAGACTGAGCCTTGTTAGTACCGCGGATTTTTGTAGACTTGCAGTCATACTGGCTCCTAGTTGTCAGCCTGCCTTGTACTCAGCCTAGGCGTCATAGTTTTACTTGCACTTGCATAGCTGGATTTGTACGCAGCAGTTGGAGTTGTTCAAATTATGTTCGGATGGGTAGACACACACCACTTGTTCACCTTTCCTCGAGCCTGGCTTGATTGAGAGCACATCACTTTGCAGAAGAATCACTTCTGAGTCACTACACCAGAAAGAACTCATGAACAAAATGAATGAAAGCACTCGAATAGCTGTGAAACAATTTCAAAAAACCAAATCCACCACACAGCATGCTAGCAACGCTGGTTGTTCAGAAATTCAGTCAAGATAGATTGAACAGAGAGATAAAACTGGAAGTAATTAGTACTATGTGGAATGAAGAATTGAATAATTTTATCTCCTCTTTGCACAAAGGCATTTTCGAGCTAAAAAGAATTTAGTTAGAATTTCATGTCATCGTACTCACACACTAAGAACTTACATGGCATTTTCAGTGTCGCTGTTAGTATTTAATGAGCTTACAAATAGAAGCACAAAAATGAAAAGGGACAATACTAGGGAAAAGCCTAGCAGTAGTGCGAGTTTTTGGCCTACCAGTAGCGCGGGTGGCAGCGCTACTAGTATGGCGCTACAGCTAAATGTTAGCAGTAGCATGGGTTTACCTGCGCTACTGCTATATCCACTTAGTAGTAGCGCTTCCTGGAAAGGGCGCTACTGGTAATTACTAGCAGCGCTTCTCGCAGCCTGCGCTACTACTATTATTCCGTATTATATTTATTTTTTATTTCATGTTGTATTCATACACCTTTATACAAGTTTCCATACAACAACAATTTAGAGATTGTTTTTACATCATAATGAGTTATTACATCACTGGGTGAAAGAACCGTGGACTAGTTTCAAGTGGATGGACATCCACTTGAAACTAATCCGCGGTTTTTTCACCCAATGATATAATAAATATCATCATCGTCATCATATCATTAACAAATTATTATCATAATACATCATTGTCATATAACACCTCCTCATGATCATCATTTTCATCAATGAGACATCATATAGCAAGTTGGTCACTAGTCATAATCACAACTCCTCCTCATCATCAACTCTAACACATTGTACCACATAATAACACATTGTACCTAGGACCTACTGCCTTCTCTTAGGTAAAATAGCATAAAACAAGATAGGCCCTGACTTTCCATTATGGAGAATGGAGATTATCCTATCTCCCATTCTTGCCCTTCGCACAATGTTGCTTCCAAGTAGCTCCCTATGATTGACCATACATTCTTTCCAATCTTTGATTGTCATGTCTTCATCGGTTTTAGAAATCTGATATGGACAGGAGTGATTCGTAGGATGACCTGGCCGTATGTTCAAAACATCAAGGTGACCTTTCCGAAACATCAGATGAGGCACACAATCCTTTGGGATTTTCTGTTGAAAAGCATAGTAATAACTTCGTAGTTAGCAATGTAGTTCAGTTTAGAAGAATTTATTCAAAAGATGCACAGATGTCGTAACAGTAAACAAATCTTACCATGGCATCTCCTTGGATGTTACCGTACTTCAACACGTGCACTAGTGGCACGTATTAACCATAATGTGGAGGAGTTTGTTATAGATATTGTAATTTCAAGATCAGTAATAAATGAGATCGGATGATTTTTCTCTTGATAAGTTAATTCTGAGCCATTGGTGTAGTAGGTTCTGTCTACCATCTTCCGCACATTATTTGGAGAATGAAAATAAGCTGTCAATGGAAATAAGTTGTCAACTATTTTGAAATAAACAATATAAATTACTTAATAACTATGTTTGAGAAACTCACATAGCGGTAGAATTGGAAGCGTATCAACAAGGACCCAAATGTCCATATAGTCTTGGGCGATGTCAGGATCACCAAGATCCATGGTGACAAGCATATCCTCATGAAAATCATACATCTTACAAAGTGCTTCCCAATTCAGGCAACCAAAATGGGTTACGCTCTCAGAATTGTACAGATTTACTTCAAAATCCATACCATCATGGGTCCTTAGGTGAATTATCTTTGTTTCCATACTTTCATGATCTTCAAAATCCATCCTCTCCAAGACATAGCGTCTTGCATGGCATGGGATAAACTAGTCAAATTGTAAAAGACAAAAATTACACGTTGAAGTAGTTGAAGTCGTGCTTAATTATGAACAAAAAACACTTGTCCTCATTGCGTACCATTTCAACATCGAAGGTCTCCTGGAGCTTAATGCTGAAGAGCCGACCTTCGTCCAGGTGAGGCCTGTCGCACAGACCTCGGTCGTCGTTGCACCAGTCGCACTCCCCCGGGAGACTTTCGCCGTCCAATGACGACATTTCCTATGTTCATAATTCAAAGATTAAACTTGTACAATTAAATATATTTACTACAAAAACTAAATTAGATCATTATTATTCATCATGGGTTGACTATCGGTCTGCCGAGTCTTTTCTTGAAAACTCTCAGCTCACATGGTGTATATATTCGACCGTCCGTGATGGTCGCTCCTTCCTTCGTCCCCGAGTGCATTACACCAAAATGTCTAGCACACGTGAACGAAGGAGAAGTGACCCCCACGACAACAGTCGGGATTCTTCGTCTTCTCATATATGGTGGAGACTCTAACTCACTGATTTCTCTCTGAGATTTGCGACCGTCAGTGATGGTCGTTACTCCTCCTTCCCCTGGTGCATAACAAAGGTCTAGCACAAGGAGAAGAAGGAGAGACGACCCCCACGACAACAGTCGGGATTCTTCGTCCTCTCTCATATAGGTGGACACACTCCCCCACTGATTTTTCGACCGTTGATGATGGTCGTTATTCCTCCTTCCCCTGGTGCATAACAACGGTCTAGCACAAGGAGAAGAAGGAAAAACGACTCCCACGACAACAGTCGGGATTCTTCTTCTCTCATATTGGTGCAGACTTTCTCCCTCACTCATTTGTTGATTGTCATGTATGGAGCCTCGACAGACTTAAAGTCAACCCAAAATGTCGTTTAATTATCTTTCTAAAAAATCTTGGCCACTCGATATTTCGTACATATTCTAGCACAAGTCATGCCAAAATTCATGGAAAAATCCGGCATGACCTTCGCTAAAAAAAGGACATATCGAGCACCTGAAATTTGCCGGAACGGAAATTAATCAACACTCCGGCAAAACATAGGCCACTCAGAGGTGTAACCTGCAAACATGGTCGGCCACTTGGGCAAGCACATATCCTATTTGAGCAACACAAGATATACATGTTTATATCTACATCATATGTGTTGGGGAATGCAATATTTCAAAAAAATTCCTAAGATCACACAAGATCTATCTAGGAGATGCATAACAACGAGCGGGGAGAGTGTGTCCACGTACCCTCATAGACCGAAAGCGGAAGCGTTAAGTAATGCGGTTGATGTAGTCGAACGTCTTCGCGATCCACCGATCAAGTACCGAACGCACGGCACCTCCACGATCTGCACACGTTCAGCTCGGTGACGTCCCTCGAATTATTGATCCAGTTGAGGCTGAGGGAGAGTTTCGTCAGCACGACAGCATGGTGACGGTGAAGATGAAGTTACCGGCGCAAGGCTTTGCCTAAGCACTACGACGAAATGATCGAGGTGTGTTTCTGTGGAGGGGCGCACCGCACACGGCTAAAATATCAACTTCTGTGTCTATGGGGTGCCCCCTCCCCCGTATATAAAGTGGGGGAGGAGGAGGAGGGCCGGCCACAAGGGGCGCGCCCAAGGGGGCATACCTACTCCTAGTAGGAGTAGGTTCCCCCTTTCCTAGTCCAACTAGGAGAAGGAAGGGAAGGAGGAAGAGGGGAGAAGGAAGGAGGGGGGCGCTGCCCCCTCCTAGTCCAATTCGGACCAGCCCATGGGGGGCGCATGCCCACCCCTTGAGGCCCTTCTCTCCCTTCCCGTATGGCCCATTAAGGCCCACTATTTCCCCCGGCGAATTCCCGTAACTCTCCGGTACTCCGAAAAATACCCGAATCACTCGGAACCTTTCCGATGTCCGTATATAGCCTTCCAATATATTGATCTTTACATCTCGACCATTTCGAGACTCCTCGTCATGTCCATGATCTCATCCAGGACTCCGAACAGCCTTCGGTACATCAAATAACATAACTCATAATACAAATCGTCATCGAACGTTAAGCGTGCGGACATTACGGGTTCGAGAACTATGTAGACATGACCGAGACACATCTCCGGTCAATAACCAATAGCGGAACCTGGATGCTCATATTGGCTCCTACATACTATGAAGATCTTTATCGGTCAAACCGCATAACAACATATGTTGTTCCCTTTGTCATCGTATGTTACTTGCCCAAGATTCGATCGTCGGTATCATCGTACCTAGTTCAATCTCGTTAACGGCAAGTCTCTTTACTCATTCTATAATGCATCATCCCATAACTAACTCATTAGTCACATTGCTTGCAAGGCTTATAGTGATGTGCATTACCGAGAGGGCCCAGAGATACCTCTCCGATACACGGAGTGACAAATCCTAATCTCAATCTATGCCAACCCAATAAACACCTGCAGAGACACCTGTAGAGCATCTTTATAATCACCCAGTTATGTTGTGACGTTTGATAGCACGCAAGGTGTTCCTCTGGTATTCGGGTGTTGCATAATCTCATAGTCATAGGAACATGTATAAGTTATGAAGAAAGCAATAGCAATAAAACTATACTATCATTATGCTAAGCTAACCGATGGGTCTTGTCCATCACATCGTTCTCCTAATGATGTGATCACGTTCATCAAATGACAACAGATGTCTATGGTCAGGAAACTTAACCATCTTTGATTAATGAGCTAGTCTAGTAGAGGCATACTAGGGACACTTTGTTTTGTCTATGTATTCACACATGTATCAAGTTTCCGGTTAATACAATTCTAGCATGAACAATAAACATTTATCATGATATAAGGAAATATAAATGACAACTTTATTATTGCCTCTAGGGCATATTTCCTTCAGTCTCCCACTTGCACTAGAGTCAATATTCTTGTTCACATCGCCATGTGATTTAACACCAATAGTTCACATCACCATGTGATTAACACCTATAGTTCACATCGCCATGTGACCAACACTCAAAGGGTTTACTAGATTCAATAATCTAGTTCACATCGCTATGTTATCAACACCCAAGAACATTGAGGTGTGATCATGTTTTGCTTGTGAGATAAGTTTTAGTCTACGGATCTGCCACATTCAGATCCATATGTATTTTGCAAACTTCTATGTCTGCAATGCTCTACACGGAGCTACTCTAGCTATTTGCTCCCACTTTCAATATGTATCTAGATCGAGACTCGGAGTCATCCAGATCGGCGTCAAAGCTTGCATCGACGTAACTCTTTACGATGAACTCTTTATCACCTCCATAATCGAGAAACATATCCTTATTCCACTAAGGATAATTTTGACCGTTGTCCAGTGATCCATTCATGGATCACTATTGTACCCTTTTGCCAAACTCATGGTGAGGTACACAATAGGTCTGGTATACAACATAACATACTTTATAGAACATATGGTTGAGGCATAGGGAATGACTTTCATTCTCTCTCTCTATCTTCCGTCGTGGTCTGGTTTTGAGTCTTACTCAATTTCATACCTTACAACTCAGGCAACAACTCCTTCTTTGACTGATCCATTTTGAATTCCTTCAAAATCTTATCGAGGTATGTACTCACTGAAAAATCTTATCAAGCATCTTGATCTATCTCTATAGATCTTGATGCTCAATATGTAAGCAGCTTCACCGAGGTCTTTCTTTGAAAAACTCCTTTTAAACACTCCTTTATGCTTTCCAAAAAAATTCTACATCATTTCCGATCAACAATATGTCATTCACATATACTTATTAGAAAAGTTGTAGCGCTCCCACTCACTTTCTTGTAAATACAGGCTTCACCGCAAGTCTGTATAAAACTATATGCTTTGATCAACTCATCAAAGCATATATTCCAACTCTGAGATGCTTGCACCAGTCCATAGATGGATCGCTGGAGCTTGCACATTTTGTTAGCATCTTTAGGATTGACAAAACCTTCTGGTTGTATCATATACAACTCTTTTTTAATAAATCCATTGAGGAATGCAGTTTTGATATCCATTTGTCAGATTTCATAAAATCTGGCAATTGCTAACATGATTCGGACAGACTTTAAACATCAAAACGAGTGATAAAATCTCATCGTAGTCAACACCTTGAACTTGTCGAAAACCTTTTTCGACAATTCGAGCTTTGTAGATAGTAACACTACTATCAGCGTCCATCTTCCTCTTGAAGATCCATTTATTTTCTATGGTTTGCCGATCATCGGGCAAATCCATCAAAGTCCACACTTTGTTTTCATACATGGATCCCATCTCAAATTTCATGGCCTCAAGCCATTTTGCGGAATCTGGGCTCATCATCGCTTCCTCATAGTTCGTAAGTTCATCATGGTCTAGTAACATGACTTCTAGTACAGGATTACCGTGCCACTCTGGTGCGGATCGTGCTCCGGTTGACCTACGAAATTCTGTAGTAACTTGATCTGAAGTTTCATGATCATCATCATTAACTTCCTCACTAATTGGTGTAGGCATCACTGGAACTGATTTCTGTGATGAACTACTTTCCAATTCGGGAGAAGGTAAAAAAACCTCATCAAGTTCTACTTTCCTCCCATCCACTTCTTTCGAGAGAAACTCCTTCTCTAAAAAGGATCCATTCTAAGCAACGAATATCTTGCCTTCGGATCTGTGATAGAAGGTGTACCCAACAGTCTCCTTTGGGTATCCTATGAAGACATATTTCTCCGATTTGGGTTCGAGCTTATCAGGTTGAAGCTTTTTCACATAAGCATCGCAGCCCCCAAACTTTTAAGAAACGGTAACTTGGGTTTCTTGCCAAACCACAGTTCATATGGTGTCGTCTCAACGGATTTAGATGGTGCCCTATTTAACACGAATGCAGTTGTCTCTAATGCATAACCCCAAAATGATAGTGGTAAATCGGTAAGAGACATCATAAATTGCACCATATGTGATAAAGTACGGCTACAATGTTCGGACACGCCATTACGCTATGGTGTTCTAGGTGGCGTGAGTTGTGAAACTATTCCATAGTTTTAAACGAAGGCCAAACTCGTAACTAAAATATTTGCCTCGGCGATCAGATCGTAGAAACATTATTTTCTTGTTACGATGATTTTCCACTTCACTCTGATATTCTTTGAACTTTTCAAACATTTCAGACTTGTGTTTCATCAAGTAGATATACCCATATCTTCTCAAATCATTTGTGGAAGTTAGAAAATAATGATACATGTCGCGAGCCTCAACACTCATTGGACCGCATACATCAGTATGTATTATTTCTAGTAAGTCAGTAGCTTGTTCCATTGTTCCGAAGAACGATGTCTAGTCATCTTAACCATGAGGCATGGTTCGCAAGTATCATATGATTCATAATCAAGTGATTCCAAAAGCCCATCAGCATGGAGTTTCTTCATGCGCTTTACACCAATATGACCTAAACAACAGTGCCACAAATATGTTGCACTATCATTATTAACTTTACATATTTTGTCTTCAATATTATGAATATGTGTATCACTATGATCGAGATTCAATAGCCCATTTATATTGAGTGTATGACCATAGAAGGTTTGATTCATGTAAATAGAACAACAATTATTCTTTGACTTAAATGAATAACCGTATTGCAATAAACATGATCCAATCATATTCATGCTCAACGCAAACACCAAATAACATTTAGGTTCAACACTAATCCCGAAGGTAAAGGGAGTGTGCGATGGTGATCTTATCAACCTTCGAATCACTTCCAACACACATCGTCACCTTGCCCTCAACTTGTAGCGACCAGACCTCAAACAGTTTGATCTCTATGCTCAAGTGTCATCCCTGGATCAGTAATGCTGACACCACACAGTACTTGAAGGATTTATAACAGAGTAGCAATCACACACTTATTACATCGAATGTCTCAAAAGAGAACTTATTACAATAAATATGACTTAAGGCCATCTAATAACGATAACAGCGGAAGACTTGGAAGATAAGTGAGTCCATCAACTCCAACGGCATCACTGAGTATAGAACCACGACCAAAAGGCACCTTACTTGTCGTCTGAAAAGTCTGCAACATGAAACGTTGCAGCCCGAAAACGGGTCAGCACATGGAATATGCTGGCAATGTAACACATAGAGAGTAATGAAAGATTAAGCCTATACTACATGCATATTTGACTGGTGGAAAGCTCTATGGTTACAGTTTTGCGTAAAGCCAATTTTTCCCTACTGCAAAGGAATAAATTTATTTTAACTATCATGCTGGTTGTTAAACATTGAGAATGGTTGACAGCATCCTCAATCCCAATTAAAGTAATCATCATTAAAACCCAACAATATAAATTTAGAGTAACATGATGAGATTCACATGATATCCAAGTACTAGATACTCAAAACGTCCATAACCGGGGACACGGCTAACCATGATTAGTTTGTACACTCTGCAGAGGTTTGCGCACTTTTCCCCACAAGACTCGATCGCCTCTGTTGGATTTCTCGCACTACATGGTGTTTGAGAAACGGATGACCGAGACATAGTCTTTCAGAAGCGCTAGCACCTTACGATGGATAGACCGATACACCTACTTTCCCCTACATCTGCTAGTCTACCCTGTAAGAGTTCGCACGACTTAATCAACTATGCCAGAGCCCATAATGGCTTGTGGCTGCACACGGAAGTTTCTAGTATGAATAATCTCATGATCCCTTTGGGCCTGGGTGGCGGTCCATAAAGAAAACAACAGGCAATCCTGGAAACCCAGGTACCTCAATCCACCCAGATGTGTGTTCAAGTTGCCACCTTAGATAAACCATTAATTAACAATCTCACATCTGTCATGGATATCACTCACCCAATCCACGTCTACTAGCATAGCATGGCATAATAAGCAAACGTAGAAGTAATTCCCAAGGGTTTGATAATAAAACAGGTAATAGGTACTACCTCAACTACTTCCCATCCCACAATTTAATTAGATCCTAATCATGCAATCTTTGAGGATTGATCTAATGCAATAAAACTGGATAGTAAAAGAGGTATGATCAAAGTGTTACTTGCCTTGCTGATGATCCGCGAAACCTAGAGATCCGAAGTAACAGGCGGCGCACTCCGGGTATTCTATCGCAGACAAACAAACAAGCATACAATAAGTACTCAATCTAATGCACAGGTAAAATTCAGATAAGAGATCTAAGCAGAAAGTTCAACTTAAGAACTCCGGTTTGCAAAAAGAATCAAATCGAACGAAACAACGAAAGTCAAACGGCGAAAGAAAACAACTTCGTTCTACTAATCTGGATCTAAGTCAAATTTTATAGAAGCAAAAACTTGTTTAAGTTGGTTAAACGGATAGAGGGTTTCGAGACGAAACTCCAGGCGCTTGAATCGCCTGATTCCGATAAACGAGCGAAAAATTATACTAAAACGAAAATCGGATCAGAAATCGCGATCAGAAATAATCGCGGAAAATCCGAGAAAAAGAAAAACGACGAACAGATTAACGAACGAACGTTCGTTATCTGGATCTAAATGATGAACACGTTCGTTAAAACGAACGAACAAGCGAACACTCGCTACATAACCTAAACCGAATAAAAACCGATCTAAATAAAAAAGGAAACTAAAAAAACCGACGAAAAACCGAACGGTTTTTCGAGAAAACCGGCGGTACGGAATTCGAGGCAACCTCGAGCGGCGGATCGGCGGCTCCGGCTCCGGCGAGGCGGCGGCGGCGGGGTCCGGACGGGGCGGCGGGCGGCGGGGGCGGCGGCGGTACGGCGCGGGGTTCGAGGCGGCAGGCGCTAGGGTTTGGGTGGGGAGGCTCCCGGGCTGGGCTCCCGGCTTATAAAGCCCGATCGGGCCTAGAGTCTCGGTCGAACATGGCCCGTAGGTCGGTTGCGTTTTTTTAAATAATTATGCGCAGAAAAACAAAGAAAAGAAATACTAAACCGACTCCAAAAATCCCGAAGTAAATTTTCCCCGACTTCTAAAATCACGCCGGACAAAGTGAACATTTATTTGGGGCCTAAATGCAATTTTGAAAAACGCGTATTTTTCCTAAATTCAAATAAAATAGCGAAAAACTCCGAAATAAAATCTTATTTGATTTTATTATTAAATCCTCAACATTTCTTTATTTTGGGAAAGTCATCTTATTCCCTCTCTCATATTTTTGTAATAGAAATAATTGAAAATAAAATAAATAAAATCAAATGATCCTATTCTCAAAATTTGAGAAAACTCAAATATGAAAATAACGAAATCCCAAACTCTCTCCGTGGGTCCTTGAGTTGCGTAGAATTTCTTGGATCAAAACCAAAAGTAAATAAAATATGATATGCAATGATGATCTAATGTATAACATTCCAAATTGAAATTTTGGGATGTTACACAACTAGTCTTTGTTCATTTTGTAACTCCTGTTTTGAGTTACTAATCACTAGATCATGATAGCGCACGTTGCCGCGCCCGCCTAATTTTATAATTAATGTACTTATTTAAAAAACAAAAAAAGTGAAGTTAAATTTGTTCATAGCAGAAGTATATGTTGTTTATTTTTAAGCTCGTTTGTTTCTCATTGTGTCATTTTGATAGTACTCACCCTGTCCCAAAATGTAAGATGTTTCTGTAGTAAGAAAATATAAAGAAAAGGTTTTGGCAAGAATGCATTTGATCAAGCAGTGGGGGGACACATCCATCATTCAATAAACCATAAGGCCGGGTACATGTGGATCATTTTCTAAAGTTCTCTGCATGTTTTTTTTGTCCAACAAAATTCAGTATTCCCAGTCTGGGCAACCAAAACTGAAATATCAGCTTGGCATGCATTAAAAAGGTTAGATATAGCATATGTTCTAATTGATCTGAGTGTCACAAATTACGTCCCAAGTTTTGGTGAATAACAATGTTGTTATGCTTATTACATATTACAGTTCAAAACTTAAAATGTACTATGATTAAATTTACTTAAAAGAACACTAGTAAGTACACATCAATATCATGTATATCATATATACTTTGTTCACTTTGCCATCCTTCTTATCCGCCAAGTATTTGGGGCAGTTCCGCTTCCAGTGACCATTTCCTTCGAAGTAGAAGCACTCAGTTTCAGGCTCGGGTCTAGCTTTGGGCTTCTTCACGGGAGTGGCAACTTGCTTTCCATTCTTCTTGAAGTTTCCTTTCTTTCCCTTGCCCTTTTACTTGAAACTAGTGGTTTTTGTCAACCATCAACATTTGATGCTTTTCTTGATTTCTACCTTTGTCGATTTTAGCATCACGAAGAGCTCGGGAATCGTTTTCGTCATCCCTTGCATATTATAGTTCATCACGAAGTTCCAGTAACTTGGTGATAGTGACTAGAGAACTCTGTCAATCACTATTTTATCTGGAATATTAACTCCCACTTGATTCAAGCGATTGTAGTACTTAGACAATCTGAGCACATGCTCAATGGTTGAGCTATTCTCCTCCATTTTGTAGGCAAAGTACTTGTTAGAGGTCTCACACCTCTCGACTCGGGCATGAGTCTGAAATACCAATTTCAGCTCTTGGGACATCTTATATGCTCCATGGTGTTCAAAACATTTTTGAAAGTCCCGGTTCTAAGCCGTAAAGCCTGGTGCACTAAACTATCAAGTAGTTATCAAATCGAGCTTGCCAAACATTCATAACGTCTGCATCTGCTCCTGCAATAGGTCTGTCACCTAGTGGTGCATCAAGGACATAATTCTTCTGTGCAGCAATAAGGACAATCCTCAGATCACGGACCTGGTCCGCATCATTGCTACTATCATCTTTCAACATAGTTTTTCTCTAGGAACATATCAAAAATAAACGGGGAGCTGCTATTGATCTACAACATAGTTATGCAAATACTATCAGGACTAAGTTCATGATAAATTAAGTTCAATTAATCATATTACTTAAGAACTCCCACTTAGATAGACATCCCTCTAATCATCTAAGTGATCACGTGATCCAAATCAACTAAACCATGTCCGATCATCACGTGAGATGGAGTAGTTTTCAATGGTGAACATCACTATGTTGATCATATCTACTATATGATTCACGCTCGACCTTTTGGTCTCAGTGTTCCGAGGCCATATCTGCATATGCTAGGCTCATCAAGTTTAACCCGAGTATTCTGCGTGTGCAAAACTGGCTTGCACCCGTTGTATGTGAACGTAGAGCTTATCACACCCGATCATCACGTGGTGTCTCAGCACGAAGAACTGTTGCAACGGTGAATACTCAGGGAGAACACTTATACCTTGAAATTTTAGTAAGGAATCATCTTATAAAGCTACCATCATACTGAGCAAAATAAGATGCATAAAAGATAAACATCACATGCAATCAAAATATGTGACATGATATGGCCATCATCATCTTGTGCCTTTGGTTTCCATCTCCGAAGTACCGTCATGATCTCCATTGTCACCGGCATGACACCATGATCTCCATCATCTTGATCTCTATCAACGTGTCGTCACATGGTCGTCTCGCCAACTATTGCTTTTTATAACTATTGCTATCGCATAGCGATAAAGTAAAGCAATTACATCGCGCTTGCATCTTATGCAATAAAGAGACAATCATAAGGCTCCTGCCAGTTGCCGATAAGTTTATAGAACATGATCATCTTATATAACAATTTATATCTCATCACATCTTGACCATATCACATCACAACATGCCCTGCAAAAACAAGTTAGACGTCCTCTACTTTGTTGTTGCAAGTTTTACGTGGCTGCTACGGGCTTCTAGCAAGAACCGTTCTTACCTACGCATCAAAACCACAACGACTTTTCGTCAAGTGTGTTGTTTTAACCTTCAACAAGGACCGGGCGTAGTCACACTCGATTCAATTAAAGTTGGAGAAAACAGACATCCACTAGCCACCTGTGTGCGAAGCACGGCGGTAGAACCAGTCTCATGAACGCGGTCATGTAATGTCGGTCTGGGCCACTTCATCCAACAATACCGCTGAATCAAAGTATGACATGTTGGTAAGCAGTATGACTATTATCGCCCATAACTCTTTGTGTTCTACTCGTGCATATAACATCTACGCATAGACCTGGCTCAGATGCCACTGTTGGGGAACGCAGTATTTCAAAAAATTCCGTACGATCACGCAAGATCTATCTAGGATATGCATAGCAAGGAGCGGGGAGAGTGTGTCCACGTACCTTTGTAGACCGAAAGCGGAAGCTTTAAGTAACGCGGTTGATTTAGTCGAACGTCTTCGCGATCCAACCGATCAAGTACCGAACGCATGACACCTCCGCGATCTGCACACGTTCAGCTCGGTGACGTCCCTCGAACTCTTGATCTAGTTGAGGACGAGGGAGAGTTTCGTCAGCACGACGGCGTGGTGACGGTGATGATAAAGTTACCGGCGCAGGGCTTCACCTAAGCACTATGACGATATGACCGAGGTGTTAAACTGTGGAGGGGCGCACCGCACATGGCTAAAAGATCAACTTGTGTGTCTATGGGGTGCCCCTCCCCCGTATATAAAGGAGGGGAGGAGGAGGAGGTCCGGCCACAAGGGGCGTCCAAGGGGGGGATTTCTACTCCTAGTAGGAGTAGGTTTCCCCCTTTCCTAGTCCAACTAGGAGAAGGAAGGGAAGGAGGAAGAGGGGAGAAGGAAGGAGGGGGGCTCTGCCCCCTCCTAGTCAAATTCGGACCAGCCCATGGGGGGGCGCGCGGCCACCCCTTGAGGCCCTTCTCTCCTTTCCTGTATGGCCTGTTAAGGCCCACTACTTCCCCCGGCGAATTCCCATAACTCTCCGGTACTCCGAAAAATACCCGAATCACTCGGAACGTTTCTGATGTCCGAATATAGCCTTCCAATATATCGATCTTTACGTCTCGGCCATTTCGAGACTCCTCGTCATGTCCGTGATCTCATCCAGGACTCCGAACAACCTTCGGTACATCAAATCACATAACTCATAATACAAATCGTCATCGAACGTTAAGCGTGCGGACCCTACGGGGTCGAGAACTATGTAGACATGACCGAGACACATCTCCGATCAATAACCAATAGCGGAACCTAGATGCTCATATTGGCTCCTACATATTCTATGAAGATCTTTATCAGTCAAACTGCATAACAACATACATTGTTCCCTTTATCACCGCATAACAACATATTGCCTGAGATTCGATCGTCGGTATCATCATACCTAGTTCAATCTCGTTACCGGCAAGTCTCTTTACTCGTTCCGTAATGCATCATCCCGTAACTAACTCATTGATCACATTGCTTGCAAGGATTATAGTAATGTGCATTACCGAGAGGGCCCAGAGATACCTCTCCGATACATGGAGTGACAAATCCTAATCTCGGTCTATGCCAACCCAACAAACACCTTTAGAGACACCTATAGAGCAACTTTATAATCACCCAATTACGTTGTGACGTTTGATAGCACACAAGGTGTTCCTATGGTATTCAGGAGTTGCATAATCTCATAGTCAGAGGAGCATGTATAAGTCATGAAGAAAGCAATAGCAATAAAACTATACGATCATTATGCTAAGCTAACATATGGGTCTTGTCCATCACATCATTCTCCTAATGATGTGATCCCGTTCATCAAATGACAACACATGTCTATGGTCAGGAAACTTAACCATCTTTGATTAATGAGCTAGTCTAGTAGAGGCATACTAGGGACACTTTGTTTTGTCTATGTATTCACACATGTATCAAGTTTCCGGTTAATACAATTCTAGCATGAATAATAAACATTTATCATGATATAAGGAAATATAAATAACAACTTTATTATTGCCTCTAGGGCATATTTCCTTCAATATGAGCATTCAAACTTGATGGTCATTGCATTTCAATGGTTGAAAATACGAACAAAAACATTTCAAAATATCTTATAGGACTCATATTGACATGGAGATTTGGCTGGTCTCACCTCGAGGTCGGAGGGGGTCGGTGACGGGGACGAAAGCGGGGATGATGGAGGTGCTCCTTGATTTTTGCAAAAACAAAAACCCTATAGGCTATCAACTAATCAAATGCATACGCCTTGCATAGCGGGGTCCATTTTGAGCATTCAAAATAGGAGTACTTCTCCAATTTGAGCGTTCAATAAGCAAAACCAAATTGTAAAATAAATAAGTATTGAAATTAGCATGCTTAATAAGCAAAACTAAATCATCTCTTGCATCCGTACATCGTCGAATATTATCACTAATACAACTCGAATAGTATCATACATATAACATCACTAATACAGCTAAAACCCTAGCGAACGACGGGTATCGGCGCGGGTGGTGGACACCCAAAGAGAAGGAACCATCACAGGATCATAGCTCCAGTGAGATCCCTGAAGAACCTGCCAGGTATTGGAGAACCCGCCCTCCAACGCAACCATGTAGCAACGGGCGTGCTCGTCCTCCTCGCTGACACGGTGACGTACCACCTCCGCGGGGGACGAAAGCCTCCACACCATCACTGGCCCACGCGACCGCCACCAAAAAAGTTTTGGGTCAACGACGGGCTGGCTCCTCACCAGGCTGCGCCCCCGTAAGGTAGCACCTCCCAGTACCAGCCCGGTGGAGCCTAGTCCCGAACATGACCCCTTTGATCAAGCAAGTGTCCTCCGCCGAGTCGACGACGAGGATGCAGGATAGGCATCATCGACGTTGATGCAGGGATAATTGCTTTAACCAAAAAAATAACAACAAATGTGACATGTTCAAAATATGACATGTCCACTTCAAAACGAATCAACCTGGAATACTGTTAAATACACCTAAAAATAAACTAGTTCTATTAACTTTCTTACCAAAAATAAACTAGTTCTATAGTAAAATTTTAATTAGACTAGTTCTATTAATTCAGCTAGTTCAACTAAGCACTTACTATAAATAAAAATAAACTAGTTCTTACTAAAAATAAACTAGTTCAACTAGTTCTATTAATTTTCTTACTAATTCTATTAAACACTTACTAAAAACAGTAAAAAAATACCCCAATGGTCGGAGGAGGAGGGAGGGGAGGAGGGAGGAGGGCTGCCGATAGAGGAGGGAGGAGGGATGAGGGGGCGGTCAGAGGAGGAGGGAGGAGGGGGCGGCCAGAGGAGGAGGGATAATTGCTTTAACCAAAAAATAACAACAAATGTGACATGTTCAAAATATGACATGTCCACTTCAAAACGAATCAACCTGGAATATTGTTAAATACACCTAAAAATAAACTAGTTCTATTAATTTTCTTACTAAAAATAAACTAGTTCTATAGTAAAATTTTAATTAGACTAGTTCTATTAATTCAACTAGTTCAACTAAGCACTTACTATAAATAAAAATAAACTAGTTCTTACTAAAAATAAACTAGTTCAACTAGTTCTATTAATTTTCTTACTAATTCTATTAAACACTTACTAAAAACAGTAAAAAAATCTACCCCAATGGCCGGAGGAGGAGGGAGGGGCGGTGGGAGGAGGGCTGCCGATAGAGGAGGGATGAGGGATGAGGGGGCGGTCGGAGGAGGAGGGAGGAGGGGTGGCCGGAGGAGGATGGAGGAGGGCGTGGTGGGAGGAGGAGGGAGGGGAGGAGGGAGGAGGAGGGATGGAGGGAGTACCTCGATGGAGGAGGAGCGCGGCGGCGGCGGCGGACGACGGGGCATTCGGGGGACAGTGACTGAGAGGGAGAGTGAGTGAGAGGGTCGGTTGCGTGGGGAGGATAAGGTAGGGTTAGTAGTAGCGTGGGTTCGTGAAAAGCACTACTGCTACGGAGCATAGCAGTAGCGCTTGGTACAGATACGCGCTACTGCTAAGTGGGGCTAGTCATGTGCGCCCAGTTCAAACTTAGCAGCAACACGTTTTGCTAAAATGATAACAGTAGCGCGGTTTATTTACACGCGCTACTACTAAATAGCAGTAGTGCATGATTTTGTCCAGCGCTACTGCTAAGGTGTTGTCTATAAGGTTTTCCCTAGTAGTGGGAACAAAAATGAAAATAGCACATATATACACTATCTATGTTTGGAAGGATATCATTTCATCAATAAAAATAGATCTGTTCATGGACTTGGCATGTAGTAGTAGAATTTTGTTTAGAAAAAACTGGACTTGTGCTAATGGTAGATTTTGTTAGAAAAAACCTAGACTTGTGCTAATGGGAGAGATAGAGAGCAAATGGGGGTTGCTTGCCCTATCTTGGTGCAGCAAAGGCGTCATCCGAGGTTGGGAGGTGTTGCTGGCTAGGGTTCCTCCCTGCTGACCTGCGCGAGAAGGGAGGGAAACCAGACGAGGAAGGGGCGAGAAGGGGGGATGGGGACAAGATAAAACCTTGAGGACTTGCAGGTCCATGGCGTCCTTCACATCTCCGTGAAGAAGCCCTTGACGCGGCGACTGTGGTGGAGGGGTAACTCCCATGGTGTGCTCCGTCTGCATCAGCAATAAAGGATATGCTGAGAAGGTGAGGTGTAGGGGTGGTGGATCCTGGCCAAGAAGGAAGGAGGGACGAACCTGGGGCCGCCGGACGACGCACCGACGAAGGCCTGCCCGAAACCCTAGCCACGGGGGTAGGGTTGTGAGCGGGCGATAGAGGCCGGGAGCGGAGAATCTGGCCTGGGGGGGAGGAGGCGCGGACTGTGGGGAGCTCGGGGGCGTGTTGCGTGGCGCCGGAGCTCGCCGGAGAAGCGGTCGGCGTGGGTGGTCGCGGCGGCTTCATGAGCGAGATGGGGAGGGGGCGAGCCCGTGCTTCGTGTGTGCTTTTTTTCTTTACAAATCTGCTTGGACCGCGGGTTGAATACCCCAAATCAAAGGGTCTTTTTTGCATAAACAAAATGTTTTCTCAGATAAGCCACTCAAAATAGGAGTGCGGGTTGAATACGTAATTCAACAGTGACTTTTCTACAAAAAAGCCTACGACGGACGACCAGAAGCAATCGTTGGTTTGTTATTACTAGCAAACATACCCATGCATTCCAACGGTAGGGCATGAAAATTAGGTTCAAATATATAAATATTCTAGTGGTGCAATATCAATCACGTTGAACATGTACCTTTATGATCCTGTTCCCTCTGTTCCAAATTACTCGTTGTGGTTTTAGTTCAACTAAAACCACGACGAGTAAGTTAGAACAAAGGGAGTAGATAGCATTGGCGGCTTTTTTTACCGTTAAATAATTCCTTTTCTTCCTCCATCCATTATCTCAACCTCACAGTTCCAACCCGCCGTTGCAGGAAATGGCACCTCAGATAGCAATGTGCTACATGAACACCATTGAATAAATGGAGCAATCTTCTTATGACTCCGTTGATGGTGAGACAGGGATAATGGCGGAGAGAGCCGTGACTTACTGGACTTCCGGCGATTGCCGGCGACTGGCGTGATGTCGATCCCCTTCTTCCCCTCTTCTTCCCCTTCCTCTCCTCTATCCCTCCTTGGCCCCTGGCTGATTCGCTCTTTCCCCTCCCCGTCGCTATTTTTCTTCCATCTCTTCCCTCCCAGATCTCCTTTTCTTTGTTCCAGCCAGATTCAAGCCGGCGGCAATCTTCTTCGCTGGATCCGGTCTCCTCCTGATCTGAGGCGTGTTCCGGCGATTGTCCGGCGGCTGGCGTGCTGCCGTATCTTCTCCTCCCTTTCCCTCTTTCATCTCCTCTCTTGTCTATCGGCCCATTCTCCTCCAGATCCCCTTCTTCCCCTCCTCCTCATCTCCTATCTGCTTCCCCTCTTGGCCTCTCTCTGTTTTGCCCAATCTTCACTCTGCCGCCCGAATCCTGGGTTGCGTCGATCTTCCAGGTTGGATTCGTTGCCGCCTCCTCCTACCCAGAGCCCCTTTGCCCGACAGCGGTGCAAGGCCCCAACGTGCCTCCTCTGCCATGAAGGCTATCGCCTGGAACTGCCGAGGTATAGGCATGGGCCTTGGCAGTGAAAGGATGCTTTACCTTGCGAATCTTATGCGGTCCACTAGAGTCAGGTAACTTTTGTTTCTGAAATTAAATCTTCTAAGGTTACTTCTACTGATCTTGTTAATAGGTTTGATGTTACCGATGCTTGTGTTGTTCCTTCTAGAGGTTCTTCGGGGGGCCTTTGGCTTATGTGGACCGACGAGCTCAAAGTTTCTGTTCATACTGCTGCTTTTCACTATATCTTAGCTAATGTAGTTCATATCGCTTCTGGGGTCAACTTTTGTCTCATCTGTATATATGGAGACCCTTATCATAAGCAGACTAATGTCATCTGGGACCAAGTAGCTTCTTTTGTTTATGATAATATAGGAAAGCCCATGGTTTGTATGGGAGACTTGAATGATATCCTGTATGAGGTCGACGGTTGTAATGGCAATATCAACTACTACCGTATGCATGCCTTTCGTTCTCTTGTCAAGAACGGTGGCCTCTTTGATATTGGTTATAGTGGTCCTGCTTACACTTGGCGAGGTAGACAAAATACATCCTAACCTATCCATCGTCGCCTTGACCGTTGTTTAGTTAACTCTGATTGGTGTGCTCATTTCCGTAACACTAAGGTCCTCAATCTTCCCATTATTCTTAGTGACCATGCTCCTATTTTGATTTCCACTGATAGTCACTTTGTTAAACCCAAACAATCTTTTAAATTTGAAAACTGGTGGCTCACTGAAGATGACTTTAATTCTTTTGCCAAGAATTCTTGGGAAGCTAGCACGCTTAACTCTTTTACAGCTAAATCAACTTCCTTGGCGAACACTCTCAAGGCCTGGTGTAAAAAGAAGAAGCCCCTCCAGCAGACTCTTAGCATGTTGGAGACCAAAATCAATTATTTGCAAAAGCTGCCTCTTCAGCATCATAACCAAGACTTGGAACAATCTCTTATTGCTAGGTATGAATTTACTCTCAATCAATTGAATCAGTACTACAGAGAATTGGGTGTCCAGAGGTGATAGAAACACCAAGTTCTTCCATCAGGCTGTTCTTAAGCGCAGGAATAGAAATACAATCTGTTCTGTTAAAGATGAAAATAATGTTCTCCATTATAAACCATCTGCCATCATGCAAACCTTTGTTAATTATTTCAGATTCATTTTCTCGTCTCCTAATGATGCAACTTGCAGGCCTTTTCCTGAGCTTAATTCCTTTGGTAATAATGATGACTTCACTTATTCAATACCTGGCAAAGCTGAAATTTTTCAGATTCTTAAGGATATGAAACCGAATGCTTCACCAGGTCCTGATGGCTTCAATGTTGAGTTTTATCTAGCAACTTGGGACTGGATTGGTGATGAGGTAACTCAGTTGGTGTCTTCATTCTATGTCACAGGTATTCTCCCTCCACACATTAATGACACTAATATTGCTCTCATTCCCAAGAAGTTAGTCTCCCTTGTTCCTATGGATTATAGACCTATTAGCCTTTGCAATGTCATCTATAAAATAATTGCTAAATCTTTGGCTAATAGACTTAAGTCTCATCTTCCGGATTATGTAGATCCAGCTCAGCAAGCTTTTATTGAGGGTAGACGTATTACTGACAATATTATCATTGCTCAAGAAATTGCTCACTCGTTTACTCTTAGGTCTTGGAAACACAATGCCTTCATGCTTAAAATAGACCTCGCTAAAGCTTTTGATCACTTGGAATGGAATTTTATTGTCTCAGCTCTTTCTCGTAAAGGGCTGCATGGTCATTTCATCAATCTTGTGCATGCTTGCATTTCCTCACCTACTTTTTCTATCCTTATTAATGGTCAGCCTTCGCCCAAATTTAAGTCTCGCAGAGGTGTCAGACAAGGTTGTCCTATGTCTCCTTATCTTTTTGTTCTTGCTATCAATGAGCTTTCCATCCTGCTTAATGAAGCTGTGCAGGCCAATCATTTGCAAGGCATCATGCTAGGACCAAATTGCCCTGCTATTCACTCTCTCCTTTTTGCAGATGATCTTTTGGTCTGTGGACAAGCTACTGCTCAGGAGGCCCAGACTATGTCTTTTTTGATTCAACATTTTTGTTACCTCTCTGGTCAAACACCTAATTGGGACAAATCTGCTGTTCTTTTTAGCACCCATGTTCCTCAAAACATCATTACTAATATTAAACATATTTTCCCTGTTGCTAATCTTGATGACAGATTCACTCACCTGGGTCATCCTTTAATTTTACCTCCTAAGAATAGAGCTTCGGCTTATAACTTTGTGATTGACAAGTTCTCGAATAAGCTGTCCTCTTACAAAGCTAATATGCTTTCTCATGCAGCTCGTCTGGAACTCATTCGGTCTATTTTTTCTGCTATTCCGGTCTACTACATGGCGAACATTTTGTTCTCCAAAAAGCTCATTGCTAAGCTAACAGCTATCATCAGAACTTTTTGGTGGACAGGTATTAGAGAAGATGGTTCAAGAAAGGGACTTTGTCTCAGAGCTTGGAAGGATATAGCAAATTCAAAGGAAGAAGGAGGCCTTGGGATTAGAAATCTTAAAGCAATTAATGAAAGTCTCATCATGGCGGCAGCTTGGAGGTTGGCAAATAATCCCACTTCTTACCTCTCCTGTATACTTCGTGCTAAGTACTTTCCTAGTACTACAATTTGGAGGGCAACTTCTTCTCCTCCTAAGTCTGGTTTCTGGGCTTCAATTCTAAAAATGCTTCCCAGGCTTTCTGAACATGCTTTCTATCAACTTACTACTGGTAACATTTCTTTAGGAGTATGCCTTGGTGCCCTCTTTGGAAGTCTATCCATGATTTTCTTATTCCTCAAAGTGCAGGATTTATCTATCCTTCTTTGGTTAGTGATTTGTGGCTCCCAGGGCACACAACTTGGAACCATCACTTAATTTTCAATCTGTTTCATCAAACTTTTGCTTCTCAAGTGGTTACTGTAGACATTATTGATGATGACATAAATGATCTTCTATGCTAGCCTTTGGCCACTAATGACATATGTTCTCCTAAATCTGCTTACAAGCTTTGTCTGCAGGAGATACACAACAATCCTATTGCAGCTCCAATGCAGGTTTCTTCAGATCTCAAAAAATTGCTTAAGATAGTTTGGCGTGATAAAGATTTATTGCCAAATGTTCAAACTTTCGCTTGGAGGCTGTTGAGAAGAGCTTTGCCAACAGGTATGAGAGCGGGTAGGTTTTCCGTACATATCTCTCAGATTTGCTCAAGATGTGACATGCAGGAGGATGAAATGCATCTTTTTTCCTTTGTGACTTTGCCAGAGCGGCCTGGTTCTCGAAACCCTGGTTTATTAGATCTCATGATTTAGTTCAAGGTCTCAATTCTGTGCATTTGGCTATTGCTCGACTTCTTTATTCTAATCACCCACATGCTTCTTTAAAGAATATCCTCAATTTCTTATGCTGCATGTGGAAAATTAGGAACGACTTCCTATTTCAGCGTAAGAAGCATCAACCTTATCAGGTTAATATTTTAGCTGCTGCCATGGATCATTCCTTGCAAAATGACTCCCTGTTAAATTTGAACAATTCTAATAACCTGAACAACCAACATGAGTTGCAGATTTTGCCCCCTCAAGGTAATACTATTAATTCTGTTACGCTCCTAAAGGGTCCTAAAATCTACACGGATGCTGCTTTTAAAACTAAAAAAGCTCCAGGGTTTTACTTTGGTCAGACTCGGACAGGAATTAGAGTTTTCTTCTGTATTCCTTTATTACAAGGTGAACTAAACATTCAGGTCCAAGCTTCAGCTCTACCAACAACAACACCTCTCCAGGCAGAAGTTCTTGCGCTGGAATTTACAGCTCATCTTGCCAGCGTTCTTCATATATTCAACGTCCTATCTTTTTAACAGATTGTCTTACGCTAGCTTCTGTGATTGCTTCCAGAAACTTCTTGCATTCTGCTGCCCCTTGGAGTGCTAGAAAAGATTTAGCTGCTATTCTCAATTTAACGTCTCATATGCAGGCGCAGATTTTTCATATTTCTAGGAATAACAATGGGGTGGCACATAATCTTGCTAAGCAGATTTATCAGAACATATGTGCTCCACCTATGGAATGTTCCCATAATCCCCATAGAAATGCTCTTTGTCCTGTTATTTCATCCTTACAAAACACCGCTCTTTCAGGTTTCCATATTCATAAGGTGTATTGTTTCTAAGGTCTTGTGCTAAGTTGCAAATTTCAAGCAATATGGCTCTTCTTTTATTTCAAAGGATGTTCTCAGGATGCCATCAAATTAAACAGGACGAAGTCTCACAGATTCTTCTGGCTATCATGCGTCAAGGGGTGATACAAGTGCTACCATTTCTTCTGAAGGGCTTTTGCTGTGTTTTCTTTTAGTCCTCTCTCTTTTCTTCTGTCCTTGCTGAGTTAGATGATGTTCATCTGGTTGATCTTCATTCAACCTACCTATGCTTCCCCCTCCAGCTACTCTGTTCTGGCTGTTCTCCTCTTCTGATTTTTAGGCCATTGTAATATCTCCTGTACTATGATCAATGCTGGAAATGAAATTTGGGCACCTTCTGGGTGCCTTGCTTTGTTTAATAAAATAAAATAAATAAATAAATGGAAGCAATAGTCTTCGGTCACCTTACCAGACATGGTACATGTCTTTGCATATTAGTTTTGAATATGCAAGAAAGATTTTCTATAGTCCAAGAATCTATCATCAAGCTTGATGCGTAAAGGTGCAAGGATAACAAAAAGGGCCAAAGGGGCATACGTGATTTGTACCACAAGTGGTCCCTATGCAAGCTGAAAGTTATCAGTATAATCAAGTCTGTTGTTGGATAAACATTTTTCATACAATCTTAAGATAAATATTCCCTATACCCACGAATACTTACAGTTTGTATATAATATTGAAATATATAATAGTTCAATTTCAAAAAGGTACATTTTGTAATATGTATTATTAAAGAACTTATAGACGTATTCAGTTTTCTCTAATGCGATGAATTTTTCAACACCATTCTTTGTTGGTCTAGTAATAAAAAATATGTGATGATGATTGCCTCTTACAGTGAGCAGAGAGCAAATGTCTACCATACGGAGTCATGGACGATAGCAAAACCTGACCAACAATCTTCCTCAGTTGATTGGTTCTATATAAATATAAATCGACTTGGAGATCTTCGGGATCCCTGAGCACGGCTGGCACCGCTCGTCAGCGGTGACTCTGCTCGCGCCGTTCTGCAAGGTGGACGAACTTGCCCCTGAGACTAGCCGTGGCGCTGACATGTCTGTGTTCCGCCTCTCGGCGTGGACTCCCAACCCAGACATGATCCCTCGGTCCTCCGACCTCTACCTCCCGGAGCAGGACGCGGTGCTCCCCGGTGCCAACCCCGACGTCGCCGAGCGCTTCGCGCTGGGGGTCCTGCGTTATCCAGTGACCATCCACGTGACACGCTCCACAGACTTCCGCCTGCCTGCCCCGGCGCCGCCGCCGCCACCCCCCTCTGACGACGGCAACCCTTTCGACGTGCCTCCCTCGCCGCCGTGCCCCGCTGCCTGGCCGCGCCGCTACGACTTTCCGCGCCGTTCCGGAAACTCTGGCGATGCGCGTCGGCACCGCCCTGGCCCCGGCAACTCCGGCGCCGGCCCGCGCTCTCGTCGTCGGCACCGCCCTCCACCCCCGCCGGCGGACTGGCATGGGATTCTGGGGGCCCACCCGCTGCATGCTGACGCGCCTCCCCGGCCCCCCGCAAAAAGCCGCCTCGGCCCTGGAAAAAGCCGCCTTGACCACCAAACAGCTGGTGTGACTCGGTCTCCCACCCCAGCGGGACCCCCGCGGCCAACCCCCGCGCCGCTGCTCCTGACCTACTGGCCCCACCAAGACCACCAAGGCCATCCCTCCCCTGACCGCGCAGCCCGCGAGGCTTCCTTGGACCCACCCCCGCTCCAGGACAAGGAGGATGTCGGGCTGGGCCACACTTCCTCGACCAACGGGCGGTCAGCCGATCAGGAGGGAGCGATCTCCCCCTCCCCAGATTCGCTGCAGGTGGAATCAGATCCCGATGCGCCGGCCCCACCCTCCCCCCGAAGGCTGCGACAGATCGGGATGGACCCCGATACCCCCTTGTCGCCTACCCCATCACCCCACGCGACTTGCACGCGCTCCCCCGGCCAGCTGTCCGCTGCGGCCCCTCCTTTCCTGCCAAGTGTCAGGCCCCAGCCGGCCTCGGCCCCGCAGAACCATGCAAGCACCGCCTCGGCTGCCCCCGATGACTGCGTCCTACAGGATTTCATTATGGGGATCCAACGCCGCGACACACCGGTCCTTTGCACCCCAGGCCCCAAGAGAAAAAGGAAGGAGATCCCACCCAACTTTACTCCCAGGAGAAGCCACCGGATCGCTAAGCCACCGGATCGCGAAAAACGACCGTGGTCTGAATTCCGAGGCAAAAGCCAAGAGGGTGTTGCTACTACGGCTCGGCCTTGTGCGTGACGGCGAACCTATCTCCTCCGCTGCCATGGAACGCTACAGCAAACTATTTGAGCAGCCCCTTGCGGAGGATGTTGTTCAGGCCTTCGCAGATTACTACGGTTGGCACATCCCCGCCAGCCCCTCTTCAAGAAGGAAACGATCTTCGCCGTCGCCGCTCCGTCCGAAGATAGAATAAATTTTCACCTCGGCCAACATTCATCGCCACCGAACGCCACACCCCGGCAACCACGCCGCCCACACAGCCATGGTGACCGGGCAGCACCAAGGTGTTGGAAATATGCCCTAGAGGCAATAATAAAAGCATTATTATTATATTTCCTTGTTCATGATAATTGTCTTTATTCGTGCTATAATTGTGTTATCCGGAAATCGTAATACATGTGTGAATAACAGACAACAATATGTCCCTAGTGAGCCTCTAGTTGACTAGCTCGTTGATCGACAGATAGTCATGGTTTCCTGACTATGGACATTGGATGTCATTGACAACGAGATCACATCATTAGGAGAATGATGTGATGGACAAAACCCAATCCTAAACATAGCATAAGATCGCATAGTTCGTTTGCTAGAGTTTTCCAATGTCAAGTATCCTTTCCTTAGACCATGAGATCGTGTAACTCCCGGATACCGTAGGAGTGCTTTGGGTGTGCCAAACGTCACAACGTAACTGGGTGACTATAAAGGTATACTACGGGTATCTCTGAAAGTGTCTGTTGGGTTAACATGGATCGAGACTGGGATTTGTCACTCCGCTTGACGGAGAGGTATCACCGGGCCCTCTCGGTAATGCATCATCATAATGAGCTCAATGTGATCAAAGTGTTTGATCACGGGATCATGCATTACGGTACGAGAAAAGTGACTTGCTGGTAACGAGATTGAACGAGGTATTAGGATACCGACGATCGAATCTCGGGCAAGTAAAATACCGATTGACAAAGGGAATCGTATACGGGATTAATTGAATCCTCGACATCGTGGTTCATCCGATGAGATCATCGTGGAGCATGTGGGAGCCAACATGGGTATCCAGATCCCGCTGTTGGTTATTGCCCGAGAGCCGTCTCGGTCATGTCTGCATGTCTCGCGAACCCGTAGGGTCTACACACTTAAGGTTCGGTGACGCTAGGGTTGTGAAGATATGTATATGCAGTAACCCGAATATTGTTCGGAGGTCCGAATGAGATCCCGGACGTCACGAGGAGTTTCGGAATGGTCCGGAGGTAAAGATTTATATATGGGAAGTCGTCATACGGACACCGGGAAGTTTCGGGGGCATATCGATGTTGTACCGGGACCACCGAAGAGGTTCTGGGGGTCCACCGGAAGGGGCCACCTCTCCCAGAGGGCCTCATGGGCTGTATGAGGAAGGGAACCAGCCCAAAGTGGGCTGGTGCGCCTCCCCCAAGGGCCTATGCGCCTAGGGTTGGGGGGGGGAACCCTAAAGGGGGCGCCCCCCTTGCTTGGGGGGCAAGTCCCCCCTCCCTGGCCGCCGCCCCCCCTCTAGATCCCATCTAGAGGGGCCGCCCTCCCTTGCCCCTTCCCCTATAAATAGAGGGGTGAGGGGAGGGCTGCGCACCCTTGCTCCTGGCGCCTCCCTCTCCCTCTCCAACACCTCCTCCTCCTCCGTAGAGCTCGGCGAAGCCCTGTCGGAGTACTGCGGCTCCACCATCACCACGCCGTCGTGCTGCTGCTGGAGTCTTCTTCCCCAACCTCTCCTTTGCCTTGCTGGATCAAGAAGAAGGAGACGTTACGCTGACCGTACGTGTGTTGAACGCGGAGGTGCCGTCCGTTCGGTGCTAGGATCTCCGGTGATTTGGATCACGTCGTGTACGACTACCTCATCCCCGTTCCTTGAACGCTTCCGCTCGCGATCTACAAAGTGGTATGTAGATGCAATCTCTCTCCCATGACTCTTTGTTAGATGAACTCATAGATGGATCTTGGTGAAACCGTAGGAAAATTTTTGTTTTCTGCAACGTTCCCCAACACAAGGCACGGTCTCTGCCTACGAGCATCGCGCTACCATCATCAGAGCCGCTGTCCTAGTAACCAAACCTCGACACCACCTCACACGAAACCCGTCGCACCCCAATGAAAGAGACGAGCGAAAAGGTCCCACCTTTCGTTAGTAAATCCCACCTCTCACAGATCTCCTCCTCCTCGCCTGAACCCGCCACTTCGGCCCCGAACCCTAACCCTGCGCGCTCCCGTAGGATCCAACCGGCCATCAAGCGGTGGCGCCATCGTAGATGCGGAGCTCTATAGCGACCTATCGGGAGAGCCTCTCCCGGCTCGCTGGCGAGGTCGACGACGCCACGGCAGACGAGATCCCCGCGCCGTGGCCATCTCGGCGCGGAGACCACGCCCCTACGCCTCCGTCGTCCGGGCGGCGGAGGCGGTACACCCGCCCGGACCCCGCCGAGCCGGACGAGGTAACGGGCCCTTCCTTATTCTGCCCACGCACGTCTCGTCTCGTGTTAAAATGGTCCGAGTAGAGGCTCCCACGAGACATGTTCTTGTTTGCCCGATGCTGTTCGTTCGCGAGTTTGAGTGCATATACTTGTTAGATATATAAATGGCCTAGCCCGCACACGCCTGATATTAGAAGGCAATTCGTGCTGATGAGCTAACCCTTGCTATTTGACTACTTTGTGCGATGCTGTAGTTTTAGTCTGTTAACAGATACGTACTTTCCTTGGGAGTTCACTCAATATGGGAAATAAAATGGTTAGGCTAGTGGTTAGCTAAAGGTATTGGGAAGTGACCTCGCAAAAAAAAAGGTATTGGGAAGAGAACCACCTCTGAAGAGAAGGTATGTTCCAAATGAATTTGGTATATGTGGTGATATGTTAACTGTGCATCTTAGTCTGACAATGTCTATCCGATGCAAGTGAAGTATATGTTGCTACCTATAAGTATTTTAATAACAGGGCTTTTGTTAGATGTTATTGATGTTCCATCACTCTCCAAATGTTGGATCGCATAGCAAACTATTATTTGGTATGGTTGGGCAAGGCTTTAATGCATGGTTGCATGATTTGGACTTGTTATGAACACATATTCGTGCTGTATTTCTATGTGGCTAACTGTGGAAGTAGAGCAGTATCAGTGCAGTGCCCCCTGATGCAATAGCATATTTTTGCTGTAGATTTCTAAACTCAAGGAAGATATTGAAAAGATTCAAGCTTCTGAGGCTGAAATAAAGGCATTGTCCTTCAATTATGCTGCCATGTTGAAGGAAAAGGAGGTATGCATGATTGGAAGGTCCCCCCCCCCCCCACACACAAAACCCTATTGCGTATCTGTTTATCAGAATCAGATTGCTGATGCTGAAAACATTGTTTTTTAGATGCTAGACGCATGCATTGAGCTTCTTTGGCGGCTTAGTGCCAGTAAAACAGTTAATTCGTTTAATGGTAAACTGGTGATGACATTTGAAAGCATATAACATATTTATCAACTCGGTGACAATATGGCTCACAATATTTCTGAGCATCCAGCGGTGCATATGTTATGACAGGACCAACTGGTAAAACTTCGTGAAGAAAATGGCTCATTGAGAAGAAGTATGGAGAGCTCTAACTATAAGGCAGTCTCAGGCAATTCTAATGTAATCGAGTAATTTGATATCCACATCTAGTACTGATCACTTAGCATGCTGTATGCCATGTCACCAACTTCAGTTTTTATAGGGTACTTTGCAAAGATCACCTAGCAGAATGCAAAGGAACACAGATCAAGAAAAAACATCGAGTGTCTTAAAACAGAATGGGTATGGTGGTGGTGCTTCACAGGTTATACAGAAAAATGGTCCGCACCCATTGCCAGTGCATTATAAGGTATAGCTATAAGCAGTGTCATCACGACATTATTAATCTATAAATTCATAACTTATATTGTGTTCACGCTTCACTCCTCTTTGGAAGTTATTGACAAGATTGTGTTTTGTTCTATCATTACCTGTTAAGAACAGCACGCTGCAAGAAACAACCATTATTCTTTATTGAATGCATATTATGTTACAGGGAGATGCACTGGTGGAAGAAAGAGCATATTTTGCTTCTAAACAGGCTAGTCTTGAAAATGAAATTAAACAATTGAAACAGCAACTCAGGTGCTATTCAAACAAAGAAGATGATACAACACGGAGGTTAGAAGGTATGTCAGTGCGAAACCTAAGCTGTTCCAACTTGAAGTAGTTTGCACAACATCTTGTATTTTTTTTCTGTTGAAATATATTATTTCCCCTCAGATGAAAACAAGAGGAACGAATTTCTTCAGCAGCAGCTAAATGAACTGAAGGTCGATAAGGAGATGGTAAGCTCATAGTTAATATAAATAGAAGAGAAATTGATACATTAATTATCTGCTCCTCGGGTCTGTATATGCTTCTCTAGCATTAGAATTCCTGTCCTGCATTTAGATGACAGATAGGACTCCGTGGTTATATTTATCTGGTTACCCATGTTTTTAAGGCGTCCTGCCTTGGACGCTTAGGCGGCAAGGCGCCCTGGCAACGCCTTAGATTTTTACCCATCTTATGCGCCTAGGCGTCAAGGCGCTGGCTGCCTGCTGTAGGGTGCCTTACCGCCATAAGAACATTGCTGGCTACGTATGGAATAATGAACGTGCTGTATTTACACGTCACAGGTAGCAACTACCATGGAAGAGTTACATAAGGAATTAAGTGAGAAGAAAGCAGAGTTGAGATGCCTGCAAGATGAGTTGAGTACAAGGGACAATGAGCGTGCATCAGATGGATCTCTTCAGAGCCTTCGAAGTATGGTGATGGCTCTACAGAAGGAGAATTCAGATTTGAAGGTCTAAATTAATGTAGCAATCGCGTTAATGTTTAAGTAATGCTTAAAAGCGATTATATATTTACTGCAGTTTTACGAATATTGTTATGCCGTAACTGTAACTGGACTCATTATGTGGCTGAGGAATCTGACAGCAGTCTTTTGCTTCTGTAGATAGCGAAGGGCACCCTTGACGAAGAGCTTGTTAATATGGAAAGCACAACACAAAAAGTTGACAATAGTACTTCTGATGTTGACAATTTTTCTGATGTGGAGAAGGTAAAATATTCTTCAATTGTGATTTACATATATTACAAATATATAATAATTTGGAATGTGGTAGCTCATGAAGACACATGAGATAGACTGCTAAGCATCCTATTTTTTTTATTTGTTAGGTTCAGATCTTTGAAGTGAAATTATAACCGTAATGCATACTCCCAAAGTCCCAATTTTGTGCTTTGGTTAAGTAAATTTTCTACAATTTAGCTAGTAAGAGAGCAATCTTACACTGTCAAAAGTAATAGGCTATACATCTCACTATGGATACCTTTTAACCCAAGTTATGGACCTGCAACATATGGTTTTGTTAGTGTGCGGTATTAACAACAACAACAACAACAACAACAACAAAGCCTTCAGTCCCAAACAAGTTGGGGTAGGCTAGAGGTGAAACCTATAAGATCTCGCAACCAACTCATGGCTTTGGCACATGGATAGCAAGCTTCCACGCACCCCTGTCCATAGCTAGCTCTTTGGTGATACTCCAATCCTTCAGGTTTCTCTTAACGAACTCCTCCCATGTCAAATTCGGTCTACCCCGCCCTCTCTTGACATCCTCCGCACGCTTTAGCCGTCTGCTATGCACTGGAGCTTCTGGAGGCCTGCGCTGAATATGACCAAACCATCTCAGACGATGTTGGACAAGCTTCTCTTCAATTGGTGCTACCCCAACTCTATCTCGTGTATCATCATTCCGGACTCGATCCTTCCTCGTGTGGCCACACATCCATCTCAACATACGCATCTCCGCCACACCTAACTGTTGAACATGTCACCTTTTAGTCGGCCAACACTCAGTGCCATATAACATTGCAGGTCGAACCGCCGTCCTGTAGAACTTGCCTTTTAGCTTTTGTGGCACTCTCTTGTCATAGAGAATGCCAGAAGCTTGGCGCCACTTCATCCATCCGGCTTTGATTCGATGGTTCACATCTTCATCAATACCCCCATCCTCCTGCAGCATTGACCCCAAATATCGAAAGGTGTCCTTCTGAGGTACCACCTGGCCATCAAGGCTAACCTCCTCCTCCTCACACCTAGTAGTACTAAAACCGCACATCATGTACTCGGTTTTAGTTCTACTAAGCCTAAACCCTTTCGATTTCAAGGTTTGTCTCCATAACTCTAACTTACTATTTACCCCCGTCCGACTATCGTCAACTAGCACCACATCATCCGCAAAGAGCATACACCATGGAATATCTCCTTGTATATCCCTTGTGACCTCATCCATCACCAATGCAAAAAGATAAGGGCTCAAAGCTGACCCCTGATGCAGTCCTATCTTAATCTGGAAGTCATCAGTGTCGACATCACTTGTTCGAGCACTTGTCACAACATTATCGTACATGTCCTTGACGAGGGATTGAGGGTAAGGTACTTTGCTGGGACTTTGTGTTTCTCCAAGGCCCACCACATGACATTCCGCGGTATCTTATCATACGCCTTCTCCAAGTCAATGAACACCATATGCAAGTCCTTCTTTTGCTCCCTATATCTCTCCATAAGTTGTCGCACCAAGAAAATGGCTTCCATGGTCGACCTCCCAGGCATGAAACCAAACTGATATTTGGTCACGCTTATCATTCTTCCTAAGCGGTGCTCAATGACTCTCTCCCATATCTTCATTGTATGGCTCATCGGCTTAATTCCACTGTAATTAGTACAACTCTGAACATCCCCTTGTTCTTGAAGATTGGTATTAATATACTCCGTCTCCATTCTTCTGGCATCTTGTTTGCCCGAAAAATGAGGTTGAAAAGCTTGGTTAGCCATACTATCGCTATGTCCCCGAGACCTTTCCACACCTCAATGGGGATACAATCAGGGCCCATCGCCTTGCCTCCTTTCATCCTTTTTAAAGCCTCCTTGACCTCAGACTTCCTGGATTCGCCGCACAAACACATGCTGGTCTCATCAAAGGAGTCGTCTAGTTCAATGGTAGAACTCTCATTCTCCCCATTGAACTTGTCGAAGTACTCCCGCCATCTATGCTTAATCTCCTCGTCCTTCACCAAGAGTTGGCCTGCTCCGTCCTTGATGCATTTGACTTGGCCAATATCCCTCGTCTTCCTCTCTCGGATCTTGGCCATCTTATAAATGTCCCTTCCGCCTTCCTTCGTGCCTAACCATTGGTAGAGGTCCTCGTATGCCCGACCCCTTGCTTCACTAACAGCTTGCTTTGCGGCCTTCTTCGCCATCTTGTACTTCTCTATGTTGTCTGCACTCCTATCCAGGTATAGGCGTCTGAAGCAATCTTTCTCCTCTTTAACCGCCTTCTGGACATCATCACTCCACCACCAGGTATCCTTATCTTCGCTTGTCCTTACCCTGGACACTCCAAACTCCTTCGAGGCCACCTTACAAATGCAAGTCGCCATCTTGATCCACACATTGTCCGCATCCCCCCTTCCTCCCAAGGGCCCTCCTTAATGACCCTCTCCTTGAACGCCTTAGCTACCTCCCCCTTGAGCTTCCACCACATCGTTCTAGCGACTTTGGCACGCTTATCCCACTGGACACGAATCCGAAAGTGGAAGTCCGCAACCACCAGCTTATGCTGGGGTACAACACTCTCTCCAGGTATTACTATATATAAATTTTCAAGGGAACAAAAATACTAATGTGCTTGTAGTTCCACTATGAAGGTCAAGGACGAGATGGCTTCATTGAAGAAAGCTTTACAGGGTGCTTTTCACGAGCGAGACAGAGCATTACAAAATTTATCTAGGCTGAAGCAGCATTTGTTAGATAAGGTAACACTATTCTCAATTTTTAGTTCTCACACTTGCAATTCAGCTACCTAATAAGATGGGGAGAGGATTAGGTTGTGCAGAAGCTATTCCATGTAACTTCATTTGAACAATGTAGTATGTTGTGTGCTTTATGCAAAAACTCATCTGCTTAAAAGGAAATAGAATGATGTGGTAGTATCATTCTTAATAGCAAACTTGTTATTCTTCGTAGGACCTTGAAGACCAAGAAAAGATGGATGAAGATAGCAAAGTCATTGAAGAGTTGCGGGCAATCTGTGAGCAGCAAAGAGCTCATATAGTGCAGTTAGAGAGGGCATTAAAGGTTGAGATGACAAAGCAGGAGGAGAGTAAGAAGATCATAAATGATGAACGCTCGAGGTCAAATGAACAGATAGAAGATCTGCAATACAAGCTTGCAAACTGTATGAATGCACTTGAATCAAAAGATCAGGAACTGCTTAATCTGCAGAGTGCCCTTGGACAGTACTATGCCGAGAGTGAAGCAAAGGTGATCGGAACGTTTCAAACTATCCTTGCTTTGAAGCCTAATGTTCTATATTTGCAAGATTTCAGCTTGATTTTTGTGCACTTTTACATATGATACAGGAGCGACTTGGGGATGATTTAGCTATGGCTAGAGAAGCATTGGCTAAATTATCTGAGTCACTGAAGGTAAGAACTGCTAATACCTCCACTTTACTTTAGCAAGCATTTCTCAACTTTGGAACATACTATTATCAGTATGATTCAACTCATTTTCACCCAATTGATTGAATTTCTTTTGAGTGAAGGCGTTTGTAGTAAAAAAAATATGCTTCTTAGTGCGTGTACTTTGATTTCTAAGCAGTGCAAGAATGTTATGCTTCCATTTCTGAATGTCATCACTAAAGCTATTAGATTTTGCAGGTGGCAAATCAAGGAATTGAAATTTCAAGAAGGGAAAAGGACGAGGTAGTTGCCAAACTTTCTCAAGCCGAGAAGATGTTAGCGGATGGGAAGCGCTCCCTGCAGAAGCTTGAGGATGACAATTCAAGATTAAGGCATGCGCTAGAACAAAGCATGACAACGGTCAATAGGATGTCACTTGATTCAGATAACTCTGTTGACAGGTGCTGACTATTGCCCCCTCTGATGGTTTTGATGAATACGTATGTGCACACACAGATGATATTTGTTTTATGCATTGAAGCAGGGTCTGGCATACTACATACTGTGTGGAAGCCTACTATGTATACCTTAAAAACATTCAGAATTTTGCAGAACAATCATGTACACAGTAAATCCCACCAATAATATTTTGGGCTCAATCCTTTTTAGAAAAAGTAAATACGAAAGGTGGAATAACCAATATTTAGTGATTGGCACTTGTCTGCTGGCTATTTGGTTGCCATATTGTGACATCTGTTAATGTCAAACCTATCTGAAAACGGTGATCATATTTATGCTAAAGTTTTCTTTCTGCAGGATGTTCCAACTGGATGTATATGCCTGTTTGTGCTTTTATTTTCGCATGAGCTACGTGGATATATGATAAGTGAATTTCTCTTGCAGACGAATTGTGATCAAACTACTAGTTACATACTTCCAACGGAATCACAGCAAAGAGGTGATTGGCTCCTTCAAATTATTTATGGTATCATGAAACTTATCAACTAGAAAATTCTCATCAAGTAATATCCAAATATTGGGTACATCCAGGTATTGGATCTTATGGTTCGCATGCTTGGCTTCTCCGAGGAGGACAAGCAAAGAATTGGTACTGCACAGAGCAATGTTGGTAAGGTTGTTGTCCGCGGTGTTTTGGGTCTTCCTGGGCGTCTAGTTGGAGGACTTGTTGGTGGAAATTCAGCAGGAAAATCTACACATGCACCCCAGGATAACCAGGTGGGATCTTTTTGTCCTTTGTTCTTCCCATGATGATGTAATCGTATCTCTGTTGCATCAAAATATGGCAGCCACATAAAAAGTCAGAAACAAGTGACATTCTAAGTTTGGTTAACTTATAACTTAGTGCTACTTGTTTTCTCAATACCCTAAGTTCCAAATATTTGCAGTCCTTTGCAGATCTCTGGGTGGACTTTTTACTCAAGGAGACAGAAGAACGGGAGAAACAAAAAGCTTCGGAAGCCGCTGCAAGTCTTTCACACGAAGAGAACCAAACTACCAGTAGGAGTGCATCAAATTTACAAGCGTCACAGCACATTGCAAATCCTGGCCTTTCCACAAAGCCACATCAGTTTGATCGTCCAGATTCCGATGAATTCCGTATGGTTCCACTTGCGCCCATGTATACATCCATGCAGACGCCTTTAAAATGATCCGAACCAAGTATATAGTGCTGGATGACTTATTTCCTTCTGAGGCTTACCTGACCTTTAGCTATTCATTTCATTTGTGGACAATGTGGTAATTTTAGTCCATTCAAAGTTTTTATTCTCTCTCCCCTCCTGGTGGCATCTAAGGAAATATGTAAATGGACCCTGTCAGTCAACAGAAGGAACAATTCACTATACAATGTATGTAGCTTGCTGTCTCTACTGGACCAGTTGCACCCCTAAAAGATGAGAATCAAGGTCTTTGCTAGTAAACTTGCAAACGGGATTTATTTAAACCCAAATGATAAGTGCCACGCGTGTGGCGCACTTTGGTTTTGACTCTTTTACAACTAAATTTGCCATCTGAAAAGAAAAAAAAAACAAATCCAAGAAAAACTGAAACTTGCCATCCAAAAGGGAGTTGCTATGTTTGAAAATTAAAGTTGCCATTCTTGTGTCGCTAAATTTGCCATAAAAATGTTTAGAGTTGACATGTGTTTCTGAAATTGCCGTCCTTGTGCCACTAAACTTATCATAAAAAATGTTTGGAGTTGCCATGTGTTCTTGTCACTCGTGTGACACTTATCATCCTCGCGTCACTAAATTTGTCATAAAAATGTTCGGAGTTGCCATGTGTTCATGCCACTCATATGACACTTATTAGGTCCTATTTAAATGTAAAACGTAAGCAGTCAATCCTTTTCATTTTGTTAGAACTTAATGGATTATTTCTACTTATAAACAAGTCATAGAGCAATGTGTAGAATTGCACATTGAGGTTAGCAATACATGCTATGACATTACACGAAGCCTTGTCATATCTAACACCAGCACAAGTCGAAATACACGCTCCTACATTATGAAAGTTATAACCATCCTGAGCTTGCCTACGTGCTACATTGTTTATTTTGAAGACTCCTTGATTGTCATTGTTCTTCGGGGGACTCTTGCTGCTGCCTCTATCAAAACATAGTTAGCTGTTAAGAAATTTAAATTTGGTTTGTAATGGTTCAACGCCTTAAAATACTTCAGAACCCAACTCAAAGCTTTAGCTTTAGCGTGTATGATAGAAGAAGCCAACTCAAAGTTTTAGCTTTTAGCTTGTATGATAGAAGGCGGCACTTACACCGCAACAATGAAATTAGTCTAGTGTTGTTGGTGCGGAGCAGCCTATGGACATCACGATAAATCCTACACGAGCACCACAAGAGCCAATTGGACCTGTGACTAGATCCTGAGCACGTGGCATTGAAAGCGAGGTGACCTCGTTCCTCTTCAAACAACCTATGCGTGCATTGCTCCTATAAAGTATGGTGGAGTACCCGCCTTCCTGGGCTCTCCGTGCGAGCGCCAGCTGCCGGGTGGCTTGCAGCGGGAGGCTCTCAGGGGCGATGCGAGCCGTCTTATCTGCCTGGACGGCTTGCGTTCAGGCAACCCGGCTAAAGGGTCCAGGATGGGTGGACCTTCCAGCGTGTCCGGTCCACCCGTCGTTGGGCGGCACCCGCATCTGAAAGACCCCCGCCGATGGTCTGGCCAGGTCTGCTTGGGAGGTCCATGATGGGTGGACCGCTTAGCGCCCCGAGGGCCACAGGATGGCTCACGCCTGGGCGACCCGGTTGGAGGGTCCATGACGGGTGGACTGCCCGGCGCGTCCGGTCTACCCATCATTGGGCAGCTTCCAGTATGCACTGCCCACTCGCGAGGGCTTGGCTAGCCCCGCGTAGCAGCGTCTTCACCCCAGACGAGTGGTGTGGTCGCTACGGGCGATGCGAGCCATTCGATCTGCTCGGACGGCTCAGCGCCCGTTGACTCGGGTGGGCGGCCCATGACTGTTGGATCGCATGCCCCTTCCCGGGCCACCGTTAGTAGGTGGCTTCGGGTGCGCCCACGAGGACCGGTGCTGTCTCGCGTGCGAAATTTCAAGCGGGCCCGCCTATCGGCTTTACCACCCCGCGTCGGGCGGGCTCGGTGGCGACAACCGTGGCTTTCATTGCGTCGGCTTGCGCGCAGGCCGTTCTCTTGTGTGGTTCGCTTGCGCCAGCCCGTCCCTGTGTCGCGACGCAACGCTGGCTCGCCCATGGGGACGCCCTGTTAGGACCCTGCAGCACGTGCCAAGATGGTTTGTTCGTGTCAGCCGGTCATGCGCTTAGCCCGCAGAACCGGCTCTCGCGTGGGCCATCTTGTCAGGCCCATTTGTTGCATGTCAGGTATGTGCGTGCTACCTGGTTGGCCAGACGGTGTCCAGCCGGGTGTGCACCGGTTGATCAAAATCAGAACTACGTGCAACCACCAGCACCACCACCACCAGGTCGTGCTCATGCTTATAATCACAACGGTAGGGCTGCACCACCCCCCCAGGTACGAGATCAAGACCACATCCCTTAACTAAAGTTGAATATCTCGCCATTTGAGGGTAGATGCATTCCTGATATTTATCTTACTTGGGAGTTAGAAACCGAACAACGCTTTACATGCTTACAATATTCCGAGGATAGACGTGTTGCTGCTGCTGTTTGTGCTTTCACTAGTTTTGCATGCGTTTGGTGGTCTAAACATTGTAGATTATATCCTATTCCAGCTAATTGAGCTACTTTGAAAACTTCTATGCGTACTCGTTGGGTTCCACCATACTATCAACATGAATTACTTCAAAAATTGCAGCGCTTAAGACAAGGAATTTTTTTGTAGAAGAATATTATCAGGAATTACAAACTGGCATGATTAGATGTGGTATTGTTGAGGATAATGAATCTATGCTTGCACGTTTTATGGTTGGATTAAATAGAGAGATTCAGACCATTCTAGAGTATAAGGAGTATAATAATATCACTCGTTTATTCCATCTTGCTCGCAAAGCTGAGCGTGAAGTGCAGGATCGACAAGCATTGGAGCGAACTGATTTTTCTGCAGGCCGGTCTTCATCATGGAAACCACGTACATCCTCTACTTCCACACGTCCTACTGCAGCACCGCTAACTTCAGCCGCCAATTTTCCAACCTAGATACAAAAAACAGGCACTGATACGTCTCCAACGTATTTATAAATTTTTATTGTTCTATGCTATTATAGTATCTTTTTGGATGTTTTATATGCATTATACTTTATATTATTTTGGGACTAAATTATTAACCTAGAGCCCAGTGCCAGTTTTTGTTTTTTCCTTATTTTTGAGTTTTACAGAAAATGAATATCAAACGGAGTCCAAACGGAATAAAACTTTCGCGATGATTTTTCGTGGACCAGAAGACATCCACGGAGCTTGGAGAGGGGGCCAGAAGAGTCCTGAGGGCACCACAAACCCTCAGGCTGCGCCTAGGGGGGCGCCTCCCTGGCTTGTGGGCCACTCGGGAGTCCGCCAACCCTAATTCTTGCGCTATAAATTCCCAAATGTTCCCAAACCAAGAGAAGCGTCCACCAAAATACTTTTCCGCCGAAGCAAGCCTCTGTTTCCGCGAGATTCCATCTTGGGACCTTTTTCGGCACCCTGCCGGAGGGAGATTCGATCATAGAGGGCATCTACATCAACTTTATTGCCCTTCCGCTCAAGCATGAGTAGTTTACCACAGACCTACGGGTCCATAGCTAGTAGCTAGATGACTTCTTCTCTCTCTTTGAACTTCAATACAATGTTCTGCTCGATGTTCTAGGAGATATGTTCTTCGAGATCTATCCAATGTAATATTCTTTTGCGGTGTGTTTGTCGAGATCCGATGAATTGTGGATTTATGATCAGATTATCTATGAATATTATTTGAGTCTCTTCTGAATTCTTATGTGCATGATTTGATATCTTTGTATTTCTGTTTGAATTATCGGTTTGGTTTGGCCAACTAGATTGGTTTTCTTGCAATGGGAGAGCTGCTTAGTTTTGGGTTCAATCTTGCGGTGTCCTCACTCAGTGACAAAGTAGGGGTAGCAAGGCACGTATTGTATTGTTGCCATCAAGGGTAAAAAGATGGAGTTTCGATCATATTGCTTGATTTTATCCCTCTACATCATGTCATCTTACTTAAGGCGTTACTCCGTTCTTATGAACTTAATACTCTAGATGCATGCTGGATAGCGGTCGATGTGTGGAGTAATAGTAGTAGATGCAGGCAGGAGTCGGTCTACTTGACACATACGTGATGCCTTTATTCATAATCATTGCCTTGGATATCATCATAACTTTGTGCTTTTCTATGAATTGCTCGACAGTAATTTGTTCACCCACTGTATTATTTTCTTTCAAGAGAGAAGCCTCTAGTGAAACCTATGCCCCCCGGGTCTATTTTCCATCATCTGTTTTCAGATCTATAAACCCCAAAACCCCAAAATACCTAGCTGCAATTTATTTACCATTTTGTTACATTTTAGTAATATTTTATATCTATCTCTATCAGATCTCATCCTTGCAAGTGACCGTGAAGGGATTGCCAACCCCTTTATCGTGTTGGGTGCAAGTGTCTGATTGTTTATGCAGGTGCATAGATTGGAGACTTGTGTGTACCTCCTACTAGATTGATACCTTGGTTCTCAAACTGAGGGAAATATTTATCTCTACTTTGCTGCATCACCCTTTCCTCGTCAAGGGAAATACCAACACAAGCTCAAGAAGTAGCAGGAAGAATTTCTGGCGCCGTTGCCGGGGAGGTTCTACATCAAGCCTACCAAGTACCCATCATAAAATCTTATCTCTTGCATTACATTATTTGTCATTTGCCTCTCGTTTTCCTCTCCCCCACTTCTAAAACCTTTTCAGAAAAACACAAAAATATTTGCCTTTTTATTCGCCCTCTTTCCGTCCGATCTTTTGTTTGCTTGAACTCATCATCATGAGTGACTTTGGTATGGCAGAATCAGATGGTGGCCTGACTCCTAAAATTGGACGGACCGACAATCTGGATGATAAACTTTTGTTTTGGGGCAAGAGAATTTTATCGAAAAATAACATATACAAGATTTTTTCAATTGTGTAGGCAATCTGCCTCTTGATGATACTCTCATACTTAAAAGAACTAAAACTTATACGGAAGCTATTTCAGCACTAGTTCTGAAATTTGAAAGTAGATTTATCCGTACTCATCCTACCTTGCAAAGAATGTGTTGTAGGGTGAAACCCTAGAGGGGATATTTTCACACTTGGAGGGGGAAAAGAGGAAGAACACTCAAGAACACAAGGGACAAATCACTCAAACAAACCCAAATATCACATCCACTAGAGTAGCATACATGAGATCCACAAGATCACATGAAAAATTCAAGGAAAATAGCACTAGGTAAGTTCTTCCCACTAGGTGAGGTCTTGATCTTGATCTTCTCCAAGAGGAGGCCTTGACAATCCAAAGGATTCTTCCCTAGATGGGGGCTTGATCTCCAGGAGGAGGGGATACAAGGAGCGAAGCTCTCTTTTGTGTTTCTAATACTTTGCTAACCCTAAAAACTGAGAGGAGCACGAAACATATAGTCTAGGGGCGAAAGGGTATGGGCCTTGGAGGTTACACGGGCTTTTTAGCCCAATTCGTAGCGAAACTGGGCCTACTAGACAGTCCGGCGCTAAGGACCGGACAGTCAGGTGAGTACAGACGCATTTTCGGGTGCCACCGGACTGTCCGCTGTGGGGACCGGACTGTCCGGTAGTGCAATTTCCGTGCGACCGGACTGTCCACTGTGGGGACCGGACTGTCTGGTAGTGCAATTTCTGCACGCTTCGTTTTCTTCATCTTGACACCTCTGATCAGCTCTTGGGTCTTGGGGTCCTTCTCTTAGGCCTTGGGGGTACCCCTTAACCTCTTGTCGGAGTTCGTCCTCGTACCTAATGAAACATAGCATATTTTGGTGAGGTAGCAACCAAGTTCCATTCATGTCCATAACTATCTCAAGTAGGAGTGAGTTCACCTCAGTTTCAATGGCACATGCTCGAGCTCTTGTCATAGGTCCACTTGATGCTTGATGCATTGGTCTAGATTCCATGGGGATGATAGAAGGATGCTCCGCATCATCTCCCCCCCTTGGGAGAGATCCGTCTGCGGATCGTGATCTTCATCACCATGGTATGGGGCCAAGTCCTTGATGTTGAAGATGTCGCTTACATTGTACTTGTCGCGTGGAATGTCGATCTTGTGGCTGTTGTCACTATAGCATGCTAGCACCTTGAAGGGTCCATCGGCTCGTGGTAGTAGCTTGGACTTGCGCTCCTTGGGGAAGCGGTCCTTGCGGAGATGTAGCCATACGAGATCACCCGATTGGAACACCATTGGTGTCTTGTTGATGTTGAGCTTTGTGGCGAGGCGGTGTACTTGACGCTCGATCATGGACCTTGTTTCTTCAAGCATTTTCTTGAGGTAGGTGGCTCTTGTTGGGAAACGTAGTAATTTCAAAAAAAAAAATCCTACGCACACGCAAGATCATGGTGATGCATAGCAACGAGAGGGGAGAGTGTTGTCTACGCACCCTCGTAGACCGAAAGCGGAAGCGTTATAACAACGTGGTTGATGTAGTCATACGTCTTCACGGCCCGACCGATCAAGCACCGAAACTACGACACCTCCGAGTTCTAGCACACGTTCAGCTCGATGACGATCCCCGGACTCCGATCCAGCAGAATGTCGGGGAAGAGTTCCGTCAGCACGACGGCGTGGTGACGATCTTGATGTTCTACCGTCGCAGGGCTTCGCCTAAGCACCGCTACAATATTATCGAGGATTATGGTGGAGGGGGGCACCGCACATGGCTAAGAGATCAATGATCAATTGTTGTGTCTATGGGCTGCCCCCTGCCCCCGTATATAAAGGAGCAAGGGGGGAAAGGCGGCCGGCCTAGGAGGAGGCGTGCCGGAGGAGTCCTACTCCTACCGGGAGTAGGACTCCCCCCTTTTCCATGTTGGACTAGGACTTGGGGGGGAAGGAGAGAGAGAGGGAAGGAAATGGGGGGCGCCGCCCCCCTCCTTGTCCAATTCGGACTGGGGGGGGGGGGAGGGGGACGCGACTGCCCCTTGGCCCGCCTCTCCTCTTCCTCCACTAGGCCCATTAAGGCCCAATAGCCTCCGGGGGGTTCCGGTAACCCCTCCGGCAATCCGGTAAAATCATATTTTCACCCGGATCACTCCCAATATCCAAACATAGGCTTCCAATATATCAATCTTTATGTCTCGACCATTTCGAGACTCCTCGTCATGTCCGTGATCACATCCGAGACTCCGAACAACCTTCGGCACATCAAAACATATAAACTCATAATGAAACTGTCATCGTAACGTTAAGCGTGCGGACCCTACGGGTTCGAGAACTAGGTAGACATGACCGAGACACGTCTCTGGTCAATAACCGATAGCGGAACCTGGATGCTCATATTGGCTCCCACATATTCTATGAAGATCTTTATCGGTCAAACCGCATAACAACATATGTTGTTCCCTTTGTCATCGGTATGTTACTTGCCCGAGATTCGATCATCGGTATCTCAATACCTAGTTCAATCTCGTTACCGGCAAGTCTCTTTACTCGTTACGTAATACATCATCTCGCAACTAACTCATTAGTTGCATTGCTTGCAAGGCTTAAGTGATGTGTATTACCGAGAGGGCCCAGAGATACCTCTCCGACAATCGGAGTGACAAATCCTAATCTCGAAATACGCCAACCCAACAAGTACCTTCGGAGACACCTGTAGAGCACCTTTATAATCACCCATTTACGTTGTGACGTTTGGTAGCACACAAAGTGTTCCTTCGGTAAACGGGAGTTGCATAATCTCATAGTCATAGGAACATGCATAAGTCATGAAGAAAGCAATAGCAACATACTAAACGATCGTGTGCTAAGCTAACGGAATGGGTCAAGTCAATCACACCATTCTTCTAATGATATGATCCCGTTAATCAAATAACAACTCTTTCGTTCATGGCTAGGAAACATAACCATCTTCGATTAACGAGCTAGTCTAGTAGAGGCATACTAGCGACACTCTGTTTGTCTATGTTTTCACACATGTATTATGTTTCCGGTTAATACAATTCTAGCATGAATAATAAAAATTTATCATGATTTAAGGAAATAAATAATAACTTTATTATTGCCTCTAGGGCATATTTCCTTCAGTCTCCCACTTGCACTAGAGTCAATAATCTAGATTACACAGTAATGATTCTAACACCCATGGAGCCTTGGTGTTGATCATGTTTTGCTCGTGGAAGAGGCTTAGTCAACAGGTGTGCAACATTCGGATCCGTATGTATCTTGCTAATTTCTATGTCTCCCACCTGGACTAAATCCCGGATGGAATTGAAGCATCTCTTGATGTGCTTGGTCCTTTTGTGAAATCTGGATTCCTTCGCCAAGGCAATTGCACCAGTATTGTCACAAAAGATTTTCATTGGACCCGATGCACTAGGTATGAGACCTAGATCGGATATGAACTCCTTCATCCAGACTCCTTCACTTGCTGCTTCTGAAGCAGCTATGTACTCCGCTTCACACGTAGATCCCGCCACGACGCTTTGCTTAGAACTGCACCAACTGACAGCTCCATCGTTCAATATAAACACATATCCGGTTTGCGATTTAGAATCGTCCGGATCACTGTCAAAGCTTGCATCAACGTAACCATTTACGATGAGCTCTTTGTGATGAGGACATGACTACCTTGGATACGACCAAAAATATTGCATACATGCATATTTGTCAGGTGATTTCTAGTGCAAACTATTCAATAATCTATTTTTGTTATCCAGAACAAAAATACTTCACACACTTTTGTGTTTTGTCTAATTGCAGGTGTATGGGACATTTGTACAACACACATATGAAGATAAGGGAGAAAGACATGTTTACTTGCTGTTCAAAAAGTTCTTTCACGTCACTTTTGGGCCAAGAGAAGATAGAGTCCAAGTCTCTCACGTTCTGGATTCAGATTCGGACTGCACGGACATACCTGACTCAAAACGGCAATAACTTTTTCATACGGACTCCGAATTGGGTGTTTCTTTTTTTGTTGGAAAGTAGATTTCGTCCTCTTTCCACTCCAATTGGAATCACCTTTAAATTCGTCCGGAGCATTGAGATATGGACGAAACAATCTGACGCTGCAGCAGAATCCAAATCAAACAACAAGTCCAAAGGTGTTGCACCACCTCCACTTGGGCCCATGAGCCTTGTACGACCTAGGGTTGGTTTTAGGCTGCCTTGGGACGTCCTCCCACCTCCTTGGCCGCCACCCCTTGCTCCTATATAAGTAGATCCATCTAGTAGCTTTTTCCTTGGGATTTGTTTAGTTAAAAGTTAGCCAACGCAACTTCGTGTACTTCGTTTGTGTCCAACGACCAGACCAAGACCGCTTTCGGATCCCCACCATTATCAATACTTCCTCCATATTCGCAATATTCAGATTGCTTTATCATATTCTTGCATGTTCTTCGATTGCTTGCAGGAATAGACCTTCGTGGTCAGGTTGATTGTGCTCCGGCGTGGTCAATAACCTCTCGAAGTTGGTTTAGCGATTGCCAAGGCGCAACGTCGTGCACGTTTGTAGTCGGATCGTCAAAGTCAGCTCCATCAAATCGATAGTTATCATCTCATCGAAAGATCGGGACACCCCCGCCTCTATCACTTTGTCACCTCCATAAACGAGAAACATATCCTTAGTCCTTTTCAGGTATTTCAGGATGTTCTTGACCGCTGTCCAGTGATCCACTCCTGGATTACTTTGGTACCTCCCTGCTAGACTTATAGCAAGGCACACATCAGGTCTGGTACACAGCATTGCATACATGATAGAGCCTATGGCTGAAGCATAGGGAACATCTTTCATTTTCTCTCTATCTTCTGCAGTGGTCGGGCATTGAGTCTTACTCAACTTCACACCTTGTAACACATGCAAGAATCCTTTCTTTGCTTGATCCATTTTGAACTTTTTCAAAACTTTGTCAAGGTATGTGCTTTGTGAAAGTCCAATTAAGCGTCTTGATCTATCTCTATAGATCTTAATGCCCAATATGTAAGCAGCTTCACCGAGGTCTTTCATTGAAAAACTCTTATTCAAGTATCCCTTTATGCTTCCAGAAATTCTATATTATTTCCAATCAGTAATATGTCATCCACATATAATATCAGAAATGCTACAGAGCTCCCACTCACTTTCTTGTAAATACAGGCTTCTCCAAAAGTCTGTATAAAACCAAATGCTTTGATCACACTATCAAAGCGTTTATTCCAACTCCGAGAGGCTTGCACCAGTCCATAAATGGATCGCTGGAGTTTGCACACTTTGTTAGCTCCCTTTGGATCGACAAAACCTTCCGGTTGCATCATATACAACTCTTCTTCTAGAAATCCATTCAGGAATGCAGTTTTGACATCCATCTGCCAAATTTCATAATCATAAAATGCGGTAATCGCTAACATGATTCGGACAGACTTAAGCATCGCTACGGGTGAGAAGGTCTCATCGTAGTCAATCCCTTGAACTTGTCAAAAACCTTTCGCAACAAGTCGAGCTTTGTATACAGTAACATTACCGTCAGCGTCAGTCTTCTTCTTAAAGATCCATTTATTCTCAATTTCTTGCCGATCATCGGACAAGTCAACCAAAGTCCACACTTTGTTCTCATACATAGATCCTATCTCAGATTTCATGGCTTCTAGCCATTTTGCGGAATCTGGGCTCACCATCGCTTCTTCATAGTTCGTAGGTTCACCATGATCTAGTAGCATGACTTCCAGAATAGGATTACTGTACCACTCTGGTGCGGATCTTACTCTGGTTGATCTACGAGGTTCAGTAACAACTTGATCTGAAGTTTCATGACCATCATCATCAACTTCCTCACTAATTGGTGTAGGTGTCACAAAAACCGGTTTCTGTGATGAACCACTTTCCAATAAGGGAGCAGGTACAGTTACCTCATCAAGTTCTACTTTTCTCCCACTCACTTCTTTCGAGAGAAACTCCTTCTCTAGAAAGGATCCATTTTGAGCAATGAATGTCTTGCCTTCGGATCTATGATAGAAGGTGTACCCAACAGTTTCCTTTGGGTATCCTATGAAGACACATTTTTTCGATTTGGGTTCGAGTTTATCAGGTTGAAGCTTTTTCACATAAGCATCGCAGCCCCAAACTTTAAGAAACGACAACTTTGGTTTCTTGCCAAACCACAATTCATAAGGCGTCATCTCAACGGATTTCGATGGTGCCCTATTTAACGTGAATGCAGCCGTCTCTAAAGCATAACCCCAAAATGATAGTGGTAAATCTGTAAGAAACATCATAGATCGCACCATATCTAGTAGAGTACGATTACGACGTTCGGACACACCATTACGCTGTGGTGTTCCGGGTGGCGTGAGTTGCGAAACTATTCCGCATTGTTTCAAATGTAGACCAAACTCGTAACTCAAATATTCTCCTCCACGATCAGATCATAGAAACTTTATTTTCTTGTTACGATGATTTTCAACTTCACTCTGAAATTCTTTGAACTTTTCAAATGTTTCAGACTTATGCTTCATTAAGTAGATATACCCATATCTGCTTAAATCATCTGTGAAGGTGAGAAAATAACAATATCCACCACGAGCCTCAACATTCATCGGACCACATACATCTGTATGTATGATTTCCAACAAATCTGTTGCTCTCTCCATAGTACCGGAGAACGGCGTTCTAGTCATCTTGCCCATGAGGCACGGTTCGCAAGTACCAAGTGATTCATTATCAAGTGGTTCGAAAAAGTCCATCAGTATGGAGTTTCTTCATGCGTTTTACACCGATATGACCTAAACGGCAGTGCCACAAATAAGTTGCACTATCATTATCAACTCTGCATCTTTTGGCTTCAACATTATGAATATGTGTATCACTACTACCGAGATTCATAAAAAATAGACCACTCTTCAAGGGTGCATGACCATAAAAGATATTACTCATATAAATAGAACAACCATTATTCTTTGATTTAAATGATTAACCGTCTCGCATCAAACAAGATCTAGATATAATGTTCATGCCTAACGCTGGCACCAAATAACAATTATTTAGGTCTAATACTAATCCCGAAGGTATATGTAGAGGTAGCGTGCCGACCGCGATCACATCGACTTTGGAACCATTTCCCACACGCATCGTCACCTTGTCCTTAGCCAGTGTTCGCTTAATCCATAGTCCCTATTTCGAGTTGCAAATATTAGCAACAAAACCGGTATCAAATACCCAGGTGCTACTGCGAGCTCTAGTAAGGTACACATCAATAACATGTATATCACATATACCTTTGTTCACCTTGCCGTCCTTCTTATCCGCCAAATACTTGGGGCAGTTCCGCTTCCAGTGACTAGTCTGCTTGCAGTAAAAGCACTCAGTTTCAGGCTTAGGTCCAGACTTGGGTTTCTTCTCCTGAGCAGCAACTTGCTTGCTGTTCTTCTTGAAGTTCCCCTTCTTCTTCCCTTTGCCCTTTTCCTTGATGCTCCTTCTTGATTTCTACCTCCGCAGCCTTTAGCATTGCGAAGAGCTCGGGAATCGTCTTATCCATCCCTTGCATGTTATAGTTAATCACGAAACTCTTGTAGCTTGGTGGCAGATGGCAAAGGCATGGTCGGCGGATGGCAAAGGTTTTGCCATCTGCTAGCAGATGGCAAACAGTTTGTCTGAAACCCTGCCGGCAAAGGCTTCTCTGCCGTCTGCTGGCTGATGGCAAAGAGCCTGTGGCTTTGCCATCAGCTAGCAGATGGCAAAGCCTCTTAACGGGGTTAGCCCCGTTAGAAGGCTAACGGCATACTTTGCTGTCAGCCAGCAGATGGCAAAGGCTGCAGGCTCTTTGCCGCCGGCCAGCAGATGGCAAAGGTTGCAGGCTCTTTGTCGTCTGCGAGCAGATGGCAAAGTATGCATGCTCTTTGCCGTCTGCCAGCACATGGCGAAGAGCTTTGCCATCTGCTGGCAGATGGCAAAGATCCCAAATAGGCCAGCCCAAATTTTACATGTAGATGACACGTGGCCTCTTTGCCATCTGCCAGCTGATGGCAAAGCTCTTTGCCATCTGCCAGCAGATGGCAAAGTGACTATATTGCCCCATTTAATTTTGTTTTTTCTTATATCAATTCATTTTCATAGAAAATCAAACACAAATATGTTTATATGACCAATATAGCATATTCAACACATATTACCAATAGTCATGAACACATATATCCAATACATGTTACCAATAGTAGCAAGTTTCATCCGTACATATACATAGTTCAATCAATATTACACAGTTTCATCCATAGGTAGCAAGTTTCACAAGGTCAAAACAAAAACTAAATACAAGCACTCCATCAACCCAAGCTTCCGCGATCTTAAGCAAATCTGTAAAATGGGAAAGAAGAAAGTTAGAAGAAGAAGACTAGAAGAATAAGATTATTATGATGCAACTAAAATGTGAAGATTATTATGAGCAACTTATATCTGTAAAATAGGTCATTTTGGAGCTAAGTATGGTTATTATGTCATTTTTGAGCTAGCTAAGCATACTAAGTCATTTTGGTGTAAACCATGCTAAGGTCATTCTAGAGCTAAGTAAGGTTATTATGCCATTTTGGAGCTAGCTAAGCATGTGAAGTCATTTAGGAGCTAAAATATGTCATTTCTTAAGAATATTATGTCATTTTAGAGTTAGCTAAGCATATTAAGTCATTTTGGAGGAAAAGATGCTAAGTATAGGTCATTTTAGAGCTATCCGAGGTTAAATAGGTCATTTTGAAGCTAGCTAAGCATATTAAGTCATTTTGGAGAAAAAATGCTAAGTATAGGTCATTTTAGAGCTATCCTAGGTTAAATAGGTCATTTTGGAGCTAATTATGCTTATTATGTAATTTTTGAGCTAGCTAAGCATATTGAGTCATTTTGGAGGAAAAAATGCTAAGTATAGGTCATTTTAGAGCTAGCCTAGGTTAAATAGGTCATTTTGGAGCTAAGTAAGGTTATTATGTCATTTTGGAGCTAGCTAAGCATATGAAGTCATTTAGGACCTAAAATATGTCATTTCTTAAGCATATTATATCATTTTAGAGCTAGCTAAGCATATTAAGTCATTTTGGAGGAAAAGATGCTAAGTATATGTCATTTTAGAGCTATCCGAGGTTAAACATGTCATTTTTAAGCTAGCTAAGCATATTAAGTCATTTTGGAGGAAAAAATGCTAAGTATAGGTCATTTTAGAGCTATCCTAGGTTAAATATGTCATTTTGGAGCTAATTAAGCTTATTATGTCATTTTTGAGCTAGCTAAACATATTGAGTCATTTTGGAGGAAAAAATGCTAAGTATAGGTCATTTTAGAGCTAGCCTAGGTTAAATAGGTCATTTTGGAGCTAAGTAAGGTTATTATGTCATTTTGGAGCTAGCTAAGCATATGAAGTCATTTAGGACCTAAAATATGTCATTTCTTAAGCATATTATATCATTTTAGAGCTAGCTAAGCATATTAAGTCATTTTGGAGGAAACGATGCTAAGTATAGGTCATTTTAGAGCTATCCTAGGTTAAATATGTCATTTTTAAGCTAGCTAAGCATATTAAGTCATCTTGGAGGAAAAATGCTAAGTATAGGTCATTTTAGAGCTATCCTAGGTTAAATATGTCATTTTGGAGCTAATTAAGCTTATTATGTCATTTTTGAGCTAGCTAAGCATATCGAGTCATTTTGGAGGAAAAAATGCTAAGTATATGATTATGTCGCTAGTATCCATATGGCAGAGAACCCGGGCCGACATGACTAGTCGTAGAACCAAGGTGGCACAAACGTACAGGGACAAGCATACATGACCCAGCAATGCACGTGTCGGTCATCAGCGAGTGCAACCAAGTCGTAGCAAGCTACAAGGACTTCGGTGATACACCGCGTGGCATTTCCCCGTAGGGACAAACACAGGAGCAAAGAAGGACACATGCCGGTCAATCCATGTGTTCCGGAGCAATAGCGAACTACCATGGCTCAGTGAAGCACTAGGAGGCATTTCCCTGTATGGAAGGCTACCAAAGGCACACGACTAGGTGTCGAATCCCACACATACAATGCATTTCAAACATACACACATTATGCACGATATGTGTAGATACAACATGGCATCTCAACAAAACTCTATTAAGCAAAATACTTGGGAAACTTACCGTCATCACAACAAAACTTAAGCAAAAAGGCACCAGGTTTAGATCATCAAGTTACATGAACTAATGATCAGGGATAAATGACAGGATTTAAAATGAATAAATTTGATTTCCACCATTCTGTTGATACAATTAGAGCGGATCATGCTATATTAATTTTTGAAACATTTCAACGCAATAAAAAAAGAATAGATGCAAGCTTTATTGTACTCAGGCCATATAACCAGAACAATAAGCTTATCAATGGTTTGTAAAGAGAAGGGAAACAAATCGTTCTCTGTTAGAACAATAATATCATCCAAAGAAGAAGAAGAAAATCAAAACCTAGCATGCACATCTAAGTATTGCAACAAATCATAGGTCAAAAATAATAGAAAGATAACTAAAATCTTTTGTACCCTTATGCTTACACAAATTGATAAACAATACGAGGTGTAAGATTGATAGAAAAAATTGACATCAATACCATGTGTGATAACGATGTTTATCAAAATAGGGCTAACCGTTCATGAAGAGCAAATTACGTAGCATAGTGTTACCATCAATCAGTTGAGCACTTGTAAGGCACAAATAAATAGATTCACTTACAATAGCTCAGCATTGACGAAGAACCAAGTGCCAAAACAAAACGATGTAGTAGCTCCGTGCCAAATCCAACACATAATTTCTTAGAAAATAAAGCAGAACTCAACCAAGCCTAGAACAGAAATCAGAATTGCAGGCAATAAATCGTAAGTGATGCGTTTTTATTTCATTCATAGAGCAAAAATGTCAGGTGAGTAATTTGTTGGTGGCAGAATGACATTAATAGCATATGATTCTACATACAGAACTGTTTGACGATCAATATTTACGCCAAGAAAATGCCTAAAAACCTACCACCGTTTTGCACATCTAAAAACATTTGCCAGACCAGAACATTGTGCAAGCTACTGTAAATGACTGAACATCGTGAATGGAGCAGACTGAAAACGTCCGAACATTTCTGAACTTTCCACTCTCACTCTCTCTTCTCTCTCAGTTTTCTTCTTGCTGGCGAAGCTATTCAGTCCAGCTCTCACGTCGGCGATCACACCAGCAAGGAGAACACACAATGTTGCTGCTAGTCTATCAATAACATAAATGCTAAGTTAGTGCATGCCTAAGAGTAAGAACACACAAAAAAATAACATAAATAGCATTCAAGATTTGCAACCTTGAACTCTGCTTAGTAACGAAGCAAAATGAGCAACCGTGGAAAAATGAGGTCACTGGGCACACCATCCCCGGGGGTGTAACCACGAGAGTCGTTGCCTGCCAGCTTACCATGAGAGTCGCCACTGTCCTCTTCCTTACTGACCAAGCCTTTAGAATCTTCAGGCATGCAAAAATTCCATCCTGAATTAGGATCACGTAGGTGTTTCAAAGCTACTGAATCTTTTGAGTTCAGATTTACCTTGATTGTATCGGTTACCAGAGAAAACTTCGGCTCCCTGGGTCCCGTCCAAATCATCAAGGGCTATATGAAACCAGAAGCATTCGCAGATGCCTGAATCGGTCAATCAAATATCTCCAACCACCATCTCTCTGGCGCCCAAATGCCTGGTTTATGAAAAAAGGCACCAGGTTTAGATCATGAAGTTACAAGAACTAATGATCAGGAAGAAATGACAAAAATGTTGCCCGTGTATTTCATTCACAGAGCAAAACTAACGGTCAAGTAATTTGTTGGTGGAAGAATGAAAATAATAGCAGATGATGCTATATCCAGAACTGTTGAAGGGAAAGATGCAAAATTAAGCATTGACCACTAATCGCCACGTCTTGTTATGTATTATCAATACAGTAAAACGGAGTAAGAACAAAATAAAACTAATTGGGGAAAGGAGCTCACTAGGTTAGAGGTTGCGCTTGTGCAAGAAGTCCAGACACCACAGTCACGACATGACAGTTGTAATTGAGTACATGAACTGGATAGATTTTGCGCTGGAAAGAAATATAGATTTTTAGATATCCGAAGCAGTCTTCCAAATGGTCAACATATGCATCAAGACACCTCCAGCGCCATTAGTTCTAGTAGTAGTAGTAGTACTTTGTACGCATGATCTGAGACTCAGTGCTAAAACTAAATGCGCATGATTTACTAATGTTCAGTACTTCAGATTGTGCCTCGTGCTGAAACAGCAAGAGAGGCGAGGGACGGGCAAACAACTTGATGAGCTAATGATTCAGCAGAAAAAAATGTGAAAAGCTTTTTTTTTCTGTTCCTAGGTTTGACGATCAATATTTACGCCAAGACCATGCCAAAAAGCAACTACCCTTTTGCACATCAAAAATCATTTGCTAGGCCAAAACATTTGTGCAAAGTACTGAAAATGACAGAACATTGTGAAGGGAGCAGACTGAAAATGACTGAACATTTCTGAACTTTCCACTCAGTCTCTTCTCTCTTAGTTTTCTTCTTGCTGACGAAGCTATTCAGGCCACGTCGGCAATCACACCGGCAAGGGGAACACTACACACCCGCAATCTCAGGATGAATGTTTTAATCGGCTTGAAACAACTCGAAACCCTATGGCTCGATGGTCTGCACAAAATTTCACCGTGGCTCTCTGGCCGTGGACACAAAGCAGAGAGAGAGAGAGAGAGAGAGAGAGAGAGAGTAGTGGCTTACCGCCTAATGTCAGGGAGGAAGCAGAACCGAGGCCACCAGTGGGAGTCATCGGAGTGGAAGAGGACTCCAACATATGGTGGTCTGCTCGTGTGAGGAAACCAACCGCATCAGGGAGGGAAGGGAGCCAAGAATCGAAACGAACAGAGGAAGAGGGGGAGAAAGAGGTCACCTTGGCAACATAATCACGGTGGTGAGGTTGAGCAACGTGGTGGTGGTGAGCGTGCTCCTTCCCCAGATCCGATGGGAGCAGCTGCTCCTCCATGGCCCCAAAACTAGACTGCACATGGCGAGCCCCCGTCAGATGCGGAAGGTGATGAAGAAAACGAGAAGAAGGAACAAAAGGGGAGGAGGGATCCATACCGTGTGCAGGATGGAGAGGGGTCTTGAGCTCAGTCGCCATGCCGCGGGCTTAGGGTTTCGGGCGCATTGTGGGATGCCTGCGGCTGCCGCCGAATGGGAGCTCCACCCCAGACTCCTCCTCTGCCGCTGCGGGGATGTGGCGGAGTAGCCAACTCGAGGACGACGGATATTCACGCCGCCTCAGTGGGATTGAGATCGAGAAGGGAAGAGGGCGGCGGCGGGGTGGTGGGGCGGCGGGGTGCTTGGGCGGCGGCAAGTGAGATGCGTGGGAGAGAGGGAGAGGAGGGGAGAGAGGGAGGGGATAGAGGCCACATTTTTTTTACCTAAAAAAATAACCCCATCTCTTTGCCATCTGCCAGCAGATGGCAAAGAATCTTTGCCGTCTGCTGGTAGATGGCAAAGAGGTGGGGCTGGTACGCCGTTACACCCCTGACAGCCATAGGATTTGCCAACCTCTTTGCCATCTGCTGGCAGATGGCAAAGATTATTTGCCATCCACTTGCAGATGGCAACCATGTTCTTTGCCGTCTGTCAGTTCTTTGCCATCTGTTTTTTATAAGCAGATGGCAAAGATGTTCTTTGCCATCCGCTGGCAGATGGCAAAGAGCTGGCTGATGGCAAATTCCCTGTTTCCAGTAGTGAGTGATTGGAGAATTCTGTCAATGACGCTATCATCTGGAAGATTAACTCCCAGTTGAATCAAGTGATTATTATACCCAGACATCTTGAGTATATGCTCACTGACAGAACTATTCTCCTCCATCTTGCAGCTATAGAACTTATTGGAGACTTCATATCTCTCAATCCGGTCATTTGCTTGAAATATTAACTTCAACTCCTAGAACATCTCATATGCTCCGTGACGTTCAAAACGTCGTTGAAGTCCCGGTTCTAAGCCGTAAAGCATGGCACATTGAACTATCGGGTAGTCATCAGCTTTGCTCTGCCAGACGTTCTTAACGTCATCAGTTGCATCAGCAGCAGGCCTGGCACCCAGCGGTGCTTCCAGGACGTAATTCTTCTGTGCAGCAATGAGGATATTCCTCAAGTTATGGACCCAGTCCGTGTAATTGCTACCATCATCTTTCAACTTTGCTTTCTCAAGGAATGCATTAAAATTCAACGGAACAACAGCATGGGCCATCTATCTACAATCAACATAGACAAGCAAGATACTATCAGGGACTAAGTTCATGATAAATTTAAGTTCAATTAATCATATTACTTAAGAACTCCCACTTAGAAAGACATCTCTCTAATCCTCTAAGTGATCACGTGATCCAAATCAACTAAACCATAACCGATCATCACGTGAAATGGAGTAGCTTTCAAGGGTGAACATCACTATGTTGATCATATCTACTATATGATTCACGCTCGACCTTTCGGTCTCAGTGTTCTGAGGCCATATCTGCATATGCTAGGCTCGTCAAGTTTAACCTGAGTATTCTGCGTGAGCAAAACTGGCTTGCACCCATTATAGATGGACGTAGAGCTTATCACACCCGATCATCACGTGGTGTCTGGGCACGATGAACTTTGGCATACTCAGGGAGAACACTTTTATCTTGAAATTTAGTGAGAGATCATCTTATAATGCTACCGTCAATCAAAGCAAGATAAGATGCATAAAAGATAAACATCACATGCAATCAATATAAGTGATATGATATGGCCATCATCATCTTGTGCTTGTGATCTCCATCTCCGAAGCACCGTCATGATCACCATCTTCACTAGTGCGACACCTTGATCTCCATCGTAGCATCATTGTCGTCTCGCCAATCTTATGCTTCTACGACTATCGCTATCGCTTAGTGATAAAGTAAAGCATTATAGGGCGATTGCATTGCATACAATAAAGCGACAACCATATGGCTCCTACCAGTTGCCGATAACTCGGTTACAAAACATGATCATCTCATACAATAAAATTTAGCATCATGTCTTGACCATATCACATCACAACATGCCCTACAAAAACAAGTTAGACATCCTCTACTTTGTTGTTGCAAGTTTTACGTGGCTGCTACGGGCTTAGCAAGAACCGTTCTTCCCTTCGCATCAAAACCACAACGATAGTTTGTCAAGTTGGTGCTGTTTTAACCTTCGCAAGGACCGGGCGTAGCCACACTCGGTTCAACTAAAGTTGGAGAAACTGACACCCGCCAACCACCTGTGTGCAAAGCACGTCGGTAGAACCAGTCTCGCGTAAGCGTACGCGTAATGTCGGTCCGGGCCGCTTCATACAACAATACCGCCGAACCAAAGTATAACAAGCTGGTAAGCAATATGACTTATATCACCCACAACTCACTTGTGTTCTACTCGTGCAAATAACATCAACGCATAAAACCTGGCTCGGATGCCACTGTTGGGAAACGTAGTAATTTCAAAAAAAATTCCTATGCACACGCAAGATCATGGTGATGCATAGCAATGAGAGGGGAGAGTGTTGTCCACGTACCCTCGTAGACCGAAAGCGGAAGCGTTATAACAACGTGGTTGATGTAGTCATACGTCTTCACGGCCCGACCGATCAAGCACCGAAACTACGGCACCTCCGAGTTCTAGCACACGTTCAGCTCGATGACGATCCCCGGACTCCGATCCAGCAGAATGTCAGGGAAGAGTTCCGTCAACACGACGGCGTGGTGACGATCTTGATGTTCTACCATCGCAGGGCTTCGCCTAAGCACTGCTACAATATTATCGAGGATTATGGTGGAGGGGGGCACCGCACACGGCTAAGAGATCAATGATGAATTGTTGTGTCTATGGGGTGCCCCCTGCCCCCGTATATAAAGGAGCAAGGGGGGGGGGGGGGGGAGGCGGACGGCCTAGGAGGAGGCACGCCGGAGGAGTCCTACTCCTACCGGGAGTAGGACTCCCCCTTTTCCATGTTGGACTAGGACTTGGGGGGAAGGACGGAGAGAGGGAAGGAAAGGGGGGGGGGGCGCCGCCCCCCTCCTTGTCCAATTCAGACTTGGGGGTGGGGGGGGGGGGGAGGGGCGCGCGGCTGCCCCTTGGCCCGCCTCTCCTCTTCCTCCACTAGGCCCATTAAGGCCCAATAGCCTCCGGGGGGTTCCGGTAACCCCTCCGGCAATCCGGTAAAATCATATTTTCACCCGGATCACCCCCGATATCCAAACATAGGCTTCCAATATATCAATCTTCATGTCTCGACCATTTCGAGACTCCTCATCATGTCCGTGATCACATCCGGGACTCCGAACAACCTTCGACACATCAAAACATATAAACTCATAATGAAACTGTCATCATAACGTTAAGCGTGCGGACCCTACGGGTTCGAGAACTATGCAGACATGACCGAGACACGTCTCTGGTCAATAACCAATAGCGGAACCTCGATGCTCATATTGGCTCCCACATATTCTATGAAGATCTTTATCGGTCAAACCGCATAACAACATATGTTGTTTCCTTTGTCATCTGTATGTTACTTGCCCGAGATTCGATCGTCGGTATCTCAATACCTAGTTCAATCTCGTTACCTGCAAGTCTCTTAACTCGTTACGTAATACATCATCTTGCAACTAACTCATTAGTTGCATTGCTTGCAAGGCTTAAGTGATGTGTATTACCAGAGGGCCCAGAGATACCTCTCCGACAATCGGAGTGACAAATCCTAATCTCGAAATACGCCAACCCAACAAGTACCTTTGGAGACACCTGTAGAGCACCTTTATAATCACCCATTTACGTTGTGACGTTTGGTAGCACACAAAGTGTTCCTCCGGTAAACGGGAGTTGCATAATCTCATAGTCATAGGAACATGCATAAGTCATGAAGAAAGCAATAGCAACATACTAAACAATCGTGTGCTAAGCTAACGGAATGGGTCAAGTCAATCACATCATTCTTCTAATGATATGATCCCGTTAATCAAATAACAACTCTTTTGCTCATGACTAGGAAACATAACCATCTTCGATTAACGAGCTAGTCAAGTAGAGGTATACTAGTGACACTCTGTTTGTCTATGTATTCACACATGTATTATGTTTCCGGTTAATACAATTCTAGCATGAATAATAAACATTTATCATGATTTAAGGAAATAAATAATAACTTTATTATTGCCTCTAGGGCATATTTCCTTCATCTCTTGCACTAGTGTCCAAGTTTGCTCGTTCTTGAAGCGGTATAGGAAGGATTTCCAACGGTGAAAATGGGTTGAAGCCGTAGACAACCTCGAAGGGGGAATTTTCCGGTGGTAGAGTGTCTTGCTCGTTTGTAGGCATACTCGGCGATGGGTAAGCACTCCTCCCACTCCTTGATGTTCTTCTTTATCAACACGCGTAGGAGAGTGGCGAGGGTCCGGTTGGTGACTTCCGTTTGGCCATCGGTTTGGGGATGATATGCCATGGAGAAGAGTAGCTTGATTCCGAGCTTGGCGCATAGCGTCTTCCAAAAGTAGCTTAAGAACTTGACGTCTCGGTCCGACACAATTGTCATTGGTATGCCGTGTAACCTCAAGATTTCCCTACAAAAGAGATTTGCAACATGTGAAGCATCGTCTATCTTATTGCATGGTATAAAATGAGCCATTTTAGAATCTCGGTCCACTACAAAAAATATATACTCCTTGCCATTTTGAGTCCTAGGTAATCCAAGCACAAAATCCATGCTAATGTTGTCCCAAGGTTGATGTGGAATAGGTAAAGGCATATGTAAACCATGGGATTGAGATTGTGACTTAGCTTTGCAACATGTAGAGCACCGGGTGGTGAAGCGTGAGACATCGCGAAACATCTTGGGCCAAAAGTAGTTCTTGGAGAGCGTGGCAAAAGTCTTGTCACGTCCAAAGTGTCCCATGAGTCCACCTTGATGAGCCTCTTGCAAAAGTAACAAACGAAGAGAAGACTTGGGAATGCATAGTTTGTTAGCTCTCATAAGATAACCATCTTTGATATAGTATTGGTCTCGAGAAGTACGCGTCACACACTTAGCATAATGAGTAGCAAAAGTCACATCATGCTCATACAAATCTTTGATATGATCAAATCCAACAACATTCAATTCAAGTTGAGTAATTAACACGCATTTTTGGGAAAGAGCATCCGCCACACATTCTCTTTGCCCTTAATGTACTTGATCACATATGGGAAAGATTCAATAAATTCACTCATTTAGCATGCCGTTTATTCAACTTGGTTTAGCCTTTAAGGTACTTAAGTGTCTCATGATCGGTATGTATGACAAACTCATGTGGTCTAAGATAATGCTCCCAAACATGCAACACACGCACTAAAGCATACAATTCTTTGTCATAGATGGCATAGTTAAGTTGAGCACCAGAGAGTTCTTCACTAAAATAAGCAATAGCTCGCTTTTCTTGCATCAAAACTCCACCAATTCCATTACCACCAGCATCACAATGAACCTCAAAAGTTTTGTAAAAGTTGGGAAAAGCAAGAATCAGAGCATGAGTAAGCAATGATTTGAGCTCATCAAAAGTAGTAGATTGCAAAGTTCACCAAACAAAAGGAGCATTTTTCTTACTCAAGGCATGCAACGGTACGACAATAGTGCTAAAATCTTTCACAAAGCGACGATAGAAACCCGCAAGGCCAAGAAAACTACGCACTTATTGCAAATTAGTGGGTTGTGGCCAAGTTTTAATTGCTTCATTTTTAGACTCATCAACATGGACACCCTTTGAGGAAACAACGAAACCCAAGAAAACAAGCTTGTCAACTCCAAATGTGCACTTTTTCATGTTGGCATAAAGACGTTCCTTGCAAAGAGTTTCCAAAACGGCCCTAACATGATTTACATGATCTTTGATGGATTTGCTAAAAACAAGTATGTCGTCGAAGTAGACCACAAGAAATACTCCAATGTAAGGACGAAGCACAAAATGCATAAGACGCATGAAAGTACCGGGAGCTTCTGATAAACCCATAGGCATAACCAACCACTCGTACAAGCCAAATTTAGTTTTGAAAGCGGTTTTCCATTCATCACCTTCTTGTATGCGGATTTGATAGTACCCACTTTTGAGATCAATTTTTGAGAAAATAGTGGCACCGCTAAGCTCATCTAGCATATCATCAAGGCGAGGAATGGGATGCCTATATCTAGCGGTGATAGCATTGATGGGTCTACAATCGGAGCACATGCGAAAACTACCATCTTCTTTAGGCACAAGGATAACTGGAATGACACAAGGGCTTAAGCTTTCACGTACATGGCCGTTGTCGATGAGTTCTTGTACTTGCCGTTGGATCTCCTTTGTTTCTTCGGGGTTGATGCAGTATGGAGCCTTGTTCGGAAGAGGTGATCCGGGGATGAGGTCGATCCTATGTTCAATGCCACGTAGAGGAGGAAGACCGGGAGGTAGCTCATCGGGGAAGACATCATCGAATTCCTGCAACAAGTTAGAAAACACTAGAGGAAGCGGATTAGGAGTGTTAGCTTTTGCCACCTCATCTTTGCATAGGAGGACGTAGTGGATGAAACTCGATGGGTTCTCACACACTTCTGTCATATCTCTTTTTGTGGCTAGGAGAACTAAGTTTTTATCTCTTGGCGAAGAGTCGCTCAATTTGGGCTTGTGGCGCTCACTTTCTTTGTGGTGGTTCACTCTCTCACTAGTATCTCCATGATGGGTGGATGCTTGCTTGTCGGTGATCACTTGGCTTGGTGACATTGGTCGAAGCACATACTCCTTGCCCCTCATCTTGAAGCTATAGTGGTTGGTTCATCCGTTGTGGATGACTTCGCTGTCGAATTGCCAAGGTCTTCCCAAAAGAAGGTGGCACACGGACATAGGAACCATGTCGCACTCCAAGGTGTCCTCATAGGCACCGATCTTGAAAGAAACTTGCATTGTATGCTCCACTTGAATAGTGCCGGAGTCGCTTAGCCATTGCACCTTGTAGGGACGAGGGTGCTTCTTCTTGACCAATTGCAGCTTGGAACATAGCTCTTCACTTGCCAAGTTGTGACAACTTCCTCCGTCGATGATGACTTTCACGGAACGCCCATTGATGCCGGCCTTGGTGTGGAAGATGTGGCACTGTTGGTCTTCTTCTTGGTTGTGTTGTAGCGTCAAGACCTTGGAGACCACGAGAGAGGGACTTGAATCATTGTCACAAACCACTTGGTCATCTTCATCTTCATTCATGCGCCAGTGCATGGTCACGTGCTCAAGGGCTTCCATTTCTCCTTCACTCATCGAGTCATATGTGCAATCATCGTTCAAGATCATGGTTCGCTTGTTGGTGCATTCAAAGGACTTGTGTCCTCGGCCACCACATGTGAAGCACTTGAATGTACTTGTCTTGACGGGATCATTGGGAGGCGCCGAAGATGAGGGAGTCTTGGATTTGTAGGTGCTTGACGGAGGATGAGTCGAGGAAGGCGTAGCTTGCTTGGAACTTGACTTGTCGCTGGTACTTGGTGATGCTCTAGTTGAGGTAGGAGTTGCCGAAGTCGTGGGAGCTTGAGAGTAGGAGCCGTAGGTCTTGGACGAGTAATTGGCATATTTGAAGTCATCTTGCATGCACTTATCGCTCGGCCTTGGTCGCTTGATGAACTAGCTCGAGAAGGTTTGAGTATGGTTGGAAGTCGGCAATCCGCTTGATTGGGTGGTTGAGGCCGTTCAAGAAGCGTGCCATTGTTTGCTCGTCGTCTTCCTTGACATTGGCTCATATCATGGCAATCTCCATTTCTTGGTAGTATTATTCCACCTTCTTCGTGCCTTGCTTGAGGAGTTGCAACTTCTTGAAGAGATCACGGGTGTAGTGTGTAGGCACGAAGCGTGCTCTCATGACATCCTTCATTTCCGTCCAAGTTGTGATTGGTGGTTCGCCTCTTGTATGTTGTCGCTCGATCACTTGTTCCCACCAAATGAGGACGTAGTCTTGAAACTCGAGGGAGGCCATGGCGATCTTCTTTACCTCTTCGTAGTTGTGAAGACGGAATATCTTATCTACCTTCAAGGCACATGAGATATATTCTTCGGGATCATTGCTTCCGGAGAACTTGGGCATGGTGAACTTGAGCTTGCCGTAGCGGAGTTCTTCATCATAGTGGCGGTATTGATGTCGCTCTTGCCGTGGAGGAAGATCCTCAAATGCTCGTTCCTCAAGATGTTGCTCTTGGCGTGGGGGAGGGTCTTGAAGCACTTGTTCCACTTGGTGTTGTTCTTGTCGTGGAGGAGGACGAGGAATATGCGCTTGGTTGCGCCTTTCTTGTTGCTCTTCGCGTCGGGCTTCTTCTTCTTGTCGTGCTTGGCAAAGTGCTTCCTCTCGCACTTGGCGGTTGCGCTCGTCGACGACTCTAGTGGACTCTCAGAGTGCGCGTTGTGCTTCGAGTGCTTGTGCTTGACGGATGGCGTCATCATCTTGATGTTCTTGGCGTGGCACTTGTGGAGGTATTTGCTAATGCTCCATTGCTTCTTGCATTTGTTGTCAAACCATATCGCGTGCTCGAACTCGATCTTGTAAGCCATTGCCATGGAATGGATTTTCTTGAGCTTGGCGATCTTGAGGATCATCACATCGAGGAAAGCGAGCTCGTGGAGGACTTGCATCGTAAGAGGAGTAGTCTGAAGATTGCCGATTTGAGCGGCGACTTGAGTGGCGCCGTCTTGATGAAGAGGATGAGGAAGACGGGCGTTGCACGATCATGTTGCGGAGTTCTTCCATTTGTGTGGTGAACTTGGCGTCGATGTAGTCGCGGTTCCTTGTTTTCGATTGACGAAGGTCGGAGGCGAGTTGTTCCATGCGTTCACCCAAGGCTTCACTTTCTTTATGTAGAGCTCATTGCGTGATGAAGAAGTGGTTCTTTGTGATGTAGCCATGATCATCACCTTGCTCCTCGAAGAGCGGTTCGCCGACAAACTTGGCCTATCCATAATAACCAAGTGAGGTGAGTAGGAAAATGAGAGAACAATACCGAAGTTACCTTTTCTGAGGATTGAGGATGTAACAAGTGTCACTTAATGTAATGCCACAATAGGAGAATTGGAACCGGGTTTGTTTCTCACACCTACAAGTAAAAGGCTTATGGAGTAGCTCGGTTAGGACGGTGGCAAAAATTTCAAGCAAATGTTAGTCAAGATATCGATAAGGTTGAGAAGGTTCACAAAAATGCGAGTAAAGCAAATAGATCAAACCCAAAGATATCATTAGGAACACACGCACGGAAGATAGATGTGATCCGCACAACCAAGGAGTGAGCTCAAAATGTGCAACCATGGAAAATGCTCTTGTTGTGCGAATGCTAGAGAGACACTAGCTCGATTGCTCAAATGGGCAAGATACGCTTGTGCACCAACCTATGAGAGAAATGTGCCGTCTTCAATCCCAACTATGCTATGTATGCGGTGACCGAGATGATATGTCTATGCAAAATGGCTCAATGCAATTGCTTACAAGCTCTTTGTTTCTCCTCTTTTGCTTAAAAGCATTTATTTTCTTTTTCTATGCTTGATGCTCGAGCCAAGTATGATATGAGACGAGTATGTAAGATATGAACGGGAGAGACTTATGGAACTAAGATGATAACAAGATCACTATGGCGCACAATAACGTGGCTCGACAATTCTTAACTTGCTAGTCTCGATGGGTAAGCAATGCAAAATGGCTCGGGCTATCAATGCAAAAGCAAGGGCAAGAAGTAAGTGTCGACGAGGTTACCGTCCTTTCTTACGGTTAGCGGTGAAGATGACTCCGAGGTGATGATGAATGGCGGTGATGTCGATGTCACACGCTCCTAAGTAGCCGAAACACCTTAGGAAACGGAAACCACAGCTCAAAATCAGTCAAATGCGGAAGGTGGGTGCTTTTATGATGAATTTGGATGGAGGCTAATGGTGGTGGTAATGATATATGTGGATGGGGGATGTCAAGAGCTTCCAAACGAGCTAAAGAACGCGAAAAAGGACTTCAGATGTTGAAGATATGGCCGAAACAAAAATCAGCCGAAGCAGTTTTCGACAGCGGACAGTTCGGTACTGTGTAGCGGACAGTCCGGTACGCATTCAAAAACCTTCTATTTGAGTGGACAATCCGGTATTGGGGAGCGGACAGTCCGGTTCAAGTGCGATTTTGGTCCTGATGCAAGCGGACAGTCCGGCCCTCGGTGCGGACAGTCCGGTGCGGGCTGAGAAAGCTCGAACTTGAAATTTTTGGGCGGAAATTGATGGAGAAGATGTCAAATTCCCCGTATTTCGTGGTGGGAAGGGTGGGGATTGTTGGGTAGGGGCTAGATCCACTTGCCAAACATCAAATTCGTGGACCAAAACAACCAAATCTCACAAGATCCAACAAATTGCACGAAAATTTTTTGGGGCTATTTTTGTGAGGATTTTTGAATTTGGACGAAAAACAACAAAATCAAGCTAGCAAATGGGGGGATGGGACTCCAAGATGTGAATAAACCTTGCTCATGATACCAAGATGTTGTAGGGTGAAACCCTAGAGGGGATATTTTCACACTTGAAGGGGGAAAAGAGGAAGAACACTCAAGAACACAAGGGGCAAATCACTCAAACAAACCCAAATATCACATCCACTAGAGTATCATACATGAGATCCACAAGATTACATGAACAATTCAAGGAAAATAGCACTAGGTAAGTTTTTCCCACTAGGTGAGGTCTTGATCTTGATCTTCTCCAAGAGGAGGCCTTGACAATCCAAAGGATTCTTCCCTAGATGGGGGCTTGATCTCCAAGAGGAGGGGATACAAGGAGCAAAGCTCTCTTTTGTGTTTTTTTAAAAACTGAGAGGAGCACGAAACATATAGTCTAGGGGCGAAAGGGTATGGGCCTCAGAGGTTACACGGGCATTTTAGCCCAATTCGTAGCGAAACTGGGCCTACCGGACAGTCAGGCACTAAGGATCGGACAGTCCGGTGAGTACAAACGCATTTTTGGGTGCCACTGGACTGTCCGGTAGTGCAATTTCTGTGCGACCGGATTGTCCACTGTGGGGACCAGACTGTCCGTAGTGCAATTTCTGCATGCTTCGTTTTCTTCATCTTGACACCCCCGGTCAGCTCTTGGGTCTTGGGGTCCTTCTCTTAGGCCTTGGGGGTACTCCTTAACCTCTTGTCGGAGTTCATCCTCGTACCTAATGAAACATAGCATATTTTGGTGAGGTAGCAACCAAGTTCCATTCATGTCCATAACTATCTCAAGTCGGAGTGAGTTCACCTTGGTTTCAATGGCGCGTGCTCGAGCTCTTGTCATAGGTCCACTTGGTGCTTGATGCATTGGTGTAGATTCCATGGGGATGATGGAAGGATGCTCCGCCTCAGAATGTTTTATGAGCTACATGTTATAAAAGATCCTAAGGCTAAAAAGATAGCTACCCAAGTTCTTAAGAATGAATTTGATCACATAGTACGAGAAGCTAGGGAATTTTTTGATCATTATGGTATGAGCCGTGAAAAACTGGTGATAGATGAGATTCTTTACAATAGTAACTATACTTTGATACATTTGTTTGGAAATAATCAAAATTTTGATGAAAACCTTAAAAAGAAAATCCCCGTTTTAGATATGACCCAACAAGTTTTCAATGATGTTAATCAACAGTATTCTTGGATTGTAGCCGGAAATCAAAGGGGATACGTATATGGGCAGCTTAATGATGCCAAAATTTCTATGGATAATGTGTTCCAAGTTATCTTTACAAAACCTTCCGACAAGAACACATCTATGGAAAAGAATACCAAAGATGACAATACCTAGATCTATGTTTATGCCTAGCTAGGGGCGTTAAACAATAGTGCTTGTTGGGAGGCAACCCAATTTTATTTTTTTGTTTTTCATTTTTGGTTCTGTTCTTGAATAAATACACATTATTACCTCTGTAATAATTGTGTTTTGGTGTTTTGATTACTGTTTGAGCCAAGCAAGCCCTTTGGGATACTTTGATATATCGTTGATTTGGTTTTGCTGAAAAACAGAAACTTTTGCGCCGAGTAACAGAATTGTTTAAATTCACTAGGCCGTAGAAAAAATTCTGAATTTTTTACACAAGATTTATATATGAATTTCATCTATTGTCCTCATTTTTCAGAATTTTTCGAGTTATAGAAGAATACTAAGTTTTCAGATTGCTACAGACTGTTCTGTTTTTGACGGATTCTATTTTCTATGTGTTGTTTGCTTATTTTGATGAATCTATGGGTAGTATTGGGGGGTATGAACCATGGAGAAGTTGGAATATAGTAGATATTACACCAATATAAATAAAGAATGAGTTCACAATAGTACCAGAAAGTGGTGATTTATTTTCTTATACTAACGGATCTCATGAGTTTTTTTGTTGAGTTTTGTGTTGTGAAGTTGTCAAGTTTTGGGTAGAGATTTGATGGACAATGGAATAAGGAGTGGAAAGAGCCTAAGCTTGGGGATGCCCAAGGCACCCCCAGGTAATATTCAAGGACAACCAAGCATCTAAGCTTGGGGATGCCCCGGATGGCATCCCCTCTTTCGTCTTCGTCTATCGGTAAATTTACTTGAGTCTATATTTTTATTCACCACATGATATGTGTTTTGCTTGGAGCGTCTTGTATGATATGAGTCTTTGCTTTTTAGTTTGCCACAATAATCCTTGATGTACACATATTTTAATAGGGACACACATGAATCATGAATTTATTAGAATACTCTATGTGCTTCACTTATATTTTTTGAGCTAGGCAATTTGCTCTAGTGCTTTACTTATACCTTTTTAGAGCACGGTGGTGGCTTTATTTTATAGAAAATTTTGAACTCTCAAGTGATACGTCCATTTTGCATCATGCTTTTGTATTGATATTTATTGCATTATGGGTTGTTATTACACATTGTATCACAATACTTATGCCCTTTCTCTCTTATTTTATAAGGTTTACATGAAGAGGGAGAATGCCGGCAATTGGAATTCTAGACTAGAAAAGGAGCAAATATTAGAGACCTATTCCGCACAACTCCAAAAGTCCTGAAACTTCACAGAGAATTGTTTTGGAATATATAAAAAATATTGGGCGAAGAAAGCACCAGAGGGGGGCCACCTGCCATCCACAAGGGTGGGGGGCGCGCCGTACCCCCTGGGCGCACCCCCTGCCTTGTGGGCCACCTGGGAGGCCCCCGATGCACATCTTCTGCTATATGGTGTGTTTTGACCTGGAAAAAATAAGAAGGAAGCTTTCGGGACGAAGCGCCGCCATCTCGAGGCAGAACTTGGGCAGAACCAATCTAGGGCTCCGGCGGAGGTGTTCTGCCGGGGAAACTTCCCTCCGGGAGGGGGAAATTGAAGCCATCCTCATCACCAACGATCCTCTCATCGAGAGGGGGTCAATCTCCATCAACATCTTCACCAGCACCATCTCCTCTCAAACCCTAGTTCATCTCTTGTATCTGATCTTTGTCTCAAAACCTCAGATTGGTACATGTGGGTTGCTAGTAGTGTTGATTACTCCTTGTAGATGATGCTAGCTGGTTTATTCGGTGGAAGATCATATGTTCAGATCCTTAATGATAATTAATACTCCTCTGATTATGAACATGAATATGCTTTGTGAGTTTTTATGTTTGTTCCTGAGGACATGGGAGAAGTCTTGTTATAAGTAATCATGTGAATTTGGTATTCGTTCGATATTTTGATGAGATGTATGTTGTCTCTCCTCTAGTGGTGTTATGTGAACGTCGACTACATGACACTTCACCATGATTTGGGCCTAGGGGAAGGCACTAGGAAGTAATAAGTAGATGATGGGTTGCTAGAGTGACAGAAGTTTAAACCCTAGTTTATGCGTTGCTTCATAAGGGGCTGATTTGGATCCATATGTTTCATGCTATGGTTAGATTTATCTTAATTCTTCTTTCGTAGTTGCGGATGCTTGCGAGAGGGGTTAATCATAAGTGGGAGGCTTGTCCAAGGAAGGGCAGCACCCAAGCACCTGTCCACCAACATATCAAATTATCAAAGTAACGAACGCGAATCATATGAGCATGATGAAAACTAGCTTGACAACAATTCCCATGTGTCCTCGGGAGCGCTTTGCTTTATATAAGAGTTTGTTCAGGCTTTTCCTTTTCTACAAAAAGGATTGGGCCACCTTGCTTCACCTTGTTTACTTTTGTTACTTGTTACTCGTTACGAATTACCTTATCACACAACTATCTGTTACCAATAATTTTAGTGTTTGCAGACAATACCTTGCTGAAAACCGCTTGCCATTTCCTTCTGCTCCTCGTTGGGTTGGACACTCTTACTTATCGAAAGGACTACGATAGATCCCCTATACTTGTGGGTCATCATCATGCTTCACTTATATTATTTTTACAGTCTCTAAACACCATGGTAATTTGCATAGGTTATGAATTTAATCCTAATATGATGGGCATCCAAGAAGGATATAATAAAAACTTTCATATAAAGAGCATTGAATACTATGAGAAGTTTGATTCCTTGCATTTGTTTTGAGATATAAAGATAGTGATATTAGAGTCATGCTAGTGAGTAGTTATGGATTGGTAGAAATACTTGTGTTGAAGTTTGTGATTCCCGTAGCATGCACGTATGGTGAACCGTTATGTGATGAAGTCGGAGCATGATTTGTTTTTTGATTGTCATCCTTTGTGTGGAGGTCGGGAGCGCGCGATGGTTAACTCCTACCAACCTCTCCCCTAGGAGCATGCGTGTAGTACTTTGTTTCGATAGATAATAAGTTTTTGCAATAAGTATGTGAGTTCTTTATGACTAATGTCAAGTCCATGGATTATACGCACTCTCACCCTTCCACCATTGATAGCCTCTCTAGTACCGCACAACTTTCGCCGGTGCATTACACGCACCACATACTTTCCTCAAAACAGCCACCATACCTACCTATTATTGCATTTCCATAGCCATTCCTAGATATATTGCCATGCAACTTCCACCGTTCCATTTTATTATGACACGCTCCATCATTGTCATATTGCTTTGCATGATAGCTAGCATGATGTTTTCATGGCTTGGCCTGCTTTTTGATGTCATTACTATGCTAGATCATTGCACATCCCAGTAAACCACCAGAGGCATTCATATAGAGTCATATCTTGTTCTAGCATTGAGTTGTAATTCTTGAGTTGTAAGTAAATAAAAGTGTGATGATCATCATTATTAGAGCATTGTCCCATGTGAGGAAAGGATGATGGAAGCTATGATTCCCTCACAAGTTGGGATGAGTCTCCGGACTTTATAAAAAAATAAAGGAGGCCAAAGAAGCCCAAATAATTTTTTTAAAGAGCCCAAAGAAGCCCAAACAAAAAAATGAGAGAAAAGAGAGAAGGGACAATGTTACTATCCTTTTTCCACACTTGTATATTCCAATGATAGAATATGGTGGTTGTGGAGAAGACAAAAAGAAGAAGAAAGTCTCACATCAACTAGGCGTATTAACGGGCTATGGAGATGCCCATCAATAGATATCAATGTGAGTGAGTAGGGATTGCCATGCGACGGATGCACTAGAGCTATAAGTGTATGAAAGCTCAAAAAATAAACTATGTGGGTGTGCATCCAACTTGCTTGCTCAAGAAGACCTAGGGCAATTTGAGGAAGCCCATCATTGGAATATACAAGCCAAGTTCTACAATGAAAAATTCCCACTAGTATATGAAGGTGATAAAATAGGAGACTCTCTATCATGAAAAATTCCCACTAGTATATGAAGGTGATAAAATAGGAGACTCTCTATCATGTATTGCGTGGAAGTTGAAAAGGTTTGAAAAATACTAAAGTATTAAACAATTGCTTGGCTAATACCGGGGTTGTGCATGATGAAATACTTTGTGTGATGAAGATGGAGCCCAGACTATATGGTTTTGTAGGGATAACTTTCTTTGGACATGTTATTTGAGAAGACATGATTGCTTTATTAGTATGCCTGAAGTATTATTGTTTTTGTGTCAATATTAAACTTTTGCTTTGAATCTTATGGATCTGAATATTCATGCCACAATAAATAAGATTACATGGATAAATATGTTAGGTAGCATTCCACATTAAAAATTCTGTTTTAATCATTTACCTACTCGAGGACGAGTAGGAATTAAGCTTGGGGATTCTTGATATGTCTCCAACGTATCTATAATTTTTGATTGTTCCATGCTATTATATTATCTGTTTTGGATGTTTCATATGCATTAATATGCTATTTTATATTATTTTTGGGAGTAACTTATTAATCTAGAGCCTAGTGCCAGTTTCTATTTTTCCCCTTGTTTTTGAGTTTTACAGAAAAGGAATATCAAATGGAGTCCACATATAGACCCTGGGGCCATAGGTTTCACCCGTGAGCCATGGATATAGAACTATAGGTGGAGTGGAATATGGTGCTTGTGGAGAAGACAAAAGGAAGAAGAAAGTCTCACGGGTGGAATATCCACTGCCAGTGCCAATTTTTCTAGGACCAGAAGACATCCACAGAGCTTGGAGAGGGGGCCAGAAGAGTTCCGAGGGCACCACAAGCCCTTAGGCTACGCCCTAGGGGGGTACCTCCCTGGCTTTGTGGGCCCCTCGGGAGTCCTCCAACCCTAATTCTTGCGCTAAAATTCCCAAATATTCCCAAACAAATAGAAGCGTCCACCAAAATACTTTTCCACCGCTGCAAGCCTCTGTTTCTGCGAGATCCCATCTTGGGGCCTTTTCCGGCACCCTGCCGGAGGGGGATTCGATCACGGAGGGCATCTACATCAACTCTATTGCCCTTACGATGAAGCGTGAGTAGTTTACCACAGACCTACGGGCCCATAGCTAGTAGCAAGATGGCTTCTTATCTCTCTTTGAACTTCAATACAATGTTCGCCTCGATTCTTGGAGATCTATCCGATGTAATATTCTTTTGCGGTGTGTTTTTCAAGATTCGATGAATTGTGGATTTATGATCAGATTATCTATGAATATTATTTGAGTCTCTTCTGAATTCTTATATGCATGATTTGATATCTTTGTATTCTCTTTGAATTATTGGTTTTGTTTGGTCAACTAGATTGGTTTTTCTTGCAATGGGAGAGGTGCTTAGTTTTGGGTTCAATCTTGCAGTGTCCTCCCCTAGTGACAAAGTAGGCGTAGCGAGGCACGTATTGTATTGTTGCCATCAAGGGTAAAAATACGGGTTTTTCATCATATTGCTTGAGTTTACCCCTCTACATCATGTCATCTTACATAAGGCATTACTCCGTTCTTATGAACTTAATACTCTAGATGCATGCTGGATAGCGGTCAATGTGTGGAGTAATAGTAGTAGATGCAGGCACGAGTCGGTCTACTTGACACGGACGTGGTGCCTATATTCATAATCATTGCCTTGGATATTGTCATGACTTTGTGCTTTTCTACCAATTGCTCGACAGTAATTTGTTCACTCATCGTATTATTTTCTTTCAAGAGAGAAGCCTCTAGTGAAACCTATGGCCCCCGGGTCTATTTTCTATCATATATTTTCAGATATATAAACCAAAAAACCCAAAAATACCTTGCTGCAATATATTTTATTTTATTTTGTTTTACGTCTTAGTAATCTTTTATATCTATCTCTATCATATCTCATCCTTGCAAGTGACCGTGAAGGGATTGACAACCCCTTTATCATGTTGGGTGCAGTTTTTTGATTGTTTGTGCGGGTGCATAGATTGGAGATTTGCGTGTACCTCCTACTGGATTGACACCTTGGTTCTCAACTGAGGGAAATTGTTATCTCTACTTTGCTGCATCACCCTTTCCTCTTCAAGGGAAAAACCAACGCAAGCTCAAGAAGTAGTAGGCACTACCACCACCATCTGCCAGGAGCACACCTTCTGGTCCCGCACATAGCTCTTCTTCATCCATTGCATCAACAGGGCAAACACATGAGGTTATATGCCATCGTTGGAAGGGTGGAGGTCACTATGCGAGCATATGTCCATCTCCACGTGTGATTATTGTTACTGAGGATGGTGGATATGAGTCCGCTAGTGACTATGATGAGGAGACTTTGGCTCTTATTGCAAGTGAAGAGCACGGTGAAGATGATTCTGAACATGAGACGCAGTACATGCTTGCTGAAGATGCTGATAGGTATGAGAGTTTAGTTGCTCAACATGTTTTGAGTGTGCAGGTAACACAAGCTGAGCAAAATCAGAGGCATAATTTGTTCCATACAAAGGGAGTTTGTTGTAGGGTGAAACCCTAGAGGGGATCTTTTCACACTCAGAGGGGTAAAAGGAGGAAGAACAACAAGAACACAAGAAACAAATCTCTCAAACAAACCCAATATCACATCCACTAGAGTAACATACAAGAGATCCACAAGATTACATGAACAATTCAAGGAAAATAGCACTAGGATAAGGTTCTTCCCACTAGGTGAGGTCTTGAAATCCAAGAGGAACTTACCCAATAAGGAGGGCTTGATCTCCAAGAGGAGGTCTTGATCTCCAAGAGGAGGAAGATGAGCAAAGCCCTCTTTGTGTTCTAAAATACTTTGCTAACCCACAAATGACTTAGGAAATGAGTATATAAAGGCTAGGGACGAAACCTAGGGAGAGAGGGGTACAAAGGACTAAAATGACCTTAAAATGCATAGCCACGGGGAAAGGGTCCGGACGTCCGGAGTCGTCGGACATCCGCTAGATCCGTTCTGTGAAGGATGCGCCGGACGTCCGGTATCTACATACTTCCGCTAATTTCCGTTCTGTGGGGCGGTGCCGGACGTCCGGTGACTTCTGTCGTCCGCTCGCTGGAGGTTGTGGCCAGTCGTCCGGTCCGGGCCGGACGTCTGCTCGCTGTAGCCTGGGACTTGGGCAGATGTGGCTTCAGGCGTCGGACGTCCGGTCCAGACCGGTTGTCCGGTGGCTGGAGCTTCTTCGGCAGCTCTTCTTCTTCTCCCGCTTCGCGTCCATCTTCTCCTTCCGATCCGCCTTACTCCTTAGATTATCCAAGGTACCTGAGTATGGACAATGATCCCGATGATGGTAGAATCCTATTCTCACATGAACCCAAACGAGACTCGAAGAGGAGAGAGTCAACCTCGTTCTCGATGGCGCGGGCACGTGCTCTTGTCATCGGGCCACTTGGTGCTTGCGGTGGTGATGGAGTGTCGATGCGAGTAGGCAAGGGATGCTCCGCATCATCTCCCCCACCTTGGGAGAGATCCGTCCACGGACCGTGCTCTTCATCACCATGATACTTGGCCAAGTCCTTGACGTTGAAGATGTCACTCATGTTGTACTTGTCACGTGGGATGTCGACATTGTAGGCGTTGTCGTTGTAGCGCGCTAGCACCTTGAATGGACCGTCGGCTCTTGGGAGTAGCTTGGACTTGCGTTCTTTGGGGAAGCGGTCCTTGCATAGATGTATCCATACTTGATCACCCGGTTGGAACACCATCGGTGACTTGTTGATGTTGAGCTTGGAGGCTAGTCGTTGTACTTGGCGCTCGATCGTGGAACGTGTTTCTTCATGCATCTTCTTGAGGTAGGAGGCTCGTGTACTTGCGTCCATGTTAGCTCGTTCTTGAAGCGGTAGAGGGAGAATGTCCAATGGCGACAAAGGGTTGAAGCCGTAGACAACCTCGAAGGAGGACTTGCCGGTTGTAGAATGTCTTGCGCGGTTGTAGGTGTACTCGTCAATGGGTAGGCAATCCTCCCACTCCTTGATGTTCTTCTTTATCAACACGCGTAGGAGAGTTGCAAGCGTTCGGTTGGTGACTTCCGTTAGGCCATCGGTTTGAGGGTGGTACGCCGTGGAGAAGAGTAGCTTGATTTCGAGCTTGGCGCATAACGTCTTCCAAAAGTAGCTTAAGAACTTGACGTCCCAATCCGACACAATTGTCTTTGGCACACCGTGCAACCTCAAGATTTCCCTACAAAGAGATTGGCAACATGTGAAGCATCGTCTATCTTATTGCATGGGATAAATTGAGCCATTTTAGAGAATCGGTCCACAACAACAAACATGGAGTCTTTGCCATTTTGTGTTCTAGGTAAGCCAAGCACAAAGTCCATGCTAATATCTTCCCAAGGTTGGTGTGGAATAGGTAAAGGCATATGTAAACCATGGGATTGAGATTGTGACTTAGCTTTGCAACATGTAGTGCAACGGTTGGTGAAACGGGCGACATCGCGAAACATCTTGGGCCAAAAGTAGTTCTTAGAGATCGTGGCATAAGTCTTGTCACGTCCAAAGTGTCCCATGAGTCCACCTCCATGAGCCTCTTGCAAAAGTAACAAACGAAGAGAGGACTCGGGAATGCATAGTTTGTTAGCTCTCATAAGATAACCATCTTTGATATAGTATCGTTCCCAAGAAGTTTTCATCATACACTTAGCATAAGGAGTAGCAAAATTCACATCGTGCTCATATAAATCTTTGATATGATCAAATCAAACAACATTCAATTCAAGTTGAGTAAGTAACATGCATTTGCGCGAAAGTGCATCCGCCACAACATTCTCTTTACCCTTAATGTACTTGATCACATAGGGGAAATATTCAATAAATTCACTCCATTTAGCATGTCGTTTATTCAACTTGGTTTGGCCTTTAAGGTACTTAAGTGTCTCATGATCGGTATGTATGACAAACTCATGCTGTCTAAGATAATGTTCCCAAGTATGTAACACACGCACGAGAGCATACAATTATTTATCATAGATGGGGTAGTTAAGTTGAGCACCAGAGAGTTCTTCACTAAAGTATGCAATAGCTCGCTTTTCTTGCATCAAAACTCCACCAATTCCATTACCACCAGCGTCACAATGAACTTCAAAAGTTTTGTCAAAGTTGGGCAAAGTAAGAATCAGAGCATGAGTAAGCAAGGATTTGAGCTCATCAAAAGCGGTGGATTGCGAGGGTCCCCAAACAAAAGGAGCATTTTTCTTACTCAAGGCATGCAACGGTGCGGCAATAGTGCTAAAATCTTTCACAAAGCGACGATAGAAACCCGCAAGGCCAAGAAAACTTCGCACTTGTTGCAAATTGGTTGGTTGTGGCCAAGTTTTAATTGCTTCAATTTTAGACTCATCAACATGGACACCCTTTGAGCAAACAACAAAACCCAAGAAAACAAGCTTGTCAACACCAAAAGTGCACTTTTTCATGTTTGCATAAAGACGTTCCTTGCGAAGAGTTTGCAAAACAGTCCTAACATGTTTTAGATGTTCTTTGATGGTTTTGCTAAAAACAAGTATGTCATCGAAGTAGACCACAACAAAAACTCCAATGTAAGGACGAATCACAAAATGCATAAGACGCATGAAAGTACCGGGAGCTTCCGATAAACCCATAGGCATAACCAACCACTCGTACAAGCCAAATTTGGTTTTGAAAGTAGTTTTCCATTCATCACCTTCTTGTATGCGAATTTGATAGTAACCACTTTTAAGATCAATTTTTGAGAAAATAGTGGCACCGGTAAGTTCATCTAGCATATCATCTAAGCGAGGAATGAGATGCCTATAACGAACGGTGATAGCATTGATGGGTCTACAATCGGAGCACATGCGAAAAGTACCATCTTGCTTGGGCACAAGTATAACCGGAACGGCACAAGGGCTTAAGCTTTCACGTACATGACCGTTGTCGATGAGTTGTTGTACTTGCCGTTGGATATCCTTTGTTTCTTCGGGGTTCACGCGATATGGAGCTTTGTTTGGAAGAGGAGTGCCGGGGATGAGGTCGATCCTATGTTCAATGCCACATAGAGGAGGAAGACCGGGAGGTAGCTCATCGGGAAAGACATCCTCGAATTCCTGCAACAAGTTTGAAAACACTAGAGGAAGAGGATTAGGATTGTTAGTTTTTGTCACCTCATCCTTACATAGGAGGACAAAGTGGATGGCACTCGATGGTTTCTCACACACTTCTCTCATCTCTCTTTTGGTGGCTAGGAGGACTAAGTTTTTCTCTCTTGGCAAAGAGGCGCTCAATTTTGGCTTGTGGCTCTCACTTTCTTGTTGGTGGTTCACTCTCTCTCTGGGATCTCCTTGATGGGTGGAAGCTTGCTTATCGGCGATCACTTGGCTTGGTGACATTGGTCGAAGCACATATTACTTGCCTTTCATCTTGAAGCTATAGTGGTTGGTTCTTCCGCTGTGTATGACTCCACGGTCGAATTGCCACGGTCTTCCCAAGAGGAGATGGCACACGGACATCGGGACCACGTCGCACTCCAAGGTGTCCTCGTAGGCGCCGATCTTGAAAGAAACTTGCACCGTATGCTCCACTTGAATAGTTCCGGAGTCGCTTAACCATTGCACTTTGTAGGGACGAGTGTGCTTCTTCTTGACCAATTGCAGCTTGGAGCATAGCTCTTCACTTGGCAAGTTGTGACAACTTCCTCCGTCGATGATGACTTTGACGGAACGCCCATTGATGCCGGCCTTTGTGTGGAAGATGTGGCATGTCTTCGTCTTGGTGGTGTTGAAGCGTCAAGACCTGGGAGACCACAAGAGAGGGACTTGAATCGTTGTCGCAAAACACTTGGTCATCTTCATCTTTGTTCACGCGCCGATGCATGGCCACGTGCTCAATGGCTTCCATTTCTTCTTCACTCATCGAGTCGTATGTGCCATCATCGTTGAAGATCATGGTATGCTTGTTGGTGCATTTGAAGGACTTGTGTCCTCGGCCACCACATGTGAAGCACTTGAGTGAACTTGTCTTGACGGTGTCGTTTGGTGGTGTCGAAGATGAGGAAGACTTAGGCTTGTAGGTGCTTGCCGGAGGACGAGTCGAGGAGGGCTTAGCTTGCTTGGAACTTGACTTGTTGCTGGTACTTGGTGATGCTTTCGTTGAGGTAGGAGTTGCCAAAGTCGCGGGAGCTTGAGAGTAGTAGCCGTAGGTCTTGGATGAGTACTTGGCATATTTGAAGTCATCTTGTACTTATCGCTCGGCCTTGGTCGCTTGATGAACTAGCTCGAGGAGGTTTGAGTATGGTTGGAAGTCGGCAATCCGCTTGATTGGATGGTTGAGGCCATTCAAGAAGCGTGCCACTGTTTGCTCGTCGTCTTCCTTGACATTGGCTCGTATCATGGCAATCTCCATTTCTTGGTAGTATTCGTCCACCGTCTTCGTGCCTTGTTTGAGGAGCTGCAACTTCTTGAAGAGATATCGGGTGTAGTGTGTAGGCACAAATCGAGCTCGCATGACATCCTTCATGGCCGTCCAAGTTGTGATTGGTGGTTCGCCTCTTGCACGTCGTCGCTCAATCACTTGTTCCCACCAAATGAGAACGTAGTCTTGGAACTCGAGGGAGGCCATGAAGATCTTCTTTTCCTCGTCGTAGTTGTGAAGACGGAAGATTTTGTCCACCTTCAAGGCCCATGAGAGATACTCTTCGGGATCATTGCTTCCTGAGAACTTGGGCATGGTGAACTTGAGCTTGCCATATCGGAGTTCTTCATCGAAGTAGCGGTTGTTAGGTCGCTCTTGCCGTGGAGGAAGGTCCTCAAATGCTCGTTCCTCGCGTTGTCGCTCTTGGCGTGGAAGAGGGTCTTGAAGCACTTGTTCTGCTTGGTGTCTCTCTTGTCTTGGAGGAGGACGAGGGATATGCGCTTGGTTGCGCCTTTCTTGTTGCTCTTCGCGACGCGCGGCTTCTTCTTGTATCTCGTGACGAAGAACTTCCTCTTGTTCTCGCACTTGGCGATTGCGCTCGTCAACAGATCGAGTGGTGTCATGGAGTGCACGTTGTGCTTCGAGTTCTTGCGCTTCACGTTCGAGGGCTTGTGCTTGATGGCGCTCTTGTGCATGTCGAAGTGCCTCACCGTCTTGAGGGTCTTGACGAGGCCCTTGTGGAGTTATTTCTTCTTTCTCCATTGCTTCATGCGCTTGGTGTCTTGCCCTTTCACGTGCTCGAACTCGGTCTTGTAAACCATTGCCATGGAATGGATTTTCTTGAGCATGGCGATCTTGGGAAGCATCACGTCGCGGGACTCGAGCTCGGGGAGGACTTGTATCATAAGATGAGTAGTCCGAAGAGTGTCGACTTGAGCGGTGGCTTGAGTGGCGCCATCTTGTTGAAGTAGATGAGGAAGGCAGGCGTCGCAGGATCATGTTGCAGAGCTCTTCCATTTGTGTAGTGAACTTGTCGTCGATGTAGTCGCAGTTTCGTGCTTCCACTTGACGAACGTCGGCGGCAAGTCGGTCGAGGCGTTCACCCAAGGCCTCATTTTCTTGATGGAGAGCTCTTTGCGCGATGAAGTGGTTCTTGGTGACGAAGTCGTTATCACCATCTTGCTCCACGAAAAGCGGGTTCGCCGACGAACTTGGCCTATCCATCATAACCAAGGGGGTGAGTAGCAAAGTGAGAGAACAATACCGAAGTTACCTTTTTCGAGGATTGAGGATGTAACAAGTGTCACTCAATGTAATGCCTCAATAGTAGAATTGGAACCGGGTTTGTTTCTCACACCTACAAGTAAAAGGCTTATGGAGGAGCTTGGTTAGGATGGTGTAAAAATTTCAAGCAAGTGTTAGTCAAGATATCGATAAGGTTGAGAAGGTTTAGAAAAATGCAAGTAAGGCAAATAGGTCAAAGCCAAGAGTATCACTAGGAACACACACATGGAAGATGGATGGGATCCGCACAACCAAGGGGTGAGCTCAAAATGTGCAACCACGGATAATGCTCTTGTTGTGCGAATGCTAGAGAGACGCTAGCTTGATTGCTCAAATGGGCTAGATACGCATGTGCACCAACCTATAAGAGAAATGTGCCGTCTTCAATCCCTACTATGCTATGTATGTGGTGACCAAGATGATATGCAAAATGGCTCAATGTTATTGCTTATAAGCTCTTTGTGTCTCCTCTTTTTGCTTAAAAGCTTGTCACTATGCTTGATGCTCGAGCCAAGTATGATATGAGACAAGTATGTAAGATATGCACGGGAGAGACTTATGGCACTAAGATGATAACAAGATCACTACGGTGCACAATAGCATGGCCCGACAATTCTCAACTCGCTAGTCTCGATGGGTAAGCAACGCAAAATGCTCGGGCTATCAATGCAAAAGCAAGGTAAGGAGTAAGTGTCGTCGAGGTTACCGTCCTTTCTTACGGTTAGCGATAAGGATGACTCCGAGGCGATGATGAATGTCACATGCTCCTAAGTAGCCGAAACACCTTAGGAAACGCAAATCGCAACTCAAAATCTGTCAAATGCGGAAGGTGGGTGTTTTGGGTTGATTTTTGGATGGTGGCTAAAGGTGGTGGTAATGATATATGTGGATGGGGGATGTCAAGAGCTTCCAAACGAGCTAAAGAACACAAAAATCGGACTTGTGAGGTGGAAGTTATGGCCAAAGCAAAAATCAGCCGAAGTCAATATCTACAGGTTACGGACGTCCGTAAAAGGACGGATGTTCGGTCGTAGGACGTCCGGTCAGGCTCGGAAATCCATGAATTTCGTTCTGTTGGGAGGCACCGGTCGTCCGGTAAGTTGCGGACGTCCGGGGGTCGGGGGTCAATGCGGAATAATTGGGAGAAATGCAAGATTTCGTGGATTTCGTGGTGGGGAGGGTGGCGATTGTTGGGGAGGGGCTAGATCCACTTGCCAAACATCAAATCCATGGACCAAAACAACCAAATCTCACAATATCCAACAAATTGCAAGAAAAAATTTTGGGGCTATTTTTGTGGGGAATTTTTGGATTTGGACGAAAAACATCAAAATCAAGCTAGCAAATGGGGGGATGGGACTCCAAGATGTGAATCAACCTTGCTCATGATACCAAGATGTTGAAGGTGAAACCCTAGAGGGGATCTTTTCACACTTGGAGGGGGAAAAGGAGGAAGAACAACAAGAACACAAGAAACAAATCTCTCAAACAAACCCAATATCACATCCACTAGAGTAGCATACAATAGATCCACAAGATTACATGAACAATTCAAGGAAAATAGCACTAGGATAAGGTTCTTCGCACTATGTGAGGTCTTGAAATCCAAGAGGATCTTCCCCAAGAAGGAGGGCTTGATCTCCAAGAGGAGCTACTCCTAGAGGAGGTCTTGATCTCCAAGAGGAGGAAGATGAGCAAAGCCCTCTTTGTGTTCTAAAATACTTTGCTAACCCACAAATGACTTAGGAAATGAGTATATAAAGGCTAGGGACGAAACCTAGGGAGAGAGGGGTACAAAGGACTAAAATGACCTTAAAATGCATAGCCACGGGGAAAGGGTCCGGACGTCCGGAGTCGTCGGACATCCGCTAGATCCGTTCTGTGAAGGATGCGCCGGACGTCCGGTATCTACATACTTCCGCTAATTTCCGTTCTGTGGGGCGGTGCCGGACGTCCGGTGACTTCGGTCATCCGCTCGCTGGAGGTTGTGGCCGGTCGTCCGGTCCGGGCCGGACGTCTGCTCGCTGTAGCCTGGGACTTGGGCAGATGTGGCTTCAGGCGCCGGGCGTTCGGTCCAGACCGGTCGTCTGGTGGCTGGAGCTTCTTCGGCAGCTCTTCTTCTTCTCCCTCTTCGTGTCCATCTTCTCCTTCCGATCCGCCTTGCTCCTTAGCTTCTCCAAGGTACCTGAGTATGGACAACATTCTCGATGATGGTAGAATCCTATTCTCACATGAATCCAAACGAGACTCGAAGAGGAGAGAGTCAACCTCGTTCTCGATGGCGCGGGCACGTGCTCTTGTCATCGGGCCACTTGGTGCTTGCGGTGGTGATGGAGTGTCGATGCGAGTAGGCAAGGGATGCTCCGCATCAGAGTTGTTGAGGGAGTCCTGGATTAGGGGGTCATCGTGTGTCCGGGCTATCGATACGGGCCGGACTGATGGGCCGAGAAGATACAAGCAGAAGACTTTCCCCCCGTGTCCGGGTAGGACACCCCTATGTGTGGATGGCAAGATTGGTGTCCGGATATGTTATTTCCTTCCCCCACAAACCGACTCTGGACAACCCTAGGTCCCTCCGTGTGTGTATATAAACCGGAGGGTTTAGTCTATAGAGACTATCAGAATTCTCATAGGCTAGACAACTAGGGTTTAGCCATTACGATCTCGAGGTAGATCAACTCTTGTAACCCCTATACTCATCGAATACAATCAAGCAGGATGTAGGGTTTTACCTCCATTAAGAGGGCCCAAACCTAGGTAAACATTGTGTCCCAGATGTCCCTTGTTACCCTCGATCCTTAAAAGCATAGTTCTGGACCCCATACCCGAGATCGGCCAGTTTTGACACCGATATTGGTGCTTTCATTGAGAGTTCTGCTATGTCGTCAATAGAAGGATCGATGGCTCAGCTTGTCATCAACGACAATGCTGTTTCCGGGGAGACCTTCCTCCCTGGTCAACTTTTTGTGTTTGGCGAATTTGCTCTACGTGCCAATTCAACTAGTCACCTGATACGTCTCCTACGTATCTATAATTTATGAAGTATTCATGCTATTATATTATCCATCTTGGATGTTTATGGGCTTTATTATGCACTTTTATATTACTTATGGGAATAACCTATTAACGCAGACCCCAGTGCCAGTTCCTGTTTTTCCCCTTGTTTCAGTGTTTCGAAGAAAAGGAATATCAAACGGAGTCCAAACGGAATGAAACCTTTGGGAGAGTTATTTTTGGAAAGAAAGCAATTCGGGATACTTGGTGTAACATCCCAAAATTCTAAATTTTGGAATGTTATAATAAATAGATAGATTTGATTGATTGTGTGATTGATTGATTTAAAGTGAGTGAATTTGAAACTTTTTGAAAGTTAAATGAGAGGGAATAAAAGGACTTTCCCAAACTTTCATCTTTGCTTTCTAATCTCCATGTATTCAAATTCTTTTCACCACAAAACCCTGGAGAGAAGATGACATGACTTCTTCCATTTATTTAAATGACAAGGGGTGTTGAAAATATTTGGATTTCATTTGGAAATATTTCCAATTCAGAAACTTCAAGCAACTCAATGATTTTCACGAGAGAAGATAAAATGACTTCTTCAAATTATGAAATATGAGTTCGGAGTTTCAAAGATCAAAATTAAAGTTCTTTTGAATTTATTTTCAATTTGGAGTTATTTGAGTTTTATTCAAATTATTTTTCTCCAAAAATAAAATATATGGAAAATAGGGTAACATGATTCCCTACATAAGAAAATTTTAGAAAAATAAATTTGAATTAATATTGGTATTTTTAAAATGATTTTTATTGGATTTTACTAGAGCAGAAGCACTCTTTGCTTTATTTGAATTTATGTGTACTTTATTTGACTTTATAAAAATGTTCAGCTTGTAGGAAATATTTTTATGAAAATTTTGATATATTATATGCCTATGTTATATTTTATTTTATTTGCATTTATTTTATTTCTTCTGTCTGCATTTTTTTTAAAAAAAGAAACCTTCCGCCGAACTGGGCCGGCCTAGCCAACCGGCCAGGCCACGGCCCAGCCCGACGCCCGCGCGCCCCGACCTCCCGGGCGGGACTCCGCCCGTCGCACGCCGCCGCGCCGCCATGGCCGCCGTCCCCGCCTCGGACTCCGCGCCTGCCGCCTTTGCTTTACCCCTCCTCCAAGGCCACCTCCTCCCCTCCCCTATAAAGCCGCCGCCGCCGCCCCTCTCTCTCTCTTCCCCCCCGCATCCCGCCGCCTGCTGCCGACACCGCATCACCGCCGCACTTTGCCGCCGCCGCCGCCCCGCGCTGCGCGCCGGAGCTGCCCGCGCCTTGCCATCGCCGCCCGTCGCAGCCGCATCCGCGCCGCACCGCCGCACTTCCCGCGCTGAGCCGCCGCCCGCCATTCGCCGCCTCGACTCCGAGCCGCCGTCGTTCGCCGGCGTTGACCAAAACGGTAAAAAAGAACCGCCCCGGTCCGGTTTTATTCTTTTAGGGTTCTTCGATTTTTTTCCTTTTAGATCGGTTTTTATTTTTAGTTAGATTTTTTTAATGGGCGTTCATTAGTTAGGGTTCGGTAGTGAACGAGTTCGTTCGTTAGCTTTCTGTAGCGAGCGTTCGCTCGGTAGAGTTTTTCTTTTTCTTTTTAATTTAGTCAGGGACCTATCCGTGATTAGTTTCTTTACCGTTTAGCCCCTGATTTTCAAACCTTCATAACTTTTTACCCGTTTATCCAAATTCAACGAAACCAACGCCACTTCTTCGTTACGATATCCTCTATCCAGTAGTCCAACTCAAACATGTTTTTGAAAATTTAAAATTTTGAATTCAAACAGATTCATTTTCAAACTTCTTTTGAACATAACTTGAGTTGTATAACTCCGATTTAATTGATTCTTTTTGCAAATCGAAGCTCTTGAACTAAAATTTCTGATAAGGCCAAATTCACATAATTTTGGTACTGTTGGAAATTTTTTTATGTTGCAAGAGATATTTTCCCGGTTTTGATGTTTTCCGAATCGTCTTCTTCGATCTTTCTGATCTTTTGAGTGATTGCTTATGTGTGGTTACTATTGCTTACTTACGATAGATTAAACGGAGTGTGACGAGTAGAGCTATCAAGAGTTTTGAGTGCGAATCATCTTCATCAACATTGCAGGCAAGTTCACACTTTGATCATATCCTTTTCATACCTAGTTTTATTGCATTAGATCAATCCTCAAACATTGCATGATTAGGATCTAATTAAATTATGGGATGGGAAGTAGTTGAGGTAGTACCTATTACCTGTTTATTATCAAACCCTTGGGAGTTACTATGACATTATGCTTACATTGCCATGCTATGCTCGTAGACGTGGATTGGGTTTTGAGAGTATTCATGACAGATGTGAGATTGTTAATTAATGGTTTACTTAAGGTGGCAACTTAAACACACATCTGGGTGGATTGAGGCACCTGGGTATTCCAGGATTGCCTGTCTAGGCACCTGGGTAGACCATGATTGCCTGTTTTATTTATGGACCGCCACCCAGGCTCAAAGGGATCATGAGATTATTCATACTAGAAACTTCCGTGTGTAGCCACAAGCTACTATGGGCTCTAGCATAGTTGATTAAGTCATGCGAACTCTTACAGGGTAGACTAGCAGATGTAGGGGAAAGTAGGTGTATCGGTCTATCCATCGTAAGGTGTAAGCACTTCTGAAAGACTATGTCTCGGTCATCCGTTTCTCAAACACCATATAGTGCGAGAAATCCAACGGAGGCGATCGAGTCTTGTGGGGAAAAGTGCGCAAACCTCTGCAGAGTGTACAAACTAATCATGGTTAGCCGTGTCCCCGGTTATGGACATCTTGAGTATCTAGTTCTTGGGTTATCCTGTTGATCTCATCACGTTACTTAAATAATTTTTTTGGGTTTTAACGATGATACTTAATTGGGATTGAGAATGCTGTCAACCATTCTCAATGTTTAACAACCACCATGATATTTAAATAAAATTTATTCCTTTGCAGTAGGGAAAAATTGGCTTTACGCAAAACTGTAACCATAGAGCTTTTCCACCAGCCAAATATGCATGTAGTGATAGCCATTGTTCATCATTCTCTATGGTGTGAATTTGCCAGTACATTCAATGTACTGACCCTTTGTGGCTGCAACGTCTCATGTTGCAGGATATCTTATGACGAGTAAGTGATACGTTAGGGTTACGATTTCTACACTCAACTTTGCCGTTGGTGTTGATGGGAATCCACAACCTTGTTACTTCCGCTATTTGGATTGAGGTAATAGTATTTACGTTATTTATACATGTGATTTACCTCTGTTATAAATCCTCGAGTACTGTGTGTGTCAGCATACCGATCCAGGGATGACACTTAAGCACAGAGACTTGACCTATTCGGGTCGGGTCACTACACTTGGAGTGCACGTCAGGGGATCAACGAGGAAGGCACGAGGCAGGGGCCGCGCCCAACCCCTTGGGCGCGCCCTCCACCCTCGTGGGCCCCTCATGGCTCCCCTGACGTATTTCTTCCTCCTATATATACCAATATACCATAAAACCTTCGGGGAACAGAATAGGTCGGGAGTTCCGCCGCCGCAAGCCTCTGTAGCCACCAAAACACAACCGGGACCCTGTTTCGGCACCTGCCGGAGGGGGGAATCCTTCACCGGTGACCATCTTCATCATCCCGACGCTCTCCATGACGAGGAGGGAGTAGTTCACCCTCGGGGCTGAGGGTATGTACCAGTAGCTATGTGTTTGATCTCTCTCTCTCTCTCTCTCTCTCTCTCTCTCTCTCTCTCTCTCTCTCTCGTGTTCTTGAGGTGATACGATCTAGATGTATCGCGAGCTTTGCTATTATAGTTGGATCTTATGATATTTCTCCCCCTCTACTCTCTTGTAATGGATTGAGTTTCCCCTTTGAAGTTATCTTATCGGATTGAGTCTTTTAACGATTTGAGAACACTTGATGTATGTCTTGCGTGGGATACCCGTGGTGACAATGGGGTATTCTATTGATCCACTTGATGTATGTTTTAGTGATCAACTTGCGGGTTCCGCCCATGAACCTATGCATAGGGGTTGGCACACATTTTCGTCTTGACTCTCCGATAGAAACTTTGGGGCACTCTTTGAAGTACTTTGTGTTGGATTGAATAGATGAATCTGAGATTGTGTGATGCATATCGTATAATCATACCCACGGATACTTGAGGTGGCATTGGAGTATCTAGGTGACATTAGGGTTTTGGTTGATGTGTGTCTTAAGGTGTTATTTTACTACGAACTCTAGGGTTGTTTGTGACACTTATAGGGATAGCCCAATGGATTGATCGGAAAGAATAACTTTGAGGTGGTTTCGTGCCCTACCATAATTTCTTCGTTTGTTCTCCGCTATTAGTGACTTTGGAGTGACTCTTTGTTGCATGTTGAGGGATAGTTATATGATCCAATTATGTTATTATTGTTGAGAGAGCTTGCACTAGTGAAAGTATGAACCCTAGGCCTTGTTTCAACGCATTGCAATACCTTTTACGCTCACTTTTACCATTAGTTACCTTGCTGTTTTTATATTTTCAGATTACAAAAACCTATATCTACTATCCATATTGCACTTGTATCACCATCTCTTTGCCGAACTAGTGCACCTATACAATTTACCATTGTATTGGGTGTGTTGGGGACACAAGAGACTCTTTTCTATTTGGTTGCAGGGTTGCTTGAGAGAGACCATCTTCATCCTACACCTCCCACGGATTGATAAACCTTAGGTCATCCACTTGAGGGAAATTTGCTACTGTCCTACAAACCTCTGCACTTGGAGGCCCAACAACGTCTACACGAAGAAGGTTGCGTAGTAGACATCAAGCTCTTTTCTAGCACCGTTGCCGGGGAGGCTAGGTAAGCGGCACTCACACCCCGTCAACTAAGCTCTTTTCTGGCGCCGTTGCCGGAAGGTGAGTGCTTGAAGGTATATCTTTAGATCTTGCAATCGAATCTTTTTTTTTCTTGTTTTAGCACTAGTTTAGTTTATAAAAGAAAACTACAAAAAAATGGAATTGAGAGTGCCTCATATGCTTCATCTTTTTAATGTCTTTCGTGAAAATAAGGATTCCGATAATTGTGCTCAAGTGCTAGAAGAAGAATGCATTAGAATGTTTGGCACTAAATATTTGAATGATGAGCATGATTGCAATGTTGTTAGTATGAATTCTATGAATATCCATGATGCTAATGATATGCAAAGCCACAAGCTTGGGGATGCGATGTTTGATGAAGATGATATTTTTAGTCCCCCAAGTTTTGATGAGCAAATTTATTATGATAAAAGCATGCCTCCTATTTATGATGATTATTGTGATGACACGTATGCTATAAAGAATAAAGATAACCATGAAAATTGTCATCATGATTTTAATTTTCAATTGTATCATGCTTCACATGATAGTTATTTTGTTTAGTTTGCTCCCACTGTTCCGAATGAGAAGAAATTTGCTTATGTGGAGAGTAGTAAAATTTCCATGCTTGTAGATCATGAAAAGAATGCTTTAGGTGCTGGTTATATTGTTGAATTCATTCATGATTCTACTGAAAATTATTATGAGGGAGGAATATATGCTTGTAGGAATTGCAATAATATCAAGTTTCCTCTCTATGTGCTTAAAGTTTTGAAGTTATGCTTGTTTTGCCTTCCTATGCTAGTTGATTATTGTTCCCATAAGTTATTTGCTCACAAAAATCCCTATGCATAGGAAGTGGGTTAGACTTAAATGTGCTAGTCATATTCTTCATGATGCTCTCTTTATGTTTCAATTCTTATCTTTTATGTGAGCATCATTGAAATCATCATGCCTAGCTAGGGGCGTTAAACGATAGCGCTTGTTGGGAGGCAACCCAATTTTATTTTAGTTTCTTGCTTTTTGGTTATGTTTAGGAATAAATAATCCATATAGCTTGTGTTTAGATGTGGTTTTGTGTTTTAGTTAGTGTTTGTGCCAAGTAGAACCTTTGGGAAGACTTGGGTAAAGTCTTTATGATCATGCTGTAAAAAACAGAAACTTTAGCGCTCACGAGATTAGCTAAAACTTTTTACTGGAGAGTGATATTTACTTGATTCTTTTTTCATATGATTAATAGACAAATTACTCAGGTCCACCAATTTAGTTCAGAATTTGTGGAGTTACAGAAGTATACGTTTGATACAGATTACTACAGACTGTTCTGTTTTTGACAGATTCTGTTTTCTATGTGTTGTTTGCTTATTTTGATGAATCTATGAGTAGTATCGGAGGGTATGAACCATAGATAAGTTGGAATACAGTAGATATTACACCAATATGAATTTATAATGAGTTCATTACAGTACCAAAAGTGGTGATTTATTTTCTTATACTAACGGAGCTTACGAGTTTTCTGTTGAGTTTTGTGTTGTGAAGTTTTCAAGTCCTGGGTAAAGATTCGATGGAATATGGAATAAGGAGTGGCAAGAGCCTAAGCTTGGGGATGCCCAAGGTACCCCAAGGTAATATTCAAGGATAACCAAGCGTCTAAGCTTGGGGATGCCCCGGATGGCATCCCCTCTTTCATCTTCGTTCATCGGTAACTTTACTTGGAGCTATATTTTTATTCACCACGTGATATGTGTTTTGCTTGGAGCGTCAATTTACTTTATTTTGTTTTGCTTGCTATTTGAATAAATATGAGGATCTAAAATTCTTAAAATGGGAGAGAGTCTTCACATAGCTACATAATTACTTAACTACTCATTAATCTTCACTTATATCTTTTTGGAGTAGTTTGTTATTTACTCGTGTGCTTCACTTATATCATATGAGTAAATAGTTGAATGATTTGAATGTCATAAATATGAATTTATATATGTTTCAAATACCTTTCCCATGGGGAGTAATGCCTTCACATATAAGAAGTAGAGGGGGTAATTTATTGAAGGTTAGCAAACATTGTATTGGTCACTTGAATAGTTCATGAAAGAATATTGAAGGAAGAGAGATTTCACATAAAAATATACTATCCTGGACATCTTCTATGATTGTGATCCCCATTAATTATTTTCAAACCTTAGCAAATTAGTTGAAGTTGGACAAGGAAGACAACATAATGAGTTATGCTTGGGTATATTTGTATAGAAGTTATATTGTTATGGATCCTCTAACATGTGGTGCTTGCTATTTAGAATCCTTTGCTAGCCAAAATATCTGTACTAAGCGGGAATACTGCTTGTGCATCCAAATCCCTTGAACCAAGTTCCTTCCATGAGTGTCCACCATACCTACCTATATGTGGTATTTACCTGCAGTTCCAAGTAAATTTGCATGTGCCAAACTCTAAACCTTCAAATAATAATCTGTTTTGTATGCCCGAATCGCTCATGTAGCGACTAGGGGCTGTCAGTATCTTCCATGCTAGGTGGGTTATTCTCAATATGAGTGGACTCCGCTCATCATTCATGAGAAAAATGGCTGGTAACTGGGATGCCCAGTCCCATGATCAAAAGATCGAAATCAAATAAAAAATAATTGCAAAAAAAAACTCCCCCAGGATTGATGTTAGTTGGAGGCAGCCGTTATTTCGGGCAAGACATGGATTGATGATTGTTGGTGGATGGGGAGTAAAATCTTTACCTTTCTGTTTGGGAACCACCTATAATGTATGTAGTATGGAAGATATTGGGAACTCTTGGTCGTTATGTTGACAATGAAAGCATACCTCTCAAAATTATTTTCATCCCTGTTTTTGCTTCGAGCTCCGGCACCTCTACAAATCCCTGCTTCCCTCTGCGAAGGGCCTATCTTGTACTTTTATGCAAGAGTCAGTAGTATTCCATCTCATTCCAACCTACTCTTTAGTTGGAAAGCATCATGTGATGGAAAGATCTAGGCACATATGGCCATTCAAATATATTTGAGCATGAATTATTACTGTTGACATTACCCCTGAGGTAAAAGGTTGGGAGGCGAAACATTAAGCCCCTATCTTTCTCTGTGTTCGATGAATACTATTTGTTCTAAAAATATGCTTTGACTGGTAGCAATCATGCAAGACTAAATGATAGTTGAGTATGTGAAGTTTGCTGAATCAAAGCTCTGACATAGACTCTTCCTGAAAATAAGATGAATTGTAATTGTTTGATGGCTAATAACACGATTTGTTAGTTTTCAAGAAAGTTTATGGTCCATGCTTTAACATGTGAATAGCTTGTTACTTGATCATGAAAAGTTTTATGAGTCGAGCTACTGTTAGATATATAATGATGCTAGAAAAAGTGATTGGGACTATCATTGATCAAACTTATGCACTTGCTAGCATTCATACTTCATAAATTATTTCTTTTATCATTTACCTACTCGAGGACGAGTAGGAATTAAGCTTGGGGATGCTAATACGTCTCCAACGTATCTATAATTTATGAAGTATTCATGCTATTATATTATCCATCTTAGATGTTTATGGGCTTTATTATGCACTTTTATATTACTTTTTGGACTAACCTATTAACCTAGAGCCCAGTGCCAGTTCCTGTTTTTCCCTTGTTTCAGTGTTTCAAAGAAAACGAATATCAAATGGAGTCCAAACGGAATGAAACCTTCGGGAGAGTTATTTTTGGAAAGAAAGCAATCCGGGAGACTTGGAGTGCACGTCAGGGGATCAACGAGGAAGGCACGAGGCAGGGGGCGCGCCCACCCCCTTGGGCGCGCCCTCCACCCTTGTGGGCCCCTTGTGGCTCCCCTGACGTATTTCTTCCTCCTATATATACCAATATACCCTAAAACCTTCGGGGAACAGAATAGGTCGGGAGTTCCGCCGCCGCAAGCCTCTGTAGCCACCAAAACACAATCGGGACCCTGTTCCGGCACCTGCCGGAGGGTGGAATCCTTCACCGGTGACCATCTTCATCATCCCGGCGCTCTCCATGACGAGGAGGGAGTAGTTCACCCTCGGGGCTGAGGGTATGTACCAGTAGCTATGTGTTTGATCTCTCTCTCTCTCTCTCTCTCTCGTGTTCTTGAGGTGATACGATCTTGATGTATCGCGAGCTTTGCTATTATAGTTGGATCTTATGATGTTTCTCCCCCTCTACTCTCTTGTAATGGATTGAGTTTCCCCTTTGAAGTTATCTTATCGGATTGAGTCTTCTAGTGATTTGAGAACACTTGATGTATGTCTTGCGTGGGATACCCGTGGTGACAATGGGGTATTCTATTGATCCACTTGATGTATGTTTTGGTGATCAACTTGCGGGTTCCGCCCATGAACCTATGCATAGGGGTTGGCACACGTTTTTGTTGGGGAACGTAGTAATTTCAAAAAATTTCCTAAGCACACGCAAGATCATGGTGATGCATAGCAACGAGAGGGAAGAGTGTTGTCTATGTACCCTCGTAGACCGAAAGCGGAAGCGTTATATCAACGCGGTTGATGTAGTCGTACGTCTTCACGATCCGACCGATCCAAGCACCGTTACTCCGGCACCTCCGAGTTCTTGGCACACGTTCAGCTCGATGACGTTCCCCGGGCTCCGATCCAGCAAAGCTTCGGGGAAGAGTTCCGTCAGCACGACGGCGTGGTGACGATCTTGATGTTCTACTGTTGCAGGGCTTCGCCTAAGCACCGCTACAATATGACCGAGGTGGAATATGGTGGAGGGGGGCACCGCACACGGCTAGAGAACGATCTCAAGGATCAACTTGTGTGTCTTGGGTGCCCCCTGCCCCCGTATATAAAGGAGCAAGGGGGGAGGGCCGGCCGGCCCTAGGGGCGCGCCAAGGGAGGGGGAGTCCTCCTCCTAGCGGGAGTAGGACTCCCCTTTCCTAGTCCAACTAGGAGGGGGAAGGGGGGAAGGAAGGAGAGGGAGAGGGAGAGGGAAAGGGGGGCCGCGCCCCCCTCCTTGTCCAATTCGGACTCCTCATGGGGGGGCGCCACCTCCTGGTGCGGCCCTCTCTCTCCCCTCGTGGCCCAATAAGGCCCATACTTCCCCCGGGGGGTTCCGGTAACCCCTCCGGCACTCCGGTAATATCCGAAACCTCTCGGAACCATTCCGATGTCCGAACATAGCCGTCCAATATATCAATCTTTATGTCTCGACCATTCCGAGACTCCTCGTCATGTCCGTGATCACATCCGGGACTCCGAACTCCTTCGGTTCATCAAAATGCATAAACTCATAATAACTGTCATCGTAACCTTAAGCGTGCGGACCCTACGGTTCGAGAACAATGTAGACATGACCGAGACACGTCTCCGGTCAATAACCAATAGCGGGACCTGGATGCCCATATTGGCTCCTACATATTCTACGAAGATCTTTATCGGTCAGACCGCATAACAACATACGTTGTTCCCTTTGTCCATCGGTATGTTACTTGCCCGAGATTCGATCGTCGGTATCCAATACCTAGTTCAATCTCGTTACCGGCAAGTCTCTTTACTCGTTCTGTAATACATCATCCCGCAACTAACTCATTAGTTGCAATGCTTGCAAGGCTTAAGTGATGTGCATTACCGAGAGGGCCCAGAGATACCTCTCCCACAATTGGAGTGACAAATCCTAATCTCGAAATACGCCAACCCAACATCTACCTTTGGTGACACCTGTAGTACTCCTTTATAATCACCCAGTTACGTTGTGACGTTTGGTAGCACCCAAAGTGTTCCTCCGGCAAACGGGAGTTGCATAATCTCATAGTCAAAGGAACATGTATAAGTCATGGATAAAAGCAACAACAACATACTAAACGATCGTGTGCTATGCTAATGGAATGGGTCATGTCAATCAGATCATTCAACTAATGATGTGACCTTGTTAATCAAATGACAACTCCTTTTGTCTATGGTTAGGAAACTTAACCATCTTTGATTAACAAGCTAGTCAAGTAGAGGCATACTAGTGACACTCTGTTTGTCTATGTATCCACACATGTATTATGTTTCCGGTTAATACAATTCTAGCATGAATAATAAACATTTATCATGATATGTAAGGAAATAAATAATAACTTTATTATTGCCTCTAGGGCATATTTCCTTTAGTTTTCGTCTTGACTCTCCGATAGAAACTTTGGGGCACTCTTTGAAGTACTTTGTGTTGGATTGAATAGATGAATCTGAGATTGTGTGATGCATATCGTATAATCATACCCACGGATACTTGAGGTGGCATTGGAGTATCTAGGTGACATTGGGGTTTTGGTTGATGTGTGTCTTAAGGTGTTATTTTACTACGAACTCTAGGGCTGTTTGTGACACTTATAGGGATAGCCCAATGGATTGATCGGAAAGAATAACTTTGAGGTGGTTTCGTACCCTACCATAATTTCTTCGTTTGTTCTCCGCTATTAGTGACTTTGGAGTGACTCTTTGTTGCATGTTGAGGGATAGTTATATGATCCAGTTATGTTATTATTGTTGAGAGAGCTTGCACTAGTGAAAGTATGAACCCTAGGCCTTGTTTCAACACATTGCAATACCTTTTACGCTCACTTTTACCATTAGTTACCTTGCTGTTTTTATATTTTCAGATTACAAAAACCTATATCTACTATCCATATTGCACTTGTATCACCATCTCTTTGCCGAACTAGTGCACCTATACAATTTACCATTGTATTGGGTGTGTTGGGGACACAAGAGACTCTTTTCTATTTGGTTGCAGGGTTGCTTGAGAGAGACCATCTTCATCCTACACCTCCCATGGATTGATAAACCTTAGGTCATCCACTTGAGGGAAATTTGCTACTGTCCTACAAACCTTTGCACTTGGAGGCCCAACAACGTCTACAAGAAGAAGGTTGCGTAGTAGACATCAAGCTCTTTTCTAGCACCGTTGCCGGGGAGGCTAGGTAAGCGGCACTCACACCCCGTCAACTAAGCTCTTTTCTGGCGCCGTTGCCGGGAGGTGAGTGCTTGAAGGTATATCTTTAGATCTTGCAATCGAATCTTTTTGTTTCTTGTTTTAGCACTAGTTTAGTTTATAAAAGAAAACTACAAAAAAATGGAATTGAGAGTGCCTCATATGCTTCATCTTTTTAATGTCTTTCGTGAAAATAAGGATTCCGATAATTGTGCTCAAGTGCTAGAAGAAGAATGCATTAGAATGTTTGGCACTAAATATTTGAATGATGAGCATGATTGCAATGTTGTTAGTATGAATTCTATGAATATCCATGATGCTAATGATATGCAAAGCCACAAGCTTGGGGATGCGATGTTTGATGAAGATGATATTTTTAGTCCCCCAAGTTTTGATGAGCAAATTTATTATGATAAAAGCATGCCTTCTATTTATGATGATTATTGTGATGACACGTATGCTATAAAGAATAAAGATAACCATGAAATTGTCATCATGATTTTAATTTTCAATTGGATCATGCTTCACATGATAGTTATTTTGTTTAGTTTGCTCCCACTGTTCCGAATGAGAAGAAATTTGCTTATGTGGAGAGTAGTAAAATTTCCATGCTTGTAGATCATGAAAAGAATGCTTTAGGTGCTGGTTATATTGTTGAATTCATTCATGATGCTACTGAAAATTATTATGAGGGAGGAATATATGCTTGTAGGAATTGCAATAATATCAAGTTTCCTCTCTATGTGCTTAAAGTTTTGAAGTTATGCTTGTTTTGCCTTCCTATGCTAGTTGATTATTGTTCCCATAAGTTATTTGCTCACAAAAATCCCTATGCATAGGAAGTGGGTTAGACTTAAATGTGCTAGTCATATTCTTCATGATGCTCTCTTTATGTTTCAATTCTTATCTTTTATGTGAGCATCATTGAAATCATCATGCCTAGCTAGGGGCGTTAAACGATAGCGCTTGTTGGGAGGCAACCCAATTTTATTTTAGTTTCTTGCTTTTTGGTTCTGTTTAGGAATAAATAATCCATATAGCTTCTATTTAGATGTGGTTTTGTGTTTTAGTTAGTGTTTGTGCCAAGTAGACCCTTTGGGAAGACTTGGGTAAAGTCTTTATGATCATGCTGTAAAAAACAGAAACTTTAGCGCTCACGAGATTAGCTAAAACTTTTTACTGGAGAGTGATATTTAGTTGATTCTTTTTTCAGATGATTAATAGACAAATTACTCAGGTCCACCAATTTAGTTCAGAATTTGTGGAGTTACAGAAGTATACGTTTGATACAGATTACTACAGACTGTTCTGTTTTTGACAGATTCTGTTTTCTATGTGTTGTTTGCTTATTTTGATGAATCTATGAGTAGTATCGGAGGGTATGATGTTGGGGAACGTAGTAATTTCAAAAAAAAATTCCTACGCACACGCAAGATCATGGTGATGCATAGCAACGAGCGGGGAGAGTGTTTGTCTACGTACCCTTGTAGACCGAAGCGGAAGCGTTGACACAACGTAGAGGAAGTAGTCGTACGTTCTCCTCGCGATCCAACCGATCCCAGCACCGTTACTCCGGCACCTCCGAGTTTTAGCACACGTACAGCTCGATGACGGTCCCCGGGCTCCGATCCAGCAAAGCGTCGAGGAAGAGTTCCGTCAGCACGACGGCGTGGTGACGATCTTGATGTGTTACCGGCGCAGGGCTTCGCCTAAGCACTGCAATAATATGATCGAGGTGGAATTTGGTGGAAGGGGGCACCGCACACGGCTAAGGAACGATCCGTAGATCAACTTGTGTGTCTTTGGGGTGCCCCCTGCCCCCGTATATAAAGGAGCCAAGGGGGAGGGGCTGGCCGGCCAAGCTAGGCGCGCCAGGAGAGTCCTACTCCCTCTGGGAGTAGGATTCCCCCCCCCCCCCAATCCTAGTTGGACTAGGATTCTCCAAGGGGGAGAGAGAAGGAGAGGGGGGCGCCCACCTCTCCTAGTCCTAATAGGACTAGGGGAAGGGGGGAGGCGCGCAGCCCCTAGGGCTGCCCTCTCACTTCTCCTCCAAGGCCCATGTTGGCCCATTATGCTCCCGGGGGGTTCCGGTAACCCTCCCGGTATTCCGGTAAAATCCTGATTTTACCTGGAATGCATCCGATGTCCAAACATAGGCTTCCAATATATCATTCTTTACGTCTCGACCATTTCGAGACTCCTCGTCATGTCCGTGATCACATCCGGGACTCCGAACTCCTTCGGTACATCAAAATGCATAAACTCATAATAACTGTCATCGTAACCTTAAGCGTGCGGACCCTACGGTTCGAGAACAATGTAGACATGACCGAGACACGTTTCCGGTCAATAACCAACAGCGGGACCTGGATGCCCATATTGGCTCCTACATATTCTACGAAGATCTTTTATCGGTCAGACCGCATAACAACATACGTTTGTTCCCTTTGTCATCGGTATGTTACTTGCCCGAGATTCGATCGTCGGTATCCAATACCTAGTTCAATCTCGTTACCGGCAAGTCTCTTTTCTCGTTCCGTAATACATCATCTCGCAACTAACTCATTGGTTGCAATGCTTGCAAGGCTTATGTGATGTGTATTACCGAGAAGGCCCTGAGATACCTCTCCGACAATCGGAGTGACAAATCCTAATCTCGAAATATGCCAACCCAACATGTACCTTCGGAGACACCTGTAGAGCACCTTTATAATCACCCAGTTACGTTGTGACGTTTGGTAGCACACAAAGTGTTCCTATGGTAAACGGGAGTTGCATATTCTCATAGTTAAAGGAACATGTATAAGTCATGGATAAAAGCAATAGCAACATACTAAACGATCGGGTGCTATGCTAATGGAATGGGTCATGTCAATCAGATCATTCAACTAATGATGTGATCTCGTTAATCAAATAACAACTCTTTGTTCATGGCTAGGAAACATAACCATCTTTGATTAATGAGCTAGTCAAGTAGAGGCATACTAGTGACACTCTGTTTGTCTATGTATTCACACATGTATTATGTTTCCAGTTAATACAATTCTAGCATGAATAATAAACATTTATCATGATATAAGGAAATAAATAATAACTTTATTATTGCCTCTAGGGCATATTTCCTTCAGTCTCCCACTTGCACTAGAGTCAATAATCTAGATTACAAAGTAATGATTCTAACACCCATGGAGTCTCGGTGCTGATCATGTTTTGCTCGTGGAAGAGGCTTAGTCAACGGGTCTGCAATATTCAGCTCCGTATGTATCTTGCATATCTCTATGTCTCCCACCTGTACCAAATCCCGGATGGAGTTGAAGCGTCTCTTGATGTGTTTGGTTCTTTTGTGAAATCTGGATTCCTTTGCCAAGGCAATTGCACCAGTATTGTCACAAAAGATTTTCATTGGACCCGATACGCTAGGTACAACACCTAGATCGGATATGAACTCTTTCATCCAAACTCCTTCATTAGCTGCTTCCGAAGCGGCTATGTACTCAGCTTCACATGTAGATCCCGCCACAACGCTTTGTTTAGAACTGCACCAACTGACAGCTCCACCGTTTAATGTAAATACGTATCCGGTTTGCGATTTAGAATCGTCCGGATCAGTGTCAAAGCTTGCATCGACATAACCGTTTACGACGAGCTCTTTGTCACCTCCATAAATGAGAAACATATCCTTAGTCCTTCTTAAGTACTTAAGGATGTTCTTGACCGCTGTCCAGTGATCCACTCCTGGATTACTTTGGTACCTTCCTGCTAAACTCACAGCAAGGCACACATCAGGTCTGGTACACAGCATTGCATACATGATAGAGCCTATGGCTGAAGCATAGGGAACATTTTTCATTTCCTCTCTATCTTCTGCGGTGGTCGGGCATTGAGTCTTACTCAACTTCACACCTTGTGCCACAGGCAAGAACCCTTTCTTTACCTGATCCATTTTGAACTTTTTCAAAACTTTGTCAAGGTATGTGCTTTGTGAAAGTTCTATTAAGCGTTTTGATCTATCTCTATAGATCTTAATGCCCAATATATAAGCAGCTTCACCGAGGTCTTTCATTGAAAAACCCTTTATGCTATCCAGAAATTCTATATTATTTCCGATCAGCAATATGTCATCCACATATAATATCAGAAATGCTACAGAGCTCCCACTCACTTTCTTGTAAATACAGGCTTCTCCAAAAGTCTGTATAAATCCATATGCTTTGATCACACTATCAAAGCGTTTATTCCAACTCCGAGAAGCTTGCACCAGTCCATAAATGGATCGCTGGAGCTTGCACACTTTGTTAGCTCCCTTCGGATCGACAAAACCTTCTGGTTGCATCATATACAACTCTTCTTCCAGAAATCCATTCAGGAATGCAGTTTTGACATCCATTTGCCAAATTTCATAATCATAAAATGCGGCAATTGCTAACATGATTCGGACAGACTTAAGCATCGCTACGGGTGAGAAAGTCTCATCGTAATCAATTCCTTGAACTTGTCGAAAACCTTTTGCAACAAGTCGAGCTTTATAGACAGTAACATTACCATCAGCGTCAGTCTTCTTCTTAAAAATCCATTTATTCTCAATTGCTTGCCGATCATCGGGCAAGTCAACCAAAGTCCACACTTTGTTTTCATACATGGATCCCATCTCAGATTTCATGGCCTCAAGCCACTTTGCGGAATCTGGGCTCACCATCGCTTCTTCATAGTTCGTAGGTTCACCATGGTCTAGTAACATGACTTCCAAAATAGGATTACCGTACCACTCTGGTGCGGATCTTACTCTGGCTGATCTACGAAGTTCAGCAGAAACTTGATCTGAAGTTTCATGATCATTATCATTAGCTTCCTCCCTATTTGATGTAGGTGTCACAGAAACAGATTTCTGTGATGTACTACTTCTCAATAAGGGAGCAGATACTGTTATCTCATCAAGTTCTACTTTCCTCCCACTCACTTCTTTCGAGAGAAACTCCTTCTCTAGAAAGTTTCCGACTTTAGCAACAAAAATTTTGCCTTCGGATCTGTGATAGAAGGTATACCCAATAGTCTCTTTTGGGTATCCTATGAAGACACATTTCTCCGATTTGGGTTCGAGCTTATCAGGTTGAAGCTTTTTCACATAAGCATCGCAGCCCCAAACTTTAAGAAACGACAACTTTGGTTTCTTGCCAAACCATAGTTCATAAGGCGTCGTCTCAACGGATTTTGATGGTGCCCTATTTAACGTGAATGCGGCCGTCTCTAGAGCATAACCCCAAAAAGATAGCGGTAAATCGGTAAGAGACATCATAGATCGCACCATATCCAGTAGAGTACGATTACGACGTTCGGACACACCATTACGTTGTGGTGTTCCGGGTGGCGTGAGTTGCGAAACTATTCCGCATTGTTTCAAATGTAGACCAAACTCGTAACTCAAATATTCTCCTCCACGATCAGATCGTAGAAACTTTATTTTCTTGTTACGATGATTTTCCACTTCACTCTGAAACTCTTTGAACTTTTCAAATGTTTCAGACTTGTGTTTCATTAAGTAGATATACCCATATCTGCTCAAATCATCAGTGAAGGTGAGAAAATAACGATATCCGCCACGAGCCTCAACATTCATTGGACCACATACATCAGTATGTATGATTTCCAATAAATCTGTTGCTCTCTCCACAGTACCGGAGAACGGTGTTTTAGTCATCTTGCCCATAAGGCACGGTTCGCAAGTGCCAAGTGATTCATAATCAAGTGACTCCAAAAGTCCATCAGTATGGAGTTTCTTCATGCGCTTTACACCGATATGACCTAAACGGCAGTGCCACAAATAAGTTGCACTATCATTATCAACTCTGCATCTTTTGGCTTCCACATTGTGAACATGTGTGTTACTACTATCGAGATTAAGTAAGAACAAACCACTCTTTAATGGCGCATGACCATAAAAGATATTACTCATATAAATAGAACAACCATTATTCTCTGATTTAAATGAATAACCGTCTCGCATCAAACAAGATCCAGATATAATGTTCATGCTCAACGCTGGTACTAAATAACAATTATTTAGATCTAATATTAATCCCGAAGGTAGATGTAGAGGTAGCGTGCCGACCGCGATCACATCGACTTTGGAACCATTTCCCACGCGCATCGTCACCTCGTCCTTAGCCAATCTTCGCTTAATCCGTAGCCCCTGTTTTGAGTTGCAAATATTAGCAACAGAACCAGTATCAAATACCCAGGTGCTACTGCGAGAATTAGTAAGGTACACATCAATAACATGTATATCATATATACCTTTGTTAACCTTGCCATCCTTCTTATCCGCCAAATACTTGGGGCAGTTCCGCTTCCAGTGACCAGTCTGCTTGCAATAGAAGCACTCAGTTTCAGGCTTAGGTCCAGACTTGGGTTTCTTCTCTTGAGTAGCAACTTGCTTGCTGTTCTTTTTGAAGTTCCCCTTTTTCTTCCCTTTGCCCTTTTTCTTGAAACTAGTGGTTTTGTTAACCATCAACACTTGATGCTCCTTTTTGATTTCTACCTCCGCGGATTTTAGCATCGCGAAGAGCTCGGGCATAGTTTTGGTCATCCCTTGCATATTATAGTTCATCACGAAGCTCTTGTAGCTTGGTGGCAGTGATTGGAGAATTCTGTCAATGACGCAATCATCCGGAAGATTAACTCCCAGTTGAATCAAGTGATTGTTATACCCAGACATTCTGAGTATATGCTCACTGACAGAACCATTCTCCTCCATTTTACAGCTATAGAACTTATTGGAGACTTCATATCTCTCAATCCGGGCATTTGCTTGAAATATTAACTTCAACTCCTGGAACATCTCATATGCTCCATGGTGTTCAAAACGTCGTTGAAGTCCCGGTTCTAAGCTATAAAGCATGGCACACTGAACTATAGAGTAGTCATCAGCTTTGCTTTGCCAGACGTTCAAAACATCTGGCGTAGCTCTTGCACCAGGCCTGGCACCCAGCGGTGCTTCCAGGACGTAATTCTTCTGTGCAGCAATGAGGATAATCCTCAAGTTATGGACCCAGTCCGTGTAATTGCTACCATCATCTTTCAACTTTGCTTTCTCAAGGAACGCATTAAAATTCAACGGAACAACAGCACGAGCCATCTATCTACACAACATAGACAAGCAAGATACTATCAGGTACTAAGTTCATGATAAATTAAAGTTCAATTAATCATATTACTTAAGAACTCCCACTTAGATAGACATCTCTCTAATCCTCTAAGTGATCACGTGATCCAAATCAACTAAACCATGTCCGATCATCACGTGAGATGGAGTAGTTTCAATGGTGAACATCATTTATGTTGATCATATCTACTATATGATTCACGCTCGACCTTTCGGTCTCTGTGTTCCGAGGCCATATCTGTATATGCTAGGCTCGTCAAGTTAAACCTGAGTATTCCGCGTGTGCAACTGTTTTGCACCCGTTGTATTTGAACGTAGAGCCTATCACACCCGATCATCACGTGGTGTCTCAGCACGAAGAACTTTCGCAACGGTGCATACTCAGGGAGAACACTTCTTGATAATTTAGTGAGAGATCATCTTATAATGCTACCGTCAATCAAAGCAAGATAAGATGCATAAAAAGGATAAACATCACATGCAATCAATATAAGTGATATGATATGGCCATCATCATCTTGTGCTTGTGATCTCCATCTTCGAAGCACCGTCATGATCACCATCGTCACCGGCGCGACACCTTGATCTTCATCGCAGCATCGTTGTCGTCTCACTAATCTTATGCTTCTACGACTATCACTACCGTTTAGCAATAAAGTAAAGCATTACATCGCGATTGCATTGCATACAATAAAGCGACAACCATATGGCTCCTGCTAGTTGCCGATAACTCGGTTACAAAACATGATCATCTCATACAATAAAATTTAGCATCACGTCTTGACCATATCACATCACAACATGCCCTGCAAAAACAAGTTAGACGTCCTCTACTTTGTTGTTGCAAGTTTTACGTGGCTGCTACGGGCTTGAAGCAAGAACTCATCTTACCTACGCATCAAAACCACAACGATAGTTTGTCAAATAGACTCCGTTTTAACCTTCTCAAGGACCGGGCGTAGCCACACTTGGTTCAACTAAAGTTGGAGAGACAGTCTTCCGCAAGCCATCTATGTGCAAAGCACGTCGAGGGAACCGGTCTCGCGTAAGCGTACGCGTAAGGTTGGTCCGGATCGTCTCGTCCAACAATACCGCTGAACCAAAGTATGACATGCTGGTAGGCAGTATGACTTGTATCGTCCACAACTCACTTGTGTTCTACTCGTGCAAATAACATCAAACCATAAAAACCTAGGCTCGGATGCCACTGTTGGGGAACGTAGTAATTTCAAAAAAAAATTCCTACGCACACGCAAGATCATGGTGATGCATAGCAACGAGCGGGGAGAGTGTTTGTCTACGTACCCTTGTAGACCGAAGCGGAAGCGTTGACACAATGTAGAGGAAGTAGTCGTACGTTCTCCTCGCGATCCAACCGATCCCAGCACCGTTACTCCGGCACCTCCGAGTTTTAGCACACGTACAGCTCGATGACGATCCCCGGGCTCCGATCCAGCAAAGCGTCGAGGAAGAGTTCCGTCAGCACGACGGCGTGGTGACGATCTTGATGTGTTACCGGCGCAGGGCTTCGCCTAAGCACTGCAACAATATGATCGAGGTGGAATTTGGTGGAAGGGGGCACCGCACACGGCTAAGGAACGATCCGTAGATCAACTTGTGTGTCTTTGGGGTGCCCCCTGCCCCCGTATATAAAGGAGCCAAGGGGGAGGGGCTGGCCGGCCAAGCTAGGCGCGCCAGGAGAGTCCTACTCCCTCTGGGAGTAGGATTCCCCCCCCCCCCAATCCTAGTTGGACTAGGATTCTCCAAGGGGGAGAGAGAAGGAGAGGGGGGCGCCCACCTCTCCTAGTCCTAATAGGACTAGGGGAAGGGGGGAGGCGCGCAGCCCCTAGGTCTGCCCTCTCACTTCTCCTCCAAGGCCCATGTTGGCCCATTATGCTCCCGGGGGGTTCCGGTAACCCTCCCGGTATTCCGGTAAAATCCTGATTTTACCTGGAATGCATCCGATGTCCAAACATAGGCTTCCAATATATCATTCTTTACGTCTCGACCATTTCGAGACTCCTCGTCATGTCCGTGATCACATCCGGGACTCCGAACTCCTTCGGTACATCAAAATGCATAAACTCATAATAACTGTCATCGTAACCTTAAGCGTGCGGACCCTACGGTTCTAGAACAATGTAGACATGACCGAGACACGTTTCCGGTCAATAACCAACAGCGGGACCTGGATGCCCATATTGGCTCCTACATATTCTACGAAGATCTTTTATCGGTCAGACCGCATAACAACATACGTTTGTTCCCTTTGTCATCGGTATGTTACTTGCCCGAGATTCGATCGTCGGTATCCAATACCTAGTTCAATCTCGTTACCGGCAAGTCTCTTTTCTCGTTCCGTAATACATCATCTCGCAACTAACTCATTGGTTGCAATGCTTGCAAGGCTTATGTGATGTGTATTACCGAGAAGGCCCTGAGATACCTCTCCGACAATCGGAGTGACAAATCCTAATCTCGAAATATGCCAACCCAACATGTACCTTCGGAGACACCTGTAGAGCACCTTTATAATCACCCAGTTACGTTGTGACGTTTGGTAGCACACAAAGTGTTCCTATGGTAAACGGGAGTTGCATATTCTCATAGTTAAAGGAACATGTATAAGTCATGGATAAAAGCAATAGCAACATACTAAACGATCGGGTGCTATGCTAATGGAATGGGTCATGTCAATCAGATCATTCAACTAATGATGTGATCTCGTTAATCAAATAACAACTCTTTGTTCATGGCTAGGAAACATAACCATCTTTGATTAATGAGCTAGTCAAGTAGAGGCATACTAGTGACACTCTGTTTGTCTATGTATTCACACATGTATTATGTTTCCAGTTAATACAATTCTAGCATGAATAATAAACATTTATCATGATATAAGGAAATAAATAATAACTTTATTATTGCCTCTAGGGCATATTTCCTTCATACGAACCATAGATAAGTTGGAATACAGTAGATATTACACAAATATGAATTTATAATGAGTTCATTACAGTACCAAAAGTGGTGATTTATTTTCTTATACTAACGGAGCTTACGAGTTTTCTGTTGAGTTTTGTGTTGTGAAGTTTTCAAGTCCTGGGTAAAGATTCGATGGAATATGGAATAAGGAGTGGCAAGAGCCTAAGCTTGGGGATGCCCAAGGTACCCCAAGGTAATATTCAAGGATAACCAAGCGTCTAAGCTTGGGGATGCCCCGGATGGCATCCCCTCTTTCGTCTTCGTTCATCGGTAACTTTACTTGGAGCTATATTTTTATTCACCACGTGATATGTGTTTTGCTTGGAGCGTCAATTTACTTTATTTTGTTTTGCTTGCTATTTGAATAAATATGAGGATCTAAAATTCTTAAAATGGGAGAGAGTCTTCACATAGCTACATAATTACTTAACTACTCATTAATCTTCACTTATATCTTTTTGGAGTAGTTTGTTATTTACTCATGTGCTTCACTTATATCATATGAGTAAATAGTTGAATGATTTGAATGTCATAAATATGAATTTATATATGTTTCAAATACCTTTCCCATGGGGAGTAATGCCTTCACATATAAGAAGTAGAGGGGGTAATTTATTGAAGGTTAGCAAACATTGTATTGGTCACTTGAATAGTTCATGAAAGAATATTGAAGGAAGAGAGATTTCACATAAAAATATACTATCCTGGACATCTTCTATGATTGTGATCCCCATTAATTATTTTCAAACCTTAGCAAATTAGTTGAAGTTGGACAAGGAAGACAACATAATGAGTTATGCTTGGGTATATTTGTATAGAAGTTATATTGTTATGGATCCTCTAACATGTGGTGCTTGCTATTTAGAATCCTTTGCTAGCCAAAATATCTGTACTAAGCGGGAATACTGCTTGTGCATACAAATCCCTTGAACCAAGTTCCTTCCATGAGTGTCCACCATACCTACCTATATGTGGTATTTACCTGAAGTTCCAAGTAAATTTGCATGTGCCAAACTCTAAACCTTCAAATAATAATCTGTTTTGTATGCCCGAATCGCTCATGTAGCGACTAGGGGCTGTCAGTATCTTCCATGCTAGGTGGGTTATTCTCAAGATGAGTGGACTCCGCTCATCATTCACGAGAAAAATGGCTGGTAACTGGGATGCCCAGTCCCATGATCAAAAGATCGAAATCAAATCAAAAATAATTGCAAAAAAAACTCCCCCAGGATTGATGTTAGTTGGAGGCAGCCGTTATTTCGGGCAAGACATGGATTGATGATTGTTGGTGGATGGGGAGTAAAATCTTTACCTTTCTGTTTGGGAACCACCTATAATGTATGTAGTATGGAAGATATTGGGAACTCTTGGTCGTTATGTTGACAATGAAAGCATACCTCTCAAAATTATTTTCATCCCTGTTTTTGCTTCGAGCTCCGGCACCTCTACAAATCCCTGCTTCCCTCTGCGAAGGGCCTATCTTGTACTTTTATGCAAGAGTCAGTAGTATTCCATCTCATTCCAACCTACTCTTTAGTTGGAAAGCATCATGTGATGGAAAGATCTAGGCACATATGGCCATTCAAATATATTTGAGCATGAATTATTACTGTTGACATTACCCCTGAGGTAAAAGGTTGGGAGGCGAAACATTAAGCCCCTATCTTTCTCTGTGTTCGATGAATACTATTTGTTCTAAAAATATGCTTTGACTGGTAGCAATCATGCAAGACTAAATGATAGTTGAGTATGTGAAGTTTGCTGAATCAAAGCTCTGACATAGACTCTTCCTGAAAATAAGATGAATTGTAATTGTTTGATGGCTAATAACACGATTTGTTAGTTTTCAAGAAAGTTTATGGTCCATGCTTTAACATGTGAATAGCTTGTTACTTGATCATGAAAAGTTTTATGAGTTGAGCTACTGTTAGATATATAATGATGCTAGAAAAAGTGATTGGGACTATCATTGATCAAACTTATGCACTTGCTAGCATTCATACTTCATAAATTATTTCTTTTATCATTTACCTACTCGAGGACGAGTAGGAATTAAGCTTGGGGATGCTAATACGTCTCCAACGTATCTATAATTTATGAAGTATTCATGCTATTATATTATCCATCTTAGATGTTTATGGGCTTTATTATGCACTTTTATATTACTTTTTGGACTAACCTATTAACCTAGAGCCCAGTGCCAGTTCCTGTTTTTCCCTTGTTTCAGTGTTTCAAAGAAAACGAATATCAAATGGAGTCCAAACGGAATGAAACCTTCGGGAGAGTTATTTTTGGAAAGAAAGCAATCCGGGAGACTTGGAGTGCACGTCAGGGGATCAACGAGGAAGGCACGAGGCAGGGGGCGCGCCCACCCCCCTGGGCGCGCCCTCCACCCTCATGGGCCCCTCGTGGCTCCCCTGACGTATTTCTTCCTCCTATATATGGGCAACGTCGGAGGCATACTACGGAGAAAGGTCTATAGTACGGCTGGACCCTATTTAGACCTTAAGATTCTTTCTCTCTTTCTTTTCTTTAAACTACAGGTTCATTAAAACTTGTCTAATCCATGGTTGTACATGGGCTACTCTCTACAGCTCTGCCTTCCTATAGACGACCATCAACCTCTCCTCTCAAGGGATTTTTAACCAAGGAGAAATGGCGCAGACGTGCAGCAGGGCAACATTAGGACCTTCAAGCCGCTACTTTTTCTAACTGCCATGTGTAAAACTTTCCCTTGTGTAAACTCTCTACATGTAAAATAGCCTTGATATTCATGGCATTATCTGTAATAGTATGTCTTGACGTATTATACAAGATATGAAGGAAGCAGTTGATCACCACTTCTGTTTGGTACTGATTTCTTTTTTCATCTGCATTCCCTCCTTACTTCACATTGCCACTCGTGCTTTAGACCGGTCTTAAACACCGGGGGCTGTATTCGGCTCTGCATGTTCTCAAGTCTGAACACCTATCGGGTACTCTTCGACGTCCCGAATATTGCACTATATGCATCAGCTCCGAATCATGTGTCTGGTCTATAGTTGGGTTGCCCGGCTCCTGTGCTTACCACCTTACGTTCTGCTTGTTCGGCTAAGGTCGTAAAGGGAGAACTACTGCGATTGTATTTCTGATTGGTCCGGTCAAATACCTCAGTAGAGAAAGCCAAAAACTGACTATCATGATAAGGCGAGAGCTGGTCAGTGATTCGGCGACATAGTCTTATACTACAAATAGTTGGTGATTTATTCCGTGTTATACGAGGGGCTGGTCTTCGTCCAGCCACGTGGTAAAGGCACCTTAGTTCGGACTGCTGCACACGTACAAGGGGCTAATATTTAGCCCCACAGTCAAACTCCTATGGCTAAGTGAAAGTAATAAAGCCGCATAGTCCGATTGCCTAGTTCACCTCGCGTACACCTCCTTCACGGACCAAGACGTTGGATAGAATGTGGTAACGCTCCAGGTCGAACACCCCCAAAGTATCTATATGGGGGCTGAGGCCGACGACTGGCAAACTTTCAGAATTAAACGGCCGCACAGGAGGAAAATAACTTATAATCAAAGGCACCAATATATTACAAAGCCTGGGCTCACAAAACATAGTTCTTACAACCCAGATACATCTACTCAAATATGACGTCCTTCGAGCATTGGCCCTCTACTATTCGGGCACCCGCCAGGACGTCTTCAAAGTACCTCTCTGGCTTGCGGTGGTCCTTTCCTTCTGGTGGGCCTGCGGTTGCCACATCGATGGCCTTCATATTTGCCCAATGCATCTTGACACGGGCGAAGGCCATCCGAGCACCCTCTATGCACACCAAGCGCTTCACAACTTCAACTTGGGGCAGCGCATCGACGAGTCGCCTCACCAAACCGAAGTAGCTTCTAGCAATTGGTTCGGCTGGCCATAACCGAACTATTAGATCCTTCATGGCCAAGCCGACCATCCTATGCAACTCCATCAACTGCTTCATCTGGTCGTTCAGAGGCGTTGGATGCTCCGGCGCAAGAAACTACGACCAGAACAGCTTCTCGGTCGAGTTCCCCTCCTGGGCTCGAAAGAACTGCGCGGCATCGGCTGCACTCTTTGGAAGATGCGCAAACGCGTCTAGTGAACTCCACAGCCGTGTGAGTAACGCATACCGCTGACCTCCAAATATACTCTGTAAAAGAAAGACCTTACCATCCGCTATTTGCTTTGCTTGGTGGATCTCCTCGCAAGCACTCCGGGACTCAACCCATGCCGCCTTAGCATCTTGGAGAGCGTTGGCTACTTCCGACGATTGGGCCGAAGCCTTATCCTCCAAACCCTCGCACTTGAGGATGGCGTCCTTTAGCTCCTGCTCGACCTCGGCCGCCCGAGCTTCGTGTTGCCGGCGGGCGGTCTGTTTGTTCTTCAACTCTGCAGCCGCTTTGTCAGCGACTGCCTTGTTTGCCTTCGCCTCTTTATGGGCTTGGGCAAGTGCACCTTTGAGGGTCTCGACCTCGGCTGCACTAACTATAATTAAATGCATTACTTGAGTTAATCTCTGAACATAGTATCACTTATGATATACATCTAAAACTCTTAAAATTATATGCATACCTTGTGTTTCGTTGAACTGCTTGTTGATGCGTTCAATTTCATCATCGGCCACCTTCAGCTTCCGATTGAGTTCGGAAACTTCGGCGGCCTGGGCGGTTGCCGCCAACAGGGAAGCCTGTTGCAAAATAGACAAGTCTGTTAGCTCTTCCGAATACTATGAGGATCCTCTGTCCGGCTTTTTTCCAAACCGGGCAGAGTCTCAGGGGCTACTATCTATGCACAGGTATATTCCTTTATATGAAAAAAGCATCTAGAGCATTACGTCGCATACCTCGAAGCCCGTTAGTAGGCTGGTAAAAGCTTCATTCAGCCCGCTCTTGGCGGACTGAACCTTCTCTACGACCGCACCCATTAGGGTGCGATGCTCCTCCATGATGGAAGCACGTTGCAGTGCCTCCACTAGAGTGTTCAGCGCCTCCAGATTAGTGGAGGTCGCCGATGGAGCTGATGCTTCCCCCTCCTTTGAAGGGGGCCGCTCGCTCGATCCCGGAGCCACATTGGTCTCCGGGAGAGTGTCCGGCTGGGGCTCGGATTGTTGACGGTCCCCACCGTCAGTTGCCATAGGGGTGGCCTCCCCCATGTCTTCGGCGATCGAGGTGTTACCCTCGGGCGCCTTCTCAACAGCCTCGCCCTCCCCTCCACGGCCAGGAGAGGTCCTTCGGGATAACATCTCGGTATCATCCGTGGTGAGGGGTGAGAGGGCACGTGGCGGCGTCTCGCTCTCTGCCATTTCAGGTGGCAAAGAACTCCCCTCCTATAGCGAGTGGTTCGGGAGGTCGCGGGGAGGGCTGAAAAAATGCATAACATGGTAACTTATATAATGAAAATAGGAAAACTAAAGATGAAACAATAAGTGTCTAGATACTTATGATTCGGCCAGGGGCTTCACCCTGGGAGGCTTTTTGGGGACGAGTTCGACATCTGAGTCTGAACTGTCCTGGAGGGTCATCTTCCCCCTGTTGGCTGCCTCCCCCTGCGGGTCTTAGGTGGCCGCCCTCTTCTTCTTCCTCCCCTTGCAGGGGGAATCGCTCTCCACCTCCTCCTCCTCTTCCTCTTCTTCATCTCCCTCATGGGAGGAGGGGGCTTCGGTCTCTCCAGACATAGCATCCGCAGGACCCTTGTGGCGGGGGCACTCTTGGTCTACTTTCCCTTCTTCTTCTTGGCCTTCTTCTCCGGCGCCTGATAGGGTGCCGGGACCAACATCTCTGCCAGCTGGGGTGTGGCTGGGTCCTCAGGCAGCGGAGCCGGGCACTTGATCTGCTCGTCCTTTGCCGTCCAGCCCTGTACGAAGAATAGGCAATACATTATATCTAAACTTGTTTACTGAATAGGTACTAAGGAAAGTTATGCTTATCGGTGAGGCCGGATTCTCGCTGTCAAGACCGATGTCTTCGGTCTTGTTTGGCCATGTTTTCTAGGCCTTGAGGAGCAACTTCCAAATATCTTCGTGCGTCATTCCGAAGAAGTGCTTCAAGGTCCGTGGCTCCTCCGAATTAAACTCCCACACTTGAGAGGCCCGGAGTTGGCAGGGGAGAGTCCGGCGAAAGAGCATCACCTGAATCACGTCTGTGAGACTGATGTTTTTGCCTATCATGTTGGTGATGCGCTTTTGCAGCATCTGCACATCCGCCGTGGACCCCCAGTCGAGGCCCTTGGCGGTCCAGGAAGTGAGCCTAGTAGGGGGTCCGGATTTGAAATCGGGTGCGGCTGCCCAGTTGGCATTGCGGGGTTTGGTGATGTAGAACCACTCCTGCTGCCACACCCTGACCATCTCCACGAACGCCCCTTTGGGCCAGACGGTGTTGGGGAGCTTGCTCACCATGGCCCCGCAACAGTCCGCGTGCTGCCCATCGACCACCTTCGGCTTCACGTTGAAGACTTTGAGCCACATGCCGAAGTGTGGGGGGATGCGGAGTGGAGCCTCACACACGACGATGAACGCCGATATGTGAAGCAAAGAATTTGGGGCTAGATCATGGAAATCTACCCGTAGTAAAACACAAAGGGATGAAGGGGAAAGCCTAGACCTCGGAGAAAATGGGGGATGAATACTACCCTCTCACCGAGCTCCGGAGTGGGGATGATCTGGTTCCTGTTGGGAAGCCGGTGCGCAACATCCGCGGGCAGGTAGCCCGCACCTCGGAGCTCCTTGATGTCCTTCTCTGTGACACAGGAGGCCTCCCACTTGCCCTTAGATCTGGATCCAGACATGGCAGGAGAGGCTGGTGGTGGTGGAAAAGTTTGAAGTTTGGGCACTGGAGCTTGAAAATGGGAAGGCATGAGTGAGAGGAAGGCGTGGGGAAAAAGAGGAATCTTTACCTTCTTATATAGGCGGTGAATACCAAACGCCCCCCTCAAGCCTTAAAACTCGCCTGTTCCCAAGGGGTCGTACGAATGGCACGGTTGGATTACCCAAAACCGTATTGATGAGGATCTCGTAATGGGTGGGCATGATCTCTGTTTTGACAAGACGTGCAAATGGGGGCTGTGCCTCGAAACGCGAAGTGGGAGGCGTGAAAACGGTTCGAAATGTTAAGAGGCCAGACGTGACGTTTTGCCGAAAAAGTTGTTAGTGGAAATACACTGTTTTGTTTGATATCTTGCCTTCGTGGCTAAGGGTTGTAACAATTATGCAGAGCCGGATACAGTTTCTTTGTTTAGGGAATTGTTTTAAAGTGTTCAGGAGGAGGAACCCGCCTTGCAATGCCGAAGAAAATCCGCGTGTCGAGCACATCGTCATCGAAGACTGGTTCAGGGGCTACCGAGGGAGTCCTGGATTAGGGGGTCCTCGGGTGTCCGGGCTATTGATACGGGCCAGACTGATGGGCCGAGAAGATACAAACAGAAGACTCCCCCCCCCCCCGTGTCCAGGTAGGACTCCCCTATGCGTGGATGGCAAGTTTGGTGTCCGGATATCTTATTTCCTTCCCCCACAAATCGACTCTGTACAACCCTAGGTCCCTCCGATGTGTATATAAACCGGAGGGTTTAGTCCATAGAGACTATAAGAATTCTCATAGGCTAGACAACTAGGGTTTAGCCATTAAGATCTTGAGGTAGATAAATCTTGTAACCCCTATACTCATTGAATACAATCAAGCATGACGTATGGTTCTACCTCCATTAAGGGGGCCCGAACCTGGGTAAACATTGTGTCCCACTTGTCCCTTATTACCCTCGATCCTCAGACGCATAGTTCGGGACCCCATACCCAAGATCGGCCGGTTTTGACACCAACAGTTGTGAAGGGTCGTTCTGCCACGTCATCATTGATGGTGGGAGTGGCAACAACTGGGCTAGCATGGAGATGGTGGAGAAGCTGTATCTCACCACAAGACCCCATCCGCATCCTTACTACATCCAATGGTTCAACAACAGCGGTAAGGTTAAGGTAACACATACTGTTCATGTGCATTTTAGTATCGCTACATGAAGGAAATATGCCCGAGAGGCAATAATAAACTTGTTATTTTATATTTCCTTATTCATGATAAATGTTTATTATTCATGCTAGAATTGTATTGACAGGAAACCTAAATACATGTGTGAATACATAGACAAACACTGTGTCCCTAGTGAGCCTCTACTTGACTAGCTCGTTGACCAAAGATGGTTAAGGTTTTGTAACCATAGACATGAGTTGTCATTTAATAACGGGTTCACATCATTAGGAGAATGATGTGATGGACAAGACCCATCCGTTAGCTTAGCATAATGATTGTTCAGTTTTATTGTTATTGCTTTCTTCATGTCAAATACATATTCCTTCGGCTGTGAGATTATGCAACTCCCGGATACCGGAGGAATGCCTTGTGTGCTATAAAATGTCACAACGTAACTGGGTGATTATAAAGATGCTCTACAGGTATCTCCGAAGGTGTTTGTTGGGTTGGCATAGATTGAGATTAGGATATGTCACTCTGAGTATCGGAGAGGTATCTCTGGGCCCTCTCGGTAATGCACATCATAAGAAGCCTTAAAAGCAAAGTGACTAATGAGTTAGTTGCAGGATGATGTATTATAGAACGAATAAAGAGACTTGCCAGTAACAATATTGAACTAGGTATGTAGATACCGACGATCGAATCTCGGGCAAGTAACATACCAATGGACAAACAGAATTACGTATGTTGTCATAACGGTTCGATCGATAAAGATCTTCGTAGAATATGTAGGAGCCAATATGAGCATCTAGGTTCCGCTATTGGTTATTGACAGGAGATGTGTCTCGATCATGTCTACATAGTTCTCGAATCCGAAGGGTCCGCACGCTTAACATTCGATGCCGATATTGTATTATATGAGTTATGTGATTTGGTGACCGAATGTTGTTTGGAGTCCCGGATGAGATCACCGACATGACAAGGAGTCTCAAAATGGCAGAGAGGTAAATATTAATATATAGGACAATAGTATTCAGACACCGGAAGTGTTCCATAGTGTATCGGGTATTTATCGGATTACCGAAGGGGTTACCGGAACCCCCCCGGGGGGAATATATGGGCTATATGGGCCATGAGAGGGGAGCACACCAGCTCACAAGGGGTGGCGCGCCCCCCTATGGTAGGAGGCCGAATAGGAGAAGGAGAAGAGGGGGTTCGCCCCCCTTCCTTCTCTTCTCCCCCTTCCCTTTTTCTTCCGACAATTATGGAAGGGGGGAGGCCGAATTGGGGAAGACCCCAAGTAGGATTAGGCCTACTTGGGGCACACCCTGGATGCTCCCCTTCTCCTCCCACCTATATATATATATATATATATATATATATATATATATATATATATATATATATATATATGTGGGGAGGGGGCTCCTAGAACACACAACATCAATTGTTAGCCATACGGCGCCCCCCTCCATAGTTTACACCCCGGTCGTATTCTTCGGTGCTTAGGCGAAGCCCATCGAGGATCACATCACCATCACCACGCCGTCGTGCTGACGGAACTCATCTACTACCTCAACACCTTGCTGGATTAAGAAGGCGAGGGCCGTCACCGAGCTGAACGTGTGCAAAACTTGGAGGTGCCGTACGTTCGGCACTCGATCACTGGAGCGCGAAGAAAGTTTGACTACATCAACCGCATTGTGAAACGCTTGCGCTTATGGTCTACAAGGGCACGTAGACACAATCTCCCCCTCGTTTCTATGCATCTCCATTTTGGATAGATCATTGCGTGTGCGTAGAATTTTGTTTTTGTTTTCCATGCAACAATTCCCAGTAGTGGCATCATGAGCCATGTCTATGCGTAGATGATATGCATGACTAGAACACAAACAGTTGTGAGTGGCGATAGTCATACTGCTTACCACCAACATCTTATTTTGATTCGGTGGCATTGTGGGAGGAAGCGGCCCGGACCAACCTTACATGTCCACGCACATGAGACCGGTTCCACCAACAAACATGCAACTAGTTTTGCATAAAGGTGGTTGGCAGGTGTCTGTTTCTCGTAATTTAGTTGAACTAAATTTTACTACGGCCGGTCCTTGAAGAAGGTTAAAACAACAAACTTGATGAAACACCGTTGTGGTTTGATGCGTAGGTAAGAACGGTTCTTGCTAGAAGCCCGTAGCAGCCACGTAAAACTTGCAACAACAAAGTAGAGGACGTCTAACTTGTTTTTGCAGGGCATGTTGTGATGTGATATGGTCAAGACATGATATGATATACGTTATTGTAAGAGATGATCATGTTTTGTAAAATTTACCGGCAACCGACATGAGCCTTATGGTTGTCTCTTTATTCTATGAAATGCAAACGTCATGTAATTGCTTTACTTTATCACTATGCGTTAGCGATAGTTGTAGAAGCAATAGTTGGCGAGACGAACATGACGCAATGATGGAGATCAAGGTGTCGAGCCGGTGATTATGGAGATCATGACGATGCTTTGGAGATGGATATCAAAAGCACAAGATGATGATGGCCATATCATGTCACATATTTTGATTGCAGGTGATGTTTATCTTCTATGCATCTTATTTTGCTTACTACGTCGGTAGCATCATAAGATGATCCCTTAACTAAAATTTCAAGGTATAAGTGTTCTCCCTGAGTGTGCACCGTTGCGGCAGTTCGTCGTGTTGAGACACCACGTGATGATCGGGTGTGATAGACTCTACGTTCACATACAACGGGTGCAAGACAGTTTTGCACATGTAGAATACTCGGGTTAAACTTGACGAGCCTGGCATGTACATACATGGCCTTGGAACACTGGAGACCAAAAGGTCAAACGTGAATCATATAGTAGATATGGTCAACATAGAGATGTTCACCATTGATGACAACTCCATCTCACGTGATGATCGAACATGGTTTAGTTGATTTGGATCACGTATCATTTAGATAACCTGAGGGGTGTCTATCTAAGTGGGAGTTCTTAAATAATTTGATTAATTGGACTTAATTTATCATGAACTTAGTCCTGATAGTTTTTGCATATCTATGTTGTAGATCAATGGCCCGTGCTACCGTTCCCTTGAATTTTAATGCGTTCCTAGAGAAAGCTAAGTTGAAAGATGATGGTAGCAACTACACAGATTGGGCCCGTAACTTGAGGATTATCCTCATTGCTGCACAGAAGAATTATGTCCTTGATGCACCGCTTGGTGAAAGGCCTGCTGCAGGAGCAGATGCTAATGTTATGAACGTCTGGCAAGCTCGATCTGATGACTACTCGATAGTTCAGTGTGCCATGCTCTTCAAAGACGTTTTTAACGTCATGGACCATATGAGATGTTCCAGGAGTTGATGTTAATATTTCAAGAAAATGCCCGAGTTGAGAGTATGAAGTCTCCTACAAGTTCTATAGCTGCAAGATGGAGGAGAACAGTTCTGTCAGTGAACACATACTCAAAATGTTTGGGTATCATAATCACTTGACTCAGCTGGGAGTTAATCTTCCAGATGGCAGTGTTATTGACAGAGTTCTTCAATCACTACCACCAAGCTACAAAGGCTTCATGATGAACTATAATATACAAGGGATGGACAAGACAATTCCCGCGCTCTTCGCAATGCTCAAAGCTGCGGAGGTAGAAATCAAGAAGGAACATCAAGTGTTGATGGTTAACAAGACCACTAGTTTTAAGAAAAAAGGCAAGGAAAAGAAGGGGAACTTCAAGAAGAATGGCAAACAAGTTTCCACTCCCGGGAAGAAGCCCAAAGCTGGACCCAAGCCTGAAACTGAGTGGTTCTACTGCAAAGGGACTGGTCACTTGAAGCAGAACTGCCCCAAGTATTTGGTGGATAAGATGGATGGCAAAGTGAACAAAGGTATACTTGATATACATGTTATTGGTGTGTACCTTACTAATGCTCGTAGTAGCGCCTGGGCAATTGATACTGGTTCGTTTGCTCATATTTGTAACCCGAAACATGAGCTATATTTGTAATTCATTCTCGAAGTGTTCTTCAAGATTCTTCTTGGAGGATCTCAAGCATTCGTCATCTTGCAATGTGAAATGCAATCCTTTCTACCTTATCTTTTGAAGTGGTGTTATATCATTCTTGACAACTTCTCTTCGTGGTTCATGATTCACATGTTGTCAAGAATGAGATATTTAAACCCATCTTTTTCTTCCTAGGAGTTATTTTGGTATAGATTTCACCTAAAGCCTTCCCTAAGGAATGTTGCTATTGTGGTGCTTATCTATGATCCAAGTATTCCTTGTCCTCTCGGAAAAAGAAGTTTTCATCATTTTTCTATAGAAAGACTGTAAGGGAACCCCCTATAGTATAATTGGTGCAACAAACCCAAATTGCAAGTACCGTGCCTTGAACCTGGGTGGGTGGGAAGGCATCAGCCCCTTCCCACCACTAGGCTATGCCTTAGTTTGCAGTTTTCATCATTTGGTTGATCCCAAGCGATCAATTGTTTCGATTAGTGGCATGATTTCACCTCAAGTTTTGGGATGTTCTCCATAAGCCCACAACAAGCTTATCCTTTCGTTGTTGGTTTTTCAACAACTCCGCTCTAACCTTCTTGCAAGGATGCTCGCCAAGTTCAATTCTGGTAGAAGTTGTCATTTTCTTCTCTCTCCCTTTATCCCAACAATCTAGATTCTATTCTTTTGTTCCGTAGGCATTGTGATGTTGCTCTCTTCACCCATCACCTCGTTTTGTAAAGATCATGTTCTTTTCTTGCTTATCCATTTAACCGGAGTGCTGTTCGAATTTGTTCTTCCTTGTCCCTTGTTTATCTTGTTTCAACCAGAGTGGTTTCATTTCCTTCTTATCCATTGTGCTCGTCATTCATAGCTTTCCAACATCCAAGGTTCACATGGTGTTCCTTGTTTCTCTTTTCTACCGGAGTGCTCTCAATTTCCTTCAACTCTGTTGTGTTCTTCTTTCAAGTTTTCAACCTCTCAAGGTTCATTGGTTTCACTCGTTTGTCAAAGAAGCAACTTTGTCTTACCTCTTTCTCTTCCATTTCTCCCCGATGCCATCCTTAGACCTCGGGTCGAGATCTCTTGTAAGTGAGGAGAGTTGTGACGCCCCAAGACCGACACTCCAGAAGCCTTCCATGTTCTTCGTTGCCATCGTGTGTTTTATTTTGTTGTTGTTGTTACATTTCGTCATGTCATTATGCATATTGCATCCGCATGTTTTTATAAAACTCGTAGTCGTTCGTAGTTGCCGCTTCTCCTTGACTTCGTGGCATGTCGTCAGACCGTTTGTCTTCCTTGACCATTCTTAGTCCAACCACACACTTGACCTCGTTCGCCTAACCCCTCTTTACACAGTGCATCGACCCCTCACCCGTGTCCGAAACTTCCCCGAACTTGAACCGGACTTTCGTTACCATTGGGTTCAGATCATCCGGAAACATCCCTAAAATATCTTCAGTTCTTTATTGAACTCTCCTAAGCTATTTATTCTCTCCCTCCCGATTACGATCGGAGGGACCGAGTAGCCCCTAAGCTAACCCTTCCTATAAATAGATGCCTAACCCTAGATCCTAGGGGCTTGTCCCATCCACCAAATCCCCTCACCCGCCGCCGCCACTCTCTTTATCGGGATCCAACCCGCAGCCAGCCAATCCCTCGATCCAACTCCCACCCAGCAGTGCGCCTGCAGCCATCCACAATTCCAGCCCCCTCCCGATCCACCAACCCATCGCCACGCTCAGCCACCTCCCGAGCGAGAGTGCTTGCTCCAGCGATCGACCGCGAGCCGTGGCTTGCCAGAGAAGCACCAGGCAACAACCCCGCGGCCGAGGACCCCAACCCAGGCATCTTCGCCGCCAAGTCCCTCGACCAGCCAGAGCTCCCTGCAGCCTCGCGCGCCCAAGGCCTCGAGCAGGAGAGTCATCCTCGTCTCCTCGCGACCTAGACCCCGTCCTCGCTCGCGCCTCCTATGGTTCTCGAGGTCGAGAAGCCCCGTGCCCGCAACCCTGCGTTGCCTTCTCCCCGTGTTTCCTCACCGGTGACTGCTGCTACCTCCGGTGAGCCACCCGATCTCGTTGCCCTCTCCTTCTCCCTGCCTCACCTCTCTCTTGCCCTTCAGGAAATGGCGTGGATCGCCTGCCGTAGCTCCAGGTCGACGCGCCGCCGTTGTTTCCGCCTAATCCGCACCGGAGAGCCTCGGATCCGTCCTTTCCCGTCATCCCTCGATGCTGGAGCCCCTGCATCGCGCCGCCATGCCGAGTCCCTCTGTTGGAGCGCCTCTGTCGCTGCTCTGCAGCGCCCTCGCGCTGACCCTTCGCCGCTTGGATCCAGCCACCTAGCTCGCCTGCGCCTTCCCGCCATGCTGCCCGGTTCCTCTCGCGCCAAGTTTGCCGCCAGCCACTGCCGCTGCCTCTGCTTCGCGCCCGGCCGCCCGCTGCCTCCTCTATATCACCGAGCCTCGTCCACTCCATCCCTCTGCTCGCCGGAGAAACCCCTCCTTGCCGTCCGATTGGCCTTCGTAGTCCTCTAACGCTTCCTGCTGCCGCTGCAATGCAAGCTTCCGCTGCGTGCACCTTGCCTCGCCATGACTTGCTGCTGCCTCTGTTGGTAACGAGCAGCAGGAGCCCGCTCGTCTGCGTTGACCGTGCCTCGCCAACCGCATGGATTGCAGCCCCACCGGCCTACCTATCCACTGTCCGGGCCAGGCCCAATAAGAGCATCCGCCCAGCCCCACTCCTGTGCACTGTTGGACCAGCCAGATTCGGCCCAGTGTGTTTTTTCCTTGCCTGCAAATTTTTCCAATAATCCAGAGAAACCAGTTTTGCAGAAAACACCCTAGAGCTCATGCATTTAATATCTCATAAATCATGCATCTGATTTGAACAAACTATATATGTAAAATGCTTAGAATTTCATCTAGTTTCATGATATGCTGCTTTCATCCATGTTAAAAATGTTTAACATGCTGTTTGCATTAATTTGCTTCAGCGACATGTTAAAATGATTTATTTCATAACTAATTAACCGTAACTCGGAATTTAATAAACTTTATCAAATTTATCTAAAAAATGCATAGTTTAACATGGTGGCATTACTTTGCATGTTTAACAACTCTAAAATTGTGTTTAGGGCAGCACTGTACCAAATTCATAATATGCATATGAGGATTTTTCGGACTTGTTGTTTGTTGTTCCAGCCTTATTTAAACTTGCCTAGATAGGTAGTTTTATTATGCTTCACCCTCTTGCCATGTTTAAAAATATTTAATATTGTTGTGTACCTAAGCGAGAGCGAATTAAATAACTCGGGTGTGGTGTTTTGTCAATATGCAACTCGTTGCATATTGAGCTCCACTTAATTTGTAGTATTGTTTGTGCACTTTGCCATGCCATGCCTCGTTAAACCGGACATGCATCATACTTGATTGTGCATCATGCCATGTTTATGTGATGGTTGTTTACCATGTTGTTTGCTTCTTTCCAATTGTGCTCCTTCTCGATAGTTCCTGTTTCGTTGCGATTGTGAGGATTCGGTCGAATATGTGGGATCGTCTTCTTCATGGATTCGGTCTTCTTCCTAGCAGGATTTCAGGCAAGATGACCATTACCCTCGATATCACTTCTATCTTTGCTTGCTAGTTGTTCATTCTATCGCGATGCCGCGCTACCTACCACTTGTTTATCATGCTTCCCATATTGCCATGTCAAGCCTCTAACCCACCTTCCTAGCAAACCGTTGTTTGGCTATGTTACCGCTTTTGCTCAGCCCCTCTTATAGCGTTGTTAGTTGCAGGTGAAGTTGAAGATTGCTCCATGTTGGGACATGATTATGTTGGGAGATCACAATATCTCTTATTTTAATTAATGCATCTATATATTTGGTAAAGGGTGGAAGGCTCGGCCTTATGCCTGGTGTTTTGTTCCACTCTTGTTTAGCCTACTGGTACCTTGCCGCCCTTAGTGCAGCCTCGCGGCAGCATTCCTCCCCAAGCACGAGGTCCATCCCCTGCAAGGCGCCCTGCTGCGCTTCATCAAACGCCAAGACTCGTGCGGAGCGATGTTTGACCTCGTGAGGGAGGACGGCTTCAGCTCCGTAGATGAGGAAGAACGGGGTCTCGCCCGTCGGCTTGGTGGTGGTGGTGCGGATGGACCACAACACGGACTGGAGCTCGTCGTACCAGCCCCTGCCGCAAGCCTCGAGCTTCTTCTTCAAGGTCCTGGTCTTGAGGCCCCTCAGGACCTCTACGTTGGCGTGTTCGGCCTGACCATTGCTTCTGGGGTGCGCCACCAAAGCGTAGCAGATCTGCGTTCCAAGGTTAGCACAATATGTTTTGAAGAGATTACTGGTGAACTACGAACCGTTATCGGTGATGATGCGGTTGGGGACTCTGAAACGGCTTACGACGCGCCTGATGAACTTGACCGCGGATCCTGCTGGGAGGGTGCGAACAGCTTCCAGTTTCGCCCACTTGGTGAACTTGTCGATGGCTACGTACAGGTAGCAGTAGCCCCCTGGCGCCCGAGGGAAGGGGCCCAAGATATCCAGCCCCCAGACTATGTACGACCATGTGAGTGGTATGGTCTGGAGGCCCTGAGCTGGCTGATGTATGTGCTTGGCGTGGAACTGGCAAGCTTTGCAGGACTTCACCAACTCGGCTGCGTCGTTGAGCGTCGTGGGCCAATAGAATCCACTGCGGAACACCTTGCCAACGAGAGTCCGTGACGATGAGTGGTGTACGCAATCCCCGCCGTGTATGTCAACTAGCAACTCCTTTCCTTGGTCACTGGAAATGCAGCGCAGTGAAACATCATTCGGTCGCTTTCTGTACAACTCACCGTCCTGGATACAGTATGCCATGGCTTGCCAGGCCATGCACTCTGCGTCCTCTTCCTTCTCCGGCAGCGTCCCTTGCATCAAGTACTCCTTGAATTCCTTGGTCCATCATTCCTCCTGGTGCTCGAGTGCCAAGAGCAGGCGAGCTCCTGAGGTCGGGCCACAGGCTGGGGCTCCCGTGGCAGGTGGCTGTGGGAGCTCCTCCCAAGGCTGAACTGCGCTTGAAAATGCTGGGGTCGCCGACGGCTTGAAGAGCCGCTCCTCGAAGATGCCAGGATCCTGGGGCTGCCGTTTGGATGCCCTCCTGGCGATGTCATCGGCTTCCTTGTTGGTGCCCTGGGGCACATGCTGCACCTGCAGTCCCACGAACTGTTTCTCCATCTTACGCACTTCTACAAGGTAAGCCTCCATGTGCTCGTCCTTTGGCTCGTACACTTTGTTGGAGAAGTTGACGAGGAGCTGCGAGTCGCCCCTAACAGCAAGGCGCTTCACCCCCAGAGCTGCTACGGCCTTCAGGCCAGCTATGAGGCCCTCGTATTCTGCGATGTTGTTGGAGACCTTCTCTCCCTGCTAAAAGCAGAGCTGCACGACATAGTAGAGCTTGTCCTGAGTGGGCGAGATGAGTACTGCCCCAGCCCCCGCGCCCTGATGCGCGACGGCGCCATCGAAATACATGACCCAGCCGTCCGACGCCTTGCTTCCCAGTGAGGTGGACCAGTCTTAGCCTACTTCAAGTGCCGGGGCATCCGTCCATTCCGCCACAAAATCAGCGAGCGCGGCTCTCTTGATGACCCGGGTAGTGCTGAACTCCAACTGGAATGCTTGCAGCTCGATGTTCCACTCAGCGACCCTTCTAGCAGAGTTCGGGCTCCTGAGCACTCTCTCCAATGGGTAGGCTGAGACGACCTTGATGGGGTGGCCCTGGAAGTAGTGCCGCAACTTGCGCGAGGCCACCAAGAGTGCAAGCAGGAGCTTCTGAGGCATGGGATATCGTGCCCTTGCGTCCTACAACACCGTGTTGACAAAATACATCGGGTGCTCGACAAGGGCTGGCGCGTTGGTGAGGCTTGTGTCTTGCGGGGGCCTGGACGTCTCCTGAGGTGGTGGAACTCCTGGTGCCTGGTCGCTTGCGGAGGTCTCTGTGACGTCGTCCTGCCGAGCGTGGTCTCCTGTTGACGCCGCTTCGGCTCTCGCGGCGCCTTCCTGATCTTGCGTCATTTCAGCTGTAGCTTGGCGCAGCGCGCCCCTGGCTTGGTGCTCCTCCTGAACCGCCACTAGCGCTGCGCTGGCAAAGTACGGGGTAGCAGCCAGGTAGAGCACCAGGGGCTCGAGAGGTCGTGGCGCCACCATCACCGATGGGCTAGTTAGGTATCTCTTGAGGTCTTGGAAGGCTTGGTCGGCCTCCGGGGTCCACTCAAATGGGCCTTTCTTCTTCATCAGCTTGAAGAAGGGCAAGGCACGTTCTCCTAGTTTGGAGATGAAGCGTCCCAACACAGTCACCCGGCCGGCCAGCTTCTGCATTTCTCTGAGGGTCTGCGGTGGGCTCATGTCCTCAATGGCCTTGATCTTCGCCGGGTTTGCCTCGATCCCTCTGTGGGACACGAGGAATCCCAGCAACTTGCCGGAAGGGACAACGAACACACACTTCTCCGGGTTAAGCCGCCAGTTCACCTGGCGCAGGATCTCGAAGGTCTCCTCCAGGTCTTGGATCAGGGTCCTCGCCTCCCGAGATTTCACCACGATGTCGTCGACGTAGGCCTATGTGTTTCTCCCGAGCTATCGCCCTAAGGCGATGTGCATCAGCCGCTGGAAGGTCGCGCCCGCGTTGCGCAGTCCGAAGGGCATGCAGGTGTAGCAGTACACCCCACACGGGCTCAGGAAGGTTGTCTTCTGTATATCTTCCACCGCCATCTTGATCTGGTGATACCCTGAGAATGCATCCAGGAAGCACAGCAAGTCGCACTCAGCGGTGGAGTCGATGATCTGGTCGATGCGTGGGAGAGGGAATGGGTCTTGCGGGCACGCCTTATTGAGGTTTGTGAAGTCGACGCACATTCGTTCCTTCCCGCCTTTCTTCGGTACTACGACGGGGTTCGCCATCCATTCGGGGTATCGAACCTCGCGAATGGCACCCGCGGCCTCCAACTTGCGGGTCTCTTAGACGATGAAGGCTTGCTTCTCCGTAGATTGCCGTCTCGCCCGTTGCTTGACAGGGCGCACGTTGGGGAACACTCTTTAGTGATGCTGGATCACCTCTCTCGGAACCCCCACCAGCTGGTTGGGCTCCCCTGCGAATATATTCTTGTTTGCGTGTGTAACATCCCAAAATTCTAAATTTTGGAATGTTATATTAAATAATTAATTTGATTGATTGTTTGATTGCTGTGTGAATGGTTGTGTGAAATTGAGTGAAATTTGAAACTTTTTGAAAGTTAAATGAGAGGGAATGAAATGACTTCCCAAACTTTCATCCTTGCATTTGATCTTAATGAATTTCAAATTCATTTCATCACAATACCCTTGAGTGAAGAAAACATGACTTCTTCTAGAAGCAAAAAGGGTTTTGAAAGATTTTTGAATTTCATTTTTGAAAACATTTCAAATTTAGAAACTTTATGCAACTCAATGATTTTCATGAGAGAGGATAAAATGACTTCTTCAAAATATAGGAAATATGAGTTGGAAGTATGAAGAAAAGGTTTGAATTTCCAATTCAAAACCATTTGGAAGTTTTTGGGTTTTATTTTCAAATTATTTTTCTCCAAAAATAAAATATATGGAAAATAGGGTAAAATGATTCCCTACATTATAAAAATGGAGAAAAAATAAATTTTAAATCATTTTGGCATTTTAAAGAAATTTTATTTGAATTTTATTTGCAGCAGTAGCACTATTTGTTTTATTAGAATTTGTGTGAATTTTATTTCATCTTGTAAAATAGTTCATATTGTAGGATTTCTTTTTCCGGTCGTTTTGATATATAATACTCCTATATTTTATTTTCATCTTATTTTCTAAAATGATCTTTCTTCGCGGAATCTTTTAAAAAAAAGGGAAAGGTATTTTCTTTTTGGGCCAAATCCGGCCCGATCCGAAGCGAATCATCTCCTTCCTCCAGCACGGGATCTCTTTGCCGATCCACTGTAGCACCACCGGAGCATCACCGGATTCGCGGGATTCGCGAATCTCGTCGCCCCCTCGCTCAAGCCGAGCCCCTCTCCTATATAAGGGCACCTCCTCCGCCCCATTCCCACCCCTAGTCCCTCCTCTCCTCGCCCCACATCGCCGAGCCGCCTTGCCGGAGTTCGCCGGACCACCGCCGCCATTGCCGCCCCGCCCCACCACCTCCGGCCATCCCCGCCAACTCCCACCACCACCACTCAAACCCCCTCGCTCCTCCACCCCCGCCCGTCCCCTCACCTCACCCGCAGGACCACCGGAGGACGTCGCCGGAGCCCCACCAGGACCCCATCACCGGAACTGCTACAGTAAATCCCGACCTACAGTTTTTTTTTTCTTTTCGTTCTGTTTTTAAAACAGAATAGTTTCAATCTTGTAAAATCCGCAGTTAATTATCTACGAGGTATTTTTGAGTGATTCTTTTTGCATTAGATTCAAATTTTTTTGAAGTTTCTGATTGTATCTTTAGTTATCAAGTTTGAGTAGTTTAAATTTTGAGTTTGATGAAATTTGTTCAAATCACTAATTTGGTCGTATCTTGAGTTTAAAAATATATTTTAACTTGATTCTTTTTGCTACTGGTCACTTGTGGTATTGTTTAACTGTAGGATTTAGTTTGGTAATTTTAGAGCATTTTAAATTAGGGTTTTATTAGAAACAGTACTGTTTACTCTGTTTTCAGTACTGTTTGTAGTTTAATTATTATTAATTAGTTTTAATTAGTTTATTTTGCTAGTTTTCGCCAGTGTGTCTTATATTCTATTGTTTAATAGTGGGTTATTTCTATGATTTATTAGACTTAGTATTTTTGAGGTTCCAGGTGTTGTTTGTTGCATGACTAGTTGCTAGCAATAGAAATAGTGTTATTTTATTGTTTTGTTAGAATTTTATTATAGCGAAAATACTTTATGTTACTTAGTGAATAATTATTTTTTACTCTCTGTTAACTAATTGTTTTAGGCTTTTTACTTGTTGTTAAGTAGAGTTGTTGTGGTGTAGAGGAGTGATTTGGAGTTTATTTTGGTTTTTGCCTTTGATCCTATTTTGATTTCGTTGTTATTTTTTGATTGTTATGATTGAGTGTTAGCATGTTTGCTTATGTGAATACTATGCTTGCTTGTATAGATTTATCATCGGAGAGTGACGACTAGTGTTATCAAGTTTCCGATAGCGATAGTATCTTCATCAAGTTATACCAGGCAAGTTCACTTTGACCATATTTTTCATACCAATGTTTTTATTTCATTTAGTGGCACCATTATTTCAATCCCTCCAGTAGTGATATTGAATTCTTGTAGTTGAGTAGAATGCATGAGGTAGGAACCCATCTTCCTGTTACCAAGCCCGGGACGTTGTTTACTTTTAAAGCTACGCTATAGTAGACGGGGTTGGTATGAGTGCTCGGGAGTGGTGTGAGAATGGAGGATTTTACGTCAAAGACGACAACTTCCTGATGGCACCTGCGAGGACAGCATCTTCGAGACCTCAAGACTTCAAGACTCGAGACAAGACTTCAATACACACTACTGGGTGGACTGGTTGTGAGGCACCCTGGAGTACCCAGTGGATTTGCCTAGTGAGCTGGGTTTTGGCCAGTACTCATGAGGAAAGTTCCACCCAGACTCAAAGAGACGGAAGAATACTTCATGACCAGAAGCTTACCTGTGCAACCGCAAGTCACTATGGCTCTGGCTTGGTTGACCTTAGTTGTGACTCTGGCTGGGACGGTGCTAGCAGATGTAGAACGACGGTAGGATTGGATGAGCACCGGACAGTGGTCAGAGGAACTCTTCGGAAGACCATGTTTCGGTCATCTTGTTCTCAAACACCATGAAGTGCGAGAACGTAAAAAGAGGGATCGAATCTTGCGGGTAAAGTGTACAAACCTCTGCAGAGGGTTAAAACCTAATCGATTAGCCGTGTCCCCGGTTACGGACAATTTGAGCCTCTGGACTTGGATCTATCTCGGAACTCTCAACACCGGATTGATAACTTAATTGTGGGCAACCTCTGATGATTTGGGCTATGAGACATCGGTTGGCGCAACCATGTCATGGTAGAAAACTCTGTAGTGAGGACTCCTGATATTCCTTTGTTGTAGGGAAAACAAAATTAGCTTTTATGCAAACAAAACTCAGACCCAGAGCCATAAAGCCATATTGCATATAATATAGTTCTATCATTTGAATTTTCTTACAGTGATCTTGCCGGTACATTCAATGTACTGACCTACACGGCTGCAACGTATCATGTTGCAGATATTTTCTTCGACGAGTAAGAGTTACGATACAGGGTTACGGTCTACACTCAACCTGCCGATGGCGTTGATGGGACTCCACACTCATTTGATTGTTTCCGCTGAGTATTACGAGGTATATATATATCAGTTTTACGTTATTTATACATGTGATTGCACTTTGATATATACATTGATGTACTGTGTGTGCCAGCATACTGATCCAGGGATGGCACAGATACACAGAGGCTTGACCGTCTGAGGTCGGGTCGCTACAGATATGGTATCAGAGCACATGTTGACTGTAGGACGTGACCCTAGGAAATGAATTAGTAATATGAAGACCCCAACAGGAACGACCTTTGTTTTTGTTACTACTATCGTAACACCTGATTCCTTTTACCGAACCTTCCTTATTTCAAACTATAGATGGAGAGCTACATTCTGAACAAAAGAGAACACTACGAGAAGGTTCTTGGAGGCCCCTTCCTTGTGGAGCTAGTCAGGCTGCTGAAGCTACCGATACCTGAGATCAAGGCAACTAAGAGGACGTCTAGATCATGGGGAGTCAAGACCCAAGTTTTTGGCCGTAAAGAAGACCCCAAGACTGCAGACATCAACTTCGGCACCATAAATGGTGACTGTGATATGGGCATCAACACTGCCGTCCATGATGCTATTGCACGCTTATGTTATCGTCATCGTGCTGCACTAAACCCACACTTCTTTGGAAGGATTGGATGGCAGAAGTTTGATGGAGCAACTATTGCCTTGACGGAAGCGCAAAAGATGAAGTTCTCCCCACTGTTAGTGTACAATCAGGATCTAGAACAATACGTCAAGAATCTTCAGATGGATCTCCTGGAAGCCCTGTTTGACAATGAAGCACTACGAGAAGAGGTCGAGACTCAGAGACTGAAGGTAGACAAGCTGGAGGAGGAGAACCTCGAGATCCCGAGAATGCGTCAGGAACTGAAAAGCAGCAGGACCATGTCTCATGCCAAGGACGTTGAGATCCAGAAGCTCAAGGAACAACTTCAGGACATACAGGGTCGTCACAAGAAACTCCGCATCGACAGGGAAAATCTAGCAGCAAAATTTGGAGGAGATCAAGTCCACACAGAAGAAGCCCCAGTGGGGACAATGATCAAGTTCCCGATAAATTAGCTTAGTAGTAGCCCACCCTGAGAGAAATAAAGATGAACGCTTTCTCGATTTAAGTATCTGACCATACCAACTTATGTGGGTGGCGATACTATAGAATTGATTGAATAAATGAATGCTTGGTTGCTATTATTTTCTGTGTTTATTGAATGGTTGGATAGATGCGATATTTGTAGGCTTGTTATGTCAACCTTGAGAGACGTAAGCTACGGAGGAATGGTAGAAGGCCTTCATATGGGAAAAGCATCAGGAATTGGAAACTCTCGAGCATTGAAGACCTGGAGAAATAAAGACTTAGAAACGAAACCATAGTAGAACGGCCCATCACAAACGATACTTTTTTTTCTTTTGAGCTAGGATTTGTTTGTTGATGGGTGGGTATTTTCTTCCTCTTTCTATCTCAACCAGACCCCGAAACCTCGAACCCATGGACAGCTGAACACCAAACTTTTCTAGAGACAATAAAAAAAATCCCCATGGAGATACACTCTTTGTTCTGAGTACCCCTCTTATCCTACACATGCAGATGACAACCCTTTATGAGTCTTTCCTTAAGGGCCCTGAAACGATCATGACCCTGACCAGTGATCATGATTACCCAAAGATCCTGAAGGACATGATGAAGCATATTCACCTTGAAGGAGATGCAGTCTACAAAGGCTACCCCTTCATGCAAAAGGGAGTGGAACTTTGGTATGTGGAGGTACACCTCCACCGTATGAAAGGAGTTTGCCCAAAGACGATGGGGCAGTACTTTTTCATCTCACGTGTACCACAAGCAACTTTTTTCGACGCTGTTCGTGAAGCAGCCATGGAAGCCATACGCCAGATCGGAGAAATACTTGAAGCAAGACTTCGTTATACTCAGGAATACCTAAGAGAAGTGCATGGAGAGATGATGGAGATGAAGCTCAAGGCCACCACGATGAAACAGAAGATTGAAGATTTCAAGGCGCATGTCGCACAATTCCAGTGGGACTAAAGAATCCTCAAGGAGGAAGAATGAATAAAGTTGGAAGTAATGCCTGACCATACCGAACCATGTGGGTGGCAGCATTTGTAATGAAGTACTTTTTTGGAATTTGGATTTACGAAAAATGGTTAAGGATGTAATAAAAGATTGATATGAAAATAATGTGATTTATGGATAAACTAGTGCATTTTTTTGGTATGGTAGTACTCCGTAAGGCCACAGGATCAATGAAGAAAGAAATGTGTTATTCAGGACGGTCCATAGAAGGGAGCTGGACCAAATAAGTTGGAGTTTTGTATGATCGTCACCACAAGGGTATGAAGGAAGAAGTACTATTGGATTTACAGGAGATGTAATGTTGGCATATGGAATGATAATCCTCGGAAGGATGAGTTAAACTTGTACAAGAGTTGAAGTGGACCATAACCCACAGGCCCAGGAGTTAATAAGAAGCAAGCACACTCTTGCTGAAGGAAGATATTCCGAAGAAAACTCTGAGTTAATCAGCCAACATTTTTAGGAGGATACGAAAACCCGAGAGTTGTGAAGAAACCTTCGATGTCTTGTTCAGCTTGCAGAAACAATGGATTTATTCGAACTCAGTTCGTTGACAAGAGAAATTCTGCAATGCTTGTGAGTATGCCCAAGTGTTAGAATACGTGATTCGGTGTCTGCATATGTAGTAATGGTTCAAGTACGGGATGGATTGGCCCCCATACCGGAGACTTCTATCATGAACTATCATATGTTGATGGAAAATCAGAGAGACTTGAAAATATTAGAAGAGTGTCGACGCGATAAGCCATAAAACCATAGGATGGTAGGACGATGGAACCCTTTACAGGCAACCGTTGCCAATCGTAGGTTATACGGTGAGATTCAACCCCGCCATTTTTTTTTCCTGCAGGAGAAACCATGAATTGTCGACCACCATGAGATTTTTGATAGTTGTTTAGTATTGGCGACAGACCCGTCAGATATGAAGACGCAGTCTCGGAAGAAACTCACCATGATTGAGAGGACAAAAGATTTTGAGAACAGGTCATGCCCCGACCGGAAGAGCACCCATGAAAGAGCTATTCCGGAGTATATGAGAACACCGACACCAGCAACACAAAAGGATGGAGTACATGAGTTTCGTCAGAACCATAACCCTGCTTTTAAGTGTGGTAGCACCCCAGACCATTCAGACCGATGGAGTTGCTGGAAGACCCGAAACCTAATTTTTTTTCCTAGCCTCTTTGAATCTCGGGGACGAGATTCATTTTAAGTGTGGTAGTTTGTAACATCCCAAAATTCTAAATTTTGGAATGTTATATTAAATAATTAATTTGATTGATTGTTTGATTGCTGTGTGAATGGTTGTGTGAAATTGAGTGAAATTTGAAACTTTTTGAAAGTTAAATGAGAGGGAATGAAATGACTTCCCAAACTTTCATCCTTGCATTTGATCTTAATGAATTTCAAATTCATTTCATCACAATACCCTTGAGTGAAGAAAACATGACTTCTTCTAGAAGCAAAAAGGGTTTTGAAAGATTTTTGAATTTCATTTTTGAAAACATTTCAAATTTAGAAACTTTATGCAACTCAATGATTTTCATGAGAGAGGATAAAATGACTTCTTCAAAATATAGGAAATATGAGTTGGAAGTATGAAGAAAAGGTTTGAATTTCCAATTCAAAACCATTTGGAAGTTTTTGGGTTTTATTTTCAAATTATTTTTCTCCAAAAATAAAATATATGGAAAATAGGGTAAAATGATTCCCTACATTATAAAAATGGAGAAAAAATAAATTTTAAATCATTTTGGCATTTTAAAGAAATTTTATTTGAATTTTATTTGCAGCAGTAGCACTATTTGTTTTATTAGAATTTGTGTGAATTTTATTTCATCTTGTAAAATAGTTCATATTGTAGGATTTCTTTTTCCGGTCGTTTTGATATATAATACTCCTATATTTTATTTTCATCTTATTTTCTAAAATGATCTTTCTTCGCGGAATCTTTTAAAAAAAAGGGAAAGGTATTTTCTTTTTGGGCCAAATCCGGCCCGATCCGAAGCGAATCATCTCCTTCCTCCAGCACGGGATCTCTTTCCCGATCCACTGTAGCACCACCGGAGCATCACCGGATTCGCGGGATTCGCGAATCTCGTCGCCCCCTCGCTCAAGCCGAGCCCCTCTCCTATATAAGGGCACCTCCTCCGCCCCATTCCCACCCCTAGTCCCTCCTCTCCTCGCCCCACATCGCCGAGCCGCCTTGCCGGAGTTCGCCGGACCACCGCCGCCATTGCCGCCCCGCCCCACCACCTCCGGCCATCCCCGCCAACTCCCACCACCACCACTCAAACCCCCTCGCTCCTCCACCCCCGCCCGTCCCCTCACCTCACCCGCAGGACCACCGGAGGACGTCGCCGGAGCCCCACCAGGACCCCATCACCGGAACTGCTACAGTAAATCCCGACCTACAGTTTTTTTTTCTTTTCGTTCTGTTTTTAAAACAGAATAGTTTCAATCTTGTAAAATCCGCAGTTAATTATCTACGAGGTATTTTTGAGTGATTCTTTTTGCATTAGATTCAAAATTTTTTGAAGTTTCTGATTGTATCTTTAGTTATCAAGTTTGAGTAGTTTAAATTTTGAGTTTGATGAAATTTGTTCAAATCACTAATTTGGTCGTATCTTGAGTTTAAAAATATATTTTAACTTGATTCTTTTTGCTACTGGTCACTTGTGGTATTGTTTAACTGTAGGATTTAGTTTGGTAATTTTAGAGCATTTTAAATTAGGGTTTTATTAGAAACAGTACTGTTTACTCTGTTTTCAGTACTGTTTGTAGTTTAATTATTATTAATTAGTTTTAATTAGTTTATTTTGCTAGTTTTCGCCAGTGTGTCTTATATTCTATTGTTTAATAGTGGGTTATTTCTATGATTTATTAGACTTAGTATTTTTTAGGTTCCAGGTGTTGTTTGTTGCATGACTAGTTGCTAGCAATAGAAGTAGTGTTATTTTATTGTTTTGTTAGAATTTTATTATAGCGAAAATACTTTATGTTACTTAGTGAATAATTATTTTTTACTCTCTGTTAACTAATTGTTTTAGGCTTTTTACTTGTTGTTAAGTAGAGTTGTTGTGGTGTAGAGGAGTGATTTGGAGTTTATTTTGGTTTTTGCCTTTGATCCTATTTTGATTTCGTTGTTATTTTTTGATTGTTATGATTGAGTGTTAGCATGTTTGCTTATGTGAATACTATGCTTGCTTGTATAGATTTATCATCGGAGAGTGACGACTAGTGTTATCAAGTTTCCGATAGCGATAGTATCTTCATCAAGTTATACCAGGCAAGTTCACTTTGACCATATTTTTCATACCAATGTTTTTATTTCATTTAGTGGCACCATTATTTCAATCCCTCCAGTAGTGATATTGAATTCTTGTAGTTGAGTAGAATGCATGAGGTAGGAACCCATCTTCCTGTTACCAAGCCCGGGACGTTGTTTACTTTTAAAGCTACGCTATAGTAGACGGGGTTGGTATGAGTGCTCGGGAGTGGTGTGAGAATGGAGGATTTTACGTCAAAGACGACAACTTCCTGATGGCACCTGCGAGGACAGCATCTTCGAGACCTCAAGACTTCAAGACTCGAGACAAGACTTCAATACACACTACTGGGTGGACTGGTTGTGAGGCACCCTGGAGTACCCAGTGGATTTGCCTAGTGAGCTGGGTTTTGGCCAGTACTCATGAGGAAAGTTCCACCCAGACTCAAAGAGACGGAAGAATACTTCATGACCAGAAGCTTACCTGTGCAACCGCAAGTCACTATGGCTCTGGCTTGGTTGACCTTAGTTGTGACTCTGGCTGGGACGGTGCTAGCAGATGTAGAACGACGGTAGGATTGGATGAGCACCGGACAGTGGTCAGAGGAACTCTTCGGAAGACCATGTTTCGGTCATCTTGTTCTCAAACACCATGAAGTGCGAGAACGTAAAAAGAGGGATCGAATCTTGCGGGTAAAGTGTACAAACCTCTGCAGAGGGTTAAAACCTAATCGATTAGCCGTGTCCCCGGTTACGGACAATTTGAGCCTCTGGACTTGGATCTATCTCGGAACTCTCAACACCGGATTGATAACTTAATTGTGGGCAACCTCTGATGATTTGGGCTATGAGACATCGGTTGGCGGAACCATGTCATGGTAGAAAACTCTGTAGTGAGGACTCCTGATATTCCTTTGTTGTAGGGAAAACAAAATTAGCTTTTATGCAAACAAAACTCAGACCCAGAGCCATAAAGCCATATTGCATATAATATAGTTCTATCATTTGAATTTTCTTACAGTGATCTTGCCGGTACATTCAATGTACTGACCTACACGGCTGCAACGTATCATGTTGCAGATATTTTCTTCGACGAGTAAGAGTTACGATACAGGGTTACGGTCTACACTCAACCTGCCGATGGCGTTGATGGGACTCCACACTCGTTTGATTGTTTCCGCTGAGTATTACGAGGTATATATATATCAGTTTTACGTTATTTATACATGTGATTGCACTTTGATATATACATTGATGTACTGTGTGTGCCAGCATACTGATCCAGGGATGGCACAGATACACAGAGGCTTGACCGTCTGAGGTCGGGTCGCTACAGCGTGCAAGAACTTCACCAACGCCTCTTCTTGGATAGGGTTGAGGCTGACACCTATGGTGAAGGTGGATCCTGAGGACTCGTCCTCGTCGACCAACACCTGCTTGGTTTCTGCCTTGTCTTGGGTGAACAACTGCTTCTTCTTGGTAGGCGCGGCCTCCTTGGCCTCGGGGGTACCGGCGTCGATGGGTTGCGCCGCCGCTGCGGTCTTGAAGGCAAGCTTGAGTGCCGTCACGGCCTCCTTGGTGTCCCCCTTGATGGTGAGGACACCTTTTCTTCCAGGCATCTTCATGAGGTTATAGGCCGGATGAGTCGCCGCCATGAACTGGGCCAGAGATGGGTACCCGAGGATGGCGTTGTACCGGAGGCCGATGCGGGCGATGTCGAAGTCGACTAGCTCTGTGCGGTAGTTTTCGCGCGTGCCGAAGGTGACGGGGAGCCGGATCTGCCCCAGGGAGTGGGCAGCGCCGCCATCAACTCCTGAGAAAGGCTTGCTGAGGCTGATTCGCTCGAGCGACACATGAAGGAGGCCGAAGGCTTCCACGGAGAGCAAGTTGAGGCCAGAGCCGCCGTCGATGAGGGTTTTGGTGATGGTGAAGGAAATATGCCCTAGAGGCAATAATAAAGTTATTATTTATTTCCTTATATCATGATAAATGTTTATTATTCATGCTAGAATTGTATTAACCGGAAACATAATAATTGTGTGAATACATAGACAAACTAAACGTCACTAGTATGCCTCTACTTGACTAGCTCGTTAATCAAAGATGGTTATGTTTCCTAACCATAGACATGTGTTGTCATTTGATTAACGGGATCACATCATTAGGAGAATGATGTGATTGACATGACCGATGGTACCGTCCATCACAGCGGAGCAGTACCCTCGGCGCTGTCTCCAGATGCCTCAGATCTTCTTCCCTGCCTCTGACAGTCAGACCAGCATCCCCATCCCCCACGTCCAACCGAATGATGTTGAGGTTGACAAGGCTACGTCAAAGAGGTTGTACACTCATCGCATGACTTTGTTACTCTACATTCATGTCGATCCCCCAGGGATCGTTTGGTTCAAAGCAGTTGCAAATCTAGAAAGAAATGAATCGTGGTCACAAAGTTAACAGGGAGAAAACTAAATGCTCTTTCGAACCACAATTTGAATCGGTTTAGCAAGATAGCCATTATATGATATTCATGCGGACCAAATAAGCTCACAAAATATTTCGAGGGCATGCTTCAGCCTGTTGAACACTGCCTACTAGAATCGCCACTGGTTCATACAAAAAGTGAAGGAAAACATAGGAATTGGAAACTTTACTATGGTACTACTATTCATGCATTTGGTTAGAAGGAATGGAGCAAAGCAAAACTGGAGGATTTTTCCTTTGGTGTCTTTTTCAAAGAAAAAATGTTGGAATTTTAATATCCACTTGGACGCCCTTTCAAATTAATATGCATGAAGAACAGGACTAAGTGCATTACTGGCATAATAAGATTCTTATTTTACATTTTCATGTGGTTTGACTTTAATTTGACCATGTTTCTCCATTCATGTGTTCTTCCAATTCATGTGAACCAAACACCCAGGTTGACAGAAATCATGTGTTTGCAAATGCTCTGTTTTGCATGTGCATTCCTATCATATTCCTGTGTTTTTTCTGTCCATGCGTTTTTAGAATCCTCCAATTCTAAGGGGCCCTTACAGATTTACCTCATTTTCAGATAGGTGTCAAAGAAAACTCTTTGTATTTTGTCCCGCTTCGGCCGTGTTGTTATCCACCCCACCCGAGGTGCACCATCGGCGGAACCGTTCACTGCAGCAGATATCCCCCATACAGACCTTCTTTCGCCGCCTCGGATCATCTTCCCCGTTGCCAACAGCCACGCCAACTGCATTACCATCATCGACTGAGCAGATGAACCTGAGGACTACACAGTTCTGAAAGAGAGGTCGCACTCTTTCGCGTCTGCTTACGTTATATATCGATTATTTTTACATGCTACTTTATCATCCTGTTCACCTCTTAGACTCCGAGTCAGGTCCAAACTAATGTTCAAACTTCAGTTTTAAAATGCTTGTGGGGCACGTATCGAGGCAACAACGAATAGTATTTGTCCACTATCATGGTTCATCTCGGGTCTTCTATGTGGTTCATGTTGGGTGGGCAACAAACAGTAGATGATCCATCGTCTATCTTTGTAAACTAAAGCTATTATCTACCTGCTATCATTAGTTTTGGATCTATCCACTCGTTTGCTACCATCAGTCTTGATTTCTGCATGCACCCCTTAGGCCTTACATAATCTAACTATTTTTTTATTATGCATGTCAGTTATTGTACACAATCGTACTGAACATGTAGAGAAAAAGACAAAACCGTTGCGTTGGAATATAATGTCATGCACACGCCACTCCATGGTGGGCGAAGTGGGGGGGCCTCCCCCCATTCTAGATTGTATTCCAGAGGAATATAACTGTTCAGAGGGGGTGTAGAGGGAGCCGACTGTCGGTGTCAGAACTAGCAGATCTCGGGTAGGGGGTCCCGAACTATGCGTCTAAGGATCGAAGGTAACAGGAGATAGGGGCACGGTGCTTACCCAGGTTCGGGCCCTCTTGATGGAGGTAATGCCCTACTTCCTGCTTGATTGACTTTGATGAGTATAAGGGTTACAAGAGTTGATCTACCTCGAGATTGTAATGGCCAAAACTTAGATGTCTAGCATGTATGATTATGATTGCCTCTACAGACCAAACCATCCGGTTTATATAGACACCGGAGGGGGCTAGGGTTGTACAGAGTCGGTTTACAGAGAAAGGAATCTTCATATCCGAGTACCAAGCTTGCCTTCCATGCCAAGGAGAGTCCCATCAGGACATGGGGGAAAGCCTTCCATTTTGTATCTTCACGGCCCATGAGTCCGGCCCATGTCACATAGCCCGGACGCCCGAGGACCCCCTAATCTAGGACTCCCTCAGTAGCCCCTGAACCAGGCTTCAATGACGATGTGTCCGGCGCACAGATTGTCTTCGACATTTCAAGGTGGGTTCCTCCCCCGAACACTTCAAAGTAGTTGTTTACAAGAACTGTATCCGGCTTTGCACAGTAGTCACAACCCTCGACCGCAAGGGTATAATACTTAATAAAAAAGCACGATACGTCTTTTACTGATAGTTCCGCTGGCGAGAAGTTACATCCAGCCTCCTCATTATTTCGAATCTTTTCTCTCTCCCGTTTCGCGTTCTGAGACGCAGTCTCCGGTGACACATCTTGTCAAAGCAAAAGATCGTGTCCCCTTATTACGAGATTCTCATTAATACGGGTTTGGGTAATCCAACCGTGCCATTCGCACGACCCCTTGGGAATAGGCGAGTTTTAATGCTCGTGGGGGGACACTCTATATTCACTGCCTTTATAAGGAGATAAGAATCCACCTTTTCACCCCACGCCTTCTTCTTCCTCAACCCATCCGCCCTCGAGCTCCAGCGCCCAAGCTTCGATCCCTTCCGTCCCCAGAAAACACTCTAGCCATGTCCGGATCTGGAGCGCAGGGCAAGTGGATGGCCTCCACCATTACGGAGGAGAACATCAAGGAGCTCCGGGAAGCAGGGTACTTAGCCAAGGAAATTGCCCACCGGCTTCCGGCAAAGAAGCAGATCGTCCCTACTCCGGAATCCCTTGAGAGGGTAGTTTTATTCCTCATTTCCTTCGCGGATTAGGGTTTCCCCTCCATCCTTTCGTCCGCGGCCTTATGTTCTACTACGGGCTAGATTTCCATGATCTATCCCCGAATTCCTTCCTCAACATTTCCGCATTCATCGTCGTGTGTGAGGCATTCTTCCGCATCCCTCCCCACTTTGGCCTATGGCTCAAGGTCTTCAATGCGAAGCCAAAAGTGGTGGATGGTCAACACGCGGAGTGTTGCGGCGCCATAGTGAGTAAGCTCCCCAACGTCACTTGGCCCAAAGGCACCTTCATGGAGACTGTGAAGGGGTGGCAGCAGGAGTGGTTCTACGTCACAGAACCTCGTGACTCCACATGGGCGGCTCCCCCCGAGTTCAAGTCTGGGCCTCCACTGCGGTTGAAATCTTGGCTCAACAAAGGCCTGGACTGGGTGTCATCCGACAAGGTGACGATGCTGCAGAAGCGCATCAAGAGTATGGTAGACAAGAATACCAGTCTCGCCAGTGTGATCTAGGTAATGCTCTTTCGTCGGGTTCTCCCCTGCCAAGGCCAGACTCAGCACATGTGGGAGTTCGACTTGGCCGGTCCCCGGACCCTGCAGCGGTTCTTCAGCACGAAGACATATGTAAGCTGTTGTTCAAGACCCAAAAGACGTGGCTGAAAATGTCCGATGACCTCGGCCTCGACTGTACCCACGCCGCGTCTCCCATAAGTTTTTATGATAACTTTACTATTCGTGAATCCAAGGGGCATACTAAGTTCTCCATTCTTCCCATAGGGCTGGACAAAGAAGGCGGAGGGGATTCACTGTCCAGCTCCGTTGCCCGAACACCTAGCCATCCCCCTATTAACGAGGATGCTGGTTTCGGCGCCATATCAGGCACCGGAAAAGAAGGCCAAGAGGAAGGGCAATGAGGCCAAAAGTGGCCTCCGCCGTAAAGGTGCTTCGGACATAGTGTCCGAAGACACCGTGATCCACTCCTCCCCTGACGAAGACGAAGGGGAGGAGGAAGAGAGTAATTCTCCCCTTAAGGGGGGGGCAGAAGAAAAGGGGGACTTCTGCGGATCTAGAGGCGGAGGCGTCCAAGAAAGGGACTCCCTCACGGATGACTCCGAATCGGACGCCGATGAGTGGCGCCCCAGGCCGAAGCACCTGGCCGGATCGTAAGTACCCCCTAAGGCACTTGTATTTATATATCTATCCATCTTTCCACCTTGTAATTTTAATATATTGAATTACGTGTTGTAGTCCGGCTCGCGTCCTTCCCCAGCAATCCTCATCTTCGGGGAATTCACTGGATCCGAACGTGATGGACAGCAGGTCGCCTCCGCTGGCCTCCTCCCCCAAAGCTACAGATAATGCCGAAGTGTTGTCCCGAAGGACCCATCCGGGTCAGGGAGAGGTGCAGGAAGCTACCAAGGTGGCGCCAAAGAGTGATACCCCTGCTACCGGAAACATGGGGGAATCGACCCCCATGGAGGCTGATGACGGGGGCCATGCCCAATTCGGCCCCCAACCGAATATTAGTCCGGAGACCCATACGGCTCCGGAATCAGGTGAGTGGCCTCCTTCGATAGAAGGGGGTGCGCAAATTCCACCGGTGAGCTCTGTCTATCCGGAGGCGCCGGATACTCTGGTGGAAGTGCTTCAGAGTGCCATCATTGAAGAAGAACATCGTACCCTTATGGGCACGGTGGTTGAAAGGGTTTGGTCTGCTACAAGTGGATTGAATGAAGCCTACACTAGCCTTCTGAGAGGCTTTGAGGTATGTATTATAGTGCCTTTTGGCTATATGAGAAAAAAATGTATGTGTATAGATAGTAGCCCCTGAGACTCTGTTCGGTGTTCACAAAGAAAGGCAGGACAGAGGATCTAATGACTCATATAGGAGATTAACATACACATCTATTTGAACCAAACAGGCGGCGATGCAGGCGTCAGCTTCTCATGCCGTCGATGCGTCTGAGCTGAGGCGGAAGTTTGCCTAAAAGCAAGGTATGTGATACCCAAAATGCTTCTGAAATAATATCAGCAATAATTTTCCATCTGAATTGTGTTATAACTTTGCTCATAGATGACGCATCGGAGGTCGATACCCTCAAGAACATGTTGGCTAAGGCCAAGAAAGAGGCAGAGGAGGAACGAGCCATCCGCCTAAAACATGAGTCAAGGGTGGAGGAAGTCCAGCAAGAGCTCAAGGATGCTATAAGAAAATGTGAGTCCTTATAGCGCAAAATTTCGGATCAAAAATCCAAACTTTCTAAGGCCCTCCAAAGTGCTCAGGAGGCCCGGACTGAAGCCCAAAACGCCTGCCGGGAGATCCAAGAGACAAAGCAAATTGCGGTTGGTAAGGCCTTTAATATGCACAGCAAATTTGTGAGGAAGAAATACATCTTACTGACCCGGGTTTGGAGTTCTCTAGGAGCGTTTGCGGATCTGCCCCGGAGTGTTGCTGATGCTGCGGAGTTCTTCCGAGCCGAAGAAGGGAGCACAATGGAGAAGCTGTTCTGGTCGCAATACCTTGCGCCAGAGCATCCAGTGTCCTTCAGCGATCAGCTGAAACAGCTGACCGAACTCCATAGGATGGCCGAATTGTCCATGAAGGATTTTATTATCCGTTTGTGGCCTGCCGAACCCATACCCAGTAGTTACTTCGGGCTCGTGAAGCGGCAGGTCAATGCCTGCCCCGACTTGATGCCGTAAAGCGGTCGGTCTGCATGGAAGGTGCGTGGATGGCCTTTGCCCGTGTCAAGGTGCAGTGGGCGAAGATGAACGCCGTCAAGCTCGCAACCGAGGGACCGCCCGCAGGCAAAGAGCACCGCACACCGGAGCGGTATTTCGATGATGTCCCTGAAGCATCTCGTATTGTAGAGGGCCAGTGTTCGAAAGACATTATTTTTTAATGAATGTATCGATGTTGTCCAATCCTGTATGATGAAACAAGGCTTATGTATGATATGTTGCTTGTGTTGCTTTAAAATATTTCCTCATGTGCGGCCGTTTACGATATCTGAAAGTTGGCCAGTCGTCGGCTTCAGCCCCCACATAGGTAGTACGGGGGTGTTCGGGATAGCACCTAACCACACTTGACCCAGCGACTTGGTCCGTGAAGGAGGTGTTGGTGCACCGAACCGGGCAATCGGACTATGTGGTTTTATCGCTCTCACTTAGCCATAGGAGTTTTACAATGGGAGTGTAGGTGCAGCCCCTAGTATTGTTCGATTATCCGAACTTGGGTGCTGTGGATGCCCGGCCGGGTGAGGGCCAGCCGATCGCGTAATGCGGAAACAATCGCAAGAGATTTATACTTAGTCACCAAATAGTTGACCAGCTCTCGCTGCATCATGACAGTCAGTTTTCGGCTTTCTCTACTGAGGTGTTTGTCCGAATGAACCAGAAACACAATCACAGTAGTTCTCCCTTTGCTACCTTAGCCGAACAGGCGGAACGTAAGGTAGTAACCACAGAAGTCGGGCAACCCAACTATTGACCAAAGACATGATTCGGAGCCGATGCATATAATGCTACATTCAGTATGCTGAATTGTACCATAGAAGTGTTCGGACATTATTTAGTATTTCAGAAATGTACGTGGCTCAATAGAGCCTCTAGCGATTTAAGTCGTACCGAGGCGTACATGACAATCAGACGAAAATAGGGAGATACAGGTTAAGAGGTAGGCCAATACCGGATAGGTTGGGCTAGAACTGTTTCCATTATAGTCTGATTGAAACGTCAAAACATATTGGTACAAATAGTGTTGTAAGCAACAAGGCTATTTTACATGCCGAGCATAAGGGAAAGATATGTATGTGTGCTGAAAACGGACGAGGTGATCTTAAAGACCCTTTAGGTACTCTGCCATGCATCTACGCTGCTTTTCTCCTTGGTGTATTGTCCTTCGAGAGGATCATCAATCGGTGTTTTCACGATAGGCCTCGAAAAGAGGCCTTGGTACCATCGAAAAGGTGATGTGGGTTGTAAGGAACTTGGAAAAATAAAAAGATGAGAAAAAGAAGAGAAAAAGGAAATATGAGTGTCCGGATAGGGTCTAGACGTATTGTAGACTTTATCTTTATTATGCCTCCATCCTTTCCCATGGTATCTTTAGCGCGTAATTTTGTACACGTGGTACATATGCCACAATTTGGTAGGGGCTGAGATGGAGGCCGAATTGCTAATCGAGCTCCTGACAAGCTGGGCTGTCGCTCTGCGGTGTAGTCTGGACTCGTTTAATATTGTCCGGGGGCTTGGCCACCGATGAAGTATTTGGCTTGATAAGGCCGCCCTGTACTTCCGCTGCCAGGGCCGCGGTGTGCTCCTCGGTACGAAGGGAGCGTTCCATGTTTCCATTGACTGTTATGACACCGCGTGGTCCGGGCATCTTGAGTTTGAGATAGGCATAGTGTGGGACCGCATTGAAGCGAGCGAACGCGGTTCATCCGAGTAGTGCATGATAGCCACTGCGGAAGGGGACGATGTCGAAGATCAAGTCTTCGCTTCAGAAATTGTCCGGCGAACCAAAGATGACCTCTAATGTCATTGAGCCCGTTAAGCGGGCCTCTACACCAGGTATTACTCCTTTAAAGGTAGTTTTGGTGGGCTTGATTCTTGATGAATCAATACCCATCTTGCGGACTGTATCCTGATAGAGCAGGTTAAGGCTGTTGTCGCCGTCCATGAGGACTCGCGTAAGGTGGAATCCATCAATGATCGGGTCGAGGACCAGTGCGGCCGAACCTCCGCGACGGATACTGGTCGGATGGTCTCTACGATTAAAAGTGATCGGACAGGCTGACCATGGGTTGAATTTTGGGGCGACTGGCTCTATCGCATAGATGTCCCATAGCGCATGCTTGCGCTCCCGCTTGGGGATGTGAGTGACTTATATCATATTCACTGTTTTGACTTCGGAAGGAAATTTCTTCTGTCCCCCTGTGTTCGGTAAACGAGGCTCCTCGTCGTCGTCCTCGCTGGGCGACCCTTTCTCCTTATGTTCGGTATTTAACTTACCGGCCTGCCCAACAACTTCTGTTGGTATGATTGGCAGGGGGGTGCCATGAATCTGGCAGGGTCGATCGAGTATTCGGTCCAAGCTAGATGAGCCCTCTCTATTTCTTTTGAATGGCTTCTTCCCCTGACCGGACTTGGAGCCGCTGAATCCGGCGTTGACCGCCGTGTCTTCGGTATTGTCACTATTGCTTGGGAGCTTATGTTTGTTGCGCTGGGGCCTACCGTTGTTATTCCTGGCCTTGGAAGTGCCAGGTTCGCTTGTACTATTACTGCTATGGTCTAGCCAGCTGTCTTCGCCCGCACAAAAGCGGGTCATGAGTGTTGTGAGGGCTGCCATGGACTTCGGCTTCTCCTGACCGAGGTGTCGGGCGAGCCATTCATCGCGAATGCTATGTTTAAAGGCAACTAAGGCTTCAGCATCTGGACAATCGAAAATTTGTTTCTTTTTAATGAGGAACCTAGTCCAGAATTTTCTGGCAGATTCTCCGGGCTGCTGGACAATATGACTGAGGTCATCAGCATCTGGAGGCTGGATATAGGTGCCTTGGAAGTTATCTCTAAAGGCATCCTCCAGGTCTTCCCAGCTTCTGATAGAGTTTTCTGGGAGGCTTTTTAACCAGTGCTGAGCTAGCGCCTTAAGTTTTACGGGAAGGTATTTGATGGCATGTAGATCGTCACCGCGAGCCATGTGAATGTGGAGAAGAAAATCTTCAATCCATACTGCGGTATCTGTTGTGCTGTCGTATGATTCAATGTTTACGGGTTTAAACCCTTTTGGGAAATGGTGCTCCATTACCTCATCGGTGAAGCATAGGTGGTGTGTGGCGCCTCTTGTAACGCCCCTAGACCGACGCTCCAGACACCTTCCATGTTTTTCGTTGCTGCCGTGTGATTTATTTGTTTGTTGCATTCATCATTGCATCATCCGCATTGCATCGGCACTCCGTTTCCGTCATGTTTAAAAAGCTTGCATCCATTCGTCATTGTCGTCTCTCCCTTTGCCTTCATCACCTTCTTTCGGACCCCTTGCCTTCGTTGACCGCTCCGAGACCAACCGGGTTTTTGAGTCCCTCTTGTCTGACCGTTTGACCCTCTCTACATTTTACCCCCTCGCTTGCGCGTCCGAAAATGTCCCGAACCTGACCCGGGTTGTCGTTACCGATGAATCCGGATCATCTCCAATCATCCCCTAAATATCTTCGGTTCTTTGTTAGACCGTCCTAGCCTATTTTACCCGGGGCGTCCCATTACGATCGGAGGGTGCAGATAACCCTACCCTAATCCCTTCGGTATATATATCAGCCTAAACCCTAGTCCTAGCCTGTCCCATCCATCCTTCCCTCGCGCCGCCGCCACTTCGTTTTCCTCGGGATCCCTCCCGATCCAGCCGACCGACCATCTCCCTCGTTTTTAGCAAGGGCCAACCATCTCCTCCCCTCGATCCACCCGAACCAGCCGCCGATCCAACCCAGCCACCTTGTACCGGGCCCGTCTTCCCCGTCGACTAGGAGCAGCGCCATGGATGACACGCACCCGAGCTCCTTGAGCCTCGCCCGGAGCAGCCAAGCCGACGGAGCTCCATTCCCTCCGTGTCCACTCCATCCCCTGCCTCGCATGCCTCATCTCCGCACCCCCCCTCGCCGAGGTCTGCCGTCCTTAGCATGGAGACCGACGCCGCTGCAACCACCATGGCGCTCGGCCTCGTGCAGCTTCTCCAGGCCACTCCCCGTGCCTAGATGCTCCATCGCCGCCTTGCTCCGTCCTCTTCGTCCCCGCCACAGATGAGCAGCGTGCAGCCCCTTTTCCTTCTCCTGTCGTCCTCGTTCTCTCAACTCCCTCTCTCTGCTTTTCTACAGGAAGGTCGCTCCTGCAGCCATGGACGCCACAAGCAGAGGCTTGCCTTGCCGCCCTTGCAACCATGGCCTCGCCTTCGCTCCTCCGACGACCGGCCTCGTCGTCGCCGGCAACCCCAGGTCGCCCCATCGCGCCCTTGCCATCTCACTGTGTCTCTTTCTCTCCTTCCTTCCCCTGTTTCCCTCTGAACTCTGTCTTTTCTTCAGTTAACAGCAGCCTCCTTCAAGTTCGCCGCCTCGAGCCCCTGCCTCGACTCCTCGTGCGTGGATCCGTTCGCCCTCGCTCCGTTCCCGCGGGATCCGGCGTGATCCGGCCGGAAGGAGCCCCGCCGCGGCGACCCTCTGCTTCCTGTCGCCATGGAGTCGCTGCAGTTCTTCTGCAACGAGATGCAGCAGCACTGCATCGAGCGCTCAGCCGCCACGCGTGTGGGCTCCTCTTGCCCCACCAAGGCCCAGCGCCGCCCCAGCCTCGTCCGGCCCAGCCGCCCCCTCTCCACCAGCAAGCCAGATCTGGCCCGAGGTGAGACGCCCACCGAAGCCCACCCGTGTGCAGTGCTCGCAGTAGCTGGCCCAGTTCAGTTAGATTCAGCCCGATCGTGTTTTTTTCTGTCCAACAAATTTTGCTAAATATCCAGAGTTTGCGGTTTTACAGAAACACCCTTGCACTTCATGCATTTAATAACTCCACAATTATGCATCGGATCTAAATAAATTATATATGTAACTTGCTTAGAATTTTGTCTAGTTTCATAATATGCCACTTTCATCCATGTTAAAAATGTTTAAACTTGTTGTTTGTTTAAATTTGTATAAATGCCATGTTAAAATGATTTATTTCATAACTAATTAACCGTAGCTCCGATTTTAATAAACTTTATATATAAATGGGGTGAAAAAATGCCTAGTTTAACATTGTGCACTTTATTTTTCTGTTTAACAACATTAAATTTGTGTTTAGGGCAGAACAGTACCAAATCTAAAATATGCATATGAGGATTTTTCTGGACTTGTTGTTTGTTGTTCCGGCCTCATCTAAACTTGCCTAAATAGTTAGTTTACTTATGCTTCACCTCTTTCCATGTTAATTAACATTTAACATTGTTGGGTACATAACGGGAGCGAACTAAATAACTTGAATGTGGTGTTTCGTCAATATGCAACTCGTTGCATATTGAGCTCCACTTAACTTGTAGTATTGCTTGTTGCATTTTGCCATGCCATGCCTCATTTAAACCGGACATGCATCATGCTTGATTGTGCATCATGCCATGTTTATGTGATGGTTTTTTACCATGTTGTTTGCTTCTTTCCAGTGTTGCTTCTTCGGGTTAGTTCCGATAACGTCGCGTTTGTGAGGATTCGTTCGACTTCATCTGTTTGTCTTCTTCATGGACTCGTTCTTCTTCCTTGCGGGATCTCAGGCAAGATGACCATACCCTCGAAATCACTTCTATCTTTGCTTGCTAGTTGTTCGCTCTTTTGCTATGCCGCGCTACCTACCACTTGCTATATCATGCCTCCCATGTTGCCATGTCAAGCCTCTAACCATTCTTTCCTAGCAAACCGTTGTTTGGCTATGTTACCGCTTTTGCTCAGCCCCTCTTATAGCGTTGCTAGTTGCAGGTGAATTTGAAGTTGGTTCCATGTTGGAACATGGATATTTTGGGATATCACAATCTCTCTTATTTAATTAATGCATCTATATACTGGGTAAAGGGTGGAAGGCTCGGCCTTATGCCTGGTGTTTTGTTCCACTCTTGCCGCCCTAGTTTCCATCATACCGGTGTTATGTTCCTTGATTTTGCGTTCCTTATGCGGTTGGGTGATTTATGGGACCCCCTTGATAGTTCGCTTTGAATAAAACTCCTCCGGCAAGGCCCAACCTTGGTTTTACCATTTGCCTACCTAAGCCTTTTTCCCTTGGGTTCTGCAGACTCAAGGGTCATCTTTATTTTAACCCCCAGGCCAGTGCTCCTCCGAGTGTTGGTCCAACCTGTCAGCCGCCGGTGGCCACCGGGGGCAACTCTGGGCTCACCTACCGGAAGTTCGGACAATCCGGTGTGCCCTGAGAACGAGATATGTGCAGCTCCTATCGGGATTTGACGGCACATCGGGCGGCTTTACTGGTCTTGTTTTACCATTGTCGAAATGTCTTGTAACCGGGATTCTGAGACTGATCGGGTCTTCTCGGGAGAAGGAATATCCTTCGTTGACCGTGAGAGCTTATGATGGGCTAAGTTGGGACACCCCTGCAGGGTATTATCTTTCGAAAGCAGTGCCCGCGGTTATGTGGCAGATGGGAATTTGTTAATATCCGGTTGCAGAGAACTTGAAACTTGACTTAATTAAAATGCATCAACCGCGTGTGTAGCCGGGATGGTCTCTTTTCGGCGGAGTCCGGGAAGTGAACACGGTTCTTGTGTTATGTTTGAACGTAAGTAGTTTCAGGATCACTTCTTGGTCACCTCTAGCTTCTCGACCGTTGCGTTGCTTCTCTTCTCGCTCTCATTTGCGTATGTTAGCCACCATATATGCTTAGTGCTTGATGCAGCTCCACCTCACTACCCCTTTCCTACCCATAAGCTTAAATAATCTTGATCTCGCAGGTGTGAGATTGTTGAGTCCTCGTGACTCATAGATTCTACCAAACAGTTGCAGGTGCCGACGATACCAGTGCAAGTGACGCAACCGAGCTCAAGTGGGAGTTTGACGAGACCTTGGTCGTTTCTATGTTTCGTTTCCTGATGATCAGTAGTGGTGCCCAGTTGGGACGATCGGGGATCTAGCATTTTCTAGCTCGCATGACGCGGACTCCGAGGGTTCGGAGCTAGTGTCCAGAGAAGAGCCCGGCTTTGGGATGAATGCCGGTGACGCTATTCTCTCCGGTTCTCCAGTGTTGAGCTCTATAGCTGCAGAGAGTCCGGCGGGCTCTAGACTCCCGTCTTCGGACCTGGTGACGCGCTCCGGATCTAAGGCCGGAGCGGTGGATGGAGCCGCGAACCCTTGGAAGATCAAGTCTCCTCAGATATGGCGACATAGTTCACCAAAACTGATCTGGTGACCAGGGGTGTAGCTGTCGAACTGCCCTAGGTGGCCGACCGAGTTGGCATGCAGTGCGAAGCCGCCGAATACAAATATTTGGTCGGAGAGAAACATCTCCTTCCCGGCAGCATTGTTGTAGATGATCGATGGAGCCATCGAGCCTTTCGACGACGGCATAGTGGAACTCTCAATGAAAGCACCAATGTCGGTTTCAAAACCGGCAGATCTCGGGTAGGGGGTCCCGAACTGTGCGTCTAAGGATTGAAGGTAATAGGAAACAGGGACACGGTGTTTACCCAGGTCTGGGCCCTCTTGATGGAGGTAATACCCTACTTCCTGCTTGATTGACTTTGATGAGTATAAGGGTTACAAGAGTTGATCTACCTCGAGATCGTACTGGATAAACCCTAGATGTCTAGCCTGTATGATTATGATTGCCTCTACGGACCAAACCCTTCGGTTTATATAGACATTGGAGGGGGCTAGGGTTGTATAGAGTCAGTTTATAGATAAAGGAATCTTCATATCCGAGTGCCAAGCTTGCCTTCCACGCCAAGGAGAGTCCCATCCGGACACGGGGGAAAGCCTTCCATTTTGTATCTCACGGCCCATGAGTCCGGCCCATGTCACATAACCCGGACGCCCGAGGACCCCCTAATTCAGGACTCCCTCACCGACCACTCCTATTTATCCCCTGAGGTGTTTGCTCTAACGTGCCATGCTGATGTTGGTCATATCATGCATATGGCGCCTTGGATTGCTTACTTTATAGATCTTATATGTCATTATCTTAGTTTAGATTTGCTTTGTGTGAATGCCACATGTTTGGTTTCTATATCATATATGTGAATTATGCAATGCCATCTTCTTTAGCCAGGCATCATATACGTGAATCATGCAATGCCATCCTGTTTAACATGTCATCATATATGTGAATTGTATCAAGCCATACTATTTTTTTCCATAATGTATTCCATTTGTCGACAATGTTTGCACATTCATCTACTCTTCCTGTGCATCGGCCATTTGAGTCGGTCATGGGAAAATCTGGAGTGAAAACAAGGTCTTCTGAGTAGTCAGTGCTACTTGTCGATGTAGATTTCTTGTTGGTTACAGATAGCTCCTCGGAGGAGGATTCAGAGACAGATGACCAGTCATATCCCCCCTCCCTGAGGTGTATGCTCTAACTTGTTAAGGTTATATTGCTCATGCATATGGTGTCTTTCATTGCCATGCCATCTGCTTAGATTAGACATGCTTTGTGTGAATGCCTCCTGCTTGCTTTCTATATCTGATATGTGAATTATGAAATGTCATGTTTTTTAGCCAGTTATCATATATGTGAATTATGCACTGCCATCCTGTGTAGCCAGGCATCACATATGTTAATTATCTCATGCCGTCCTTTTTTATTACGTATTCCATTTGTCGACAATCTATGTATATTGAACTACTCTTCATGTGTATCAGCCATTTGAGCCGGTTATGGAAAAATCTGGAGTGAAAACAAGGTCTTCAGAGCAGGCAATGGTACCTGTTGAAGCATATATCTCGATGGTTACGGGTAGCTCCTCCGAGGAGGATTCGGACACAGATGACCAGTCCTATATCCCACCTGAGGTGTATGCTCTAACTTGCAATGTTTATATTTCTCATATCATGCATATGGTGTCTTGCATTGATAAGTTTAGACATATAGACACAATATTCAATGTCATCTGCTTAGTTTAGAGATCATACATGCGAGTGCCAACTGCTTAGTATATGAATCAATTATGTGAATTATATCATGCCATCCTGTATACTTGGACAACATGTATGTGAATTATTTCATCCAACCTATTTTACAAAGGCATCATATAGTTATGTCATGTCATCCTGTTTAGATACTCATCATATGTTGAATTATGCCATTATATCATGTTAAGTTATCCATCATATATTTGAAACAGTGTCATGATATCCTGTTTAGTTAGCCATCATATATGTGAAATTGTGTCATGCTGTCATGTTTGGTTAGACAACATATATGTGAATTACCACATCTGTCTATCATACAATGTCTGCTCATTCAATTTCTTTTCTTGTTTATCAGACATTTGAATTGGAGGGGGTGATGGCAATATCTAAGGGAATAAAACCCCGTTCTTCACAAAAGACAGTGCTACATGTTGATGCAGATAGAACCATGGTTGGACTGGCCCACGAACTAGCCCCACCATGCATAATCGAGACTCTTCCAGATTGTACACCTACACCGGTGGATAGAGAACCAGATACACCCCATCTAACCCCAACCCCAGCAGATAGTAACCCACTTCTAGTTGACACAACACCATGTCCACGACAGAGTACCCCCACACGGGCAGTTTGTAAAGCAACTGCAGTGCCAAAAGCATGAAGACCACCACAACGAACCCAAACTCCATGTTTAAAGCAGAAGAGCAATTCTTCTCAGGTCATATTTCGTAGCTATGGTCCATACATGTTCTCATGTCATGCACATTACAAGTGTTGCTAGTGTTGTGTAGTTTCCCACACTTATATTATGTCTATGCTGATGTGTCTTAAAAAGGTATGATTTGAACTGTGTCTGTATCTTGATTTGGCAACATAAACTAGAATGATATAGACAATACAGTGACCATAGTACATACATATATGTTTGTTTCATGTTGTTATCCTATCCACCTTACTACTGAACCGGTTTACCAAAATGAGTGTCATATACTACATACATATACTAGAATGCGAACAAAATATTGGAGAAGAGCACCCCATTATGCAATGGTAGAGAAATTAATGCAGATAAGGTTGAAGATAGTGAGACAACCTTGTTGGTCTCCAAGGAAGGTGATAAAAACTATCTTGTAGACAGTGAGACAACCCCAGAGTCACGCGTTGATGTAGTGTTCGAGTTACTAGCCACTACCACTGGCACAACCTCCTCGAACTCACTGCCTGAATCACTTCGGCTTCTTCAGTCTCAGCTACAAACTGAAAGGCATCAGTTAGCTGTGCTGTGGCAAGAAGTTGAAGGACTGAGGAAGTCCCTGCAGAATTCAGATGCATACTTTCTAGTGCAACAGCAAGCGCTGGATGATTTTAGCGTCAAACAAGAGAAAACTAATAAGCTTGCTAAGCTTCTTGCCAACATGGTGGGTGATACGCCTCCAACGTATCTATAATTTTTTATTGTTCCATGCTATTATATTATCTGTTTTGGATGTTTTATATGCATTAATATGTTATTTTATATTATTTTTGGGACTAACTTATTAACCTAGAGCCCAGTGCCAGTTTCTATTTTTTCCTTGTTTTTGAGCTTCGTAGAAAAGGAATACCAAACAGAGTCCAAACAGAATAAAACATTTGCGATGATTGTTCTTGGACCAGAAGACACCCCGGATACTTGGAGATCAAGTCAGAAGAGCCGCGAGGCGGCGCAAAGGGGGGAGGGCGCGCCCCCCTGCCTTGCCGCCTCCTCGGGACTCCTCTGACCTAACCCTTGGCCCTATATATTCACATATATTCCCAAACCACCAGAAGCATCCATGACAACACTTTTCCACTGCTGCAACCTTCTGTTCCCGTGAGATCCCATCTTGGGGCCTTTTCCGGCATCCTGTCGAAGGGTGATTCGATCATGGAGGGCTTCTACATCAACTCTATGTGCCTAAGCTTGGGGATTCCCAAGGCACCCCAAGGTAATATTCAAGGACAACCAAGAGCCTAAGCTTAGGGAGGCCCCGGAAGGCATCCCCTCTTTCGTCTTCGTCTATCGGTAACTTTACTTGAGGCTATATTTTTATTCACCACATGAAATGTGTTTTGCTTGGAGCGTCTTGTATGATATGAGTCTTTACTTTTTAGTTTGCCACAATCATCTTTGTTGTACACACCTTTTGAGAGGGACACGCATGAATCGTGATTTATTAGAATACTCTATGTGCTTCACCTATATCTTTTGAGCTAGGCAATTTTGCTCTAGTGCTTCACTTATATCTTTTTAGAGCACGGCGGTGGCTTTATTGTGTAGAAATTATTGAACTCATGATTCACTTACATTATTTTGAGAGTCTTCTTAAAAAGCTTGGTAATTTGCTTTGGTTATGAATTTAGTCCTAATATTATAGGCATCCAAGAGGGGTATAATAAAAACTTTCATATAAAGTGCATTGAATACTATGAGAAGTTTGATTCCTTATGATTGTTTTGAGATATAGAGATGGTGATATTAGAGTCATGCTAGTGAGTAATTGTGAATTGGTGAAATACTTGTGTTAAGGTTTGTGATTCTGTCGGCGTTCTGGGAACAGGGGTCCCCAGACTTGCCTGCCCGCGGCCCGCGGTGTGGCTTTGCTAGCAGGCCTGTACGACCCATCTTCGTCAATGAGGCATTCAACACCCTCGCGAGGGGCCAAGACTCGCGGGGCGGACGACGCAAGACCTCCTCAGGAGCGGCCTCACCGGGTTGCCTCGCCAGGAGCGGAGAAATCAAGGCGGGGCAAACCTCGCGAGGCTCTCATGACGTGAGCCATGACGATCAGGATCAGGCAGGCACCAGGACCGAGACCAGCAGGACGACAGGACGGAGGTCACCATGGAGCCCAATACGGCGTCATCACCAGAGCCCTTTGCAGGCGAAGACCGCTTTTGTCAAGATAGCTTGTACTAGTTGTCCCCTTTCAAATTGGTCGCCGTTGTTGGCACCCTTCCCACTCGATATTTTGGAAGAGGACCAGGGTCTATATAAGTAGAACTAGCCACCACAGTAGAGGCATCTGATCTTGAGCCAATCCTTAGCCACACACCGAACACAAGAACACCTCAACCTCAGGAGGTTGTTCTTCCCCTTGTACTATTCTTTATCAGCCCAAGTGGCAATCCACCACCACCACACTGGAGTAGGGTATTACACCACAACGGTGGCGCAAACCAGTATAAATCTCGTGTCTTTGTGTTGCGAGTTCATCGAGTTCGTCCGCAAGATCCTAGTGAGTTAGGGCATAGATCGGTAGGGAGAAAACTTCACGCGCACCCCAGTGTTCGAACCTTAAGGGTTTTGCCGAAACCCGTGATCCGACATTTGGCGCGCTAGGTAGGGGTGCGCCAAAGCTTCTCTTCCATTGATCTGCACTCCGCCTGCATGGCAGGCGCCCCGTCATCGCCTCCAACAGCCAGCATCGGCGACGGGGCCAGGGGCTCCGAGCCCTGGCCCCTGCCCTACGGCGGGTGCGGTGGCCAACCAAGTTTAAGCCGGAGATGTCGCCACGCTACGATGGTGCAGCGGACCCAACAGCTTTCCTGCTAGCATACGAGGAGGCCGTCCTTGAGGCCGGGGGTGACGACAAGGTCATGGCCAATTGGCTCCCCATGGCCCTCGCCGGCGAGCCGCATGCCTGGCTGCTCAACCTTCCCGGATCCACGGTGGCGTCTTGGGAGAAGCTGCGCGACCTCTTCACCGCACGCTATGCAGCACCGGCGCACCACGCGGTCGCGACCCTTCTAGGAGGCTCTCAGGCACCGCCTTCAGATCGCCACATCAAGACGTTCCTCCGCCAGGTCGGTGCCGCTTCTAAGCGCTCGGGGGCTCCGCCCAGCTGGGCTGCGTCTGAGGCCGACCTCACCTTTAGCTCAGAAGACCACCCCGTCACCACCGCCGGCTCGGGCATGCTTCCGATGCTCTGCACGCCCACCATCTGCCACGTGGCCATCTGTTGGGGAACGTAGTACTTTCAAAAAATTTCCTACGCACACGCAAGATCATGGTGATGCATAGCAACGAGAGGGGAGAGTGTTGTCTACGTACCCTCGTAGACCGAAAGCGGAAGCGTTATTTCAACGCAGTTGATGTAGTCGTACGTCTTCACGATCCGACTGATCCAAGCACCGTTACTCTGGCACCTCCGAGTTCTTGGCACACGTTCAGCTCGATGACGATCCCCGGGATCCGATCCAGCAAAGCTTCGGGGAGGAGTTCTGTCAGCACGATGGCGTGGTGACGATCTTGATGTTCTACTGTCGCAGGGCTTCGCCTAAGCACCACTACAATATGACCGAGGTGGAATATGGTGGAGGGGGCACCGCACACGGCTAAGGAACGATCACGAAGATCAACTTCTGTGTTCTAGGGTGCCCCCTGCCCCCGTATATAAAGGAGCAAGGGGGAGTGGCAGCCGGCCAGGAGGGGCGCGCCAGGGAGGAGTCCTCCTACCGGGAGTAGGACTCCCTCCTTTTCCTTGTCCAAGTAGGAGAGGGGGAAGGAAGGGAGAGAGGAGAGGAAGGAAAGGGGGGCGCCGCCCCCCCTCCTAGTCCAATTCGGACTAGAGGGGGAGGGGCGCGTGGCCTGCCCTGGGCGCCCCTCCTCTTCTCCAATTAAGGCCCATAAGGCCCATTAACCCCCGGGGGGTTCCGGTAACCCTCCGGTACTCCGGTTTTCTCCGAAATCACTCGAAACACTTCCGGTGTCCGAATATAGCCATCCAATATATCGATCTTTATGTCTCGACCATTTCGAGACTCCTCGTCATGTCCGTGATCACATCCGGGACTCCGAACAAACTTCGGTACATCAAAATACATAAACTCATAATGAAACTGTCATCGTAACATTAAGCGTGCGGACCCTACGGTTCGAGAACAATGTAGACATGACCGAGACACATCTCCGGTCAATAACCAATAGCGGAACTTGGATGCTCATATTGGCTCCTACATATTCTATGAAGATCTTTATCGGTCAGACCGCATAACAACATACTTGTTCCCTTTGTCATCTGTATGTTACTTGCCTGAGATTCGATCGTCGATATCTCAATACCTAGTTCAATCTCGTTACCGGAAAGTCTCTTTACTCGTTCTGTAATACATCATCTCGCAACTAACTCATTAGTTGTAATGCTTGCAAGGCTTATGTGATGTGCATTACTGAGAGGGCCCAGAGATACCTCTCCGACAATCGGAGTGACAAATCCTAATCTCGAAATACGTCAACCCAACATGTACCTTTGGAGACACCTGTAGAGCACCTTTATAATCACCCAGTTATGTTGTGACGTTTGGTAGCACACAAAGTGTTCCTCTGTAAATGGGAGTTGCATAATCTCATAGTCATAGGAACATGTATAAGTCATGAAGAAAGCAATAGCAACATATTAAACGATCGGGTGCTAAGCTAATGGAATGGGTCATGTCAATCACATCATTCTCCTAATGATGTGATCCCGTTAATCAAATGACAACACATGTCTATGGTTAGGAAACATAACCATCTTTGATTAACGAGCTAGTCAAGTAGAGGCATACTAGTGACGTTTAGTTTGTCTATGTATTCACACAAGTATTATGTTTCCGATTAATACAATTCTAGCATGAATAATAAACATTTATCATGATATAAGGAAATAAATAATAACTTTATTATTGCCTCTAGGGCATATTTCCTTTAGTCTCCCACTTGCACTAGAGTCAATAATCTAGATTACACAGTAATGATTCTAACACCCATGGAGCCTTGGTGCTGATCATGTTTTGCTCGTGGAAGAGGCTTAGTCAACGGGTCTGCTACATTCAGATCCGTATGTATCTTGCAAATCTCTATGTCTCCCACCTGGACTAGATCCCGGATGGAATTGAAGCGTCTCTTGATGTGCTTGGTTCTCTTGTGAAATCTGGATTCCATTGCCAAGGCAATTGCACCAGTATTGTCACAAAAGATTTTCATTGGACCCGATGCACTAGGTATGACACCTAGATCGGATATGAACTCCTTCATCCAGACTCCTTCGTTTGCTGCTTCCGAAGCAGCTATGTACTCCGCTTCACATGTAGATCCCGCCACAACGCTTTGTTTAGAACTGCACCAACTGACAGCTCCACCATTTAATGTAAACACATATCCGGTTTGCGATTTAGAATCGACCGGATCAGTGTCAAAGCTTGCATGAACGTAACCATTTACTATGAGCTCTTTGTCACCTCCATATACAAGAAACATATCCTTAGTCCTTTTCAGGTATTTCAGGATGTTCTTGACCACTGTCCAGTGATCCGCTCCTGGATTACTTTCGTACCTCCCTGCTAGACTTATAGCAAGACACACATCAGGTCTGGTACACAACATTGCATACATGATAGAGCCTATGGCTGAAGCATAGGGAACATCTTTCATTTTCTCTCTATCTTCTGCAGTGGTCGGGCATTGAGTCTTACTCAACTTCACACCTTGTAACACAGGCAAGAATCCTTTCTTAGCCTGATCCATTTTGAACTTCTTCAAAACTTTGTCAAGGTAAGTGCTTTGTGAAAGTCCAATTAAGCGTTTTGATCTATCTCTATAGATCTTAATGCCTAATATGTAAGCAGCTTCACCGAGGTCTTTCTTTGAAAAACTCTTATTCAAGTATCCCCTTATGCTATCCAGAAATTCTATATTATTTCCGATTAGTAATATGTCATCCACATATAATATCAGAAATGCTACAGAGCTCCCACTCACTTTCTTGTAAATACAGGCTTCTCCAAAAGTCTGTACAAACTCAAATGCTTTGATCACACTATCAAAGCGTTTATTCCAACTCCGAGAGGCTTGCACCAGTCCATAAATGGATCGCTGGAGCTTGCACACTTTGTTAGCTCCTTTTGGATCGACAAAACCTTCTGGTTGCATCATATATAGCTCTTCTTCCAGAAATCCATTCAGGAATGCAGTTTTGACATCCATCTGCCAAATTTCATAATCATAAAATGCGGCAATTGCTAACATGATTCGGACAGACTTAAGCATCGCTACGGGTGAGAAGGTCTCATCGTAGTCAATCCCTTGAACTTGTCGAAAACCTTTTGCGACAAGTCGAGCTTTGTAGACAGTAAAATTACCGTCAGCGTCAGTCTTCTTCTTAAAGATCCATTTATTCTCAATGGCTTGCCGATCATCGGGCAAGTCAACCAAAGTCCACACTTTGTTCTCATACATGGATCCCATCTTAGATTTCATGGCTTCAAGCCATTTTGCGGAATCTGGGCTCACCATCGCTTCTTCATAGTTCGTAGGTTCATCATGATCTAGTAGCATGACTTCCAGAACAGGACTACCGTACCACTCTGGTGCGGATCTTGCTCTGGTTGATCTACGAGGTTCAGTAGTAACTTGTTCTGAAGCTTCATGATCATTATCATCAGCTTCCTCACTAATTGGTGTAGGTGTCACAGAAACCGGTTTCTGTGATGTACTACTTTCCAATAAGGGAGTAGGTACAGTTACCTCATCAAGTTCTACTTTCCTCCCACTCACTTCTTTCGAGAGAAACTCCTTTTCTAGAAAGGATCCATTCTTGGCGACAAATGTCTTGCCTTCGGATCTGTGATAGAAGGTGTACCCAACAGTTTCCTTTGGGTATCCTATGAAGACACATTTCTCCGATTTGGGTTCGAGCTTATCAGCTTGAAGTTTTTTCACATAAGCATCGCAGCCCCAAACTTTCAGAAACGACAACTTTGGTTTCTTGCCAAACCACAGTTCATAAGGCGTCGTCTCAACGGATTTCGATGGTGCCCTATTTAACGTGAATGCGGCCGTCTATAAAGCATAACCCCAAAACGATAGCGGTAAATCTGTAAGAGACATCATAGATCGCACCATATCAAGTAAAGTACGATTACGACGTTCGAAAACACCATTACGTTGTGGTGTTCCGGGTGGCGTGAGTTGCGAAACTATTCCGCATTGTTTTAAATGTAGACCAAACTCGTAACTCAAATATTCTCCTCCACGATCAGATCGTAGAAACTTTATTTTCTTGTTACAATGATTTTCAACTTCACTCTGAAATTCTTTGAACTTTTCAAATGTTTCAGACTTGTGCTTCATTAAGTAGATATACCCATATCTGCTTAAATCATCTGTGAAGGTGAGAAAATAACGACATCCGCCACGAGCCTCAACATTCATTGGACCACATACATCTGTATGTATGATTTCCAACAAATCTGTTGCTCTCTCCATAGTACCGGAGAACGGCGTTTTAGTCATCTTGCCCATGAGGCACGGTTCGCAAGTACCAAGTGATTCATAATCAAGTGGCTCCAAAAGTCCATCAGTATGGAGTTTCTTCATGCGTTTTACACCGATATGACCTAAACGACAGTGCCACAAATAAGTTGCACTATCATTAGCAACTCTGCATCTTTTGGCTTCAACATTATGAATATGTGTATCACTACTATCGAGATTCATTAAACATAGACCACTCTTCAAGGGTGCATGACCATAAAAGATATTACTCATATAAATAGAACAACCATTATTCTCTGATTTAAATGAATAACCGTCTTGCATCAAACAAGATCCAGATATAATGTTCATGCTCAACGCTGGCACCAAATAACAATTATTTAGGTCTAATACTAATCCCGATGGTAGATGTAGAGGTAGCGTGCCGACGGCGATCACATCGACTTTGGAACCATTTCCCACGCGCATCGTCACCTCGTCCTTCGCCAGTGTTCGCTTAATCCGTAGTCCCTGTTTCGAGTTGCAAATATTAGCAACAGAACCAGTATCAAATACCCAGGTGCTACTGCGAGCTCTAGTAAGGTACACATCAATAACATGTATATCACATATACCTTTGTTCACCTTGCCATCCTTCTTATCCGCCAAATACTTGGGGCAGTTCCGTTTCCAGTGTCCAGTCTGCTTGCAGTAGAAGCACTCGGTTTCAGGCTTTGGTCCAGACTTGGGTTTCTTCTCTTGAGCAGCAACTTGCTTGCTGTTCTTTTTGAAGTTCCCTTTCTTCTTCCCTTTGCCCCTCTTCTTGAAACCAGTGGTCTTGTTGACCATCAACACATGATGCTCCTTCTTGATTTCTACCTCCGCAGCTTTTAGCATTGCGAAGAGCTCGGGAATTGTCTTATCCATCCCTTGCATATTATAGTTCATCATGAAGCTCTTGTAGCTAGGTGGAAGTGATTGAAGAATTCGGTCAATGACGCAATCATCCGGGAGATTAACTCCCATTTGAATCAAGTGATTATTATACCCGGACATTTTGAGTATATGCTCACTGACATAACTGTTCTCCTCCATCTTGCAGCTATAGAACTTATTGGAGACTTCATATCTCTCAATTCGGGCATTTGATTGAAATATTAACTTCAACTCCTGGAGCATCTCATATGCTCCATGACGTTCAAAACGTCGTTGAAGACCCGATTCTAAGCCGTAAAGCATGGCACATTGAACTATCGAGTAGTCATCAGCTTTGCTCTGCCAGACGTTCTTAACGTCGTCAGTTGCATCAGCAGCAGGCCTGGCACCTAACGGTGCTTCCAGGATGTATCTCTTCTGTGCAGCAATGAGGATAATCCTCAAGTTGTGGACCCAGTCCGTGTAATTTCTACCATCATCTTTCAACTTTGCTTTCTCAAGGAACGCATTAAAATTCAACGGAACAACAGCACGTGCCATCTATCTACAATCAAACATAACAAGCAAGATACTATCAGGTACTAAGTTCATGATAAATTTAAGTTCAATTAATCATATTATTTAAGAACTCCCACTTAGAAAGACATCCCTCTAATCTTCTAAGTGATCACGTGATCCAAATCAACTAAACCATAACCGATCATCACGTGAAATGGAGTAGTTTTCAATGGTGAACATCGCTATGTTGATCATATCTACTATATGATTCACGCTCGACCTTTCGGTCTTAGTGTTCCGAGGCCATATCTGCATATGCTAGGCTCGTCAAGTTTAACCTGAGTATTCTACGTGTGCAAAACTGGCTTGCACCCATTGTAGATGGACTTAGAGCTTATCACACCCGATCATCACATGGTGTCTGGGCACGACGAACTTTGGCAACGGTGCATACTCAGGGAGAACACTTTTATCTTGAAATTTAGTGAGAGATCATCTTCTAATGCTACCGTCAATCAAAGCAAGATAAGATGCATAAAAGATAAACATCACATGCAATCAATATAAGTGATATGATATGGCCATCATCATCTTGTGCTTGTGATCTCCATCTCCGAAGCATCGTCATGATCACCATCGTCACCGGCGCGACACCTTGATCTCCATCGTAGCATCGTTGTCGTCTTGCCAATCTTATGCTTCTACGACTATCGCTACCGCTTAGTGATAAAGTAAAGCATTACAGGGCGATTGCATTGCATACAATAAAGCGACAACCATATGGCTCCTGCCAGTTGCCGATAACTCGGTTACAAAACATGATCATCTCATACAATAAAATTTAGCATCATGTCTTGACCATATCACATCACAACATGCCCTGCAAAAACAAGTTAGACGTCCTCTACTTTGTTTGTTGCAAGTTTTACGTGGCTGCTACGGGCTTAAGCAAGAACCAATCTTACCTACGCATCAAAACCACAACGATAGTTTGTCAAGTTGGTGTTGTTTTAACCTTCACAAGGACCGGGCGTAGCCACACTCGGTTCAACTAAAGTTGGAGAAACTGACACCCGCCAGCCACCTGTGTGCAAAGCACGTCGGTAGAACCAGTCTCGCGTAAGCGTACCCATAATGTCGGTCCGGGCCGCTTCATCCAACAATACCGCCGAACCAAAGTATGACATGCTGGTAAGCAGTATGACTTATATCGCCCACAACTCACTTGTGTTCTACTCGTGCATATAACATCAAACCATAAAAACCTAGGCTCGGATGCCACTGTTGGGGAATGTAGTAATTTCAAAAAAATTCCTACGCACACGCAATATCATGGTGATGCATAGAAACGAGAGGGGAGAGTGTTGTCTACGTACCCTCGTAGACCGAAAGCGGAAGCGTTATTTCAACGCGGTTGATGTAGTCGTACGTCTTCACGATCCGACCGATCCAAGCACCGTTACTCCGGCACCTCCGAGTTCTTGGCACACATTCAGCTCGATGACAATCCCCGGGCTCCGATCCAGCAAAGCTTCTGGGAGGAGTTCTATCAGCACGACGGCGTGGTGACGATCTTGATGTTCTACTGTCGCAGGGCTTCGCCTAAGCACCGCTACAATATGACCGAGATGGAATATGGTGGAGGGGGCACCGCACACGGCTAAGGAACGATCACGAAGATCAACTTCTGTGTTCTAGGGTGCCCCCCTGCCCCCGTATATAAAGGAGCAAGGGGGAGGGGCGGCCGCCCAGGAGGGGCGCGCTAGGGAGGAGTCCTACTCCTACGGGAGTAGGACTCCCTCCTTTTCCTTGTCCAAGTAGGAGAGGGGGAAGGAAGGGAGAGAGGAGAGGAAGGAAAGGGGGGGCGCCCCCCTCCTAGTCCAATTCGGACTAGAGGGGGAGGGGGCGCGCGGCCTGCCCTGGCCGCCCCTCCTCTTCTCCACTTAAGGGCCATAAGGCCCATTAACCCCCGGGGGGGTTCCGGTAACCCTCCGGTACTCCGGTTTTCTCCGAAATCACTCGGAACACTTCCGGTGTCCGAATATAGCCGTCCAATATATCGATCTTTATGTCTCGACCATTTCGAGACTCCTCGTCATGTCCGTGATCACATCCGGGACTCCGAACAAACTTCGGTACATCAAAATACATAAACTCATAATGAAACTGTCATCGTAACGTTAAGCGTGCGGACCCTATGGTTCGAGAACAATGTAGACATGACCGAGACACATCTCCGGTCAATAACCAATAGCGGAACCTGGATGCTCATATTGGCTCCTACATATTCTACAAAGATCTTTATCGGTCAGATCGCATAACAACATACGTTGTTCCCTTTGTCATCGGTATGTTACTTGCCCGAGATTCGATCGTCGGTATCTCAATACCTAGTTCAATCTCGTTACCGGCAAGTCTCTTTACTCGTTCTGTAATACATCATCTCGCAACTAACTCATTAGTTGTAATGCTTGCAAGGCTTATGTGACGTGCATTACCGAGAGGGCCCAGAGATACCTCTCCGACAATCGGAGTGACAAATCCTAATCTCGAAATACGTCAACCCAACATGTACCTTTGGAGACACCTGTAGAGCACCTTTATAATCACCCAGTTACGTTGTGACATTTGGTAGCACACAAAGTGTTCCTCCGGTAAACGGGAGTTGCATAAGCTCATAGTCATAGGAACATGTATAAGTCATGAAGAAAGCAATAGCAACATACTAAACGATCTAGCTCCGGTGAGGTGTACGACGACGAGGCTGGAGCAGGACAAGACAAACAATTTTAATCTGAAGTGGGAGTCTAATAGCATCTACAATAGATGATGTAAAATACACCACCAAAAAGTGCTAGATGTAAAATGCATCAGCCGCGCCGCGGCCGCTCCGACAGATGTTTTAAATACTATTGACTCCGAACTTAACTAAAGAAACTAAACTTTAAAGTCAAAACTGAATTTTACTGTCGAAACTGAGTTTTACTGACGAAACTGATTGAACTAGTAGAGAGCACTGCAATAGAAGTTTAGGGTGTTCGAGCACTGGTAGCAGAGAAGCAGTGATCTAAATCAGCAGCCACTCGAGCAGGGAACGCACTAGCAGAGAGTAGCTCATGCAGCAGCATCGTGAACGAGTGCTAAAGCAGTATCTCCTGTAGCTGCCACAGGTCGTGTAGCAGCAACAACAACAGCGTGAGTGAGAACAAGAGCAGAGCAGAGCAGCATCACGAATGAGAGCAAGAGCGGAGCAGCAGCACAAACAAGAGCAAGAGCGGAGCAACAACACAAATGAGAGCAAGAGCGGAGTAGCAGCATGATCGATGACAAGAGCAGAGCAGAGCAGCAACAACAACGAAAGCGAGAGCAGAGGTGCGGCGCGATCGACACCAAGAGCAGAGCCGCAGCACGAGCGAGAGCTAGAGCAGTAGCAGCAGCAGTGCGAGCTAGTGTTGGCGTGGAAGTCACCGGAGAGGAAGTAATGACATGTGGGAGAGACGCCATGGAGGAAGTGGCCGGCGACGGCACCGTTGATGGAGACCCGCATGGCTGCTCATTATCGAGCACCAATAGCCCCGTGAGATCGAATAAAAGATGAAATGCAGTGGTGAGGGTAGAACCTCCTTGGTGGCACCGAGTAGGCCTCGGCTTCATCGGAGTAATTGGTGAGGGTGTTGCTGTTCCGGTGGGGCAGGTGAAGACAGTGTTGTGGGGATGGAGGTGGTGCGATAGACGAGGCGAACATCGGGGCAGCTCCTTGGAGGTGGAGGACGGTGCGGCTGATCCTGCGGGATGACGAGATCGACGAAGGATCCTCATCCGTTGCGGTGGATGAGGGACGTCGAGTTGTTGCTGTGGACGACATCGTCGGGGAAGGGGCTCCGACTGGGTGGCGATCGGGAGGCCGACGGAGGAGCGTGGGTTTCATGGGTTTTGGCAGCCTCAGTGTACAAAGGGGGGCGAAGGGGAAGGTAGGGGGAGCCATGGCTTAGGGACGCGCTTGTCCGAAATGTGGGGTAAGTTATGAACGTACCCCCACCGGTTTTGACCATGCGATGTCGAGGCGGCATTTCCGGCTGAGGGGTACAAGGAGGATTTCATGTGTCTGAGCTATGGGGTCGATTTTGGATGAGGAGGGAGTTTTTGCGCGCATCAAAATTTTGGTATAACAAGGCGCGACGCGGGTTGAAGAGGCGGGAGTTTCGCAGCAGAAGAGACAAAAGATACTCTAGCTTGAAAATTTCGGCATAACAAGGCGCGGATTCCATGTTCGGCTGAACAAACTAAATGTGTAAAAAAGAAGACAATTCATACAAGACACAAGAGAGTCATGTCCCCTTTTACTATATTGCTATAAACGCCATTGAAAAACTATAAGGAAAACGTAATTTTTTGGGGGAGAACAAGATTAGCCTGTACAATACCAAATCAATTCGCACTTCCCTCAACAACAACAGAAAACAAATCAATTCGCACCACAAGAAAGAGTCATGTCCCTTTTTATATGATTACAAATGCAAGGATGTCAAAATTCAATTTTTGAATCCTTGTTATGTTGGATTTGAATATATTGTTAGGTGATCTTGTGGTTTATAATGGATGTAGTCCTACATTTTGATCTTCCATCTTATATGAACATTTTACTCCACCGTATGAATATATATATTGTTGTCTACCATATGGACTAAATTTGAATCAATTTTCCTTATTGAAAATGATTGTTGTCAAGTTATACCATCATTTAAATATTATCTTGATAACAAAAAACTTGCATATAGTAGTAATCATATTTAAAAATGAACTACATGTACCATACAATCTCCAATTCAAATATTTGTTTCCATTTTATGTTGAATTCAAATCACAGTACATTGGTCTAGGTAGTGAGATGTTCGGGATAATTTAAACCCTATTTTCATATGTATAAAATTTGGCCGAATTGGGACAAGTTTTGGTATAAGCTTCTTGCAAACAGGAGCTTCTCTCAAGAATCCTCGTGGTTCCAAGAGGGAACGTGTCTCCTTTTTGTGCGAAACGATATACGTTGCCACCCCCTGATTTTCTTTACAGAGGCAACATAGAACTATATGAGTGCCATGTTAAATTTTGGAATTATTCTGGGTTCGTTTGGCCTTTTTTATACATTAATTGAGTTTCTAGTCATTTAATCTGCATAATTCAAATTTGAACTGCAAGCACATGCTCCAGTGCACCAAAGTTGGTTGAAAAATCACATGTGTGTCCTTTGGTGAATTTCTAGGTCCCATGCAAGAAATGGGAATGAAATTCAAACATCTGGGCATTCTACATTAAGAAACTTGGTTTTTAAATTCCTGTAAATCCAAAACTCGCCTGAAAATCATGAAACCTGGCATGGTGTCATGTCATGGCACTAACATGCGGTGGTAAAAATTGGCCGAATTGGAACAAGTTTTGGTATAAGCTTATTGCAAACCGGAGCTTCTCTCAAGAAGGCTCGTGGTTCCGAGAGGGAACGTGTCACCTTTGTGTGCGAAACGATATATGCTGCCTCCCCCCCCCCCAATTTTCTTTACAAAGGCAACATATAACTATATGAGTGCCATGTTAAAATTTGGAATTAATCCTGGTCCGTTTGGCCTTTTTATACATTAATTGAGTTTCTGGTCATTTAATGTGCATAATTCAAATTTGAACTGCAAGCACATGCTCTAGTGCACCAAAGTTGGTCGAAAAATCACATGTGTGTCCTTGGGTGAATTTCTAGGTCCCATGCTAGAAATGGGAATGAAATTCAAACATCTGGGCGTAGTGGCTGGGCCGAGAACATTGAGAAACTTGGTTTTTAAATTCTTGTAAATACTAGTGGGAATTTTTCATTATAGAACTTGGCTTGTATATTCCGATGATGGGCTTCCTCAAATTTCCAAAGTCTTCATGAGCAAGCAAGTTGGATGCACACCCACTTAGTTTTCTGTTTGAGCTTTCATACACTTATAGCTCTTAGTGCATCAGTTGCATGGCAATCCCTACTCCTAGCATTGACATCAGTTGATGGGCATCTCCATAGCCCATTGGTTAGCCGCGTTGATGTGAAACTTTCTCCTCTTTTGTCTTCTCCACACAACCTCCAACAACATATTCTATTCCATCCATAGTGTTATATCCATGGCTTGCACTCATGTATTGCGTGGGGGTTGAAAAAGCTAAAGCGCGTTAAAAAGTTTGAACCAATTGCTCAGCTTGTCATCGGGGTTGTGCATGATAAATACTTTGTATTAAGAAGATGGAGCATGATAAGGCTATATGATTTTGTAGGGATAACATTATTTAACATTGATATTTTTAAAGACATGATTGTTTGTTGGGATGCCCCAGTATTACTGCATTTATGTCAAACTATAGACTATTGCTTTGAATCACTCGTGTCTTAATATTAAGGCCATGATTAGATTATATGATCAAGATTATGCTAGGTAGCATTCCACATCAAAAATTATCTTTTTTTATCATTTACCTACTCGAGGACGAGCAAGAATTAAGCTTGGGGATGTTGATACGTCTCCGTCGTATCTATAATTTTTGATTGTTTTGTGCCAATATTCTACAACTTTTACATATTTTTGGCAACATTTTATATCATTTTTTGGGACTAAGATATTGATCCAGTGTCGTGTGTCAGTTCCTCTTTGTTGCTTGTTTTTTGTTTCACAGAATACCCATACCAAACAAAGTCCAAACGCGATAAAAATTTATAGAGATTTATTTTGGATTGTGATTTTTGGGAAATAGAATCAATGCGAGATGATGCTCGAGGGGCCCACAAGATCAGGAGGCACGCCCCCTACCCTGGGTGCGGCCATCTAGTTTGCGGGCCCCCTGTAAGGCGGTTGGTGCCCTTCTTTCGCCGCAAGAAAGATAGTATCCGGAAGAAAATCGTGTTAAAATTTCAGCCCAATCAGAGTTACGGATCTCCGGAAATTTAAGAAACGGTGAAAGGCCAGAAAACAGGAACGCGAAACCGAAGATACACAGAGAGATAAATACAATCACAGAGGTCCTCCCGCCCCTCTGCTGCCATGGAGGCCATGGACCAGAGGAAAAACCTCATCCCATCTAGGAGGAGCTCAAGGAAGAAGAATAAGAAGGAGGGGGTCTCTCTCCCCCTCTCTACCGGTGGCGCTGGAACGCCGTTGGGCCATCATCGTGACGACAATCTACACAAATCACTTCACTGCCGTCATCACCAACTCTCTCCCCCTCTATGTAGTGGTGTAGCCTCTATTTTACCCACTGTAATCTCGACTTAAACATGGTCCTCAATGCTATATATTATTATCCACATGCATATGATCACAATGGTAGGGCTGCACCACCACCTCAGGTACGAGATCATGACCATGTTCCTAAACTAAAATTGAATATTCTGCCATTTGAGGGTAGATACGTTCCTGATGTATATCTTACTTGGGAGTTAGGAACAGAACAATGTTTTACATGTTTACAATATCCCGAGGATAGACGTGTTGCTGTTGCTGTTTGTGCATTCACTAGTTTTGCTTGTGTTTGGTGGTCTGAACATTGTAGATTATATCATCATAATATCTCAAGTACTGGCTGCTTTGAAAAATGCTATGGATACTCATTGGGTTCCACCATATTGTCAACATTAATTACTTCAAAAATTGCAGCATTTAAGACAAGGAAAAAATTGTAAAGGAATATTATCAGGAATTACAAACTAGCATGATTAGATGTGGTATTGTTGAGGATAATGAAGCTATGCTTGCACACCTTATTGTTGGGTTAAATAGAGAGATTTAGACCATTTTAGAGTATAAGGATTATAATAATATCACTCGTTTATTCCATCTTGCTTGCAAAGCTGAACGCGAAGTGCAGGATCGACATGCATTGGTACGAAATAATTTCTCTATAGGTCGATCATCATCATGGACACCCCGTGCATTCTCTACTTGGACACTTTCTACATTGGCACCTCCATATGATACCACCTCCAACCGTGGTACAAGAAAGTAGGCACAACCACCACTGTCTGCCAAGAGCACACCGACCGAGCTTGCACAAAGCTCTTCTTCATCTATGGCATCAACAGGGCAAACACATCATGTTATATGTCGTCGTTACAAGGGTGGAGGTCACTATGCGAGAAAATGTCCATCTCCGCGAGTGATGATTGTTACTGAGGATGGTGGGTATGAGTCCGCTAGTGACTATGATGAGGAGACTTTAGCTCTTATTACAAGTGAAGATCACGGTGAAGATGATTTTGAACAAGAGACGCAATATATGGCTCCTAAAGACGCTAACAGATATGAAAGTTTATTTGCTCAATGTGTTTTGAGTGTGCAGGTCACCCAAGCTGAGCAAAATCAGAGGGACAATTTGTTCCATACAAAGGGAGTTGTGAAGGAATGTTTTGTTTGCGTCTTCATGGATGGAGGGAGCTGCAACAACTTGGCTAGCATGGAGATGGTGGACAAGTTGTATCTCACCACAAGAACACATCCACATCCTTGTTATATCCAATGGTTCAACAACAGCGACAAGGTTAAGGTAACACGTATTGTTCGTGATTTTAGTCTAGCTACATATGTTGATTATGTTCATTATGATGTGGTACCCATGCAAGCATGTTCCTTATTACACGGTAGACCATGGCAATTTGATAAAAAAATCTGTACACTATGGTAGAAACAATCAGTATACTCTTGTTCATAAGGATAAACATATTACTTTGCTTCCAATTCCTCATGATTCCATTTTGAAAGATGATAATAGAGCTAGTAAAGCAAAACATGAGCAAAATAAGAGTGAAAATTAGATTGTGGCAAAAGAATTTGAGCAACAAATCAAGCCTAATAACAAACCATCATCTCATGTTGCCTCTAAAATTAAATAGAAAAGTGGATGTTTGCTTGCCACCAAATCTGTATTTGTTGATATAGATTTCAACAAATCTATTTGGTATGCTTTTGTGTCCAGAGAGGCATTATTTTCATTTGAGGACGTGCCACCCTCTTTGCCTCCTGCTGTGACTAACATTTTGCAGGAGTTCGCTGACGTGTTTCCACAAGACGTGCCACCGGGATTACCACCTATTCGAGGGATTGAGCATCAGGTTAACTTAATTCCCGGTGCTTCGCTACCCAACCATGCGCCATACTGCACCAATCCAGAAGAGATTATATATGCCACTACTAGGAGAAAGCTTATAGATAGAATCTTAGCAGTAGCGCAGGCTGACGGTTCAGCGCTACTCCTACTTAGTAGTAGCGCCGTGTATGAACCAGCGCTACAAGTAGTAAAGTAGCAGTAGCGCAGGCCATCCGAGCAGCGCTATTGCTAAGTTGTCCCATCACCATCTACCGGGGCTATCCATAGTAGTAGCGCTTGTCCAAAACCAGCACTACTCCTACTCCCATAGCAGTAGCGCGTGTTGATGGCCCACGCTTCCGCTATGTGTACATGGTGCCAGCAGGTGGGCCCCGCTTAGCAGCAGCGCCTGGCCACTGACACGCTACTGCTATGGAGCTTCGTAGTAGTGTTATTAACCATCTCGCATTCATAGTAGACACCTTTTCTCCCACCCTCCCCCTTTCCCCTCTCCCTCCTCTACCTCCCTCACTTAGTTCTTCCTTCTCCTACCTCTATTCTCTCCCAATTAATGCCCCCATCCACCATCTCCTCCATTAATTACCTCTCTTTCTCTCTAGCTTCTTCCTCACTTGATTTGTCTCTCCCTACTTCCCTTTCCCCACTCCTACCTTTGTCTGACTAGCTAGCTCTCCCTGCCTCTCCACTACTTAGGTAGAGCATCTCCTTACAACTAGATTGGCCCATTTTAGAAGTAAGCCATGCACCGGCCGCCATATACCGTGTGCTCGATCCCCCTCTCGGGACGATAGGTGAGTAAAAACTTGTGCTTTGTAAGAATGGAAATATGTGTCTTTCGCTATGATGGTGGGAATGTGTGTGTGGCACGAGCTGTTGCCTATGTGTAATTGTCGGACTGTGCGTGACATGAGTTGCCTATGTTTTGTCGAAATGTCGATTTATTTCCGTTTGGGCAAACTCTATATGTACTTTTTAGGGAAGGTCATGCTGAATTTTTGTATGACTTTTATGCATGCATGCAATGATGCGTTTATAATCCTTTTGCTTATTAATTTTACCGCGCAAGCGATCATGAAGGTCAGCGGAACGCTGGTGGAAAAATGGTTGGATACGCGGTGCATGACATGTATGAAAATAATCGAAAGGAGATTTTATGTCCGTGTCGAAGATGCAAAGGAGGAGTCTTGCTCGACCCCTTTCAGGGAGGGCGTTTGAAAGTGCACCTGCTCATGCATGGTTTCATGGATGGCTATACTTGGTGGATAAGTGATAATGATGACGTCGATAGGGCAGCCAATAATGACATTGGGCCAGACGAATAGATGATGACCAATAATGGCGGCGGAGAAGAGGCCGTACATGATGGTGGAGAATAGGCCGGACATGATGGTGGAGAAGAGGTTGGACATGGAGGCGGAGAAGATGCCAGACATGACGGAGAAGCCACAGACTTGCCACAACCTTCTTCGGTACTAAGTTCAATCATGGAGGACCCTCATGTTTGAGACCTGCTTCGCAAGAAGACAACTAGCGACAGAGCTACTTCTAGAGAGGAGTCCAAGCTTCAGCAACTGGAGGAAGACTTGAAGAGTCCATTATATGGTGGTTGCAATCCAGAGGTGAGCCGCTTGAGTTTCATGCTGGAACTTCTAAAGACGAAGGCTAAAAACAAATGGACCGACAGAAGCCTCGATGAGCTTCTCAAGTATCTAAAGAAGGTTGTCCCCGCATGGAACCTATGTCCTACTAGTGTCGATGAGGCCAAGAAAATTGTGTGCCCTCTTGATCTTCCGCACATTAGATACCACACATGCATCAACGATTGCATCCTTTATCGGAAGGAGCACATGGAAAAAACCTGTTGTCTGGTGTGTAATGCTTCTCATACAAGAACGCGGGAAAGAAATTTCCTCAGAAAGTTGTATGGTACTTACCGATCACTCACCGTCTGCAGCGTTATTTCGTAGATCCTAAGGAAACAAAGCTAATGCATTGGCACGTGGAGAGGAGAAAGCCCGGCGATGGAGATGATCTGAACCTAAGACACCTCACGGATGCAAGCCAGTGGAGAGCATTCAATGCCACATATCGATATTTCGCAGGAGATGCAAGGAACATAGTGCTTGGCACTAGTACCGATGGCATGAATCCGTTTGGAAACCAGAACACCAGCCATAGCACATGGACCTTGTTTGTATGGATGGACAACCTCCCCCTGGTTGTGCATGAAGACAAAGTACATACACATGAGCATGCTGATTCAAGGGCCGAAACAACCAGGAAATAATATTAATCTGTATCTGGGGCTACTGAAAGAGGAGTAAGAAATGTTATGGAAAACACTGGTCAAGACATGGGACGACAAAAAAGGAGAGTATTTCTATATGAGAGCCACGCCGATGACAATGGTGCACGACTATCTCGGTTACGGATATCTCGCAGGACAAGTGTGCCACGAATATTGTGGATGCACCAGGTACATGGATGATACAACGTCTCAGCAGCTAACGAAAGATGGCGGGTCTAGGAGAATCGTGTACATGGGGCATCGAAGATGGCTCGAGAAGGATGACCCATGGAGAAACTGTGGAGATCTATTCAGTGGTGAGGCTGAGCATCGAGGACCTCCACGTAACAGGAGCGGCGCCAAAATCTATGGGTTGTTGAAAAACTAGGAAGAGTGCCCCTCACCGGGAAGATGAAAAAAGTACCGGAGCCACTGCTGAAGGTATGGAAAACGAGGTTAGTTCTCTGGGACTTGGAGTAATGGCCCAAACTCGACACGCCTCATTGCCTTGATCAAATACATGTCATGAATAATGTCCCAGAGAGTTTGCTTGGGACACTGATGAACATGCCGGACAAGACCAAGGATGGGCCGAACGCAATAAAAGACTTAGAAGATTTGAAAATCAGGGCAGATCTCCACATGCTCGGTAAAAATTTGTGGGAGAACACGAAGACGGAGACGGAGGCAGGGGACAGGGACTAAACAATCAACAAAAAGGAAGAGAAATATTTCCCCCCTTCTTGCTTCACCGTAAGTCCAAAGGAGATGGATCAATTCTTCAAGTTCCTTACCGGAATCAAAGTTAGCTCCGGTTACTGTGGGAAGATAATCAGATTTCTAGACACGAAGAACAAAAGGTTCGACAGTATGATGTCTTGTGACTATCACATGATGATGGCGCAGATACTTCTTGTTGCCATTAGAGGGATAACGGACTAGCACGTTCGTGACACAGTTACTGATCTCTGCAACTTTTTCGACGTTATCTCTCAAAAGTCGATAAGTGTGAAGCAACTCCGAAGGCTACAGGAAGAGATTGTTGTCATACTAAATGAGCTTGAGATGTACTTCCCACCCTTGTTTTTTGACGTCATGGTGCATCCGTGTGTCCACATTGTGGATGACATCATCGACCTTGGCCGACATTCCTGCACAGCATGATGTTGTTCGAGAGGATGGATGGGATCATCAAAGGATTAGTTCGTAACATGTCCCGTCCGGATGGAAGAATCGTTCAGGGCTTTCTTACCCAAGAGTGCATCTCCTTCTGCAAGAATTATCTAGGCGTCGGAGACCCTATTGTTGGTGTGCCCGTCAACAAGCACCTTGGGAGGCTCGGAGGTGAAGGTCACACTGTCGGTGTCAAAACCGGCGGATCTCGGGTAGGGGGTTCCGAACTGTGCGTCAAGGTCGGATGGTAACAGGAGACAAGGGACACTTTATTTTACCCAGGTTCAGGCCCTCTCGATGGAGGTAAAACCCTACTCCTGCTAGATTAATATTGATGATATGGGTAGTACAAGAGTGGATCTACCACGAGATCAAGGAGGCTAAACCCTAGAAGCTAGCCTATGGTATGATTTTGTATGATGATGGTTGTCCTACGGACTACAACCCTTCGGTTTATATAGACATCGGATAGGGTTAGGGTTACACAGAGTCGGTTACAATGATAGGAGATCTCGAATATCCGCACACCTAGCTTGCCTTCCACGCCAAGAAAAGATCCTTCCGGACACGGGACGAAGTCTTCAACTTTGTATCTTCATAGTCCTGGAGTCCGGCTAAAGGTATAGTTCGGCTATCCGAACACCCCCTAATCCAGGACTCCCTTAGTAGCCCCTGAACCAGGCTTCAATGACGACGAGTCCGGCACGTAGATTGTCTTCGGCATTGCAAGGCGGGTTCCTCCTCCAAGTTCTTCAAGAAGATTAAAAACACCACAGAATAGTGTCCGGCTCTGCAAAATAAGTTTCCACATATTGCCATACAGAGAATAATATTAACACAAATCAAATCTGCTGACGTATCCCACAGTGCATCATAACACTGCGGCCAAGCCTTCTATAAATTGTTTTCATCGTTCCACCTCAGCCCGTATAGCGAGGCGATTTCCTTGGCACGTCTTGTTGAAGCAGAGATCGTGTGCCCCCCTTTAACGGGATTCTCATTAATACGGATGTGGGTAACCCAATCACGCCATTTACCGCGGCGTTTGGGAGGCAAGTGAGTTTTATTAGGTAGGTGAGGACGCCTAACCGTACCTGCTTATATAAAGGGATAAGGATTCCCCCTTTTAACCTACGCCTTCTTCCTTCTTTGCCAATCCATCTCTCGCGCACTCAAGCTCCAGCGCCCAAGTCCGCTCTTCTTCCTCAACCTTCTCCAACAATGTCCGGAGCGGGAGGCAAGTGGATGGTCTCCTCCGTTACGGAGGCTCAAGTAAAAAGGCTAAGGAAAGCCGGATACTTATCCAAGGATATCCCGCATCGGCTTCCTGATAAGGGGCAGCTTCTTCCTACCCCAAGGCCCCATGAGAGGGTGGTTTTTCTCCCCCACTTCCTCCGCGGACTGGGCTTTCCACTTCACCCATTTGTCTGGGGGCTCATGTTCTACTACGGCCTAGATTTTCACGATCTGGCCCCGAACTTCGTCCTCAACATCTCGGCGTTTATCGTCGTGTGTGAGGCCTTTCTCCGCGTCCGCCCCCACTTCGGCCTCTGGCTCAAGACCTTCAACGTCAAGCCCAAGGTGGTGTCCGGCACCCAGGCAGAGTGCGGAGGTGCTATGGTTGGCAAGATAGCCAACGTCCTCTGGTTCGATGGCTCCCTCGTGGAGTCCCTAAAGGGCTGGCAGGCAGGGTGGTTTTACATCACCGAGCCCCGCGATCCGAAATGGGTCGCGGCCCCTGAGTTCAGATCCGGACCCCCCACGCGGCTCATGTCCTGGAAAGAGACAGGCCTGTCGTGGGGCAACGAGGAAGAAGTGACTGGGTTGCAAACATGCATCCAGTCCCTGGTGGACAAGCCAATCCGGCTTGCCAACATAGTCCAGGTCATGCTCGTTCGCCTGATCCTCCCGTGCCAAGAACGGGATTTTACATTGTGGGAATTTGACCCGGTGCAGCACCAGACCCTCAGTAGGCTCTTCGACACGACGTATGAAGACATCTGGAAGGTGCTAACCAAAGGCGCCGAGTCCCCCACATCCGCCTCCGAGGATCGCGGATACAGCTCGCAGCGTATTGCCGGTGAGGTAAGCTATCTATACCTTTGACAGGTTCGTTAAGCTCTTCTTCATAGATTATCTCTATGCGGGATCTAAACCCCCTTTTACCTTTGACAGGCTTGGCTGGAGATATCCGGACCAATTAACTGTCCAGCCCCTCTGCCCGAAGACCCGGCCCCAGCTCTCTTGGTGAAGCTAATGGCTCCGGCACCTTACGTGGTGCCAGAGAGGAAGGCCAAGAAGAAGAAAACCACCGGGACTCGAAAAAGTTCCCGTAAAATGGTGGTGTTGGACTCGTCATCCAACGAGTCCGCAACGCCCTCCTCTCGCGAAAACGAGGAGGAGGAACAAGGAATCTCTCCCCCTCCAGCAAGGGGAGCGAAGAAGAACAAGGCTGCCCCAACAGGGGAGGCCGAGGGGTCAAGGAAAAGGAAGACCCCTCCGCTGGACTACTCCCACGACGCCGAAGAGGGAGGAGAGGAGTGGCCGGACAGGACCAAGCGTCCGGCGAAATCGTAAGTATTTATACACCAGGGTAACTCATGATACCCCTTTTTTTTGTGTGCGGCTTTCCCTGATATCGCACGCATTTTATGCAGCCCGCCCCGGGCCGAACTCGACGACTCGTCGAGCGGCTCCTTGGATTCATCGGACGTGAACTCTGTTCCGCCCGCGGTCTCCCCCCGCGGGGCGGACGACGCCGAAGTGGCGCCCCGCCAAGCTTCGGGGCGGGATGAGATGGTCCTGGAGGAGCCACAAGGCAATCCTCCGGACCCTAGGAGTGAAGGGGATGAAACTCTCCAGGGCTCCAAGTCCGGCTTTATGCCGGACACCGCGCCGGACTCGACAGTCCCGGTCCGCGGCGGGCGAACTCCTTCCAAGAGGAGCAAGCCATCCGAGCCGGCGGCCTCCGTCCAACCGGAGGTGCCGGACAATTTGCTGGCGGTGCTTGAGGGCGCCGCCATCGACGAGAAGCACCGTACTGTTATGAGTACGGTGATCCAAAGGATTCAGTCCGCCAAGAACGGACTGAATGAAGCTTGTGCTAGCCTTCTAACAGGCTTCGAGGTAAGTAAAAAATGTGCCAATTTATTTACCGCATAGACAGTAGCCCCTGATGCTCTGTTTGGTGTTCGGAAAGAAAAGCCGGATAGAGGATCTAATAATTTTTGCAGGAGTCTAATAAAAAGGTCAAATATGCGTATGCAGGCTTCACTGCTTTCCATCGCCGCACTGACTGCACAGGTGGAAGTCCTTAAAAAGGACCTCGGGCGGTCCGAGCAAGAGCTCGGCCTTGCCAAACGACAGCTCGAGGAGAAAGAAGGTAAGAAATACCCTACAAAGAAAGGTGCCTATAGAGAGGCTTGATTGCAGAAAGAAATAACATGATTGTGCTGCTTATTGTAGGGTCCACAACCGAGGTGACAACCCTGAAGCAGGCGCTAGCTGAGGCCGAGAAGAAAACGGCCGAGGAGCGCGCCGAGCGAGAAAGGCTTGGGGTCCAAGCCGGCGAGGTGCAGCAAGAGCTGCAAGCTCTCACGAAAAAACATGAGGGTTTGGAGCTTGAGGCAAAAACGCAAGCATCCGAGCTCGCCTCGGCCATTGAGACCGCCAAGAGTGCTAAGGCCGAAGCCCAAAAGGCCCTCCAAGAGTTGGAGGATGTGAAAAAGATAGCAGCGGGTAAGGCATTCTCAATGCAAAGTAGGAATATAAAAGTAAATTACCTATTACTTACCCGAATCCGGAGTTCTCCAGGGGCGTTCTTCGATCTTCCCCGCAGCGCATCCGACGCCGCCGTGTTCTACCGAGCTGAAGAGGCCAGCTCGACGGAGAGTGTGTTCTGGTCTCAGTATTCTGAGGCCGGACACCATGTGCCCTTGAGCGATTAGCTGAAATAGCTGGCCGAGCTCCACAAGGCGGCCGAACAGGCCATGAAGGGCTTACTAGTTCGGCTGTGGCCTGGAGAGGCCCTGCCTGGGAGCTATTTCGGGCTAGTGCGGCGGCTGGTGGAGGCCTGTCCATGGCTTGAAGTCATCAAGTGCTCCATCTGTATTGAAGGTGCCCGGAGGGCCCTTGCCCGTGTAAGGGTACACTGGGGTAAGATGGACGGAGAGAAGCTGGTGAAGGACGGGCCACCGCAGGGGAAGGAGCATCGCAAGCCCGAGAACTACTACAAGGACGTTCTTGCCGGAGCCCGCCTTGTCGCGGATGAATGTACTAAAGATTTAGTATTTGAATGAACTCGCTCGTTTGTATCCTGTGCGCTGAAAACTTGTTCATATGCGCTAAGCAATGCTTGTTTAATTTAAAATATTATTTTCTGTGCGGCCGTTTATCAAAAATTGAGAGATGGCGAGTCGTCGGCTTCTTCCCCCATGCCACTAGTGCTGGGGTGTTCGGGATAAACCTAAGGGCTCTTGTTCCCATAGTTGGGTCCTTCGAGGGAGGCGCTCAGCACAGCGAACCAGGAAATCGGACTATAATGCTTGAACACTCTCACTTAGCCATAGAACGTTATAATTTTAAATTTCGGCGAAGCCCCTAGTTCGGAAGGCCGAATTCGGGGCGCTATCCACGCCTTTGGCCGGACATAGCCAGCTCCTCGCTCAAAGCGGCATAAGTCTTTAAGGACTCGAAAAAACCTCTCGAACAGCGACCGGTCTCGCGCATTATCATGACAGTCTATTTTAGCTTTCTCCACTGAGGTGCTCAACCCACCTGATCTGGGGCACAATCGCAGTGGTTCTCCTAGTGCTACCTTAGCCGATAGAGCGGAACGTAAGGTACCAAAACGTAGGAGCCGGGCAAACCCAACATGTGACCAAAATCATGACTCGGAGCCGATGCATATAGTGCTATAAGTTCGGGGTGCCGCACTTATGGAAGTGTACGGACTTCTCACACCAGATAAAAGGGTAATGAAGCCCCTGACGTGGTTTGCCGTACCATGGTGTACGGATGCGATCATGTTATATCAAAAAATACATATATTCAAAGGGGACAATGCAAAAAATAGATAAGAAGCTATGCATTGTTTTATAAAGAGGCTATTTATCAAAGCCGAACGATACAAGTAATGCGATAAGCAAAGAAGATATTAGACTATTTAACATGTCCTGACCAGGCACAGGCCGCGGAATTTAGAAACAGATATATTGCTCGAAATAGAGACCACCTAAGAGTTCCGGAATGCGGCGTAGATTTATCTACTTTCCTAGATCTTGCATCGTCTGTGCGGCAACGCTGCCGAACAGGTTGTCCTTAGTATGGAGTCCTGAAATTAAAAAAGAAAAAATCCGGCAACACCTAGTACGTTTGACGCCGTGTTATAGGCATGCCGTTAATGTGCCCCTCCCCCTGTGCCCATGGAATTTTAAGGGCGTGATTGTGTACTCGAGGTACTTGCTCCGCTATGTTGCGATGGCTGGGGTCGGGGCCGTATTGCTACGCTTGCTCTGATCGTGCCAGGTGGTCTTGTTGCAGGTTGCTCCGAGCGCGCTTTGCATTGTCCGGTTTTTTCACGGCCGGACTGGAGAGTTGCCCTGAAAGGCTGCTTTGTACTTCCGTTGCGAGGGCCGCCGTGTGCTCTTCCGTACGGATGGAGTGTTCTGTGTTTCCGCTGACCGTAATTACTCCTCGAGGGCCTGGCATCTTGAGCTTGAGATATGCGTAGTGCGGCACCGCATTGAATTTAGCGAATGCGGTTCGTCCGAGCAGGGCATGATAGCCACTGCGGAACGGCACTATATCAAAGATTAACTCTTCGCTTCGGAAGTTATTCGGAGATCCGAAGACCACATCGAGTGTTATCGAGCCTGTGCAATTGGCCTCTACACCTGGTATGACGCCTTTAAAGATCGTCCTTGTGGGCTTGATCCTTGATGGATCTATGCCCATTTTCCGCACTGTATCCTGATAAAGCAGGTTCAGGCTACTACCGCCGTCCATGAGGACTCTTGTGAGATGAAATCCGTCCATGATTGGGTCGAGGACCAGTGCGGCAAAACCGCCGTGACGGATGCTAGTGGGGTGGTCCCTTCGATCGAAAGTGATCGGGCAGGAGGACCATGGGTTGAACTTTGGGGCGACTGGCTCCATCGCGTATACGTCCCATAGCGCATGCTTCCTCTCCCGCTTGGGAATGTGGGTTGCGTATATCATGTTCACCGTCCGCACTTGTGGGGGAAACCCTTTCTGTCCATTGTTGTTCGGCGGCCTGGGCTCCTCTTCATCGTCACTATTCAGCCCCTTGTCCTTGTGTTCGGCTCTTAACTTGCCTGCCTGCTTGAACACCCAACAATCCCTGTTGGTGTGATTGGCTGGCCTTTTGGGGGTGCCATGAATCTGGCACGAGCGATCGAGTATCCGGTCCAAGCTGGACGGGCCCTGGTTATTCTTATTAAATGGCTTTTTCCGCTGACCGGATTTATAGCCTCTGAATCCGGCATTGACTGCCGTATCCTCATTTCTGTCGCTGCTAACGCGGCACTTTTGATTATTTCGACGGGACCTGCCACTTTTGTCCTTGGTATCCGAATTACCGGGTTTCTTCGATAAGTTGTTGCTGCGAGCTAGCCAGCTATCCTCGCCCGCGCAAAAGCGGGTCATGAGTGTCGTGAGGGCTGCCATGGTTTTCGGCCTTTCCTGTCCCAGGTGCCGGGCAAGCCACTCGTCATGGATGTTATGTTTGAAGGCTGTTAGGGCCTCTGCGTCCGGACAATCGACTATCTGATTTTTCTTTGTTAGGAACCGTGTCCAGAATTACCTGGCCGATTCTTCTGGCTGCTGGATTATGTGGCTTAGGTCGTCGGCGTTCGGTGGCCGCACATAGGTCCCCTGAAAGTTGTCGAGGAATGCGGCCTCCAGGTCCTCCCAAGAACTGATTGAGTCCGCTGGTAGGCTGTTAAGCCAGTGCCGGGCTGGTCCTTTAAGCTTGAGGGGTAGATATTTGATGGCGTGCAGATCATCGTCACGTGCCATGTGGATGTGAAGGAGATAGTCCTCAATCCATACTGCCGGATCTGTCGTACCATCGTACGACTCGATATTGACGGGTTTAAAACCCTCTGAGATTTTGTGATCCATTACTTTGTCTGTGAAGCATAGTGGGTGTGCGGCGCCCCTGTACTGGGCTATGTCGCGACGCAGCTCGGAAGAGCTGTGCCTGCTGTATTCGGCCCGGCCGGATTTATTGTGTCCGGAGTGAAGATCATCACGTGTCTTCGGGCGTCCACGCGATCCGTAGATCGATCTTGTTTGCCTTGCTTTATCCTCCAGTACGTCTCGCAGGTCTGGCTCGTGTTCCCGTGCCTTATTCGAGCGGCACCGGGGCATGGCTTGCTGAGGGGCTCGACAGGCCTCCCTGTCGCGGCCAAGGGGTGGCCGGTCTGCCATGTCATATGCTTCCCCCTCTGATTGGGGTAGCGGCCTGCGCTTAGTATAATTTTTGGAGGGGCGCACGAGTTCATACTCTTCGGCCGCAAGGACTTCTGTCCATCTATCAGCTAGCAGATCTTGATCAGCTCTAAGCTGTTGCTGCTTTTTCTTAAGGCTGTTGGCCGTGGCTAGAAGCCTGCGTTGAAAACGCTCTTGTTCAGCGGGGTCTGATGGTACAACGAATTCGTCGTTGTCAAGGCTTGCCTCGTCTTCGGAGGGAGGCATGTAGTTATCATCCTCGACCTCTTGCTCTGCCGCTATCTCCTGAGGGCTGGCTTTTCCATCTTCCTGCACCGAATCTTGCAGGTTCTGGTGTTCTTCAGCGCTGTCCGGGGTAGTATTATCTCCCGTGCCGGAATCACCGTTTCTGCTGTGGCGGGGTTTAGAGCGGCGCCGTTGGCGCCGACGTTTTTGCGGTTTTTTCGATGTGTCGTCTTCCGCTGCTCCATCGCCATCCGCATCCTTTGGAGCGTCCACCATGTATATGTCATATGACAAGGTGGCGGTCCAGCGCCCTACAGGTGCTGGTTCTTGTTTGTCTCCTCCTTCGTCGTCCATACCGTCGAAGTCTTCGGAGCCGAAGTCAAGCATGTCGGTTAGATCATCGACAGTGGCTATTAAGTGGGTGGTGGGTGGGTTTTGAATTTCTTCGTTGTCCGAATCCCAACCTCGCGGACCATAGTCCGGCCCGGGCTCTCCTGATAAAGAGAGAGATTTGAGAGAATTCGGGATATCACCGAAAGGTGAGCACTGAAAGATGTCCGCGGCGGTGAACTCCATTACAGGCGCCCAATCAGATTCGATCGGCGGGGGCGCAGAAGGCTCGGAGTTCGGAGAAGAGTCTGGCTCCTTGGAGTCCGTGCGGAGTATGGGGCTGGCGTTCGGCTCGATCGCCTTTGAGATCGCAGCCCCCGAGGTGACGTCCAACCGTTCATCCTCAGAGAACGCAGCAGGCTCCTAGTCAAGGATCGGGGCCGGAGCGTGTGCGGCCTCCAGGGTGCTATTCGGAGGCAGAGCTACATCGTGCCCCTCGAAATAGCGCGACGCGCTTGGCTGTGGCTCGAACCCGTCGAAGATCAAGTCTCCGCGGATATCAGCCGTGTAGTTTAAGCTTCCAAACCTGACTTGATGGCCAGGGGCGTAGCTTTCGATCTGCTCCAGCTAACCAAGCGAATTTGCCCGCAGAGCGAAGCCGCCGAAGACGAAGATCTGTCCGGGGAGGAAAGTCTCACCCTGGACCTCGTCGTTGTTGATGATCAAAGGAGCCATCGGGCCTAAAAGCAACGACACAGAGGAACTCTCAATGAAAGCACCAATGTCGGTGTCAAAACCGGCGAATCTCGGGTAGGGGGTCCCGAACTGTGCGTCAAGGTCGGATGGTAACAGGAGACAAGGGACACTTTATTTTACCCAGGTTCAGGCCCTCTCGATGGAGGTAAAACCCTACTCCTGCTAGATTAATATTGATGATATGGGTAGTACAAGAGTGGATCTACCACGAGATCAAGGAAGCTAAACCCTAGAAGCTAGCCTATGGTATGATTGTGTATGATGATGGTTGTCCTACGGACTACAACCCTCCGGTTTATATAGACACCGGATAGGGTTAGGGTTACACAGAGTCGGCTACAATGGTAGGAGATCTCGAATATCCGCACACCTAGCTTGCCTTCCACGCCAAGAAAAGATCCTTCCGGACACGGGACGAAGTCTTCAACTTTGTATCTTCAAGTCCTGGAGTCCGGCTGAAGGTATAGTTCGGCTATCCGAACACCCCCTAATCCAGGACTCCCTCACACACCAACAACCGGAGTGAATTGCATGTGGACCACGAGGGTCGATGCAATGACTTTGACATAGCAAACGTAGTAGTGCTATAGCACCTAGATGTGGTAGATCCTTTCGTGATACTACGCAAAGAAACCATCGCAAATAAATACCATGACCGGGGGCTGCACAAGACGGACGCCGAAGTTATTAGAGAGCACCACCTCACTTTCTTGACTTGGTTCAGAAAGCATGTTCTTGCTAACCCGCTGGAAGAGGGCTCTACTGGCGGATTGCTCATATACGCCTTAGCAAATGGCCCTGCGCCCAACCTCGTGACCTATCAGGCATACGATATCAACGGATACACGTTCTACATAGAGGCAAAAGATATAAACAGTGATTACCAGGACTCAGGAATGACGATGGAATGCAAGACCGGCAACAACGGCGCAACTCAAACATTCTATGGAAGGGTCGAAGAGATCTGGGAGCTTGACTACTCTGGACAGCACAGTGCGACGATGTTCCGTGTCAGATGTGCTAAGTCCATCCAAAGAGAAACCATTTTTTCACCACCATGTCCATACCCGACGCCAAGAGCGCTACCGTGAACATCATCGCCAAAAATGAGCCATGGGTACACGCTAAGCACGTGACACAATGCTTCTTCCTAACAGACCCGAGCAATCCGAGTCATGTTGTCGTGAAGAGAGGCAAAAGGAGCATCATTAGAATGGATGGAGTCACCAACGAGGAAGACTACGACCAGCACGACAACCTTATGAGGGAAGATGACGATGACGATGAAGCGTACGTCAAAAGAAGAATCAAGACTACGTTACCGAAGAAAGATCGTACTCCATGGAAAAAAGTCACAACGAGGGGCTAAATTATTCGACAACGAACAAGAAAGGAAAGAAGGTCACTCACAAACGAAAACGCCAACGCTGAGAAACCATTATCGGTCAAATAAACCGTTATCGATCAAATGATTATATATATATATATATATATATATATATATATATATATATATATATATATATATAGTAACGCTAAACCAAGTGTGAGTGTAGAGTAGCTTATTCTACACCCCAGTAACGGTACATATAAAATATAGTAATTTTTGTAAAAATGCAATAAATTGCAAACTAGGGTAGTAAAAAAATATTTACTAGATTTTGTATATAGCGTTACTAGGGGGTGTAGAACACCCGGTCAATTCTGGTAATATTAGCAGAATAGTTATTCTGATAACTCTTCCGCGCTGCACGCTCAAAGTGAGAGAACTGCTCTTTCTGTAGCAAGGTTACTGCAATACAGAGACTAGTGAACTTCATGTCGAAAAAAAACTGCACGCAGTGTTTTCCCAGTACTATTTTTGCTCTAGTTTTTTAATCATTTATCGGAATGAGGCATATAATATACTGTTGAAAAGCTATGGATTAGGCGCAACTTCGCCATGTTGAACACTTTTACAGATTCATCATAGTTTAAGAGCAGTTTTGAAAATGGTGCGGCGCATGACGAGTGGCAGCGAGCGTTTTTTTTCACCTTTTTTCTAAACCGCTCGTCGGAATGAAGCAAATGATACACCCTTGGAAACATATCATTGAGGCGCATCTTTTTCATATCTAACATTTTCTCTAATTCGTTATGGTTAAAAAGCAGTTTTGAATTTAGTAAATCGCGGAATTGTGTTTTTCGAAATTTTTGCAATTTTCGGTACTGTTTTCGCTCCAGTTTTTGAACCGTTTGCCGAAACGAGGCGTATGATACGCCGTTGGAAAGCTATGGACGAGGTGCAAATTGCATATGTTGAAATAGTTTTGAGATTCCTTACGTTTTTTAGTTTATTTGAAAATCGTGCGGCTGACGACGAGAGGCAGAGGCCATTTTTTGTGAAATTATTACAAAGCGTTGGTCGAAATGATTCAAATTATACGCCGTTGGAAAGTTATCGATTAGGCGCAAAATCTTCATGTAGAACACTCTCTCTAATTCCTTACGGTTTAAGAGCAATTTTAAAAATACCGAAACACGGACACTGTGTTTTTTCGCGGCACCAAAATCGCCGTATGTACTGCATCAGACAGAAAATCGCATTGATTTAAACCGACAATCGCACTGCATCAGATAGTCAAGTGAACTTCATGATTTCTTTTGTTGAACGTAAATTTTTCTCAGAGGAGTTTTTGTTGTCTTTTTTTCAATTTTTTTATGACCAAGAGTGTACCACAGAGACGGGGGCAAGTGAACCACGTCATATATCATAGTGAACCGCATTACTATTTTGTTGTTTTGCTATTTTTTTCATTTTTTCATGCTAGGAGCAATTGAACAACATCACTCTCAAAAGTGAACCACATCTGAGGACCAAACACACTGCATGTAGTGAGAAGCAGCTTCTTCTGAGGTGTTTTTGTTTCGGAGTACCAAGTGAACCACAAAGGAGTTTTTGTACCGAACTGCGTGAGAGAGAAAAGTGAGCTTCAAAACAATATCCACTCATTATTTTTATACAACCACACAACTATCCAGTACACAACAGAATCAACGACACAAGTACCCAACCGAACTGCACTAGGCAAAGACTATACAAAATGACCATCCATTCTTACTACTTTTTCCTGTCTCCATTTCTCATAAACAACAAAATGGACTTCAAATGAATATTGATGTTCTATTCTCTTTCTTACTGAGTGAACTGCAAATGATTTCCAGAAGAAAAATTGAGTGAGCACCCAAACAACGCACGTCAGCGACGGTGGACTGCATTATGGTCACTGGCAAAACGCAGGACATGCATGATTAGCTGGCGAACCCCAAGTGCACACTAGAGGAGCTGCATGTTCTGTTTTTCCTGAGCTACATGTTCTGCTTGCGGAAGCACACGGGCTGCGCACACAGGATTTGCCAATGGTGGCCGCCGCAGGAACCAGACTGCAAGCCGACACGCTGCCATACTTCTCCGGCGAGGAGAGAGCTGTGAGGGGTGCTCTGGCTAACCGCAGTGAAATGCAAGAAAGGAAGAGGGATCAGAGGAGGAAGGACCCTGTGATTGTAACACCGTGCCGCTGTGCAAGGTGGGAAGCTCCACTCGCCATCCGCTCGGAGTCCCGGCGCCAGTGACGGCGCGAGGAGGCCATGGATGAACCACATCGGGGCGCGCAGTGCACTGCTCGCGGGATCTGGCTGAACTACACAAGCAAACTCCAGAAAAAAGAACAAAAACTCTTTCTAACCGCACCCGCATGGCAAGGTGCACTGCACCATGCATCGCTGGCGAACATCACTAGCACGGCAGCCACGCTCGTGGCTAGCTCCCTCAGCCTCCCCTGCTCAAGCTGTCGGAGGTAGTTAGAAGGGACGGGACTGGGACGACGCGGATCGGAGACCTCCACCGTGGGACCGTCGAAGGGCGGTGAGGCAAGGTAGGGCGTTGACCGATCCGGTCGTGGGTAGGGTGGATCCGTCCGGGGCGACCAGCAAGAGATCGTTGGTGGGCGATGCAATCAGGAAGGAGAGGCATGGCGGGTGGGCATGACAGGAGGCACGGTGGCCGTCGGACATGAATGGCGAGTGGCGCCACCGTTGGGGCGGGATGGGGTGGGTGGAGCACCGGCCGGGCGTGAGAGGAGGCGCGGTGGTCGGGGAGAGGGGAAGAGGAGTCATGGTGGCGCTACTGGCGGCGGTGGAAGGAGTTGGCGGTGGAGCCGTGACGAGAGGTAGGTCCAGGAGTGCCGGAGCCGCGAGGTGGAAGCAAGCAGGTGGGGGCGTTGCTCAGAAAGAGGAGGTCGTGGGTGGGGTGGGGTGGGGATCTAACAGCATCTCCAACAGGCGCCGGTCGCACCGCGCGCAAAAAATACATATACCGCGCGCGCATCGGCTGATTTGGCGCGGCGCGCTGCGCCTGTCGTGGTTCTAACTCTGACAGTGATGTAGGGTGGAGAGGCTAGATCTTAGCTATGGAAGAGTTGTAAGTACACGAGGTTTACGAGTTCAGGCCCTTCACGGAGGAAGTAACAGCCCTACGTCTCGGTGCCCGGAGGTGGTCGATTGTATTATAGGTGTGTGAATAACAGGGGTGCGAACCCTTGATACTGAGGAGGGGGGTGGCTTATATAGAGTTCGCCAGGCCCCTCCAGCCCTCAGTAATGCAGGGTTTAAAGTACATTAAGACTGGGAGTTACTGGTAACGTCCCTAATAAAGTGCTATGATGACCATAAAAGCTACTTAATGGCCGACCGTTTGCGTGCGGAGTGACTTTAGATCTCCTGGCAGTCGAGTGGTTGGTTCATGGTCGAGTGATTGCTTCATGGTCGAGTGTCTTCGAGTCCGTCGAGTGGGATACCTCCAAGTCGATTGAAAGGTGACTTCTTCTATGGATGTCCTTGGGTAGGGCACTTAGAACAGGCCCATGCCCCTACCCTAAGTACATAGCTTCATCATTAGCCCCCGAATGGATCGAGGTTTGAGTGAGGAAGGAGTTGGGGATCCTTCCGACTGGTTCTCCGTGCTATATGAGCGCCTTGTTTCGGATCAATCGTCACGGATGACATCGTCAACTTCTTTCTGTCGCCTTGATCCATTCTAGGCCTCTTGTTGAGTGAGTTTCTTTATTTGTGAAGTTCCGAGTGATGGTGTGAAAGGGATCTTCTGCTTGACAAGTTGTTCTGCAGCCCGCGGATTTTGCGGGATTTGAATTTCGGGAAGTGCGCGGGACGGGGGCGGCCGCAGTAATCGGATGTGATAAGACGGAAGCTCCTCGATCCCCACGCCACCTTTTTCGCCACGTACCACGCGCGCGCCTGTTGCGGGATTTGACAGGATTGCCCGGGCCTACCAGTCAGCCACTCGGAAGCGACCTCTTATAAGCAGCCGGCTCTGGACTTCCGAACAGTGCACCTTCACTTTCCCTCCTCCCTTCGCGAGATCCTCCGCCACCTCCGCTCTCACCTTAGTGCCGTAGGTTTGTTCGAGCTTCGCCGGCGACGATGGTGAAGGACAAGACGTCAGCTCTGGAGCGCGCGAAGAAGGCGGCGGTGCAGGGAAAGGGGAAGAATTCTGCTCGGGGCGGATCTTCCTCGAGGACTGCTCTGCCCAAGGATTGGATCCAGGGCGACTGGATGCCATCGGTGATTTGGCAGGAGGACCTTGATGATATGGTCGAGGGGGGAGTCATTCTCCACGAAGCTGCGCGTCTCCCGGGGAAAGAAGTTGAACCCCAGCCTCTTGATGGTGAGTGCGTCCTCCTCGCTACCCATATTGATCGCGGATTCTCTCTGCCTCCTCATCCTTTTTTCTGGAGTTTCTTGAACTTCTTCGGAGCGCAGCTCCATCACTTCACTCCCAATTCTATCGTGTATCTTGCTGCTTTTGTTTCCTTGTGTGAAAATTTCTTGGGCTGCCGCCCCCATTGGGGACTCTTTAAGCACATCTTCACTTGTCGTTCCCAATCGGTCAAGAAGGCCAAGTCGAGTGACGAACGGACTCAAGTGATCCAGCTGTGCGGGGGCCTGGCGATCCAGATGAGGGGAAAAAGTTCTTTTCCGTCTATCACTTTTCCCGAGTCGGTCCGTGGTTGGCAGTCGACCTGGTTTTACTATAAAGACCAGGCGACCCCAGCACAGTCGACTGGGCTTTCCCCTTTCTCTCTGAACCGAGCGCAGAAACCTGCCTCCCTGAAAGTGGCGCCGGAGGAAAGGACGCAAGTCAAGTTGTTGGTTGGTCGAGTGGTTCAACTTGTCTGCGAGGGCGTGACCGGCATGGACTTGTTGGAGGTCTTCCTTCGGAGGCGCATCCAACCGCTTCAGGCTCGTGACCATCCGATGTGGCTGTACTCGGGTCTCGAAGACACTACTCGGATTCACCCAGAGGAGGTCACTGACGAGATGCTGGAAGGATGGATGTCAAGTATCACAGGGAACAAAGACAACCCCCGAGGAGCCAGGAGGATTCCTCCACTCGACAACACATACGAAATGGACCAGGTCTGACCTTGTGTTTCTGACTGAGATCTTGCTTTCTTTATCTGTTCTCTTTGAATCGGTCGATTGATTTTTGTCTTGTATGCTGTCCTCCAGGCAACTACTGAGATGTACTCGACACCCAATGGAGCGCAGGAGCAGGCCGAGGAAGGAGAGGCGAGCGGAGGTGAGAGCGGAGACGAGCCAGGAGAGTGGGAATCTGACGGCAAGGGAGAGGGGATGGCAATGACGACTCTGGCGAAGAGGAGGAGGAGGAAGCCAACCCCCCCCCCCCCCCCCCCCCGCTCGGAAAGGCGATCCAAGCTTACACACGACCCTGCGCGGGAACGTGGTAAGGCGACTGCTCCTGTTGGGCAGTCGTCGAAGCGCACTCGAACCTCTTCTCCAGCGCCGACTGAAAAAGCTTCCAAGCATCCACGCGCGACGCCGTAGAAGCCGCCCAAGACTCTGCCCAAGATGAAGATGACTGTCCCCACCATTTTTGGGTAATAGTAGAATTTGTTTTCCTTTGCTGAACGTGACTGACTCTTGGTCGACTCATTGATCAAGCTGGCTGACTTTCGAAATTTTGCAGAGCTGCCACCTCGGAGGTCTCCGCCAAGGATGATGATCAAGAGATGGAAGACGCTGTTACCTCCAACGCTGGTATGATTACTGATGCTCTACCTGGAGTCGACTGTCAATTTGTTATAACTCTGGTCGATCGAACTTTTCTTGTAGCTCCTCCTCATGTTATTGACCTTCCTGATGACGACGACGAAGTGCCGCTGAGAGTGAGAAGGAACAGGAGGGCGCCGGCTGGCAAGACTCCACAAACTACTCCAGCGTCTGAGGCCGTAGTTCGTGAGGGTGGCGATACCACTCGGGCTTCTGTGACCTTTGCTAAGCCTCTGACGAGTGTCCGGCCTTCAACGTCGACTACATATCCGCCTTCGCTTTTCGCCACACACCACGTCCCTGAGGACCAAGCGGGTGCTGCTAAAGAAGCTATACGCCAGGCAGGGGTCATGATGGAGCAAGTGAAGGTGGTTCGGGAAGCCTGCCAAGCAGCTTATGACGCGAGTTCGGCTCTTCAGAGCAACGTCCAGGTTAGTCGACTCAACACTTGTTCTGTTAGGATATGTTGTCTGAAGAATCTCTTTTCCGAAGATCTTTATTTCTGTACACCCACTGGGCGCGACTGTTAATTTTTGGACGAGTGGGGGCACGCTAAGTGCACCCACTGGATGTAGTCCCCGAGACTACGGTGGACTGCTGGCAGTCGACTGTAGTCTTTATACTGTCTTTCTGTAGTTGTACTTCTTCACTCGGTCTGGCCAGGACATGTCGAATGGAACTGTATCCGGTCGACTGCGGGCAGTCGATTTTTTTTTTGAAAACCAGTGGGGGCACGCTGAGTGCACCCACTGGGTGTAGTCCCCGAGACTATTGTCGAATGTTTTTGATTCAGCTGTAGTCTTAGAAACGCCATCATTGTCTCTTGGTTACTCGGAAGCAACTTATCTTGGACATCTGTCGACTGATTTCTCGCAGAAATCCTGTGAACTTGTGGCTCGCTTCACCGAGTTGGAGAAGCAACAGATCCACCTCAACCTTGACCTGAAGCTTGCTCAGGAGAACTTGCAGAAGGCGCGAGAAGAAGCAAAAGGTATGGCTGGTGAGGTTCTCCATTCTTGACGAGTGACTTTTCTTTCTTGTCCATTCTTGATGTTGATCTCACTCGACATTCCGTAGATAAACTGGAGGAAGCTCTGAAGAAGAAGGATCAAGATCTTGCTGAAGCGCAGAAGGAGGCCTTGAACAAGACCAAGCTTGCTGAAGAAAAACTGACTTCAGTCGAAACTCTTGAAAAGGAGAACTCCAGACTGAAAACTGCTCTTGATGCGGCTAACCAAGAAGTCGGCCGCCTGAAAAATGACAAGATAGCTCTGGGTGACAAGGCCAGTGAACTGGTGGGGAAGAAGAACGATCTGGAGGCTTATCTCGGGGGACTCGCCGAGAAGTTGTTCATCATGCTTGAGGGTAACAAATTTTCACCTGACTGGCTTGTCGTCACTAAGCTCATGCAGGGTCGCTGTCTTAACTTTGACTTGTGTTTTCAGAATTCTGTCAGAACTTCGAGGAGGAGACCAGTCGAGTGGAGAGAGATTTGGATCCACCATTAACTCCCCAGTGAAAGATGAAGTTGCTATGAACGTGCTCCGACTGGAGTTTCGTGTTGCAAGTGTGGTTGATTATCTGGCCTGACTGAAGGTTGCGGTGTCGCGGATCGACACGTCGCTCTGGCCCAGGACGACGCTTCCGAATGACCTCGAGTCTCTGATGACTCGACTGAATGACGTTCCTGATCGAGTAACGGAATGGAAGAAATCCTCTGCAAGGTGTGGTGCCGATGTCGCTCTGTCTCTGGTCTGCGTGCACTGCAAGGAGGCGCGAGAGGAAAAGCCGGCTGCTATCCAAGTCGCCAATACCAGGAAGCACAACTTTCAAGATTTCATGGAGACTTTCATCGCCGCGGCCACTCGTATTGCAAAAGGGATCGACTTGGATGAGTTCGTCGCCCCTTCCAGTCCTCCACCACAGGAATAAGACTTTGATGCTTCACTTTAAATTTGCCTCGGAATGCCAAGTGGATTTTGTAATCGTTAAACTCAGTCGAGCTGAAGGCTCGAGTACTTTGATCTGAGGTCTCGGACCTTTGGGATCTTATCCGAACTTGATTTATCGTTAAGTATCTTCATGGATTAACTGTCGAGTGGAACTTGATCTTCACTCGAAATAACTTCGTATTTGAGGTGCAGCTCCGAAGGAGAAGATAGCAGTCGATTCGCACTTTGTCGTCCTTGCGGATTGGGATGTGTTCTGTACTTAGGCGAGCCTGGGCTCGGCTAAGCCCCCGAGTGGGAGTCTGGCTCACCACTCGGTAGGATTTTTTCAAACTTAAGCGAGTACTGGACTGCAGCTAAGCCCCCGAGTGGGAGGTTTGCTCACCACTCGGTAAGATTTTTTAAACACTTAGGCGAGCACTGGGCTGCAGCTAAGCCTCCGAGTGGGAGGTTTTCTCACCACTCGGTAGGTTTTTTAAACACTTAGGCGAGCACTGGGCTGCAGCTAAGCCCCCGAGTGGGAGGTTTGCTCACCACTCGGTAGGTTTTTTAAACACTTAGGCGAGCACTGGGCTACAGCTAAGCCCCCGAGTGGGAGGTTTGCTCACCACTCGGTAGGATTTTTTAAACACTTAGGCGAGCACTGGGCTGCAGCTAAGCCCCTGAGTGGGAGGTTTGCTCACCACTCGGTAGGATTTTTTCAATCTTAGGCGAGCACTGGGCTGCAGCTAAGCCTCCGAGTGGGAGGTTTGCTCACCACTCGATAGGATTTTAAACACTTAGGCGAAACGGGTTCGCAGCTAAGCCTCCGAGTGAGAGGGTGGCTCTCCACTCGGTAGGATTTTTTTATACATATAGACTTAGGCGAAATGGATTCGCAGCTGAGCCACCCACTGGGGGATTTCACACGCAAACAGAAGCAACAACAATTACTGGAAAAATTGTAACACTCTTGTCTTTGATAAATAAACTACAGAAGTTTTTCTTATTACATCTCATCCGAGTGAGAATTCAAGTGTAAAAGGGGCGGAGCAGGTCCGCATTCGAAGCTCATGGCTCGTCAATCTGGCGATCGACATTGTAAAGGTGATACGCTCCATTGTGGAGGACTCTGGTGACGATGAAGGGGCCTTCCAGGTAGGAGCGAGTTTGTGTGGTTTCTGTTGATCCACTCGGAGGACCAAATCTCCTTCTTGGAAGGCTCGACTCTTCACGTTTCTGGCATGGAATCGACGCAAGTCTTGCTGTTAGATGGTCGATCGGATCATCGCCATTTCTCTTTCTTCCTCTAGGATATCAACTGCGTCTTGCGGGGCTTGTTCTGCTTCAACTTCGGAGTAGAGCTTGACTCGGGGTGCGTTGTGAAGCAGATCACTCGGCAAGACGGCTTCCGCTCCGTAGACCAGAAATAACGGGGTTCTTCCAGTCGACCGATTCGGGGTGGTCCTCAATCCCCAAAGAACTGAAGGAAGCTCGTCGACCCATGCGCCTGCTACATGCTTGAGGTCGCGCATCAGCCGAGGTTTCAGCCCTTTGAGAATCAGACCGTTTGCCCTTTCTGCTTGTCCATTCGACTGGGGGTGAGCAACCGACGCGTAGTCGACTATCGTGCCTTGCGAGGCGCAAAAAGCTCTGAACTTGTCTGAATCAAAGTTTGACCCATTATCAGTGATGATGCTATGCGGGACTCCATATCTGAATGTTATCTCCCTGATAAAACTGATAGCAGTGCAAGCATCAAGATTCTTGATAGGCTTAGCTTCAATCCATTTGGTAAACTTGTCGACTGCCACGAGCACATGTGTGAAACCGCTTCTGCCTGTTCTGAGTGGATAAACCATATCCAATCCCCAAACAGCGAAGGCCCAGACAAGTGGAATGGTCTTCAGGGCCGATGCGGGTTTGTGGGACATGTTGGAGTAGAACTGGCACCCTTCGCACTTGTCGACTATCTCTTTTGCCATTTCGTTTGCTCTTGGCCAGTAAAATCCCGCTCGGTATGCTTTAGCCACGATGGTCCGAGAGGATGCATGGTGACCACAGGTCCCCGAGTGGATATCATCAAGGATTATCTGACCTTCTTCTGGTGTTATACACTTCTGACTGATTCCAGTCGCGCTTTCTCTATATAACTGTCATTTTATGACTGTGAAGGCTTTGGATCGACGGACGACCTCTCGAGCCTCTTCTTCGTCCTCCGGGAGTTCTTTCCTCAGGATATACGTGATGTACGGTATCGTCTAGTCGGGGGTGACTGTCAAGACTTCCATGATCAGGTCGACCACTGCTGGAATTTCGACTTCAGTCGGATCTGAGGCACTCTTTGGTTGGGGAGCTTCATCTGTGAAAGGATCTTCCTGAACTGAAGGCGAGTGAATGTGTTCCAGAAATACATTGCTAGGAATGGCTTCTCTCTTGGAACCTATCTTTGCCAAATCATCAGCTGCTTGATTTTTCAGTCGGGGAATGTGATGAAGTTCTGACTCCTCGAATGTCTTCTCTAACTTTCTCACTGCATTGCAATAACCAGTCATAGCTGGACTTCTGATGTCCCACTCCTTCATCACCTGATTAACCACCAAATCTGAGTCGCCATAGACCATGAGGCGACGGACGCCGAGTGAAATGGCCATGCCCAACCCATACAGAAGTGCTTCGTATTCTGCTTCATTATTGGAGGAATCGAAATGAATCTGGAGAACATATCTGAGCTTATCTCCTCGGGGGGAAACCAATGCTACCCCAGCACCGGATCCATTCAGCATCTTAGATCCATCGAAGAACATGATCCAGTGCTCCGAGTGAACTTGAGTCAGAAGTTGCTGTTCGATCCACTCGGCGATGAAATCTACAATTGATTGGGACTTGATAGCCTTCTTTGCCTCAAACTGGATATCTAGGGGAAGGAGTTCAATCGCCCATTTTGCCACTCAACCAGTTGCATCTCTGTTGTGAAGAATCTCTGATAGTGGGGCGTCGCTGACGACTGTAATGGTGTGGTCAGAGAAGTAATGTGCAACCTTCTTCGTGGTCATATAGATCAGATATACGAGATTCTGATAATGAGGCTATCTTTGTTTTGAAGGATTCGAAACTTCAGAAACATAGTATACTGGGCGCTGAACTTTGAAGGCCTTTCCTTCTTCTTCCCGCTCGACCGTAAGTACTGTACTGACAACTTGTCCCGTGGCTGCAATGTAAAGCAGCAAAGGCTCTTTGCTGATTGGGGCAGCAAGCACCGGCTGGGTGGATAGCAGAGCTTTGAGCTCTATAAACGCTGCATCAGCTTCTGGAGTCCACTCAAACTTGTCGGACTTCTTCATCAGTCGGTAAAGAGGCAATGCCTTTTCACTGAGGCGAGAGATGAATCGACTTAAAGCGGCAAAGCATCATGTAAGCTTCTGGACATCATGCACACGCACAGGACGTTTCATCCGGAGAATAGTACCAATTTTTTCAGGATTGGCGTCGATTCCTCGTTCGGAAACGAGAAAACCGAGTAACTTCCCACCTGGAACTCCGAATGTGCACTTTGATGGATTGAGCTTGATATCGTACCTCCTGAGGTTGGCGAAGGTTTCAGCAAGGTCAGTCAGCAGGTCGGAACCTTTCCGTGACTTGACCACAATGTCATCCATGTACGCTTCCACATTCCGACTGATTTGAGTGAGCAAACACTTCTGAATCATCCTCATGAACGTGGCTCCGGCATTCTTTAGGCCGAAGGGCATGGTGACATAACAGAAGCACCCGAATGGAGTGATGAAAGCTATTTTGATCTCGTCGGGCCCGTACAGACGGATCTAATGGTACCCTGAATAGGCGTCTAGAAAAGACAAACGCTCACACCCCGCGGTCGAGTAGACTATCTGATCGATGCGGGGGAGAGGGAAATGATCTTTCGGGCAGACCCGATTGATATGTTTAAAGTCAATGCACATGCGAAGTGACTTGTCCTTCTTTGGGACCATGACAACATTGGCGAGCCACTCAGAGTGGTAAATTTCTCGGATGAACTCTGCTGCTAAGAGCCGAGCCACCTCCTCGCCAATGGCCTTCCTCTTGTGAACGGCGGATCGTCGAAGATGTTCTTTCACAGGCTTAAATTTTGGGTCGACTCGTAGACGGTGCTCAGCCAGCCCCCTGGGGACTCCAGGCATGTCAGAAGGTTTCCATGCGAAGATGTCAACTGGATGAGCGCTTCTTCCTATTTGGAGTCGAGCGTTGTTGAGATGTGAGTCGGAGCAGCATTTGGATCGGTCGGGTGAATGTGAACTGGCTTCGTTTCACCAGACGACTGAAAAGCTGACTCTGAAGCAGGCTTCTTGGCTCGTAGCAACTCACTCGGATCTGGAGTCTTCTGGTACTCTTGCAGCTCGACCACTGCCATCTGAGCGTCAGCAATCTTTGAGCCTTTCTGAAAACACTCTTCTGCTTTCTTCCGATTGCCTGTAACAGTGATCACACCTTTGGGACCAGGCATCTTCAATTTGAGGTACACATAACATGGTCGAGCCATGAAGCGTGCATAAGCTGGCCTGCCCAAAATGGCGTGATAAGCACTTTGGAAATCCACAACTTCGAATGTCAACTTTTCCTTGCGGTAATTCTTGGAGTCACCAAAAACCACATCAAGAGCAATTTGGCCGAGTGACTTGGCTTTCTTCCTAGGAATGACTCCATGGAAACTCATGTTACTGGTACTGAGTCTGGACATCGGAATGCCCATCCCTTTCAATGTTTCTGCATACAGTATGTTCAAACCACTGCCACCATCCATCAGGACTTTAGTCAGTCGAGTGCCTTCGACAACTGGGTCGACCACCAAAGCTTGCCTCCCAGGGGTGGCAATGTGCGTAGGGTGATCCAACTGGTCAAATGTGATGGCAGTCTGAGACCACTTTAGATAACTGGGCGTTGCCGGGGCAACCATATTCACCTCGCGGTTAATGACTTTCAGTCGACTTTTGCTTTCAACATCAGCAAAAATCATCAAGGTGGAATTGACCTGGGGGTATCCATCGTCACTATCTTCCTTGTCCTCAACTTTGTCTGACTCCTTTTCTTTATCTTTGGACTGTTTGCCCTGAAACTGCTGGATCAGGAGCCGACACTGTCGAGTGGTATGCTTTGGGTAAATGAGTTTACCCTCTTCGTCCTTCTTGGTGTGGATGTGGCACGGCAGATCCAAAACATCATTTCCATCTTGGTCCTTAACTTTCTTGGGGTTCCAAGGCCCCTTGGGTTTTCCCTTGAATTTTCCCTAGGTTACGGCCAGGGCCTCCCAGGAGCAGCTGGCTCGGCCTTCCGCTTCTGTTTCCGATTGGAATTTCCTCCGGTTTCCTAGGCGACTGCCTTTTGCTTGCCACTCCGGAGCCGATCCTCATCTTCACCATTAGCGTATTTGGTGGCGATCTCCATCATCCGATTGAGAGACATTTCTCTAGTTCGACCGAACTTCAGATTCAATTCTCTGTATTTAACGCCTTCTTTAAAGGCACAAACTGCTTGATGATCTGGCACATTTTCAACTGTGTGATGCAAAGTGATCCATCTCTAGATGTAATCCCTCAGAGTTTCGTTCGGCTTCTGCACGTAGGACCGCAATTCTGTAAGACCTGCAGGTCGCTTGCATGTTTCTTCGAAGGTCGTGACAAACACTCGGGAGAGGTCCTCCCAAGTGTAGATGCTGCTGGGTGCTAACTGGTTTAACCACGCTCTGGCTGAGCCTTCTAACATGAGAGGCAAATGTTTCATAGCTACCTCATCATTGCCACCGCCAATCTGGACAGGCACTCGGTAATCCTCGAGCCAAGTGTCAGGCTTGGACTCACCGGTGAACTTACTAACTCCAGTCGCCAATCTGAAGTTGGGAGGAATCACAGCGGCCATGATGGCTCGACTGAAACATTCTGGTCCTGAAACATGTACTCTGCTACTGGTAGGAGCATCTCTGTCATGGCCTTCTGGTGAGCTCTATTCCTGTCGACCAAACTTTGAATGAGAATGGATCTCGCATCAAAGCCTGGATCTCTGGGGTCGACTGGAATTCTCCGCCCAACACTATAATGGCGCCTGTCATCTTGCTGTCGAGGCGCATATGACCTGCTCCTCGGGGGAGGGGTTGGCACTCGACGTCGATCATCACGATCGAATCGGTGATCATACTGCTCATTCCTTCTGTACTGATCATGTCGGTCCCCACGTCCCTCACGCCTCGGGGGCGATCTTGGGCTGTGAGCCGACTGGACTGTATCTGCTGCAACAGATCGACTATGGATCTTATTCCGCGACTGAGAAACAGCAGAATTCTGGTTTCCCCCTGCCCGGAGCAACGCTCTGATTTGCAACAAGCCCCTACCAGCCTCTGACTGGGAGGGCTGAATCGACTCTGCTATACGGGCCGCAGCCGCCAAATTCTGAACCGGAGTTCGATATACCTGCGTAGGTGGGAAGAGCTGACGCCGACTGGATTCAGGAGCCCGTTGACGCGCTCGCTCGTCGAGTGCTCGCTGGAGATTCTTCAGTCGAGTACGCTCGGCCAGGTTAGCCAAGCGCGCGTCCTCCAAGGCTTGGGCCTCGGGGGTTTCTCCAACGATAGGAGTGTGGAGTGCATCCATGTTTCGGCGGCGAAGCTCCTCTCGCTGCACGGAAGTAAGAGGCTCGGGGAGATACTCCTCGTGGGGATGCGACGGGTCGCCCCCACCCGCGCCTCCATCGGTGCGGGGAAAACCGGGAGGACTGCGTGTCCTGTCGATCACCAGAACCTCCGCCGCTGGATCACTGCTGTCGCATTCGGATGCAGTCTCTGCGGAGCCAGCCGACAAGTCGAACAGGCCGTAGAGGGATTCGTCGGGCTCGATCGCCGCGACTTGTGGGGTGGCCGACTGGCGGGCCACCGCATGTCTCACCCACCTCTGAAGCCTCGACCGACCGGAGCGCTTGCGCCGGCGAGAGACTGGGCGGGAGGACATCACTGGAGCCGACCGATACTGGGTCGACGGCTGCCGCAGGAGGACACCACGGACGCACGCGCGAAAGTGCGTCGCCCCACGGACGGGGAGTGCATCAACGTCGAGTGGGGCTTCTTGAATCCAAGTGGAGTCGTCGGCGATGAACGTGAGCGCGCCAAGACGGATCTCGCGGCTCTCCACCAAAGCTCCGCCCGAAACCATGATCAAAGAGATCGGAAAAATCGCAACTTCTCCAACTAGGCGCTAAGACTCCTAGCCCCACGGTGGGCGCCAACTGTCGTGGTTCTAACTCTGACAGTGATGTAGGGGGGTATGAATGGAGAGGCTAGATCTTAGCTATGGAAGAGTTGTAAGCACACAAGGTTTACGAGTTCAGGCCCTTCATGGAGGAAGTAACAACCCTACGTCTCGGTGCCCGGAGGCGGTCGATTGGATTATAGGTGTGTGAATAACAGGGGTGCGAACCCTTGATACTGAGGAGGGGGGTGGCTTATATAGAGTTCGCCAGGCCCCTCCAGCCCTCAGTAATGCAGGGTTTAAAGTACATTAAGACTGGGAGTTACTGGTAACGTCCCTAATAAAGTGCTATGATGACCATAAAAGCTACTTAATGGCCGACCGTTTGCGTGCGGAGTGACTTTAGATCTCCTGGCAGTCGAGTGGTTGGTTCATGGTCAAGTGATTGCTTCATGGTCGAGTGTCTTCGAGTCCGTCGAGTGGGATACCTCCAAGTCGATTGAAAGGTGACTTCTTCTATGGATGTCCTTGGGTAGGGCACTTAGGACAGACCCATGCCCCTACCCTAGGTACATAGCTTCATCAGCGCCCGCTCCAGCAGCGCGCGCGCGCTCATTCTAGTCTAAAAATGTAGGCATTGGAAAATAGATAGATTGCATAGATTTTAAAACGATACAAAGGTATTTTACATCCGGAACATAGATTGCATAATAATTAAAAACGACAAACGATTAAAAACGAGATAGATTGCATAAAAAAACTACTTTAAGTCGCTATCATCACTATCATCACCATTATCCTCCTCGGCGGTGTCGTCTGAGGTATCCAGCCAGATGTCCAACCACCGATCATCGTTCGGCGTGAAAAACGACTGGCCACCTGCTGCAACGAGATCGGACTGCGCGTTCGCCAACGCCTTGCGCCGACGCCTGTCCAACCGCGCCTCGCAGCGCCTTCGCGTGTCCTCCTCGCGACGCCTTGCCCAGTAGACCTGCTCGTAGGCGACGTCCTCCGGGTGGAGGGCGCACCACTCCGCCATGACCCGCTCGCCCTCCTGGTCGAAGAGGAGGCGGCGCTGCCGCTCGACGTGCTCCGCACGGTCTTGTACCGTGTTCAGACACGGCGGCGGGACACGGTCGAGCGCTTGCTGGAGCGTGTAGACATCCTGGAAGTTCATCTGGCTGTGCGGCCGGCCTAGGCGCCACGCTGTCGCGTCGTACGCGCGTCCGGCCTCGCGCGCCGTCCCGTACGTGCCGAGGCCGAGCCGGAGATCGCCGGAGTGTATCTCCGCGTAGTAGCCGCCGTTGGGGCGCAGGCGGACGCCGCGGTAGCCAGACTCTCCTCGGCGGCGCGGCGGCATGGCAGGGCGCTGGGGCGGCGGAGGCGCGTCGGTGGCAGGGCGCTGGAGCGGCGCGTGGCACAAAGAGAGTGAAGAGGAGAAGAGGAGGCGTGGAGAGGCGTGTGGCGCGCGCTGCACTTTATAGGCGCGCCGGAAGCGGTGCGCAAAATATGGCGCGCGAGTTAGCGCCTTTTCGCGCGCGCGCAAGCGGTTCCCGCGCGCGTGGTTTTCCCGCCGCCGCTGGAGCGTGGCAAAACGCCCCGCACGCGCTAAAGGCTGCGTTTACCGCGCGCGCCCCGTTTTGCGCGACCGTTGGAGATGCTCTAACGAATGGATAAGGTAGGATGGGTGGGTGCATGCGTGGGTTCGATTTTGTTTTGCAGCCTTTCTCCGGTGGTTGTGCGGTCCTGTTCGGTTCGTGGTAGCGTTGAACAGTTAGTAGAATAAGGCCAGGTGTTATCATAATAGACCCACCCTATATATATGTTGTTCCCATTGACTGCGAGTTGTCTTTCAGAGGTACTCATCAGAGCGTGTTATTCATAGAAAAAGAAAACTAATTAACAACGCTTACCCATGCTACAACTTTAAACAGAAAAATAAAAAGAAAAGAAAAAGGGAAAGAAAATTTTACTGTGGTAAAAACAGAATAAAATAAAAATACATTTCAGAAAAAGAAAAAGAGAAACAAACAAAAAGGAAAGAATGCGGAGGAAAATCTATAAGTCAAACTAGTAGTAGTGGGGTCTAGGACCCGCGCTATAGCTAAGTTAGCTATAGCGCAGTTTTGCTGAACACGCGCTACAGTTAATTCGTGTAGTAGTAGCGCGTTTGATAGGCCCGCGCTATAGTTAACTTAGCTATAGCGCAGGTTCTGGACACTCGCTACTGCTATTTTGGATTAACCACCACCCACGCGGGCCTCCCTCTCCTTCCTACCCCAAATCCCCCTCTCTCCAATTCCCCCATTTCCCCACTCTTGTCGCCGCTGTCGCGCCCACGCCGTCGTCGACCTCACCGTCGTCGCGCCGACGATGTCGTTGTTCTCGCCGCCGTCGTGCCCACGCATCGTCGACTTCGCTGTCGTCGCGCCCATGCCATTGTCACCGGACCCCTCCCAGCGCCGTCGTTGCCGCGATCTCCCCCGAGCCTCCTCATCATCGCCGCGATCTCCCCCGAGCACCTCACCTCCAAGCCCCTCCTCGGCACCGGACACCCCTCTCTGCTGCCGTCTTCTCGGAACCCCCTTGTAAGTGCCCCGCCCCTCCTCTCTCCCTTTTCTCACTCTTTGCCTAGGTGATATATGAACCCTAGGTGGCAATTAGGACATACATTGCTTGCACTAGGGTTCAATTAAGACATACATTTTTTTCTCTAGGGTTTAATTAGGACATAAATTTTGATAGTAGGAACCCTAGGTGTTGCATATATATATATATATATATATATATATATATATATATATATATATATATATATATTTCTCTAGCTAGGGTTGATGATGGATGATGATGTTAGGTGTTACATATATGAACCCTATATGAAATTAGGTGTTACATACATTTATTTTTCTAGGGTTGATGATGGATGGTGATGTTCTAGTGCTCTAGGGCTCTTCCTAAAATGAACTTGGGAATTGTTTTTATATGTAGTTACTCCTAGGTAGCAGAAATAAGTAAAATAACTTGGAAAGGTGTTCATATATATGAATTTTATTAACTGAATTTGTTTGACACAGAGAGAGAGAGGGAGAGAGAGAGAGAGCAAAGTGATGAGAGTGTCCACTTTCTTAGTTAACTAAATTTTGTTAACTGAATTTGTTTGAGAGAGAGAGAGCAAAGTGATGAGAGTGTCCACTTTCTTAGTTAACTGAATTTTGTAAGATGAGCTTGAATTTTTTTATTAATGTGCGTGTCTGTGTGTGTGAGTGAGAGAGAGAGAGAGAGCTATCTTGATAGCCATGATATCTTTTGAGTACTAGAGGTATCTTGCATTTTTTTATTTGCATGCAAAGGCATTTTACTATTTGCAGGGATTCTCATTCCAAGTGCCCTATGTTTTGTTGAAATGTTGATTCATTTTCGTTTCGGCGAATTTAAGCAAAGGACATGCCGAAATTTCTCGTGAATTTCGGCATGACTTGTGCTAGAAAGTAGGACATATCGAGTGCCCAGGAATTGCTAGGACTGGAATGAAACGGCATTCCGGCAAACCATAGGCCTTTTTTATGTCATTATTCATTTTATTATAGTTTTAGAATTAAACGAGCAAACTTACCCGTACGTAGGAACCATGTCGAACAACAACGAAGCCAGGGCTTCTAACACCATGAGGTCCACGATCCCTTAGAGGGTAAACACGATTTCCTCGAATTTTTGTGTACTCGGGCAGGACATGGTTTGGAGGGCCCCCTTGCCATAGCGGATGGTGCTACTGCTACCAACCCCGACATCGGCGTCGAGACTGGGGCCAAAGCAGAAAAGTTCGAGGACACGAAAACCTAACAAGTTTGGCACTGGCAGAGTTGTGGTCACAGTGGTACACCCCGGGAAATTTGAGCCACTATTGCCGGTTGAAGCTCACATGAACTACAACAACCAACTCAGATGCATCCTATGGGAAATCACGAGCATCAACGACAAGGAGTTCAGGGCTAAATCAAAAAATATGGAGCAACTCCTCCTAATGAAGTTGCACGAGAGATACCATTTCCGTGGCCGGGATGACACCAAAGATCCGTGGGAAGATGATGCCATGAAGAAGATAAACAATGCTGCCATGGGAAATTCAGCGGCGCATTATCTGCCTGGAAAGTTAGGGTGAAACGATCGATTACCAAGAATGAACCCTACTCCAAGATTTTTTAGGAAAATCCCAAACTTTCGGAAGAGGACTACGAAAAATTCAAGGAAACTTGCGCTACGAAGATGCCAGGCGTAAGTCCGAGAAATTCAAGGGCCTTCAACTAAGGAACACTGGGAACCATCGCCTCGGAAGCCGTGGTTACCTTGGCAAGAAACCCAAATGCGATAAGGAGGATGAGAAACATGAAGCCGCGGGGATCCCAGACCCCTTGGCGGAGTTCACCGACCAGCTGGAGCATGATTTCATTAGGGCTTGGTACAAGTGGGAGAAAGTAAAAAAGGTTTTCTATTATGACGAGCCCACAAGGAAGTAGATGAGAATACTGGTAATTACCACCTTATATTAGTTCTGATCAATTCGACTACACATTGTAGTAACATTTCTAAACAGTCAACGTTCCTTTTGCAGAAAGATCAGCACAACAAACTTGCTGCCAAAAGTGACTTGTCGTCTCAGTCGTCGACGAGGCCCAAGTGGTACACCCCTCTCAACCGGGCCTTGAACATACTGAAGGGACTTTTTGAGGGCCAGCGACCACATCATGGACGTGTGCACGACGTCAGAGACGACGCCACATGGAAGTACTGCTAAAACACGAACTCGGAGGCCAAAAGGCAAAGAAGGAAGTTTAGTCAGGTGAACATCGATGAGAAGGTGGGGATTGCGGTCGACAAAAGAGCAGCTGAGACCCAAGAAGTCATGAAATATGAGTTGGTCAAAGCGGCAGCTGAGACCCCAAGAAGTCCTGAGAGCTTAGTTGGTCAAAGTGGCAGTCGATGCAGCAACATCTGTCTGCTGAGTAGATTTTCTATCTTTTATGGAGGCCTTGGTTCCAGCTATTGTCAACTGGATGAAGAAAAACCCAGACAAAGGGCCACAAGACTTTCCAATGCCCAGCTTCACCGGGAGCAACTCGATGAACATCACACCAATAGCACCTATTGCCACTACCGCACAAGGTCCCGCACCTGCTCATAGCAGCCCGCCCTCCGTCTCTGGCGTGCGAGGCGGGGCTTCGACTTTGCCTTAGCTCGACGCCCTCACGGTAATTACGTGTTGCACCAACATATATATATATATATATATATATATATATATATATATATATATATATATACATACAATCTTCTGCTTCTGTTACCTTTCGGACGTCTGACGCTGTAGACATGTCTTTACAGGCCGACCAAACCCCGTGCACCATACTGTACATGATTAACGGGCAGAAGGTGGACGTGGGAAGCGTGATGATAGAGAAGCCCAATGAACGCTTGTTCCACGTCTAGGAAATTCCCGTTGGCTCCTTCAGGGTATCTTTGGCGAGTGTCAAAGCGGGCCATGATGTCTACTATGCAACTTTATTCTTGTAGACTCATGTTGGACCTCTAAGCGCCGAGTTTTGTAGGACAGTAGCAATTTTCCCTCAAGTGGATGACCTAAGGTTTATCAATCCGTGTGAGCTGTAGGATGAAGATGGTCTCTCTCAAACAACCCTGCAACCAAATAATAAAAAGTCTCTTGTGTCCCCAACACACCAAATACAATGGTAAATTGTATAGGTGCACTAGTTCGGCGAAGAGATGGTGATGCAAGTGTAGTAAAGATAGCAGATATTTATTTTTGTAATAGGAACAATAAAAAATAGCAAGGTAGCAAGTAACAAAGGTGAGCACAAACGATATTGCAATGCTTGAAAATGAGTCCTAGGGTCCGTACTCGCTAGTGCAATCTCTCAACAATGCTAATATAATTGGATCATATAACCATCCCTCAACGTGCGATGAAGAATCACTCCAAAGTTCCTATCTAGTGGAGAACATAAGAAGAAATTGTTTGTAGGGTACGAAACCACCTCAAAGCTATTATTTTCGATCAATCTATCCGAGAGTTCGTACTAAAATAACACCAAGCTATTCTTTCCGATCGATCTAACCAAGAGTTCATACTAAAATAACATCATATGATACACATCAACCAACTCTAATGTCACCTAGATACTCGAATGTCACCGTGAGTATCCATGAGTTGATTATACGATATGCATCAAACAATTTCAGATTCATAATACTCAATCCAAGACAAAGAACCTAAAAGAGTGCCCCAAGATTTCTACCGGAGAAACAAAGACGAGAACGTGCATCAACCCCTATGCATAGATTACCCCAATGTCACCTCGGGAATCCATGAGTTGAGTTCCAAAACATATCTCAAGTGAATCAATATATAATACCCCATTGTCACCATGGGTATTCATATGCAAGACATATATCAAGTGCTCTCAAATCCATAAAAGTATTCAATCCGATAAAACGAAACCTCAAAGGGAAAACTCAATTCATCACAACAAGATAGAGAGGGAGAAACACCATATGATCCAACTATATTAACAAAGCCCGCGATACAACAAGATCGTGCCATCTCATGAAGATGAGAGAGAGAGATTAAACACATAGCTACTGGTACAAACCCTCAGCCCCGAGGGTGGACTACTCCCTCCTCATCATGGTGGCTACCGGGATGATGATGGCCACCGATGATGATTTCTCCCTACGGCAGGGTGCCAGAGCGGGGTCTAGATTGCTTTTTGTGGCTACAGAGGCTTGCGGTGGCCGAACTTCTGATCTAGCGACTCCCCTAAGGTTTTTGGAACATTTGACAATGTATAGGGTGAAGAGATGATGCGGGAGGCCACCAAGGTGGGCACAACCCACCAGGGCGCGCCTGGGCCCCAGGCGCACCAAGGTGGGTTGTGCCCCCCTCGGGGCATCCCTCTGGTACTTCTTTTGCCCAAGTTGTGTCTTCTGTTCCATAAAAATGCTCCAAAAAGTATCGCTGCGTTTGGACTCCGTTTGGTATTGATTTTCTGCGATGTAAAAAACAAGCAAAAAATACCAACTGGCACTGGTCACTATGTCAATAGGTTAGTCCCAAAAAATGATATGAAGTTGCTATAAAATGATTGTAAAACATCCAAGAATGATATTATAACAACATGAATACTTCATAAATTATTGATACGTTGGAGACGTATTAGGCCACAAGGATTCGGCTCCTCTAGTACATCTCGGGTGAGAGTATGATGAGACCCTGATGTGGCTAGGACAATGCAAGGGTTGGATTCTAGTGTGGTCGAAGAATCTTCTTCGTGTGGAGGCGGCCGAGAGCACACCAACGACAACATGACATCAGCAAGGTATGAACAACACCCCTCCTACACAATTACCAGCATATGATATCATCCTCAAAACCATCTCAATATCATTTCATTTCCCATCTTAGACTAATCCCAATATTATTTTTATTGAGAATATTCCCTTTTCTATTAAAGGAATAATCCTTTTTGCCCTAGGTTGTGAAGCAACCTACCTTTCTGTCATCCACAAAATTCTCAAATAATTCTAATAAATTGTTTGGGTCATATCTTCCACAGATATGTCAAAAGCCTCCCTTGGCATCATCAAAAATAATTCATTAATATTCCTTTTCTCATTCTTCCCAAAGTGGCTTTTTGAGAAGGAAGTGCTATTTAACTTTGCTTGCTTTCCCCCAAAATTTTTGGTAACTCTTTCCTATCCATATCATGGCCACATGACAAAATTAAATTCAATTTGCCTAGTGAATCTTCCTCAACAAATTTCCAAAGTTTATGTCTGAGGGAAGCCTTTGTGAAGGAAGTATTAGCTAGGAGTATCCAAATGAGTTGAAATTTTGCAAGCTCCTTACTATGCTCAAATCATGACTCTCCTCCAATTTTGAGCTGATGTCATCAGTCTATATGAGCTCAACATCAAATCTTGGGTTCCGGTTAGATTTTCTGGTTGTGAAGCAACCTTATTTTCTATTGCTTCATTTTTGTTGAACATTTACTAGGCTATTCTCCTATCATATAAACCCTCTCTACAAAATTTGGGCTCACTTCATTCATCCAATATTTCTCTAGAATTTTTCTAAAATTATGTCCAGAGAGGGCCACTATGAAGGAAGTACCATTTTGGTGTATCCAAATGGTATGAACTTTTTACAGTATATTCATATGCCCAAATGATTCCTACACATCAAATTTTAGCCGAATCCAACACTCCCTGTGAGAGCCCCTTCATGATCTTGATTCTGGACCAGATTATGCAGTTGTTAAGCAATTGTATTAAACCTTGTCCAAATCCCTCCAAACTTCACAGGATTCTTGTCGTTCCTGCCCTAAACATCTGAGACATCTCGTTCTATGACTTCTCCATCCCTGTTGATCACAGTTTCATGCAACAGTTGGATACAGTAAACTTCAGAGGACCATTACCATCTAAGCACAGTGTGTTTCTTCGAGCAATCACCTCAGTTGTAACCTAGCTTGGAGAGACTACACGCTGGAAATGGTCGGCCGGCCAGGGTGCAACCGCGTGCGCCAGTTCAAGCGGTGACTGCGTGGCTGGCATGCACACCGGTGCGCTCTGGCTGGTGGAGCCCCATGTTCAGATCTGTTTCCTCTATTTCTCGAGCCATCGCCATGTCCTGGAGCTCCCTCGTGATCCCCTGCTTCGTCCTCTGTTGCTGCCCCATCCTCTCTCGTCGCTGACGAGTCGCTTTCGAGCTCGCCCGTGACACTAACCTCCTCTGCTCCCCCTTGTCTGGTCGATCGAGGCTTCTCAAGCACTCCCGTAGCCTCCCCATGGTCCTCCGCACCTCACGCCCTCTCACCGGCCCTCCTAGTCCACTGGAGCTGCTCCACCTCGCCTCTGTCCGCCGTCGTCCGCCATGGCCACCTCGGCCTCGACCTAAATTGGAGCAAGCCTGGCCCCCTCCCTTCTTCTCTCCACCACCATCGTCTTCCCCTCTCACCGACGCACCTCCCCAGCCCCTCACCAGAGTACCCGTGGCCATGTCTTCCCCCAATACTGGCCGCTGCCCAAGATCTCTGTCGCCGCGAGCTCCGTCACCCCTCGGTCCTCCCCGGTGCTGTTGGTGCATCAGGTGGACGCGGCCCACCGTCCCGAGGCCGCCGGTGCCATTTCCTCTACCAGAGATGGCCGGAGCCGCGAGCCCAATCGCAGCGCCCCTCCTCTGTTCACCGATGCCGTCATTATCTCATCCTCTCCCCGACGCGCGAGAACCCCTGGTCGGGTGCGGCATCGTCTCCCGCACCCGCCGGTGGCCGGAGCTCGACCGGAGACCACCGGAGCTGGCTAGGCCCATCGCTGGCGTCGCTTCTCCTTTGCTCTGTTCGACGGGAGGAAGAAGACAGGCGTGAGGAGAGAGAGAAAGGCAGGTGGGCCCCACCTGTAAGTCACTCAAGCGTTGACTCGGCCCGGGCCCGCGCATTTTCAAATGAAAGCGTATTTTGAGCAAATACGTTTTTGACTCTGGAAAACGTACTTTGGGTCTTCTTCGGCTAAGAACGCGCTTCTCTGTATAGAAGGCGTATTTCTCTAAAATACGTTTTCTGTTTTATCCACCTGTCGGTGCAACAAACCTTGGGTCTGTTGCCCGGACCGTGCACAGGCCTAAAAGAGCAAGGTTACAGTATCAAAGGCGAGATCAAGTTGAAGAGATAGCTCTTTGAGAAATCAGAGGGTGGATCAAGAAGACCAAGTCAAGCCAAAAGAAGTAAGACACAACTAAGGGAAAACCTCCCCTTGTCAGGCAGGCGAGCCTGGCGAGGTCGAGGTTGCTTCGAAGAAAAGTCTCAAGACTGCCCCGACAAGCTTGCCAGCAATGCCAAGGGCAGACCACCCCGCCAAGGCTCCACCGCTCCACCTCACAACAACGCAAGTCATCGATCAGTGCGGTGTCAAGCCCCCAAGTGACTAAGTGGCTATTTCTTGCCACATGGCAGCCACTTCCTATGGAAATCACCTCCAAATGATACCCGTCCAGAGACGTGTCATGCAGGCAGGAGAGAAGGTGGCCAAACAGCCCGACAAGGCTTGCCGGGCACGCCACGATGTGACACTAAGCAGCGCATTTAATGCGCTCTGCCCCGCCTGTGGAGTTAGGTATGATAGCACTGTTTGCTACCTAATCGGTGCACAATGACTTATTTGCCACCGTGGTGACCCCTTGATCTATAAAAGGAGGTCCATGGCAACCATAGAAAGGATTCTGACCCTTGTACACTCATACACACGTAGCTGCCCTCACCCTAAGGCAACCCTGTCGGGCTAGAACACTGCATTTCCACCACAATCCACCAAAGCAGGAGTAGGGTTTTACGATTCGCGGTGGCCCGAACCTGGGTAAAACTGCCTGTGTTATCTCTGTCATGTTGTGTTACGCTTCTCCGCTCTTTGTGCAACGTGCTCATCCCCCCACCGAACCACAAGGGGCTCATGGCCCCAGAGGTGGTCGTGGTTTCCGACAACACAGGGAACACAATGATGTGACACTAAGCATCGCATTTAATGTGCTCTGCCCTGTCTGCAGAGATAGGTATGATAGCACTGTTTGCTATCTAATTAGTACACAGTGACTGATTTGCTATTGTGGTGACCCCTTGATGTATAAAAGGAGGGCGATGGCAACCATAGAAAGGATTCAGACCCTTGTACACTCATATGCGCGTAGCTGCCCTCGCCCCGAGGCAACCCTGCCGGGCTAGAGTGCTACATTTCCACAATCAATCCACCAAAGCAGGAGTAGGGTTTTCCGCCTTGTGGTGGCCCGAACCTGGGTAAAACTGCCCGTGTGATCTCTGTCGTGCTGTGCTATGTTCTCCGCCCTTTGTGCAATGTGCTCACCCCCTGCCGAACCACAAAGGGCTGATGGCCCCATAGGTGGCCGTGGTTTCCCACGACATATTTGGCGTGGCAGGTAGGGGGAAGCTCTTGCACGAACCCGAGAAGCATACGCAGCGCGTCATCTTCATCATCTTCTTCATCGACGACTCCATCGTCCATGGTGCCCAAGAAGAAGCCTGGTGCCACAGCCCATCCGCCCACTTCGAAGGCCCCGTCGCATGCGGCCACCGACGCTACGAGGGTTACGGGGGCACACGGAGATATGGACGCTGCGGGGTACGTGGCCCGCGTAGGCGGCATCATCACCACCTCCCATGCGACCGAAACGAGGGCAGAAGGCAGCGGAGAAGGACATCACCAACATCATCCCAGCGGCCATGCTCCACGAGGTACAGGTGGAGAGATCATTCCATCTAAATTTCTCTTCCCGGCCGAAGGGCACAACCGTAGTGGTGGCACTCGCTCTGGGGCGAATCACAACTCTCCTGCCGCTCCCGCTGCGGGCGCGGCCGCAGGGCATGCATCGGCCCCGGAACAAGCTGACCCAGCCGATGTGCAAAATGGAGCTGCTGGCCCTCAAGTGCCTCCACCTCGTCACCACGCCACCCCGACGACGGGCTCACGACGACAAGAAGATGACCCAACTACTACCTGTCGGATTACGGGTTCCGGCAAACCCTTGAGGTTCGAACACTAGGGTGCGCACGAAGATCTCTCTCTCTCTCTCTCTCTCTCTCTCTCTCTCTCTCTCTCTCTCTCTCTCTCTCTCTCTCTCTCTCTCTCTCTAGCTCGCTCTCGCAACGATCTCATGGCCTAACTCGCCGAACCCAAAGAACAAGTGACACAAGGGTTTATAATGGTTCGGGCCACTGTTGTGGTGTAATACCCTACTCAAGTGTGTTGTGCTGGATTGCCTTGTAGGCTGAGGATGAACAAGTACAAGGGAAGAACAGCCTCCTGAGGAGAGGTGTTCTTGAGCTCAGGGAGTTTATGAGCTAGCCTTGGTGGAATGGATCCGGTCCAAGATCAGATGCCCACTGTGGTGGCTAGTCCTATTTATAGAGGCCCGGGTCCTCTTCCCAAATATTAGGTGGGAAGGGATCCCACAATGACCAATTTGAAGGGGCACAACTAGTACAAGTTATCCTGACAAAAGGTGGTCTTCGCCTGCCAAAGACTCTGGTGGTGACGCCGTCATGGGCTCCATGATGACCTCCGTCCTGCCGTCCTGCTGGTCTCGGTCTCGTTGCACCAATATGGAAACCTTTGCCTGATGCCTCGGGACTCCTCGCCTGCGCTTGCCCCTTTAGCACCAAAGAGGCAATCAGTACACTGCGCCCGCTGGCGCCCGCCTGGCCTTGGTCGTCATGGCTCACGTCACGCGAACCTCGCGAGGTGACCCTTGCATAGATATCTCTGCTCCTCGGGAGCCAGCCTAGGGAGGCCGCCCCTGAGGAGGTCTTGCGTCGTCCGCCTCGCGAGGCTTGGCCCCTCGCGAGGGTCTTGAGTGGTTGTTGATGAAGATGGGTCGTACCAGGCCGCTGGTGGGGCCTCGCCCTGGGCCGCAGGCAGGCAAGTCTGAGTACCCCCGTTCCCAGGACGCCAACACTACCAGCACCATCAGGAGCCAGGCAAAGTTACGGTCTACGTTGTCATCCATGCCAAGCACCTCTTCGGAGGCCATGGAGCGGGCCCAACTACCGTTGAGATATCTGCCGGCAACCGATCAGATGGATGACTGGGGAGCTACCATTCAAAGCCTGATTGGTTTTGCCGAGGCGGGAGGATCACAGCGAGCTGACCCGCCACGGCCTCCCCAGGCGACAACAACGGCCTGCGCTGCTGGTCGTGCCGAAGGGGCCACCCCCACGACGCAGTCCCCTCCGCGGCAGCCTGCCCAGGAGCCACAGCGAGAGCCATGCGATCAAGAACCCGATGATGTCTCGATAGCTTCATCCGTGTGGGGACCCCGACTCATAAGTCGTGATCACCGAATGCACGTGTACAGTGATCCCAGAGATCAATGCTCACTGAACACACAGAAGCTGAATAACAAGGGTCTTACATCCATACATACCGTATTACATAAGTAGGACCATTATGGTCAAGTCTTGAGTATAACATTGCAGCGGAAATCTTCGTTGATAACTTGGACCCATGCCATCTGCCTTAACCCTATAGGCATTCTGACTGGGAAGCGTCCTAGCTCGCATGTTCGTCACCACAGTATTCTTCTTCATATCATGTTCTTTCATGCCTGGCCAATAAAATAACCAGTGGCAAGCCAATGAGTACTTTGAATGTACTCGCAAGCAACCCATGTTTTGGTTCAAGGTACAACAATGCATGATATAGGTAAATTTTTGCGGAAAGCTAGTTTTGAGTGCAATGACATGTTCAACAACTTGTAAGGCATGCATCAGGAGAATTCAATTAACCATGAGGACAGGTTACAGATATCAACATAAATAGAGTGGGCATCAACCCAACTCAATCATGTCAAGTCCTTTGACTTGACCCAAGTAGTTCTTCCCACTTATCCAAACACACACGCTAGTTTGTAAACACGTGGACGTAGCCGAAGAGCAGTTACCCAACTGTCATTGACCGTGGACACGGCTATTCGAATAGTTTTACACTCTGCAGAGGTTGCACACTTTACCCACAAGATCTGGGGAACTTCCGTGTCATCCACGACCTGCGATACCTCAAGTACCCGGGGTAAGCACCCGATCACTATCTTTCCCTAGACAACACTAACAAGGAGTCCACTCGTTGTTCCGTATCCTCACGACGTACATCATACGAGACTTACTCGAGATCGTATCATCCGAGAGGGGACACAACAGTGTATCTGGTGCCCTGTGAAAACAGTCATGGCCGCCCTACCTGGCACGACCCCGTCCCGAGAGAGAGCACCAACTCTCCCCCGTCACTAGTAATGCGGGCTCCAAGCTAGTATCGGCCTAGGTAATAAATAATGCCCTTTCCCATATAAGGGTAGAGTGGTTGCGCATGTAAGGTTGGAATAACGGTCGCAACTTAAACCAATCCGTTTTGAAAAACAACACACACACTTGCCTCGGTACACCACTTCGTCATCAAGTGGTTACCCAACTCATCATCTCCCCCGGGCATAAGTGGCACCCGATGTTTTTTTTCGAAAAGTCTTTTGAAAATACTTTGTCTCCATCACCATGCATATTCCCATCCCTTTTTGCATAGCAACTACTTTAGCATCCTATCTACTCCCACCAGCATAACCCTCATAGAAAGGTAGGGTCATGCATCATGCAAGTGTCAACGAGAAAAGCAACGGAGGCAAACCATCCCAAGTGGTCACCATTTTATCATGACCTCGATGCAAGCAATAAAAGTGCCATATGACATGCATAAAAGGGGTTTCTTGGACATGGTCAAAGGGCTGCTTGCCTTGGTCTTCAAAGTCTTCAAGTTCTTCAAATCCTTCTCTTTCTTCTTCTTCTTCTTCTTCTTCTTCTTCTTCTTCTTCTTCTTCTTCAACAACTTCGTCTAATACGGGATCTAATCGTCGCAAGAAATAACGAGAAAATAAGGCAACAGAAAAACCAAAGTGCTCAGAAAAATGTCAACTTATTTTTGGTAAATACTAGGGGGAACTCTAAGAAGGGGAAAATTACTGGTTATGGATTTGGAGTTGTATAATAGGAGAAATGGATTTTCAGAGGGGAATATAAATGCTTAAATTTGAATTTAAATTTGAACAGTGCAGAAAAGTTTGATGGATATTTATGAAAGTTACACCATTAAATAGGTGGGATTTTTCTAAGATTTTAGGAGTTGGAATTATTCCATTTGGATAAATATTTTATCCTGTGGAATTTTTATAAGATAGAAAAAAAGGAAAAGAAAAGTGGCACTGTGCCACTGGGCCAGAAAGGCCACAGTGCAGCAGGCCCATAGGGAATCCAGCCCGCGCAGGGCTGCCACGTTGAAGGCGTATTTGGGAAATACGCCTCCAGCCGACACAGGGAACCGGTGCGCGCGCGTGCGTGTTTAAACCTGACGGGTGGGGCCCACCCGTCAGAGTGTGAGGCTGACCGACGGGCCCCACGGCCGTCGTCTTCAACCCCGGGCCAGAGAGGGGGGCGAGCTCACCGGCGACGTTTCCTGGCACGGCGGGGTGAGCTGATGGCACCACTGGACTCCTCGTCGTGTCGCTGTTCGGGTGGTGCCGGAGTTGGTCACCGGGGTGCAGGGGTTCGCCGGCGACGAGGTTCGCGGCGGAGGAGCGTCGGGCGTTGATGGTTCCGGCCGTTTCTGGCAGCTACAGAGAGGGGAAACATGGGGGAAAGGATCAGAGGGCTGCAGGGGTTCCAGATCGAGGCAGAGGAGGAGTGGGGGAGGCCTATACCGTGGGATTGACGGCGACCCGAGGCGGCGGAGCTCGAGCTCGATCTCGAGCTCGGGTGCTCTTGGAGGAGAGTGGAGGGCACAGGGGGCCTATCTGGAGTGGTTAGGAGCGAGTGGTGGTGAGGGAGAGACTCGGGGATGGCCTTTAAGTAGGCGAGCCACGGCTCACCGTAGACCCGTGTGCCGGCGAGGCTGTTGCCGTCGCTGCAAGCCACGGGGGCTCACGTGGGCGTGTCCGGGGTGTTTGTAGGGGTGTTCTACGCCCAGATGGAGGGAGAGAAGGAGCGGGGAAGCGTCAGGGAAGCGTGCGTGTGAGCGTGCTCATTGGAGCTCTCGGGCGGCCATGGTGCGCGTGCGAGCAGGGGCACGAGAGAGAGAGAGAAGGAGGAGGGGGCTGACCAGCTGCCGTGTTGCGGACGTCGAGGAGCATCGGCTGGCATGAGGGAGAGAGCCGAGGTGGCCGGAGGTGGCTGGAAGGGGGCGGCTATAGTGCGGGAGCGCACTGTAGCGCGCTCCAGAGCGCCCAAATGGCCGGCATGGCCATTCTTTTGGCAATGTGGGTGCGGCCACTAATGTCTGGTAGTGCTTGGGGATAGTAAAGAAGTTTGGAAAGGCATTGGATGCCCTGGAGAGCCAGTAGGAGAGGAGAGAGGTTGAGGAGAGAGAGAAAATGGCTGTCCAGAGAGAGGAAGTGGAGTTTACCCCCCCCCCCCAATAATTGATCTGAGGACTTGCCATTGTTACTGGAGGTATAAGGGGGCTAGGATTAGTTGTGGTACAAAGTTGAGCCCATGGAGATTAGTGGAAGGGGTCAAAATGGTGTTGTTGGAAAAATGGCAGAAGGTGTTTGTTGTTGGTTTGGGCAAGAAAATGAACTCCAATTGCTATGATACTTAACAGGATGGAATTACACTTAGAAATAGGGTGTACCACCAAATTTTAGCTCATTTGGGCAAAGTTGCCAATGTAACTTTGGTAAACCCTAGAAATCAACAGAAATGGACTTTCCAAGATTTAGTCATGCAAACCTATTCTCCTTGATGCACCACTTAGTTTAGTGTCATCATTTGAGGTTCTGAACATGTCCAAAAAAGTTGAGATCAAAAAGGAGAAAGTTGCCAATGTAAACTTGTACAAATTTGGTTCTGGACAGAGAGGGTCTTGGGGCACTTTGATCAATATAACATCCTCTCCAACTTGTGCCATTTGGTCTAGATGCATTATTACACCATTCTAGCATGTGCACCAAGTTTGAGAGCATTTGGACATGTTTGACAGTGCAAAGCTGTTCAAACTTGAAAGAGGACAGAAGTGGTTTTGAGAGGGTTTCATGGGGTTATACCGTTCTCCATGATATGAGACTTGGCAAGATCATCAAACATGTCATATGTGACATGCTAGAATTTTCTTGGAATTGTTGGGGAATATTTCCTGTAGAAATATTTCAAATCCTTGAAATGAGCAGAAATGGTTTTGGGAGGTTTTGTCCAATATTTTGATCATGACCATATGTTGAAACTCATATATATGGAAAATATATGTCCATTGAGTGTCCCTAATTTTTCTCAAATATTTTTAAAGCTTTAAAATAATTTTAACCTATTAAAGACCATTTCTGGCCTTAAGAAAAATCCTTTAAATAAAATAGGAAAATAACTTTTAAAATTATATTTGTGTGGTTTCAGGGTAACCTATATCTAATAGGAGTCAAAAATATTTTTGGAAAGATTTTTACTGCCCTTAATTAAGTACTTGCAGTGCAAACCTCAATCAAGGGGTTTTTGGAAAACTAATTTTTGAAAATACTATTTGGCCAAATTATTTTTGTAACAAAATACTATATTGCACTATACACATGGCATGATCATTGGGAAAAGGTTTTGGATCAAGGAGAAGGAGTATAAGAGTTGGAGGATTTATTTGATTTTTAGAGCACTTGCAAACAATAGTCAAACATTCAATCAAAGCAAAGACAAAACACTCAAAAGTTTTTGTCAAACCACATTTTATCATGATTTATTAGCTTAAGTGTTGTGGCATGAAAATCATGGTGTGACGGACCTACCCCCCTTACAAGAATCTCGTCCCCGAGATTCCCAGACTATGCGCGGGAAGGAATACAGGAACTTGGATTTGGGGTAGTCTTCACGTCCTCATACTGCTTCTGCTTCCGTTTGGTGCTCCATTGAACCTTGAAGTACTCGATGGTGTGGCTTTGTGTTTGTCGTCCTGCTTGATCCAGATTGCAATTGGGGTCTCTCGCGTATGTCATATTGGGCTGGAGGTCGATGGCTCGGTGATCGATGTCCTTGTTGAGACCGGGCTAGTTAGGAAGTTGGAAACACTTTCGGGGGTGTGTCGCATGGAAAACGTTGTGCACAGTGGGTAACTCAGGCGGTAACTCTAACTGGTAGTCGTCTACTCTTCGTCTCGAAGTGATCCAAAAGGGGGTTGTTGAACCTTGGAGTGATCTCGAAGAGGGCCGATGAATCTTGGCGTGGGTTTCCTTGTCATGAAAATGCTTGGTTCCCTTGAGAGGAGTCGTTTGTAGATATGCACCGTCTTTGACAAGGAAGTTCACTTCTTGACGATGATGGTTGGTATAGTTCTTGCTCCTTGACATGGCGGTCTTCAGATGTTCCCTAGCCGGCTGAACGGTTCTTCTTCCGTCTTCGGGTAGGCAAGTATATCACCAAAGAAAGATGGCAACTAACTTGTCCGAGTACTCCGTGAAGACTTGCCCACAGGGTACATAGGGTATAGGTTGGGGTGTCGGTGGTGGTCATGGTTGGGTATTGGCCAAGGTTTCCTTGTCCTAGAGACAAAGCCCATGGTGGTGTTTCTGACCATATCGTGGCTTGGTGGGGCTTAAGGGTTTCAAGGATTCTAGTGTGTGAGCAAACGTTTGTCATCTTATCCTTGAGCACAGTTTCTGAGATGCCAATCGTTCTATCTAGTCTTCCAAACAATCACATCATGTCACCGAAGGAATCATCCCGTATAGGTCAACTCCAATCATCACTCATGTTATTCATATCCTCATGACTCTCGAGAGGAGGTCTAACAAAATCATATATGTCTACAATCCCCAAACTCGTATGTATGGCTACCCCTAAAAATCCATGGGTAGAGCATATAAGCTGCTAAGCTTGAATTTAATCACCACAATCCAAGTGCTTAGTCTATTGATCCAAGGTCCATGATAAAGCATCTCTATCCTAAGGAAACACGTCGTAAGCCACTCCAAGATCTTGTTTCCTTCCTATGAATCAACTCCAATAGCCCATTAACTTCCAGTAATCGCTACATAATCCATTTAATTCTACAAATCCAATGTTTATGGTGTTCCACATGATCTTCTATTGTCCTATAATCCTCAAATACTTGAAAAGGGTTATCTTACTATAGTCAGTCCACCAATTTCCATTATCATAGTCAAGTAAACTCCAAGGTCAAGTTTATATAAAACCCTAAATCAACTCCGACAATTAATCCAATCTCTTAGTTTATCGCCCACCGAGAAACATGGTATCACGATCGAGATCATCGGTCTAAATCCAATTTACTTCGAACCATGTAGACTTACTCAGCATCTATATTCAATTAGAATCACCTGCTTAAATCCAAATCTCATGTCCAACGAGAATTCCTACATGCTTCCCCAAAGTCATTATCATAATGTCAACTACCTCCTATCAATATCCCCTGGCTAAGTCAAATCCTCATACTTCCAAGAATTCAGCTTGTGATCTTATTTGTCCAATTTACTCAGGGGCAATGAGAGCCATGCTACTCTATTAACTGATCCCACCAAGTTCGTCTACCAACATGAAAGCCTCATAATCCACCGAAGAGTTTCAATTAATTCCTCAAGGTCACTGATATAAACTCATCAAGTCATTTGTCCTCTATTCCTATATCCTCAAACTGGTCTTTCCTATGGCATCGTCAGTTCTGGTGCTATCTTAGGATGATAATGTGCTCGTTCACTATGCCTATTAGTTCCATAATGAACCCAGTGATAAGCAAGGTTACAGAGGCTTAACAGGTTCTCTTGCAATTCTATGGGTTAAGCACATGGTTAAGGACTCGAGCTGGGGTATCTCGTGAAGTCTCGAAGGGTCTAGGAATGGGTTTCTAGTCTGGTGGGTTAAACATAATTTTGCGGGGTTGCACTTGGTCATGGAGATTGTAGCAGAAGTCTTCATTGCTAGTTGGTTGCCGAGGCAGAATCCTTGGTGTAGCTTGTCTTGCCGGTCTTTAGTTGAGGCGAGAGATGAGAGGGGGAAGTAGCATAGAGGAGGGGATGCTTAAAGGGGGTTCTATAGTGCAAGTCATAGCAAACAAGTGTCGTTAAGGCCACGCACATTCATTAAGATAAGATAGGTGATATAGTCGCGTACAAGCTGCCTAGGGCAAATGTGCGACTTATATCAAAACACAACAAGTAAAAACAAGCAACACAAAAATTGGTTCCATTCGAACCATCTCACGGACTCGACTACGCATACGGGGATACACGACTCATCCTACCCTAGGGGTCCTCGGACTCGGTAGTCGTGCTTGCTCGGAGAGAAGGGCGCTCAGTGTTCAGTTTCTGGGTTCCCCTTGTGGTGCCAAAGGGTATGCGACAGTCGGCTGCTTGTTGGGACACATCCTTTTAATGTGCCCAAGTTCACCACACCCGTGACAAGTGACGGAAGCAAAAAAGGTTGTTATCCAGTCTTGGGTTATGTCGTCGATGGCCTGACGACGATCTTCTACGAGGTGGATATGGAAATTCATTCCTATGCCTCCTGCATGGGGTTTGGTTGCGGGTTTTCCGAAGTTCCTTGATTTGTTGCTCTTGATTGGCAAGGTGGGCTTGTAAGGCACTGATTTGCTGTCCTTGCTCGGCCACCTTCTTCTTCTCGAGTGCAGTGGAGGTGCAGAAGTGAAGGGAGGTCTTGGCGAGCCTTAAGGAATGCTTCGGTAAGGTGACATAGAAGGTAGTCTCCTGCGTTGATGAAGCGGATCTGGTACTTGAGGGTTGGATCCTCATCTTCTGGGGAAATCATCACTTGAGCTGGGGCTCCAAACAAATCCGTTCTTTCCAGGTAGATAGTGGGTGGCGTGTTCTTCTTTCATTTCTGGAAGGAGGCCTCGAAGACGGAGGAGCGCTTCATATGCCACTTGCTGAATGGCCAGGTCTTTTGTTGGCATGGGTGGTCCAATGAAGAACCACCCCTGGGGTGAGGTCTTGGCAGGCACAAAAACCTTGGCGTAGAACTCCTTCTCGAGCACATCATTTTCCAGTTCATGCAGGGTGTATATGGGCAGCAAGGGGTAGTGGCATTGTTGGAGGCAGTCTTTTAGGAGTGATGGAAATCCTGTCATAAGGAGTCTCAAGGGGGCGACACCCATCTACAAAAGTTGAATAGGGGAGGTCAATATGGAAAATATCCCTCGGGTTTGGTAAGCTTAGAAAAGAAGAGAAGTTTAGATGGTCTCAAGCTAACTAACGTCCATGCTAACTAAGGCTTCCTACAGTCAGGATGGCTCTGATATCAGCTCTGTGGGGACCCCGACTCATAAGTCATGTTCACCGAATGCACGTGTACAGTGATCCCAGAGATCAATGCTCACTGAACACACATAAGCTGAATAACAAGAGTCTTACATCCATACATACCGTATTACACAAGTAGGGCCATTATGGTCAAGTCTTGAGTATAACATTGCAGCGGAAATCTTCGTTGATAACTTGGACCCATGCCATCTGCCTTAACCCTACATGCATTTTGACTGGGAAGCGTCCTAGCTCGCATGTTCGTCACCACAGTATTCTTCTTCATATCATGTTCTTTCATGCCTGGCCAATAAAATAACCAGTGGGAAGCCAATGAGTACTTTGAATGTACTCGCAAGCAACCCATGTTTTGGTTCAAGGTACAACAATGCATGATATAGGTAAATTTTTGCGGAAAGCTAGTTTTGAGTGCAATGACATGTTCAACAACTTGTAAGGCATGCATCAGGAGAATTCAATTAACCATGAGGACAGGTTACATATATCAACATAAATAGAGTGGGCATCAACCCAACTCAATCATGTCAAGTCCTTTGACTTGACCCAAGTAGTTCTTCCCACTTATCCAAACACACACTGGTTTGTAAACACGTGGACATAGCCCAAGAGCGGTTACCCAACTGTCATTGACCGTGGACACGGCTATTCGAATAGTTTTACACTCTATAGAGGTTGCACACTTTACCCACAAGATCCGGGGAACTTCCGTGTCATCCACGACCCGCGATACCTCAAGTACCCTGGGGTAAGCACCCGATCACTATCTTTCCCTAGACGACACTAACAAGGAGTCCACTCGTAGTTCCGTATCCTCACGATGTACATCATACGAGAGAGAGCACCAACTCTCCCCCGTCACTAGTAATGCGGGCTCCAAGCTAGTATCGGCCTAGGTAATCAATAATGCCCTTTCCCATATAAGGGTAGAGTGGTTGCGCATGTAAGGTTGGAATGACGGTTGCAACTTAAACCAATCCATTTTGAAAAACACACACACACTTGCCTCGGTACACCACTTCGTCATTAAGTGGTTACCCAACTCATCATCTCCCCCGGGCATAAGTGGCACCCGATGGTTTTTTTTTCGAAAGTCTTTTGAAAATACTTTGTCTCCATCACCATGCATATTCCCGTCCCTTTTTGCATAGCAACTACTTTAGCATCCTATCTACTCCCACCGGAATAACCCTCATAGAAAGTTAGGGTCATGCATCATGCAAGTGTCAACGAGAAAAGCAACGGAGGCAAACCATCCCAAGTGGTCACCATTTTATCAGACCTCGATGCAAGCAATAAAAGTGCCATATGACATGCATAAAAGGGGTTTCTTGGACATGGTCAAAGGGCTGCTTGCCTTGGTCTTCAAAGTCTTCAAGTTCTTCAAATTCTTCTTCTCCTTCTTCTTCTCCTGCTTCTTCTCCTTCTTCTTCTTCTTCTCCTTCTCCTTCTTCTCCTTCTCCTTCTTCTCCTTCTCCTTCTTCTCCTTCTTCTTCTT